>OX439476.1:26640262-27967762 GCA_949320105.2 Crepidodera aurea
CACACCCACACACACCACACACACCACCCACACCACACCACACCACCACACACCCACACACACCACACACACCACACACACCACACACACCACACACACCACACACACCACACACACCACACACACCACACACCACCACCACACACCACACACACCACACACACACACACACCACCACACCACACACACCACACACACCACACACACCACACACACCCCACACACCACACACACCACACACACCACACACACCACACACCCCACACACACCACCACACCACACACACCCCACCCACCACACCACCCACACCCACACACACCACACACCCACACACACCACACACACCACACACACCACACCACACCACACCCACCACACCACACACACCACACCCCCACACACACCACACACCCACCCACCACACCACACCCACCACACCACCCCACACCCCACACACCCACACACACCACACACACCACACACACCACCACACCACACACACCACACACACCACACACCACCACACCACACACACCACACACACCCCACACACCACACACACCACACCCCACCACACCACCACACACCCCACACACCACACACACCACCCACCCCACACACCACCACCACACCACACACACCACACACACCACCACACCCCACACACACCACACACACCACACACACCACACACACCACACACACCACACACACCACACACACCACACACCCCACACACACCACACACCACCCACACCCACACACACCACACACACCACACACACCACACACACCACACACACCACACACCCCACACACCACCACACCCACCACACCCACCACACACCCCACACCACCACACACACCACACACACCACACACACCACACACACCACACACACCCACACCCACCACACACCACCACACACACCACCACACACCCACACACCACACACACCACACACACCACACACACCACACACACCACACACACCACACCACACCACACACACCACACACCCACCACACCACACCCCCACACCACCACACACCACACACACCACACACACCCACACCACCCCACACACCACACCCCACCACCACACACACCACACACACCCCACCACCACACCACACCACCCACACCCACACACACCACACACCACACACACCCCACACCACACACACCACACACACCACACACACCACACACACCACCACACACACCACACCACCACACACCACACACACCACCACACCACCACACACACCACACACACCACACACACCACACCACACCACACCACACCACACCACACACACCACACACACCACACACACCACACACACCACCACCCACCCCCACACCACCCACACCACACACACCACACACCCACACACACCACACACCACCCACACACCCCACACACACCCACACCACACACCACACACACCACCACACCACACCACCACCCACCCACACCACACCCACCACACACCCACACCACCACACACACCACACACACCACCACACCACACACACCACACACACCACACACCACCACACCACCACACACACCCACCACACCACACACACCACCCCACCACACACCACACACACCACACACACCACACACACCACACACACCCACACACACCACACACACCACACACACCACACACACCACACACCACACACACCACCACACACCACACACACCACACACCCACACACACCACACACACCACACACACCACACACACCACACACCACACACACCACACACACCACACACACCACACACACCACACCACACCACACACACCACACACACCACACACACCACCACACCCCACACCCACCCACCACCACACCCACCACACCACACCACCACACACCACACACACCACACACACCACACACACCACACACACCACACACCACCACACCACACCCACACACCACACACACCACACACACCACACACACCACACACACCACACACACCACACACACCACACACACCACACCACCACACACCACACACACCACACACACCCCACACCCACACACCACACACACCACACACCCACCACACCACACACACCACACACACCACACACACCACACACACCACACACACCACACACACCACACACACCACACACACCACACACACCACACACACCACACACACCACACACACCACACACACCACACACACCACACACACCACACACACCACACACACCACACACACCACACACACCACACACACCACACACACCACACACACCACACACACCACACACACCACACACACCACACACACCACACACACCACACACACCACACACACCACACACACCACACACACCACACACACCACACACACCACACACACCACACACACCACACACACCACACACACCACACACACCACACACACCACACACACCACACACACCACACACACCACACACACCACACACACCACACACACCACACACACCACACACACCACACACACCACACACACCACACACACCACACACACCACACACACCACACACACCACACACACCACACACACCACACACACCACACACACCACACACACCACACACACCACACACACCACACACACCACACACACCACACACACCACACACACCACACACACCACACACACCACACACACCACACACACCACACACACCACACACACCACACACACCACACACACCACACACACCACACACACCACACACACCACACACACCACACACACCACACACACCACACACACCACACACACCACACACACCACACACACCACACACACCACACACACCACACACACCACACACACCACACACACCACACACACCACACACACCACACACACCACACACACCACACACACCACACACACCACACACACCACACACACCACACACACCACACACACCACACACACCACACACACCACACACACCACACACACCACACACACCACACACACCACACACACCACACACACCACACACACCACACACACCACACACACCACACACACCACACACACCACACACACCACACACACCACACACACCACACACACCACACACACCACACACACCACACACACCACACACACCACACACACCACACACACCACACACACCACACACACCACACACACCACACACACCACACACACCACACACACCACACACACCACACACACCACACACACCACACACACCACACACACCACACACACCACACACACCACACACACCACACACACCACACACACCACACACACCACACACACCACACACACCACACACACCACACACACCACACACACCACACACACCACACACACCACACACACCACACACACCACACACACCACACACACCACACACACCACACACACCACACACACCACACACACCACACACACCACACACACCACACACACCACACACACCACACACACCACACACACCACACACACCACACACACCACACACACCACACACACCACACACACCACACACACCACACACACCACACACACCACACACACCACACACACCACACACACCACACACACCACACACACCACACACACCACACACACCACACACACCACACACACCACACACACCACACACACCACACACACCACACACACCACACACACCACACACACCACACACACCACACACACCACACACACCACACACACCACACACACCACACACACCACACACACCACACACACCACACACACCACACACACCACACACACCACACACACCACACACACCACACACACCACACACACCACACACACCACACACACCACACACACCACACACACCACACACACCACACACACCACACACACCACACACACCACACACACCACACACACCACACACACCACACACACCACACACACCACACACACCACACACACCACACACACCACACACACCACACACACCACACACACCACACACACCACACACACCACACACACCACACACACCACACACACCACACACACCACACACACCACACACACCACACACACCACACACACCACACACACCACACACACCACACACACCACACACACCACACACACCACACACACCACACACACCACACACACCACACACACCACACACACCACACACACCACACACACCACACACACCACACACACCACACACACCACACACACCACACACACCACACACACCACACACACCACACACACCACACACACCACACACACCACACACACCACACACACCACACACACCACACACACCACACACACCACACACACCACACACACCACACACACCACACACACCACACACACCACACACACCACACACACCACACACACCACACACACCACACACACCACACACACCACACACACCACACACACCACACACACCACACACACCACACACACCACACACACCACACACACCACACACACCACACACACCACACACACCACACACACCACACACACCACACACACCACACACACCACACACACCACACACACCACACACACCACACACACCACACACACCACACACACCACACACACCACACACACCACACACACCACACACACCACACACACCACACACACCACACACACCACACACACCACACACACCACACACACCACACACACCACACACACCACACACACCACACACACCACACACACCACACACACCACACACACCACACACACACACACACACACACACGATACATACATACAAACCTTGCTCATGTAATAGTATGTGATTTTTGATGTTTGCTTATTATAAACGTCAAACGTATTGTTACTACGACAAACTTTTCAAGATGGAAGGATGCGAATTACAAAAACAATTATACCAATTTGCTTATCAATACATGGTAACTAAGTAAAAATTGCAACTGCTATTGTCTAAATTTATGATGAATTGTATAATCGCGTAAATTCCATGACAGTTTTTATTAGGTTTAAATCTAGACAAAGTGAAGCGTAGAGAAATAGTCGGAAAAAGGGAAATATTTTAAATATTTAATTTGAGAATTTCACGGTAAAATTACTGTCAGTGGTTTTTAGACATAATATACTATTACCAGTTTTAATATGTACGTGTATTTCAAAAACACTCGTATACAAAAACTAACATGTATTTTTAGGTTTTTTTTTTAATTTTAAAAGTAAATTAACGCGGTGTTAAAGTTTATATAGAACGATTAAAATATTCTACGCTCAGACTTAACTGCTGGTGCTAAAAATATAAAATCTGGGAGAATAGTATGCTTTTGTCACATACAAACCCTCTGAGAAGGGATTTGTCGATATTCTACTCGTAAACAAGTAAAATAGGATGTATGGGAAAATGAACAAAGCAATGCAGATAGGAGTTCGTAATTGAGTCTTGATGTGGAGCAAGATACTGTTAAAGTTTATATGAAAGATCTGTAATATTACGCTCAACCCAAACTTGTGAAACTAGAAACATGAAATTTGAGAAGTATCGTTTTGTTAGTAGGTACCCTCTAAGAGGAGATTTTTATTAATTTTACTCAAGTGGTGGTAAAGGAGAGAAAACTAAATTGGTCAAAACATAAAAGAATGCTTGATTTGTTAATACAAAAAATTTAAGGCAAAGCTACTTTTAAAATAAAAATATTGCTATATAGTTTTTAAAATAGTTCTAGGATTTTGATTAATTCATTTCGGAAGCTCATAGTGGTTTGCTAGTTCAATTTCTCTTTTCATATGGAATAAACCACTTATTTTCTTGAAAAAGTTTTAATTTTTTGAAGTCGTTTTCAAAATGACAACAAAATATATAATAAAAATTTACTATAGAAACAGAACACTTGATAATCTTACAAAAATATGACATCAACATAGGACACGTAGAAAACGATTTTGAGATTAAAGATGTCAAAATCTGTTTGTTTTGTGACGTTTCTGGGAACGAATTTTGAAAGGATAGCGCATTTGCATATTATAAGAGAATTTATACTTCGTCATAAATGAAGTTTTCTTATTAATAATAATATAATAATATCCCGATATAGATGGTATTCTTTTTGCAATTAACTCTTTTTGTAAAATAGGTATCCAAATTTTTGAAATATCGACCGAACAATTAGAAACACATTCGTTATTATTTAAACATATCAATGCTGCTTCTTTATCTTTAATTATTAGGTTCTTTTAATAATCTAGTTGAAGAATTCCATTGTATTTTATGACCAAAAATGTTCACATATTTTGGATTTTTCAAACTGTTTATTTTTAATGTATCATTGGTGTTCATTAAGTCTAATATGAAAAGGTCTAGATGTTTCTCCTATTTAAAATTTATTACATTCGCATGGAATTTTGTGAATACAATTTTTTGTGTTTTGAATTTCATTATTTACTATTAAATATTTTAATGTATTATTAGTTTGAAAAACTGTTTTTAAATTAAATTTATTGCCAATCCTTCTAATTTTTTCGGAAAATTTTGGAATATAATGGATTTTTACTAGATTTGAATGAATTATTGGGGGATTTAAATTTTGATCTTTATTTTTGATGTCTCGGTAAAGTTCGCGATTTATAAATTTACTTGAGTAGTTGTTCTTAATCAAGACAGATTTAAAAGTGGTAATTCATTATTTAAGATATTGTCATTTGAATAAATTGTTTTTGCTCTATCGGAAAGAGATTTGACAATACCTCGTTTAACACAATTTGAGTGGTTTGAATTAAAATTTAGATTAAATTGGGGTTAAAAGAGTGTCCTACCATGAATAACTTATTTATATTTATTTATATAATTTTTAGGGCGTACTAAAAATTGTACAGTAGCATTTCATGTATACATGTACAGTTATTTCGTAATATTACACACTTAATTTAGTGAGTTTCCATTGTATTTTTACAGAATTCATAAGGTAATAGGATTAGTACATAAATATCTGTATTTTCACTTGATTTTCGGCGGGCGTAATTTCGGCCGGTAATCCCTTGGCCTACCTGCATAAATCAAGGGGTACCATTTATGACAGGGGTAATTTCGGCCGAGGGGCCCTCAACGCCGTCAGCTTCAACGCCGGACTGCGTAGCCGGAGCAAAGGACTGCGTAGCCCGCTGAGGTATAATTTTTTTATCAATAGCCGCAGGCTGTTGTTGTTTTGATGTCTGAGGCGGAGCCTCCGTATTATCTTCGTTTTCACTTTCTACGTCACTTTGAAATAAAGAAATATTTTAATATAAAGCATTCTGTTATTTTATTTGATTTGCGGCCGAAAATACCTATGAGATAAGGAAGCAACTTAAAACCTCCGGCCGAATTTACCTACCGGCTTTTAGTACCTGCCCTTTTTCCGGCCGAAATTACATCCGCCCTTGATTTTACGTTGGTTACATGTGGCCAACGTAATATTATGTAATTTTACATAAACTTTTTTATCAGTGTAGTAGACGATATTTCAAATAACTTTTATCTAGTATACTTTTTAACCGTTTTACGGTCGTAAAATCCGAGGCTAATATAACAGCTATAAATGCCTATATTTTTAATACAAATAATTTAATACCAGAAAATCCCAAATTAAATTTTCGTTATTACCAAGGACGACAAAATACGAATTCGGCTTGCAAATTGGGGAAAACATTTGTGTAATTAAATTACGGAAATTCCATTTTGTAATATCAGCAACTCAAATCAATTTTTTACCCGGCCAGTTGCCGAGATTTGCTGAGGCCAAAATATCGGATAGCTCTAAACGTTTTTTTATATCATTAATCATTTTGAATAATCCCTACCTCCAGGCATATATAACAATGTTTTCGCTCTGGTTTACTATAGATTTTGGCTAATTGAGTATGCAGCTGTTACTCATCTACATAACGTGGCATAATTTACACTGATTCTGACGAATGATCTTTTGTTGTAATCAGTATGATTTAATTTTCAGGCAAAACCGTCATCACTAATGAACTGAAATTACATACAGTAGTAGAAATTAATTGCGCTTTATAATTTAAAAAGTATTAAGGTATTTATAGCTATCCAGCAATGAAACGAGGTATTAGTACTAGTATTTTACTGTTTTTGATGTCTGCTATCTATATTAATAAAAATCAATTTGCCGAATGTTTGTGATCGCATCACTTCAGAACGGCTGCACCTTATGTAGTCGAGAAAATTTAACACAAAAATATATAACCCAAAATCTGGAATTTTGGTGCAGTAAGTAGGATTGAGATGGGGTTTTTTTGCATTCGTTTCGTTAGCTCGTCTAGAAATTTTATACCATATTCTGATATTTCTTCTTTCCAAGTGTTGAAGAAAAAATTCATATCTTGCACATGAAACATCCCAACCATACGAATTTCAGTATCCGGGGGTGTTTTGGGTCGCTTAACCTGAATATGATGGCCAAATAAGCCCCTGGTGTACCTGGAGATTATGCGTTCTTAGCACCTCGAGTTCCCTGTAAACTCATCAAAAATCGATCGAAACTCTTTATCCAGGGGTTTTTCGGGTCGCTCGTCCCAGTTCTGACATCGAAATCATCCTCCAGAGGACTTGGTGTATGCGACCTGGCTAAACACATGGAGTTTTACTGAAATTACTTACTAAATCGATGGAAACACCTCACACGGGGGTTTTTCGGGTCGTTGGTCCCTGATTTGACATCGACATCGACCTCCGGAAGACCTGGGGCACGCGACCTGGTTAAAAACGTCATCTTCTTGAGTTTTACTGAAATTACTTACCAAATCGATCGAAACACATCACCCGGAGGTTTCTCGGGTTGCTAGTCCGAGATTTGACATCATCATCGACTTCCAGAGGACCTGGTGCACGAGACCTGGCTAAAAACGTCATCTCAATCCGACTTACTTCACCAAAATTCCAGATTTTTCGGTCAGCTTTTCTTTCACTACTATTTAAATTAATTAAATAAAATATGCTCGCCCACCAAATCATCAAACAAAAGGTCTGTCTTTGTCTCAATTAATGTTGGAGACCCTGTTGACACTTGTTAGTGACCCTTCCAAACGAAGTTGGCAACCCTGTTGACAGGTGTCAAATGGAGCGGAGCCTAAAAGTGGAAGAGTGGGGGTTCTCCAAAGAGACGCAATTCGTTTAGTTGTTCAGTTTCTTACATTGTTTTATCTGTTACATCCGAAAAAAATTAATTTTTTTGTTTTGGTTTTTTGTTTTTTGTAAAAAAAGTTATAAAACAATATATTATATTATAGTATACCTGCTATTTTTAAAAATACCAGCAATAGTAGTTTATACAACTCGGTGTGTTATCTATCATTCAATGGGCTTTAGTCTTGGTTTATTTCATTCTTAAGAAAATAACACCAGTGAAGCGTCAAAATATTGGTCGGCGTACCCAAGCTGAATTTATAAACGTCGAGTCAATGAGAATGACGAAGAACGTAGGCAGCGTTTGGAGGCAAACATTATACGAATAATCACAAGGTCAATCATTGGAAATGTGTGGAATAAATCTTGAATTGCCGTGTTTTTCGCATGAGCAGTTATACGTTTTATACTTTATTAGTACACCCGTGTGAAGCAGCTAGTAGTATAATAAAATCTGAAATTATTTATATTTATTTTAATTATTACAATGAATTTATTTAGGAAACAGTTTTTATTAATTAAGCAAAAACTTTGAACTAGATCTCGCTTAATTAAATTGTATCTATCTATATTTTTCTAAATTAAACTAACTTTATTTGTCACAGCGCAGTGTGCACTGCTTTATGATTAAATTATCGAAGCTGGTCAACGGGAAAGCTTGTTGAATAGTATATTCTGTAACAAGGTTGGAATGAGAATTCGACACGAGTGGAGGATACCGAACGCGAGCGTGAGGAACCACGAGTGTCGAATTTTCATTCCAACAGAGTAACAGACTGTACTTTCTCCACGGCCACAAAAAGTAGGAATTAATTATAATAAAATGAAACCTCAATCTCTCAACATTGTGTAGTATTTTTATATTCAAGCTTGGAATTTTGCGGTAGCAAATTTTGAGTTATGTTATCGGCATATTTTTTATTTCTGGAGGAGTATTTTCAAATTCTACATCTGAATTGTTTGATTTTCTACTCTTTTTTAATAAATTAAAAGTTTTTACAAATCAATATTAAGACCACGTTAACTAATACTGACAGTTAATTTGACATTCATGGCAAACCTTATTTTTTTTTTTAAAATTACGGAATGAAGATGGCAGCATCTAGAGAAAGAATGAAATACGTATAAAATACATAAGAGACAAGTGTTTCAGAATTTTCTATCTTCACGACCACTACTGAATGTGGTTATTCTTATAATAACAGAAAAGAAACATTCTCGCTCTTGAGATTGAAAGAAAATTCTGAAACGCTCGTCTCTTATGTATTTTATATGTATTACATTCTATCACTAGAGATAGAATCTGTATTCCATGATTGTTTACAAAAATAAGGTTTGCCGTGAATGTCAAATTAACTGTCAGTATTAATTAACGTGGTCTTAATATTGGTTTGTAAAAGCTTTTAATTTATTAAAAAGGAGTAGAAAATCAAACGATTCAGATGTAGAATTTGAAAATATTTATCCAGAAATAAAAAAATATGCCGATAACATAACTCAAAATTTGTTACCTCAGAAATCCAAGCTTGAATATAAAAATACTACACAATGTTGAGAGATTGAGGTTTCATTTTACTATATTTAATTCCTACTTTCTGTGGCAGTGGAGAAAGTACAGTCTGTTACTCTGTTTTCAGCTTGTGGCAAGAACGCTTGTTTATAATTATTAATAAAGTTACTAGTTTCAGTTAGCTAAAACTGTGGCTTAAGTTTCAAAAAAAAGTTTGGCTTCAAGAAACGAGTTTTATTATTAATCATAGCATTACAGGGTGAAAAATTTTCGCGGGATTTCATGTTTGCTCAAAAAAATTTTTCACCTTGTAGAGGGTTGTTGTTGGCCGTTTGAGAGATGTGGCCAAGTCGGTGTACAGATGTAAGATCACCATTGTGCTCAGCATCCGGCAGATGACGCGGTTTTTGTTGTTTATAAAAAAATCTCATCCTGTAGAGGGGGATTTTTGGCCGTTTGGGGGATGTGACTAAGTCGAAAATAACTTTAAATACCGCCGTCGTGTTTATCATCCTCGAAAATAGGGGGATATATTTTGCCGGTAGAAGACGCGGAATTGGCGATTTCCCCATTTTGGGGGTCGTTTTTGTCTGTTTGAGGGGTGGGATTAAGTCAAACATAATTTTTGATAACGACATCGTGTTCAGCATCCTCGAAAACGTGGAGTTGGGAATATTTTACCGATGGAATAAGTGGAATTCGCGATTCCTCCTATTTTGGGGGTCATTTTTGGCCGTTTGGGGGGGTGGGTTACCTTCAAAATAACTTTAAACACCGCTATCGTGTTCACCATCCTCGAAAACGGGGCGAGAGATGGTACTTAGTGTACTGAGTGTAAAGTGTCTTTCTCTGTTTTTAACACAAAATGATTCAAAAAATAATCTTTCAATACCACTCGTCATGTCAAATTTTATAGATCAAATTTTCGGTTTCCATACTCAAACGCCTTTATTTCAGGCAAAACCACGAAAACAAACTGATTTGAGATATCAATCAGTTTGTTTTCGTGGTTTTTCCAAATAAAGCCGTTTTCGTGAAAACCAAAAATTTAATCGATAAAATTTGGAGGACTCCATACTCAAACGCCTTTATTTCAGGCAAAACCACTCAAACAAAATGATTTTATTAATGAGTTTGTTTTCGTGGTTTTTCCAAATAAAGCCGTTTTCGTGAAAACCAAAAATTTCATCGATAAAATTTGGAGGACTCGTGGTATTACTTTTGATAAAACCGCTTCTTCGTAATTGTTTTTTGAAATGTCAAATATAAATATTTAACAACTTTTATTTAGTATTATCAATTATTATTATACTAAAATGTATTGCAAACCTATGTTAATACCCAAATTTCAAAATGTATTTGTAAACTAACCTGTTTATTCGTTTATTTCAAATCGCTTTAACACACACAAAACTCTAACACAAACATAACGGTCAATCTAAACGAATTAAGCCAAACGCAATCGCGCATGCCTTGGTGGCCCTGTATTTAAATATATAATAGCTCAATATTTGACTTTTCAATTTAAAAATTGAAGGCGAATTGATAAAGAAAATATTGAAAATTTGTGTATAAAGTGTCTTTTGAATAAATGACTATATGCTCTGTTTTTAATACAAAATGATTCAAAATAACTTTTCCAAATACAACTCGTCCTCTTAAATTTTATAGATTAAACTTTAAACTAAACACTAAAACGCCTTTATTTCAAATAAAGTCGTTTTCGTGAAAACCAAAAATTTTATCGATAAAATTTAGAGGACTCGTGTTATTTGGAAATATTATTTTTTGAATCATTTTGTATTAAAAACAGAGTATATAGTCATTTATACAAAAGACACTTTACACACAAATGTTCAATATTTTCTTTATCAATCAAACCTTTGATAAAATATTTTATAAATTATTACAGGAAACTAAAATATAGATCGTAATTTTTGCAAAGTTATATTCTTAAAGGTGTAAATATAGACAAACTTTCAAAATATAACGTTTTTGTGAGGTAGTTTGTTCATAAGATCATTTTATTGTACCAAGAAAAACACTCGACACTTATGCGAAAATCGCCTCGTCCTGCTACCTCACCAAGCCGAAAAAGTTATGGTCCGCAAAGGGTTAATATTTATGAGGTTGCCACGTCAAACTGTGATTTTTAAATGTGTTTAATTTTTTAATTTTTAATAAAATAATCTCCCTAATTTGTCGCCCTATGCAAGTGCAAGGAGAACACCGCAATCAGTATGATTGACGACCCTATCCTTACTAATCATCTCGCGTTCTTCGATCACCGACGTCTAGGTAATTTCTATATTGCTAGCAAGATTAATCCGAACAACTCAATCCAATAATTGAACTCGTCTAACTTCACGCATCTGGAACAGACCGAGATAAACATGAAACTCTTTTTCTTCCTCTGGATATTTTCAGATAACCCGAATACCTAATTTTTCAAAACTAACAAACTAGCGATCCTTTTATTTACGTAATGTGGACTCAAATGTGAAAAAACAATGGTAAATATAAATACACAAATAAAAACAGTTTAATTCAAGTACAAAAAATTATATTAATCTCGTTTTAATAACGTCTAATCGGTCAAAAAACAAAGCGTTCGACATACTTGAATAATTCTATGTAATAAAACAAGATAATCTGTGTATGTTAATAATTGTTGCATGATTCTCGTTTATGAACGATCCATCTCATCACTCACGATGCATGACACAAAACATCAATATCCATCTTGATGACAGTGATAATATCTACCATAATGAAGCTGATATTTGTTTTACAGATACACAATCGAATCCATGAATTTCTATAGTATATATAAACTAGGGATTAAATTGGCTAATTAATTATTGTTTTCTTTTTTCTGTAGTGCAATTTTTCTTAAATTCATTCAATTTCAATTTCGTTGATATTGATGTTTCGCTTGACTGTTGCGGACGTAGAAAGCATCACTGTGGAGCTCTGTTAAAGTAACCCTAAAAAATATTAAAGATAAGTAAGAAAATGAGTTAATATATTAATTTATTCTTGTCAAGATGTCATTCCCCTCTTCGTAAGTCTTGTTTTTTCCTTTGTACAGTATATTCAGCAAATATCAAGTTTCTGTCTCCAGCAGTTTGGACTGGATGTAGAATATTTCAGGGGCTTGATATAAATATTAATACCAATATCTGGTCACCGAGCTTCGCTCTTAATATTCAAATCTACATTTTTAAGTAGCCCAATGAGTATATAAATATCTGGTCACCGAGCTTCGCTCTTAATATTCAAATCTACATTTTTAAGCAGTCCAATGAGTATATAATTTAAGTATATTTATAACCTGACAAATTATTAATTAATTCGTGAAAATCACGGAGTGGGCGACATCTACTTGAACCACAGAAAGGTAGATAAATAGAAAGTAGGCGGGAAAATTAAAAAAGCTGTCAGTGTTAATTTTCAATTTGCTGCAGGTGTTGTTGACGTTTATCAACTGTTTGTCCCAGAGGTTAGTTAAATGCATTAAAAGTTGCCTAGTTTCTGGAGATTTCACCCTTTTGGGGCAACATCTACTGACGCTTGATCTTCGCGAATAGTCACGGCGGACAGGCCCCGTTTCCGGGACGGGCAACAGCAGCGTGTAGGGCATAGTGGTTTCAGTGGGGTGGTTTTAGTGAGTACCTGTAAGGGGTAGTCTCACACTATCGGGGAAGGGAAGAACCTTTACCCGATGTGCATAAAGAATTTCCACCCGCCAAAAAAAAAAAAGATTAGCTTTAGGTTAGGTTAGATCTGTGTAATAAATAAAGAAAAGTACGATACGTGTGACATTTTGACATTTGTTACATTCTGACAGGTGTCATATTTTGACAGTTGTAACATTCTGACACGTATCACATTTTAACCGTTGTCACGTTTTGACAAGTGTCCATTTTAACAGTGTTACTCAACGTTCCTATAAATATTTACCTAAACCCATGATTTCTGAAATTGAATTGGCAACGTTGTATTTTCAACTTAGAATTTATGAGATGGCTGTCATTTGACAAGCAAATTATTTATGTCCGTCAAATGAACCTTTTCTTTTTTATACTTTTCAGGTTTATTCTGGTTATAAATTGCTACTTGGGCATTTGCAGAATAAAAAAATGTGAAAAATATTTTTCCGCGCAAAAATTTCTATTGCTAAGTAGGTATATTGATTTTATCATGTTTTATAGCATCTGCGAAAATTTCATGAAAATCCCAGCCGGTCCCATTTTCTTAACGTTTAACCAGAGATGTGCGTGTCAGTAGTTGTCAAAATTTGTAGGTCATTATGGATAAAAAGCGGCAAATTTAAAATTGAATTCTTTCAGATTTAAACGCCAGAAATTAAATAAAGTCAAACCTTTTTAGTACTATACTATACAGAAGAAAGGAGTGCAGTATTTAATTTGCAGAACGTAGTACAGGTTCAAGAGGTAGAAATTTTATTTTTACCTCATCCTTCAATGCTTATTTGTAGTTAAAATTTAAATTTTAATACATCTGATCGGCCTAATATAGTTTTTGTCTAGATTTAATCTTGTTTCCATGGTTTTTACTGTAATAAACCTGTTATTTTGACAGATAAGTCAGACTTTATTTATTCATAGCCGTATCGTATGTATTTTAATTGATTCGGAATTTTGTAATAAAATATATATTTCAAAATGGCTTCATTATAAAAATATTATCAGTCCTCCTAAATCCTTGAAGGCAGAATTATTAGTAATTCAAATTCAAAATTCAAAAAATATATTATAGATGAGATGGCCAGAGAAAAACTAATTAAAATTCTCAGATTGTCTCCGTACCACGCAGAGTTAAATCCCATTAAACTGATCTGGTCACAATTATTAAAAGATTATGTTTCTCAAACCAATAAAACATTTAAATTTCCTGATGTGCGAAATTTGTTTTTGAAGGCATTTTCAGATGTAAATAGAGAAAATGCATTGATCATGTTAAAAAGGTGGAAAATTCATTTAGGAAAGTATATCCACTATCAATGGATAATTTAATAGAACCTATAATAATAAACCTCAGAAAAGACAATTATAGTAATACCAGTAGTTTTAGTGAAGACAGTGACTTTTATAGATAGTTCTTGAACTAACTTTTTTTTTAATCTTTGAGTTTAGGTAAGTACTGAAGCGTTACTTTTAATGCCAAGAGATTAAAATAGTTTAATCCCAACATATAATCCTCCTTGTTATTTATTGGTTAAATTTAATTCGTTCAATGTTAAAGTGTCAGATGCATAAAGTTTATTTTTATTTTTTTTCCGTACCACGCAGTGTTAAATCCCATTGAACTGATCTGGTCACAATTATTAAAAGGTTATGTTTCTCAAACCAATAAAACATTTAAATTTCCTGATGTGCGAAATTTGTTTTTGAAGGCATTTTCAGATGTAAATAGAGAACATTGGGGAAAATGCATTGATCATGTTAAAAAGGTGGAAAATTCATTTAGGAAAGTGGATATATCAATGGATAATTTAATAGAACCTATAGTAATAAATCTCAGAAAAGACAATTATAGTGATACCAGTAGTTTTAGTGAAGACAGTGACTTTTATAGATAGTTCTTGAACTAACTTTTTTTTTAATCTTTGAGTTTAGGTAAGTACTGAAGCGTTACTTTTAATGCCAAGAGATTAAAAACAGTTTAATCCCAACATATAATCCTCCTTGTTATTTATTGGTTAAATTTAATTCGTTCAATGTTAAAGTGTCAGATGCAAGGTTTATTTTTATTTTTTGTAAATAATATAACTTCAAAATTTAATCTACGAAGTGGGTATATATATTTTATATGCTGTGACCTTATTTATATTATAGAAACTTATTTTGCAAAGTACGCCTATGGAATGTGACGTTATATCCTCTCTCCTTTATAGTATATTACTATAGAAACAAGTTGCCGTTGCTAGGAAATAAAACTAAAAGCTTAACTTTTCTTGTAAATATCTCGGAAGATCGAATTTTCACAGACATGAGACCTATATTTTCTGTCGATTTAGATAGGAATTAGTCTACCCTGAAAGTTTCATTGTTACTCTGACGAGTGGATTTCGAGATCTTCTGGACACACATACACACACACATACAAACCTTGCTCGTTTAATAGTATTTGATTTTAATACATCTGATCGACCTAATATAGTTTTTGTCTAGATTTAATCTTGTTTCCATGGTTTTTACTGTAATAAACCTGTTCTTTTGACAGATAAGTCAGACTTTATTTACTCGTAGCCGTATCGTATGTATTTTAATTGATTCGGAATTTTGTATTAATATATATTTCAAAATGGCTTCATTCTAAAAATATTATCAGTCTTCCTAAATCCTTGAAGGCAGAATTATTAGTAATTCAAATTCAAAATTCAAAAAATATATTATAGATGGGATGGCCAGAGAAAAACTAATTAAAATTCTCAGATTGCCTCCGTACCACGCAGAGTTAAATCCCATTGAACTGATCTGGTCACAATTATTAAAAGGTTATGTTTCTCAAAACAATAAAACATTTAAATTTCCTGATGTGCGAAATTTGTTTTTGAAGGCATTTTCAGATGTAAATAGAGAAAATGCATTGATCATGTTAAAAAGGTGGAAAATTCATTTAGAAAAGTATATCCACTATCAATGGATAATTTAATAGAACCTATAATAATAAACCTCAGAAAAGACAATTATAGTGATACCAGTAGCTTTAGTGAAGACAGTGACTTTTAAAGATAGTTCTTGAACTAACTTTTTTTTTAATCTTTGAGTTTAGGTAAGTACTGAAGCGTTACTTTTAAAGCCAAGAGATTAAAAACAGTTTAATCCCAACATGTAATCCTCCTTGTTATTTATTGGTTAAATTTAATTCGTTCAATGTTAAAGTGTCAGATGCATAAGGTTTATTTTTATTTTTTGTAAATAATATAACTTCAAAATTTAATCTACGAAGTGGGTATATATATTTTATATGCTGTGACCTTATTTATATTATAGAAACTTATTTTGCAAAGTACGCCTATGGAATGTGACGTTATATCCTCTCTCCTTTATAGTATATTACTATAGAAACAAGTTGCCGTTGCTAGGAAATAAAACTAAAAGCTTAACTTTTCTTGTAAATATCTCGGAAGATCGAATTTTCACAGACATGAGACCTATATTTTCTGTCGATTTAGATAGGAATTAGTCTACCCTGAAAGTTTCATTGTTACTCTGACGAGTGGATTTCGAGATCTTCTGGACACACATACACACACACATACAAACCTTGCTCGTTTAATGGTATTTGATTTAAGTATATTTATAACATGACAAATTATTAATTAATTCGCGAAAATCACGGGGTGGGCGACATCTACTTGAACTACTGATAGGGAGATGCATAAAAAGTTGATTGGCGATTGGCTTGAAAGTAGGCGGGAAAATTAAAAAAGCTGTCAGTGTTAATTTTCAATTGGCTGCAGCTGTTGTTGACGTTTTTCAACTGCTTGTCACAGAGGTTAGTTAAATGCATTTCACCCTTTTAGGGCAACATCTACTGACGCTTGATCTTCGCGAATTGTCACGGTGGATAGGCCCCGTTTCCGGGACGGGCAACAGCAGCACTATATAAGAAAAACTCTATGTTCAATTAATTTTATTATTTATTGATCTGCAGTGAAGGAAAATTATAGGTCTGATATTCATACTTGGGTAAAAACCTCCACAAAAACCTGTGACCAGACTCTCGACGTGTGGCAGATATTGATATCATATTTTTTCAAAAATTTTGAGTTACAAAAATAGTCCGCATAATAAAATAGTAGCCGTAAGGGGTAGTCTCACACTATCGGGGAAGGGAAGAACCTTTACCTTTAGGTTAGATCTTTGTAATAAATAAAGAAAAGTACGATACGTGTGACATTTTGACATTTGTTACATTCTGACAGGTGTCATATTTTGACATTTGTTCATTTTGAGATTTGTTCATTTTGACAGTTGTTACATTCTGACACGTATCACATTTTAACAGTTGTCACGTTTTTACAGGTGTCACATTTTGACAAGTGTCCATTTTAACAGTGTTACTCAACGTTCCTATAAATATTTACCTAAACCCATGATTTCTGAAATTGAATTGGCAACGTTGTATTTTCAACTTTGAATTTATGAGATGGCTGTCATTTGACAAGCAAATTGTTTATGTCCGTCAAATGAACATTTCCTTTTTTATATAAAGCGGCAAATTTAAAATTGAATTCTTTCAGGTTAAAACGCCAGAAATTAAATAAAGTCAAACCTTTTTACTACTATACTATACAGAAGAAAGGAGTGCAGTATTTAATTTGCAGAACGTAGTACAGATTCAAGAGGTAGAAATTTTATTTTTACCTCATCCTTCAATGCTTATTTGTAGGAAAAATTTAAATTTTAATACATCTGATCGGCCTAATATAGTTTTTGTTTAGATAAACCTGTCCTTTTGACAGATAAGTCAGACTTTATTTATTCATAGCCGTATCGTATGTATTTTAATTGATTCAGAATTTTGTATTAATATATATTTCAAAATGGCTTCATTCTAAAAATATTATCAGTCCTCCTAAATCCTTGAAGGCTGAATTATTAGTAATAGCAAGGCAACATAAAAACAAATTCAAAAAATATATTATAGATGAGATGGCCAGAGGAAAACTAATTAAAATTCTCAGATTGCCTCCGAACCACTCAGAGTTAAATTCCATTGAACTGATCTGGTCACAATTATTAAAAGGTTATGTTTCTCAAAACAATAAAACATTTAAATTTCCTGATGTACGAAATTTGTTTTTGAAGGCAGTTTCAGATGTAAATAGAGAACATTGGGGAAAATGCATTGGTCATATTAAAAATGTGGAAAATTCATTTAGGAAAGTGGATATATCAATGGATAATTTAATAGAATCGATAATAATAAGCCTCACAAAAGACAATTATAGTGATACCAGTAGTTTTAGTGAAGACAGTGACTTTTAAAGATAGTTCTTGAACTAACTTTTTTTTTAATCTTTGAGTTTAGATAAGTACTGAAGCGTTACTTTTAATGCCAAGAGATTAAAAAAAGTTTAATCCCAACATATAATCCTCCTTGTTATTTATTGGTTAAATTTAATTCGTTCAATGTTAAAGTGTCAGATGCATAAAGTTCATTTTTATTTCTTGTAAATAATATAACTTCAAAATTTAATCTACGAAGTGCGTATATATATTTTATATGCTGTGACCTTATTTATATTATAGAAACTTATTTTGCAAAGTACGCCTATGGAATGTGACGTTATATCCCCACTTTTACTGTACTCATCTATCCTTTATAGTATATATTACAATAGAAACAAGTTATTATTATGTGCCGTTGCTAGGAAATAAAACTAAAGGCTTAACTTTTCTTGTAAATATCTCGGAAGATCGAATTTTCACAGACATGAGACCTACATTTTTTGCCGATTTAGATAGGAATTAGTCTACCCTGAAAGTTTCATTGAATTCTGACAAGTGGATTTCGAGATCCTCTGGACACACAAACACACACACATACATACAAACATTGCTCGTTTAATCGTATTTGATATCTCTGGTCCACGGTTACCATTTTGAAAAACGATAAATTAGGTGTTATTTTATATATATTTAACAAATTTTATGTTTCTAGTTCAAATTTGGTAGAACGGACTCGTTATAAACTTTAATGCACTGAATCTTGATTTACAGTTCCAATGAAATACATGTTTATTTTTTCTGTTATAGAATATATTTTCTCCACGGCCACTACTGAATGTAGTTATTCTGAAACCATTTATAATAACAGAAAAGAAACATTCTCGATCTTGAGATTGAAAGAAAATTCTGAAACTTTTGTCTCTTATGTATTTTATATGTATTACATTCTATCACTAGACATAGAATCTGTATTCCGTGATTGTTTACAAAAATAAGGTTTGCCGTGAATGTCAAAGTAACTGTCAGTATTAGTTGACGTGGTCTTAATATTGGTTTGTAAAAACTTTTAATTTATTAAAAAGGAGAAGACGATCAAACGATTCAGATGTAGAATTTGAAAATACTCTTCCAGAAATAAAAAAATATGCCGATAATATAACTCAAAATTTGCTACCGCAAAAACCCAAGCTTGGATATAAAAATACTACCTACATAATGTTAAGAGATTAAGGTTTCATTTTACTATATTTAATTTCTACTTTTTGTGGCCGTGGAAAAAGTACAGTCTGTTACTCTGTTGGAATGAAAATCCGACACTCGTGTCGAATTCTCATTCCAACCTTGTTACAGAATATTCGGACTGAGCGTACAATATTTATTTTGCTTCATACCTATAAACTTTAAAACACTGTCTCTCTCGGTCCATACGTACAATTTAAAAAAACGGTGATACATGTTTATTTTTTTATTTTGAGGAGTATACTATTTATTACTCAATTTTTTCCATTTTCCAAGTTTAATTGGTGTTGTGAGGTTTTTCTGGGTTTTCCCGCAACTCTAAAGCGAATGCGCCATGAATTATCAGTAAGTCGCTCTAGAACACCATGGTTCAATCAAAGAATGACCCAAAAGGAGGTGTAGAGTGCGTGAGTAGATAACTAAGCGATACATTCAGAAACTTGTTCAGGGGGCTTAGGGTGTTAACATACTAAAAGTCCTGACACCTAGGATGTCATTTTGGGTTTTTCACTTATATCTCGAAAACGGTGTATAATAAAATAAAGTTTATAAAATTGTCTAAATCTTTTATATTATATGTTTTTTTCAAATTCGCAACCATTTTCGAGTTACACCCTCGAAAAAAGTAGAATATTAAAAAACATCATTTTACCTCACTATATTCGTCAAACAATCCATCATATTGTGTAAACCTATTTATAAACGAAAAATATTCATAGAAAAGAAGTTGTAGAGATTTAAATTCACTTTCAGAATATATACATACACATATGCTAATTAATCTGAAACCCTGCTAAAGTTACAGCTATTTTAAAACATTTTGTAATTTTCAGAAAATTTGTTTATATATCATATTCTTGACCCACAACCTTTGTTCGTTCATCTAATAATATATGTGGCCACTCTTTTAAACAAGACAAAAATAACAAATTTCACACTTAATTTTACAAAAGTTTCGTTACATCAGAACAGGTCAGCATTACTTTTCGGCAGCCACATTTGTCAATTACACAATCCTTGGTGCAGCGGCAAAATATAGTTTTCAGAAAGACCTCAGGTGCTGGTAGATCTTCCGTTGTAATTGGCATCAGGGTGTCTCTCCTACACGTTTCCACCCCCATTCTTGGGGGGCAGCTCATTCCCGAGCCACTGGTGCAGTTGGTGCTAGGTGCGCCGGGAATGCTGTTTAGCTGCATTCTCTGTTGGAGGTAGGGAGCTGATTTCAGGCTTCATATTTGCCACTGACCTCGTAAACGACTGGAAGCGGTACTGGTTAGGGGAGGTTTGTCTTTTTGGCGCCTTATACCATTTCAGGAAGCACATCTTCCCAGCCTTTTCAACCTGGTCGTGAGTAGAGGAAGGGTTATAAAAGGTCATTGCTGCTTGTTTGATGATTTCCAAGTACAATTTTACGAAGCCCACCTTGCTTCTCCTGAAATTAGCAGAAGTTGTGTCGCATCCGGTAAATGAATGAAGGAACGGGATGTGTTCAAATCCACGGTGCTGCATCTCTTGGGTGGATAGTGCCATTGTTTTAGTTTTATGTCGTCCGGGTTTCAGCATTATGATATCTCGAGTTATAGAAGTGGAAGCAATCAACAGGACATCAAGGTCTACATCCTCACCAACGACAGCCATAGAATTGTGAGTGGATTGTTCAACAGCAGTCTTCACTATTAGGACGTCAGCATCATCGGTAGCCTGAAGTGTATGTATCCCTTTCTCCTGCAGCTTTGTCTCTAATAATGAGATGAAGTTAGTTTTGTTGGTAGGATTGGATAAAAAGTTGTCCTGTTTAACAGATATTGGTGTGTCCCATGTCAAATTGATATCGGCTGACCTTCTCAGTCTGTAACGTCGCATTTGTTCTTGTGATTTAGTGCTATTGGGCTGTGTTTGTGTACCCATCAAACACCACAGTGCAAGTAGTTCCAGGATAATGGTGGTTGGCGTAGGTGATATAACTATTACAAATAGTCGCAACAGATGCATCTTTTTGTCAAATTGCTCTGTGTAGTAGAAATTCTCCATCCACTACAATGTTCATTTGAGACAGAAGAATATCTTTCTTGGTTGGCTCAAACAAGCTGTACAGCACTGATTTATTTGTCTTTCTCATGCCACTTTCGTTGAACAGAGCCAAGGGAAATGGGGCCAACTCATACTCAAGATATTTCATCAAATCCTCATCTGATCGTTTGCTTATACATATCCGCTTATACATATCCTCTTATACATATCATGACTCATGACTCAGTTATTACAGTTCGAAACAAAATTTCAAAATCAGTTATTTTTTATCGGCGAGGGAGGGGGGCAATTGCCCCATTCGCCTCTAATAGTTGGATCCGCCCTTGCTATGTATATTTTTCATTTATGAATAGGTTTAGACAATATGATGGATTGTTTGACGAATATAGTGAGGTATAGTAGAACCCACCGCTTTATAAGAAAGAAAAAACGCTTTAAAAACAGAAATGGATACCGCCAATAGAAGAATACTGATTGATCTGGACATTCTTGAGTATTTTAATGTCGAAAACACCGTACACTGTCCATATACATAAAAATAAAATGATATTTTGTCTATTAGGACCACTGTGCAAAGATTCAATAACCAAGTTACTGGAGATCGTTAGGGGTAATTTGCGTAAAATTTCTATATTGATTAACTTTCTTTAATATGAATTTACATTTTAATTTCTATAACGTATATTAGATTTGAATAGAGGTTGACCACTCCACCTGGCCTATAGCTTCATATTCTGATCTCTTGTGAGATTCAGAAACGTTGCTAATTAAAATTTTGTCTCAAATTTTAATTCTAAAATTAAAAACACGGTGAATAAAGTCATAAATATTATAAATTAATTAAGCTTACCTACCCTATCTCAACCCTCACCATCGGAATCACTGTCATCAACATTGATAATAAATTTGGTCGGACTCGTTATATAAGAATTTTTTTCTTTGATGACATATTTGATTTTTTTCTGCCAATCATCAGCTGAAATTTTGTTAATTTCTTCTTTTACCAAATTTGCTATCAACCCATCAAATTTGGGAAACACGTTATGACGCCTTATTCTTTTTTAAGTTGTCCCCAAATTAATTCTATGGGGTTAAATACACAAAATAGGGCGGAAGGCGCAATACCTCTTGGCCCCTTTTTGATGCCAGGAATCTTTGGGACTACAACCTGATACCACATAATCCATTGGAATATCATTTAGTGATTGTTCCGATTCTTTAGATCCACTTAAAGAAACTGTATTTTCTATACACGGAAGCCAAGAATAATATTAATTGAAATAAACTAACGCCACGTATCACCTACCACCTACTATTCACTAAATCAAAAATCAAGTGCGAACACAAGCACAGTGTATCACAGTATGAATATTTTCCTGCCCTCACTACTGAAGACAATATTTGTCTAACTTCCTACTTCCTACTTTAATTGCAGAACAAAATGATCCCGCTTTATACAAGTCGCCAATACCGACAAAGCCACTTGTCGGCACATCTACAAGCCGCCAAAGTAACCTGTCTGCACATCTGAGAATTTTGTTTCTGCAATTGAAAATGTAAAAACTATAACCACACTTCCATTGTCGCCTCTTATGAGTGTAACCTCACACCCCACAGTTTAGTTAAATTAATTTAAGACAAAATTTTAATTAGTAATTCAAATCTAATATGCGTTATAGAAATTAAAATGTAAATTCATATTAAACTCATAATTAATAATTATACGCCATTCTCCCCTATAACGATATCCAGGTAAGTTGGTTATTGAATCTTTGCACAGTGGTCCTAATAGCCAAAATATTATTTTATTTTTATGTATATGGACAGTGTACGGTGTTTTCGACTTTAAAGTGCTCAAAAATGTCCAGATTCATGAACATTTGTTCTATTTGCGGTAATCCTTTGCTGTTTTTTCATTCTCATAAAGGATTGAGTTCGACTATAAGATGATTTTTTTTATATTCTACTTTTTTCGAGGGTGTAGAAAAAACATATAAAATAAAAGTTTTAGACCATTTTATGAGCTCTATTTTAGTAGAAAACAAAATTTCCCTCCGATGCACCGTTTTCGAGATATAAGCGAAAAACCCAAAATACGTACCTTTGACCCCCAGTAAGCGACAAATAACATACGCGTTTGTTATGGTAATACAAATCGCACGGCGCGGCGTGTGATTTTTATACAAAATGTCGATATATAAGTTTTAAACCGTTAATTTCTGAATGATTATTGTCTTAGGATATTTATTAAGACATTACAATACAATTATCTACAGTTTTCTTTAAAATATTAATAATAACAATTTAGGCAATACACATTACATAAAAATTTGACAGAAATGTCAGACAGTTAATAAATTATAATGGACAATTATTGCTATTCATTAATAAAGGTGTTATTTTAAATATTTTTAAGTGGTTGGTTTTAATAAATAAATAAATCTGCCATTACTATGAAATTAATTAGAAACGTAAATTTTATATTTAAAAAAATAGTCATTTTTGTTGAGGCGTACCTATATAAAGTTTAGTACGTAATGCGTGTTGTAAAGCATTTATATGCTACTTCCAACACTTGTTACGTAATATACTAATTATTGATAGCTCTAATGTATATTTACTCAATATTTTAATCAGCCTTTAGTTTGAAATTGTTTTTAATTATTCAGTTATTTTTAATATAAAGTTTAATCAAGTTTAATCACTCGCCGAGCACAAATACTTCTTTTCATAGTAGTTATTACTCCCCGTGGCCATTACACGTAAAGTGTACGGTCTTCAAACTGCACCCTGAAGATTGAAAGTATCCAGTCGTTGGCCTCTTTCGACCAATAATTCAATCTTGAGTTTTCTGGGATTTTATTTATATGTCGTCTTTTTCGCTTTTTTGAAAACACCTCTTGGAAATGCTGAATAATGCTTATTCGCCGCGTTTTAGTATGATTGCAATGGTAGTCATAAAACAACCTGCTAGATTTAAGGTAAATAAGCAATGTGCTACAATTTTTGATGAAGCGTAAAATAAATAGTTAATAGACAACTTTTAAACTTTTTAGATATCTAGGTATAGATTTCAGATTTTGAGTAAACTAGGGTAGAAGCGCAAACGCTATTTTGTCCTATTCGTCCTATTTTAGAAAATATCATCTAAACTTTATGGATCAAATAATATAACTGGGAAAATCAAAAATACCAACAACAATTTATTCCTTGCAAATCTTAAGCTAGTATCCAACATGTAAAAATCATATTTTGTTTTTACTTGCAATAACCGGTTGTGACACAACATGACCTACTTTCCACCGAGGTAAAATTAATGCCTTTAAATTAGTAGAAAAGAAAAAGCAATTAATTAAGTACGCCGATGTTGTTATAGTAGAACCCACCGCTTTATGAGAAAGAAAAAACGCTATAAAAACAGCAAAGGATACCGCCAATAGAAGAAATGCTAATTGATCTGGACATTTTTGAGTTCTTTAATGTCGAAAACGCCGTACACTGTCCATATACATAAAAATAAAATGATATTTTGGCTATTAGGACCACTGTGCAAAGATTCAATAACCAACTTACTGGAGATCGTTAGGAGTAATTTGCGTAAAATTTCTGTATTGATTAACTTTCTTTAATATGAATTTACATTTTAATTTCTGTAACGCATATTAGATTTCAATAGAGGTTGACCACTCCACCTCGCCCATAGGTTCATTTTCTGATCTCTTGTGAGATTCACAAACGTTGCTAATGTTAAGTTCCTAATAGGCACGTTGCGATTGTGAGAATATTTATTAATTTATAATTGAAAATTTTGACAGTAGGCTTTGATTTATAATGAAGTTCTGTCACTGTCAGTTAAACATTTTCAAGGGAGAATCATTTCCAAACAGAATTTTCTATAAATGTTTGGGTGGGTATTATTGGAAATTACATCATTGGTCCGTACGAGCTTCCACACAGATTAAATGGGATAGAATACCTCAATTTTCTTCAAAACCATATGGAGGACATGTTAGATGATATTCCTTTAAATTTACGTCATAACTTCTGGTTTTTGCAGGATGGTGCGCCAGCCCATTACATATTAGATGTTCGGAATTACCTAAATTTACGTTTTCCACATCGTTGGATTGGACGTGGAAGCGAATTTGCTTGGCCACCACGCAGTCCTGAATTTAATCCTTTAGATTTTTATTATTGGGGCTACATCAAAAGTCTTGTTTATGGTGAAGCAATAAATACCCATCAGGAACTTTGGAACAAAATTCAGAATGCTGCTGCTTCGACAAAATCAAGCAAATCAGTTGTTTAAAGTGAGACAGTCTTTAGTTAAACGTCTAAGGAAGTGTATACAAGTTAATGGTGGACATATTGAAAATTTGTTGAAGTAAAAATTTCATTACATTAGTTTTTACTTTGTTTGGTTTTAAGACAAAATTGTAAAAGTGAATATTATTAATAATAATACAAATAAAAAGTACATGTCTATCTATCTTTAACTGCGAATATCTCGAAAAACAATGACTTTACAACAAACTAACAAGTGTACACTATTGACTTAGAAAATATCAAAAAAATTAAAATTATAGTCAAAATTAAAATTTAGACAGCGGAGTAACATTTAGAAGGGGTACAAGCATTACTTACTCCTGCCGTACGCCACTGGTAGAGCGTACTGAACTGTTTTTTTTACTGTTAGGTGCATTTTATGATATTTAACAAGTGTGCCGATTTGAGTAAAATTATACGGTGTATTAAAAAAATTATGGCCATTAATAATTTTTCAGTTTTCAACTTCAACACCCCGTATTTCGGAAACGAGTAACATTTTATCGAAGCATATTTCGCTTAATCGTTTTATTTTGAATTGGAGAATCTGCAGTTGTTCTATGTCCCATTCTTAATGGGACACCCTGTATATGTAAAGATGCCCAAACGATATGTATAAATGTTTAGAAGTGCCATTTCAAGTTGACATTTTTACTTGATTCCTTTTTCAAGTTAGAAAAATGGCTTCGAATGATGTAATTCCTGCTGGAATAAAAGTTGTAAATAAGCTAATTGTGGATGGATTACTAAAAATCAGAGAAAAAATTTCAAGTTGAAATTTTTATACAAAATAACCTCACAATTAGAACCCTCCGTGGGTGGTTCACACTAGCGTCAACGTCTAAACCCCAACTGCTTTTAGAGTGCCCACGGTGTTGCCAAATGCCAATACAATATATTTACTTGAAATATTACTTTGTACATCATTTTTCTGAGCTAAGCTGGCCTGGCGTACCCTAATCTTACCCGACCTCACCCTATAAATTATTGATCTGTTACATTTTATTATTTTTTGATATAATGTTTCGTGCATTAGGTTATGCGATAAGTTTAGCAACAGCGTAGGCACTCGAAAAACGTCTGGGCCGTAGACGTCAATGTGGTTGACTAATTTGCCGCAGTGCAGAGCCACTTTCACTACTTCCAGTGACTTCAAGTGCACTTGAATATCAGTTCACACTATTCAACTTTGATTCAAGTCTCCAACTTAAAAGCAAAAGTTAACTTGGTCTCTACTTCTACTTGAAACTTGAAAGCACCTTTCAAGTTACTTGAATTCAAGTGTTCACACCTTTCAATTTATTTCAAGTTGCACCAATTATTGCACTTGAATTTAAGTAACTTGTAAAGTCTGAACGAGCCTTTTTAACACCTACCTGATATATCAAATTAAAAAACAAATTGTGAGGTATTTTTTTGTAAAATAAAGTGTAGAATTTTTTCTCTGATTTTTAGGAATCCATCCACAATTAGCTGATTTACAACTTTTATTCCAGCAGGAATCATATCATTTGACGCAATTTTTGTAACTTGAAACAGGAATCATTTAAATAAAAATGTCAACTTGAAATGACTTGAATCAAATATTGAAATAGTATGAACGTTCACTTGAATTCAGGTTACTCCTTTCAAGTTACTTGAATTCAAGTAACTTGTAAGTCTGAACGCCGCTTTATAGAAATTAAAATGTAAATTCATATTAAAGAAACTTAATCAATATAGAAATTTTACGAAAATTACCCCTAACGATCTCCAGCTAAGTTGGTTATTGAATCTTTGCACAGTGGTCCTAATAGCCAAAATATCATTTTATTTTTATGTATATGGATAGTGTACGGTGTTTTCGACATTAAAATACTCAAAAATGGTATCCGGTTTCTGCTGGCTATGTATAAAGCACCAGCAAAAGAAGTGTCCATTGATAATCATCGATATTTAACTTTCGCAAAATTAACACAACTTAGAAAACCGGTAGAACTATCTTCTCTTCCGCCAACATCTACTGCTGCTCGACAACATCTATATCGAGTTTACTATAAAGTACAAGTATGGCTTGGTAACGAGCTAGACTGGGGATAGAAATTACATGATGAAATTTTGAAGCCAGTTAAAAGTTCTTCTTTCAGTTATGATTAAGGCCAAATAAATTGGTGCGAGAACACATCTGACTTTAATGTAATTACATTTCTTTTTTATTCTAATACGGAGGAATATATTTAACATTTATTTTATTTTATAAAAAAGGAAATAAATAATAATTTATTATAATTTTTTTATAAATAATGATTCTGCTAATAAAAAATAATTTATACTATGTTTATTTTCTTTAATAAATAAATATTTTTTAATCACAAATGAACGTACATTTTGTTTATTGGAGACACCACTGAAGAAAAAAACCCATCTTGTACTCCACCTCAAAGCTGGTGTGGAAATGAGTGCCCGTATTATGAGAAAAATAAAAGTTACAACTTTTTGAATCGAATTTTCTCAAAAACCGTTAGTCTCACGAAAAAAAGATATACATATTTTTTGTAGGAAATTTTCTAAGCTATAAAATTGTAGCGAGATATTTGCGAAAACCCGTTTTTCTTGACCTTTGACCCCTTATAACTTTTTTAGCGGCAGGTATATTGGCGGGGAATTTCGAGATGTTGTTTAGGATCACAAAAGGAACCCTCATGCAAAAATTCAGCTTTCCCCTTCGTAACCTGTGAAAGAGACCTTGCGTTTTAAGAAAATGACTACAGGCAGCGCTGTAGAAAACATATCATCTAACGGTAGACATTCGACTAAAGTCCTTAATGCCATTCGATGATCAAAATGCCATTAAAGTTAGTTCAGAAGGTAGCAGGACAAAGAAAGATAATCAAGAGGGAAACTATAAAGTAAATATTTATACTTTACCGAACAAAATAACAACAATATGGGGGAGTGGGTGGCTCAGTGGTAGAGCACTGGACTCATAACCCAAGGGTTGTGGGTTCGAATCCCACCGACGGCAGAAATCATTTTCTGATTTTTAATTAATTAAAAATTTAGAAATTGATTTTCATATACCAGGTGTGGGGTGTTGGGTTCTAATTAACAGTGCTGTTCCTAAAGTGGCGCTGGGAAACATTAACAAAGCCTACACAGAACACGAGGCTAATGACCAGAGAGAGAAAAAAAAAAAACAACAATATGGATGTTACATAAGCTACCTAAAAAAGTAAGAATTCGAAAAGAGAGTATTATTATTACAAAAGGGTTTGTAGAAAATAAAGCGGCAATATAGGGTATTTGAAATAGTTTGGTTGATTTCAATATCTGACAGATTAAAACAGAAAGGGAGAAGTTCAAACGCGAACGAGACATATCCAACAAATACTGACGAAATACGTGCACTAATTGCTATGATATCTTTCAGGCGTAAGAAAAACACATCATTTGAGTACAGTTGCTTTTTGGAATACTAATGGGACTGACATAGATGTTTTTATGTTATGTAATGATGTTAGGTATTATTTTTTGTGTGTTGGCCATACTTTTTTGATGTTTTAAATTATTTATTCTCTAGGTAGCTCTTTTATTTATTTTTTCTAAAAATTTCTCTCTTTTATTAAAAATATAAATTTATTAAACTTACGTCTTTTTTATTTTCAAATTTTGTATAATGTACTCAAAAATTTGGTTCCAATGGAAATTGAAAATGGTTATCGTTATCATACTTCTTATACTTTTCGTTTTCTCTTATTTGGTTTCTTTTACTGAAGTTATTTTTACTTTTATTATTGTGTTTTATATTAATATTTTTATTAATAGGTTTCACAGTTTTTTGTTTTAGCACTTTTAAAAATCTAAGGAATTTTTAACCCTTTGAAGTCTATCGGGACATATATTATAATGGTATGTGATTTTTCTTTTTATATTTATTATTAAATTTTCTATTTAATTTACCTTCTTCCGTAAATTTAGACAGAACGTGTTTTATAAATATTGTTATTGTAGTTATTTGGGCGCCATCTGTCTTATTACATAGAAAATTATAGCCAATATCTATCTCAGGTTCTAGGGTTCTCTAAGAGGTTAGATTTTTATAAAATCAATCACAACGAACGTAATGAAAAATTATAAACATTTATTAAAGGAAAAAATTAACGATAAACTTTATCTGTACAGGAACAATTGTTTGGTGTAATAGGGTAAGTGTAGTTTTTATAAAAATAATATTTGCAAGTGTGATACAAAATTTTCTTAAACTTCTTACCTTATCACTTTCTAACCTAACATAATTAAACTTTTATAAGGTTAGATTGTTTTCAATCTAACTTTATTATTATGGCCTTTTATAGTTTAAACTTTTTAAATATCGATATTTAGTAATTAAAATGGTACCTTTTATTCAATTTAAGCTTTTCGTTCTTATTTTAGTTGTTCAAAATAAATGGGATTCTATAAAATCGTTTTTCCAAATAACACCAAAATCAGGAAACAGGATGGATATTTTTATGCCGAATATAGTTGGATCTGGATACTTTTATACAGGAATACAGCTGGGATTGGAGATGTCCAAACAGGAACACAGGATAGGATGGATAATTTTGGATAAAGCCACCTTTTTCAGATTGTTGTTCTTCTTGAATTATTTTTATCCTTTATTAACCTCACTTTTTCTGACAGGTAACCATTTTTTCTTTAAAATCGCGTTGCTTTGGGTTTTTCTTTTGTTTTTATGATACGGAGCGACGTGAACTCTTCAAAAGATTTTGGTAAAAAGCCCACTTTGACACACGAAATGCTTTTTATAAAGTACAATGTGACAGCTTCCTAGATGAAAATTTGACATTTTTTTAACCTAAATTTTTACAAAATTAAAAAAAATTATTGATTTTATTGCAAATTTTGACTAATAACATCTTATTCTATAGATTAAAAGAAAATTTTTGATATACTTTTTATATCATTTCGAATTATATTAACTTCGTACAAAGACACTTTTTGTTCGTCATCATTGATTTTCTAAATATCATTAAACTTCATTATTGTTGTACTTTTTTGCTATATTTCTTTAATTTTATAAATCCTAAACTCTTTTTCGTTTAATTTACCATCGTTTCGTTTAACTTAAACTAATTATGTTGAATTATTATTAGATTGAATTGTAAAGTTATCTTTTATAAGTAATATTTTCTTCCTGTCTAAGTTATACGTTAAAAAAAGGCTTTATATTCAATACCATTATACCACACAAATTTCTAATTTGCTGCTGGTTCAAATTGAACCAATTTTGTACAGAATATTTCAAATTCTGACCCTTCATAAATGTCTGACTGGGACATATATTATGTCCTATTCAAAAAGGCAGTTTTGTTTTTTACCAATACTATCCCTACTAACCATAGAGAATATAAAAATATATTAACCAATTTGATAGCTTTATGAGTTAAGGGCATTCAAAGCGACCTAATATAAAAATATTTGCATCTTGTATATCGTAAAATGTGAATATTTTAACTCCTTTTTCTGACTTGATTCACTGGTTTATACTTAGCGGCCTTCAATAATCACTTTATGGGGATGGCAAACAGATATTTTTCCAGTTGGTCCAAAAGACTACCTTTATAAATGCGGTCTTATTTTCATGATTTATTTTTAGTTTTATCGGTGTTGAACCATTTAAGTTTATGTGAATCTTTGTGGGAACGAATAAATCATTTTTATGAGAACAACTACAACGTTTTAGTTTAAATGGCGCAAAGTTACATAAAGTTTTGTCACTAGCGATAATAAAGTTTATAGAAACCATTACAAAAATGAAATGTTCTAAACAGATCAAATGGGCAAATTTTCAAAAACTATAATTGAAACAATTAAAGTCAGAACAAGAAAGTAAGGATTAAGCAACAAACATCAGGAATAAATCTGAATCAAATATATTCTAAATTAATAAGATACTTTAGTATAAGTTAGGTTAGATTCTGGTCTAAGAGATGATTTCTTTTTTGTTTTCCACTGGCAGCAGCCCTAGTTCACTTGGTATTCTTTTGCTGGTAGGAGATATGATTTATATTTTTACGGCATTTTTACAAGCTGCAACTAAACAACGTTTGTTAATAAATAATTCCTAGACAACAATGAAACAAAAGCATAATTAAATCAGCTGTATTTCTCTTAAGAATGCTCTTCAAGAGTAGTGTCCAGAGATGGACAATACTTTGTATTTTACAATAAAGCTTCTTGGTAGATGGTTGAAAAACATTCGCAGCTATAGTCCGTTTGAAAATGCATGATAGCACAGTTTTTATGGCAAAGGTCTTTATACCGGATTGTTCAATGCAGAAAAAAAGTAAATGAATTTTCACTAGATTTTAGTATGACCACCCCGAAAAATCTCGAATACAATAGATCATAAAATGTAAATAAGCAAACCCTAATGGATTAACCAATAATTCTATACTTCAGTGACGGGGAACACGAAATTACTTTAATATAAAAAATAGTAAACTGTCAATAGTAAGTACCCACATTTATTTTTATAAAAAGAGTATACTTACTAGATAGTAGGTTAGGACATTTCCTTAAAATTTAATAATAAATATACATACAACCAAATTTATATGATATAGATACTGAAAAAAAATCTTTGCAAAAAAATATTTTCTTATAAAACACTCATATTTCGTTTTTAGAAATACGGGGTGGTTATAATTAATATACCTAAATAAGTAAGTCGTTTTCTCCCGATAAGGAGTCATCATCATCAGATTCCTCACTTCCCACAGAAATAATAATTGTTTCTTCTATTAACATATCAAGTTTCCAGAATTTATCTTCCTCTGCTATGACATGTCTTATAGCGTTTTGCCAATTGTCCGGTAGAATTTTTAATATTGATAATTGTTGACGAACGTCTTGAAGTTTAAATGTTGTATTGTTTCTCGCGACATATCTCTTCATTTGAGCCCAGATTAGTTCAATGGGTTTAAGTTCACAGTGACAAGGTGGTAACCTCAACACTTTAACTCCATGTTCTTTTGCTATTTCATCTACACTACACTACAATCATTAAGGGAAATGGAACAGAATATATTCAATTTGTCTTCAATTTTCTTCATCAGCAGTCATTTCTTCATGGTAGTCTTTCATAGAATTTGAAACAATTTCGCTCTATCAACAAATCCTTTATCTCCTCCAATATGAGTGATAATTAAACGGGGACCTTTACCATTTGGAAATTTTAAGCCAGTAGACAAACCTTCTATAAATGCCTGACGAGCATTTGTAACCTGTTTATCTTGCCAAACTTTTTTTTTCAAAATGTCTTTCATTTATCTATGTTTCATCAAAATAAAAAATATTTTTGTCTTCTCTTAATTTTCTAATTTCCCTTAAATATTGTCTTCTCCAACAAATCATTTCATCTTTCTCTATGAACGCAAATTTTCTACCGTTCTTCTCCCAAACGAAGTCTAATTCATGTAAAGTTTTCCAGAATTTGGCTCTTTTAACGTTTGGCAAAGTTTTGTCTCCACTAAAAGTTTATCCACAGTAGGTATCTTTTTTGTAAATAAAACGAATGTACTTTTCTTCGAATCAGTTGTTTCATAGTACCGTCTATTTGAGTGGGTTTTCTCCAAGTTGACGTTTTAGGTGCTACTGTAATACTTCCATCCTTTCGTTGCTTCAACAGTCTATAAATGGTTGCTTCTCCAACTCCGGTCATATGTGAACACTTAGAAACTATACTCCGAACAGTACAAGAGCGTCATATACATTTAACACCAAAGTTTTCATATACACGGTTAAATTGCACTTTAATTTTACAGGAGTACTATAATTAGACGTTTATGCCATTTTTATTGCACAAATTCACTTGATCAATATTGCTTTTTATCGCCTATTATTACAGAACTAACAATTCTGCGTGTTACAATCACAGGACTACACAAACAGAAATGTAAATTTTAACTAAAATAATTTACAATCTGCACAACACTTTCTGCCGATTAGAAATTTTAATCCTTTCTGAGAAAGTTGAGGGATACTTAAATTGATCTTGAAGAAAACCCAAGATTTCATTTTGGAACAGATAATGCTAAACATTTTATTTTAGAAATTATGTGCCACTGATTTATGAGGTTTTATTGGGGTTTATCTTCTGGGTTATAAAAGTTTTGCTTACAATCATTTTCAAACACAGTATAGTCTGTAGCGCAATTAGAAACACATTCGTTATTATTTAAGCATATTGTTTAATTTTCAGATAATTAAACATGTAAACTCATATTCGTTCAACCGGCAATGCCGCACCAAAATACATTTGCGAACGGCGTTCAAACCAGGAAGCGGTATCATCAAAAGATAATTTTTTTACTCTATTTCACAATAAAATATCACGCCATAATCTACAAACGCAATTCTAACCGTTTCGTCTAGACAATATAAAAAACCCACGCTAACGAACTTTCTAGAACAATTGCGCAATCCGGAAGGGATAAATCTGAAACCGACAAAACTTCGTAGAGTTTAAACAGTGCGTCTCTAACTGCGAATCAGGTTAGACCCTCCGTTGACACCAGCTCAACGTAAAAATATTTTGTTTATCACAGTGGTACTTAGCTGCAATCAGGCGGTACACTTTATTGTTCACTTTATATTTTCAAAATGAAAACTCAGTGCTTGGAGAATTTAAACAGTTTGCATCGAGCCCTCATTATGAGCGCATACTCCGGGGTTACAGAAAACCTCGTAAATAAATTCATTTTTCATAATGCCTCTTAGTACGGCAAGTTAGTGCGTCTTTAACTGCGAATCAGGTTAGACCCTCCGTTGACACCAGCTCAACGTAAAAATATTTCATCTTAACAGTGGTACTTTGCTGCGTATCAGGCGGTCCACTTTATTGTTCATTTTATATTCAAATCTAAAATCAGTGCGTCTCTAACTGCGAAACAGGTTAGACCCTCCGTTGACACCAGCTCAACGTAAAAATATTTCGTTTTACACAGTGGTACTTAGCTGCGTATCAGGCGGTCCACTTTATTGTTCATTTTATATTCAAATTTAAACTCAGTGCGTCTCTAACTGCGAATCAGGTTAGACCCTCCGTTGACACCAGCTCAACGTAAAAATATTTTGTTTATCACAGTGGTACTTAGCTGCAATCAGGCGGTACACTTTATTGTTCACTTTATATTTTCAAAATCTAAACTCAGTGCTTCGAGAATTTAAACAGTGTGTCTCTAGCTGCGAATCAGGCTAGGACCCTCCAGTGTTATTTCATCACTCATCCAGAACACACAAAATATTTTCTGACTGATGCGGTCCTTTAGTTTTTTACCTATGTGCTAGTGTTTGTTAAGCACATATGGTACTTATAATACTTTGTTCATTGATTACCAGTTAATGTAATCACTTGTTACGTTGTTGTTTATTTATTTATTTATTTAACTTAAAATAAATCGTTAAATAAAGGTGTTAGTTGTTTTTTGTCAAATGGAGTTGAGGAGGCAAAATGTTACAGTCCACTTAGACTACAACGATGCAGTTTAAAAAGGCGGTAACACATTGTTGGCCGTGCTGGGAAACTGGCACAACATAGGGTTTATTCCAGAACCCTCAACACATATCAATGTTGCTTCTTTAACTTTGCGGTTATAATTATTAGGTTCTTTTAATAATCTATTTGAAGAATTCCATTGTATTTTATGACCAAAATCCCATGCATGTTCACATATTTTTGATTTTTCGAATTGTTTATTTTTAATGTATGATTGGTGTTCATTAAGTCTAATGTGAAAAAGTCTAGATGTTTCTCCTATATAAAATTTATTACATTCGCATGGAATTTCATTAAAAGGTTTTGTATTTACTGTCAAAGATTTTAATGTATTATTAGTTTGAAAAACTTTTTTTAAATTAAATTTATTGCAAATCCTTCTAATTTTTCGGATAATTTTGGAATATAAGGGATTTTTACTATATTTGAATGAAGTATTGGGGGATTTAAATTTTGTTCTTTATTTTTGATGTCTCGGTAAAGTTCACGATTTATAACTTTACTTGGGTAAGACAGATTTAACAAGTGATTATTTAAAATATTGTCATTTGAACAAATTGTTTTTGCTCTATTGGAAAGAGATTTGACAATACCTCGTTTATCACAAATTGAGTGGTTTGAATTAAAATTTAGATTTCTCTCTCTCTGTTCACTGGATTAAAACCACTTATTTGTTAAAAATCTAAAAAGTGGTTTTAATCCAGTGAAGAGGGAGAAATTGAAATACAAACCACTATGAGCTTCCGAAATGAATTAAAATTTAGATATCTATTTGTACGTGTTTCTTTTCTAAAAACTGATGGTTCAATACAATTGTTGTTATTGTGTATTAGTACATCAAATATAGTAAAAATCTCTTATATTCCAAAATTATCCGAAAAAATTAGGATTGGCAATAAATTTAATTTAAAAACAGTTTTTCAAACTAATAATACATTAAAATCTTTAATAGTAAATACAAAACCTTTTAATAAAATTCAAAATACAAAAAAATACAACCCAATAAACAATTTTGGTAACTTATAGTAACAACTAGTTTTATAAAGGAAATATAATGTTAACGGGGTTATATAAGGAGTTTTATATTCTCACCTTTAGTAATGTAGTTTTATAACGGTTTTATTACACAACTGTAAACTCTAGTAATATAATGGAGTTATATAACTGTTATATAATAATTTTTAAAGAACTTATAGTAATGGTTACCAATGTATTTATAAGAAAGGTATATAAAGGTTGTCAGAACCTCTTTAATATAACTGGAGTTATACAGTAGTGTTCTGATCACCTCAATAAAAACTTGGGAGACAGTAGTGTTTGCGAGATTACGTTATAAAACTTTTGGTGATCATTATGGTAACGATCGTTTCTTACCTTGAAGTTGTTTTGACAAATAATATCACTTTAGATACAGATGAACCAAAAGCTCGTGATTTGTTGAATAGAATTTCCTCTGGGTTTTTTTTATTTTTATTTTTTTAAATAAAGTTATTAAAATGATCATCACGTTATACGCTACATTATTTTTTTAAATTATATGTGTACACTTTTAAAATCAACCAATGTCGGAAGCAACAAATCTCAACCTGTGTGGCGGTGGCCACAGAAAGGACGATCATAGCAGATCGAAGTTATTTTGACAAATAAAAGCACTTTTTTGCAGGTTATAAAAGTATAAAAGAAAAATATCTACAGAGGTAAAACTAAAAGAATTGTTAATTATCGTTTTTATCAAATATATTACCCCAAGATCCTAGAACATTGCTGGGAGTTCCAACCTTGTAAATAAAACAATTATCGAAACAGATATATAGTTTTTAATACATAAACCGCTCCTTTCCCACGCTGATGACAATAAAGGCAACTTGCGGTCTGGTTCTTTCGTATGTACAATTGTTCGAAATCGAACATTTTTAACTACGCCCATGGCAACAAGGGAAATAAAATAACCAAACCTCTCGCATAGCAACAGTGTAAGCACACATCGTGAATCAAGGACAGCGCGCAGATAACCAACCCGGAAGTAACTCACTCGAGATGACTTCAATAAGTAAAGCCGCCTTTGGCGGCCACCGCTTTTACATTTGTTGTTTGTTGTTTGTTTTAAATTTGTTATATTCTTTGTTTGTTATAAAGTGTTTTGTTTTACGTTATCGTTAATATATAAAATCCAAGTACTCAGAGTATAATTTCGCTATAACCTATATATACAGTCCACATCAATCTCTCTCTGCCAACTTAAATCTACAATAAGTTGGGACAGGCACATCTAAAGGGTGTGGCCTAATAAGTTTGGGTCTCCAAATTTGTCATTATTTGGAACTTCCCAAAACAACAATTTTGAAAGACATTGGTTGTGTGTGTACCTCTAATACATGCACAATGTTTACCGCATAAACAAATTGATGATAACATAAAATTTTTGAGGTTAAATCATACCTCTTCAATTACGAATGGCCTAACCTTAGGTGTATAACATCACTTGTAGTACAGTGTGTTACTATAATTTATATAATGGTTTTTAGAGGTTGTCAAGTTTTATTTCATCACTATAAGTTAAACTAGATGACTCGTCAACCTAGAGTTATATAATACCACTAATCAGAGGTATATACTATTACTTTAGAATATATTAGGTTATATAGAGTGATATAAGGCTTTCTAATAATTGTAAGGTTACTAATGTTGATTCCGCCATGATTGTTTGACCAAATATATCAGACTCTTCCATAATCTCATAATTATACTTAGTGCTATTTAATTTATTTTCCGAAACAACCCACAATGAATAATCACTTGTTGAATAGAGGCGATGCGAATGATATTTGATGTTCAAAATGATAATTATGTTTAAAAAAATATATGCATCCCATAAAATTTAAACTGAACTTTTTTTATTACTGGGAATTTTGAAGGTCCCTGTTTTTTTTCGAAGTATCCTGTTAAAATTTGATATAAAAAAATGTTTCCACTTCAATTTTGTGTCGTACTAATAATAAAGTCTCAAAGAGATTTACGAAATATATCAGTTATAGTTTATTATTATTCTGTTGTTCACCATGTGAAAGCATAATTTTGAAATGAGATAAGGCCATACACAAAATAAATGTGCTCAAGAGAGAGAAACGTATAACCTATTAAAAATATGAGAGGATTGACAAGTGACAGGAAGATTATTTAGGAAGTTATATAGCGGTTTCCATAATGTTTCTGTTCCTTCTGGTAACAAAACTTAAAGCTATATAGCGTTACTAAACAAAGGTATTCATAACCTATATAAATGCTATATTTAAGCTCTTTAAGGGCAACGGTAATAGTTGGTAATAGGTGATATAACATATACGGTAACTATTATATACACAAAAATGTTTATTGGGAATGGAATTCTTCGACTAGATTATTAAGGGCGCGGTCTTCCTGTGTATAAAATCCTATGCTGCAGACCAAAAGTTAAATCGACTGATTTCCGAATGTAGTGGGATTTAAAATATAATTTTCAGACAAATTAAAGTTAAAGGTCTAACTTAGGTAGTCTTACTATTTTAAATCGATAAATTTATTATTTTCTATGAAAACGACAGATTTAAAATCATCCAATTTTTTTAACCTTAAAAGTGGCATTTTTTTTTTTAACAATCTATATATCCTCGATTCTGAAAAAATAAGAAAAATAAACATTAACTTGACCTAAGTTAGACCTTTATCTACAATGTGGTTTAATCAGAATACATCAAAATACTTTAATTTATGAAATCAGTCGATTTTGAAGTCATTTCAAATTAATTTGAAAGTTTGGTCAAACAATGGCGTCTAAAAATTCTTTACCCATAGGTATTTAGTATATATATATATATATATATATATATATATATATATATATATAAAATTATATATAGATCATATAGGTTTTAACACTGTAAGAAAGATGGTGCCCGAAGCAAATCAAATTTGCAATGGATGCCAACCAATCAGCTGAGATATTTAGCGGGGTGATACCATAATTAGCCCAGTTGTGAGAGACTTTGACCTCTCATAAAATGTGATATCGCTTTAAAAGGTGTAGAAAACGATAAAAAAATCTTTGCAGCTCTAAAGTGTATGCTAAATTCGAAAAACTAATAGCACAACCACGTGAAACAGCAAAAAATTTTACTATTATTTATATTTCAGATAACATTTGTTCAGTTTTATTTTAATATAATATACTTAAATGTTTCTTTTCAAATTATATTGCTAATTTTATATTTTGTTTGTTAACTGTTTCATTTTATTCATTGAATTGTTTTCATTATTATACAATAAATTATTGATATTTTGTAAACTATAAACGTCACTTATAGCAAATTTTATCTCAAACTATAAAAATGCCATTTTTGGTTTTACTGTACAACTCAAGAAAATCAATAAACTCTGTAGATTTTTTTTATCTCTAATTTTTTCCAAAAATTCAATTTTTTTCCCATTTCATCGGATTCCTATCTGTTATGGTTTAGAATATAGCAATGTTGGCACATAATAAAAGAAACATGAACTCAAAACAAAAAAGAACGCTGCAATTATATTTATTGTCTTTGTAAATAAAGTAAAGTAAAGTTTTTGCTCTCCAAACATTTAAAAAAACTTTAATCAGAAAGGAAAATTCTAAGTACGCCGAATATAATAATATATCATGAATTTAAATTTTCGCAGGAACTCACAGCTGTTGTTGATAAGTTCATTTGGCAACGTCGAATCAGTGGTTAGGCAACGTTTTGTCTCAAAGTTGACGAGATTTTAGAGTATTTATAGATATATTTTTTATTACTCGAGGACGAGATGCTTTTTGCGCATGTCGTTTAACTGTCATAACGCGGGAATTTTTAAAAAGAATTCAAAATTATTTGTGTAGATATGTTATGCATTAGAATAAAAATATAGAAAGTATTTTAGAAAAGAATTAGGGAATATTATAAAGTGGAAGATAAGAATATATTCAAAATAACTGATATGTTGTATGACTTTCATAATAAATTAATTTTTACTTTTTAATAGTTAGTATGTGTCGGAATCATGATTTTTCTTTTTTAATCAGTTATAATAACTATTAAATTGTCAATGTGTCAAATTATTACTTTCCATGGAACTCTAATTTATCAAATTAAAAAAAATGTAATAATTTTGTGCATAGGCATAGAAATGTAAATTTTCACTTCTGTTTTGTTTTCAAACATCAACTTCCTGTTGTCAAATTGGTTAAAAAAAAGTTCTGATTTTGGTAGATGTCGATCAATATGTAATCTTTCATATTTTATATTCAAATTCATTAATCTGAAAATTATAGAGATATATTTATTTTCAAATTGTTTGGGACTTCTAAATATCTTTGAAATGTTCACCTAAATCGTAATTCATCGTTCGCGCGGTTAATTTTTCTTTCGTTTCTCACACTTCATAACGAAGAACAAAATCACTTTATACGGGGTAATTCATTGAGAAATGCGCATACAGAAAGGGTAGATGGAGAACACCGAGGTGCTTCTAAATAACCTATGGGTCTATAGTTCTTTATAACCAAGATACAGGGTGATTTATTAATTTTCCCCATTTTTTCAATTAATCATAACTTATGAACGACCCTATACGTTTTTGTAATATTTGGTTCGTATGTTCTTTGTCTACAGTGGTGTCGATTAACATATTCCAAGTCCGGCCTTAAAAAGTTAATGAGTAGGTTTCGAATCGAAACAATACCCAGTATATTAATATTTTAAAATTTTATTTGGAAAGAGCAGAAAAAAATAAGTAAGACTAAATATATTTGGTGCTTCCGCTTACAACTTTTTTACTTATTAACTTGACTTAAATCTAGATGTTTCGATAATGAGGTGGCACAAAAATAAAAAATAAATTCTTCCCCAAATGGTACTTTTCTAGCTTTAATCCATAAAATCATCAACTATTTCTTATTCTCCTAATTTCTGGATCCCAACCTTATTGAAAAATCAAGAAAAAATATTATAAAGTATATATTTATAAATTTATTTTAAAATTATTCATTTATCTGTTTAAGAATTTATTAATAAACAAATTCATTGATAAAACATATAATTTTTGTTTTCTTCTGTGTTTTTAGTACAATGCTTTTTGTGATCATTGTAGGCCCTTTCACTATTTATTTTTTATTAGCCGATCGCTGGATTATAGCGATTACTTAAACTATAATCGCGATATTCCGGTACGTTAGAAGTTTTTTTGGTAGCAACAAAGGCGCCGCTTTAAAGCTGTTAAATTGGGGCAACTTTATGTATTACACGAACTATACGCGTATTGCATTTGCCTTAGCGTCCCGAGTTAAATAACGCCGGCGCCGTCCGATTGTTCGCGAAATCTCTTTCGACATAACCTATTACCGTGATTTAATTGGAGATTTGGCATTTTTTAATTTTTTACAGTTTGTACTTTAATTCTTGGTTTTTATAGTTAAGCATTTTGATAAAACTAAAAATACAAATAGAATTGCTATAATTTTAAAATTAATATTTCTTCAAATCACAAAAATATAAGTAGATCATCATCATTATTATATAAAATCAAGGATCTCGGGTTTAAATAGTCTTCAAGAAAAGTTCGGTGAAAAAAAATTGCTAAAGCGGCTTACTCCTTTGATGCAATTGTCTAGGAGTCTAGGGCCACTGTGAGCTGAACCAAAGTTCAAACGATGCCTGCCCGCCTTGACTTAAAAAAGCGATTCTTTGATCTACAAAGAAGCGCCGACGCAACTTGATTCTGGAATAGTTGTCATAGCTATATACTAACTTTGAAATGAGCAATAACATCACTCTGTATACATTTGAAAGGGGCATTTTATTTCGAAAATAGTAAAAAATTGTTTCCTACTTGTAAATATCTTTGACATGTTTACCTAAATCGTAATTCATCGTAATAAATAAATAAATCGTTTGCGTGGTAAATTTTTCTTTCGTTTCTCATATACTTCATAACGAGGAACAAAATCACTTCATATAAATAACTGAAAAGAAAATGTTATTTTGATATTATCAATGCCCCAGTAACAAATTATTTTAATTTTAAGAATTAAAAGAAAGATTTTATGGATGAATAGTTTTCATTGAAAGGCTCTGTATAAATAATATATACCTACAAAGAAAATAAATGAATAATTATTTATCATTATGTTCTTTATTGTTAGCTAACCACTTACAAAGAGCTATCGACCGAGGTCCTTCTGCCCATAAATGAATAATAAAAAGTTAAGATTATACATTTTGGTAATACTAAATATTGTTCTCCCCTTGTATTAAATATAGCAGACAATGAATTTCTCGAATGGTTTCTGTAATGAGAAAATTTCAAAGGAAGGTTTCTGTAACTACTTTGTTTAATTTAAGCATTTATCACGAGATACCAGCACCTCCCGGACAGCACCTTATTTGACATAATTTCGCTGACATTTGACGTACAAGACCGCGCTCTTAAAAGAACCTAATAATTACAACCGCAAAGTTAAAGAAGCAGCATTGATATGCTTGAATAATAACGAATGTGTTTCTAATTGTTTGGTCAATATTTCAAAAATTTGGATGCCTATTTTACAAAAAGAGTTAATTGCAAAAATGATACCCTCTATATCGGGATAGTAGGTATCATAAGTTTTTATCTGGTTTTTTCTTATGATAATATTATTAAGAAAACTTCATTTATGACGAAGTATAAATTCTCTTATAATATGCCGAGGGGTAAACCGCGAGTTAAATTTTTGTACACTAATGGCTACTAATGGCCGAGTAATGGCTAGTAATGGCTACTAATGGACGAGGTCTGTGCACGAAAATGGACCTCGCGGTTTACCCCTCGTAATATGCAAATGCGATATCGTTCTTTCAAAATTCGTTCCCAGAAACGTCACAAAAATATTATGGAAACAGATTTTGACATCTTCAATTTCAAAATCTTTCTCCTTGTCCTATGTTGCTGTCATATTTTCGTAAGATTATCAAGTGTTTTGTTTCTGTAGTAAATTTTTTATTATATATTTTGTCATTTTGAAAACGACTTCCGATTAAGGAAGTCAAAACGTCAAATTAAAAAACTTGTTAACAAAATAAGTGGTTTAAATATCCAATATCTGGTCACCGAGCTTCGCTCTTAATATTCAAATCTCCATCTTTAAGCAGCCCAATGAGTATATAATTTAAGTATATTTATAACATGACAAATTATTAATTAATTAGCGAAAATCACGGAGTGGGCGACATCTACTTGAACTACTGATAGGGAGATAAATAAAAAGTTGATTAACGATTTGCTTGAAAGTAGGCGGGAAAATTAAAAAAGCTGTCAGTGTTAATATTCAATTGGCTGCAGCTGTTGTTGACGTTAATCAACTGCTGGTCACAGAGGTTAGTTAAATGCATTTCACCCTTTTAGGACAACATCTACTGACGCTTGATCTTCGCGAATAGTCACGGTGGACAGGCCCCGTTTCCGGGACGGGCAACAGCAGCGTGTAGGGCACACGTCCCGTCAACAGAAGATCGCTCAACTCACTCTATTTATCACTATATAAGAAAAACTCTATGTTCAAATGATTTTATTATTTATTGATCTGCAGTGAAGGAAAATTATAGGTCTGATATTCATAAAAACCTCCACAAAAACCTGTGACCACACTCTCGACGTGTGGCAGATATTGATATCATATTTTTTCAAAAATTTTCAGTTACAAAAATAGTTCATTCGTACATTACTTTACAATTTGTTCTTGGAAAATACAAAGTCACAAAAAAAAAAATTAGCTGTAGGTTAGGTTAGATCTTTGTAATAAATAAAGAAAAGTACGATACGTGTGACATTTTGACATTTGTTACATTCTGACAGGTGTCATATTTTGACATTTGTTCATTTTGAGATTTGTTCATTTTGACAGTTGTTACATTCTGAGACGTATCACATTTTAACAGTTGTCACGTTTTTACGGGTGTCACATTTTGACAAGTGTCCATTTTAACAGTGTTACTCAACGTTCCTATAAATATTTACCTAAACCCCTGATTTCTGAAATTGAATTGGCAACGTTGTATTTTCAACTTTGAATTTATGAGATGGCTGTCATTTGACAAGCAAATTATTTATGTCCGTCAAATGAACCTTTCCTTTCTTTATATAAAGCAGCAAATTTAAAATTGAATTCTTTCAGATTAAAACGCCAGAAATTAAATAAAGTCAAACCTTTTTACTACTTTACTATACAGAAGAAAGGAGTGCAGTATTTAATTTCCAGAACGTAGTACAGGTTCAAGAGGTAGAAAATTTATTTTTACCTCATCCTTCAATGCTTATTTGTAGTTAAAATTTAAATTTTAATACATCTGATCGGCCTAATATAGTTTTTGTCTAGATAAACCTGTTCTTTTGACAGATAAGTCAGACTTTATTTATTCATAGCCGTATCGTAGGTATTTTAATTGATTCAGAATTTTGTATTAATATATATTTCAAAATGGCTTCATTCTAAAAATATTATCAGTCCTCCTAAATCCTTGAAGGCTGAATTATTAGTAATAGCAAGGCAACATAAAAACAAATTCAAAAAATATATTATAGATGAGATGGCCAGAGAAAAAGGAATTAAAATTCTCAGATTGCCTCCGAACCACGCAGAGTTAAATTCCATTGAAATGAGCTGGTCACAATTATTAAAAGGTTATGTTTCTCAAAACAATAAAACATTTAAATTTCCTGATGTGCGAAATTTGTTTTTGAAGGCAGTTTCAGATGTAAATAGAGAACATTGGGGAAAATGCATTGGTCATGTTAAAAATGTGGAAAATTCATTTAGGAAAGTGGATATATCAATGGATAATTTAATAGAACCATAATAATAAATCTCAGAAAAGACAATTATAGTGATACCAGTAGTTTTAGTGAAGACAGTGACTTTTAAAGATAGTTCTTGAACTAACTTTTTTTTTAATCTTTGAGTTTAGGTAAGTACTGAAGCGTTACTTTTAATGCCAAGAGATTAAAAAAAGTTTAATCCCAACATATAAATCCTCCTTGTTATTTATTGGTTAAATTTAATTCGTTCAATGTTAAAGTGTCAGATGCATAAAGTTTATTTTTATTTTTTGTAAATAATATAACTTCAAAATTTAGTCTACGAAGTGCGTATATATATTTTATATGCTGTGACCTTATTTATATTATAGAAACTTATTTTGGAAAGTACGCCTATGGAATGTGACGTTATATCCCCACTTTTACTGTACCTTATCCTTTATAGTATATATTACTATAGAAACAAGTTATTATATCTGCCGCTTAACTTTTCTTGTAAATATCTCGGAAGATCGAATTTTCACAGACATGAGACCTACATTTTTTGCCGATTTAGATAAGAATTAGTCTACCCTGAAAGTTTCATTGAATTCTGACGAGTGGATTTCGAGATCGTCTGGACACACACAACACACACACATACATACATACAAACCTTACTCGTTTAGTAGTATTTGATAAAGAAGACTATTTGAAGTACAAGTACAAAGCCACTATGAGTTATAGAAATAAGTGATATCCAGGTAATTCTAATCTTCAACGAATTTCGTAAATTTTTTGGCTACAGTAATATATCTTTTAATTATTGTTTTAAGGAAATATTAATGTTAATATTAGAAAAGGACGCCGATAGGATATTAGATTTTAATAGTTTTAGTTCTATATCAGCTTATAGAGAATTCACCATAATAGTTACCATCTAAAATGAAGTGTCAGAACTAAATTAATTTCAATGAAAGTTTAAATCTTAAATTTCAGTAAAAGTAGTTAAAGGAGTGCTTTTTACACCGTAAGTTTCTTATGTTACCAAGAATGCCCATAACTAGCTTTAATAAACATAATCTTCTTTCGTCTCATTTACCAAGAAATTTCAATGAAGATATAAAGTGAAATTACAGCGACATTTCAACGCAGGTTTTTAACAGCTTTAATAAATCTTGAAGAACTTTTCGCATTTGGAGATGAAAAACGGAAAATAAACTACTATCTTGGTTGCCAAAACATGTTTTAATTAACTTCGTTTGTGTACAGTGGCGAGAATTTTTCATTTTAAGAAGATTAAGTTACGGTTTGGAATTAATAATTTAATCGTGCTTTTACAAAATGTTTGCGACCAGATTGCGTCAAATAAAAAACGGAGGAATTCCTTCAGGTACGACTACGTGGAATATATTGTTGCATATGTTATGCAGATTACATGATCTCACTGGCAACTAACGTAGAGGACTTTCAATGCTTTCTAGACTAAATAAATGAAACGACTAAATTGGGGTAAATAAAAAGCACTACGTTGACAGATTTATAATAATAATGGACGGAGGTATTCTTGCCACCAGATATACCTGTACCGTAAAGGATACGGGTAAACGTGCCACCAACCAAAAGGGTTCTTTAAAATTACACAGGTATTCGTGCCACTAAAAGTAATGGGTAACACTTTTCGCCTACTGTTATAAATGTTTTTTCTCACATATTCTCGATCTTTTAAAGTGAATGTAGTTGGTAAATTATTTTCCAATTCGCGACATATTATTTTCGTTGGCTTTTCTGCGATGTCTTCGGTTGCTTTTCTTTTACAACTCGTCGTTACAATATTGTCACGCACGGTTTAATTTTGGTATATCAGCTTCATGATTATGATTGATTTCTTTTTTAGTGATTATATGATCAGGTCCGATTGTAAAAACCTTTTTATACATCGCCAAAATGTTTCTCCACTTTTTAATGTTTTTTCATTTTTATATTTAAAATTAGCAAGCACCAAAAGATCACTTCCATGACTACTTTGAATAATTTTTAAATCCATTTCAAAAATTGAACGCCTATAACACTCTTAAGTGTTCTTAATACACAACTTAACTGAACCAATTTTGTATAAATACTAAAACATTTTATACTTAATACATATAAAGTACAAATCATAAATTTATTAGGAAATATAGGTAATTGGGAAGTTCTATAATTCCTATACTTCCTAGAAAATTTTGCAGGTAGCAACCCTTTGCTCTGGTGGCACGAATACCCGTGTGATTATAAAATCCCTAAGTTCTTACAGGTACCAGATTACTTTTGGTGGCAAGATTACCTCCGCCGATAATAATAATATACGCCCCTCAATTCACCCCCTTATGAGTGTACCCCAGAAGCAAAGCATGGGAGGGACGGCTGTTATTATTATTATTTGCCGTGGCGCTTATGTTTAAAGACAACCAGTTAGTTATTTTTTGGACTGGAAAGTGTAGTCATTTTTGAATAACCGCTGAAAAGGTAATTTTACATGATTATTACATACAGGAGTTACATAAAGTTGGGAAATACAATGATTTTTGAAGAACCATCAGTAAGTATTTAAATCAGTGATTATAATCATTGCAATGGCGGATTTAACTTTTTTATGGAGGGACAAAACAATTGTAAAAATCTTCAAAGAGAGAAATCTATCGTGGAATGAAGCAAAAACAAAAGCGAAAAACAAGAAAGAATGGTGGAAATTCGTACACGGATAAATGGAGAGTACCTCCCTATATATAGTATGGTACTATATGGTAGAAGGGTTTTGATTATATATATGGAGGGGGGGGGGTAAAACTTACCAAGTAGTCCAAGAAAGGTATTAAATTTTTTTGTAATATCGAGCAAAAACTAGTAACTGATCAGATCGACTTGAAATTTTTTGCAAATTGCTAGGAAAGGTGTCCGATCAGAAGTAGAAAAATTTCGTGACAGTTCGTTTCCGAGCCACTAATATTTATCAAAATAATGAAAGAAAACAAACACACTTATATCTCCAAGCGTGGCCGCATTGACTGTAGCAGACGACACGAGCGCCGCATAGAGCGCACACGCGACGAACGACGAAAGCAACGAAAGTAAGAGATTATAACGTGCACATTAATACTCGAGTTTTTGCCCACGGATCAAATGATATGACTTTATATACATTGATGGAAAGGTGAGAATTCCCCCTTCACACTAGTGAAGGTGCTAAAATGTTAGAAATAAACAGCAGGGAGAAAAAGCCACCAAAAAAAAAAGTGCGTTTTTTCCTTGAAAAGTTGACAACTTCGTGAAAAAAAAAATAATTGCACAGCCGAAAAGTAGACGTTCTTAGCTTTCAAATGATGTGTCATAGAGACCAATCCGATCATCTATGAATTTTTAATTGGTTGTTGTTTACAAAATTTGCCCACGTTCCAAAAACAGCAAAAAAGTTGGGATTCAACAAACAAAGATTTAATCAAAATGCAAAAAAATTAGAGTTTACACATTTCACAGATGACAAAGGACCTTCTGAGGACCCATAATCAAGAAAATTTGGATCAAATTAGTGCAATACAAAAAAAATAGGAACAAATTCCTGGCGAGGTCAAAATTGCCCGGGAGCAGAAAGTTCGACCCGTGTTCCGATATGGCCAAAGGAGTCAAACCGTGACTCAATTCACAGGGTATGATAGCGGCAGATTTTCTCTTTCACATGAACTTTGAATCATGAGAAAATATGCATTTTTAACAAAGTTATTGGATAATTTGTCCGCCCGCTCATGTGTAAATGCACGGACTGTTCTCTCCGGCATACAACGCAGAAGTTCATCATTCGGGGTGCGCTTGCGATTTTAGAGAAAAATCATAAGGACCATTTTTGTAGAGAATTAACTGATCTTCAATTTTTATCTGAACTGAAAATCTCTAACTGCCATATTTTGGGAGATATTCGCGGAAAACCGGTTTTCCTGGTCTTTTGGGGCCATTCTCTCGGCCGTCGCACGAGCTTTTCAAGCAAACTTTGTCTCATCTTTAATGAGGTATCAAAAGCCAGTTTCAACCAGAAAATGAAAATGGAAACTAATAATCTTAAGGTTGGCCCCTTCATTTACTGGATTAATAGAAATAAATGATTTCTTTGATGTTTGCTTGATTGAGGACCATAAAGGTTAAAATACAAATATCTCATACAGTTTACATGCACACACTACTTCGCGCACGGTGAAAAAAAGGGTCACTTCGCATATTGTTATGAATGCGCAAACTTTGTCATGTTTTGACGTTTGTAGAAAAAAAATATATCAAATACTACTACGAGCAAGGTTTGTACGTATGTCTGTATGTGTGTGTGTAGGATCTCAAAATCCACTCGTCAGAATTCAATTCAATTTCAGGGTAGACTAAATCGGCACAAAACGCAGGTCTCATGTCTGTGAAAATTCGATCTTCCGAGATATTTACAAGAAAAGTTAAGCTTTTAGTTTATTTCCTAGCAACGGCAGACAACACAGAGATAATATAACCTGTTTCAAGAAAGTCAAAACGTCAATTAAAGCCCCCTTTTTCTTTAAAATAAGTGGTTTTATTTCGATTAGAAGAGAAACTGATAAATATTTGTTTAATATGTCAGTTTTTGGCATTGTCAAAAGTAGTTAATTGTCAATCGTCGATCATCGATCATATTTTTGTGCGAGGGGTATTCCAAAGCAACGTTCAGTAACATAGTCCCGATACATAATGTTGGTCTAACAGTGGTCGGCGAAAACGTTGGTGGAGTGATGATGGAAAATCGTCATAAGAAAATAACATATTTTTGTAAATCAAGGTAAGTCAAGGTTTGACTTTATTTAATTTCTCCATAATAACCTACAAATTTTGACAACTACTGACACGTACATCTCTGGGTAAACGTTAAGAATATGGGGCCGGCTGGGATTTTCATGAAATTTTCACAGATATTATAAAACATGATAAATTCAATATAGCGATAGAAATTTTTGCGCGGAAAAACATTTTTCACATTTTTTAAAAAGAAATATATATTGAGATACTCACTCCCAAGATAAAAAAAAGGAAAAAATGTTCATTTGACGGACATAAATAATTTGTTTGTCAAATGACAGCTATCTCATAAATTCAAGGTTGAAAATACAACGTTGCGAATTCAGTTTCAGAAATCATGGATTTAGGTAAATATTTAATGGAACGTTCAGTAACAAACACCATTGTATATAGATTATATAGTAGTATCGAGCTCTAGTTAAAAGTGTCTGATGCAGTCTCGAGCGGCATCTATTGACGTTCTATATGAAGTTATCAATTTTTAATGCTGTACAGATACTCCCTCTATATCTTCTTTCACATGGCCTTTACCAAGTAGTTCCTTCAGCTATTAAAGTTGCTGTCTGTAATATTGCAGTTACGTATAATACGTATAATAAGGATAAAATTTATGATGATATGATGTGCTATATCAATTCTGTTTAGAATTTTGAGCATCATATTGAAATATGGAAGAATATACATTTTTATTTTAAAAATAGAGATTATTTATATAAATTAGAAATTATTTTTTTTTTAAATAAAGATAAAAATACACTTTATAATGTACATGGGCGGATCAAGACGATTTTCAAGAGGGGGTCCCCAGAAATTTTATTAAATATAAAGTACTTGAAAACTTCTTTTTGGGCTATTTTAAACGAAGAAATTTACATTTTCTCCCAGTGTAACATGAAAACCATTTTATTCCAAAATACGATACATTTGTATATTTATTTTAATTAATAAACATCTTTATACTATTTTATAATAATAGCCCAGTTGCCAAAGCCACATTTAGACCAAAATCTCTCATAAAATGTGATATCGCTGAAACTAGGATCTTAGTACTTTATTGGGTGTAGAAAACGTTAAAAAAATCTTTGCTGCTCTAAAGTGTATACTTAAGTTTACAATTTCGAAAACAAAATCGAAAATTTGGTTTTTGCGTTATCTAATATCTCGAAAAATAAAAAAAATCGAGAAACCAATAGCACCACTTGTGAAACAGCTGAAAATTTTACTTAAATTTATATTATAAGTTATTTAAAACAAATTTATTACTATAAAAAATTATTAAAGATAAGAAAAAGCGTATTCTAAAAATACAAAAATACAAATATTCAGAAATATTCGGAAAAAACTAAAGTATCTTTGCCTAAAATCTAAGTATTTAATTTTTTCTCATAGAAAATTTGACCGGAAGTTATAATTTCTAAAATTCTCACTGATTTTTATGAAATTGAAGATATATATTAAATTAATAAAGGCATAACAAAAAATCTTTGCTGCTCTAAAGTGTATGCTTAAATTTACAATTTCGAAAACAAAATCGGTTTTTGCGTTACCGATATCTCGAAAATTAAAAAAAAATCGAGAAACTAATAGGGACAGGCATCAACTCAGCACTTTATTACCCTCAGGTAAATTATTGCACCTTAATGACTTAATGACTTAATACTTATCCCTTTAATTCTTGTTAATTTGAATCCGAGTTGTTGGAAAATGTTTGGCAATTTTGGGATTATGAATGAATAGTTACATTTCCGAAAATATAATTATAAAGGAATTACGACGAATGGTTGGTACAAAATTTGTAACAGTTATCAGTTAAAAGTCTTAGGTGTCAAAAGTAATATCTCAAACAAAGTTTAGACGTAATGGAATTAGTAACAAGTTTTGTTTTAAGTGAACGTGGTCCACAAATGTTTGTTATAAATGACTTTAAGTTTAGGAAAAGGAATCATTTGTTGCGACTGCATATTTAAATGTAGTTTTTAATTCTAAACAACTTTTCTAAATAACAATTTTCGGTATTGTCAAAAATAAAGGTACTTTACTCTTGAGGGAAAATCACATTTTTTGACAAACCTCGTATACCACTGAAAAGATTTGATATTTGATGACTGTATTTTAGGTTTTAGATAACGCAGAACTTTTTATGATGAATAACTTTTTCTCTAAAATTAATAATAAAAGTTTTCCATATGACTCCAACTTGGGGGGACATACATATAAGTTTAATATAAGTATGTTATGTAAATCAAAATTTTATTTTATTTAATTTCCTTCAAAATATTTATAAAAAAACATTAGTTGCAAATGCACTCTTACGAATAAAATCAATTTTAACTAACGTATCATTATTAGGATTAAAGGATTAAGAAGATTTATTAAACCAGGTAAAAGTGCTCAGTTGAAGTATCTACTTTTATTGCCTTGAAGGGACGGTGCTCAGTTGAAGTCTAACAAATCGTAAAAACCAATATCCAACCCTCAAGTTGTATATTTAGCTACCCCCACCCCCTTCCAGAACTTTTAATTTGTCCAATTTATTTTTTTTAATTTTCCCTACATTTTCCGACCATCCACATACTGCTAAGAATTTTTTCATGAATTCGGGTATTTAAAATCGGTTTGGACTTGGTCTACAAACATCATTCAAAACCAATGAAAACTTATTGATTAGTTTTTATTATTGGCAGGGCATCAGATTCTGGTGACCTTCAATTAACAATGCAAATCTATTCAAAACTATTTATTAACCCCTATAAACAGGAAAATTCCACTGAAACTCAGGTTGTCTTGGTGCGTCTAGAGTTCTTGATGACAACGTTGCCAAACTTTGGTGGATTACTCACAACTTTAAAATATCAATAGCAAGACAGTTTTTTTTAATATAATAAACTAATATCTGTCTAACCAGCATCAGATAAAAAAGATTAAAGTTGTTTAGTATCAAACAACAACATATAATAATTTATTAATTTTACCAGAAAATAAAACACTAATAAATAAAAAATAAATTATTTTATACTTTTAAAATTAATTAAAACAATCATATAATATCCATATTATAAACAAAATATTGCAAAAAATATACTTTAAGAAAAAAATATGTCGATTTAACATTGACTCTCTAGTCTTAGTCCTTTTTATTCCAAATTTTAGTGTTAAAAGTTAAACGGGCTTAATAAATTAACAGATTAGAATTTTTCATAATTACCATTATCGATAGTATAGACCTTTTGATTACAATTCACAATTACCCTTTGCTCACAAAATTACTTACAGACTAGTAAAATACTCACAAATTGGCAACCCTGGTTTCTCGGGAGATAATTAAATATTTTCGGCCTTCAATTTCATACGTCTTCCAATTCCCTTTCGTTGTAACTAAATAACACATTAACAAAAGACAAGCAGAAATGAAAAAGAAGATTTAAAATTATAATTTCACTCAAGCAACGACATGACCTAAAGACATGACTTGTGTCCACTTGGGGTGCTGCCATCTCCATTGCGTTCACATAATCCTACTGATAAAAGTCCGTAAGGCGATACTACTATATAATCTATATACAATGGTAACACTGTTAAAATGGACACTTGTCAAAATGTGCTAAAAATATGTGTAATGGTTCTGGTTTTAATCATCTTTTTCTGAGTTTAATATTGAAACTCGGTTTGTTACATTTAATAAATTTTCGGGGAAATATCGTTTTGGCGAAGAACATCGTGACTTTTTTTTTTAAATTAAAAATGTAAATGTTTCTTATTGTTATACAAAATGCATGGTAGAATCAAAAAATTTTGTAGGTCCAGATATTACAGAAATATTAATGATTGTTACCATGTCATTATCATATGTTTTTATTCAGGTGTCGAGACAAGTTGTTTCGTTTTTACGCGTTTGAAGCGAGAATTTCGTTGTAGCGCAAACTTCTTTGCATATAACTAAAAATGTTGGATTTATAAACTTATATTTCCAGCTTCATATTGTATTCCTTTTCTCTTCTATCATTGTGCAATCTGTTAACTGCTCGTGCTTCTTTTTTAGTAGTCTTGAAAGTTTAAAGAATAAAAATCAGTAAAAAAAGTTACATAAGTTACACCTTAAATATGCTATTGTTGACTCATATTTAACGAAAAATTATAAGTTGGCTTTGACCTGCTCTTACGAATATAGATTTAAGTGCCGTACAAGCTAATGTCACTTCTATTTATTTCTATCTGTGAGATAATAAAGATAATATTGAATTTTGACGCACTACCCAGTATTTCAGTTGTAAATGTCTCTAAAGCATTGTCAACGCCTATCACTCGATTTGTAACTCTTAAGGTCTAAATACTTCACTTTCTCCACTTAGTGTTCCCCACAACTCGCATTAAGATTTCACATTACTTCCGATCCAGACTTGTTCCGTTTCCATTTCCACTTGATTTCGACAACACAAGTTTTGTTTACGTTTAATTGTTACACGATGGAGACCCATTGAACTGGTAATCTTCATAACACGGGGAGATGGGAGTTACCATACTAGTTTCAATCAAAGGAAGCGGTGTAGCGCATTAACGTGATGATGTCGAATGCAGTTATGAACTCAAAATGAACAAAGCCATTAGGCGTATGGATACGGAGGGAGAAAGGAGTATAATGAATAATGAGTGATAAAGCCCGTCAGAGCTTTATGAAGTAGTTATGCTTATCAAAATTGTGTTAACGGAAATTATATTTTACAGAATGTTTAATATTAAAATAAGATGTGTTATACAGTAATCGGATGGACAAATTCATACTTGAGTTTTTTCTTTCATTAAATGAAAATAAAACGCATAAGGAAATTATCAAAAAATCTAAATGGAATAAATGCATTATAAAAATTATAATGCAAAGAGTTACTGGCGAAGATAGAAATATATAATCTGAAATAAACAAACCTATAAAAATATTCTACTACGTTTACTGTGTATCTCCAATCTAGTTGCAAAAAAAATCGATGTTTTATTAAATCGTCACTGATTAGCTCTATGAAACTCAGCCTTATATTTCTGTTTCACCATCCTGATTGTTTGGTTTATTATATTGGGTGTACAAATATAAGGCGATCCAAATTTGGAGACAATTTTTCAATTTTTGCAAAAGATGTGGACCGGTCGTCTGCCAAATCATGCTGCATCCATCGAGAAAACCAGTAATCAGAAATGAGGCCGAAGGTTGTCTTGAAGAAGAATAACCTTATTTGGTACCGATCGCTCGTAATGGAATCTCCAGGATTCAGCAGCTCATAATAGACATCCTTTTGGCCCCACGAGATACAGAGCGTGATCTTCGAACCAAGTATGTTCGGCTTTGGTGTTGATGTTGTGGTCGATGGCAACAATTGAACGGGTCTTTTCTTCTTGGGATTGTCATTCCTCATCTCTAGTTACATTGCGAAACCTTGAATTAGCTCCTTGTAAGTGAAAAATTGCCTTTCAACGTCTCTCGCTTTCAGTTCATACGGCAACCAATTTCCTTCTTTTTGAATCATCTCAATCGTACGGAAATGGCCTGTTCGGTCACTCTGAATGATTCTGCAAAATCAATTCTTGCGTTTAGTACAGTCACTGAAGATTTTCACCTCCGATTTTGTTGAACCTCTATCGATTTTCATGAAAATTGGTGAGTAGTTAGATGATACCTCAAGAAACAAAAGTGACATGGTGCCAACTTGCGCTTTTACCCTGGGGGTGGATGCCACCCATTCTCGAGGGTGGAAATTATTTTATTAAAAATAACCTCAGGAATCGATATAGATACCAATTCAGAGCAAAATTTGTTATATAAAGTTATTAAAATAAATCAATACTTTTTGAGTTATTAAAGATCAAATATTTTGATTTTTCGTGAAAATAATGCATGTTTTGAAGTGGTTTTTCATAAATAACTCAAAAACTATAAGTTTTGAGAAAAAAGTTGTCATTACCAAAATTGAAGCTAATAAAAAATCGAATAAATTCCTTACTTGAAAAACCTTTTAATATTAATTAAAAGTGAGTTATAGGTAATTGAATGTATATTTTTTTCGGCGAGTACTCTAATCTAAGTATTCAAGCTTAAATAACGGGAAAACGATGCATTTTATAAATAGATAGATAGAAACGTTTAAAGCCTAAATTTTACTGCGAGACCCTTGAGCCTTTTATCTTTTAAAAATTAGTGGACTTAAAAGATTAAATTTAATACTTTAAGGGGGTGGTTTTTAAGTGTTGAAATTTCACAGTCAACCAAAAATTATATCATAAACATTAAAAAACTGTTTGTGTTATGTTTCATAAATATAAAAAATGATTTTTTCATGATTTTCGATTTAAGGGGTGCTTGCTAAAAGGGTTAAAAAATTAATTAAAATCATAAATCATGCATATAAATGTTGAAGAATATTTATTTTATTTAATTAAACGAGATTACTTACGCCACAATGCTTAAATCTGCATTTTTTACCATTTTTAACAAAAGGGGTGGATTTCACCCCTAAAATGCAAAAAGCGCAAGTCTAGCATATGTCATTTTTGAAGTTGAGGGTGAAATATACTCAATCCCAAATTTTCATGCAAATCGATGGTAATAGTTGATTTTTTCCTTCATTCATTGTCATATTTCGAATAATACCTCTAATTTTTTGCCCTCAATTTTTTTTGGCCGCCCAGAGCAAGGTTTATCTTCGATGCTGAAATCATCATCCTCGAAACAATTCCATAGATGATCTATCAGTTGGAGCAGCTTCACCATAAACTTCAGGAAGCATCTGATGGGCTTTTCTTCCAAGTAATTTGTTAACATAAAATTCAACATTTTCAACACAGTAAAAAATAAGGTTTCTATACGAAACTCAAAGCGATATAAACTGAATATTATTGGCGGATGTGTAACTATTCATAACAGCCGGAACGATCTTTTGAAGACGGTTCGAACTAATTTGTACACGCAAAATTTAGACTGTCTATAGTTTAATCTATACCGATTAAAATTTTTCGGGTTTATAAATAACCTACATTTTTCTTAACAATATAGAGTAAAAATAAAAAGTAGATTTTTATTAATTTATTCCACGTAAATAAGCTTGAGTATGGTCGGTGTGGCCGAAACTAGTCGCTATTAAAATATTTAAACTAATTTATATGACATCGATTGTGTGTTTTCCTTCGTAAGAGATTTGTGATAACAATGTTGCCAACGTTTGGGAATTTTTATGAAAAACATGATTTATATTTCTTTTTTTTTTTTTTTGCGTAGGCGGATTGCCATTCAGTCAGACACGGATTCGTCTATAATTAGAAGTACCCCAAAATATTACCTAACAGCAGAAGTTATAGCAAGAAAAACAATATATGACAGGGACACACGCTTCTCGTCCAGGGGCCGATCAGGACATTTTTTTTTGAGAAACAGTGGTAGGCCTCGGTTAGGGGGTAAACAAATAGGTATAAAAACGTAGGAAACAAGATTAAGATTCTAATCATAGACGAATCTTAGTATCTCTCAGAAATTCCAAAAAGCAATCGATAATTTTATCAGAGAAATGGGTCAAAGCCGTTTCTATAGTCTGTCTAATAGATAAGTCAGAAACAAAGGAACACACCGTCAAAGGTACCGCTGAGACCGAAGCACAAACGGTAACACTGAAATAGGGCGACATAGGCGTGCGGGGAAAATTAAATTCAGTTGAGTATTTCATTAATAAATTATTATTAAAGTTATACATTATGTAAACGTTATTAACGTAATTATTGATATATGAAAAGTAGTAAAGTTACCTAAATGAGATACAAGTTAAAATATCATGTTGGGGGTAGCATGACATAATTAAAAAATATCTCCCGGTTTTCCATATTCGTGCGGAAAGCTCTATTTTATAGGACGGACAAGAGGTTTTACAGGATAGAGTGGGACGCTACCCTTAATTTTAACTTTTTATATATTCATATGTGATGTTTGGTGATAATTTTGAATAATAAATGATAATATTTTATTATTTTTTAATGACAATAATAAGTACGACAACTAAAAAAGAGGTAAAACACCGGTCAGCCCGACTAAATCATAGTTTAACTGGTCCTTGCGTCCCCGGGCAACGTAGCGGCACCAAACATCACTTATGAATATATAAAAAGTTCAAATTAAGGGTAACGTCCAACTCTATCCTGTAAAACCTCTTCCTATGAAATGGAACTTTCCGCACGAATATGGAAAACCGGGAGATATTTTTTAATTATGTCATGCTTGTATCTCATTTAGGTAATTTTACTACTTTTCATATGTCAATAAGCAATAATTACGGAAATAATGTTTACATATATAACTTTAATAATAGTCTATTAAGAGCAAGGCGACCCCTGAAAAATTTTAATAACCTTTTAAGCCTTTAGTTTTAGGCTGATTTTTGTGAAATTTTCAGGAAATACTAATTATTACAAAACTTAGGGTGGAGATTCCTTGATTTCTTTGCAAACCTTCGAAAAGTATTTATTTTGTTAATTTTAAATGGAAAATCACAAAAAGAAATATCCGCGTCATTCTGCATTAAATCTATGAAAATTTGCTTCTATTCGTTTTAATAAATATCAAGTAGTTTTTAAATAATATGGTTTTCCATCTTTTTCTTCAATATCTTTGTAAAGTGCTGCCACATCGTTACATACATTTAAAGCTGTCGAGAAATATTCCATTCCTAGTGGCGCGCATATAAATACAATTTTATATTAGAAAATCCTCATAAAATAGAAGTGAAATTTGCTTCTCACAAGAACTCCGGCTGCCACTTAATTAAATACTCAACAGAATTTAATTTTCCCCGCACGCCTATGTCGCCCTATTTGAGTGAGACGCCGCAGGCTTGGGTCTCAGCGGTACCTTTGACGGTGTGTTCCTTTCTTTCTGACTTATCTCTTAGGCAGACTATACAAGGTTCTACAAGGTTTATATAAAGTTTATTTGAATGTTCCGTGTATTTTTTGCATTCGAAATAAACGTGAATGAGGTCTACAATTGAACCACAAAAATCGCAATATTTATTTTCTTTTACATTAATTTTAAACTGGTGTATGACCAAATCTAGTTCTAATTAAAGATGTAATATAATGTCTTGGAATAATATGATTTCTAAACCAGGGTGAGTTTGGGATGTTTCTCTGTATTTTTGTATATTGATTGGAGGTAAGTGGAGCAGAATTGTGACCAATCAGACCTCCATCTTCTCATAGTATTAGATTTTAGTAAGGCAAACACATCTGGGCTACTGATGTTATAAGTTGTGTTATTTCCATTTTCTATTGCAGATTTGGCAAGCATGTCAACATATTCGTTGTGCTTCAGACCAATATGTGCCTTTACCCATATAAAACATATATCTACTACTACTATTCATTAGTTGGTACAAAATCTTTTTGATCAAGAAAATATATTGATTAGAATTAAACTTGGGCATATCCATCGCTACCGCTGATTTTAAGACAGATAGACAATCTGAAGCAATTAAAGCTTTTTTAATATTGGATTCTGAAACAAATTGTAAGGCTTCTAGTATCGCAATTGATTCTGCAGTGTAACTAGAGAAGTTATCTGGTAATTTAAAAATATTCTTAATATTAAGGGACGGGACATAATAGGCGCAGCCAGTACCTACAATTGTATTGGAGGCATCAGTGTATATAACAGTATAATCAGGAAAATAATTTAAATTATAAAGGAGTAGGTTTGAACAGTTGAAGAAGCAAGGGAAGTCAGTTATGGTGAAGAGTTGGTCGAAAGAACTTAGTGTATGGGTAGTTATCTCACAACTTTGGAAAGCTTTACATAAAGGCGGTGAGTTTTTATGAGTCCAGTATTTATTTGTTAGGTCATGTGTATTAAGTCGAATGATTTCAGAATATAAGGTTGGTTTATATATAAGTGCCTTAATTAGGAATTTTTTACTTAGATATTCTATTCTGTATTTAATAGTTGGCTCTACCGCTTCGATATAAAGAGTTTCAGTTTTTGTAGACCTCATAGCACCCAAACATATTCGTAGTACAGAGTTTTGGAAAACTTCTAACTTTTTAAGTAAAGAATTATTGGCCGATCCATACAAAAAACACCCATAGTCCAATATAGCACGAATGTAGGATCTATAAAATAGTAAACCTACATTAACGTCGGCACCTAACCAGACTTTCATGATAGATTTAAGGAAATTTAAGGCCTTCTGGCATCTGTTTAGTGTATATTCAATATGATGTTTCCAAGTGAGCTTCTTATCGAAGAAAATTCCTAGATATTTAGCATGTGTTTGTAAAGGATATTCTTGGTTATTTAAATTAATTGTATTATTATTACGTGTGTTGTGTCGAGTGAAAATACATACAACGCTTTTGTTGGTGGAAATTTCAAAACCATTAATATGGCACCAAGACTGAAATCTAGTCAGAATTGTATTCAAGGAAATAAGAGAGGAGTCATATTTATTTTGTTCTGTGTATATACATATATCGTCTGCATATTGAATGATTTTGAAAGGAGTATTCATTAAACGAATTTTATGTATACTAGCAGTATAAATATTAAAAAGTAGGGGACTCAATACAGATCCCTGCGGTAGTCCGCTACTGGTAAATCGGGGACCCACAAGCTTATTTTCATGGTCTCTAACATATATACTTCTACAAGAATAGAATTTTATAATTATATTGACAATCGAGGAGGGTATTTTGAACTCCTCAACCATCTTATTTTTTAAAATTGATAAATCTACATGGTCATAGGCACTTTCTAGATCTATGAATAGGGTGGGTAGATAGTTATTTCGAGAGAAGTTATTCTGAATGTTGGTTGTTAGCGTAGTAATAGCATCCATTGTGCCGTATCCTTTTCTATATCCAAACTGATTATTTGGGAGTAGCTTTTCTTTAGTTATCCACCATTCAAGTCTGGCCTTCAGCATGCGCTCCAAGGTTTTCAACACACAAGATAGAAGTGAGATCGGACGGTACGATTGGGAGAGATTTGGGTCTTTTCCATTTTTCAAAATGGGAACTACGATTATTTTCTTAAGGCTCTCTTCATCTATGCCATGGGATATGAAATCGTTGAAAATGTCAAGGAATAGACTTTTAGCGACCAATGGTAAATGTGTAAGCATGGGATATTTAATATTGTCATATCCAGGGCTAGTATTGATGTTATTTTTTAAGGCATAATCAAATTCATTAAGAGTTAATGGTTTTAAAAGAAAATGATTTACAGGATTATAATGTTCTGTAAAGTTGATGGGGTTAATAACCGAAGGAGGAGCAACTTTATTAAAAAATGAATCTATTCAATTAGAATCACTGGGCGTAGCTTTAAATGAGCAAGTTCGATTCATTTTTCTAGCTTGTTGCCACAGAAGAGCAGATGGGGTGTTTTTATTGAGTGAGGATAACCAACTAATCCAGCTTTTTTTTGCTTTATCCTTTAGAGTTCTTTTTGTCTTAGCCATAATTTCATTATATTTAATATAGTTGGCAAGACTGGGATTAGTTTTATAATTTGTCAAGGCGTTTCGTCGATCTGTAATTAACCCATCGCAATCAACATCCCACCAAGGAGCCGGTGAATATTTTTTTAATTTAAATGGTTTCAATTGTGGGATCGTTCGCTCGGCTGCAAAATTAATTGAGTTTATGATAAAATTATATTAGTATGGATTTATATTTCACCCAAAAGAAGTGGTATCTAGATTTGTCATAGGAGGGCAAGACGTCACAAAAGGTGACAAATTCGTGTATTTGAAATATTTACTCATAAATCATTGTCAGGTAAAATTTGAATTGAATTGAAAATATTTTAAAAATTTTATGCTACTACTTCGTTTTGCCTACAGGAATCAAAATCGAAAAAATAGTTTATATTTTTATTTATTATTTTTAAGCCACACTCCTATATGACGCGTTTTCATCAATTTGATATATTTTTTTAGGCCAAAACAGTTGATTGAATGCTTTGACAACAAATAACTATGATTAATGTTGAAATACCATTTTTATTGTGGCTGAGCAACGAACAAGCATCGCTATTGTTTTGAGATGAGTTAATATTTCTGGAAAATTTAATTTTTGTTGAATACGTTCATGGAAATTGTTATCATTGCATTTTTGATTTAACATGTATGTTTAGCACTTGGGTAAATTATTTCACTTCACTCTTTATTATTCAATTTTAACTCAACATTTTCTATACTTATTTTGCGTGTAGTACTATATATCTAAAAGTAAAAAATGTATAAAAGATACTGCCACTTATTTTGTTTAATTTTAGTTTACATTACTCCTTCTCCAGATTTTTATACAGGGTGACCCAGGGGTACGTGCATGCTCCATAACTTTTTTTCTATCCAAGCTATCGGTTTGATTTTTTTTTAAACGATAAGACCGACAATGGGGCACATTCTAAAAATATTTCAATTTATATACAGGATGTCCCAAATAAGATACACAACTAAGTTCTGGTTTTTTAAATGGCAACCCTGCATTTTTGTTACATTTTTAGATTCGCTATTAAATTGTCGATATAACGCACCCGGGTTTCTTAGACTTACCTGCAATAGTTTTTGACTTATGTCAATTTATGTGTCAAAATAGCGTCTTGCAGAGATCCACAAAAAAAATCAGAACTTCAGAACTGTTCAAGATAACTTAATCAACTTTTTTCCAGTCGATTCCTTAAGCTTCGGCGCATCTTCTGAGTTGTAGGCGAATTCGGAATCGACGTTCTACCGCCTACTACGATTTTTTGAACATTACAAATTACAAATAGCAATAACTCGACTTTTTCAAATGCATCACCCTATATTTTATTACATCATTGCATGGCATTTTTTAAGAGCTTTTTGGTGATATAGGGTTTGTTGAGTCTATTTTGTAAAATTTGCGAGATTTATTGCAAAATAAGAAATGTTGACGGTTTATTCGAGAAAAAAAGGTATCGAGTAGGCCGCTATCTTAAAATTTGACACATCCATATACTTTCAATAATTGTACGCGTCTAATTAAAAGAAAAAAAGAATCGAGTAGGCCACTGTTTGACACATTCATATAATTTTGAAAAGAATATGTTTCAACAAAAGGAAATTCTAATAGAAACAGAAATACATTACAAAGTAAACAATTTTTATAATATTTACAAGAACATGAAAGAATGATTAATAGGATACAATATAAATATTTTTGATTTATAATAAATGCTCGAATACGTCACCATCATGTTCCACGCAAACTACTAGTCTTCTAGTAAATGAGTCCCGAACTCTAGCAAGCATTGCTCCATCAACTGAACGGAAGGCTTCCGTAATCCTGTTTTTCATATCATCTGCAGTTGTTGGACGATCTCTGAAAACAGTTTCCTTCACGTACCCCCAAAGAAAAAAATCTATAGGAGTAAGGTCTGGAGATCGCGCGGGCCAAGGAATAGTACCTCTCTCTATTCAACGATTAAGGTAGAAATTATCTAAAAATTCTCGCATAATCCTATTGTTATGCACTGAAGCACCATCGTGTTGAAACCACATTGTCCCTCTGGTATTCAAATCCACTTCTTCTTAAATATTGGGAAGATGTTCGCGAAGAAACTGTAAATACCTTTCACCATGCAGCACATTGTCAAAAAACAATTTCCTTTTTGGTATAAGATACAATACCAGTGTGTTCAAACCGATCTCTCAACTTTAGGAATGAAGACACCCGTGGAGTTCTTGCTTCTGGTTATTTTTGCAGGTAGATTCTGCTTGCTAATAAAGGATTTCTGTCAGCTTCGCCAATACAGTAGACCATATTCACTAATTCCTCGCGAGTAAAACTCATGATTAATAATTAGATGAGTACAATTATTGAAAGTATATGGATGTGTCAAATTTTAAGACAGCGGCCTACTCGATTCCTTTTTTTTCTCTCGAATAAACCGTCAACATTTCTTATTTTGCAATAAATCTCGCAAATTTTACAAACTGGACCCAACAAACCCTATATCAGCAAAAACCTCTTAAAAAATGCCATGCAATGATGTAATAAAATATAGGGTGTTGCATTTAAAAAAGTCGAGTTATTGCTATTTGTAATTTGTAATTTTCAAAAAATCGTAGTAGGCGGTAGAACTTCGACTCCGAATTCGCCTACAATTTAGAAGATGCGCTGAAGCTTAAGGAATCGACTGGAAAAAAGTTGATTAAGTTATCTTGAACAGTTCTGAAGTTCTGAACTTTTTTGTGGATCACTGCACGACGCTATTTTGACACATAAATTGACATAAGTCAAAAACTATTGCCATATAAAAAATCAGAACTTAGTTGTGTATCTTATTTGTATATAAATAGAAATATTTTTAGAATGTGCCCCATTGTCGGTCTTATCGTTTAAAAAAAATCAAACCGATAGCTTGAGTAGAAAAAAAGTTATGGAGCATGCACGTACCCCTGGGTCATCCTGGATGCAACCATTGTACCATTTTGTAATTATTTTTTTCAAGCGTATCAAAGTATGAATATTATATATCATATACATTTATTGAGAGATAGTATATATTGTAACGGTTAACTAATTCCAATAGCTCGAAATGAGAGTAAAAAAATTTAATATCTAGTACAAAGAATTAAAAAGAAACAGATAAGTTTATTAATATGAATAAAATCATTACTTTTGTATTTTGAGTAATGTAATTTAAAACAATGTTTTAAACTTGTTCTAGCATGGTAATTTTAAAAGAATCTATAAAATTTGACATATCAAAATTTAACATTGAAAGCCCATAAGAGATTTTTACTAACAGCTTTAAGGTATTTACGTAAAATTTAACAAAGAACTGAATTTATAAATTCAAAGTAATGTACTCTCAGATAAGTCTGCGACTATAATAACAATGAGAATGTTATTATTTTAATCGTCAGGAGAAAAAGAAAATTGCAAGATAACCTCAAAATTCAATATCATGGTATATCAAAGTAATTAGTTAAAATTTAAGGGAAATAATATAAATCAGAAAAATAGGGTTCCGGATTTCTAAAATTAAAGAAATACAATAAAAAGTGGAATAATAATGAAGTTTCATGGAATTTAATGAATCGATAATAACGAACATTAAAAGTCTGTGTATAAATTTAATATAAGTAGAAATAGTGAGAAAATTATATCAAAATTATTCTTTTTGTCTCTAGAATAATTTGGTGTTAATAAAAAGTAGTAAACGGGTTGCGATTTTTTAGTTAAACATTTTTTTTTTAGGTTAGGTTCAAAATTAAGGAATGAAAATTTCAGTATGTATTTACAAGCCAGTGAGGCACCTAAATATCAAATAAAAACTTTAAGTCTTATATTGTTTTCGCGATGTACAACCAAAAACTAATGGGTTCAATCCCCGATCACCCTAAACCCATACGCCAAATTTCAGCTCAATCGGATTAAGTGTGCGGACGCTATCGTGGAAGAATACGTTTTAATCGTCTCAGGGGACCTCAAAATGGATATATCCGTCGTTATCTCAATTTTTTTTAGCGCGTTCACAATACTTTCCCTTTGCGAGGGGCCGGGAAAGTAACTGTACCAGAAAAAAAAATAGTTAGGCCTCTGACATGATGGGTGATTACAGTACCAACGGGCATGGTACTTTTCGACTTGCCCTATATTTAAAAAGCTTAAATATTTAAGTTACAGTATAGTTTTAGACTTCTAAACCCTAAAGTTGAGAAAAGTCTTATGGAACGCTTCTGTCTATCTGCCTGTCTGTCTGTCCGTCTGCCTGTACCCATTTATAACTCAGCTTCCAGAACCGATAGAGACTAACGGACAAGGAATGTGAACTCAGGATACCTCAGCTTTCTACGACATCCGGTTTCAAAACTGGTTTTAAAAACTTTCACCGGAAATACTGTTCTCTATTTTGTAGTCAAGGGTACATTGAAGACTGATTTGCTGGTGAAGTTAGGCATAGGTGATCTGTAGCTCTTGTTATAGATCAAAGGGCCGGTAAGGAACATTTGTACGATTTACACAGCATAATTTAATAATTATGTCAGAAAGTTGTATTCTAAATGACGACGAAATATTTGCCATTTATTAGCTATAATTCCACTATCCGCCGAGCACGGCTTAATCGGCAATAATCTCGTTGTTTTACGGTAAAATTTCTTCAAGGATATGGCTTTGAAATCTGATATATTAAAATCTCCCGCAACAACAAAAAGCGTATATTATTTTCCATTATCATTATTAGCCAAAGTTTGCTGATTAGGAATATTTAATTATTTAGCTGTTAATCTTCTGCTAAAATTTTAAACATGTTAGAATCACCGTGTCCACCATACATCTATTGACGTGAAACAGTGATAAGAATTAACTACGTCAATAATTACTATTGAGAAGAAATTCCAAAAATTGTAAAAATTTAAACCTGACGGTTTTTATTAGAAATTTGCGGTATGCTGTACAAATTTACAGAATTCATTCTGTGAGTGAAATTGTACAAGTTTAGTTATGTGAATGCCCCACCACCTGAACTGCAAATGTTTTATCACTAATGCTTTCAATATTTTCTAGGTTAGAAACACTTTATTTTGTATGTATGGAAAAGAGAAATATAAATGATAATGGATACGAAAATTTCTTAATTTTGAATATAAAATACCTCAAAGATTTATCCACAACCTACATCTATGGAATTCATACAGAGAATGTTTCTAAGATTCAATAAAAGTGTCAGCTGTTAAAAAGAAGGTTTTCAATTTCATTAAGAAGTTATAGTGGCTATGTGAATCATGTATTCACATTAGTGTATTAGTATTTTTCATATAATAAATATACTTATTCTGAATAAAATTACATGTTTCTTTATATTATGTATTTGAATGTCACTGTGAATTCACACCAAATAATTACCAAATAAATTTACAGATTAATGAACAAATCACAGTAATCATTTCGTAAGATTACACAATAAATCTAGTGAGTTTCCATTGCATTTTTACAGAATTCATAAGGTAATAGGATTAATACATAAATATCTGTGTAAACCAGTAAGGAATTTTAATTTATTAGATTCGACATCTTAAGACCGGTTTCTGTCTTTCGACTTCATCAGTTAGGCTTTTCGAATCCAATAAATAAAATTCCAAACTCGTACAAGTCAATAGCTATATCCGCTATAAGATAACATTTTTAGATGTGCTACCATCTATGGTAAGAAGAGAGTATTGACATTAAATTTTGACTGAATCTAGTCAAGATGTCACTCTCTTCTTTTTTATCCCTTGCAGAGATTAATACAAAGTGAGTAAACCAGTAAGGAATTTTAATTTATTAGATTCGACATCCTAAGACCGGTTTCTGTCTTTCGACTTCATCAGTTAGGCTTTTCGAATCCAATAAATAAAATTCCAAACTCGTACAAGTCAATAGCTATATCCGCTATAAGATAACATTTTTAGATGTGCTACCATCTATGGTAAGAAGAGAGTATTGACATTAAATGTCGAATCTAATAAATTAAAATTCCTTACTGGTTTACTCACTTTGTATTAATCTCTGAAAGGGATAAAAAAGAAGAGAGTGACATCTTGACTAGATTCAGTCAAAATTTAATGTCAATACTCTGTTCTTACCATAGATGGTAGCACATCTAAAAATAAATATCTGTATTTTCACATGATTTTACGGTGGCAACATGAGGCCAACGTAATATTATGTGATTTTACATAAACTTTTTTATCAGTGTATTCACGAAAATATATTTGGCTTGGCTACCACTTTTATAACAGCACTCCGTACACTAATGATTTTAAGATTAAATTCTATGTGACGCTATTTAACATAACAATATAAAGGTATAATAGAAGAAAACTTTACTACATAGGGGTGCAGTGACATCAACAAAGATAGAGCTGGTGTAGTATACACGACTAAGTTTTGTAATAATATGTCAGAACTTTCATTTGGTAATATAAGATAAACCAAAATTGCTCATTAGTCGTATATATTAGAAAGTAATTTACTAAATGTAATAATTTTAATTCAGTATGTCTGATACGAAAACAATTGAAACTTTTTCATGGGAAAGATAAATGATATTTCAAACTTTTCAAATAAAACTGTAGTAATATTTTTTCTTTCAATTAAATCCTTTATAGACGGATCAATATCGCGATATCTCTGTCGGTGTAAAGTTTAATACTGTGTGATATATTACTTCCAATCACGAAGAACACGATATTCCTGGTTAATAGTCTTCCAAAGGGGAAACATAAAAAACAGTTGTATGGTGTTAAGATAAGAGTTTTTAATAAATTATTACTGACGTTTGAAGTATTAGTTCGTAGAGAAAAGATGATTAATTTTAATGAAGGTGGAATTTAAATTATATGAATGCATATATTTCACGTTGACTTTATTATGTAAGACGATTTTAATGATTTTACTCGTGAAATAATTAACATTCCTAGTCAAATTAGACCAATTTTCCGCATTGTTATATGCATGCTTATTACGGCCTCCCGTTGAGCATATTAAAAGTCTCTGCCAAAATATGTTGTGCTTTATATTTTTTTGCTTCTCTAATACTTCAATTTTTGCACCTATGGGTCTAAAACAAATGAGGGGTCAGGCCTGAATCTCAATATAAAATGGGCAATGGGTTCTAATGCCAGTGTAGCTCAAACAGAGCTCACTGCTATCTAAATCGCCGCAAAAGAGACTACCAGAAGAAACATTACTGGTAATGATATTTACATCCTTACGGACATCAGACAGGCACTACTAGCTCTGAATCGAACACGCATTGCATCAGGTCTAGTACTAGAATGTTACCAGGCCCTGACCGAAGCTTGCAACAACAACGTGGTCACTTTAGCTTGGATCAAAGGCCATGGAAAATCAAGAGGCAAACACTTTTGGGACCTGGCACTTTCATAGGCTTATTGGCAAAAGCTGTGGCTGACCTACTAAAAAAGCACTCCCTTGACAAGTTTAAGGGTAGATGGGTCGACGAAACAGGCTGTAAGCTAGCCAAGGAACTATTACAGTATCCGAACAGCGAAACAGCCAAAAAATACATGACTATGAATAGACAGAACCTGCGCACAGCCACAGGTATCTTGAATGACCACTGTCATCTACGAAAACACCTCTACAGGATGGGCTTATCTGACACTCCATTGTGTAGAGGATATGAACAGGAAGACGAGACTGTCGAACACAGTCTTTGCGAATGCCCGATACTCTCACAAATAAGACATTTTCTTTTCGGCGAGCAGAGGTTATCACATGCCAACATGAGGGAGCTACGTTCAGATGACGTCATCACCTACTTTAAACAAGTAGGCTGACTGACGAGCTAGAAGGAAGGCTCAACCTCAGAAGGACGCCAAATGTGGTCTACGTGCTGTGAGGTGACCATCCTTCCATCTTTACAGATACAGATACTTCAATTTTGATGGGTTTTCTAAATCTAAAGCAGGAAAGAATACACTTAGGAACACATCATTATTGCTGCATTAAAAGCTCACATCATCTGAACCATGTTTTCAGTTAAAAATGCTTATTTTTTTAAAAGAATAGTTAAGATTTCAGGAATGTCTCGATGTCACACATCATAAATGTAGGAAAAGTGAAATTTAACCGCTTGAATGGAAATACTCTTTTCCTACGACCACATAGGAAAGTAAGAGATATCGCACTCTGTACACCGACGGAAAGTGGAACTTTCCACACGTGTGCGGAAAGTTACTTTCCGCACACGTGTAAATTACTTTCCTATCTGTTCTACAAGTTCATAGTTATTGTTTTGTTTTCAAATAAATGTTAATTATCAATATTTGTATTTATTCTACTACAAAAGTGATTGTAAATAAAACAGCATTATTTATAATATAAACTAAATACAAACAGACATAGAACCTGTCACAAATAAAACCATCACATTTTATAATATTTGGTAAAATTATAGCGTGGTCGTAGGAAAAATAATGTACATAACTTGTGCGAAAGTGATTTTTCATACTCGTGGGATTGTCGCACTCGGCTTACCCCTCATGCGACAATATTTCCCACTCGTGTGAAAAGTGTCACTTTCCGCACTCGTTATGATGCTCTGCCATAGGAAATGCTATGCTTTAGCAAACCAGTCTGGACCTGCGGGTGTGGACTTAGGGTGTTAAACTTTTGGGTTGCGCCAAACTCTAAATTTAAAATTTATTGAGAGTAAAATCAAAAAGGATAGGATCAATTTTTAAAGCACAAGACCGTCCATACAGATGCTAATCTCCGACTAGGAACTACTTTGACTGCAATATCATTCAAACTAAGAAGCACGCCAATTAAACATAGCGCCCCTAATCAGAAGACGGCTTAAAACACTGTGTTGTTTAAAAACTGTAATGTTTTCAATCTAATCTAGTTCATACATAGTAGATAATATAATAAATATATTGTCATTTTTTATATCATAGCAACAAAGAAAAAACAAAACTAAAATTAAAAACAAATCCACATTAACAACAAACAATCCAAATACCTTTTTTTTACTCATGCGGGAAAAGTACTAACTTTGCGCCCGCCTTTTCGGGTGTAAAATGGCTGTTTGGCTATTTAATTAGCGAACGCAAAATTTACTTTTCGCACGGAAATTGACAATCTGACGTTGAATCCGTACCACCGGAAATTTAACACTGTCGCTGAAGGTTGCGTTGAAGATTCGATCGGCAATAAAAAACGAATCGGCCAACAAATTGCGACCGCTATTTTGAACAGACCATCTACGAGTACTTCACGTGAAAATTTACACCAAATCAACCCAAATATCGATACAACGGCTGAAGTACCCATCAGAGTCAGTCTCGAAGACAAAGAGAATATTGACTTGAATACGATTTCCTCTAGAATCTCCAAAAATATAAATTTCAATTTCACCAATTTTTGATTTTTATGTCGTCGGCACCTACTTCATTTCTCATTTTATCCCCGCATTCGTAAAAAAAATAGTATCTGCAACTCGTGTGGCATTGTCGATTGCCCACTCGAGCTAATGAGCGCACTCACTTCGTTCGTGTGCTCAACTTCGCTCTCGTGGGCAATAGACAACTTTGCGCACTCGTTGCACAATATACTATTTCTAAACCGTACACCTCTTCACAAAAAAAGGAAAAGGAGAGGAGGTGCCCTACACACACCCCTGACCTAGCATGAACAGTCACCTTTAGGAAGGATTAGGTGGTTAGGATATCTTTATTTGTCTCATATGTTACATGTTTGTGTGTGCAATGAACCGGCCAACCTGAAGTCGCACGCATTATCGATTGACCACTTGAGCTAATGAGCGCACTCACTTCGTTCGTGTGCTCAACTTCGCTCTCGTGGGCAATAGACAACTTTGCGCACTCGTTGCACAATATACTATTTCTAAACCGTACACCTCTTCACAAAAAAAAGGAAAAGGAGAGGAGTGCCCTCCACACACCCCTGGCCTAGCATGACCAGACACCTTTAGGAAGGATTAGGTGGTTAGGATATCTTTATTTGTCTTATTGGTTACATGTTTGTGTGTGCAAGGAACCGGCCAACCTGAAGTCGCTTCTTCAGCTTGAAGCGGGGTCCCTTAAAATTCACCCCCGAAGCCCTTTATTATTATAGAAAAAATTCTGTTTGGCCTGAGTTTAAGTGCGTATTCGGTTCTGGCCAGTATTAAACATAATTAAACTTGATGAGGGCTCTGGAATAAGCCCTATGTTGTGCCAGTTTCCCAGGACGGCCAACAATGTGTTACCGCCTTTTTAAACTGCATCGTATTTCGAATTTCGTGGACTGTATTTTTAGATTGAAGAAATGTGCTGTAGTAGGGTTTCCTTCTCAACTTCATCCAATAAAAACAATGGACACTTTTATTTAACCATTTATTAGACTTGTTAAATAAATAAATGAACAAAAACAACAACGTAACAAAGATTACATTAAACTAGTAATCGTGAACAAAGTATTATAGTTAATTTAAAGAAATGACCACATCATTCAGAAAATATTAATTTGCTGTACTACGAAGCATTATGAAAAATGAATTTATTGACGAGGTTTTCTGTAACCCCGGAGTATGCGCTCATGATGAGGGCTCGATGCAAAACTGAGTTTAAATTGAATTGGACTGCTTGATACGCAGCTAAGTCCCACTAACTTGCCGTACTAAGAGGCATTATGAAAAATGAATTTATTGACGAGGTTTTCTGTAACCCCGGAGTATGTGCTCATAATGAGGGCTCGATACAAACTGATTTTAAAATCGGCGAAGTTCATCGGTTTCAGATATATCCCTTCCCCGGCTGGCAACCATTCTAGAAAGATTCTTTAGCGTGTACCGCGTAAACAAGTGTAAGATTTTTTCTATTGTCTAGACACGACGGTTAAATTTTACGGCTTGATTATGAAATAGAGCAAAAAATTCTCTTTGATGAACCGCTTCCTGGTTCGACGCCGCTCGCCAACGTATTTTGGTGCGGCGTTGCCGGTTGTACAAATAAACGAATATGAGTTTACATGTTTAATTATCTGAAAATTAAACAAAACTTAAAGTGTAATCAGCCCCCAAAAAAAATAAAATAAAACAATAATAATAATTCATATCCCAAGAACGAAAAATATGAAACAAAATAATAATACTATTTAATCTACAGTGAACCTTTAATTAAAGCAACACTAAATCTAACTAAGAATTGAAACCTGTGGTTTCTAATTTATTCTGATTGTTTTGTTATGCAAACTTTACGTTTTATCCTCTGGTTTCCCTGCTCAAGGAAACTCGTCCTTAAAAGCGAGTTCAAGTTAGCTCAGAACCTTTTGAAAAGGGTTGCTGGATGGTACGGCTGTTCCTCTTCTTGAAGGTCTTGAACTGTTCTTCTTTGATCTGCGTATGTTGTGCAGTAGAAGATTCGATGCGTCGGTGTGTCGTCGACATCGCATGTGAGGCAGCTTAGGCAGCTTAGGCAGCTTAGGCTATCAGTCTTTCCGATGCGGTGTAGGTGGATCAAATTGTTACCGTGGCTCGTCAACAAGTATATGACTTTTCTAGGCAACGTGATGGTGTCAGCCTCCAGCCATGGCTGGTAGTAGCGTATATAGATGCCTGCCTTTATCTGCAGTGTCCCATTCTTGTTGCCAAATTCTGATAATGACCTGTTGAACCAATCTGGTGACCACTACCCAGAATCTAAACTCTTGCACTATAATATTATGTTCAAGTAGATATACGTATGACCCGTTCTTTTACGGTCGAAGATCGATTTGCACAGCTCCAAGTGCAGGTGCATCGGAGGAAGCTTTGCCAGAAGGCAGAGCGATTCGTTCGGTATTGACTTGTAAGCTCCCAGCATTACCTGCAAACACATGGCCTGTATGGTCCGTAGTTGAATCTTATTTAACTACTTTGCTTAATCTGTGCCCCCATAGTTCCACTCCGTATGCTAAGATAGGAATGATGGCTCGAAGATAGATTTCTCGTATGGCGTTGAAGTATTCGCTTATTCTTCCCCAATTTCGGTGTATTAGCCTTCTAAGTGATTGAAAAAGTTTCTGGCACTTTCGTAAGGTATATCTTATGTGCTCTGTGTATAATACCTAAGCAGACTCGCTGTAATGGTCTACCATTGTAACGTATAACCGGATTTCTGTTTATGGAGGAAAGATTTGAGAAGACAATGTACTTAGTCTTCGATTCTGATATTGTTAGCTTATTTTTGTTAGTCCAAGCTGCCACTATGTTCATGCACTCTTCTGCTTTGGTCTCTAAGCTTGCTCTACTTCTTCCGCTGATGCTGATGGAGATCAACTCCTTCTGGCCATCTGGATCGTAATAGAGGGTTCGTCACCGTGTTCCAGAAAAATGGGCCCAGAATGGACCCTTTTGGACATCCCTTGTTTACCTCTTTAGCTACATGCGAATAGTTTGTGGAGTATTCTACTGTGCGGTAGCTTTTGATGATGTTGATCACATCGCTTGAGAGTTAATCCAGTAAATGAAGGGGCCAACCTTAAGATTATTAGTTTCCATTTTCATTTTCTGGTTGAAACTGGCTTTTGGTACCTCATTAAAGATGAGACAAAGTTTGCGTGAAAAGATCGTGCGACGGCCGAGAAAATGGCCCCAAAAGACCAGGAAAATCGGTTTTCCGCAAATATCTCCCCAAATATGGCAGTTAGAGATTTTCAGTTCAGATAAAAATTGAAGATCAGTTAATTTTCTACAAAAATGTTCCTTGTGATTTTTCTCGAAAATTTGCCAGTTTCCGAGAGAAACGGGGCCAAGCGCACCCCGAATAATGAGCTTCTGTGTTGTATACCGGAGAGCACAGTCCGTGCATTTACACATGAGCGGGCGGACAAATTATCCAATAACTTTGTTAAAAATGCATATTTTCTCATGATTCAAAGTTCAAGTGAAAGAGGAATCTGCCACTATCATACCCTGTGAATTGAGTCACGGTTTGACTCCTTTGGCCATATCGGAACACGGATCAAACTTTCTGCTCCCGGGCAATTTTGACCTCGCCAGGAATTTGTTTCTATTTTTTTTGTATTGCACTAATTTGCTCCAAATTTTCTTGATTATGGGTCCTCAGAAGGTCCTTTGTAATCTGTGAAATGATAAACTCTAATTTTTTTGCATTCTCATTAAATCTTTATTTGGTGAATCCCAATTTTTTGTTGTTTTTGAGGCGCGTGTAAATTTTGTAAACAACCACCAATCAAAAATTCATAGATGATCGGATTGGTCTCTATGACACATCATTTGAAAGCTAAGAACGTCTACTTTTCGGCTGTGCAATTAATTTTTTTCACGAAGTTGTCAATTTTTCAAGAAAATTGGAAAACGCGTGCTAAAGGAAAAAACGCACTTTTTTTTGGTGGCTTTTTTCTCCCTGCTCTTTATTTCTAACATTTTAACACCTTCACTAGTGTGAAGGGGGAATTCTCACCTTTCCATCAATGTATATAAAGTCATATCATTTGACCCGTGGGAAAAAACCCGAGTATTAATGTGCACGCTATAATTTCTTACTTTCGTCGTTCGTCGCGTGTGCGCTCTATGCGGCGCTCGTGTCGTCTGCTACAGTCAATGCGGCCACGCTTGGAGATAGTGTGTTTGTTTTCTTTCATTATTTTGATAAATATTATTGTCAATTATAAAAAGAAAAGTGATAAAAGTCAAGAATATTGGAACAAATATTGAGGTTTTTTAGCGGACACGGTGACCTAGTTGGTAAGGCGTCTGCCGATTCAGCTTGGTCAGTGTTCGGGGAGTAGGTTCGAATCCTGCCGTATTCAAGTGGAATTAAAGTCAGATAAGACTTTGGGCAAGTGCAAAAAGGTATTTGTGTCATACGCAGTTTCATTCACGCCGGTAAACAGGCCGGATGAGATCGGATATCTCGTAGAACAGATAGGGGTTGGTGACACAATTACACACTTGCTAGTCGGTAGATCACCTGCATGGCAAAGGCATAGTCCTGGGTTTAAGGTGATTGAGGACCACGATAAGCTGTAGGTCCTGTCCAGTTAAGGCCATTAGGTCAGAAAAGAGACGTTAAAATTAACAAACAACAAAACAATTGAGGTTTTTCGTCAAAATTAACTTTTATCACCAACCTAAATGTGGGGGATCGAAACGTGTAGGGGATATACTCATGCCGGTCCAAACCATTAAAGACCCAGCGTTTCCGGAACTCTTAAAGATCATATTTTGTCAATGTAAGAAAGAATGTAAGGGAACATGTTCATGCAAGAAAGCAGGGCTACCTTGCTCATCTAATTGTGGTTCATGTGAGTCACGCCAGTGTTCTAATTATAAAGACAGCCAAGATACGTTATCCGAAGAGGTAGAGCTAGAGGAAACTCTAGACCCAGAAGAAGTTTTTGGCGAGGGTGACGTTGATGACCAAGAATTAGATGGGGACTGGTGACGAACAGATTTATGTCATAATTTCAATGTATTTTTATATACTTTTTTCATCAATTCACGGACTAACCGGACTAACCCGTGAATATTGTAGTCTATAATATATTATTCTTGTATCATTATATTGGGTTCTCACGTTGATAAATAAATAAATAAATAACAAAATAAAAAAAAAATTCTATAATAAATGAAACTTGAAGAAAGTTTATAAACCTTTATTCCAAAAACCTCGATTAGGCTGGTTGCAAAAACATTTGCAAAAATTTGCAAGAAATTGTTGTTGAGTATTATGGGTAAATATTCTTCACTCTTGAGAGATTTTGAGTTTTCCTTACCAAAAACCTAATGAGCTTCAATATTTTGCCACACGTGCAAAGCTGATTGTCGCTAATTTCAGGCCAATTGGTGGGGTCCATCCTGCTGTAATTAATCTTATAGCCTGTTTTCCTAATAAGTATAGCTTGAGGCCTCATCTGCGAGGAAAACAAGACCCTCGGAAACATAGATATCCTTCAAAAGTATATGGTTTACGGGGTTTCTCATTTATGGCACCGAGGATTTTGGCAATGAATAGAATGTGGTGGCGCCATCTGCAATTGGTTTCCACAGTCCAAAACATTGAAAATAACGGATTTCAAATACCGCAAATCTAAAATTTTGTAAAAAACTTGCATATTTCATGAGTCTCAAAATTTCCGATTTTTCAACCCGATTTTTTGAAGAAAATAATGATGTTTCGAAAAAAATCATAAGGACCGTTTTTGTAGAAAATTAACTGATCTTCAATTTTTATTTGAACTGAAAATCCCTAACTGCCATATTTTGGGAGATATTTGCGGAAAACCGATTTTCCTGGTCTTTTGGGGCCATTTTCTCGGCCATCGCACGAGCTTTTCACGCAAACTTTATCTCATCTTTAATGAGGTAGCAAAAGCCACTTTCAACCAGAAAATAAAAATGGAAACTAATAATCTAAAGGTTGGGCTTTTTTTCCTCCTTCATTTACTGGATTAAGTCCTTTCTGAGTTAGTTCGATAATTAGGCCAGGCCACCAGACATTATCGAAAGCACCTAAGATGTCGATAAAAATCACCAGGTTGTGGTCTGAGCATTCACGTATGTAACCTGTCAGGGCCGACAACGCTGCAATCGTTGATTTTCCTTTTCTAAAGCCAAATTGTTTTTCGCTAAGAAATTGTCGATCTGGAACTTCGACGTAAATTTGAGCCTGTATTAATCTTTCTATCTTTCCTAGTTCTAAAAGCAACGTGATAGGTCTATGTGCCTTCGGATCTTTATCTTTGCTCTTTAAAATGGTAACTAGTTTACCAATTTTCCATTTATTAGAAAAGTTGCACCTCTTCACAGTCCTATAACTTCCTTCTGCGAAAAAATTGTCCTTTTCTTTGATACAAAAGTCTATTTCCTCCTTTCAAATCAAATCCATCTTAATACAAACAATCTTTAATTATATTACATCATTCAAAAACATAAATTGTGGGAAAACTGCAAAATTCTCTTTTACCATCACCATGTCATTAACTTTTTGATTACACGTGTTTCTGATCGTTTAATTGGGCTTGTTAATAACTCCTCATCTTTAATAGGGTGTTTTACTGTACTTTAATTTTCACAATTGGTTTTTACCTATGACTACACGGTTTATTAAATATGTTAACTTAAGTGTCACCATTTTTCAAGTTTTTTAAGTCTTATATTTCTGTCATGTATCATTAATTTTGTAACTTTTAATGTATACCGGCCTGATGATGGTTAAGAGCCGAGACAAGTCGCCGTTTTTTGTTCTTTGTTTAATTTAATATATTTGGTACTGACTTGAAGTTGTTTTATTTATTACTTACATACTATATATCCTTTTCTTTGTTTCAAGATTAGCAAAATCTTGTCCACCAACCACACATTTTTATGTCATCGTATTATCCCACAACCCACATTATCTTGTAGGTTTTCTTCTTTTCCAGTCAAGAGACAAACATTCGATATAAACCTACGTTTTGTGATTTGTACTTGTACGACAAAATGCCGCATGTATTCGTACCTTGTTATTATTATTGACATATGTATGGTTGAATGGTGTCTGTATTAGTTTATTTTTACGTTTTATTTACCAACGCCTTGTGCTCGCTTGTTATGTTCGAACAATAATTCACCATACATTCGTTTCGAAAGTTTTTCTCACATTTTCAACTTTTCTGGAAGGCACGGAAAAACACGAAAACTCAAACAAAGAGTTTAAAACCGAGGAGCACCGTTCCAAAATACCTTTTCACATTTTTCGCTATTTGTATTCTTCCCGTTTAATTCCCATTCAACTTTTTATTTCCTGAATTTTATGAGCGCAAATTGTTAGTCGGTGGCGAAGGCATTCTTCGCATCGGCGGAAAGGCAGCAAAACTAGACGTTCTCGATTTATTGATATTTATGTAAAGGAAAATGTCAAATACTTCCTCATTCAGTTTACTTTCCTGGCGCTATTTGTTTTAACCGAAGCGAAGATATAATACAATACGAAGAAGTTCGTTAATGCTTTTAGAAATATGTACCGAGTTCAAATAACAAAAAAGATGCTCACGTTGTTATGCGTTTATAGCACATTTTTGAAAAGGCTGTATATAATAGTTATTTTAACAGAATACAGTAGACGAAAAAAAATATATTACGATACACTAGAAGTTATTGTAATATCTGGAAAAATGGCGAAAGAAATAAATGAAAGTTATAGATAATTTTAAAACACCCGGTATAGTCAAAGTAAATAACTAGCGGTTCAAACAGTAGAAAAATCGAATCATCTAGAAAATTACCACAATGCAAGCTTTGCAAAAACCATAAAAAATTTTGTTGCTTGTTGAAAATTTCAAAATATAAGTTGAGCAATCCGACACCGTTCTGTTTTAATTCAAGGAAATTAAATATTGGATGTCATAAACAATTTTTCTGGTCAAAGTTCCTTTACAATGTAACACAAAAGACAAAAGTGCCGAATTGGCATTATTTTCATTTCTAGTAATTTGTATGATAAACAATAACGGAGTACGCGTGATTGGTCAGTATATAAGACAATTGTAATGGCGTCCAAGAAAATGATCGCGATTGGACCGTCTAATAAGTTGAGGAAAAATAGTATCCCTCCAACAAAGAGGGGACAAAATTTTATAAAAAGTAAAGTTTTTCTGATCGCGGGGACGAAAAGAGAGGTGAGAGCCGGTAATCATATACGGACCCCTCGTTAGTGGTCCACGGGTCGCGCTGTAAAAGTCGCGTTTTCTAGTAGAGAAAAATAAGTTTGGTTTTCTGAGTAAGTTTGGTTTTTTTTGATTTTGAGTTTTTTTTATCGTACCGCGCGGTTCGGTTAGTGACGCGTTGCGCTAGTGATACAGTTTGGTTTGGCGTATAACCAGGAATACGTTCGTCGCCCACGTCTACAAGGGATTTCCCGGGCTGTAGATTTCACCCCAATTTGAGGACGAGCTAAGAGTAAGATTTGATTCGATTTTTCTTAACCCTTCTATTCATTTCGAACCGACTCGTGTTGTTTGTAGAGAGTTAAGTCTAACTCCAGTTAATTGTTCTCGCATTTTTTTTCCCGCTATTAGGAGTGCTTCCCAAAACGGTTGTTGGGTTAAGTATTGTATACAGTAAAGCCTGTCTGTAGGCATCAGAAATTTAACCTTTGTTCGTAAATTTTATCCAGTACTTGAATGGACCTTTTCCTTTTATGTCACATGTATCGTGAGGTAACTAGCGAACTTCTGATATTTAGTAGAAACAAAGTTTCAATTTCACGTTAACCCTTTTGTCACTTAATTTCAAGTAGAAATATTACGTGTGGTTTCATTTTACCGCCACAGAGCGATTTCTTTAGTTTCTTTCATTATTAGTTTAATTTTTTATCATTTTGGGATCATTTTATGCATTTTCGTAGTAGTAAAGGATAGTCATTATTTTAATATTGTAGTCATGTCTTGTTAACCATTTTCTTTTATTAGTCAATAGATTCATGTAAATTTTAGCAAGCGTTTCTTTTAAATCCCCCAACCCCGAGAGTTTTAGACACTTCGTGAGACAAAGGTATATTCTGCACTGAATCGCTGCAGTGATCACGCCCTTCTAGGATTTTCTTTCAGGTATAAAATTCAGTAAGCCTTAATTGACCGCTCTGCCAAGGTTTGATAGACACGCAGCTAGGTAAAAAGTAACCTTAAAACTACCCCGGTTATTACATATGGTGGGGTTATTACATTATAGTATATTACATAACAAGTGCGGAAAGTGACACGTTTCACATGAGTGTGAAAAATCACTTTCGCACAAGTAATGTACACTATTTTTCCTACGACCACGGGATAACTTTACCAATTATTGTGAAATGTGATGGTTTTATTTTCGACAAGTACTTTCCGCACACGTGCGATATCTGTTACTTTTCTATGTGGTAGTAGGAAAAATTTATTTTTAGAATCTTTTTATTGTATATTTCCTTTTGGCAACGATTGCGTAATGGTAACTACTTTTAAAAGTTCTTATGGACAGGTTTAAATGCTTATTACCTTTGGTATTACCTCAGAAATCTTCTACTGAGCTTTTTAATGGCTTCTTTTATTACCTGGGATCTTTTATCATTTCCGACCATAATTTGAAACAAGTGATAATCAACACATTCCTAAAATAATCTAATACCTCAGTGGCGTAGTCAGGAATTTTTTTCTGAGGGGGCCCATCATTTCTCGTAGATAATATACTTACTATAAATACAAAATAATTTTTTTGTGAATTGCTTAAAAACAATTAGGCTGATTTTGATAAAACTAGGCATGCTTATTTGCGGCAATAAGGGGCTTCTTTCAATAGAATTAGAATTAAATTATGAATTCCGGTGACGTCCCACAAGCTAATCTAATTGATATTTTTTGCCACTTTAATTTTATTCGTATCTCGCTTCGTTTTTAAGAAAAAAATTAAAAACTGGGAATTAAAAATCTTATTTTTTTCCTGAAAAAGCGATCTTGAACGTTTGACGGTTTAACCCTGGGTCACCCTGTATACAATGTCGGCTATTTGAATACATTATTGTATTCAACAATTTGTTAATTATTAATATAAGAATAAAAGACGATCAATTATTAATATAAGATTGAACTATGAATAAGCATTATTCAAAGGCACTTCTGCGAGTTTGTCTATTGTAAAATTCGTCTCTGATTGCATTCCAATCCACTGACATCAAATCTAGACCTATTAATCAATTGGTAGATTATTATTCCGCAAATATGATCAGTAACGCGCCGTCCATATGGGACAGGTCGTGCCTTGCTTCATAAATTTTAAAAAACATTTTTTCGATATTATTAAACCAAATTTACATAGAACTAAAAAATTAACTGATACAAAAAATAACTACCAATACTTGCTGGTGGTGAAAAAATACTCCAGCAGCAGTGGCGAAATTTTACTAAATCTTTGAAGCAGAATCAAATTAAAGAAAATGCATTTATAGCTGTTAAATGATTAAAAATAGGTAGGTACACTGGATTTTAACCTTATCTTTGGTGGTTCTGGGTCCCAGATTTCAAGACAGGGTCAAGGCGCCTATCAGTATTTTGCACGACAGCGCCGAAGATGCTCGACGCGTCCCTGAATATGATTTCAGTCTTTTCATCGATGAGAAACTTGCACCGATGCAGTGGTAACGGGTAAAACGGCTAAGATTTGGATTAGCGTAAAAATGTTCGGAAACAAACAAGGATATGCTACCTTTAAAGTATCGACTGCACTTTGAGGAAGACCTGAATCTACTTTTTGTCATTTCACTGTTCAAATATCCCATTCACTGCGTAGAATAACCGTGTTTATTGTTTGTAAATCATCTGAATATAACTTAATCGCTGGTTCAAAAACTTTTCAAAAAATTTTCTCATAAACGTATAAAAGTTTCGGGAGGGGCCCGGGCCCCCTTTGGCTACGCCACTGTAATACCTTAACTATGGCAAAATGTTAGATATATAACTTATAAAATAAAATTAATTTTGTCACACAAAAATATATAATATTCTTCCAAAAAAATGGAAAAATTATCCAATAATATGTTATCCAAGTAATATGTTATTAGTCAAGCTTTTTACTTTACCATACGAAGTGGTAAAGTATTGTAATCGCAAAAAAAAAAGTTCAGCTTTCAGTGGATTTACATATTTTGAGACCCCCTAAGTCATTTAAGACCATTTCCAGAAAATGTATGTATGGAGTATGGAGTATGGAGTATGGAGTATGGAGTATGTAGACCGGAAACATACTAATGAGCTGATTTTGGGCAAAATCGGACAACCGGAAGTGGGGGTTTACTCTTGAGAATTTTCAGATTTTCGCAATTATTATCGTTTCTATTAAGTTTATGTAAAAATATTAAGAGAAAAAATTTATTTTAAATTAAATTTACTATAAATTTTGTTTAAAAACTTTTTTCAAATTTTGTATTATAAGCGAGTTAAAAATAAAATATGAAATAACATAGTTGCAAAATAGCGCAAACGCAGTAGAAGTGTTTTGTTTCATGGAGACAATTGTACGCTCTTGCCAGGCATGGCCTGCCTTAAATATGTACGAGTAATTGGATTATGAGCCCGTAGGGCCGTTAAAGTATGGTAAAGTCATGTGCATGGGCACATCCGATTTTTTCTCAATAAATGAGGTTTTTGATGCAAGTTTGGCCAGTTTGATTAAAGGAAAAAAATGCTCAAATGAAATTGTTGATTGTTTAAATACGATTGTTAAGAATACGTACTGAATAATTTATGGTTACTTGTAAGACGTGTCTAAACAAATTACGTGTGTTGTTTCTCAGTATACGTAATGTGTAACAAAGACCAATAAATTCTTTCTTTCTTTTCATGGAGCTTATTTTTGTGTTTTCTAAACTCTCTGTAATAACACAAAGGGGACAATGCAAAAAGTTTTCTGTAAAAAAACAAATCATTAAATTCAATTCTCTTAAAGATATTAAATTCATATCGGCAAGAAAATAAGAATCTTTAGTACGATTCTTTGAAATTTAATATGCTTTATCGTTTGATCTTGATTTATTGATTTTATTGGGACGTTCCTCAAGGCAACCATTTATTTTAGTGGAATATCAACAACAAATGTATTGGACAAAGTCCTTTGTATATCTATTGTATTTATTCAAAGGTAATACCACGAGTCCTCCAAATTTTATCGATTAAATTTTTGGTTTTCACGAAAACGGCTTTATTTGGAAAAACCACGAAAACAAACTGATTTTATCTTAAATCAGTTTGTTTGAGTGGTTTTGCCTAAAATAAAGGCGTTTGAGTATGAAGATCAAAAATTTAATCTATAAAATTTCAGAGGACGAGTCGTATTTGAAAGGATTATTTTTTGAATCATTTTGTATTAAAAACAGAGAACATAGTCATTTATGCAAAAGACACTTTACACACAAATATTGAAAATTTTCTTTACCAATTTAAATTGAAACTTGAGCTGTTATAGTTTTACATACAGGGCCACCAAGGCGATTTTTTGACTGGCTACCCCGCGAAACGGCGCCGTAAATAAAAGCGAAGAAGAAGAATGAAATGAAGTCTTTCTTAATTTAATTAATTTTGAGTTTAGTGTTGAAGTGAGGTATGTAAAAATGTTAAAGGCGTTATGAAATAAACTAATAAAAACAGGTTAGTTTACAAATACATTTTGAAATTTGGTTATTAACATAGATTTGCAATACATTTTAGTATAATAAAAATTTGACATTTCAAAAAAGGTAAACACAGTTTAATCAAGAAACAAATACGAAGAAGCGGTTTATCAGTATAAAACACAATGATTGGTTAGGATCCTGAGCTGTTATTGGCTGTAACCACAAAATCTGACTGTTTTGACAGATGAAAAAAATAATCAGTATAAATGCATTGGATTCAATATATCCGATTTGCCCTCCAAGACCGGTTTCTGTCTTTCAGCTTCGTCAGTTGTCCCTTCGAACCCAATAAATCAAATTCCGAACACGGATGAGGTTTACAGCTAGATCAACGGTTTTCTTGGAATATCGAGTAGAATCGATTGAATTTCCTTTGCTTGGCCGAGGACAATGTAAAAAATAAACAAATACGCTTAGTGGAGTAGATATGGTTTTGAAAACGAAGTCGCTCTTTTCGAAAAAAAAATTTTGTGATTTCATATATTCGAGGTCCCTCTTTCACATGATCACTATATGAAAGCTAAGGGAGGTGTGTATTGTGGATCGGTAAATTAACATGTAAAGATATGGAAAATCGGTTTTTCGCACATAACTCGCTGAGTTTTATTCGGATCTAAACGACTGAATTAACCCGTCCAAATCGGTCTAGCGGTTCTTGAGATATTGCGATTTGAAAGTATATGGATTTTCGCCGCTGCGAGAACACACCTAGAGCCGTGTTTGCGTTTTTCGCATGGAAGAAGTGACTTCGAGACTTGATTTTTCCTCCGATAGATAGTCATGACCCATGTATTTTGTCCAAATTTCAACCCGCTAGTTTGATTTGGGGGGGGGGGGGGGGGCAAACACTGATTAATTTTCGACTCAACTTTTTTAATTCTTGACCAATCCGGGTCAGCAAAACGGCAAACTCTTTCATGAGAACACTGCTACAGGTTGTGTTAAGAAGATGAAGGTTTTCGCGAAAACTGAGAAATGGCGACCGAATTTCGGATTTTGCGAATTTTAGTTTTCGATTTTCGCAACGAAAGAGTAAAGTGGGGCAAATTTTTTATGCGCCATCGGTTGGGGAATTTTTTTCTCTTTGCTCAGCCGCCGTGAAATTAGATGTCGGAATAGTATTTGTGAGAAAGCAGAGAGATAATGTGAGAGAGACGAGAGATGAAAGGCAGCGCTTAGCTGCTATCCCGGCATCTAATTTTACAGCGGCTCAGCGAGCGCACTCGCTTTTATAAATGTATTACGCATATCAGAATGCATATTACTATTTTTTAAATATAAATTACCATCTTGTAAATCTCAGTAGCTGTACATTTATGCCAACGTTTCCGAAATGTTATTTGATTTGTGGTTGTTACTATTAGAGAGTTATTGCAAAGGCAAACTTTATTAAAGGATCCTTTAATAAAGTATCCTGTATTACGAAATGTCACGATTGGTTTATGAGAGTTATTGCAACGGTCCTCATCGGCATACTTTATTTTGACAGTCCTTTATTCTGACAATGACATGAATCGTATTCCTAACCTTCAATATTTTGTAACTTAATAATAAACAACACAATGAACCTGGAAGAACAATTGGAATTAGCTATTCTAGAGGATGTTAATAACGAAGAAATTGAAACTTACTTCTACACAACATAATTGGTGTTGCCGTTGAAGCTAATGAGGAAAATAATGTGATAGAACCCTCGGAATTCAATTTAAATAGTGTTTAATTTTCAGACAATTAAACATGTAAACTCATATTCGTTCAACCGGCAACGCCGCACCGGGATGCATTTGAAAACAGCGCTCAAACGCGAGACATCGACAAATAGTTTTTTAGTATTTTTTCCCATTACGCTACGATTGTCACGTAGGCCAATATTTACCGCGCAGAATCTATAACGGATTTTTAAGTTACGCTATCAAAGTCACGTCCGCCCTAAACTCATGATGACGTAATTTGAGTTAATCCTTGTCATCTCCCGCTTGAGATGACAAGGATCTCAAGCGGGAGAGAGAGACAGCATAAAAAACTTACAATCTTTCTAGAACAATTATGCGAGCCGAGAAGGGGTAAAAATTTGATACGATGCACCTCGAGACTTTTTAAACTCAGTGCATAGCGACGCTCCGTGGCAACAATGCCTCGTCAAACCAGTGTTATTTCATCACTCATCCAGACCACACGCAAATAATATTTTCTGACTGATGCGGTTTTCTTTTTAATTTTGTACTTATGTGCTAGTGTTTGTTAAGCACATAAGGTACTTAATACTTTGTTCATTGATTACCAGTTTAATGTAATCCTTTGTCGTTGTGTTATTCATTTATTTATTTAACGCTTTAATAAATAGTTAAATAAAAGTGTTCATTGTTTTTTTCGTCGAATGGAGTTGAGAAGATAAACATATAGTACACACATAACCAATATAAAACTACAGTCCATTAGAACTACGATGCAGTTTAAAAAGGCGGTAACACATTGTTGGCCGTCCTGGGAAATTGGCACAACATAGGGTTTATTCCAGAACCCTCAACAAATAGCATGAAGTGATTAAATTTAAATAACAATATCTGGTCACAGAGCTTCGCTCTTAATATTCAAATCTACATTTTTAAGCAGCCCAATGAGTATATAATTTAAGTATACTTATAACATGACAAATTATTAATTAATTCGCGAAAATCACGGAGTGGGCGACATCTACTTGAACTACTGATAGGGAGATAAATAAAAAGTTGATTGGCGATTGGCTTGAAAATTAAAAAAGCTGTCAGTGTTAATTTTCAATTGGCTGCAGCTGTTGTTGACGTTTATCAACTGCTTGTCACAGAGGTTCGTTAAATGCATTAAAAGTTGCCTAGTTTCTGGGGACTTCACCCTTTTAGGGCAACATCTACTGACGCTTGATCTTCGCGAATTGTCACGGTGGACAGGCCCCGTTTCCGGGACGGGCAACAGCAGCGTGTAGGGTACACGTCCCGTTAACAGAAGATCGCTCAGCTCACTCTATTTATCACTATATAAGAAAAACTCTATGTTCAATTGATTTTATTATTTATTGATCTGCAGTGAAGGAAAATTATAGGTCTGATATTCATACTTGGGTAAAAACCTCCACAAAAACCTGTGACCAGTCTCTCGACGTGTGGCAGATATTGATATCATATTTTTTCAAAAATTTTCAGTTTCAGTGTCCGCATAATAAAATAGTAGCCGTAAGGGGTAGTCTCACACTATCGGGGAAGGAAAGAACCTTTACCCGATGTGCATAAAGCATTTCCACCCGCCAAAAAAAAGGATTAGCTTTATTTTGACATTTGTTACATTCTGACAGGTGTCATATTTTGACATTTGTTCATTTTGAGATTTGTTCATTTTGGCAGTTGTTACATTCTGACACGTATCACATTTTAACAGTTGTGACGTTTTTACAGGTGTCACATTTTGACAAGTGTCCATTTTAACAGTGTTACTCAACGTTCCTATAAATATTTACCTAAACCCATGAATTCTGAAATTGAATTGGCAACGTTGTATTTTCAACTTTGAATTTATGAGATGGCTGTCATTTGACAAGCAAATTATTTATGTCCGTCAAATGAATCTTTTCTTTTTAATTTAATTTTTAAAATAATATAACTTCCAAATTTAATCTACGAAGTGCGTATATATATTTTATATGCTGTGACCTTATTTATATTATAGAAACTTATTTTGCAAAGTACGCCTATGGAATGTGACGTTATATCCCCACTTTTACTGTACTCATCTATCCTTTATAGTATATATTACTATAGAAACAAGTTATTATTATGTGTCGTTGCTAGGAAATAAACTAAAAGCTTAACTTTTCTTGTAAATATCTGTGAAGATCGAATTTTCACAGACATGAGACCTGAATTTTTTGCCGATTTAGATAGGAATTAGTCTACCCTGAAAGTTTCATTGAATTCTGACGAGTGGATTTCGAGATCCTCTGGACACATACATACAAACCTTGCTCGTTTAATAGTATTTGATGAAGTGAAAGCGCGATTGAGAAATACTTTGCTGATTCTACCGCACATTACACTAACACCAGAAACAATGTGAATGGTAGGTAACTTGCAAAATAATTTTTTTTTTAAATATTTCAAATGTGTCTTTACAGTGATGACGGCACTATTTATTATTAAAAAACAAAGCTATCCTTATGCCACATTATTACAACAACTGCAAATTTTATTGAGGAAAATCATGGACATCTTTCCATAACCAACCAGCTGTCCCAAACTGGAATTTATTGATAGTACAGTTCGACCTAATATATGCAGACCATCTAATGATCAGGAAGACTACTACTAATAATTTATTGCTATATCTTTTGTTATATCAATTTTTTGATTTATGCTTACACACATATATATATATATATTGTCTTTGTATTTTAATTATGATTTATATCTTAAATGGGCCCGTAAATATTATAAATATCTTAACAAAAAGTATGTATTATATTTTTTGTGAATGAAAAATGTATGTATTACATCAAATATGCTTTTTAACTATTTCTAGTAATCTATTAATGACTGTCTGATTATCGAACACTTTTTGTTGCTATTCGGACTCCAAACGAAACTTTTTCTCTGCTAGGGCAACATTCCGTTCTACCACAACTACTTTTCTTCCTTTAATGTTTAACCTTTTTTGTTCCAATGCCATGTCTTTCTCATTTTTTCTTTGAGATAGTCCAAGCCGCTTCTTCATAGATAATTTGTATTTTTTGCTAGGTTAATTATCTACTACTTTTTGCGATAGGATATGTATATTTCTGCCACAAATCGTATAAATCCTATATCAAACCCTAAAAGCATATATTTACATACCCCCACACCCCTTCCGGAACTTTTACTCTGTCACTTGATTTTTTTTAATTTACCCTAAATTTTCCGACCATCCACATAGCGCTAAGATTTTTTTTTATTTTACAAATTATTGATGGCCCTGCTCTATACTTACAAGTTTTTTTATTTTATTTGGTGCCTGTTGATTTTTAACAATTTGAATTTCATTAATTTGGCAGAACCGTCCTTCATAAGTGAAAATAAAGTTACTTTAATTAAAGCGAACCTGTCCTGTATTTAAATTAAATACTTGCGTACATGTCAAAATAAGGGATCTTTTATTAAAAGATCGGCCAAAAATAGGTTGCAATAACTCTCTATTATCAGAGCAATAAACTCTGAAGAAACGACTGTATTACAACCCACCTCACGTGAAATGTATCCATTTTAAATAATATAATCCGCCAAAAGATACTACGCAACCGTGCTATCATCTTTTTAGATGTTAATTCAGTAAAATGATTATAAAATTAGGACCTAGAGATAGTTAAACACACGCTGTGCAAATAAAAGTTACCATTAAAGCAAATGAAAAAGAATAAAGTTTACAAATACATTATTCAGATAAACCCATTAAAAAAAGAACTACAATTAAGTATGCTTCATCTTCACTATTCTGTAAAATCGACGTCTGAAGCTCTTCTCCATCGATGCTTCTGAACAATTTGGAATTTAATAACAGAACTTTTTATATCTACAAGACTTCCGCCAAATTTAGAAATCGACTAACTGACGTTGCAACTAAATTAACTACCTCATTAATTGATACTCCTGTCGAGTTTCAGAGACAGATTTGAGAATTTTTAAGATACTTCATAAATATTTATTATCAATCTGGCCTTTCAGTGCTAGAGACCAGGCACTTTTCTTATGGAAAAATGGCTTTCCGTCAAATTTTCTGAAAAGTTGGTATGTAGAACTCGATGCTCTGACAAAAAGTGTCCATTGGCCCAAACCGATCCTATGGCTAGTTTTCGAGATACAGGTGTTAAATATCGGAAATGCCACTTTTTTGTAACCAGATTTCTCATAACTGAACTGTTTTATCGGCATTTATTGTATAAAACATGAATTATCGATTATTTAGCATTAATACTTTATAAACAATCGCCGTAGAATTTGGTTAGTTACGGGGTGGTTCGAAAATAAGTAATATGGTTTTTTTGAAGAAATCATTTTTTTTATAACAGCTTTAAAAATACAAGCAAATGTCATTGCATCATGAATATATAGTTTAAGTAATTACTTTTTGGTGATGAATCTTATTTTATACAGGGTGACTCATAAATGTAGTAACAGAAGGCATATAATGTATTTTAGCTTTGACGAATCGGCCCGTATAAACGATGTGTTATAAATTTTTTTATTATATTAAACAAATGTACGACCTGTCACTCTACCACCACTCTATATCATCCAGCGTGTTAATCTGATTGCAAACACTTTAAAAAATTAGAAAAGCTGTGTTTTGTGCACCACCCTGTATTTTAAAAGTTCCTCCGTCAACTTCATAAATTAATACATTTTCACTTTAACATAAGTTCATTTATTAACTGAGCAAAATTTTGTTGTAATCCTATGACCAGTTTTCCTAAAATGTGTACCCATTCTTCTGTTTTCATAATTAGTAATCTTTTTTTATATTATTTTAGAATAACTAGTAACTATTTAGAAAATAGTATTATTAAAAAATGAAAAATTATATTTTTTTATGAAATCGATTACATACTTATTTTTATAATATCCTTAATGCGACCCTGTGTACTTGTAAGATCAGTGACGTTTACGTTTCTTTAACTTGTCATTATCTGTTATTAGAACTTATACAATAATTATAATAATTATATACGTAGCTCGATTGTCGGCTTGTAAAGGTTTGTTTTCGTTTTGGTGCTTAGTGCTTAGCGCAAAACAGTTCCTATAGTCTCAGATGATCCATCAGTTTTTAACTCGTAGACGCCGGAAACATAATGGCTTTCGACGAGTTTCTTGCCTTTAGTGAGGCTTTTCTTTCGAAAAAATGTTAAATTTACCGGCTTGAACCCACATCTTAGCTAAACCGACATTGTGGTCGGTTAATAACAATAAATAAGCGAGTTTTTCAATTAAACTTAAGCGATCGATTTAAATCGACAATCAATTATTGTTTTTCCCGGCCGGTAGAGCGGCGTTCGCGTCACGCCAGCCGATGCGGGGATGGCCTATAGGCATCCAAATTTTTTAAATATCGACCGAACAATTAGAAACACATTCGTTATTATTTAAACATATCAATGCTGCTTCTTTAACTTTAATTATTAGGTTCTTTTAATAATCTAGTTGAAGAATTCCATTGTATTTTATGACCAAAATCCCATGCACGTTCACATTTTTATCATTTTTCGAATTGTTTATTTTTAATGTATGATTGGTGTTCATTAAGTCTAATATGAAAAGGTCTAGATGTTTCTCCTATATAAAATTTATTACATTCGCATGGAATTTTGTAAATACATTTTTTTGTTGAAGGTATGGAAGAAAATAAAGTACTTTTTATCTCACAAGTTATTTATTTGAAGAAGTGACCGGTTTCGGCGATCAAGATATAGCCATCATCAGGCCCTGCGTGGAAAAGTTATGGAGTTAAAAGGCAAACTTGTTAAGTTACATGATTTAAAAAATTTATTTTAATTTAATTTTATTTCAATTAAAGCAAAAAACTCACCATAACTTTTCCGCGCAGGAATTACAACAGGAACACACCAAAAACATGTCAGCACAAAAATAAATTACAATTCTATTTTATAGAAAGCAAGAACGAATTGTACAGGTCCTAATTTATATATATATATATATATATATATATATATATATATATATATATATATATATATATATATATATATATATATATATATATATATATATATATATATATATATAATTTATATATAAATTAGGACCTGTACAATTCGTTCTTGCTTTCTACAAAATAGAATTGTAATTTATTTTTGTGCTGACATGTTTTTGGTGTGTTCCTGTTGTAATTCCTGCGTGGAAAAGTTATGGTGAGTTTTTTGCTTTAATTGAAATAAAATTAAATTAAAATAAATTTTTTAAATCATGTAACTTAACAAATTTGCCTTTTAACTCCATAATTTTTCCAAGCAGGGCCTGATTATGGCGATATCTTGATCAAACTTGTGAGATAAAAAGGACTTTATTTTCTTCCATACCTTCAGTAATTACTACTCACATATGGCTAATTTGAATTTTATTAAAAGGTTTTGTATTTAGGTACTATTAAAGATTTTAATGTATTATTAGTTTAAAAAAATTTATTGCCAATCCTTCTAATTTTTTTTAAATCTGTTTTGATTAATAACAACTACCCAAGTAAATTTATAAATCGTGGACTTTACCGAGACATCAAAAATAAATTAAGTTGCAAACTATCGTTGACCACTCAACCAAAACACAATTGTCACACACTCTACGCGCGTTTCGCCAACTATGTTGGCATAATCAGGAGTTGATGATAGTCTATCATGGCGAAACGCGCGTAAAGTGTGTGAAAATTGTGTTTTGGTTGAGTGGTCGACGATAGTTTTCAACTTAGTTGATAAACCAAAGGTTCCAATTTCCTTAATCAAAAATAAAGAGCAAAATTTAAATCCCCCAATAATTCATTCAAATATAGTAAAAATCCCCTATATTCGAAAATTATACGAAAAAATTAGGATTGACAATAAATTTAATTTAAAAACAGTTTTTCAAACTAATAATACATTAAAATATTTAATAGTAAATACAATACCTTTTAATGAAATTCAAAATATAAAAAATTGTATTTACAAATTTCCATGCGAATGTAATAAATTTTATATCGAAGAAACATCTAGAGCTTTTCATATTAGACTTAATGAACACCAATCATAAACAATTCGAAAAATCAAAAATATGTGATCATGCATGGGATTTTGGTCATGGAATTCTTCAACTAGATTATTAAAAGAACCTAACAATTATAACCGCAAGGTTAAAGAAGCAGAATTGATATGCTTAAATAATAACGAATATGTTTATAATTGTTCGGTCGATAGTTCAAAAATTTGGATGCCTATTTTACAAAAAGGATACCCTCTATACCGGGATAGTATCATAAGTTTTTATCTGGTTTTTTCTTATGATAATATTATTAAGAAAACTTCGTTTATGACAAAGTATGGATTTTCTTATAATATGAAAATGCGCTATCCTCCTTTCAAAAATTCGTTCCCAGAAACGTCACAAAAATATGATGGAAACACATTTTGACATCTTCCATTTCAAAATCTTTCTCCGTGTCCTATGTTGCTGTCATATTTTTGTAAGATTATCAAGTGTTCTGTTTCTATAATAAATTGTTTATTATATATTTTGTTGTCATTTTGAAACGTCAAAAATTAAAAAAACTTTTTACAAAATAAGTGGTTTCATTCCATGACAAGAGGAGAAGAGAAATTGAGTTAACAAGCATCAGAAGTGAATTAGATTCATTGTTTCTCGGCCTGTTTTTACGACGGGATAATTACATATTTATATTTCTGCAACATATAACTTCATGTAATTGCTTTGTTTTTGAGATTATGTCTGTTTTTAATTTGTAATGGTAAAGTTAATTAAAGCTCTTCTAACAAAAATAGTGGAATCTAATAATAATGAAATAATTATGTTCTGGATACTTTTTAATGAAAACTTTCCTGAATTTCCATTAGAGAGTTTTAATTACAAAACCATCTCTTGTAAAAGTTTTTCTACAAAATCATTTACTCTTTATTGGAAATTCATTAGAGCATAGAAATAGGTGGAATTAATCTTCAAACGTTATTCTAACATTAAATGATATCGATACCCTTTTAATTTCAGAAAAGTTACTCTGATGAAAGTTAAAAAAGGAACAATGTGACGGGGCTGCTTTAGCTTTAGAATTTATCATTATTATTTATTTCGCTGTAGAATGATAATTTCTCCAAATGCCTAATGCAGTTATATTTTATTAGACAATAAAATATTTAAATTTATAAATGAACAGTATGTGCGGGCTACAGATGCAGAACTTAATGTAGGTAGACAAAGGGCAATGTATTTTAAATGAGAAAATAACACTGAAATATAAAATGCCGTAAGGATTTATCTTACATTACTTTCTGATAATCTTTATCGGCCTGTTAAAAAAAAATAATTGGAAATACATTGAATTGGGAACTCATTTTAGGTACCTACTCGATCTCTCAATAAGTTCGTAGGACGACTAATAAATCGACTTTATTCGTCAACATAATCTTCTTTAAGAATAATACATTCATTCCAACGCTTCTCTAACATTTCCATGGAACGCCGTTTTACTTTTTATTCATAAATGTTTTTTTTTTCAATTTTAAACATAAATCCATTTTATTCAACTCAGTTTTATGTTTATCCTTTTATTTCCGCACTATTAAACTGTTTCTTCAAAAAACTTTGACTATTTAAAATGTTTGATGAATAAAATTGTATCTTGATAAAATTGCGTAAGTCAAATATATTTGATAGATATATTTAAACACTTTAATTTTTAGGATGCAATTAAAATTATCAACAGTCATTTTAATTCATGTAACATTTTAATTCAACCAACATAAAAATAACAAACATTTTAAATAAGTTATTTAAATGTTTGTTGATATTTTTTTGGAAACATATAGTTACATAAACCAAAGCATTGAGGAATAAAAATGACCAACAATCGTTTTAATTCTTTATTTAAAATGTTTGTTATTTTTATATTGGTTGAATTAAAATGTTGCATGAATTAAAATGACTGTTGATAATTTTAATTGCATCCTAAAAATTAAAGGGTTTAAATATATCTATCAAATATATTTGACTTACGCAATTTTTATCAAGATACAATTTTATTCATCAAACATTTTAAATAGTTAAAATTTTTTGAAGAAACAGATTAATAGTACTTAAAATATTATAGAAACAGGTAAATTAGTTACATACAACTAAAAAGTAAATAAAGAAAACAATTCAAAAAGTACCTAAATATTTTAAAACTACATTATTTACATTTCTATTTTTAAACATTTTAGAATTTATCCTATTGACCTATTTAAAATATAACTTGAAATAATTTAGAATGTTTAAATTGTTTACTGAATAAAAATGCAACTTCCTAAAATTAATCTGACTAAATATTTTCATTAGTTACCTTTTACATCTAATATTTAAATGTAGGTTCTGAACATCAACAGTCATTTTATTTCATGTAACATTTTATTTCAACCAACAAAAGAAAAACAAACATTTTTAATACGGTATTTAGATGATTGTTTAAAATTTTAATATCTACATTAAAAATATTCTCATTTATTTGTCCCTTGAATTAAAATGTTTGTTGAATAAAAATGACACTCGTTTTAAAATGACTGTTGATAATTTTTATTCGGGATCGTAATGTTGGTTGCTGGAGTCATCGAGCACCACGAAATAAGTAATTTGGCAACGTTGGATTTGAAACAAGTAACCCGTAGATATCGTACTTGTTCTGAGGTAAATAGGACAAAGAACGGCACAAAATATGAGATTACGAGAAACTTAAAAAATAGTGGTAGTAAAACACGTAATAAAAATAAAACCAAAACAAATTTGACTGACGCCTGACACTTTCCACAAACATTTGACGTTAAACATTCATTTGGTAGTTCTAGTAGCACCCGCTGACTACAACGCCCAATTAAAATTATCAACAAACATTTTTATTCAACAATCATTTTAATTCATGTAACATTTTAATTCAACAAACAAATAAATAAGTAATTTTAATGTAGGTACTAAAATTGTAGGAAATCATTTAAAACATTATTTAGAACTTATTTAAAATTTTTGTTATTTTTTTGTTGATTGAATTAAAATGTTACATGAATTAAAATGACTGTTGATAATTTTAATTACATTATAAAAATTAAAAGCTATAAAATATATTCGACTTACGTAATTTTATCAAGATGCAATTTTATTCATCAAACATTTTAAATAGTCAAAGTTTTTGAAGAAACAGTTTAATAGTGCTGAAATAAATGGATAAACATAAAACTGAGTTGAATAAAATGGTTTTATGTTTAAAATGGAAAACAAAAACATTTATGAATAAAAAGTAAAACGGCGTTCCATACATTTCTATGTCTGGAGCAAAATCTCTTAACATGGAGCCTTATTTTTAGATCTGCAAACAGGTAGTATAGTGCATTCTGTGAGTCTGTGAATTTATTATAAAATTTCGGTGCCAAGTAATTGTAGGAACGTTGTATAGCCCAGTTGTCAGAGAGTTTGACCTCGCACAAAATGTGATATCGATGAAACTTGGCACTTAAGTACTTGAATGGGTGCAGAAAACGATAAAAAAATCTTCCACCATGAGGAAATCCCTCGAAGGACACCTTCGGATTTGGAAACGAGTATATGGCTGTCCTCAAGAAGGAGGCGATGAGGTTGAGCTATGCGTTCACCTCATTGACAATGAGGGCTACAAAATAAGAAGCCGAAGGTACCTCTGAAGACACGGGGTCCTTGGAAGTCGAGCCACCTAAGGTGGATATCGACCCCAAGGCCACCTTGAGTCCCGGAAAGGATGTCGACGCATCGACACAGATAGCAGTCGATGACCTGACGGAGCAGGCACCTGAAGTCAGCGAGGTCGTCTCTCCCCTAGAGGAGGAGCAGATGGACCTCTAAAGGCAACTATCAACCGACACCCTTTCCTATGAGTAGGGACGTTGGAAAAAAGGTAAATATTATACAATGCAACCTCCAACATAAAAAGGCGGCCACGGCAATACTATGTCGCCGCCTTGTTGTATTGGAGGATGCAATAGCTTTTATTCAGGAGCCCTGGATAATAAAGACCAAAATTACTGGTTTCAGTACCCTGACTGGTCAAATTTTTAGCCTACCGAGCAATCAACAACCTAGGACAGCTGTCTATGTTCCTAGGAAATACAGAGCCTCTCCGATGGCACAATTCTGCACATCAGATCTTACTTCGGTTAAAGTGGAATGTCCAGATGGCAGAGGCAACTATACGGAGTTGATACGCGCATCGGTCTACCTCCCTTGAAGAAATGGAGGTACTATTGGATCACTGCCTCAACCAGAGAGTGGACCTTCTTTTGGGTTGCGACTCAAACTCTCACCACTTGAGCTGGGGCAGCAAGGATATCAACGCCCGAGGTAAGTCTCTATATGAGTATATAATTAAGAAAGTTCTAAGAGTCTTAAACAGAGGCACGGAGCCGACATTTATTAACGCCCGTAGCCAAACGTTAATAGATATTACGCTGGCGACAGCTAAAATATCAAACAAAATTCAGGATTGGCAGGTGTCGGATGACATTTCTATGTTAGACCACCGCTGGCTGACCTATGCGGTAAGCTAGGATCTCAGGACCACTGTAAAATCCCGCGACCCGAAGAGGACGGATGTAGCTCTCTACAATCGACTCTTACAACGAGCTCTGCGGGATACAGAGGTTCTGACTACTGGTAATAATAAGGAACTGGAAAGGTACACTTACCTTTATAATAATTTAAAAGAAACCTTAGTTAAACGGCTAACAATTTCTGAAGAAACTATATTAAACAAAACGACCACCATAAGAGAATCTGCATTCTGACGAGGGAAAATGGCGACATAGCCGCCAACCTCCAAGAGAGCTCCGAGATCCTCATGGAAACTCACTTCCCAGGTTCTGTCTTTCCTGGAAAGACGAACTGGACGGAATAACTAGCAACACTCTCCCAATAGGACTGGAAATTGGCTAGCACAGTAGTTGGGATAAGATAAGATGGGCCGTATCGGGCTTTTCCAGTTTCAAGTCACCAGGACCTGACGGTATAAGACCAGCCAGTGGGGAATGGATAACCTTATGCCGCACCTGGTTGGATTATTCAGAGCCTCTCTAGCTCTGAGGTATATTCCTAGAAAGTGGAGAGAAGTACGAGTGGTATTCATACCCAAACCAGGAAGCATTCCGACCAATTAGTATCACATCATTCTTTTTAAAAACAATGGAGAGGCTATGTGAGAGATATATAAGAGATGAGGTACAACCCACTTCATCCAAACCAGCATGCACATACTCCGGGAAGATTCGGCCCTTCACCTAGTGGTTGGCAGAATTGAAAGATCATTGGATAATAAAGAATCCACCCTGGGTATATTCATAGATATTGAGGGAGCATTTGATAAAACAACCTTTCCAACAATTACTCAGCAACTCAACTCCAGGAATGTACTCCTGGTAGTGAGCGAATGGATACTCAAGATGCTCTCTAGTAGAGCAATAAGTATCAGTGTAGAAGACATCATACTGAGAGGGCTGATCATGAGGGGATGTCCACAAGGAGGGGTCTTATCACCAGCAGACAAGCTCTACCAGCCTTGAATAGACAGCATGTTATATCAGGGCTAGTATTAGAACGTCATCAAGATTTAGCTAACGCCTCGGTAGATAACAATATTAAATGCACGGCAGGAGTAAAGGTAACCGCATTGCCGATTCCTTAGCCAGGGAAGCGGCTGGACCAAGACTTTTAGGACCCAGCGACACCTACGGCTTGACAACTCGGGATAACTTTTAAAAAATTCATGCTTTCGGAAATATTTCCGATAGTAATTCAAGCTCTAGAGAGATTACTAGTGATAACTATAGTGTGAAAGTTCTAAAGACAGAGAAGCTGTGTGTGGTGCTTACAGTATTCCTTTAATTAAAATAAAATAAAAACTGTGTTAATTTATGAGTAGATTTTAGAATAGAGTAAAATTAATGGTTGATATATTAAACCGGCTTTAATGTGACAAAACGCTTAACTATTATAATAAAACAGAAATGTTAAAAACTGAATTTAAAAGTCGATTTTTTTGATACGGTAAATGATAATATATTTACCTCTGTAGTTAAAGTAATCGGGTTAAAAAACCGTCTATTTTATGAATTCCCTTTTACGGTAATTGTGCAATGTTTTTTTTTATTCAGAACTCCCCTTACGTGGACAAAGGCAAACAAGCGTCCAGAAAACATTTGTCGGGATTCCTGTGAGGACATACTAATAAATAATGAAATAACGAAGGCCTACATCAAGTAAAACAAGGTTTAAAATAACTTCCCCTTGTTCCCTTAATAGCGCCATACATGTATTTTCATGTTTTGTCTCCAATAAAAGTGTCAGTTCTCTAACCCAGAGGTTACGCTTTGAAATACATATTTGGCATCTACAATTAAAAAGCAAGATACACTTGAACCCTTTTCGAAATGAGCTTTTCAGCTTCATATAACATTCAGGCTTTATCAAATAATTTGCACATGGTGTCCCAAATTAAAAAAGTGAACTACAGAAAATCCAAATTTTTTTTGTTAATATTACTATTATTATTAATAATACATACTTTAATTCGCCCCCTTACAAATTAATCCCAAACGTAAAGCAGCATTTTAATTTGCCGTTCCGAGAGCGAGTTACTTTTTAGCTTATTTTTGCATTTGTTTTACAGTTGTGGAAAAATCTGAAAACCTTACAATACCATCAACGACGTGATAATCCCCTAGAATAACTCAAACAAGAAAATTTTCATAAATTTTTATAAATTACCAAAATTTTAAAAAGAACCTATCATATTGTCCGATTTTTTTTTAATAATAAAAGTAAAGAATTTGATCATTATTAAAAGTCGTTTTCTAGCTGAACTGAAAGTTGGTGTAATTACACCAACACGCACCTCGTCACTCAATAAGGTTTTACACAAATTAGTGGATTGAAAAAGCCACAAAATTGTTTAAAATTTTTTGTTTAAGTTATAACTAAATGGGACCTTCACAGATCGATAGAATAGGTCCGTGGTCATCCGAAATGGCCAATTACGACATTTTTTTGTAGGTCAGACAATTTTTGTACTGAAAAATGTCATTAATCTGCCAAAATTCAGTTTTCATATTTTTTACACATACATTGCGATATCTCCGAATCTAATGGAGATGATTACGAACTTTTTTTTTAATAGATAGGGGAGAGATGGCCGCAGACAACTGAGTTAACCACACTTTTTTTTTTTATTTATTTCCCATTTATTTGCAATCTATAATAATTATTATAATAGGCAAATTATGTGATAAAACAATACAATTGACATGCTCAAAAGAAATCCATTGATTCCTTTCTCTTACAGCTATAATTAATGACTAGATTAATTAATTTTGTCTATTGGGATCGCACTAACATTCATTAAAACCTATTAACCAGGTCGCATGGAACATGTCGTTTAAGTCTACGCTGAACTGCTGTATGTACCATAAGGTTAGATACCAGTCTATTGGGATGATGGCTTAATCTATTTTTATAACTTATGGATAAGTTTTTTATTTCCGTTTTGACCGATGCCACTTGGAGGTCACGAGCTATAACAAAATTTGGCACAAACCATGGAGCGTCTACCATAATTCTTAACACCTTTGATTGGAATCGCTCCAAAATTTCAATATTGGAGTTGGCAGCTGACCCCCACAATGGGCCGCCATAGGTCCATATGGGCTTGAGGATTGCTTTGTAGATCAGTATCTTGTTTTTTACTGATAATTGAGATTTCCTACCCAACAACCAGTATAAATCTCTTAGTTTGTGGCCCAATTGCTTGCGTTTGGTGAAGATGTGTTTCCTCCACGTTAGGCGCTTGTCTAGGTGCATACCTAGATACTTGACATCTTCCCTTTGAGGTAGAGCTTGGTTGTTTAGAATGACTTCTGGGCATTTGTATTTGCGGTTGGTGAAGGTTACCTGGACAGATTTCGATTCATTCGCTTTAATGCGCCATTTCTTCAGCCACTTTTCTATTTTATTGAGGTGGGACTGCAGTGTATTTGATGCTATTATAGGGTCTTTGTTTGATGCTAATATGGCGGTGTCGTCTGCAAATGTAGCTGCTAATACATCATTGCTTGTTGGTAGATCGGCTGTGAATAGGAGGTAAAGTAACGGCCCCAGAACACTGCCTTGAGGAACTCCGGAGTTTATTTTGAACAGTGGTGTTTGTTCATCAAGGTATTTAACAAGGAAATAGCGATCTTTGAGGTAGGAATGAAGGATTTGATAGTAGTTAATGGGCAAGGATTTTCTGATTTTAAATAAAAGGCCATCATGCCAGACCTTGTCAAATGCCTGCGTGATATCTAGGAATGCGGCAGAACAGTATCTTCTATGTTCGAAATCTTCGTTAATTTTTTTTGTTACACGATGAACTTGCTCAATTGTTGCATGCTCATGTCTAAAATCGAATTGATGATTTGGTAGTATATTTCTTTGGTCAATGATTGGTTGTAGTTTTTCGGCGAGTAGTTTTTCTAACAGCTTGCTCATTATAGGAAGCAGACTTATAGGTCTATATGACTTCACTTCTTCCAGAGGCTTACCCGGCTTAGGAATTAGTATAATTTGTGCCACTTTCCACTGCGATGGAAAATGTGCTGTTCTTAGTGTAGCATTATAGATGTATGTTAGGTATTTTATAGCTTTGGGACTCAGTTCTTGCAAAATTCTAGCTGATATAAGATCATACCCTGGGGCTTTACGAGGATTTAGCTTAGTCTTGATAGAATTTGTCACTTGCTTTACTGTGAATTTTTCAATTGGAAGTTCTAGCTGAAAAGGAGATTGTAAAAATTTGATAATTTCAGCATCATTGTTTTCTATAGGATCTGCTGGGAACGGCTGAAAGACTGTCTCTAAGTGTTTTCCAAAATGTGCTGCTTTCTCGCTACTAGACTTAGCCCATTTGCCTTCTTCTGTTCGGAGTGGAGGATGGTAGATCTGTTGATGATTTATTTTTTTTGTTGCCTTCCATAATGAGTAGTCTGTGGTTTCCGTTGCCGTTAAATTACTCAAGTATCTTTGTATCCCGGTATTTTTGTGTTCATTTAGCATTCTTTTCAGTTCTTGTTGTGATCTGTTAAGTTTCGTTTTATCTTGAGGAGCTCGTGTATTCTGCCAGATTTTTCTATATCTTCGTTTAATGGCTATTTTTTCTTTTATTATGGTAGGTAATTCCTCATTATTGTTTTTTCCTTGTTTATTGGGGGTAGCTTCCCAAACACTAACTTGAATAGATTTTGTAAATTGTTCAACCGCTTCATCAATATCTTCTTTCGTTTTTAAGAGTATGTTTAGATCAATTGTATTATCAAGGGTCGTACGGAATTCATCCCATTTAGTGTGTTTGTTGCTTAGGTATAAGGGCTTTTTTTTTCTATTGCTTCAGTGCTTAGTAGAGCTAAAATGGGTGAGTGATCGGATGATAAATCCAGACATGATTTGAGTGTGAACAAGTTGTTAGGAATACCTTTTGTGACGCAGAAGTCTACTAAATCTGGCAGTTTATTCGGGTCTGTAGGCCAGTATGTTGGTTCTCCAGTAGAATACGATTTTAGATTATTCTTTTGTATGGCCATATACAGTTGTCTACCTTTGGGTGTAGTTAGTCGCGACCCCCAATGGGTATGCTTTGAGTTATAATCTCCTCCAGCAATGAAACGATTACCTAGTGTATTGAAGAGATTTTCAAATTGTTCTTTTTTAATGTTATGTTTCGGGGGACAATATACTGCACTTACTGTTAGTGGTCCATACCAGTCTTCAATTTCAACAGTAGTGGCTTGTATATATTCTTTATTATGTTTAGCCAGCTCTTGATGTTTAATAGTATTCTTAATGATTATCGCTGTTCCTCCATGGGCGGTACCGTCAGGGTGTAGAGTAGACTGTGTAATTGGGTAATCTGAAGTAACTTCTGTTGGTAAAATGTGTTTCTGATACTAGCATTATATCTATATGTTGATTTACAAGAAATGTCTTCATTTCGTCGGCATGTTGTGTTAGCCCATTTGCATTCCATATCCCAACTGAAAGTTGGTGTAATTACACCAACACGCACCTCGTCACTCAATAAGGTTTTACACAAATTAGTGGATTGAAAAAGCTACAAAATTGTTTAAAATTTTTTGTTTAAGTTATAACTAAATGGGACCTTCACAGATCGATAGAATAGCTCCGTGGTCATCCGAAATGGCCAATGGGCATTTTTTTGTTGGTCAGACAATTTTTGTACTGAAAAATATCATTAATCTGCCAAAATTCAGTTTTCATATTTTTTACACATACATTGCGATATCTCCGAATCTAATGGAGATGATTACGAACTTTTTTTTTAATAGATAGGGGAGAGATGGCCGCAGACAACTGAGTTAACCACACTTTTGAGAAATTTTTTGTTTTGTTGTTGAAGTAGGAAAAACTTCAAATTATACTTTTATGTCGTACTTTTTTAGGTAAGCGAGAAACTTTATTGCTTTGGGGATTTTTGCCATACTATCAGCGAATAAAATGAAGATATGATATTTAAGGAAGTTTAACAAAAAACCACAGTACGCTACAAAGCGTTGTTTTCAAGTTATTGTTGTCTAAAGATGAGTATCAGGCGGGCGCTACATCAAGTCATCAACGGTCCTCTGTGCCTAAAATCTGCTTGTTATTAAGCCATATTTAAATAAAAATATACTAATTATTAAAATAGTAATGATAGAGATCAGAAATATCCCAATTCGATTTCTGAATCTGAAAACATGTCGGGCTCGGGAGTAGAAATACGTAAACTGTTACTACATTTTTCATACTTGCACTCACTACAACATTTTAATCCTTGAGCTACACAGGATCACTGACTGTTATTGCAGTTTTTATCGGAACATTTTATAGCTAAAGTTTTTCTTATACAATCGGGTACAGGTTCTTGAGAGGAAAATGTTGCTTTCCAGATGTTTTCTTCAAATGTCCAGCCATGGCCAGTTGGATCTTCTTGCAAAACAGCTTGTACAGGGCTGTTGTATCAAATTTTTAACTTATACCTACACCTGATAAACAAAATTACATTAAGCTATCTTGTTAAAGATTGTTAAAAAACCATTACCATTTTAAATGTTGCCTAAATGCATGATCAGTAGGAGGCAGTTCAGAAGCTGGACGATTGGATTCTGTTGTAAGATGTCATTGCAGTTGATTTAAGGATGTAATATTTCTTTTTTTATTTTTGTATAAATAAAGGATATATTTGACACCTACATCCATGGCTTCATCTTCTGTTAGCAGTTTTCTTTCCGACTTTGTACATAGAATTAGTGGTGTCACAGCCAGTTAAGCATCGGTAACAACAGATTTTACCAAAATAGTGTTGCCTGATTTGAGTTCTGCCAACACCGGGAGTATTAGTCTAGTATCAGCTTCTTCTTGATTACTATTCAATTTTTACAAATTTCTGGATCCTTCGGATTTATTTATTTCGAAACAAAGATTAGAACTCTCAAAACCACCTGCGATTATGACCGCTTCTAGATCATGTAACAGATTTGGTACCACTTCCATCGCATAGTTTGTCATAAAGATTAATAATAATCGTTTATTGGCAGAGCATCGAATAAATTCTCGAAACTACTGAAAGGGGGATAAATAAAAAGTTGATTGGCGATTGGCTTGAAAGTAGGCGAGAAAATTAAAAAAGCTATCATTGTTAATTTTCAATTGGCCGAGCTGTTTTTGACGTTTATCAACTGTTTGAGTAGTGTTTGTTTGGGAAAGCAAGAAACTAGCCGCCCCCAGCCGCCCCCAGCCGCCCCCAGCCCGCCCCACCCGTGCGAGAATCGAGTGCGCTCTCATGTATCTGAAAATCCCTTCCTTTTACAATTATATGCTCTCATACATATCGAAACAGTATCTAAGCCCTCCCATACCTATCAAAATTATCTAAGCATATCTAGGTGGGAGAGAACAAACTTCATTCATCCAAGGATCTCCGAAGAATGAACTTAATTATATTATTCCTTATTATTAACCAAAATAAATTCTAATTTTTGAATTAATATAATCTTTGAAAAAATCCAATATCAAAAATTTAATCACAGTATGCATATGATTGTAATTTTTTCTATAAAAAATGCACACATAAAAACTTTGAATTAAAAAATTAATTTACTAATAAAAAATTTGAAAAATGAATTGGGAAGAAATAAAATCAATCAAAAAATTCTATATTCGATATATTTTTGGTAAAAAAACAAAAATTTAATTATTCATTGTTGAAATTAATTCAAATCCTTCTGGTGGAGACAAATCAATTCCTGGTTTCCATCTTATAACTTTTGATATTCATCCGGGTTGAGACTCAAATTAATTCCTTTGGTAGTTTCCAAAATCATGGGTTGAGACTCATAAAAAAAAAAAAAAAAAATATGATTAAAAAACAAGTTCATAAAAACGTCTATTAACTCACCAATACATTAAACGATCTTTAAATCATTGTTGTGTAATCTGTTCATTTTTTAATAACCATATTTTAATATTTAATCAAAAAAATTTGTAGATTAAAGTATACTCATTTAATATATGATATAAAATTCGACCTTAGGTGTAATGAACCCAACAAAAATATATTCACATATAAACACATGAGAGATCAAGTGAAGGTGTGTTGAACCTTACAAGTATATTCACCTATAAACATATGAGAGATCAACTAAAGGCATAATGAACTTAACAAGTTTATTTACCTCTAATCACATGAGAGTGATAAACCGAAGTACTTTTTTTAATCATATGAGAGTGTGTGGAACAAGGATTAAATAAATACAGGGTCCTAGACATTGAAAACTTTAGTTTCAAAAGTTAAAGTCTAATACTCATTCGATATGTGGATGTGTTATCAACCCGAATCCAAAATTACAGATCTGAAAAGTGCTGTTGAAGATCGAAGACGCTTGTTTGCAAATTTAAAATTCGACGCTTCCCATGAAATCATTTATGGAAATGGTTATTATTCTAAAGAAGAATGTACACTTTTGGTTGAAAAATATGATGCGGCAACAGAAGTTTGTGATGCTTTTCTTGAAGGTGAAATTTCAATTGAGACTTTGGTGGATGAACTCATTACTCTCAAATTATATATTTATTTAGATGTGTTGGAAAAACATGTGGATCCAATTACGTTAGAGAAAATACAATCCATTAAAGAAAATGTTGATTATGATGATGATTCTGATGAGGAAAATTCACAACGGTTTTAATAATTTTTATACAATTTTAATCATAAATAAAAAATTGTAATTCATCATTTCATGTATCTTATTTTCCCCCCACCTAATCACTAAAATCCAATAAAAGCAACTGTAAAGGCAAACTGTGTTTAGTTTATTTAAAGTTTCAACAATGGGTGACATAGAAAAATCTGATATTTTCTTGGGTGAACGATACACTTATTTAAACCGATCAAAAACAAAATATGTTTCTTCAAGTTTATCATGTGATTTAAAATATGCACCTTGTGTAGTAATTAGTAGCAGCAAAGGGTTCTATATAACGTTTCCTGAAGAAACATGGAAGCACTTTTTAAACCATAAAGAGAAAATTAACAACTTTTTCAATAATTCAGAAGCCAGTGAAGAGATTGTGGGTATTGGAAAAATATTTCTAGAGTTAAAACATCTAGCATATGCAAATGTGTTGAAGATATCAAACGAATATTCATATATAATCTTAGCATCAAATACAGTTGAAGAATTATGGAAAATTGTACCACTAATAAACATACAATTAGAACAATTAAAAAATCAACAATTTGGTAGCACACTCAAAGTTCTTCAAATGGGTGTTAAATCTGTAACTGATAAAATTAATACAGGTTTAAAAATAATGGAGTCAATTAAAAATATTAATCCCATAACTTATGGTATAGCCTGTGAAGTACTTTATAAATATCCAGAACTACTCGATTATGAAGAATGTTAGATTCGATGAAAGCAAAAACACAATTCACATTATCGAGGTTGACCAGACGATAATAAAAACTAATTGGCAATCAATAATTTTAGATAAAATCCGATTCAACACTCGTATAGAAGAAGCTTCCAAATTAATTAATCCAATTTTAGATATATCACATAGAAATAAAATTTATGTAAGAAATAAAGTTTATATTTAATTTGTATACTTTTATTAAAAAATTACAATAAAGCATTCTTATTAATCCAAGACTTTTCATTTAATCCCAACCATTTTACATAGTATTGATTTTTTTTTCGTTTCAAAATTTTTTCTACCAAATAGATATCTGGGTTTCTCACTTTTTGCAGTTCCTGTGTGTAAAATCCACCCTTAATTTCATCATTATTAACATCTTGCAGTAAATAAGTAATGGGGTTAGTCATTTTCACCTTTTTAATACGAAAAATTTCAGTTGTCCAAGAAGGAGTATATCCCTTTTTAAAAACATGTCGATATTTACTAATTCGAACAGGGTCACCTACTCTAAATTTAGGTTTTTGTGGATCAACCACTTTTAATTGATTAAAAGCTTTTATTTTATTTTCATTTTTTTGATTAACTTTAGCAGGAATTTGTTTCGTTGTTGAATGTCGTGTATTATTATATTTTGAAACAATATCAGGTAGAATGTTTAACCACTTGTAAGAACCTTGTAAACTAAAATTTTTAAATAATAAATTTTTCAGAGTACGAATGACACGCTCTGCAATGGATGCTTTTAAATTTGAATACGTAGAATAATGATTAATTCCATATTTCATCATCAAATTACTAAAATCTTTATTATAAAACTCTGTTCCGTTATCGGATTGTAAATTTTTAGGTATTTTATCCATTCGAGACAAGATTTTTGACATTGCATTAACAACATCTTTTCCAGATTTTGTTTTTATCGGCTCAGCCCACACAAATTTACTAAAAGCGTTGATAACAATAAGAATATAATTATACCCTTTATTTTCTTTTGAAAATTGTGATAATACTGCTAAATCTATCTGAATCAAATCATTCAATCCTTTAATAATAACATGTCGTCTTCGAAAATTTATTCTAGCTGGCTTATGTAATTCATTAACAACAATATTTTTTTCACTCATTTTTTTCTAATGGACATTGAATTACAAAATCTGCACACATAATATCTGGTGTTCCTAGCTTAAATTCAATTTTATCTCCTTTCTGCAGTGTTTGTCCCGATAAAGTATGATATTTATATAATTTTGAGTTTAACAAAACATCACCATCAGCAGAATAATGTTTGATTGATTCTATTAGACCAGAAACAGGGAAAACAAAGGCAGTACCTTGATTATCCAATATATATAATTGTTTATTTTTATTTATTTGTTTAACTCCTTTAAATCTAATAAAACATTTACTGTGAAATAATTTAGGTTCACAAATATAAAAAGGACTTGTAGAGTTTAAAATTCCTAAATTGTTTCCAAAAAAGGAAGTTTCGTTTAAGAAATGACTACCAAATTTATTAATTGGCATATTTCAACTGACTAATGTAAACTGATTCAAAACTTTTTGTGTTAGTCTATTTATTTATCTTGACCTGACACAATCTAAACTATTCAATAATACCAGCTTCTATCAGTTCTTCAATAATCGAATTCATCTCATTATTGTGTCCTGTATGACCTGCTGCTTGAGAAGAATGAAGTAATTGAAGCCTTTCAACCAACTCATTATAATTATCGTAATATTTATAATCGATTGGATTGTTTCTATATTCCATCATTAAACCAGTACCAACACGACCCTTACTTCTTGTCATAATTCCTTTAATTAACGAAGACGGTATTGAACTAGATCTTGGTTTATGTGGCTTTGTCTCCATTCGAGGTTTAATTATATAATCATATTTATCTCTAATATCTGCTGGGAATTTTTTTACAGGTAAATCAGGTTTAAACTCTCTGTGAATCGCATTCGTTCTTCTAAGTATATCAATATACTCATCAATATCTTTTCTAGTATAAATTATAGGATTTTTTTTGAAAAGTAATTCATATAAACCCGGGGTACCTTTATAAATGATTCCCTTAATTTTTATATCAGGTCCAACAAAATCTGCTTCAGAATCCCCAATAGAAAATTTTTCTTCTTCAGCATTATGAAATAAACCTAATGTATGGTCAAACTCTCCAGCAACATCTTTAATCATATTTTCTACAAACTCTCGAGGTAGGGGTGATGTATACTGTTCTAAATATTCATTTAAAATATTTGGATTATTTACATTTTGATAATATTGTGAAATACTATCTTCTATAAATGCATCCTCTAGAGATTCATTGGGTTGATAGCCAGGAGACTCAAAAACTTCTTCATTTTGTAAAAAATTTGATTGGTTTGTTTCATTTTGCACAGTTTGATTTGTACTATTTGCAGAACGAGGGCTTATGAAAGTAAACGGTTTATAAATAGGAGATTTTTTTTTTATATAATCAAAAGGTTCCTCTTTAATCTTAGGATTTGATAAAACATTAACCAACTCTTTAAGTGGTTCAGTTAAAGGTTCATAGGATTTGCTTAAACGTGATTTGGATTTTTGTAAATTATTTTTTAAACTTTTATATTTTTTTTTAAAGCATTTCTCGCTTTAATTAGTTGTTTAGTGAGTTGCGGATCCATTATAAATATTTTTTATAATCATCACCTATTTATATAGAAAAGTATCAAATTGATTTCTATATCTTCCAGAAGATGTTATATCTTTATCAATGACAAGAAAACCAAATTTTTCTTTCCAACAAAATTTACACATATTAAGAAAATCTTTGAATGACATATGAATATTAACGTGATCATTGTAAATATGATTTAAATTTCGCAAGTCTTGTTCAAAAATTAATAAAAAATTAGCATTGTCTCGAATTAACTGTTTGGGAATCGCTGAATAAGTCTGACACAAATAAAAACAATCAGTTTGTTTGTGACGTCCAAAACAAAAATAGCTTTGAATTATCTTTTGATCGCATGTTAAAACATCATCGAATATAATTAGAGAGTTTGGTTTGATTTGGTTAGGTTGGACAATTTTTTCAGAGTCATCAAATTCTTCATATCCAATCTCTTTCAATGGTTCAAGCAAATTACGTAAATAACAATATTTTGGTTGGTGTAAACTTTTGGAATAGACATAAAGATTTTGAAATCTCAACCCATTAGGATGTTCGATTAATGACATCATGGCATTTGTTTTTCCACACCCACTTGGTCCAATAATTAAAGCTCGCTTTGATTCACCAATCAAATAACCATGTTTATTAAATTTAAAATCTTGAGCATTAATATCATGATTTATAACTGGTAGAGATATATTCTGTTTTTCAAACCGCATTTTTCAAATGCATAAATGTTACTAATAGTATATATAGAACCCCAGTGGTTTAAATAGAATAATGGTTCTTAAAAACTCAAAGAGATCACATCGTATTGGGAAGGGTCTTTTAAATTCTCTAATTAATAATTTAGAAAGTGAATATCATTTGAAAGGCTTTAACTTTTGCGGACCTGGAACTCAACTAGAAAAACGCTTAGCAAGGGGTGATATCGGCATCAACCCCCTGGATGAAGCTTGTCGAGAACACGATATTGCTTATTCTAAAAACAAGGATTTGAAATCTAGACATATTGCAGATAAAATCTTAGAAAAAGAAAGTTTGAACCGATTTTTATCAAAAAATTCTTCTTTAAAAGAAAAGGCAGCAGCCTTATTAGTAAAAACAGTGATGAATGTGAAAAGACGAATTGGAGCTGGTCTTAAAACAATCAAAAAAAAAAAAGATTAGTAAAAAAGAAACGAATAATTCAATCACCAAAAAAAATTGGAGGATTCCTTCCACTAATACCAATTATAACCGCCCTGGCTAGTTTAGGAATGGGTGGTGCAGCAATAGCAAGCGCCATAAATAAAAAAAAATCAGACGATTTAGCTCTTCAAGAATTGAAAAGACACAACATAACTCTAGAAAAACGGGGCAATGGGTTATATTTACGACCATACAGATCAAAAAACTAAGTTTGCCACAAAGAGCTCTCACAAATATAGACTTGGAAAAATTTGCACAACATCTAAAAATTCCTTATTTTAGGGGTGTGTTTATGAGAGATAAATTACCTAAAAAAATTCAAAAATGTGAAAGTGGGATTGTAAATTTGGATATAAACAGTGGTAAAGGTACACACTGGACAGCATATGCAAAACAAAAAAATCAAATAGTTTATTTTGATAGTTATGGTAATTTACCACCCCCCACAGAACTAATCAAATATTTCTACAGCAATGGTCAAGTACAAATTATTTACAATTATGATAGAATTCAAAAAGATTTATATAGATGTGGACATTTTTCACTAGAATTTCTATATAACCAATACAATCAAACTTAATATTCATTCTATTACAATAATCAGACAAAGATGTCATTATCGTTTACATTAACGGGAAATTCATCAGTTTTGAGTTATTTTAATAATCCACCAATATACTTGGAGGAAAACGTTGATTATGAAATAGGATTGATAAATTTTTATTCTTTCAATACTATTCCCAATATAGATTTAACCAATAATGTATTTCAATGGTTTAGTAATCAAAATTTAACAAACATTCACAGATTTGAAATTCCTGTAGGATCATATGAGTTAAAAGATCTAATACTTATTTTAAAAAAACACATGTTTACCATAGATAAAAATGCAAACATTGATATAGTCCCCGATCTCAATACGTCTAAAGTATCAATAACCACAAATCAAAATATTAGTTTTAGTGATCCAAATTCAATAGGTTCATTACTTGGGTTTGATATTTTACGAATTACTCCTAATAAAACTTTCACATCTGATCACCCAGTCAAAATTTTAAAAGTTAACAGTATTGGAATTGATTGCAACATTGCTAATGGCTCATATTTGAATGGAAAACCGGCTCATATCATTTATGAATTCTTTCCCAGGGTGCCGCAAGGGTTCAAGATTATACAACAACCAACTAAAATTTTATATTATCCTGTAAGTCTCAAATCAATTGCAAATATCACAATCAAGGTTATAGATCAATCTGGTGATCTTATAGATTTTCGAGGGGAGGAAATATCTATCAAATTACAACTTAGAAAACAACTTTCAAAACCAACATAAAAGAGGTATTTTTTAGGAGGAAGTAACAGTCAAATTACAACTTTCAAAATCAATATAAAAGAGGTATTTTTAGGATGAAATAACAGTCAAATTACAAATTAGAAGAGTACAGTTGTAAATTATGGTTTTAAGATTTTTTCAAAATCAATATAAAAGGCATAGTTTAAAAAAAAACCCTAGTTTTAAAAAACCTTTCAAGTTAATAACAACTGAAAATAAAAAATTTTTAACTTCATTGGGGTTAAAAGTATTAGTATAAATGGATATATTAAATGTAACCGAACAAACGTTTAATGATGACACAATCGAAGATTATCAATTTCATATTTATCAACCAAATATTAGTGGAAATATTCAACCAAATGATGAAATTAGAATTTGCATTCAAGACTTAGATATATATACATTACCATGTAATAGTTTTTTATACATTGAAGGAAAATTGCTAACAATAGATGATAAAGTACCCACAAAACTTAAATTTATTAGCAATTGCATCTCATTTCTCTTCAAAGAAATTCGTTTCGAAATTAATTCTACCTTAATTGACACATGTCGCGATTTGGGGATTTCAACATCATTAAAAAATTATCTAAGTCACAATGAAAACGAAAGCAAGTACATGAAAAACGCTGGTTGGTTCCCAAAAAGAATTAATGAAAGCATTTTAGTTGATAAAAATGGAAATTTCAATGTGTGTATTCCTTTACGTCTCTTATTAGGATTTTTTGAGGATTATACAAAAATCATTTTAAATATGAAACAAGAATTGATTCTAATTAGGGCAAGTGATGATACTGATTGCATTATATCCAGTGATGATACAGAGAAACCAAAAATTGAACTATCAAAAGTTTATTGGAAGGTGCCACACGTTAAACCAAACTTAAGTCAACAGCTTCGTTTAACAAAAATAGCTAACAGCAATCAAGATATACCTTTAAAATTCAGATCTTGGCAACTAATAGAATATCCATCTCTCAACTCATCAACACGTCACTCATGGCAAGTCTGCACAAGCTCATTGGTGGAATCTCCACGATACGTTATTGTAGGTTTTCAAACTAATCGTAAAAAATCCCTCACTTCTGATATGTCTAAATTTGACCACTGTAATTTAACAAATATTAAATTATTTTTAAATTCTGAAAGATATCCATATCATGATCTAAATTTAGACTTCTCTAGCAATCGGTTTGCAGAGCTTTATGAAATGTTTGGAAATTTCCAAGAAAGCTATTATGGTCTTCGATCAAATCAACCCCTTTTTACCCCAGATGAATATAAAACCATTGCACCAATCATTAACATAGATTGTAGTCGTCAGAGGGAGCAACTGCAGGCAGGTAGTATAAGTCTAAGAATAGAATTTGACATGAGTTCCCCCACTCCTGTTGAAACGAGTGCTTATTGTTTAATATTACATGAAAAGGAATTTTCATATAATCCCACCACAAAAATAGTAAGACAATATTAAAAACATTTAAAATCATATAAATACATCATTTTGTTGAAACATGTTGCATCAAGAAAGACTTGAAAAGTTTTTAGAAAATTTACAGAAACTAAAACAAGTCATTCTTCATTATCAAAGATTAAAAACTTTAAAAAAAAAATTTGAAAATTTAAAAATATGTCATTAGTGGTTGATGTTCAAGGATTTAAAAGTGAAAATAACAAGTTTATTGTGAAAGAATTTGCTGCTTTTGATGGTATTAGAATTAGTCATTATATTTTTAAATCACCTTTTCCGATACGATTATTATCACCAGACTTACATCGACAAGCTGTTTGGTTAATGAAAAATTATCACCACATAGATTGGGATATTGGATTCACACCGATGCATAAATTTGCATCTATTATGACAGAGTTAACAAAAAAAGTTGACACAGTTTTTGTGAAAGGTTCTGAGAAAGCTAAATATATTAAAAAATATACATCAGCAAACGTATGTGAATTTGATGAACATCCAGCAATTCAACCTTCTTTACCAAAATGCTTTTCTCATTCAAGTGAAAATTGTATCTGTGCAATGTCTAATGTGTTCTATTTGTATGATACCTTTATAATGAAACAATAAATATTTTTTATACACTTATTCGTTTGAATTATTTAAATACACATAAAACTTAAATCATTTTTTTTTGGTTTATTTTAAAATAATTCAATAAAAACATATTTAATTGAGGAAAAAAATATATAAATACTAGAAACATTTAATTTGTTTTTTCAGTTATTAAAATGTTGCCATCGCATTATATCATTCTATCATCAATTCTTAATGGTGTGTTATTTATCGGTCAACCATATGACACAATAGATGCATTTATTTGTTTTGATAATAATGGTATGAGGAATGATAGTTGGCCTTCATCATGGACTAGAATGTCTCCATATTCAGCAAACAATATCCCTGTATTTACTATTTCTCTTCCTACGAATGCTACGAGTTACAAATTACGTTTTGTAATGAAAAACAATAAAGTATCTCAATCAGATTGGGTTTTGTTTGTTAAAAATTGTGAAATTGATACAAATTGGTTGATTTTAACAGGGGCTATATCATCAATATTTCTTACTTGTATAATGATAATTAAACTTAAACCATGGAATATCTTATTAAAAAAAATTAATTTTAAATAAAAAACATAAATTTCTATATATATTTATTTAAAATACATTTGTAGAATAAAGGATAACATATTAAATATTACTATAATCCATAAAATAAAATTAGAGAAAAATGATTTTTTACATTGTTCATGAACATATATCTTTATTTCTCGAGCAAAACTACATTTTGGATTATATTTTAAATGTTCCATAATTGGTATGTCACATGATTCCCAACGATGTATTTGTATTTGACATTTAAAACATTGAACAATGTCTTCATACCCCAAAAAGTAAAATCCTGCTAGAGCCAAGTTTACTGGTGATACAAGACCATGCCATTTTTTAAAAGTTGATAATCTGTATTCAAAGGAATCTAACAAGTCCGACTCATCTTCAAGACACATTGTAAACTAAATTTTCCTTACTCAAGATTTCTTCTTTATATAACTTTATTTAGTATTTTTTAAATTTTGCAATATCTTAAAAAACATATCTAAAATAATTTATTTTAAAATTTTTTTTTTTTGGTGGCTGACCACCAAAATTTGAAATTTAAAAAAAAATTTTTTTTTGGTGAGTGTTTTTTATCTATGTAACAAAATTTTTGAATTAATTAAAAATTATTGAAATTTTTATTGTTTACATTTTCAACTTATTTAAAATATCTATTTCTAAGACTACATAATTTACATTTAAGAAAAAAAATATAATTGCAATAAATTTAAAAATTTGGTGAATGCTTTTCCACCAAAAATTTTAAAATTATAGAATTTTTTTATTTATTTAAAATACATATTTTTAAAATAAAGTGTAATTCTTTTAATTTCTTGGGATGTTTTTATGCCCCCAAGCAAGAGTTTTTACATCGCCAGGAATTATGTATCTTTTATCATCTTTTTCAGTTAAAGCAATTTTGTTTTTGAGTTCTGTAAAAACATTATGCATATGTGAAATAAATACAAACATTTTTCTATAAACAACCCCACCATTTTCAACTATTTGTTTGTAATTATTCAAATGAAGTTGATTTTTAACAACATTTTTTGAAATACCTTTAGCTTTTTTTAAGCAGTTTGAATTCTCTGTTTCAACACAATAGGCTTTGGCTCCGGTCCCATAGAAAGATTTAATTGGCATTCCTGCAAACTCATCTTTCATTTTGCCGATAATTGATGGATTTTTTGGAATTTTTGTAAATATTATTTTCAGAATAATTTGATGTATCAAAATATTCAATATTATTTTTCATATCTTCATAAAAATTATTTGTATAAACCTCAATATTTAATGAATCTGTGTCAGTATAACAGAGATTGGCAGAATCACCATATTTGTTTTTTATATAACCATAAAAAAATTCATATATTATAGTTTTTGAAATATCTAAAATTGAAAATCCAACATATAAAGGTTTATCATATGTTATTTTTACTTTGTTTAAAGATATAGCAACCAGATTTTCATTAAACACAGAACAAGATTTAAACTGTGGCTTAGAGATTAACGCTCTGGCTCCAAGACAACTCGTTTTTGTTTGCCAATGAGTACATAATCTTATATCAGATCTTTTTTCCACGTTTTCAAGACTTTTCCCAAAAATTGCATTAATTAAAAGTTTATACAAATCACGTTCAAACTCATTTTTTGCTTGATTTCTTAATGATGTATTAAGGTCGATGTATTTTTTCAACCATTTTGATTGTGAAAATTCTAGAATACGATAAACTGAAGTAAGTTTTAGCCCGTATTTTAAACATTGTTTTAAATTTTTGTAGTGAATAATATATTTTGATTTATTATGCAAATTTGGAATTAATTTTTTTAATTTTGAACCTGCTGGTATAATATTTTCTGAACAGAAAGGATAATCATTGTGTTTTTCATGTAAATTTATTGGATATTCCAAATCTACTTCTAAGACATACCCTTTTATTGAATCGTCTTTTATTAACATGACATTAAAATTTTGAATTTCCATTTCACTCATCCATCTAAAATTTCCATACGGTAAATGTTCAGACATTGCTGAACCGTACAAATTTGTAGCGTCTAAATAGATTATGAAGCTTTCTGGTTCGCTTGGATTAAAATTTGATAAAAATTTATTGTTTGCCAATGATTTTCGTTTGGTGCAAACCGCTACACCTCCTCGAATACTTTTACGAAAAAAATGAACCATTTCAATTTCTGTTAATAATTCTAATTCTATTTGTGTATATTTCAACATAGCTTGCCAAGACAGTTGGGGGCAGCTAATGAATCCAGTCGGATCTAATGTGTATTTTCTTAAGCAAACCTTTCTAAAATTTTCAAACACATCTGCTAACAAGAGAACATCGGTTTTTAAATAAAGTAAACTATATTCATTTAGAGATTTACAATTAAAAGTATTCCACACATCATTAGCTCTTTGAAAATCTAAATCAGAAATATGTTCACCGGTTAGTGTGTTAAAAAAATTGTTTTTTGAAGGTAATGATTTTTCTTCGAGTTTTTCTATACAGTCTACGTATAAATATGGGAATACACCTTTTCTACGCATCATATCAACATTATTTGGAAAATATTTTCGTATTTCATTACATTGATTTAAATCTAATGTGTCAGCTAATTTGTCAAGTGATTTTGCTAAAAATCTGAAAGAGTCTACGAATTTTAGTGTAATAAATTTATCATTAATATTTGGTGTATAAGATTTGTCAACCAACATTTTTTTTGAAAACGAAATATATTTCTCTTTGTTTTGAGCGATAACTGAAACAGATTCACCAGTATTTGACAGTTCCTTAATAAATAAGTGACAATCATAATTAGATAGATTATGAAAAAAAATTGGTATAAAATTCGGTGTTTTAAAATTAAGATTACATGTGTTGTGAGCTGCTCCTAAAAAGTTATTTACAGCTAAGTGATGGAAATGGTCTCTAACTTTTATATTAAATTGAGTAAACGGTTTTTCACAAATATAACAAATAGTTGCATTATCATATTGTTCCTGTTCTTCAGGAGTTAATGGATATATAGGATGAACGTATTTTAAATGATTGTTGTAAATATTAAAAACAGTTTTTTCCAATTTTTCCATAAAAACTTTTGCTGTGTTTGGACCACTATAAATTTCAAGTTTGGATAAATTATCGTCATAGGAACACTTTACATAAAAACTAAATGAATAAGGAATATGTTCATGTGTTTTCAACGTGTAAGAAACCCCATCAAAAGGGGTGGTTGTATGGACTTTTTTTAAAATGCATTCAAAGTCTGCATAGATCACAAATGGAGTTTGAAATTGTTTTTCAAAATTGGTAAATTTCAAAATATTCTCTGGGAGCGTCTCACCACACTTATTTTTTATCAAGTTTTCAGTAAGTAAATTTGTTATAATGTGGTTACAATCGTTTATTTGGTGATTTTCTAAATGTTGGTTGGATTTGAAAGTCTGCAAACACCCATCACATAAATAAATTCTTCCATGATGATTTGATTTTTGCTTAGATACTAGTCTTGATAAATCTGTTATAAGACAATAGTGTAAGTTACCATTTTCACCCTCAATTAGTAAAAGGTTCACGTGTGTTGCTTGACGTCTTGATGTAAAATAAAATGGACCGATAATCTCATAAATGTTTTTTGTATTTTTTTCTAATCCGAAAACATTTATTGAAATGTTATTCTGTTTTTCAAACTTTTCAATTTGTGTTAATTTTACTGGAAACTGGATTCCTTCAAAATTTAATAGTGTGTTGTAATGTGGATATGATGTGGTTTTTTTTGGGTCGCCATTAGCTGGAAAAATTGCAGCATTTACTGACCAACCAAAACAAAAAAAATCATTGTTTTCAATGTTTAGAACTGCTCGTTTTCTTATTATCTCCATTGGTAATTTAATGTATGAAGAAGCAGAAATGCTTATAAATCTATTTATGTTAAGGTCTATAAACATTATTTCTTGCAAAGCCCAATTGGAATCTTTTTCTTGGAATTCAGAAGCTTGGTTTAAAAGTTCATCTGCAAATTCATCATAGATTTTTTCCAAATTAGATGAAATTGTAATAATTTTGTTGGATGTATTTAAAGATTTTATATCTGATACTTCTTTATCAGGTTTAATAAATATCCCAAATAATTCAACATTAACTTTTAATGTTTTGTGAATAATTATGTGATCATGTATTAAGTTGATTACTTTTGGTTTAACACCTGTTAGAAAATCTGTATAATTATTTTTATTCTTACAAGAAATCCTATAGGTACTAATTCTATTTTTGAAAGCCGATGAAATTTTGATAACATTTTCTTCTACACATTCAATTGTGTCACAACGCAACCTTTTTTTAGGTAACATTTTATAACTGCACTCATTAAACTTTAAACATGTACTATCAAATAGTTACTAAGGAATTATATTTACAGAATCGAAAGATGCTACCCAATGAAATTTTGAGTTCAGAGTAGGAGATCTCCTTCCTATTATAGGCGGAGTTAACACAGATATTCTTTATGAATATAACTTTTATTATGAACTAATAAAAAATATGATTTATATAATATTTATTCATATATTATTAAGGTTTTTTCAAATTTTTTAATGTTACAATTTGTATAATTGGACACTTTTTCCAAGTTAAGTAAAATTTTTTTTAAATTTGTAATTTTCGCATCGACCATTTTCTTCTTAGATTTGTTCGTTTTTAAAAGGGTTCTTATTGATGTTAGTGATGTATTTAAAATATTTAGTTCACTCTCTTCAGCTTTTACAAGTTGATTGGCAAGCTCTTCAATACTTTTGAGGGTATCTGATTCGCATGAAACATCTGGGATATTGTCAAGAGATGGCATACTTGATTTTTCACCATCAAAATCAGCATTTAGCAAAATTAAATCAATTGCATCTTGTGCAGCAGTCTGATCTTGAAAAGATTGTAATTTCAAACTTTTCTTGGAATTTTGTGGAAACTTCAGTTGCACAGATTTCATAATATGTTTAAAGACTGTAACGTTTTGAAAACTAAAGATTTGATTTTAAAAGACGTCTTATTTATAACGCATCTCCCCATATGTTTACAAAAGGTTAATGTACAACGAAAGTTGAATGCACTTATTATATTCCCATGGCGATTACGAGTGAATGGTGTAATGCGAACTCGAACTAGTTTCAAGGTTGGATGTGTACGACTGGTTAAATTTTTTATAATTGCTTTCTCATATGATATAATAATTTCCTTATCACCTGTTTTGAATTTTATATCTTATATTAAGAGTAAACCAATTCAAAAATTAATGATAAAATTTTCTTTTATGCTTTAATTTAAATAAAATATTTTATTTGTATTTTTAATTTTTTTATTATAAATTTTTTTTATAATAAAATTTTTTGTGAATCTAAAAAATATTGAAACGTTAGTTATAAAACTTTTTTAATTTAATTAACTTACTATTCGATTAATGCGTGCATTACATTATCTTCAATGTGGACCCATATCCGCGTCCCCAACAGCCACCCCACAAACAAATACATTTGGGATGGCGGTGGTCCAAAATCATAAGTTAGAAAATAATTCTAAAATTTTATGGATGTTAATTTAAAATAAAAAATAAAAATTTGTGACTTACATCTAAATTGTCTTCGTATATTTCAACCAAAAAGTCCCTCAATCTTTCGTATACGATATCTGAATTAAAAAAATTTGTTTTACTAATAGTAACACTTTCTCAAATATACAACCAAAAATTATTATGAAGAAAAATTCATTATCTTAATTAAATTGAAGCATACATATAATTGATGTTAAAAAATCTTTTTTTTCTTATAATTAGAGATTGTATATTTGATTTTAATAAACTTGAATAAAAATTATTAAGTGTAGTATTTAAAAAATAGTAGGTGAATGTTTTGTTGAATAAAGATTTTTTATTAATGGATGTCTAGTTTATGATATTCATAGCATGTGTTTCAGTAACAATAATTAAAAAATGTATCTATTGTTAAAAAATTATTTATTATATAGAATAAATTGATTTTGTATTAATAAGAAAATATTTTGTATATAAAACTTTAAAATAATTGTATACATTAAATAACTTACCAATCATTTTAACTCTTTAAAACTTAAACTTTTAACAAGATGATAAATAGGACTTTTTCGCATCAGGCTTGATTGCATGCTGTATTTATATGGAACCCCACCTTCTTAGTATGGGGTGATTTTAGTTCAACCACTTTATGTGAACCTAAACATTTTTTAAAAAACATCCTAGATGCAACTGTCCTTGAAATAACTTTGAGTATATGAACTCAACATTTTTATAAACTTGATTTTCTAATGAGTTAGTTATCAAGCTGGTCTTGTAAGAAATTTCTTGAGTATGTGTGCATTTTTATATAAAAACCTACTTCAATTGCTAACATGTGCGTACATAAACTTTTCGTTTTGGGACTTTTTCAAAGATTATATTAATTCAAAAATTAGAATTTATTTTGGTTAATAATAAGGAATAATATAATTAAGTTCATTCTTCGGAGATCCTTGGATGAATGAAGTTTGTTCTCTCCCACCTAGATATGCTTAGATAATTTTGATAGGTATGGGAGGGCTTAGATACTGTTTCGATATGTATGAGAGCATATAATTGTAAAAGGAAGGGATTTTCAGATACATGAGAGCGCACTCGATTCTCGCACGGGTGGGGCGGGCTGGGGGCGGCTGGGGGCGGCTAGTTTCTTGCTTTCCCAAACAAACACTACTTGTTTGTCACAGAGGTTAGTTAAATGCATTAAAAGTTGCCTAGTTTCTGGGGATCTTGATCTTCGCATATAGTCACGGCGGACAGGCCCCGTTTCCGGGACAGGCAATAGCAGCGTGTAGGGCACAGGTCCCGTCAACAGAAGATCGCTCATCTCACTCTATTTATCACTATATAAGAAAAACTCTATGTTCAATTGATTTTATTATTTATTGATCTGCAGTGAAGGAAAACTATAGGTCTGATATTCATACTTGGGTAAAAACCTCCACACAAACCTGTGACCAGACTCTCGACGTGTGGCAGATATTGATATCATATTTTTTCAAAAGTTTTTCAGTTACAAAAATAGTTCATTCGTAGGTACATTACATTACAATTTGTTCTTGGAAAATACAAAGTCACAATCAACCTTAAAATGTACTATGAAAATAGAGAATTTTAAATGTCTCTTTAAAGTTTCTTGTAAAATAAAACATGTACAAGCATTCATTCTTTCTCTCCGTATAATAAAATAGTAGCCGTAAGGGATAGTCTCGGGGAAGGGAAGAATCTTTACCCGATGTGCATAAAACATTTCCACCCGCCAAAAAAAAAAAATTAGCTTTAAGTTATGTTAGATCTTTGTAATAAATAAAAAAAAGTACGATACGTGTGACATTTTGACATTTGTTACATTCTGACAGGTGTCATTTTTTGACATTTGTTCATTTTGAGATTTGTTCATTTTCAAGTTGTTACATTCTGACACGTATCACATTTTAACAGTTGTCACGTTTTTACAGGTGTCACATTTTGACAAGTGTCCATTTTAACAGTGTTACTCAACGTTCCTAAAAATATTTACCTAAACCCATGATTTCTGAAATTGAATTGGCAACGTTGTATTTTCAACTTTGAATTTATGAGATGGCTGTCATTTGACAAGCAAATTATTTATGTCCGTCAAATGAACCTTTCCTTTTTTACATAAAGCGGCAAATTTAAAATTGAATTCTTTCAGATTCAAGAGGTAGAAATTTTATTTTTAACTCATCCTTCAATGCTAATTTGTAGTTAAAATTTAAATTTTATTACATCTAATCGGCCTAATATAGTTTTTGTCTAGATAAACCTGTTCTTTTGACAGATAAGTCAGACTTTATTTATTTATAGCCGTATCGTATATATTTTAATTGATTCAGAATTTTGTATTAATACATATTTCAAAATGGCTTCATTATAAAAATATTATCAGTCCTCCTAAATCCTTGAAGGCAGAATTATTAGTAATAGCAAGGCAACATAAAAACAAATTCAAAAAATATATTATAGATGAGCTGGCCAGAGAAAACGGAATTAAAATTCTCCAAACTCGTACAAGTCAATAGCTATATCCGCTATAAGATAACATTTTTAGATGTGCTACCATCTATGGTAAGAAGAGAGTATTGACATTAAATTTTGACTGAATCTAGTCAAGATGTCACTCTCTTCTTTTTTATCCCTTTCAGAGATTAATACAAAGTGAGTAAACCAGTGACATCTTGACTAGATTCAGTCAAAATTTAATGTCAATACTCTCTTCTTACCATAGATGATAGCACATCTAAAAATGTTATCTTATAGCGGATATAGCTATTGACTTGAACGAGTTTGGAATTTTTATTTATTGGATTCGAAAAGCCTAACTGATGAAGTCGAAAGACAGAAACCGGTCTTAGGATGTCGAATCTAATAAATTAAAATTCCTTACTGGTTTACTCACTTTGTATTAATCTCTGAAAGGGATAAAAAGAAGAGAGTGACATCTTGACTAGATTCAGTCAAAATTTAATGTCAATACTCTCTTCTTACCATAGATGGTAGCACATCTAAAAATGTTATCTTATAGCGGATATAGCTATTGACTTGTACGAGTTTGGAATTTTTATTTATTGGATTCGAAAAGCCTAACTGATGAAGCCGAAAGACAGAAACCGGTCTTAGGATGTCGAATCTAATAAATTAAAATTCCTTACTGGTTTACTCACTTTGTATTAATCTCTGAAAGGGATAAAAAAGAAGAAAGTGACATCTTGACTATATTCAGTCAAAATTTAATGTCAATACTCTCTTCTTGCCATAGATGGTAGCACATCTAAAAACAAATTATTTATGTCCGTCAAATGAACCTTTCCTTTTGTATATAAAGCGGCAAATTTAAAATTTAATTCTTTCAGATTGAAACGCCAGAAATTAAATAAAGTCAAACCTTTTTACTACTATACTATACAGAAGAAAGGAGTGCAGTATTTAATTTGCAGAAAGTAGTACAGGTTCAAGAGGTAGAAATTTTATTTTTACCTCATCCTTCAATGCTTATTTGTAGTTAAAATTTAAATTTTAATACATCTGATCGGCCTAATATAGTTTTTGTCTAGATTTAATCTTGTTTCCATGGTTTTTACTGTAATAAACCTGTTCTTTTGACAGATAGGTCAGACTTTATTTATTCATAGCCGTATCGTATGTAGTTTATTTGATTCAGAATTTTGTATTAATATATATTTCAAAATGGCTTCATTATAAAAATATTATCAGTCCTCCGAAATCCTTGAAGACAGAATTATTAGTAATAGCAAGGCAACATAAAAACAAATTCAAAAAATATATTATAGATGAGATGGCCAGAGAAAAAGGAATTAAAATTCTCAGATTGCCTCCGTACCACGCAGAGTTAAATTTCATTGAACTGATCTGGTCACAATTATTAAAAGGTTATGTTTCTCAAAACAATAAAACATTTAAATTTCCTGATCTGCGAAATTTGTTTTTGAAGGCAGTTTCAGATGTAAATAGAGAACATTGGGGAAAATGCATTGATCATGTTAAAAACGTGGAAAATTCATTTAGGAAAGTGGATATATCAATGGATAATTTAAAAGAACCTATAATAATAAACTGCAGAAAAGACAATTATAGTGATACCAGTAGTTTTAGTGAAGACAGTGACTTTTAAAGATAGTTCTTGAACTAACTTTTTTTTTAATCTTTGAGTTTAGGTAAGTACTGAAGCGTTACTTTTAATGCCAAGAGATTAAAAAAAGTTTAATCCCAACATATAATCCTCCTTGTTATTTATTGGTTAAATTTAATTCGTTCAATGTTAAAGTGTCAGATGCATAAAGTTTATTTTTATTTTTTTGTAAATAATATAACTTCAAAATTTAATCTACGAAGTGCGTATATATATTGTATATGCTGTGACCTTATTTATATTATAGAAACTAGTTTTGCAAAGTACGCCTATGGAATGTGACGTTATATCCCCACTTTTACTGTACTCATCTATCCTTTATAGTATATATTACTATAGAAACAAGTTATTATTGTGTGCCGTTGCTAGGAAATAAAACTAAAAGCTTAACTTTTCTTGTAAATATCTCGGAAGATCGAATTTTCACAGACATGAAACCTACATTTTTTGCCGATTTAGATAGGAATTAGTCTACTCTGAAAGTTTCATTGAATTCTGACGAGTGGATTTCGACACCCTCTGGACACACACACACACACACACACACACACACATACATACATACAAACCTTGCTCGTTTAATAGTATTTGATAAGCGAGTTTTTCAATTAAACTAAAACGATCGATTTAAATCGACACACAATCATTGTTTTTCCCGGCCGGTAGAGCGGCGCTCGCGTCGCGCCAGCTGATGTTTACTTCACTTATGTCAACAAAGATCTAGAGGTAAAATACAAGGTTCTACTTAGGCAGAGTTTCTGAAGAGAAAAACACCGATTCCAAACACTACTAAACCTACTTTTGAGTTCCATTTCTTTTGCAAGAACCCATTCTGATTAATTTTAGTTTTAACCATACTTACTAAACCCAAATCTACTCTTGTTTCTAATAAATTTGACAAATTCTTTAATTAGATACTCTTCGAAATCACGTTTTATTTGATACAATTAATCGAAATAGTCTTACAATTGTAAAATAATTGAGTTGAATTTTCTCAGTGTAATTTACTGAGGAGTATATCGATATCCATATGTGGCTGCAAATACTATGAGTAAAAGAAAAATAATTTATAAACGTTACGTTTTACTTTAATTTCAATAAGAGTAAATAAAATTGTTCTATTTTGAAATTTTAATCACTTATTCAGTCTTACGGTGCTATATTAGAGTTTCAAATAGTGAATTCTAAAAGAACAGTTTTCCTCTTTGATCTCTCTTTGAATTACTTTGTGTTGTTGCTTCAAGTAGTTTTAACACAAGTCTAAAATTTCTTATTGCATGTAGGAATAGAAAATGTTTTGAGTAATAAAAACGGAGTGAATATGTTTTGTTGGATATCCAATATTTCATCAGGAAGCTTTATATTCAATGGAATATTGTTATTAGTGAAACACTATTGAATTGTCGCTTACAAGAAAAACAAATTACTACTGTGAATGAAGGTAAAAATCAATTATTACCTCCGATTTCGGTGGACCTCCATCGATTTGGTTGAAAATTTGGGAATGAGTATATTTTAACCTCAACTTCAAAAATGACATATACTCGATTTGCGCTTTTTGCATTTTAGGGGTGAAATCCACCCCTTTTATTAAAAATGGTAAAAATGCAGAATTAAGCATTCTGGCGTAAGTAATCTCGTTTAATTAAATAAAATAAATGTTTTTCAACATTTATATGCATCATTTATGATTTTAATTAATTTTTCAACCCTTTTAGCAACCACCCCTTAAATCGAAAATCATGAAAAAATCATTTTTTATATTTCTGAAATATGAAATCGCATATTAACATTACACAAACAGTTTGTTTAATGTTGGTTGACTGTGAAATTTCAACCCTTAAAAACCACCCCATTAAAGCAGAATCGTTTCAAAAATTGGTTTCAATAAACTTTAATCATTTCAATAATACATTACTGAATTGAAATCTCATTTACTGAGTATTAAAATCTTTATTTATTTATTGCGAAATTTTCCACCCTTAAAAACTACCCCTTGTCATAAAAATAATGGAAAATTTGTGATGTACAGAATTCGTTTCACTTTTTCTATCTTCAAAATATACATAGACACACCCACACATGTATATTTTGTGAGCATATACCTATCGACACGTCTACTTCTTACTATCTATCTTTTTTCCTATACTTATATACATAAATACAAAATCTCTGCTCCAAAAATTTTTCCAAAAAATGTTATTGGTTTTTTTACAATAACACCGTTAATATTTATGATATCAGGTTCATCCAAAAATCGTTTGAAAGGTAATTTCAAAGGCTATAATCTTTTAAAATCTTTTAAATCCCTTATTTTTTAAAAGATAAAAGATTAAACGGCCCCTGTTACATGGTTCTCGCAGTAAAATTTAGGCTTTAAACGTTTCTATCTCGGTTATTTTTTATCCTACAAAAATAAAAAAAAGTAAAATCTTTGTTTTAAAAAAACTCTAATTTCGTTCTGTATCATTTTTACGTATATCGAGTATTTTTGGAGTTATTATCAAAGGAAAATAAAATTTACGAAAATTTGAAAAATTCTGATTTTTTTAAATTATTTTTTTTTTCAAAAATATGCATACTAAACCGGTTAAAATTTTTGAGGTCATTACTTATGCTAAAATAAAGAAAGTCTTATAGGGATTACTATAAATTTTAATTTTTTTCCTAAAAAATTCAAAAGTGTTCTTTTATTTTCATCATAACTTGCTTAAGTTTGATGCTATCAACTTCTTCTAGAGGTCATTTGATAGGTATTTCTGAGTACTTTGAAAAGTGTTCAGTAAGTATATTTTATAAAATGTATCGTTTTCCCGTTATTTAAGCTTGAATACTTAGATTTGAGTTCTTGCCGAAAAAAAATATAATTCAATTACCTATAACTCACTTTGAATTAATATTCAAAGGTTTTTGAAGTCAGGAATTTATTCGATTTTATATTAGCTTTAATTTTAGTAATAATAACTTTTTTGTAAAAACTTTTGTTTTTGAGTTATTTATGAAAAACCGCTTTAAAACATGCATTTTTTTCACGAAATATAAAAATCTTTGATCTTTAATAACTCAAAAAGTATTGATTTCTTTTAATAACTTTATATAACAAATTTTGCTTAGAATTGGTTCCTCTGTTGATTGCTGGGGTTATTTTTAATAAATTAATTTCCACCCCCGAGAAGGGCTGGCATCCACCCCCAGTGTAAAAGCGCAAGTTGGCACCATATCACTTTTGTTTCTTGAGGTATCCTCTAACTGCTCACCAATTTTCATAAAAATCGATGGAGGTTCAACGAAATCTGAGGTGAAAACCTTCAGTGACTGTAGTAAATTTCATTACAAACATGGATAATCAACGAGAATCAACTCATGTGATTCAGGACAATATTCACATTCGTCAAAAAAAAAGCCACTTTATACACTTATCACATAAAAAACTATTTTTTCCCTCACCGTTGTTAGAAAAAATTAAAAACAACATTATTCTTAAAACGTATCTCGCTCTATTACCGTTGTTAGAAGAAATTCAAAACAACATTCTTCTCAAAGTTTTCAGATATTGCAGATAGGCGAGCATTAATAAACCGTTTTAAATAAAAATGTTTTTTTAGGATGTACCAAGTTGCCGATTTTTATTGAGACGGTGCAAGTAAAAACCTAAAATATTACGAAAATAATTCTCTTATAATATGACATGATACAAATAAAATTTGAAAATGTTTCTGCAGTATTGTCGAGCTATATAGTGCAGGCTAATTAAATAAATAAATGGGAAATGGTTAAGGGGGTTACAAGGAACTTCTAAAAAAAAAGACGCCATGGGGGTTGGTACAATTAACGGGAGGGGTGATTAAAGAGGTTTAAAAATGGATTTGTGTGATTTCTCACGATTTCCGGTGAAACTTGAAGTCGTATCAAAAAACCATCAACAGGCAAGTTGTAGCTTATAAAAAACCTACAACTTTTGTAAAAAAAAAAATCTAAGAACATTTTTTTTTTGGTTTTCCATTTTTCATTTCCGCAAAAATCATTCGATTTCGATGAAACTTTGTAAAAGTATTTGTTTTTATGATATAAATAACCAAAGAAATTTTGAGTTAAAGAAAATAAAAATTATCTGAGATATTCATTTTTTTCGGTCAAAAACACTTTTTTTTTTAGATGAATAGTTGCATTCTAGTACAGAGTTCTCCGGGTGCGCATTTTTTTCATTTTCACGAACTTTTTGATACAATGATAAACCACTGTCGTTCCAATTTAAAATCATTCTCAAAAATGGAAAAAACTAAAAAAAAACACTGTTTTAAAAATAAATTTTTAACAATTGTTGATAATTTGTTAAAACTTTTGAGAAAATTAAAAAAATGATTACACCATTGAATTGTACAGGAAAAACTGCTGAAGAAAATATATTTTCTTTATTTATGTAAAATGTCATACGTATACGTATTGTTGCATTAAACGAACATGTTGGAAGTCTCATATAAAAATAAAAAATAATCGTTTTCTAATTTTTTGTGTAACAGAATCGATAAAGTTTTTTATACAAAAGTTGTAGGTTATGCAAAAGTCTTCAACTTTTGTAGAAGTCACTTTGACCATAACATCCAAAATTTCCGAAAAAAGCGAAAAATCCCATTTTTAAATAATAATTTTTCAAAAAATATTGTAATTTAATTGAAATTAATGAAATTTGAAAATAGTATATACTTAAGTTGATATTATACACTAACAATAATGAAAAAATCTTTATCTAATTGGTTTATAGGGGATTAATTGATGTGCAATGGTTCTTTTTAATGAAATTACGAAATTTTTTCGTAAAAATTATTCTTTATTAAACTTTTTACTACAAATATTTATATAGTTCATCAAAACGCGAAAATTAATTTATTTACATTAATTTTATTTTTTTCGCGAGTGTCCTTCATCGTTATCATCAGATCCTTCGTTGCAGTCGCTATCTTCGTCATATTCTACAAACGATTCATTAAGATCACTCTCCTCAGCTGGAACTTCCGTGTCTGGATTTAAGCAAAGACTTGGCTGCTCAGTGGAAGTGTCCTCCAAGTCACTAATATCTTCCACAATTTTTTCTTACTGTATAAATCCGTACAATGTAGTCCATGCTTCCGACATCCGCATTTGTTGCTTTCACAATTGGTTCCACAGTTACAGGAAATACTTTTTAGCAAATCCTCAGGAATGACTGCAGCATCTGGGAAGCTAGGCAGAAGTATTTTAGAATTATTAACCAATGCTTCTTTCCAGCTCCACTTGGTTGCAGTCATGTTGTTTCCGAGCCAGGCCTGAAGTTGAAAATATGTTCGATAAGAATGTTATACAGCTGCGTGGCCTTTAAAACTCATTAAAAACTCATTATAATTCAATTGACAAATATATTATAAACCAATGAATTAAGATTTTTTCATTATTGTTAATGTATAATATCAACTTAAGTATATACTATTTTCAAATTTCATTAATGGCAATTCAATTTCATTAAATTACAATATTTTTTGAAAAATTTTCATTTAAAAATGGAAACAATGGTCAAAGTGACTTTTACAAAAGTTGAAGATTTTTTCATAACCTACAACTTTTGTATAAAAAACTTTTTCGATTCTGTTACAAAAAAAATTAGAAAACTACTATTTTTGAATTTTATATGAGTCTTCCAACATGTTCGTTTAATACTTAGAACAATAGTGTATATGTATGAAATTTTATATAAATAAAGAAAACATTTTTTTTAGCAGTTTTTTTTGTTTAATTCAATGGTGTAATCAGTTTTTTAATTTTCTCAAAAGTTTAAACAAATTATCAACAATTGTTAAAAATGTATTTTTAAAACAGTGATATTTTTAATTTTTTCCATTTTTAAATGAGAACGATAGTGGTTTATCATTGTATCAAAAACGAAAAAAAGACGCACCCGGAGAACTCTGTACTAGAAAATTTCACCATCCAACTTTTCATCTGAAAAAAAAAGTGTTTTTGACCGAAAAAAATGGATATCTCAGAAAATTTTTATTTTTCTTAACTCAAATTTTTCTTACTTATTTATAACATAAAAACAAATACTTTTACAAAGTTTCATCGAAATCGAATGATTTTTGCGGAAATGAAAAATGGAAAACCAAAAAAAATTGTTACTTCGAATTTTCTCAATATTCTCGATTATTTTGAGGTTATGGTCACAAGTGTCTTTTATAAAAGTTATAGGTTTTTTTATAAGCTACAACTTGTCTGTTGATGGTTTTTTGATACGACGTCAAGTTTCGCCGGAAATCGTGAAAAATCACACAAATCCATTTTTAAACCACTTTAATCACCCCTCCCGTTACTAGTACCAACCCTCATGGCGTCTTTTTTTTTAGAAGTTCCTTATAACCCCCTTAACCATTTCCCATTGGTAGATTTCGGGTTGTTTTTTTTTTTGTTTTTTGGCTACTAAATCTGCTATCTTGCCTGCACTAATAGGCCTATACTGAATTATGTTCAATCTTAATCACAACCAAATCTGGCACACTCACGAAAACATTCATAACGTACTTGGATGGACTATATCAATCAGTCTGATTTCCCAGAACACCTAGACAAACAAGCCCGTTACTTAAGGAAGTGGTTAATAATTCCCAAATTGCACGGAGCTCTATCCCGAAACCACAAAATAAACTGATTAGCTCGAAATACTGTATGGAGTTTACAACTTGCGGTGCTAACATTGTTGTAATTTTAATTTAATACTCGGAAATATCCCAAACATTTCGTTTTATGAATTCATTCTAGGGTAGAAATATGTGGAGAAAAATAAACGGTAAGCACTGGGCGTTTAAATAGTTGCTGTTTCATACAGGGTGAGTCACGAGGAACTGTACATACTTCTACCATAAGCAGAGGCACCTTAGGGGATTACCAAATGACATCTGTTTTTCTTTAATAAGGTACAGAGCGATTTATGGATTTGGACCAAAATAATGTTTGGTTATATCTTTTCAATGATTAAGTCGATTTGTCTCATTTTTTTGTAAAAGTGTGTATTTGTATCTAGCAACTACCTGACATATTCAGAACTAAAAAATTCCAGTGCCGGATTCGCGAAAATTTGTTAAATTGCTATAATTGCAATAATTCACCCTGTACCTGATTTCTCTAAAATGTGATTTGATTTCTCCAGAGGACATAAATAGACATTTAAACCTGGATATTTGACTTTTTTGTTACACTTGCCTTACAGTTTTAATTAAAGATTAATTTTAAAGTCAAATTGAAAATTGGCGATAATGAAATATCTTACTGTATAATAATGTTTAGTCATTATAAAGAAATCTTTAAAAAAAACAATAACAACACACACCGTATTCCAGTATAGTAAATACCAGAATTTGAATCAATTTACCGGGCCGGATTTAAAAATCTGGCATATCTGGTTCATGTCAAAAATTCACTCGTTCCACCAGCAATGGACTGAACTTAGATTGAAAATGTTTGCATTAACCTAGTTTTGTCATTTGTTTCAGCGAAAATCATGTGTAATTATTTTAATCGGAATGAAATTAACAACCCCAAGAACAATAACCAAAAACAAAACAGTTTTACTAAACATTACGATTTTAAAAGATGTTCAAACTGAAATCCATTTTCTTGGCGAATGTTTAAATGTGTAATCGACTTTTTTATTGTCAATGGGTTATTTCTGATATGCATACTGCAGCAGGCTGTGACAATTTGACATGATCGTAGTTGAAATTGTTTGTGTAATTTGACATTAGATCTTAGTTTCCAGAGATGGAATAAATAATTCGCGAAATTCGCACGTATGGACTGAAGAAAATCCACATGCGATTCGAGAATATCGCTCGCAACAAAGATTCTCTGTAAATGTCTGTATCGGGGTCATCAACACTCCTTTAATTTTTTTGATGGTACACTAACATGACATTTTTTGCAGAATATCTTACCCAATCTACTTGCTAATGTGGGCCTACGAGGGATCTACTTTCAGCATGATGGTGCATCACCTCATTTTTCCGTTGCTGTACGCCAACATTTAGATACCATTTATGGAAACCGATGGATAGGACGAGGAGGTCCTATTTCATGGGTACCAAAATCCCCAGACTATAATCCAGTTTTGGGGGCATTTAAAAGAGCTGGTCTACGCAGAAAATATAAATACGCGGCAACAGCTCATTGATAGAATTATTCGCTGTTGCAATATTATCAGAAATAACCCATTGATAATAAGAAAGTCTATTACACATTTAAACATTCGCCAAGAAAAGTGTATTGAGGCAAATTGATTTCATTTTGAAAATCTATTAAAATCGTAATAGTTTTTAAATTGTTTTTCACTTTGTTCCGGATTGTTAAAACAGATTTGTTTTAGGTTATTGTTATTTATTTTATTTCTTAATTTATGAATAAACATTTCTTGGGGTTGTTAATTTCATTCCGATTAAAATAATTACACATTATTTTCGCTGAAACAAATGACAAAACTAGGTTAATGCAAACATTTTCAATCTAATTTTAGTCCATTGCGGGTGGAAAAAGTCACATACATGAATTTCTGACATGAACCAGATATGCCAGATTTTTAAATCCGGCCCTGTAAATTGATTCAAATTCTGGTATTTACTATACTGGAATTTAGTGTGTATCGTTATTGTTTATTTTAAAGATTTCTTTATAATTATTAAATATTATTATTATACAGTAAGATATTTCATTATCGCCAATTTTAAATTTAACTTTAAAATGAATCTTTAATTAAAAATTTAAGGCAAGTGTAACAAAAATTTTAAATATTCATGTTTAACTGTCTATTTATGTCTTCTGGAGAAATCAAATCACATTTTAGAGAAATCATGTACAGGGTGAATTATTGCAATTATAGCAATTCAACAAATTTTCGCGAAGCCGGCCCTGGAATTTTTTAGTTCTGAATATATCAGTTAGTTGCTAGACACCAATACACATTTTTACAAAAAAAATGAGACATTTTTTAATGGTCATTTGGTAATCCCCTAAGGTGCCTCTGCTTATGGTAGAAGTATGTACAGTTCCTCGTGACTCACCCTGTATAATGTTTTAATAGACCATGACAGTGTAGCAGTTAAGTTGGCACCGGGCGGGATCTGATCCCTCGACCTCCCCTACATCTTTCAAATGGAAGAAAAAGATCAGAAAAACAATTTAACAATTTAATGAGGAACTCCAGAAATTAAAAGAACAAATTTTACGAGTGAAAATTTGAGGTATTTTGGTCGTTTGCGGTATTCATAAACCTGATTGGGTAAAACAGGCGTCAGATAAAACATAAAAATGGAGGGCTAGTCTAGTGGATTTAAATCACAATTGTTTTGAGAATGGATTTATGTACTTTCCAAGAATTTCTTTCGTTGGTGTAGTTATATTTGCAGAAGGAGGATACGCAAATAGCAGATGGCGCCGTTTCTCCAGAAGAATGTTTCATCATTGCACTATAAGCCTGAAATTTAGCTCGGGAATATCACCTCAAACTATTGGGCGTTTAATTCCAGAAAAGTGCAATTCCATCCATGACGAACCTCCTCTAGCTGTTACTACTTATTGCCAATACTTGTATTTCAAGGAGTGGAGATTATTCATGTCATGTCGAATATGAAAAGAAAAACTCATTAATTAATTAAACTCATTTCAACAACTAGTTTCGAATAATGAGTCACCTCCAGATTTTAACGAAAATACTACAAAGATGATAATTTTTTTACAGCTTAACAAAGACTTAAAAGTTATTTTTTTCATTTCTCGATTCAAATCAAACACCCGGCTTTATCCATTTAGGAGAAGAATATCGCTTAATCCTTTCTTAGAGGGTTTTTATGAGACTATTTCCCTCGCGTCATAATTTCCACCAATCACAAACGCGCAACGTTGAATTGGTTTCTAGATGACAGCTCCTGTCAGTAGTTTTTTCGAGGTGTCATCAAAAAATTACAAAACATAATTAGTGATTTTATGTTAAATTACGGTTGTAACATGTCTAAACCGTAATTGTATTTCTACATAAACTTGCCGAAAAGTTACATATACAGGGTGTCCCATTAAGAATGGGACATAGAACAACCGCAGATTCTCCAATTCAAAATAAAACGATTAAGCGAAATATGCTTAGATAAAATGTTACTCGTTTCCGAAATACGGGGTGTTGAAGTTGAAAACTGAAAATTTATTAATGGCCATAATTTTTTTAATACACCGTATAATTTTACTCAAATCGGCACACTTGTTAAATATCATAAAATGCACCTAACAGTTAAAAAAACAGTTCAATACGCTCTACCAGTGGCGTACGGCAGGAGTAAGTAATGCTTGTACCCCTTCTAAATGTTACGCCGCTGTCTAAATTTTAATTTTGACTATAATTTTAATTTTTTTGATATTTTCTAAGTCAATAATGTACACTTGTTAGTTTGTTGTAAAGTCATTGTTTTTCGAGATATTCGCAGTTAAAGATAGATAGACATGTACTTGTTGTCTATTTGGATACAATTCTGAATATCGCCTAGTAGCAGCTCTACCATTAAAATTATTCTGGGCATAAATACAAACCATGTCCCTCATTTCTAAATTGGAAAATTCGTTATGACGTGGCATTTTACAATAATATTACAGTTATTAATAACAATAATCACTTATCGGCAACATATAGTTACTACGAAAATGTTTAACTGACAGTGACAGAACTTCATTATAAATCAAAGCGTACTGTCAAAATTTTCAATTATAAATTAATAAATATTCTCACAATCGCAACGTGCCTATTAGGAACTTAACATTACAAATCAGAACAAAAAAATAAAAAAAAATAGAATAAAGCTGTTTGGTCGCGAATCTTATTAATTGTAAAAATGAATATTATTAATAATAATACAAATAAAAAGTACATGTCTATCTATCTTTAACTGCGAATATCTCGAAAAACAATGACTTTACAACAAACTAACAGGTGTACATTATTGACTTAGAAAATATCAAAAAAATTAAAATTATAGTCAAAATTAAAATTTAGACAGCGGCGTAACATTTAGAAGGGGTACAAGCATTACTTACTCCTGCCGTACGCCACTGATAGAGCGTACTGAACTGTTTTTTTTACTGTTAGGTGCATTTTATGATATTTAACAAGTGTGCTGATTTGAGTAAAATTATACGGTGTATTAAAAAAATTATGACCATTAATAATTTTTCAGTTTTCAACTTCAACACCCCGTATTTCGGAAACGAGTAACATTTTATCTAAGCATATTTCGCTTAATCGTTTTATTTTGAATTGGAGAATCTGCGGTTGTTCTATGTCCCATTCTTAATGGGACACCCTGTATAGTCGTAAAATTACAGATAAAAATTCCCATTACCAAAATAGTACACGATAATTTACGTGTAATATTCCACAATTATTAATCTAGTTAGTGATCTTACCTATTTCACTGTAATAATACATAATACGGTAGGATATTTAAGTAAAAATACACTAGATTACTAAAATATCATTAAATACAACGTATTTTATTTTGCCATCTATGATTAGAAGAGAGTATTGACAATTATTAAAAGCAAAAAATTCCCGGTGTATTGGGGTTGCATACACAATTTGCATTGTGTGTTGCAAAGCTTTTATTTGACTGATTCTAGTCAAAATGTCACTCTCTTCTTTCGTATCCCTTTCAGAGATTAATACAAAGTTAGAAAACGAGTAAGGAATTTAATTTATCAGATTCGACATCCTAAGACCGGTTTCTGCCTTTCGGCTTCGTCAGTTAGGCTTTTCGAATCCAATAAATAAAATTCCAAACTCGTACAAGTCAGTAGCTATATCCGCTATAAGATAAAATTTTTAGATGTGCTGCCATCTATGATGCCATGAATTTTTTGCTTTTAATAATTGTCAATACTCTCTTCTAATCATAGATGGCAGCACATCTAAAAATTTTATCTTATAGCGGATATAGCTACTGACTTGTACGAGTTTGGAATTTTATTTATTGGATTCGAAAAGCCTAACTGACGAAGCCGAAAGGCAGAAACTGGTCTTAGGATGTCGAATCTGATAAATTAAATTCCTTACTCGTTTTCTAACTTCGTATTTTATTTTATAACGTAAAAATACGTTGAAACTTATGTTTTTTTAGACAAGTTTAATGTAATTTTCACCCTATTTTTTACAGTGTACCTTTGATAACAAGTAATTATGGTCTCCTAGGACACCAGAAAACGACGCTAAACAATTTTTCTGATTTTATTTTCAATAAATTTTGTAATATTGTTTTTAAACAGTGCTAGTCAGCTTATGTAGTGAAAATGAGTCGATTGGGAAGTGATTCTATGACTAATATTGATCTGGCGATTGAGATAAGTGTACCGTACAATACCGTTAAAACCCATACATCAATATTCAAGACAAAGAAATACAAGCTTTTGGAAACTATAAGTTTAGAGCAACTAAACCTAATCATGAAAGTTTGGGCGTAGAATATGAAGAAAGAAAACGGTGAAAATTACAAAGAACTAGTTGTGAAGACAATGTGGAACACCGTTGCAAAAAAAATGCAAGAGATGTATTTTATGAAGTGGAAAATAATTTTTGATCCATTTAAAGATATCATCTTCAAGTCTAGTACGGAAGCTCTTAATGCGAAACTAAGGAATTTGCAGATGTGCGCCAATAAAAGGAAATCGAGCTATGCTTCAATAAAATTGGAAGAATACTACGCAATGGTTTTATTATGGGACAAAGACACTCCAGCGGGACTTCAGCGAAAATTTTACCATATCGTTTCAGAAGAACTTGCCTGAAGAGGTGGAGAAGCAGTCAATTGTAGAGTTCATTATTTTAAAGACGAAGTGGATAATTCTGGGATTAAAACAGGTAGATAACATAGTTACATATTTTTTAAAATAACTGATTTTCAAAAATCATACTTTTTAGGAAGAGTAGAATATAATCCTCTCTTCGATAAAACGGCCCAGGGTGGAAAAAAAAATGGCCGATAGTAAATGGCTGGTCCCCAACACGAAGAACCCTACCTTTTGTCCAGTCCGCCTTTTTAAAATTGTAATGGTTAAACGTTGATCTAGATAACAACTGATAGATTATTCTTAACAGTAACAAAGAACAATCAAGTGGATGGTACAAAAACACTCCAGTGGGAAAAAAAGATCTTTCAAAATGGTCTAAAGAAGCAGCAGAAAAGAGGCAGGATTAAATACAAAAGAAATAAAAATAACAAACGACTCTATGCGATCGACAGCAGTCAGTAACCTGGCTGAACAATAATTAATTAAAATTACTGGCCACAGTGCAACCAATTCAATTAAGCCTTATCTGCAAATGGATAATGAGCACTATTACAACATCATAAACAAACACCCTCAGACGTGACGCCTCAGAACCTCCAGCTATAAACTGAAAACAGAAGATCCTGCAGCCACTCCTCGGGCTTCTCACTCTTCAGCTGGACCCATCAACAACATTAATGATTTACCTACATCCAACGTTATCAAGATTTCAAACAATACTCCTACTGTGTACCAAAATTGCAATTTATATTTTAATGGTACCATAAATAATTAAGTTTGTAGTATTTTGTGATTAAATAAATTACCTGTTTTTCAGTTTTCAAATTAATACCTACATGTTTTTTATGTATGCATAAGTTATAAGTAGTATGTTTTGTAAGCTATGTGTGATATTACTTAAGACAAATTCATACTATTCCACTAATTCCATTTCTAGTTTCAGTAGATTAACCAAAGGGAAGAATATTTTAGTTGCTCTATGTGAACTTTGAAATTCTAGAATATGTAATTGTAGGATTTAGGTATTTACAAAATTCGTGTTTTTAGTTCCAGCACTACCACAATATTTCACTTTTGCACCATATAAATAACAACCTGTATTGTAGTTACTAACGGTTTTTTATTTTTATATTAACCAAGACTCATTTTCTATCTCCAGTGCATTTTTTTCTATACATACAGTGCGTTGATAAAATATCTATAGAATTTTCAATTTTTTCAGTTGCAGATTGACTTTTGCAAATGACATAATTGTCAATTTTTTATAGCGATCTATGGTGTGTTATATATTTTTTGAAATTTATCAATTATTTCTCTTTGCAGCCATTTATAGTTTTAAAAATTTACGGTTTAGGGTGTGATGGAAAATACTAGAATAGAATAAATAAATACATTTATATTAAATTGCTGAAGCCTGTCCTGGAATTTTTTTAATGTTTTTTAACATGTACTGCCCGAAAACAGTCATTTATATTTCAATTCAAATAATAAATAAAAATACCTTTAAACGAAACAAAAGGAACCAAGTCTAAATTTCATTGTATACTTTGTTATCTCCATATACAACAAGAATTTCAATTCTTTGTATCTTTGTTAAAGGCTTTTTTATTTCAAAATATATCAATAATTTAAAATTAGGAAACAACTGTTTGTTTTCAAGCAAGAAATATCAATAAACATGAACTTTTCGTTTCCAGGATAGGCTTCAGCAATTTAATATGTATTTAAATAAATTAGATTTATTTATTTAATAAATTTTAATAATTAAAAGCTCGTACAAAAAATATAACACCTCAAATATTGCTATTTAAAAAAATTTGATTTAACGTTACTAATTTGACATTTGGAAACAAAAATAACCACGATAATCTTCGGTCAATTTTCTATTGGACAGATACGAGTGTAAAACTTCAATAAAAGAATTGGTCAAACCAAAATGAGATGATGGTTTGAACAGAAGAATACCGTAGTCCAATCGGTCGAAGGCTTTATAGAAATCTGTATCAAATCAACTTTACCACCGTGATCTAATTGTGTCACTACATATTGTGTCAAACACATGAAATTGGTAACGGTTGATCTACCAGGGTAAAAGCCATGTTGTTCGGGATATACACAAAGTTTCACATCAGAGAAAAGAGTATGTAGAGAAGATTTTCGAATACTTTGGAAGCATTACAGATAATTGTAATTGAAAGAAAATTTTCCACATCACCTTTGCCTTTTTGAAAATCGGGCAGATCCGCGCAAATTTCCAAATATCAGGAAATCTACCTACCAGTAGCAGTACGGCAGCACAATCTTTGAGCAGAAATTCAGGGCTGTAGATTTTGGTTTCAATTTTTTAAGAGCCTCCAATACGTCAATTTTCGAAAAAGTGGGAATACTGAAAGAACAATTTAGATTTAATGTATCAAAATTTGGAGCTGAGAGAATATTACTGGACTGAAAGAAATAATTAGCAAAATCATTCACAATATCAGTATTTAGAAGTCATATTGTTAGGAATGCTACTCATGTTTTTCTTATTATTTAGAAGGACCACAACTGGTTAGGATTATATGTTATCTGTTGCTCGAACGTGCCCAACGGCCTCACACCGCTCCATATAGTAGTGGAGAGAATAGCGATAAGGACAACCTACAGAATGACCAGAGAAGGATCAACCAAACGTAAGTTTCGACTCCTTCCTGAAAGTCACCAAACCTGGGACATGCCCCAAGATGAGATGACAAAGAAGTTTAGCTTTGTGAAAGAATTCAACACAAAGCTAAGTAACAAAAGCGAATGGGACAAAGATACCATCTCAAAACTCAAGAGAATTGCCATGAAATGGTACACAGATGGTTCTAGAACAACAGAAGGAACAGGAATAGGAGTATATGGGCCTGGAACCAAATATTCCGAAAGTTTAGGCAAATCTCCGAGCATTTTCCAAGCTGAAATATACGCCATCGGAAAATGTGTTGTAATGAAGTTATTTTTCACAATTTAAATAATTTGAATAATTTCGGGATTCAATGAAAATTTATTTGAAATTAAATAAAACGTTCGATTTTTATTTGGATCACCCTATACATATTTTAAAATATTTCACGAGCTAACGCCGTTTAAAGATAGTATTGCGCGCGCCGCGAATCCGGTCGCTTTGGAAGGGATTTTTGCGTGGTAGGAATTCTTCAGAGCTTAGGTGAGAAATAATTTGAAATTAAGAATGAATTCTTTTCCTGCGATTCATTCTGAACAGTCGAACCGAAATCTAGTTAGCCGTTTTTCTGCCGTTTAAAAGTATTCCGAGGTATAAAATTCTTAGTATTGTTTTCCGTAATTTTTCATTTGATTTTGCCGTGTTAATAAGATAAATTAGAATCGCGTTAATTTTGATCCGAAATCACATCCGTTTATTTTAAAAGATAAGACGCCGCGTCGTGTACTGTTTACCTACGTTTTTTTTGTATCGTTACGACTTTTTTTTATCGTTTTGTATCAATTGCTTTGCCGGTTATTTTAATTTGAGAATAATTTAGTTATTAGTAAAAGATTTCATTTTATTTATTACAAAGAGTTATTTAGATTTTAAAAATCACAATACCGAATTGCGTGAGATTTTATTTTAGTTCTCGTTTTTATTTCTTGAATAATTTGGCTGAAATAGTTTGATCATTTTTCCGGTTTTATAATTTAGTTTATTTATAATTAAATTTTCATTCTCAGTGGCGTACCTAATTTAATTTAATTTTAAATGTCATTATTTTTCCGAATTAGTAAACAGGAATAGTTTATTCATTTTAGGGACCCGTAATTATTTTAAAGAGAGTTACTTACACTTTCATTCCAATTTCATTTTTAATTTTATTATTTTATTTTCCGAAAATTAATTTAATATTGGTTTCTTTTCGTGGACGAATTTTAGGAGAGTTATTAAGTTCTCAGTTTAGAATTACCTTTCTAATTTTGTTAATTATCTTTTCCGCTAGATTAACCGAAATTGATTCATTTATTGATGGTTTTCTTGAGTTAGTTTGTTTTTAATTAAATCTCAGTTAGCTTTGGTTACCTTTTCACGTCCGAAATTTAATAGTAGTTACCGCATTAATTGTTCCGACTGTCGCGTAAGTAATTTAAAAGCATTGGGATCAGATCTTATCTTCGTGGTGGCTTCGGCAAAAACCCCCAGACAATATCTCCTCAATTGCAGAGTTAGTTCGCCGTGAAGTAGTAGCTTTGGGATCAGATCTTATCTTCGTGGTGGCTTCGGCAAAAACCCCCAGACAATATCTCCCCATAGCTAACTTCGCTCGCCGGGTAATAATTTTCAACGCTTTGGCACGGTTAGGTTGTCGTGAAATAATTTAAAAGCATTGGGATCAGATCTTATCTTCGTGGTGGCTTCGGCAAAAACCCCTAGACAATATCTCCCCAATTGCAGAGTTAGTTCGACGTGTAGTTTCCGAAATCTTGGGACCAGATCTTATCTTCGTGGTGGCTTCGGCAAAAACCCCCAGACAATATCTACCTGAGTTTCGGCCGGTCTGTATTAGTATCACAGCTTCGGGACTGATCTTATCTTCGTGGTGGCTTCGGCAAAAACCCCCAGACAATATCAGATTCTGAATGCTTAGGTCCGTAAATTCAACCCCCGCGATTACCCTGTTATTCCGTAAAATAAGAAAGCTAACTAACTCACCCGATTTAAGTTAAATAATTTAATAGTATTAATTTACGTTTCCGGTTAATTAGCATTTTTAGAAAGAGAATCATAAAATAGTTGCCGATTTTAATTTCCGAATTTGACAAGTAGATTGCATAATTAATAAGGTTAGATAACTCTCCTGTTTTAATTTAAAGTAATAAAAGTAATTAAGAATAAATTTATTAACTTTCTTGTTAATTCTAGAACATAATAAATTTTGGCAAACCCTGCCGATGTATTTCATAAATTAATTAGGCTAAATAACTCTTTCATAGTGATTTAGATATTTAATAGAAGTTATTTTGTTTTTCCGTTTGTTTCCGTAATTTGATAAATTTAATTAAAGTCTGATTGAGTCACTCCGTCACTACAGTCACTATAAGGCCGAATCGAACGTTTCTTTTAAACGTAGTATTTTTTTTTGTTCAGGGTTAATTAGGGTTGGGCTTTGAAGTAGAACGAATTTTATTTTGTTACACTAGCTAAAAACAATATATGTGTCACGTTTATTTCCTGGTTTATATTCACCAACCTTACCTCTTTTCAGGGATATTAAAGGTATCTAATAAAGTAAAAATAATTAAGTCTGAAGTCAACTAGACCCCTGGAGAATACCGTATCTCCATCTGAAGTTACCTGTGCCCCTAAGAGGCCGTTTCTAAGGGTTGTGGAGCATACCACATAAAAAAACTGGCGCTCGAGCAATCTCCGTACTAACGCGTCATCTTGTAAGGCAATATTTTTCTTAGTGGCAAGAAAAAGCCTTACAGTGTCCAGTTTAACATAGAAAGAAATTTTCGCAGACGAGAGATCATCATCATGTCAGACAGCCAAGCAGCCATTAATGCCTTGAACTCCCACGTAATAAACTCCAAGATAGTTTGGGAGTGCCTAAAGAATCTAAACGAACTAGGCAAGAACAACACTGTTACCCTACTATGGGTTCCGGGACATACTCACATCCCCAACAAGTCATTCATAAGTTTCAAATATTCCGTGCCCAAGGATGAAGTGAGATAGATATATAAAAGGCCGGAACATGGCGACGAATTTATGCTGCGATGCATGGGCGTACCGTTACAGAGGGAAATGGGATGTGACACAATATATTTATTTTTTTTAACGATTTTAATTTTACCGGTTACATAGGAAATTTAAAATACTAATGAAAATATATTTATTTAATCAAATTAATCGTAAAAAAATTTAGGATCAGTTATTTCGCTAGTCCGCTCTGAACACCTAGTGTTCGTCAATGCAGGATCAAGGGAAAATTCATCATTTCCTTGCAAATGTGTCTATGTTGTTTTTATCAGGCTGTTCGACTATCAGGCTATTCGGGATTAAGGTAGGAATAGGGAACTAACTACAAATTAAACACTGATGAATTATTAGTTGTATCATCCTGAAATAAAAAAAAATAATGTTGGTATAGTAGGAACCTTCTACGTTTAGATAAATCCTGAAAAATATATAAACTGTTTTAATCTTATCGAACCTATAACAGAAAAAAATTAGTTAGTAAATATCAACTAACGAAAACGTTGGCAGAAGTAACAAATTTCTACATCTACTATTTTTTTGAAATGGTTCCCAAATGAGGTAGAGACCGATTGAAAGTATTTCTCACGTGAATAAAATGACAATGTCAAAGCAAACGATCTCAAACTTGGGTCAAATTTTTGCGTGGTAGATCCTTTTAGCATTCTTTTAAAAATGTCACTTGCAGTACCTTGAACGGAAGCCTAAAAAAACTCTAATGAATAAACTACTTAGTTAAATAGTGTAAAAATAGTATTTATTTTGTTTTTGTTATTTTGTTTATTATTAACTACATTATATAGTTTATAGGACTCATTAATTTTAAATTAATATCATATTTCGCTCGTCTTGCACATACAAGTGTTAAAAGTCAATTACGTGCATTTAAGAGTATATTTTTACTTTTAGTAGGTAAATTTATGTTTAGAAATTTGTTAGAAACATGTTCAAAATATGTATTCAACTTTGCAATGTATGTAATGGTACAAATTTAAATAATAATAAAATTAGCAAGTTATCATTGTTAATGTTCCAAGTTTTTTACTTCCAATAAGTATTCGTCAAAACTAATACCTACCTTGACTGCATTTTCTGAGGCCTCAGATATCAGATCTTTCTTTTTAAGAAGGTCAATCAGAGATCCCATATTAGCAATTTTGGCTTTAAGTCTTTTAACTTGACTTGAAAGAGTTTTAATTTTTCTTCTTTGGGTTCCTATTGTACGTTTCATGGTTTTAAAAACATACTTTCTTTTTGGAGAAGTCCAGTCACCAGGATAATTTCTTTTTCTGAAAAAAAAATACAAGACCATGAAAAATGTCTATTTTCTTGATTTAGCTACAAATCATATATTTTTTTTACATATTTGAAATTGCCAAAACCTTGTAAATGTTACAAAAATTCCACGCAAACTAATTTTTCCAAAAAAATTACCTTCTCTCTGGAGTTACAATAAGAGCAAGTTTTCCCTTGAAGCCTGATGATGGACCTGCAATGTCTGAAACATACTGTTGTGATATAACATAGTTCTCAGTTTCAGAAGCCGTCAATGTTGTAGAAGAATCTTTTTCTCCTACAGGAACTGGTCGTTCTGGTATACCAGAAGATATCGGCATAATTCCTTCAAATGGTAGTTCTAATCTGTTAATGATAAAATTATATGAAAGTTGTATTGAGATTGAAACTTGAAAAATGCTTATAAGCACCAAAATATGATTTGGCTACTGCAGCCAAAATTAATTTAATGAATGTTAAAAAATACTTACATTTTCCTGGCAGGACGGAAATGACTTGAACAAATACAAGCCTTTTTAGGTATGACCTTCACTTCATCAAATCCTAACAAGGAGTACCAAATATTTCTCCTTTCAACATTTTTAGGAAACCTAAAAGTCATGTCTTCGTATAATTGTTTAAATGAAAAATTAATATTACCTAAATAATACTTGTTTGGCAGAAAAACCAAATGTGATTTAATTTTTAACACAATATATGAAACTTACATAATTATAAGTCGTTGCAATAAGTTAAAACAATCTTTTATGCATTATTAAAGAATTTATACAGTCAATAAAATACTAAATTCTACGCCCATGAACTATGTTTATAACCTTAAAAGTAACTTACCGATGAAATGATAAATCGGGATTTAAATAATCCACTTTGCGGCATACCACACATTGTTGAACCATATTTGTCTATTCAATCAATTTAAACCAATAAATCAATATGAAAAAGAAAATTTTAATCTAGCAGGATATAAAACACATTAGTAAACAAACACCAATGTACTGAAAATGGCCGACACAAATACAACAGTACCATTCTAATGGTTACGTTCCATTCATAAATAACAATGTTTGATAGCGCATCGTTGCCGCTTCTATCATTTTTTCGCAGAAATGGTTGAAACTTAAATCATGGTAAAGTATCTTTGTCAATATTTATCTAGCAATATAATTTGTTGTGTTATTAGTTTCGAAAATTAGTGTTAACGTATATGTACAATTATTTTAGCGAAACAAAATATCTCATTTTCCAAGATAATTTTTAAATAGATTTAGGATTTTGGTAATGACGGAAAAAAATATGATAACTTTGACAACATTGAAACTGATAATATAAATTCAATAACACAGCGTTTAGATTGTTACCTGTTGTTGTCCCCTGCCGAAATGTCAACAAACTCGATCTTATTGTTCTAAATCTATGGACATACTGGAGTGGAGGGTAATGAATTTTTTTAGACTTGACCAAAAGGAGGAACAATCAGCAGTTGCAGCAAGCTTAATGTATAAACCTAACTTACTTTTAGTTAACGTGGATACTTTAAATGCATCCAAGATAAATATTTTCCTACATTAGATATTTTGTGTATAGTAGAAACAGGATTAATAGAAGATTTTATCAATTATTTGTTTATTGAAGAATATCGATTAATTAATTCATTTTGCAGGCCAACAAAAAAATGAGGAGGCTTAGGCATATGGGTAAAGAATAATATCACCGCCAAAAAAATATCATTGAAAGTTTCTCCTATAGAACAAGAATTTGAGTATTGTGTCGTACCTGTAGTTTGTAAAGGTCAGAAAACCATTATTATAAACATATATAGATCACCATCCGGTAATGTATTAAATTTTTTTGACAAATTAACGCAAGTTTTAAATTTACTACATACATCTAATGAAAGAATTATTTTAAGCGGGGATTTTAATTTGGATTTATACAAAAATGAGGACTATTATAAATTGTGTAGAATTTCAAATAGTTTTAAACTTAAACCTCTTGTTAAATGGCCTACTAGAGTTAGGAACAACTCATGCACAATAATAGACCATATTTTTATAAATTTTTCAAATGAAGGGTTATGTTGTGTCTTTGATAATTGTATAGCTGATTACCGTTCTGTTTATCTTGAGTTGGATACGCTAAAAACGCATAATAAAAATAAAGGGAAACATCGTAGAAGTTATAGTCAAGTTAATATTGATCGTTTCATAAATGCAATGATGGAAGAGGACTGACCATTTTTGTAAGAAATAGAAAACTTTGATCAGGGTTTTGAATATTTTTATACTGCATTTCTATACAGGGTGTCCCGTTGGTAAACGGAAATATTTTAAAGGTAGGTATAGCTCACAAAAGCAATTCTAAATAACCCATATATAATGGGTCTCTTGACTTCCATAACCGAGTTACAGGGTGTTTTATCAATTATGCATAATTATTCATTTGGCCAAAACTTTTGAATCACTAAGTATATCATTTCCATTTTTGGCATACAGATTACACTTCTCACGAATAATGTACTGAAATATTGAGAGGTATGAAAATCCAGGTTCGGCTTTAGGAAAAATTGAAACATATTAAAAATATCAAAACAACACCCTGTATAACACAATTTTAATATGTCCATTTTAGATTTGAATAGACGGAAAAAAGGGAAAAAACTGAATTGAAACAAGTTGTTGTTTTTATCCCGCCACCGATTAGAATTGGAAAATTTTGAAAGTGAAAGTAAAATTTTCATTTAACTTAGAAAAATCAATATCTGGTCACCGAGCTTCGCTCTTAATATTCAAATCTACATTTTTAAGCAGCCCAATGAGTAAATAATTTAAGTATATTTATAACATGACAAATCATTAATTAATTCGCGAAAATCACGGAGTGGGCGACATCTACTTGAACTACTGAAAGGGAGATAAATAAAAAGTTGATTGGCGATTGGCTTGAAAGTAGGCGGGAAAATTAAAAAAGCTGTCTGTGTTCATTTTCAATTGGCTGCAGCTGTTGTTGACGTTTATCAACTGCTTGTCACAGAGGTTAGTTAAATACATTAAAAGTTGCCTAGTTTCTGGAGATTTCACCCTTTTAGGGCAACATCTACTGACGCTTGATCTTCGCGAATAGTCACGGCGGACAGGCCCCGTTTCCGGGACGGGCAACATCAGCGTGTAGGGCATAGTGGTTTCAGTGGGGTGGTTTTAGTGAGTAACCGTAAGGGGTAGTCTCACACTATCGGGGAAGGGAAGAACCTTTATCCGATGTGCATAAAGCATTTCCACCCGCCAAAAAAAAAAAGATTAGCTTTAGGTTAGGTTAGATCTGTGTAATAAGTGTCCATTTTAACAGTGTTACTCAACGTTCCTATAAATATTTACCTAAACCCATGATTTCTGAAATTGAATTGGCAACGTAGTATTTTCAACTTAGAATTTATTAGATGGCTATCATTTGACAAGCAAATTATTTATGTCCGTCAAATGAACCTTTTCTTTTTTATACTTTTCAGGTTTATTCTGGTTATAAATTGCTACTTGGGCATTTGTAGAATAAAAAAATGTGAAAAATATTTTTCTGCGCAAAAATTTCTATTGCTAAGTATATTGATTTTATCATGTTTTATAGCATCTGCGAAAATTTCATGAAAATCCCAGCCGGTCCCATTTTCTTAACGTTTAACCAGAGATGTGCGTGTCAGTAGTTGTCAAAATTTGTAGGTCATTATGGATAAAAAGCGGCAAATTTAAAATTGAATTCTTTCAGATTTAAACGCCAGAGATTAAATAAAGTCAAACCTTGTTACTACTATACTATACAGAAGAAAGGAGTGCAGTATTTAATTTGCAGAACGTAGTACAGGTTCAAGAGGTAGAAATTTTAGTTTTACCTCATCCTTCAATGCTTATTTGTAGTTAAAATTTAAATTTTAATACATCTGATCGGCCTAATATAGTTTTTGTCTAGATTTAATCTTGTTTCCATGGTTTTTACTGTAATAAACCTGTTATTTTGACAGATAAGTCAGACTTTATTTATTCATAGCCGTATCGTATGTATTTTAATTGATTCGGAATTTTGTAATAAAATATATTTCAAAATGGCTTCATTATAAAAATATTATCAGTCTTCCTAAATCCTTGAAGGCAGAATTATTAGTAATTCAAATTCAAAATTCAAAAAATATATTATAGATGAGATGGCCAGAGAAAAACTAATTAAAATTCTCAGATTGCCTCCGTACCACGCAGAGTTAAATCCCATTGAACTGATCTGGTCCCAATTATTAAAAGGTTAGGTTTCTCAAAACAATAAAACATTTAAATTTCCTGATGTGCGAAATTTGTTTTTGAAGGCATTTTCAGATGTAAATAGAGAACATTGGGGAAAATGCATTGATCATGTTAAAAAGGTGGAAAATTCATTTAGAAAAGTATATCCACTATCGATGGATAATTTAATAGAACCTATAATAATAAACCTCAGAAAAGACAATTATAGTGATACCAGTAGTTTTAGTGAAGACAGTGACTTTTAAAGATTGTTCTGGAACTAACTTTTTTTTAATCTTTGAGTTTAGGTAAGTACTGAAGCGTTACTTTTAATGCCAAGAGATTAAAAACAGTTTAATCCCAACATATAATCCTCCTTGTTATTACTAGACACAATACATAACAACGCTCTTCGTCTAGTACTAGGAGATTTTAGAACAACGCCAGTGGAAAGTTTATATTGCGAAGCAAATGAACCTTCCCTTAATAACAGAAGAAAGTACCTAAACCTTTGTTATGCAATAAAAAGTAACGCAGATTCTAACAACCAAAATGAAAAATTTGTAAATTTATTTATGAGCAAACCACGTTTAAGTAAACCCTTTTATTCCAGAATCCGAAACGACCTATCCACCCTAAATCTATCCCTACCACAATGCACTCCTATAATCTTTGAACCCCCTTCCCCATGGGAAATTAAAGAACCATCAATTATCACCACTTTGACAATGTTTGATAAGAACTCAACTAATAAGGATTCAATTAAGGGAAAACTGAGAGACATCCTGGACAGATTTGAAGATCACACACAAATTTACACCGATGCATCTAAAACGTTAGAGGGAGTAGGAGCGGCCATAGTTACACCAGATACCAGGCAAAAATATCGACTACCACCAGAGTCCAGCATCTACACGGCAGAAATGTATGCGATCTTTCAAGCACTAGAATTTATAAATAAATCTAATAATAGAAACTTTGTCGTACTAAGTGACTCCTTAAGCTCCTTGCAGTCCATTAAAAATATATTTCCGGAAAACCCAATTGCTGCTAAAATAAAACACGAACTCTCTAAGGCTCAAAACTCAGACAAAAATATAATTTTCATTTGGGTACCATCACACATTGGAGTTCAAGGAAACGAAGAGGCTGACAAATACGCTCGTGAGGCAATTACCACAATAGACGCTACACAATCAGCAGTGGTGTTATTAAATGACAATAAAAATTTAGTAAAAACCAAAATTTATAGTGAGTGGCAATCAAAGTGGCAAACAACGACATCTAAACTTCAAAACGTTAAAAAGTCAGTGAAACCGTGGCCGGAGTTACCTTCAGATAGGAAAAGTGAAGTTATCATCACGCGATTAAGGCTTGGCCATACACAAATCACCCACGAACATTTTTTAACCAAAGACCCAGAACCCAAATGTGATTTATGTGATGTGCGGCTTACAGTTTCTCACTTTATGGTGGAATGCCCAAAATACAACGAAAAGAAAAGCAACTACCAGATACCACAAAATATCCAGCAGGCTCTAGGACCTAATTGTATTTTTAAAAACATTATAAATTACCTGAAAGCTATTCGAATTGTAAATATCTAGAAAAAAAACTGTAATATTTTTGCCTCTTGCTAATAACCCTCTGGGTTGATGCAAATTTTTAAATAAAAAAAAAAAAATCCTCCTTGTTATTTATTGGTTAAATTTAATTCGTTCAATGTTAAAGTGTCAGATGCATAAGGTTTATTTTTATTTTTTGTAAATAATATAACTTCAAAATTTAATCTACGAAGTGGGTATATATATTTTATATGCTGTGACCTTATTTATATTATAGAAACTTATTTTGCAAAGTACGCCTATGGAATGTGACGTTATATCCTCTCTCCTTATAGTATATTACTATAGAAACAAGTTGCCGTTGCTAGGAAATAAAACTAAAAACAACTTTTCTTGTAAATATCTCGGAAGATCGAATTTTCACAGACATGAGACCTACATTTTTTGCCGATTTAGATAGGAATTAGTCTACCCTGAAAGTTTCATTGAATTCTGACGAGTGGATTTAGAGATCCTCTGGACACACACACACACACACACACACACACACACACACTCACACACACACACATACAAACCTTGCTCGTTTAATAGTATTTGATATTATGAATCACATTTTTTCTTTAACAATTTTAAAAATTCCCTTCGCGTTATTTACCTATTTCTGGTTTATTTGGCTTAAAATAATTTTACACTGTACTGGTATACCTGCAGGCCCGTACTTAGGGGAAAATATTCAAATAGGTATTTATTTTTTAAACGCCCAGTATAAAGTAAAGCGGGACAATAAACGCTTATAGTAACTAACAAACATTTAACAATAATTAACGAAATTCCTCAAAATGTCCCCTATTTTATTTTATGCACTTTCTTGTACGTTTAATGAGGTCCCTTACTGATTTTCTTATAATAAATGGATTGTTTCTCAATTCCTCGCAGGCTTTCTCAATTCTTTAAAGCAGTTCTTCTCTATTGTTTATTTCTTTAGAATACACCTTGAGTTTCAGGGATCCCATAATCCACTGTGCTAAAATAAAATTATACGAGGCGATCGAAAAGTAATCAAATTAATATTTTGTTTAAAACACGGATCTGCAATATTACTTAAAATGGTGTTAAAATAAATAAAAATATGAATAATATAGGACTGTCTAAATGTCGGGCGGGATAAGAACAACAACTTGTTTCAATTCAGTTTTTCCCCCTCTATTCAAATCTAAAATGGAAATATTAAAATTGTGTTATACAGGGTGTTGTTTTGATATTTTTAATGTTTCAATTTTTCCTAAAGCCGAACCTGGATTTTAATATCTCTCAATATTTCAGTACATTGTTCGTTAGAAGTATAATCTGTGTGCCAAAAATGGAAAGATATACTAAGCGATTCAAAGGTTCTGGCCAAATGAATAATTATGCATAATTGATAAAACTCGGTTATGGAAGCCAAGAGACTCATTATATATGGGTTATTTAGAATCGCCTTTGTGACCTCTACCTACCTCTAAAATATTTCCGTTTACCAATGGGACACCCTGGATGTACCATCCTAACTGCAGCTGGGACAAGAAGTGGGTAAATGACCATGTTAAAAGATCAAGCAATAATCTTAAGAATTTTTATTTTTTATCTCACCGGTATCCAATTTTAGGACCCATTTATAAAGAGCGGAAAAAACAGCATGTCAATCTAATCGATAATTTGAAAAAAGAATATTATCAAAATAAAATATTTACTTCTAAAAATCCATACAATGTGATAAACGAACTAACAAATAAAACCAAAAAACAAGAAAATTTAATGCTAAAAATAAATGGTAAGGAAATAACAGATCCAACAAAATCGGGGAAAATCATTCCTATTTTCAAAAAAAAGATCATTTATTAACTGAAAACTGTAGACCTGTTACAGTCCCTTTTTCTATATCAAAAATTTTTGAGTATGCTTTTTTATCTCGTTTGGAGAAATTTTTAGAAAAATTTAATATTTTAACAGATAAGCAACATGGGTTTCGGGCGGGCAAGTCCATTGCTACAGCGACTCATTCTTTTTATAGTGAAATTATAAAATTTATTGAGGCAGGCGAATGTCCTGTTGGGATCTTCTGCGATCTCAGTAGGGCCTTCGACTGCATTGATCATGATATTCTTATCTCAAAATTGTATGATACTGGAATAAGGGGTAAGCATCTAGACTGGATATCATCATATGTAAGGTATTTGTTCAAATACATTTTACAGACGAGACTACCATAAATAAATATAACTCTGAAACTCGATAGTGGACACAGGTGTTCCACAAGGCTCAGTACTGGGCCCCTGTCTTTTTTTACTTTATGTGAACAGTTTAGATTTGCTTCTAAGTGAACAATTTTTTGCCATGTATGCGGATGATTTATGCTTAATAATATCTAATAGGTCAGCAGAAAATATTTGGAAGATATTAGAGGTCGTAAGCCAGTGGTTTAATGAACATAAGCTCTTTTTTAGTGAAAACACAGTTAGCAACTTTTCACAATTCTCAAAAGTCATGTGATCCACTCACCATATCTGTGAATAATTGCTCAATAAATGATGATGCGGGAGTTGTTAGTTTTCTAGGAATTAAGGTGGACCCTACTTTAACCTGGAAATCTCATTGTGAAAATCTTATGTCAACCCTTAATTCTAGTCATTTCATGTTTAAAAACTTAAGGAAAATTTTAAATAAAACTCAGCTATTAAATCTGTACTATGCTCAGGTAGATTCTCGTATAAGATCTGGAATATGTTTTTGGAGTAATTCCACCTTAGCAAAAGACGTATTTATTGCTCAAAAACGAATTGTGCGATGCATTGCTGGTCTCGACTATAGGCATCCATGTAAACAGTTATTTATTGAATACAGAATACTCTCTTTACCGTCACTTTGCATTTATGAAACGTGTCTGTATATTTCTAAAAATAAACATAAGTTTAAATTAAATAAGGAAGTCCACTCACTAAACCACAAGACATAAAAATGATTTTAATATACCATTTTCCAAACGGTGTATCAGCTATAAATCTCCTGGTTCTATGGGGTTACGAATATTTAATTGCCTGCCAAATGATATTAAAAACATTAATATATTAAATAGTTTTAAAAAAGACTTCTTTAGTTTTCTGATAAAAAACTGTTTCTATGCATTAACTGAATATTTTAGTAGGCCGACTATTTTTATTGCGTCTAAATTTCGAGTTTATTTTAGGATCAATTCGTCGAGACTTCATTTTGGCATCAATAATCTAATAATTCTTTGATTATTAATGCCAAAATTGTCGAGACAAATTGTAAAATATACGAGAAATTTAGTAGCAATAAAAATAGTAGCTAATTTGTCAAGGTCGCGTTATATTTAATAAGATTATTTCCCGAGTCAAAAAAAATTCTGTACGTACGTATAAATACCGTCCTTCAGGTGAATATTGAGGACGATGATCAAATAGCCGACTATTTACCACCAAGGTGAATAGTCGCTTTATTTTGTTCAGATTGGCTGCGTCAAATCAGTTTCCAAGCACGTGATTGGTTAAAAATTGATATTTGACAGGCAAGGGAAATAATCAGAATTATTGTAATGTATGTATCTATGTACTTATTTAAGTCTTATTTATTTTATCTCTTTTAATATTTATATCGTTTATTTCTTTTATTATCGTGTACCATTTACCTTTTATTGTTTTATTCTGTTTAATTGACTATTGCTATTTTACATTGTAATCTTTTGGCAAAATAAATGATACTTACTTACTTACTAAATAGCAGACGTACTGGCAAAAAAAGGGGCTGAAACACCATTTCTGGGACCTGAACCCTTCTGCGGAAAAGAAGTAAATAAGAAAAGATCCCAATACTGGATAGGACTACAAGGAATGAGGCAGGCCAAAACACTACTGGGGAACTGTAACCAGAAGAGATCTGACGACTGCATCAGTAAAAGTAAAAATAAGCTCAGAATACTAACGGGTATCCTAACAGGGCACTGCCGTCTGAGAGGCACATTCTCTCAGAATGCATTACCCTGCAAAATCCAAGGGTACGATACCTTGGAGAATATCAAATAGAAGAGGAAGATCTACCTAACCTGAAGCCTACCGACATCCTGAACTTTTTGAAAGAAATAGGACTGGAGGAATTGCTCTAATCGTTGAGACATCCTCAACGACTGGGCAGCAGTAGGGGGCACAATAGATCTTATAGGTCGCAGTGTATCGACACCCCATCACAGATAGATAGATAGATATCTGTTGCTCTATAGTCCTAACATAATCGATATTACTAATTTTTAGATGTGCTACCATCTATGGTTAGAAGAGAGTATTGATAACAAATTTTGACTGAATCTAGTCAAGATGTCCCTTTAAGAGATTAGTACAAAGTTAGTAAACCAGTAAGGAATTTTAATTTATTAGATTCGACATCCTAAGACCGGTTTCTGCCTTTCGGTTTCATCAGTTAGGCTTTTCGAATCCAATAAATAAAAATCCAAGCTCGTACAAGTCAATAGCTATATCCGATATTACTAATATTTATATGTCCCTCTTTTTTGATATTAAAACTACTATTTAAGTAAAAATGTTTTTTAATTTAACGTTTCGACTTTAAAAAATTAGTTTTAATATCCAAAAAGAAGAAAATTTAAAATAGCTACTTTTAATTTTAATATTACTGAATTCAATATAAATGTTATTGCCATTCGTTTGCTTGAATTGTAACCACAAACGGTGTTTCAACTCTAGGTTACGTATATCACTGTTGTAGATAGTTTTTATTATTTTTTGGAGTAATTTTAGGAATATTAGTAGATATCATTGCGCCAATTTCATTAAAGAACAAATCACATGCACTCTAATAATAACTTATTCCAGTTAATATGTAGGAGATCGTCATGCCACTGAATAAAGTTGGCTTTGCGGGAGTTATATCTGGGTTTGGATGAAGTTGTAAACTCTTGATTTGTAACATCTGCGTTGATGATGATTTCTAGAGCAGGATGAAAACTATCTTCACGTGTTAAGGGATCAGTGCATTTAGTTACTGTGCGACTAAAAATTATATTAAGAATACAGTTGCAATAATTTAGGATGTGAATAGATGTGTGTAAATAGATGACTTAACACTTTTAAATTTTAATTTTTTACAATTGTTGAATACCGTTTTTTTTGACACCACGATAAGAATTGGAGCCATTACGATAATCCAAAGGAAATCAATCGTGGAGATACCGCTGTCATGCATTAATTCTGATGTCCAATTGAAAGGACATGGCTTGAAATTCTGTGTATTAATGGGACCAACTCGGCGTGATGTATTATGATCTGCTGTAACCGTGTGAAACCATCACAGTACCTCGCTATCGAACTAATGCGTTTAAGCCGAGGATTAATGAAAAAATGGCCGCAATATGAGTAGAGACACTACGACAGTGATTTTTTCTGCATGACAATGATTGGCCATGTGTTGCTCAGGTTGTGAAAATGTAGTATTATAGTGACAGAAACTGATATCGCAACTTCGATTGGGTAGCTATTACGTAATAATCACTAAATCTACCCCTACACAGTAAGAATAACTTCATTTTGTTTTTGACTATTTGTCGTTTTATAATATTTTGGTGCCACTGAAGGTGTTTGAAACGTTATAAATACTAAACGCGCCTACCTCAAAGTTACACTAGTATTAATGTAGGAAGCAATAGTTACGGCCACCAAACCACATCAATTAAATACCACTTAGAAGTGGCAATGATCTTAAAGTAGACGTGATAGATTTAGTTTCGTTTTGATAACCATTAATATACATTTAAAGTGGCGGCACTTGATTATACAGGGTGCGCCAATTATTTCCACTCGATCTCTAGCACCGTAACTAAAAGAGATATCAACAAGATTTTTTGTAGGAGTAGACAGTGTCACTCGGACTACAATTTTAAAATATTTTGATGTATACAGGGTGGCTAATTTTTGGCGAATGAAAATTAATTTGGTTTTTTTAAATTGAACACCCTGTATACGATTATGTCTTCTGATTCTACTTAATATTAGATTTACGGTAGTTTTTTGTATTTGTAAATCCGACGCGGCGTTGACAAGTTATTCCTATTTTAAGCAGATTTAATGAAAAACAGCACTTCAGAAATATTAGCACAAAAACCACATTTTTTTAAAAAAATCCTCAAAAAAGCTACTATAATGTAAATGAAACATGCACCTATCACAATAATCACACAACATCTTCACCTGTTGCACAGGGTGTTTGCCGATGGTGTGCCAATAGTCTAGTTTTCAAATGGCAATAACTTAATTTTTTCAAATGGGACACCCTGTATATTTTTCTTCAGTTAGAAGCGCTCCCTAATACGCATTAAAAAAATATAGGGTTTTGCACATCTAACTTTACTACTTACTTTAATAATGGACGTTAAGTGACAAACAACATATTTTACACAACTTTTAATAAGTACAAAATTTTACAAAGTTTAATCTGGGCCGGTTCAAGGCATACGCGAAGGATGCGGGCGCCGCGGCCAGGGGGCGCCAAAGTTTGAAATTTTTTTTTCTGAATGTATTGTAATAAAAAGCATCCAAAACAGCTTTTAGGCTACTTGAATTTTAAAAATTTTCCCAGACCTTCCCGTATTACACCCCCCCAAGCTGGTATGAGGGGCGCCAGTGAATTGTTCGCATCCACTAGAAAAATGTCTAGGACCGGCACTTAATCGTTTAACCGTAAGAAAACTACAATAGTGAAAGTTAAAATTTATAGTAGGTGTTCAAAATGTCTTCCATTTTCATTTATACATTTTCTTGCCCTTTTTTTCATTGATTTACACACATCTCTTAGCATTGCAGGGGTCATCTGTCTAAATCCTGCAGTAATTCTTTCTTTCATATTTTCTTTTGTGGTAACCTCTTCTTCGTAAACAATATTTTTAATAAAACCCCACAAGAAAAAATCGCAAGTTGTAAGGCAAGTCGATCTAGTAGGCCAATTTATAGGTTCTCCCCTTCCTATCCAACGATCCTGAAATTCCCTATTTAACCAATTGCGAACATCTAATAGGTAATGTGGTGTGGCACCATCTAATTGAAACCACATTCCGTTGCGATAATTTTGAGGCACATTTTGCAATAAGTTGCGAAAATTATGTTCTAAAAAATCCATTTACAGTCTCGTCAAAGAAATAGGGACCAATTACATAATCACCTATTATTCCCGCCCACACATTCAAAGACCATCGATACTGTGATGTGGTTCTAAATAAATGTTCATTGTGGTCCGAATAATAATGGAAGTTGTGTCTTTTTACACAACCGATCTTATGAAACGTGGCTTCGTCGGAGAATAAAACTTTGTTTAAAATGTTACGCTCTGTATTTATCTTGTTTATTAACCATCTACAGTATTTCACTCTACGCGCGAAATCACGTGGTAACAATTCTTGGTAAAGCTGGATATGATAGGGGTAATATTTATTCTTTTTTATTATGCGTCTAATTGTGATATTGGAAATATCTAACTGATTGCTTAATTGACTTGTGCTTATATTGGGATCTTTAACTATACTGATCATTACCTTATATTCGTTGTCAATAGAAACAGCTGTAGTTTCACGTGAATGTTTTTCATACTTGACGGTTCCTGTTCTATCAAATCTATTCTTTAAATTCTCAAAAGTATCCTTTTATGGATGACGTCTTTCAGGGTATCTTTGACGATAGACCCTATTAGCAAGAAAGGCATTTTTTTGACATTCACCCAGTATCCATATCATATCAATATTTTCTTGAACACTATAATTCTTATTAAAATCAATTTTTTATACACAATACCGATTAAATATAGTAGACGTGATACAATACAGAATTTTATGTTGACAATTAATGCCATAACAAAATATACCTACTGTCATTTTCATAGGTAACTTGATTTCTTATTAAAAATTGTGTAAAATATGTTGTTTGTCACTTAACGTCAATTATTAAAGTAAATAGTAAAGTTAGATGTGCAAAACCCTATATTTTTTTAATGCGTATTTGGGAGAGCTTCTAACTGAAGAAAAATATACAGGATGTCCCATTTGAAAAAATTAAGTTATTGCCATTTGGCACGCCATCGGCAAACATCCTGTGCAACAGGTGAAGATGTTGTGTGATTATTGTGATAGGTGCATGTTTCATTTACATCATAGTAGCTTTTTTGAGGAATTTTCTAAAAAATGTGGTTTTTGTGCTAATATTTCTCAAGTGCTGTTTTTTCATTAAATCTGCTTAAAATAGGAGTAACTTGTCAACGCCGCGTCGGATTTACAAATACAAAAAACTACCGTAAATCTAATATTAAGTAGAATCAGAAGACATAATCGTATACAGGGTGTTCAATTTAAAAAAAACCAAATTAATTTTCATTCCACAAAAATTAGCCACCCTGTATACATCAAAATATTTTAAAATTGTAGTCCGAGTGACACTGTCTACCCCTACAAAAAATCTTGTTGATATCTCTTTTAGTTTCGGTGCTAGAGATCGAGTGGAAATAATTGGCGCACCCTGTATGTAATTCTCGTCAGTTTTGCCACATTCATAAGTGATTTCCACATACTGCATGAAACCAAAGTCACTCCAAAGTTGTTATTATCACTTCACTTTAAAGTTCTATTTTCTAAACGCAGCTATTTTTGAGATCACAATAATTTTTTTTTTATATTAAAACACCTCTAACGACGGTGGAATTTTTTTGAACCATAAAAATACCAAAAAAGGACCATGGGCTACCTAAGGTTGTGAAATAAATCACACTTGTTCCCAAGAACAAAGACATTAAATGTCCTACACTGCACCAGCGTCTGGACTTCAACAACTACTCGGGCTATATGCCCCCCCAGGTATTGAATTACGAAAGTCCAGACGTGGCTTGGCGCCCGACCAAGTCGGGGCTTTAAACCAGAAACTTTGATTTTATTATTAAAGGAGCTTGCCATCCTTATACCGGTTTCGGCATTATTGTGTCTCGTCAGTAAGGAGTAGACTAGCTCGAATTTCTATCTCTAAAGAAATTCTGAAGATCGCTTTGAACCCACCAACGTACAAACGGTTAAGTCGAGAAAAATTCCACCGTCGTTAGAGTTTTCTATAGCAAGCTTTGATTTTATTATAGAAGTGAAGATGGCGTTGCACTCACCTCCTCTTTCTCGACTTAACCGTTTGTACTAAGAGTTGGTGGGTTCAAAGCGATCTTCAGAATTTCTTTAGTTATAGAAATTCGAGCTAGTCCACTCCTTACTGACGAGGCACAATATTGCCGAAACCGGTATAAGGATGGCAAGCTCCTTTAATAATAAAATCAAAGATTTTGGTTTAAAGCCCCGACTTGGTCGGGCGACAAACCACGTCTGGACTTTCGTAATTCAATACCTGGTGGGGCATATAGCCCAAGGAGTAATTGTTGAAGTCCAAACGCTGGTGCAGTGTATGACATTTAATGTCTTTGTTCTTGGGAACAAGTGTGATTTATTTCACAACCTTAGGGAGAATTTTATGTTGAGTTCTTCACATTTCTTTTTGACATGGACCTTCCAGAGTATGCTTCTTCCTGCTTAATCCTAAAGTATCTTTCTGATATATATGATGCTAATAGTTCTGAATACTGTTTTGACAATAATAGATTCATTTTGTGTTTGAGTCCTTCATGCTAAACTCTATCGAAAGCTTGCGCTACATCAAGGAATAAAGGACATTTGTAGAATAGAAAGGGACAATGTTATTCAAGGAAAGTTAAAGAAAGAAAGCAGGTTTTCTTTTGGACTGTGAAGTGGTGGACAGTTTTAGGAACTGGTATTTAATTAATGTTGATTTTGTTTTTAATTTTAGTGTGTTGATTTAAATTTACTGGCTGTGGGAAAATATTGTTCTCTGGGAATAGTTAATTTGTTAAATTGGGGTTTTGAAATATTTTACGAAGATTTGATTGTGAATATTTTTTTGACAATATTTTTCACAGCTCGATGACAATTTTTCTTTTAGCAATAAGGTGAGGATTTTTTGAAAGAAATTTTTAATTAGAATTAGATAGTATTTTTTCAGAATTGTTAAAATAAATTCTTTATTATTATTCCAGTTTATGTTTATGTTAGTATAAATGATGGGGAAAAAAGGTTAAACAATAATTTAAGGAGAGTTAAAATTAGGAAATTAATAAGATGATGATTATTTTTTTTAAATTGGGCAATCAAGTTTAGATAATAAAAATTATTGGAGGGAATTTTTGTAAATAAAATAGGTACTAAATTTTTATTAAAAAAAGCAAGTTACAAGATTTTTTTTATTTTAAAATAAATCTGTAATTTGGCAGAACCCACACAAAGTACAGACAACTAACTTGATCCCTGAGAAATTAAATTAAATTAAAAAAAAAAATTTTTGGCGCTCAACTAAATTAAATAAATTATTATATATTTTAATAAATTAATAAATAAAAAAAACATAAATAACTATATTTAAGACAATATCTGAAACTGCTTGAAAACTAATCAATTTCAACGAAGCATTACAATACTAAGAAAGAATCCGTACAATGTCTTTTAATATTTCTTTTTTAATGCAAAATACAATTTACGGCATAGAGCTGAGAATAAAAGGTATGAAATTTTTCTGAATCCGAAAGAAAAACTACGAAACAATTGTATCGGAGTGAGGTACGAATTATGGGTTTTCTATTCTATTTTCACTGAAGGAAAAATACAGGAGCTTTTGAAGAAAAATAGCTTCAAAATGAAATAAATTTTCATTCAATTATGATGAGATCAGATTGTGATATAAACTCAGTCATTTGAATTTTAGATAAATCTCATTTAACAGTAGAATAAAATTAAAGTGAAAATAAATTATTTCTTTAATATAGACACTTTTAATAGAAGATACATAATGGGGGACATGCTTAATGAATTAATTATTGATAGTAAGAATGTAAGCCTGAATACTGCCGAAAGAAGAAAAATATCTAAAAAATAAGAAACTAAAGTGGGAAATCAAGATTTTGAGAAAATTTACAAGCTCCTACATGGAAATTATGTTTCCAAATAGGAAGCTTTAAACATTTCGGATAATAAAAATGATAAAAGCAGACAGTGCTCCAAGGGAAGAAACTCAGACCATACAATAATTTAATCAGGCGCATCCGAGGCCATAAAAATATAAATAAGAGAGGATTAAAAACAAAGAATAGCTAAACTAAAAATAATGAGATTAATTAAAATATCGGAAATAGTGTACACAAACTGAAACAACCAGTAAATATTAGGAAGGAAATTAAAGCAGCAACGCAGTGGCGTCTGTGAGTCGGAAGGATTTGGACTAAAATTTACCCGGATCGAGAGTACCACCCTCCCTCGTTTTCGATGATGCTGAACACGATGACGGTGTTCGATATCACTTCCGATCTCTACCAACACATCTACAGGTCAAAACTCAAAACTTTTGGTCCATTTTTTATGGTTTTTTTCGACTCACAGATGCAACTAACGTTAAAACTGTAGCGGAAGTATACAGATAGTCATACTCAATGTTTAATTTTCAGATAATTAAACATGTAAACTCATATTCGTTTATTCGTTCAACCGGCAACGCCGCACCAAAATACGTTGGCGAGCGGCGTCAAACCAGGAAGCGGTGTCGACAAAGATAATTTTTTGCTCTATGTTAATGATGGTATCAAGCCGTAAATTTAACCGTCGCGTCTAGACAATAGAAAAAATCTTACACTTGTTTACGCGGCTCACGCTAAAGAATCTTTCGAGAAGGTGTTGCGCAATCCGGAAAGAAAGATTTTGAAGCGACGGAGGTTCGTCGAATTTAAACTCAGTGTGTTGCTAGCTGCGAACCAGGCTAGGACCCTCCAGTGTCTAATTATCACTCATGCAGAACACACGCAAATTAATATTTTCTGAATGATGTGGTCATTTCTTTAAATTAACTATAATACTTTGTTCACGATTACTAGTTTAATGTAATCTTTGTTACGTTGTTGTTTTTGTTCATTTATTTATTTAACAAGTCTAATAAATGGTTAAATAAAAGTGTTCATTGTTTTTGTTGGATGAAGTTGAGAAGGCAAACCTACTACAGCACATTTCTTCAATCTAAAAGTACAGTCCACTCGAAATTCGAACTACGATGCAGTTTAAAAAGGCGGTAACACATTGTTGGCCGTCCTGGGAAACTGGCACAACATAGGGCTTATTCCAGAACCCTCAACACTCAATAATACATATTATTCAAATTGGATTATTAAAATTACTATTAAGGGGTAGATGACTCAGCCGGACTCAAGACCCACCGACGATAATTAATTAAAAATTTAGAAATTTACTTTTATAATGCAGGTGTGATTACCTACTCAGTCATATACTGTTGAATTCTAATTCAAAAGTCCTGTTCCTAAGGTGGCGCTGGGAAACAATAACAAAGCCTATATAGAACACGAGGCTAATGACTACAGTAGTATGCCGTGCTCACAGAATAAAAAGGTTGACAATTTCTATACAAAGGAATGGACAAAGGTACTGAAAATTAAACCAGTAACTACATCTTTGGTAGAAAATACTGAGATTAAAAAATGAATCGGCGGATGTCAGATATTTGGTCGGTTCTGGCATCCACATTTTTTTTATTTTTAATCATGCGGTTTAAGAAAAAAACATCCAAAATACCCCTTTTTTCCACCCCTAGGAGGTCAGAGGTCTGCGAGTTACGGATTATACATACCTTTTTTTGCTCCCAAATAACATAATTATTGAAAACGGTAGCTATTCAAAATTAAATAAAGATCCAACTACTAGTATTGAAAACAAAATTTACAAAACTTTATATAAAAATAAAAAATTCCTAAGTGATAAAGAACGAAGATCTCTTACTTCTCATTATAGTAAACCTCCACATTTTTATGGTTTACCCAAAATTCATAAACAACAAATACCATTAAGACCAATAATAAGTTCTATAAATTCACCTTGTCAAAATTTAGCAAGATTTCTACTTAAAATAATAGATCCGTTATCAGGAAATACTAATTCCTTTATCAAAAATTCAAAACATTTTTTAGAAAAATTATCAAAAATCAAAATTACAAATTCAGATATAATGGTTAGTTTTGATGTAGTCAGTTTATTTCCAAATGTTCCTGTCGATAAAACTCTTAATCTTGTGAGAAAAAAGTTGACAAGTGATAATACATTAATAAATAGAACTAAATTAAGCGTCTCAGCAATTCTAGAATTATTGGAACTATGTATTAAAACTACATATTTTCAATTAAATAGTGATTTTTATCAGCAAAATTTTGGCATGGCAATGGGTTCTCCTTTATCACCAAAATTGTGTGATATTTTCATGGAGAATTTTGAAATGGAAATTGTAAACAAACAAAATTTAAGACCTTCTGTCTGGTTTAGATATGTAGATGATATCTTTGCAATTTGGCAACACGATAGGGAAAATATTGATACATTTTTATATACTATTAATAATTCGGAACCTACTATTAAATTTACAATTGAAATTGAAAATAATAAAAAATTACCGTTTCTTGATGTACTAATACACAATAACAACAATTGTTTTGATACATCAGTTTTTAGAAAAGAAACACATACAAATAGATATCTAAATTTTAATTCAAACCACTCAATTTGTGTTAAACGAGGTATTGTCAAATCTCTTTCCGATAGAGCAAAAACAATTTGTTCAAATGACAATATCTTAAATAATGAATTATCACTTGTTAAATCTGTCTTGATTAAGAACAACTACCCAAGTAAATTTATAAATCGTGAACTTTACCGAGACATCAAAACTAAAGATCAAAATTTAAACCCCCCAATAATTCTTTCAAATATAGTAAAAATCCCTTATATTCCAAAATTATCCGAAAAAATTAGAAGGATTGGCAATAAATTTAATTTAAAAACAGTTTTTCAAACTAATAATACATTAAAATCTTTAATAGTAAATACAAAACCTTTTAATGAAATTCAAAACACAAAAAATTGTATTTACAAAATTCCATGCGAATGTAATAAATTTTATATAGGAGAAACATCTAGACCTTTTCATATTAGACTTAATGAACACCAATCGTACATTAAAGATAAACAATTCGAAAAATCCAAAATATGTGAACACGCATGGGATTCTGGTCATAAAATACAATGGAATTTTTCACCTAGATTATTAAAAGAACCGAATAATTATAACCGCAAAGTTAAAGAAGCAGCATTGATATGCTTAAATAATAACGAATGTGTTTCTAATTGTTCGGTTGATATTTCAAAAATTTGGATACCTATTTTACAAAAAGAGTTAATTGCAAAAAGGATACCCTCTATATCGGGATAGTATCATAAGTTTTTATCTGGTTTTTTCTTATGATAATATTAATAAGAAAACTTCATTTATGACGAAGTATAAATTCTCTTATAATATGCAAATGCGCTATCCTTTCAAAAATTCGTTCCCAGAAACGTCACAAAAATATGATTGAAACAGATTTTGACATCTTCAATCTCAAAATCTTATTCTATGTATACTATGTTGATGTCATATTTTTGCAAGATTATCAAGTGTTCTGTTTCTAGTAAATTTATTTATTTTATGTCATTTTGATAACGGCTTTCGATCTGGAAAGCCGAAACGTCAATAAAAAAAACTTTTTTAACAACTAAGTGGTTTTAATCCAGTGGAAAGAGAGAGATAATTTAATTTGATCTCAAAACAAAAAACATGAGGTGGCTAATAAACAGAAGATCTAAACTATCAATGGAAAACAAAAGAATGTTATATAAGGCTTTAATCAAACCAATCTGGACTTAGGGCATAGAGCTGTGGGGATGCAGTAAACCTAGCAATATAAAAATTCTCCAATCATACCAATCAAAAGTGCCCAGAATGACAATCACCGTCCTTTGGTATGTTTCAAATCAAACGACCTGGACATTCCATTCATAACAGAAGTGATAAGAGCAAATGCCAACAAATATAGAAACCCGTACCACTAATCATGGTAAACAAATGATTAATGAACTCTTCAATCAACCAGTCGAAAGAAGACTTAGAAGATTAGCGCCAGAAGATCTTGATAGATAAAAATTCCAGAGATCCATCGCTGGATGGAACCTGCTCAAGTCACCTTTCGTTACAACTTATTTGCTAATTACTCTGTATATACTATAATTAGATTGCAGTGAATAAAAAAAAATAAAATAACCTAATTTATTAACAGAATTAAAAAATTATTTTCAACATTAAAAACATATCTCAACCAACTTTATTAAGCCAAATATGAATATTTTATCTAGAAAACAAGCAAAGTGAGCATAAGTGCAGAAATAAACAAAACTATATCCAAAACAGAAAAAGAAACCGCAAATTAGAGCACAGAAATCTACTACTTCTAACCTGGGGGAAGACAAAAGAGATCCACGTTCAAACTTTTTTTGCTAACAAAGTTTGAAAAAAATCGCCACAAGACTTTCCCGGCAGTTACAAATAAGAATTAAAAAAATTAATTTGGTGTTAAAATCAAATATTTGGTATTCCAAAAAAAATCCGTTTCGAATTTTTTTAATGTAAAAATGACATTTGAAATATTATAAAAGGACAAACATTTCACATGTCAAAAAAAAGTAAAACAATTTTTTAGCGTCGGAATTTTGTTTACTTTTTCTTTGACATGTCAAATGTCATTTGGATTTTAAATTTTAAAATTTTTCCCATTGCTTAGTTTTAAAATTAAGGAATGAAAATTTCAGGATGAATTTACAAACCAGTAAGGCATCTAAATACCAAATAAAAACTTTAGGTATTTTATTTTTTTTTTGTAATGTACATAGGGCTACTGCGCCCCCTGGTGGAGCGATTTCAACCAAAAACAAACAGATTGATGCCGCGATGATCCGATATCCACATACCTTTCAGCTCAATCGGGTTGCTATTTTTTAGTTAAAAAAAATTTTTTAGGTTAGATTCAAAATTAACGATTGAAAATTTCACGATGTATTTACAAGAGAGAGAGAGAGAATATGCTTTATTGTCATAGAAAAATTACAAAAAATTTATAGACAAAGCAAAATTAATCATAATAAAAATAAAAATAAATTACTAGATAAAACAAAATACAAACAAAATAACAATAACAATTGCATTGGATATGCAATATCCGTCACTATAAATTATTGTTCAAATTAAAATTTTCAAATTAACTTAATTTAATTATTGCTCCTATATGCTGCAACCCAAAAGTCTAAGGCACGTTATAAAATTCTGCCACTGTGTAAAATGGTCTTTCTTGAAGAAAAGCCCTAGTGGATCTTCTGAACTTATCATTAGAATTTATAGATTTTACCTGTATCGGGAGATTATTATACAATTTCTTTGCATTGAAGGTAATAGAATTTTTTATTAGGTCAGAGGTGGGAATAGGTAAGTAAACATCAGTATCTAAATTTCTTGTAGGATATCTACGAGTTGGTCTTTCCGATAACTTTTGAATGTGTTTGCGAACTAAGCAGACGGATTCAAAGATAAATAGAGCAGGAAGGGTTAGAATTTTGAAATTTTTAAAGTAATTTTCACAGTGAGTCCTACTACTTAAACCAAATACATAACGAATTGCTCTTTTTTGTAATTTGAAAATAGATTCGAAGTGGTATAAGCTACAAGAACCCCAGAACGGTAAACCATAGCGAAGGTGAGATTCGAATAAGGAAAAGTAGGTCATTAATGCAGTAGTAGGGGTCAGCTCTTTAGAAACAGTTTTAACCCCTTACCGCATGAATTTTTTGTTTTTGGTAAAAAAAATGCACTATGTGGAAAAAAAATTCAGGATTTCGGTAAAAATATTTAAAAAAATCTTTATTAACTTTTTTTAATTTTTTTTTTGTATTTTTTTTTGCCATATGTGGCACAATATGCAATAATACAACAAAACATCAAAATAATGTATAAGCAAATCAATCAACTAAAAGTCATTCAGTATGGAACTTATAAAAGCAGTTTCTGTCTTTGTTCAAGCAAAGATGAACACCACATTTTTCACACTTTACAAAAGATTTTTTACCACAGAAATATTTGCACCTTTGCCGATTATCACACCATACTGGAAGATGGCCATATTGATCTCTTCGAACCTCTTGGATGGGAAAATCTGATGTCGGGCCCCTTTTTTTCTTATTTTGCAAGTTATCCATGACTCCACTGGGACGGCCTCTTTTCTTTGTCGAGCTGGCTTTATTCAATTTACACAAGCACTCTGCAATGGCCATTTTGAAATCTGCCAGAGCTAAATCTTTGAACTCGTTTTCACTTCTTCTCCAAAGTATCCATGCATTGACAACCATCAAATCAATAATATGAAAAAATATCCTCATATACCATTTTTTTGACCTAAGTTTGATTCTATAGTATCCTAGCATGGAATCCAGGAGATCTACTCCTCCCATATATTTGTTGTAGATTGTTACAGCCTTTGGACACGGAACCGTTATATGTTTGTTATCCTTCTTCGAAAATCTTCGAACCTCAACTGTTGGTGTACTTCCAGCGTATGTAGACAACATGTTGACCAATTTGTTGTCATACCATGAGACAACAGATATTTTTGTTCCATCAATTGTGGCGACTTTCTCTAGCATCGCTCCACGGCCATTCTTTTTCAGTTCAGCCTCTTTTGGCATATTGCTATTTGGCACTCTGTTTATTCTAACAGTTCCGAGCGGTAACATACCATTTTGTGCCAAGTAAATTTGTAATGGGACGTTACTGAACCAGTTATCAAAAAATAGCTTGTGATTTATGTGCCTTGGAACAGTTTCTGTTAGCCGAAGAACTACGTTTGAACTCATTCCCAGGTCAGGAAAACCATTGGGGAGAATATTGGTTTGCTTTCCTGCAAAAATTTCATAATCGTAGGAAAATCCGCTTACACCACTAAGAACAAACGCCTTATACCCCCATTTATGAGGTTTTTTTGGATTGTATTGTTTGATGGACGAACGTGCTTTCGTTGGAATAATCTGCTCGTCTATAGCCAAGTACTCTTCCTTTGGAACTTTTAGTAGTTGCTCCCTCAGTTTTCTAAGTACAGGTCGTATTTTGAATAGTTTATCATGAGCAGGATTTCCGGCTGCAACAGCATCGTCATTATTCGCAAAGTGCAAAAACCGTTTTATTTCTTCCCATCTGTTGCATGACATAACATCTGAGATCAAGCGGTGATTTAGGTTCAGGTTCCAATAACTTCTGGAACTAGGTAACTGGACTATTGACATATAAATACAGGTCCCTATAAACTGTTCGAGCTCCTTTTCAGTAAGATCCAAAGGTTTTTGTGGTCTCGTTTGAGCAGAATATAAGATACTTTGGTAAACTATATCAGTAATCATCTCATTTGTTAGAAAAAAGTTAAAAAATGCATAAGGAGAGTCTGCATTTTCCAATTCAGGTGGCATGTCAGTAGAACCAAGAAATGTTAGGTTCTCATCCGATGTAACTAAATTACCCCGTTTCCAAGTAGGATGATTCTTGTTTCTATTCTTATTTAGTTTACGAAACCGTTCGAGCAGAGGTAGATCGTCGTCGCTATCGGAACTGAATTTTAAATCCGTTTCTGGGATGATAATATCTGATTGGTTAACGTCCATATCATTTTCGTCTTTGTAATCAGAATCTGGAGCTAATTTTCCAGGCGGTTCTTCATCTTCTGAAAGTCTCTCGTCTTCACTACCATCTGGTACATCCATTGGCACATATCTACTGGCACCATAAAACGTTTGTGTATCCATTTTCTGAAATAAATTTAGTGTCCGGAGTGCATATTGTGCCATATATGTCCACGAGAGTTTTGGCGAATGTGCATACAGTTCCACATATGACACAACAATATTTCTCATCAAAAACAGTCAAAAAATAAAGAATTACATGGGTCTACTTACAGCAATTCCTTCGAAAAACTCTAGTCTTTACGTGGCTATTTTTTTTGTACCAAAATCTGCTACAGAAACTCGGATGATCGTGGATCAAAATTTATAAAAACTGATAACACCTGTTCACACGACGGCCATTTGCAAAATTGTATGAAACTTCACCAAACTGTTAAGAGATGTCGCTACACTACCAGAATTATGAAATATATACCACATATGGCCACCTATGCAAAAATAGTTTGGTCTGCGGCTTTATTTATAATAGTTATGTATGAAAATATTAATTGTGCCAAATATGACCCATGATGCGGTAAGGGGTTAATGGCAAAACATGCAGAAGATAATTTTTTTGCCAAGGTATCAATATGAGTGGACCATTTCAGGAATTTGTCTATATAAAGACCTAAAAACCTAATTGAGTTAACCGTTAGAATCGGATTATTGCTTAGAGTTATAGGCTGTAAAGTACCTCTGTAAGACATTGCTAGGGTTTTACTGGTGTTGAAACAAAGCCCATTCGAGTCAGACCAAGACTTGATAGTAACTAGATCTTTGTTTATGCTAGATTGTAACGTCTGAATATCAGAACTACTCCAGCTTACACTCATGTCATCGGCAAATAAAGTAATTCTTCCACTTATTTTTAAGTCTGTGATATCGTTGATGAATAATAAAAATAAAATTGGACCTAACACTGAACCTTGAGGTACGCCACTGCTAATTGGCAGATTTGAAGAATCAGCACCATTAGCACGTACCTGCTGATTTCTATTTTCTAAGTAAGTTTTAAACCATTGCAAAGGAGAACCCCGTAAGGCATAAATTTGTAGTTTCTTAATTAAGATTTCATGATTAACACAATCAAAGGCCTTTGCAAAGTCACAAAATACTGAAGAAGAACGGAAAACATTGCGTCACTAGTGCATTTTTTAGGAAGGAAACCATATTGATGAGGTGTTATGATGTCTTGTTTGAAAAGAAAGGGCAGTAGGCGATTTTTCATTAGCCTTTCTATTATCTTCGATAAGGTAGGTAATAGAGCAATAGGTCTATAGTTACAAGTTTCGGTTTTGTCGCCGCCCTTATGAAGTGGGATTATTATAGCTGTTTTTAGACAGCTCGGAAAGATACCAGATTCGAACGATTCATTAATCAGCGAAGTTAAAATGTTAATTCATCAGGTATATTTGAAAATATTTTAGTGGACAAGCCATCATTTCCACAGGAAGATTTATTTTGAATGCTGTTTATGGTTTGCACTAGTTCGTGCTTATCTACTGGCCCTAGGAAGAAACTATTAGTGACCCTTTTAGTAGGTAGGAGGAAGGAGAGAGTATCTTGGCCCGGAGCTATGTTAGAGCTGATATTCTTACTTACATTAACAAAATAATTGTTTAGTTCATCAGGACTAGGATTAACAGTGTTTGAAGAACGGGTTTTATTTCTTAAGTCATTTATAATAGACCAGGTTTCTTTGGAAGAGTTTTTAGCTCTTGAGATGCGATTTTTATAATAGTTTTTCTTAGTAGATTTGATAATTTTCCGATACAGTATTCTGTAGTTGTTGATATAATTTAATATTAGGGGGTTATCTGAGAAATTTTTAATATACATAAGTGACCTCATATTTTTTGAAGAAATTCTTATTCCTTTAGTTGTCCAAGGTTTATGACGTTTAGTTTTAATGGGGCGAAGGGGAAATGCTGTATTGAAACACATAATTATTTTATTTAGGAAGTCCAAGAATTTAGAGTTAATATCTTCAGAAAGACCATTTCAATTGGTAGCTAGACACAAGTTATAAAATTTTTCAAAATTACGCTGAGAGAAAATTCTACCCAACTGACTGAATTTTTTTGGTGCTGCGCGTGGTACCGCAAAATTGGCAAAAACTGCTTCATGGTCCGAAAGACCTGAGCTAATTACTTGGTGTTCAACATCAGCGGGTTTAAAATCGGCGATTACGTAATCTATAATTGTTGATGATGTTTTGGTGATTCTAGTTGGCAAATCTACGTGCATAGTGAGTCTGAATGATTCAAAAATATTTGCCAAGGACTTTTGAGTAGCACATACATTAGCAAAGTCAATATTTAAATCGCCGCATAAAATTTTCCTACTTTTTATAGGCAATGCGTCAAGTAAATTAAGAAGATTCTCGAGAAAAAGGTGGACATTTGATTTGGGAGTTCTATAAATACAAATAATAAACAAATCAATGTTTTTGTTGTACACTACGGAGAATTCAAAGACATTTTCAGCTTCTAAAAAATCGTATTTAGAGACAGCAGAGAAGTCATCATTTAAGGATAAAATCAGAGTTCCACCATGGTCTGTAGTATTTCTGTCATACCTGCTAATTACAGGATATTTTTCAATAAAAATTGGTTCATCTGCTTGTAACCAGTGTTCTGTAATAGCCACTATGACACTATGAGAAGAGGATTCGGCTGACCATTTAATTGAGACTGCAGCTGGCCAGATATTGCTGTTAAGTAATTTATTAGCGGAGTTTCTCGACTGCAGCCCTATTTTAAATGATCCCTTAGACTCGTTGTTCTCACTGATCAAGGGGTAACAACGAATAAATTCACTAGTACACAATTTTTCCTTGACGTAATGTACAAGGTGATTTGGAGTATAGCCTGGGGGGAGATTGTAAACTACTACGTAATGCCATTTGTGATTTAGGCTACTGATAGGGGCTTTAGGATTTTCTCGGGTATTGAAAACTTTTAGAGTTAAAATGGTTTGAGTAGACGACGATGTGGTGTATATCTTATCTGGGTGTTTATTTAGAGGATTAGGAACAATTTTGGGGTTTAATTCCTGAACCAGGCTTGTAACGTTACTTATTTTTTTTCCCAAACTTTCAATCCCAACTTTAATCTCAGCGGAAGAAGCGTCCTGAACATGGATTTTCATTGTCTCTTCGGTATTGTTGAAGAAAATTGAAGACAAATTGAATATATTCTGTTCCATTTCCCTTAATGATTTCAGCAATCGATCTGGCTTAAAGACGGCAAATATTTCAGATATCTTGTGAATTTCGTCGATTTTATTTTCCAAAAGTCTCCATCTGCTTTCGTTTTTTAATAACAACCCAGTGAGGCACCTAAATATCAAATAAAAACTTTAGGTTTTATATTTTTTCGCGATGTACACAAGGCTCCTGCTTCCCCTGGTGGGGCCATTTCAACCAAAAACTAATGGGTTCAATTACCGATCACCCGAAACCCATGGCTGCAACCTATTTCGCTCCCGCGGTCAGTTTTTAATCCCCCTACGTGAAAAGGGTGTAGGTAAGTTCGCTCCCAAATATTTTTCAGAAATAAACCCCTGTTAATGTTAATCCACATTATTGCTTAATATTATCGCCAAATATTTTTCAAAAATAATCCCCTGTTAATGGCATTCCATGTTATCGCTTAATGACAATAACAAACTTGTTAGTAATGAGCCTATTTTTCTGTATAAATATAAGAAAATGTACGGAATAAACAAAATCATTTCTTCTTTACACTTGGTTGAGAAAGATTTAAAATGGACGTAAGCCAAATTATTAGTATTTTTCCTATTACCGGATAAAACAACAAAAACTTATGAAAATTGCTTAAACATTCTTCTCAACAAGCTACAAGAAATGGAAATTGCACTAACATCAAAATGTGTTTACATAGATTTTGAAATGGCAATACATTTAGCATTCCAAAGAAAACTTCCACACGTTGTGATTAAGGGTTGCTTATTTCATCTAACCCAGTCATGGTAAGATCTTACTTTTTATATTTTATCAAAAAATTAATTATTTTGTTCCATTGCTGCAGGTGGCGGAAAATTCAGCACTTAGGACTTACTCAAGATTACAAATCCCAATCAGATATTGGAAAATATTTAAATTTCGTATTTGGCCTTCCCTACTTACAACCAGCCGATGTGGGAGATTGTTTCTGCTTTGATCTTGCGGAAATTTTGCCACAAGACAAAAAATTGGAAATTTTCAATAACTATTTGGTGGAAACATATATATCAGAAGATTCTCTATTCCCGCCAGAAATGTGGGCCGAACATTCTTCAGCAAGGACGAGATCAACAAATGCTTGTGAAGCTTTCCACGGCAGATTCAATGGGTCGTTTTACGCTGCCCATCCAAATATTTTTCAATTTATTGAAGTGTTGAAAGAATTTCAAGTCGAGACATATGTAAAAATAAACAGTGCTCATAAAATTAAAAAAGTATACAGAAGGGTAGAAATTTTTTTTTTTTTTTTTTTTATTATTAAACACCCATAAAGGCATTTAGTATATTACAATCTGGTCATCAGTGACCAATGAGCAATTTAATTCTAACTTAATCTAATAGAGTTTGAAATTTAAAACTAAGGTATACTCATCAGCGTTCCTTAGGTTCTGTAGAAAGGATTGCACTAAACTTTAACGTGCACACATAAGCTCTGCTTTTGCACTAAAAACACTAAACTAACTCAAAGGGCTTGATCCTCTTAAGTCTTCTTTCTAACCCAGTATTGTCAAGGAGCTGGATAGCCTCGACATTGACATGATGATGAAGTCTTTCTTCATGACTCTTGGCTAATTTCTTGATGGTCTGGTCAACAGTGTCCATTTCCAGATCCCTGTGGAGGTCACTATTGCGAATGTACCAAGGGGCATTTACTATGTTCCTCAGTGCTTTGTTTTGAAATCTTTGGATGATTGCTAAGTTGCTTGCTTTGGTGCATCCCCATAGTTGGATACCATAGGTCCATACAGGCTTAAGTATCTGCTTATAAAGCATAAGCTTATTATGTAGAGACAGAGTGGAGTTTCTTCCAATTAGCCAGTACATTTTTCTATATTTCAGTCCAAGTTCTTCTCTTTTCTTTTTAACATGCACTTTCCATCGGAGTTTGGCATCTAATGTAATACCTAAGTATTTTGCTGTGTTTGAATATGGAATAAGGTTATTGTTTATTCTGACTGGAATATGATCTATCCTTTTGTTTGTAAAGTTAATGTGGAGTGATTTAGTTTCATTAAGTTTAATTTTCCATCTCTTCGTCCAGTCATAGATAAGGTGGACGGCTGTTTGCAGCTTGTGGGTTGCTTCTTCATTGCTCTTTCCTACCGCTAGAATGGCAGTGTCATCGGCGAAGGTGGCTATGGTATTGTTTTCTAACTCTGGAATATCACATGTGTACAGTAAGTATAGGACAGGTCCTAGGACACTTCCTTGTGGTACTCCAGCCTTAATTTCTTTAAGATCGGAATAGGCTTCTTCTTGCCTAATTCTAAAGTATCTTTCCGATATATATGAATGGAGGATATCTGTATATTGTTTTGGAAGGAAAAGCTTGAGCTTATGTATTAAGCCTTCATGCCAAACCTTATCAAACGCTTGTGCTACATCAAGAAAGATAGTAGCACAAATGTTTTTCTCTTCTAATGATTTCTCTATAATGTTGGTTATTCTATGAACTTGGTCGATCGTAGAGTGCTTATTTCTAAACCCAAATTGGTGATCAGGGATAATTTCTCTTTCTTCGATAAGTGGTTTTAGTCTTTTGAGTAGGAGTTTCTCAAATAGTTTCGACATAACAGGCAGTAATGAGATCGGTCTGTATGACGATGCCTCATGTGGTGGTTTCCCTGGCTTGGGTATCATTATGACTTCCGCAATTTTCCAAAGGCTGGGTACATATTTCAATCTGAAGGCAGCATTTATTAGGTTAGTTATTTTAATTATTGCTTTTTTGGGTAATTGTTTTAAAATTTCTCCAGTAATTAAGTCAAAACCTGGAGCTTTTTTCGGATTGATATTTTCTTTTATTTCGGTAATTACTTCTTTGGGAGAGGTAAATTCTATTTCTTGACCAATCTGTGGCTGATCTTCCATAGTAGGTTCTTCATCTTGATCTTCGTGAGGCTGAAAGATTTTTTCTAGATGATTTGCAAATCTTGTTGCCTTTTGCTCATTATTTCTAGCCCATTTACCATCTTCCAATCTGACAGGTGGTATTCGCATTATGGGTCTTTTCAATCTCTTAGTAGCTTTCCAGAGTGAATAATCAGTACTACTGTCGTCTGTCAATTCTCTTAGGTAAATACTAATCGATTCTTCTTTAATTTGTTGTATTTCTCTTTTGAGTCTTTGGGTAGCATTGTTGAGTATAGTTTTATCTTGTGGGGCTCTAGTTTGCTGCCATTTTCTTCTAAGCTTTCTTTTTTCAGAGATTAGTTCCCTTATTTCTCTAGGATAGTTGTTTCCTACCGTCCTTCTATTAATAGCAGGTGAAGTTTCCCAAGCTGCTTGTTGGATATTATCATTAAGCAATTTCACTTCGTCGTCTAGTTGTTGTTTATTTCTTAAAGGAACAGATAGATTAATTTTTTCTTCAAGAATGATTTTGAAGCTTTTCCAATCTGTTAATTTGTTAGTCAATGTAGGGTTATTTTCTTTTTTAATAATGTTTTCACTAAGTGTTAAGATGATAGGGGAATGATCAGAATTCATGTCCCATCCTTCTTCTATTTCTAAAAAGTTGACCGATATGTTTTTGATTATAAAGAAATCAATAAGGTCTGGAATCTTGTTGGGATCGGTTGGCCAATAGGTAGGCTTTCCAGTGGATAAAGCTTCACACTTATATTCTTTCATTGCTTCTAAAAGTTCTTTACCTTTAGTGGTCGTTAATCTAGATCCCCAGTGGGTATTTTTGGCATTAAAGTCACCGCCAATAATAAATGTGTTTCCCTGATTAGATAGGAAATCTATATATTGGTTTTTCTTCAAAGAATATCTTGGTGGGCAATAGGTAGCAACTAGAGTAATCTGAGAGTGTCTAATGCTCACACTTACTGCAGTAGCCTGGATTTCTCTGGTCTTATATTCTATTTCTTCATGATGTAAGATATTATCCTTAATTATTATGGCACTTCCACCTCTCGCTGCATTGTCAGGATGGTTAGTATGATAAATTTTATAATTTTTAAATTTAATATGTGACTGATTAGTAAAATGCGTTTCAGAAATGAGACACACATCTAGTTTATTTACATCTAGGATTACTTGCAATTCTTGTTGGTGTTGCAAGAGACCATTAGCGTTCCATTCCATTATTTTAAAATTGGCCATTTCTCTGCTTTGGAATAGCTCCTTTGGCACTATGTTCTAAACGAGTTAATCGTTCATCAAATTTTTGGAATAACTGCTCCTGTTTCTTAAGTTGTTCTAAGATCAATTGTAAAGTCGGGTCAGTAGTTGCTTTAATTTGTGTTCTAACATTATTGTTTTTACTGGCATTTGATGGTCCTGCAACAGCTTGGTTGTAGGAAGATGGCCTATTTTCACTTTTTTGAACTTGATTTCCGTTATTCGTTCTTTGTACTGAATAGTCAGTTCTTACCTGTTGTACTTGTCGTACTGGTTGTCTAGGTAAAGATGGTTTCTTCATAGTATCAGCTCTAATTTTTTGTATTTGTTTAGCAACGATACACCCTCGATAATTAGCAGGGTGGTTACCGCCGCAATGAATGCATTTTGGCTGTACATTTTCTGGCTTTGTACAATCTTTGGTATAATGTTTTCCAGTACATTTGACACATCTTGGTTCTTTACCACAGAAACCTTGTGTGTGCCCATAGCCCTGGCATCTCTTACATTGGGGAACTAATTTTGTTTTTTTAATTGGTTTAATTTCAACCCTGATTCCCAGTATATCCGTAATACTATAGATTTTATTTACATCTTCATCATGTTTAAATGTCAACATAAACATGTTTAGCGGTTGCTTAGTTTTAAACTTAAGTTTTTTAGTGGCTTCTAATATCTTATATCCCCTTCTTCGAAGGTCATCTACAATTGCCTTTGGGTCACATTCATTATGTAATTTATTAGCAATAACTCTGATTGGTCTCTTCTGTTTGTTCTCATAGGTATACCAAGAATACCCATTATCTCCAAGCATTTTTGAGACATTTCTATAACATTCTTCATCTGGAACATTAATTTTGATATTATCATTACTGATAATTTTGATTTGATGGCCTGTCACCATTCTGTTTAATTCCTCGTGAAGAGCTTTAAAGTTGTCAATGCCATCTACCACTATTGGTGGGGGCATAAGAGGTTTTTTGGCTTTTATCTGTTGAGTAATTGAGACAGTTTGTGGAGGTGAGAGTGAGGTATCCATTCTTCTTTTCTTGTTGTTTCCCTGTTTCTTTCTTATCCACTCTGTCTCTCTAGCTAATTCTTCTTCATCAGTGTGATATTCTATTTTATCTTTTTCCTCTTCCTGAGGAGGAGGAGATAATTTCTTTAGCAGATCTGAGTGATCTTTTTGCATTGGATCTAATTGTTGTTGTATAGTATTTAATTTGTTTACTAAACAACTTTTTTCATTTTCGGAATTTTTCCAAGCATTGTATAGTGCTTGTTCATTTTGAGATCTAGCAAAATTTTCCTGAAACAGCGGAATATTCTGTTGACCTACATCTACCAGCGACACACGAAACACAGGTGATTGTTGGTGCATCGAGACACTTTATTTTTATTTATTACAACACGATAATTGCGGCCGTGTCATTGACCGCCGGTATCAATGATGTAACATAATACTCGATTTTAACTTTTGTTTTCGTATCGAAATCGCTTACCGACACTTGTTTACGCTTCAACGGTGAAATGGCAGATTCAATGGGTCGTTTTACGCTGCCCATCCAAATATTTTTCAATTTATTGAAGTGTTGAAAGAATTTCAAGTCGAGACATATGTAAAAATAAACAGTGCTCATAAAATTAAAAAAGTATACAGAAGGGTAGAAATGCAAAAAATTAAATTAATTGAAGATCATTTGGCCAGCTTCAAAACTGGAGCTATTACAAAAATTCAATTTCTTGAAAAATTGTCAAGATATGTAAAGAAAAATTAATTAATTTAAATTTGATATATTTTGAATATAAGTTTATTCCTGTTTTGTTATTGTCATTAAATGAGTAGTTATCGTTTTTACCAAGAGTTTTGCTCACATTAACATTATATTAAATGTCTTGTATGTATAATATTGTATATAATAATATAAATATTGGTAAAATAAAATATTGGTAAAATTTTAATCTCTCGTAATCTACCTATGCTTCGGGAGCGAACTTACCTATGCTTCGGGAGCGAACTTACCTATGACCTTTTTCAAAAACTGACCGCGGGAGCGAACTAGTATGCGCCGAAACCCATATACCAAATTTCAGCTCAATCGGATTAAGCGACAGACACAGAGACAGACAGACACACAGACAGACGGAGAGACTTCCATCTGGAAATCGTTTTAATCGTCTCAGGGGACCTCAAAATGGATATATCTGTCGTTACCTCAATTTTTTTTAACGCGTTCACAATACTTTCACTTGACGAGTGACCGGGAAAGTAAAAAATATAACATTACCAAAATTCACATTTATTATGACCTCTAAGTCGGAAGAAACTCCAACTAATGCACCCGGTCCATCAAAACCAGAAGAAAAATATAACATTACCAAAATTCACACTTATTATGCCCACTGCTAAATTAATTTAGAATTAAAAACGCATTCATTCTTTTTCTCTCTCTCTCTCTCTATGATAATGAAAACTTAAATATTAAAACTGTCCGCATAATAAAATAGTAGCCGTAAGGGGTAGTCTCACACTATCGGGGAAGGGAAGAACCTTTACCCGATGTGCATAAAGCATTTCCACCCGCAAAAAAAAAAGAGTAGCTTTAGGTTAGGTTAGATCTTTGTAATAAATAAAGAAAAGTACGATACGTGTGACATTTTGACATTTGTTACATTCTGACAGATGTCATATTTTGACATTTGTTCATTTTGAGATTTGTTCATTTTGACAGTTGTTACATTCTGACACGTATCACATTTTAACAGTTGTCACGTTTTTACAGGTGTCACATTTTGACAAGTGTCCATTTTAACAGTGTTACTCAACGTTCCTATAAATATTTACCTAAACCCATGATTTCTGAAATTGAATTGGCAACGTTGTATTTTCAACTTTGAATTTATGAGATGGCTGTCATTTGACAAGCAAATTATTTATGTCCGTCAAATGAACCTTTCCTTTTTTATATAAAGCGGCAAATTTAAAATTGAATTCTTTCAGATTAAAACGCTAGAAATTAAATAAAGTCAAACCTTTTTACTACTATACTATACAGAAGAAAGGAGTGCAGTATTTAATTTGCAGAACGTAGTACAGATTCAAGAGGTAGAAATTTTATTTTTACCTCATCCTTCAATGCTTATTTGTAGTTAAAATTTAAATTTTAATACATCTGATCGGCCTAATATAGTTTTTGTCTAGATAAACCTGTTCTTTTGACAGATGTCAGACTCTATTTATTCATAGCCGTATCGTATGTATTTTAATTGATTCAGAATTTTGTATTAATATATATTTCAAAATGGCTTCATTCTAAAAATATTATCAGTCCTCCTAAATCCTTGAAGGCAGAATTATTAGTAATAGCAAGGCAACATAAAAACAAATTCAAAAAATATATTATAGATGAGATGGCCAGAGAAAAAGGAATTAAAATTCTCAGATTGCCTCCGAACCACGCAGAGTTAAATTCCATCATTGAACTGGTCTGGTCACAATTATTAAAAGGTTATGTTTCTCAAAACAATGAAACATTTAAATTTCCTGATGTGCGAAATTTGTTTTTGAATGCAGTTTCAGATGTAAATAGAGAACATTGGGGAAAATGCATTGGTCATGTTAAAAATGTGTAAAATTCATTTAGGAAAGTGGATAATGGATAATTTAATAGAACCGATAATAATAAACCTCAGAAAAGACAATTATAGTGATACCAGTAGTCTTAGTGAAGACAGTTACTTTTAAAGATAGTTCTTGAACTAACTTTTTTTTTAATCTTTGAGTTTAGGTAAGTACTGAAGCGTTACTTTCAATGCCAAGAGATTAAAAAAAGTTTAATCCCAACATCTGCATAAAGTTTATTTTTAATTTTTGTAAATAATATAACTTCAAAATTTAATCTGCGAAGTGCGTATATATATTTTATATGCTGTGACCTTATTTATATTATAGAAATTTATTTTGCAAAGTACGCCTATGGAATGTGACGTTATATCCCCACTTTTACTGTACTCATCCATCCTTTATAGTATATATTACTATAGAAACAAGTTATTATTATGTGCCGTTGCTAGGAAATAAAACTAAAAGCTTAACTTTTCTTGTAAATATCTCGGAAGATCGAATTTTCACAGACATGAGACCTACATTTTTTGCCGATTTAGATAGGAATTAGTCTACCCTGAAAGTTTCATTGAATTCTGACGAGTGGATTTCGAGATCCTCTGGACACACACACACACACATACAAACCTTGCTCGTTTAATAGTATTTGATAAAAAAACTTTAGAAAAAATGTAATTTGTTTTATATTAAAAAATTATTTATATATATATACAGTTTTAATCATCATAATCACGTTGATACAACAAAAAGCTAATATTTATACAGATATATAGATTCTTTATTGAAGTAGGATAGGTACACAAATCAAGAAAAAAAACTGCAGTATCTATGGGTATACAAAATTTATAGGTAATTGTTAAATTTGAAAAATTTTGTTAAAAAGGCACTTTAATATCATGGATCATAAATAAAATGTATACTGGAATATTTAAATTTGAATAAACGAAAAAAATAGTTAAAAATTACATATTTCAGTTAACTTGATTCAATAATTCTTGGAAATAATCTATAAATGTTGTCCCAGCATTTTCATTATTTTCTTCACCATCATTAAACTCTCCAAGATATTCCAGAACAAATTCATTTTCTTCAAAATCATTCTCATTTTGATCAATTGCAATATGTAAATGTTATTCCACTCATTGAAATGTTCTCTTCTTGATCTAACATTGTAGTCTTGTTCACGATTTAATGCTTCTGTGTCGCCAATTAGTCCAACATCAACAAACATCTCAAAATCTTACAATAAATCCATTTTGTTTAAATAATTTTGTTGTAGAATGACAACAGTTTTCACTTTAGTTTGTAAAACACCACTTATGTCTTTAATTCCGAACCTAAAAGCAATATTTTAGTCTTTAATAATCACTATTTAATTACTTATCTCAAATAAAAATAATAATGAAGTTTCTGTTAGGTTATGTTATGTTGACAATTCGCCCCTCAATTTCATTCAGTGCGCATGCTCTTGGGTTTTAACTGGTAGATAAATTCACTATCCGCCACATAAACCACCAGATAGCTTATCCTGGGGATAAGGGTACTTTAACCGGTAGATAGCGCTATCTGAAGGTGAAAAGACGGTATTTTCTGTTATCCCTCAGTTAAAATTTATCCTTAGGATAAACTACTTTAACCGAAGGTGAAAAGACTGGCCCTAAAACAGTTAAAATTTGACCCATTGCTTAATGCTTATGTAACCTTATGTACAAAACAGTGGATCCATTATTGGAATAGATATTTATTATAACGTTTAAAAATATTTATATGTATTTAAATTTTAAAATCTATTCCAATTAACATTCTATTAAACAAAAACGCCCCATTAAAATTTAATTCCAAAAAGCGAACTAGCACATATTTCTTTTTAAAAACTCTGTTTTTTCCATTAAATTAGTAACTATAACGAGTTTAATGTGATTAAACAAAATAAATGGAGTGACATTATTTAAGAGCCTGTCTGGATGTTTTAACTGTAGTAAATATAGGCAAACTGTCGACGTCAATGCAAAGTAGGGTATAGAGTATGTATCCTGTCGGACTGTTCAATAAATCATTATTACATTTGGAAATTACAAATGACGTGATTTACTTTAAAACTAGCGTGTCATCATATATCATTAGTGGCTCAGGCAGATTTATCATATCATAAATCGGGATATCTGATACCGTACGAATAAAAAGTACAGCGCGAACAGTGAATAATATTTGGAAAGCACAAAAAGATTTATTTTCAGTCATAACTTCACATATTATACTTTTTCCTTCGTTATCAAGGGAAAGCAGAGCGAACGTCGTTTTTTATACGAAACACTTTCTAAGATTGCTCGAGAAATATATATTTAATATACGCAAATAGGGAGTGACTCCTAGTTTTTGATAAATGGTTATGTTTATAGCTTTCTCAATATGATCTGATAGATAAAAATCCTCAATCGATTTTGGGTCGTTCCCTATTTCTACCAGGAAGCAAATAAAAATAAAATTAAGTTGTATATACAGGGTGTTTCATAGTTAAACCGACATACGTTAACTGTAAATAGAGGGAACTTAGGTGATTCCAAATAACCTTGGTTAATCGGTCTAACGCCTTTAATAACCGAGATACGGGGTGTTTCATCCATTTCGGCCAATATTTTGATAAGCCGTAACTTTAGAACCGCTCTGTAGATTTCTTTCATACTTGGTACAGGTATAGTGTGTTAATAGCGCAATCCTATAGTGTAAGAACTACAGTTAAAATCCAGATCCGGATTAAGAAGAATTTCCAAAATTTGAAATATTTTTTAAAATTGGGATGGATATTTGAAAAGAACGGAAAAAAATTAGTTAAAAGTGAATTTTTTTAAGTGTACATCCCATTCTAATACTGGAGTTTTGACGTCAAATTACATCAAATGCATTTTTTTCATTTTAACAAGTAGTAACTTTCGAAATACCCGGTAGATTTCTTTCATATTTGGTACAGGTATCATTTTTAGTAGCCCAATCGTATAGTGCAAGGACTATACTACAGTTAAAATCCAGATACGGATTAAGAAAAATTTATAAAATTTGAAAATCCCCAACGCAACACGCTGTATATCGGATATTTTTTAAATTGGATCAGACATTCGAAACGAATGGAAAACTAAGATGTTCTAACATATTTTTATAAATGCACATCTCGTTCTACATATTACTAAACTTTTAAAGTAAATTGAATTAATGCAATACATATTGTCACTTTCATAAGCAATAACTTTGGAAATGTACAGAGTTCTTTAATATTTGGTACAGGTAGATTGTTTAAATAGCCCAAACGTACAATAGAAGAACTAAAATTTGTAAAAGTTGGTATTCTCTAAAATAACATCCTGTATATCAAATTTTTTTAAATGATACCTATTTAAAAATAGAAAAAATAAGACAAAAGATGTGTTATACTAAAATATTTTTATAAGTGCACAAGATCGTTCTACAAACAAAAAATACAGATTTAATTTTTCGGATTAATTCCGGATACAAAACTTATTAAACTATCAAGTAAGCTGCGGCAATAACACCTCTTTTTTCTTTTTTCAAATAGGTATCCGATTACATTTTAAAAAATATGATATACAGGGTGCTATTTTAGAGATTATCAACTTTTACAAATTTTTCGTAATCCGGATCTGAATTTTAACTTTATTCTTGTATCTTGTATTGTTATTTAAACAATCTACCTGTACCAAATATGAAATAAATCTACAGGGTGTTTTCAAAGTTACGACTTATGAAAACGACAATATGTATTGCATTAATTGAATTTACTTTAAAAGTTTAGTAATATGTAGAACGAGATGTGCATTTTGTAAGGCTTTTTCTTGCCACAAAGAAAAATATGCCTTATAAGTGACACCCTAGTACGGAAATTGCCCGAGCGCCAGATTATTTAATGTGGTTTACTCCACAACGGCGTCTTAGGGACACAGGTAGCTTCAGATGGAGATACGGTATCTCCAGGGGTCTTGTTGACTTCAGATTAGTTCTATTTTAACTTATTATTTAATTTTTAAAAGCCCTGAAAAGAGATAAGGTCTGTGAATATAAACCAGAATTAACGTAATATATTATTTTTAACTATATTTACAATAGAAAATAAGTCAATATTTCAAAGCCCAACCCTCAAAACCCTGAACAAAAAAAAATAATTAAATTAAATGCTCGATTCGGAATTTACTTCGCGTAATAATCGGATTTCGCGTAATAATCGGACTGACTCAATCAGACTAAGTTAAAGGTATTAAAATAAGGAAAAACTCGAGTAAGATTATTGAATTAATTAAATACTAATATTCGGCGGAAGCATTCGTTAAATTTATTAATTCAAATTAACCGGAAAAATATATTTAAATGATTTATCTAGTCAATCGACCGGGAGAAACGGGAATACAGACTTACGATCGAATTTACCAGGTTTCTATTAAATAACGGCAATTCTAGCCAGAAACGGAGTCTTGTCCTAAGCTTTTAACGTACCATTCATTAGCAAACGATAGCTAACCAGGATTGCTAATGCCTGTTGACGCAAGCCTAGTTTGAAAAAGATATTAATAAACGATAGCTAACCAGGAGAATTAATATCAATTCCAACAATCCTCTAAACGGGAACGCGGCGGGTGAATTTACAGTGGACCCCTTGATATTGATTAACGATAGCAAACCAGGAAAATCAATACCAATCCCGGCAAGTCCAAATACAAAACAAAAACACGCTTGAGGTTGTCAGACCCTTCTTAGGCGTTTAGCAAACGATAGCTAACCAGGAATGCTAATGTCTGTTGACGCAAGCCTAAGACAGGACGAATATTGATTAACGATAGCTAACCGGGAAAATCAATAAAAGTCCTGTTAGACCTCAATGAATAAATCCAAAGTACCGCTTTTGATTAATTAGAGTGAATATAAATAATTAAGAAAAGTAATACGAATTCGGAATAACCTGGTAAAGTCGTATCTAGCCTCGTTCCGGCTCTTTAAAAAGAAAATACTAATCGGCTTTTATTATATCACAAAACGAAAATTCAAAAATCAAACGTTTGCTTCCGGACGGCACGAAAATTAAAAGTGAAACGAAAACAGTTAACTTGAAAATATTTCTAAATTAATTTCCCAAAACAAAATTAAAATTTCAATAATCTAACTCGATCAACAAAGTAAAAATTTAATTATTCAAAAACTAAATCTCAAAATCTAAATCAGAAATAATTTAATTAATTAAATTAATCTCAAAAACAAATCTTAAATTTCGGCAAAAATGTAAATCAAATAAGATTTTAAAATTCGGATGTGATTTCGTAGTTATAAATCAAAATAATTAAAACGCGTGTAAAATAAAACGAATCGTTTGGCTTCAAATTGACGACGGTCTTTCACGGCGAAAAACTTATCTATGTTTACCTCGGTTTTTTTGGTTTATCGGCGGAAAATTTGCAACGGATAGAATTATTTACGCGGCTGGACTTTTCGACTCGCAGTAAAAGAATAAATCAGTGTTGCCGCACTAGGCTAAAAAATAGTAGTAGATTGGATATTGAAAGTGGAGTAGATGAATGCCAAAGCGGAGTAGAACTTAGTGTTCAGAGAGCATATTCAGTCAACTTCTTTTACGCATGCGCCATCAGCGTTGCTTTGTCACGGTCATGTCAAACCGATTAGATAAAATTATCCACAGTATAGGACCGAAAATATTTTATTGAAATAGCCTATGGAAAACATATTTATTATATTTAAAAACATAAAACTCTAAAACAACATATATTACAAGCTCAGTTACCTCATAACTTGGATTAGAAAAACAAACTGAACAAAGAGTACATAATATTATTTATTATAAACTCAAAAAAACAAATATATCACAAGCTGTATTTCCTCATAACTTGACTTAGAAAACAAAAACTATTATAAACTAAAAAACAAATATATCACAAGCTCAAACTTGTCCTCAATCAAAATCGGACTAATTTTTTTTGTACCTTATACGAGTTATTTATTAGATACTTTTTTCAAAAGTCTTTTTGAAGGTTCAAATTCGTAACAGTGGCCACCTTTCAAGTCAAGAAGAGATTTCACATGCATTATAGAATCACATGTGTCGACTTCCAAGCGATTCCTCTGTTTTGTTTTCATCAATGTCAATTGAGAAAATATTCTTTCTGCTGCAGCAGAAGAATGAGGAATGGTCATTATCACTTTAATAACTTTCCACAAATTGGGAAACATAGGTTCATCTAAACCATTTTTAATTTCCATAGCAGAATTCCAAAAAAATTTCAAAATTGCAATTGATTTTGTTTTTAAGATCTTTCACAGAACTGACTAAACGATACTCTGAATTCAAATTTTCTACATCCACATGAGGGATTAACTGGGGAAAAAAATCTAAAATTTTTGTCACTGAAAGATGATCCCCAGACATAACTTCTTTGGGAGAAAAACATTTCAAGAAATGTAACAGAGGATCATTGAAATCAATACGTTTTTTAATCTGTTTACATAATTCTATGTAAAAGCCGAGAGCATTGGTTCTAAATTTCAAGAGCTCATTTTCATTTAGAGATTCTTTTTCAATGATCTGTTCAACCTTTGCCCCAAAATACATTTTTTCAATCTTGATGAATTGATGGGGATTTTCAACATTCAACTGATTAACAGGTGTTTCATCTAAGTACTCTTTTTTCATATAATTTCGTAAAAAAGTTTTGAATAATTCTGTCATTCTGACTAAGACCACATCTATTTTACATGTTTCACTCTGGAATTCTTTGTTGAGATTATTTACAAATCCTAGAGAATAGGATAGAAAATAAAAGTAAATCCTATATACAGGATTATTTAGATTTTCTAGAATTAAGGTAGTATTTTTCAGATTTTCTGTGTAAACTGTACCAAATATGAAAGGTATTTCGTGTGAAAATGAAAAAAATGCATTTGATGTAATTTGACGTTAAAACTCCAGTAGTAGAATGAGATGTGCACTTAAAAAATTTTTTCACTTTAACTCATTTTTTTCCGTTCTTTTCAAAAAATCTGATATAAATGGTGTTGTTTTGGGGGATTTTCAAATTTTATAAATTCTTCTTAATCCCGATCTGGATTTTAATTGTATTCTTACACTACAGGATTGGGCTATTAACACACTATATCTGTACCAAGTATGAGAGAAATCTACAGGGTGGTTCTAAAGTTACGGCTTATCAAAATATTGGCCGAAATGGATGAAACACCCCGTATCTCGGTTATTAAAGGCGTTAGACCGATTAACCAAGGTTATTTGGAATCACCTAAGTTCCCTCTATTTACAGTTAACGTATGTCGGTTTAACTATGAAACACCCTGTATTATATTAAATAAATAAATTGTTAGGAGGAATAGAAGATAAACTACAAAGATGCAAAATTATTTAAAAAAGTTTTGAGAGAACCAATATTAACGCAGTTGTAGAAAACAAATATAAACTTTGTAGCAGCAAATTTAAAGAAACCCGCATGATTGTTAAGGGATTTGGTATACCTATGATGAATTTTGTAAAAATAGTGTAATCGTTAACAACTTCAGTTAAACTCACAATGGAGGTGGCTGGATCTTGTAGAAACAAGTGGACTGTATTGCAATGAAAAATAATCACCCGGTATAATAAAAAGCGTAACCAGGGAACGATGTCAAAAAGGAAAAGACAGATTGATCAACACAAAAAAAGAGGAATGTCAAAGATTTTCTGAATGTTAAAAAATTTAAAAATATAAATCTACCCAGAATTTTATACATGATGAAGAAGTTCTAATTGATAAATAATTTAAGTTAATACTAAGTTGTGATCTGTAGCCGGAATTTGTACATTGAAGAGAGATGGAGAATATGCTTTATTGTTATAGAAAAATTACAAAAATTTTATAGACAAAGCGAAATTGATCATAATAAAAATAAATTACTAGACAAAACAAAACACAAACAAAATATGAATAACAATTGCATTGTATATGCAATATCCGTCACTATGAATTATTGTTCAAATTAAAATTTTCAAATTAACTTCTCCTATATGCTCCTACATGCTGCAACCCAAAAGTCTAAGCCCTAGTCGATCTTCTAAACTAATCTGTATCGGGGGTTATTATACAATTTTTAGCATTGTAGGTAATAGAATTTTTTATTAGGTCAGAGGTGGGAATAGCTAAGTAAACATCAGTATCTAAATTTCTTGTAGTATATCTACGAGTTGGTCTATCCGATAACTTTTGAATATGCTTGCGAACTAAGCAGACGGATTCAAAGATAAATAGAGCAGGAAGGGTTAGAATTTTGAAATTTTTAAAGTAATTTTCGCAGTGTCCTACTACTTAAGCCAAATACATAACGAATTGCTCTTTTTTGTAATTTGAAAATAGATTCGAAGTGGTATAAGCTAGAAGAACCCCAGAACGGTAAACCATAGCGAAGGTGAGATTCTAATAAGGAAAAGTAGGTCATTAATGCAGTAGTAGGGGTTAGCTCTTTAGAAACAGTTTTAATGGCAAAACATGCAGAAGATAATTTTTTTGCGAAAGTATCAATATAAGTGGACCATTTCAGGAATTTGTCAATATAAAGAATTGAGTTTACCGTTTGTTTTTGTTGTTTGTTTGTTAATTTTAACGTCTCTTTTCTGACCTAATGGCCTAAACTGGACGGGATCTACAGCTTATCGTGGGCTCCGAACCTCGGTCCTCAATCACCTTAAACCCAGGACTATGCCTTTGTCATGCAGGTGATCTACCGACTAACAAGTGTGTAATTGTGTCACCAACCCCTATCAGTTCCACGAGATATCCGATCTCATTCGGCCTGTTTACCGGCGTGAATGAAACTACGTATAATACAAATACCTTTTTGCACTTGCCCAAAGTCTTATCTGACTTTAATTACACTTGAATACGGCAGGATTAGAACCTACTCCCCGAACACTGACCAAGTTATAAGCTGTAAAGTGCCTCTGTAAGACATTGCTACGGTTTTACTGGTGTTGAAACAAAGCCAATTCGAGTCAGACCATGACTTCATAGTTACTAGATCTTTGTTTATGCTAGATTGTCTGTATATCAGAACTACTCCAGGTTACACTCGTGTCATCGGCAAATAAAGTAATTCTTCCACTTATTTTTAAGTCTGTGATATCGTTGATGAATAATAAAAATAAAATTGGACCTAACACTGAACCTTGAGGTACTCCACTTCTAATTGGCAGATTTTAAGAATTCTCACCATTAGCACGGGCCTGCTGATTTCTATTTTCTAAGTAAGTTTTAAACCATTGCAAAGGAGAACCCCGTACGCTATAAATATGTAGTTTCTTAATTAAGATTTCATCAAAGGCCTCTGCGAAGTCACAAAAGACTGAAGCTGTGAAAAGTTAATCGTTAAGTAATGTATAGATTTCATTAAGAACGGAAAACGTTACGTCACTAGTGCATTTTTTAGGAAGGAAACCATAGTGATGAGGTGTTAGGATGTTTTATTTGGAAAGAAAGGGCAGTAGGCCATTTTTCATTAGCCTTTCAATTATCTTCGTTAAGGTAGGTAATGTAGCAGTAGGTCTATAGTTACAGGTTTCGGCTTTGTCGCCACCCTTATGAAGTGGGGTTATTATAGCTGTTTTTAGACAGCTTGGAAAGATACCAGGTTCGAAGGATTCATTAATCAGCGAAGTTAACATGTTAATTGCGACATCAGGTATATTTGAAAATATTTTAGTGGACAAGCCATCATTTCCACAGGAAGATTTATTTTGAATGTTGTTTATGGTTTGCACTAGTTCGTGCTTATCTACTGATCCTAGGAAGAAACTATTAGTGATCCTTTTAGTAGGTAGGAAGAAAGAGTGAGCATCCTGACCCGGAGCTATGTTAGAGCTGATATTTTTACTTACATTAACAAAATAATTGTTTAGTTTATCAGGACTAGGATTAACAGTGTTTGAAGAATGGGTTCTTAAGTCATTTATAATAGACCAAGTTTCTTTGGAAGAGTTTTTAGCTCTTGAGATGCGATGTTTATACTAGTTTTTCGTAGTAGATTTGATAATTTTCCGATACAGTACTCTATAGTTGTTGATATAATTTAATATTAGGGGGTTATCTGAGAATTTTTTTAATATACATACGTGACCTCATATGTTTTTGAAGAGATTCTTATTCCTTTAGTTGTCCAAGGTTTATGACGTTTAGTTTTAATGGGGTGAAGGGGAAATGCTGTGTTGAAACACTTAATTATTTTATTTAGGAAGTCCAAGAATTTATAGTCAATATCTTCAGAAAGATCATTCCAATTAGTAGCTAGACACAAGTTATAAAATTTTTCAAAATTACGCTGAGAGAAAATTCTACTCAACTGACTGACTTTTTTTGGGGCTGTGCGTGGTATCACAAATTTGGCAAAAACTGCTTCATGGTCCGAAATACCTGAGCTAATTACTTGGTGTTCAACATCAGCGGGTTTAAAATCGGAAACTACGTAATCTATAATTGTAGATGATGTTTTGGTGATTCTAGTTGGCGAATCTACGTGCATAGTGAGACTGAATGATTCAAAAATATTTGTCAGAGACTTTTAGCGCAAAGTCAATATTTAAATCGTCGCATAAATTTTTCCTACTTTTTATAGGCAATGCGTCAAGTAAATTAAGAAGATTCTCGAGAAAAAGGTGGACATTTGATTTGGGAGTTCTATAAATACAAATAATAAACAAATCAATGTTTTTGTTGTACACCATGGAGAATTCAAAGACATTTTCAGTTTGTAAAAAATCGTATTTAGATACAGCAAAATTAGAGTTCCACCATGGTCTGTACTATTTCTGTCATACCCCTAATTACAGTATATTTTTGAATAAAAATTGGTTCGTCAACTTGTAATCAGTGCTCTGTAATAGCCACTATTTGGGGAAACCCTAACTCTTCCTAAGACAAATACGACTCCTCAGGTTTGTTCCGCATTGATTGAATAATAATTAGAACCATTCTTAATTTTTTCTCTGCACGACCAGTAACTCTATCTGGGGATTCTAGTTCCCCAGAACACGTCAAATGAACTAACATTTTCTCCTATGAGTATCGGCAGTAAAATAGCGGTTATTGTACTCCCTTTGCTTTTGAAGGTGAATTCTTCGTTCCGCGGTGATATATGACCTGTAGGTAGATATATCGTTATCCGCTTGAGGTGGACCAATACCATATAAATCATGATAATTATAATGTTAATATACGGAGTTATGGATAAAGACATTTAAATTGGTCCAAACTTGGCTATTTTTCTTTCAAATTTCACTTGACCGCAGGAAGGTTAATATATATTTCAACACCATATATAGAGAATTAACAAACTCTGTTTCATTATAACTTTCAAGAAGTTACTAAACATTTGTATCTATCTAGTGTAAAATTACAAAAGTTTTATTTAAAATTGACAGACTAGTATTCAACTGATTAAAAAATATATATGAAACCACTAAACTCAAAATTATTTCATTAATCCAAAACCATTTCTGAGTGATTGTTAAACATACAAAAAAATATATAGTACTCGAAATGTTTCCTTTGGAGTCAGTTAAAAATTCTCAATTCACAATTTATCTATGACGCTAAAGTAAGAGAGGAACATCAATATTATCCAAAGTTAACCAATTGTTAAGAGACGTCTATTTGTTCTGGTATGGGAGACAGGATAAAAATTCTGTCTTACATCTACACTTTGGCGTATTGAATACCGCGCCACATTTATTTTCTGAGTGCTTGAACTAAAATGCAACTCTAAATTGTCTTTTGAGCATACCTAAGTGCAATTATTTTATTTTCATTTATTTGTCTATAATTATGTATAGAGCACAATAAGATATTAAATTAGTCTTGAACTTATCCTTTACCAAAACGAAAGAGATTCGCATTGCAAAAAGTTTTTTCAGTTTTAATGTTTCAGATTTAGCAGTCATGTCTAAATTAATCATCAGTGAAAAAGTATTTGTTTTTAAAGTGTTTTCGGGCAAGAAAATGGGCCGCATCCGAAATCCCTCCCGAAGAAGGGTTTCTTACCTCTCGCTAAAAAGGTCACATACGAATTCCCTCCTAAGCTCTAAATACATTACCTGCTTCTAATCTTTATATGAAGTTGAGACGTTGCCGGATTTTCGTTCCTTTGTATATTTTTGGCAAACTTTTTATTTAATTTATTTTATTTTCATCTTTTATGAATTAAATATAATATAGTTTTATAGATAACGCAATAATAACGATTATTTTTTGTTATTAATAATTTGACAAAAAAATATAAAGACAGAATAAGTATTTTATACATTTATTTAAAAAAATCATCAGAAGAAACAAAATATAGAAATATAAAATTACAAAATGTTTTTCTTAAATTTATACGATATTAGTTTGACAAATCCCAATTTATTTATTTTACCTTCTCTTAATTCTAACATTTTCTCATTTACAAAGTTTATTTTTAATATATTTTCCGCAACAATTATTTTTGGCGTCGAAACGAATTCATTTTATTTGAAATTGTAAAATTATATCAAGAAAATTATTAATGTTAGGATGAGGGCAGTAGAAAGAAGAATTATATTTGGAATGAAAACTTTCACATGGGTTTGTGGTTCTTTGTAAGGATGTAAAGTGCTCAGCCCAAAGATGTGGAGGAAATGTCGAATTTTCAGATATGTAATTATCAACAAGATAATCACAAAACTGGGTGACTCTTTCATTAACTGGTTTAATTTCTGCCAAATCCATAGCAAAAAAATCACCAACATCTTCAGGATGTAAAAATGAAAGGCCAAAAATATAAATAAGAAAATGTATAATTTCAGTTGAGTCTACACCTTTTTTCTGGTATTCTGGAGCTAAGCCCAGTGCTTGAACCTTTCTATACCAAGCCTGACCCAAATGAAAACGACATCCACGAAGGTCTGCTTCAGGAAATGCCTTATGAATACTATTATGAATGGAAATTTCAAAGTCCGAAGTTATTACTTTAGGGGATACAGGGCAATTAATTTTAATACATTCTTCTATGATATATTTAAAAGTGAGATAATTAGAAGATGATTTTTTATCGTGAAGTAAACAGAAGACGAGGGGAATATAATGTCCATTTTTCAAGCCATGTATAGTAAATAATTGAGTGAAAAAACGAGGACAGTACTCAAAAGTTCCGTCAACGTACCAATTCGAAACAGTCGAAAGAAAATGAAGATTTCAATAACATGATAAAATAACAATATGATTATCTTTGTCATTTTTAATTATAAAATTTTCGTTTCTATTTGTAGTGATCGAAGATGAATCAATAGCATTATGAAATTCAGATATATTTTTTGGAAGTTTAATTAAATAATGGGTGGTTCTGGTGTAATATAAATTTTTCCTCACCCTATTGATATCTGAGATAGTAAATGTCTCTATATTCGTCTTCTTAAGTTCTTTACAGATGAGCTTCATTGGTTTTTCGCTGATATCTTCCACGGCTGCTTTTTTTATTGAATTGCTTACGGCTTTTCTATTGTAAACTTCGATAGACAACTTCTCGTGATTATGATCTAATATCGATTCAATGATCGTATTTTCACATCCCTGCGTTTTCACAAATGCTTTGCAGGTTTTTTTATTACATGTCCATCGTTTTATTGTATCTTTGGCTAACATTTTTTGAAAACCGAACGTAAAACCATCAATTGATAATAAAGGTTTGCCTCTTTGACTGGAACACATCGTTGATTCCATAATTTCGGATATTATGATTTAAACACAATTTGATCTTGAAATCGACAAATATACAATACAAGATACAAGACCTAATTTTTTTTTTTTAGTTTATTATTTATTTTCATTTGGTATATATTACATTTTCTAGAACATTTCATTTTCCTAATTCCCTGCTATAGGAGTTTTCCTCCTTTTCAGGGTGAGGCCCTGATTACAATATTAGTAACCTAGCTAGCTAATTTTTCCTAAGGTTTCTGTGCGCGTTGGTGTGTTATATTTTGTGTGTGTTGGTTGGGGCCTGTGTGGGCAGGAGCTGTTTCCCAGTTTTTTATCTAAGAATCGCCAATTTTGCTATTTCCACCCTTATGTTTGGGGAAAACGGTGCCCAATCTAGGGGGGGAAATATGATTTAGGAAAACCACGAAAACCTAAATCACGATTCTGTACAGGTGGTTCTTATGTTCTATTTATTATGTTCTATAATGTTATGGTATTGTATGTTGGGGGTTGGGGTTTGTGGGGGGTTTACCTTATGGTGAGGGGGGCGGAGTCCATTAGATCCTGGTGTTCGGGGGGGAGGGGGAGGTCTTGGGCGTCAGCCAGAAGTCTGAGGTTGGGCTGTGGGAGTTTAGCTTTGGGTTTCCTGAAGAGGGGGAGACGACGAGGTCGCCAAGGGGTGAGGAGGGTGTTTTGGGCTTGGGTGTTTGAGCCATTCAGGGTGCGAGAGACGTATTTTTTCCGTAGGAGTTGGAAACGAGAGAGAATTGGGGTGCTGGAGACGTTGTTGTAGACTTCTCTAGAAGGAAACAGATAGGGGAGATATTGACATCGTCGTAGGATACGTCTCTCGAGTGAGGAAATTTTTCGGGCTAGATGGGGGGGTAGTACGCCATATGGGACTGCTCTGTATTCGGCAACGGGGCGGATGTAGGAGTTGTATGTGTGTATGAGGGTTTTGGTGTTGCACCGTCCAAACCGGCCACACAAAGCGCCAAGGAGGCGGGCTCGTTTACGCATTCTGTTAAGCGTGTTGTCAAGGTCAGGAGATCATTTAAGTGTTTGAGAGAATCGAACACCTAAATAATCTACTTCCCTTTGTTGAGCGAGCCTGACTCCCTGGAGGTTTACAATGACGTCTTGGGGGAGCTGGGTGGGTCTTTTTGAATTCGGATGTTTAAAGATGATGAATTGTGTTTTTTGAGGATTCAATGAGACCCTCCACCTATTGCTCCAGCTGGTGAACTGATTCAGTAGGTTTTGGGTTCTGATGCTAAGTTGGTTAGAGTTTTGGGCTACCGAAATCAGAGCAGTGTCGTCGGCGTATAGAAGGCGGGTTGATGATGGATGGTTTGGGGGCGGGAGGTCGCAGGTGTAGATGAGATAGAGGAGGGGGGCCAGGACGGAGCCCTGGGGCACTCCAGCGAGGGGAGTGAAAGGTTCGGACTGGGCGTTGCCTACTTTGACTTTGATGGTACGGTCCAAGAGATAAGAGTGGATGAGTTTGGTGATGTTAAGTGGGAGACCTATGTTCATGAGCTTTTTGACTAATCCGGCATGTCAGACTTGGTCAAAGGCTTTTTGAACATCCAGAAGAACGGCTGAGGAGATTTGATTAGAGTTACAAGAACTAATAAACTTACAAGTATTTATACAACATTTAAGTCATCATCATTATACAAAATAGATTATTAACAATCAATCAAAACATTTAATAGGTAACTACCTATTCATGGAATCATTGTAAACAGATTTATTTGATCCTTATACGAGTGCAAATCAGCAAATCCTTAAGAAATCCATTAAGAAGAGATTAGAAACGTGTGAGGTTAAGAAAATTGGAGTATTTAGACTAGAATTATACCAAATTTAAAGTAAAATGAAATCTGATTATTTGATTAAGTCAGGTAAAAATTGGAATTGAAATTTGAAAATTTGTTTTTAATTATAAACAACTTTCCTTTCTAAAAAAATGTGTAAAATAATAAATAATGGTACTTCTCTCTTGAGATATTTTCATGTTTTCTTAATTTATTAACATCTTGTACATTAAATCTAAAATTTTTGAATGTTAATCTCATTTTAAAAAGAAACAAATTTTTTATAAAAAAATAAGTTTTTGTCGTAATATTAATAATAAACATTTTTCGCCTCTTGTCAATTCCATCCGTTTATTTATGAAATTAAAAAAATGTCGTACTGTGAAATATTCTTGTTAACATATTTTATGTAGCAGTGCATAAAAATTAGAAAAATAAAAAATAGATACATACCTATTTAAATTATAATTTGGCAACATTGTGTCATTATACAGAGATTAAGCAGACAAAATATCACCCTAATGGATTAACGAAACGGAGGCATTTCGATTGTACCCGGGAGGGAATGCATGCTTGAAAATATTTACCTGAAAAAATCGGAGGCATTATGACATCGCCGAGAAAATGAAGAGATGAAAGATAATTAAATATTACTGTTATATTTCTAGAATCATTGCATATAAAGACGTAAAAGACCTATTTCTGTATCAACTCCAGAAAATACAAAAGTACATGAAGAGATAAATTTACAAAAACAAAGTATTACATTATGACAAATTCTAATTATTTTTATATTAAATGAAATAGAGCAGCCAAAAATGTATAACATTTGGAATGCCGTATCTTATTGGTAGAATTTCTCTTCAGCATCTCAAAATTTCACTAGTCTAGGGGAAAAATGTATAACTGAGCAGGTTAATGGAGGTTATATTTTTTATACGAGAAAGCTGATATCTTTCAGTACATAACTTTCTGACTTCACATAGCACCTCAGAATTCCTCTAGCTGGGGGAAAAAGTGAAAAGTGAGCAAAATTTTTGGTAACGAAGGCTTAATTTTGGTACGGAATGTTGACATCTTTCCATTTTTAGAGTTGCTATTTCTGATATTAGAATTTTACTGCAGATTCTCTCCTAGACTAGGGGAATTCTGAGGTACCGGCGAAAACTTCTAATATCAGATATAAACTTAACAACTCAAAAGACAGAAATATATGGGTATATATTGCTCTCACGGAGTTTCAAATTTCCAAAATCTAGCAATTTTGCCCTAGACTAGGGAATATAAATACGCTCTGATTAATTAATTAAAAAAAAATTTAATCTAATATAAAAAATTACGAAAAAAAATTACGAAACTAGAATGGTAAATAAAATTTCATATTTCGCAATTCCTGGATCCTCTTTGGCGACGCGGATTTTAATCCTAAAAATATACGAAATTAAATTGTATAAAAAGGAATGGTATCTATGATATATTCTCAAAAGAGACTGATTTCTCCTCTCAACGGTACACGTATCAGCGGTGAAGGAGAAAACCGAGTAGAACCCCTAAAGCAAACATCATAAAATATACTTGAATGAACTTGAATATAATACAAGGCAAATAGTTACTTAACATTAAAATAAGAAGTTCTTACGGTTATACATTTTTTTTAACTAATAAACAATGAAGGAAACTAATAATATTACTATTAATAATAGTAATAAAAATAATAATAATAATAATAGTAATAATATAATATAATATGCTATATTGTCCCTCAAGAAAAAAGCCTCAGGATATCACTAAATTCCTTATACATTTATTCCTTTACGTCCTTAACATAAACGAAATATATTTAGTAAATCTTTTTATTAAAATGTGGATACTACGTACTCACCCTTCCAATTGGCAATAATTATGGCTATTTTCAAGAAAAATCTGTTAAAAATCATGTTATTTTCTATAAAAATTGTTACCTTCAATTTATATTTTAGATTAACATTACTTATCAAGTAAAAAACAAAGTAAACTCTTGCCCATTGAAGGTTAGTAAATAATATAACACAATCATCTTATACTGGGTGTTCCAACTAAAATTTTCATCCAAATATTTTGAGTTTTGTTCAAATTTTGAAAAAATGCCGAAACAGGTCAATTTTAACCCAGAGGGGGCTTAATTTTTATCGTAGTTTCAAACTTCTTTTTTCATCCCTCTAGGCCCAGAACCACCTCAGATCTTTGAAGTTTTCCTCAAATGACCTTGACCCTGACCTGATGAGGTCAAGCGGACCTCGGATCCAGATTCCGCGACCCCAAAAACCCCTAATTACAGTAGTAAAGTTCTTGTTTTTTTTGTTGGGCTGTGTAATCTAAGCAGTTTTCTCAAAAAAGGGTCATTCAAAATAAAAAAAAAACGGGATGGCATTAGATAATGAAAGCAGCTTCAAAATGATGTGTCACTTAACACCCCTTGCCATTCAAGATTTTTCAAGGGGTGGTTCTGGACGCTAGAGGGATGAAAAAAGAAGTTTGGAACTAGGATAATAATTGATCCCCCTCTAGGTTAAAATTGACCTGTTTCGTCATTTTTTCAAAATTTGAACAAAACTCGAAATATTTGGTTGCTGATTTTAGTTGGGACACCCTGTACAGTTGAAGAAAATACCATTTTTATAAATAACTTCAAAACCGAAATTATTACTATTCTTTTAATCATTCATTAACTTTTCAATATTTAGTAGTTTATTGTCGAATTCAAAAATATTTTTCTTACCACTAAAAAATTTATTTGAATTTTCAATACCATCATTACAAATACGTTCTGAAATCACTTTTAGACTTTATTATTAACTAAATCAATAAAATTTAAATATTAGATATGGAAACCAGTTAGGAATCTACTCTATTCGATTTATTCTGTCTTTAAGCTTCGTCAGTTGTGCCTTAAAATCCAATAAATCAGTTGCAAACACGCGTAAGGTCAATAGCAATATTAATTAAAAGATTAAAACTATGAAATTGTGCTATCATATAAAGGGTGACCCAGAGGTGTGTGCATGCTCCATAACTTTTTTTCTACCCAAGCTATCGATGTGAGGTTTTTTTTAAACGATAGAACGGACAATGAGGCACATTCTAAAAATATTTCTATTTATATACAGGATGTTCCAAATAAGATAACAACTAAGTTCTGTTTTTTAAATAGCGTTGTGCAGAGATCCACAAAAAATTCAGAACTTCAGAGCTGTTCAAGATAACTTAATAAACTTTTTTCGAGTCGATTTCTTAAGCTTTAGCGCATCTTTCGAGATGTAGACGAACTCGGAGTCTATGTTCTATCGCCTACTACGATTTTTTGAAAATGACAAATTACAAATAGCAATAACTCGACTTTTTCAAATACATCACCCTATATTTTATTAAATCATTGCATGGAATTTTTTAAGAGCTTTTTGCTGATAGAGTTTTTGGAGTTTACTTTGTAAATCTTACGATATTTATGCAAAATAAGACATTTCTCTCTCTCTCTTTCCACTGGATTAAAACCACTTAGTTGTTAAAAAAGTTTTTTTATTGACGTTTCGGCTTTCTATATCGAAAGCCGTTATCAAAATGACATAAAATAAATAAATTTACTAGAAACAGAACACTTGACAATCTTGCAAAAATATGACATCAACATAGTATACATAGAATAAGATTTTGAGATTGAAGATGTCAAAATCTATTTCAATCATATTTTTGTGACGTTTCTGGGAACGAATTTTTAAAGGATAGCGCATTTGCATATTATAAGAGAATTTATACTTCGTCATAAATGAAGTTTTCGTATTAATATTATCATAAGAAAAAACCAGATAAAAACTTATGATACTATCCCGATATAGATGGTATCCTTTTTGCAATTAACTCTTTTTGTAAAATAGGTATCCAAATTTTTGAAATATCAACCGAACAATTAGAAACACATTCGTTATTATTTATTATTAATAAGACATGTTTGACGGTTTACTCGAGAAAAAAAGGAATCGAGTAGGCCGCTGTCGTAAAATTTGACAGATTCATACAATGAAATTGTAATATAAACAGAAATACATAACAAAGTAAACAATTTTATAAACAATGATTTTTGTGTGGAACATGATGGTGACGGTGACCTAAGTACGGGCATTTGTTATTAATCAAAAATGTTTACATTGTTTCCTATTAATCATGTTCATGTTCTTGCAAATTGTATTACTAAAATTGTTTACTTTGTAATGTATTTCTGTTTCTATTACAATTTCATTTTGTTGAAATATTTTCTTTTCAAAATTGTATGAATCTGTCAAATTTTACGACAGCGACCTACTTGATTCCTTTTTTTCTCTAATAAACCGTCGACCATTTCTTATTTTGCATAAATCTCGCAAGTTTTACAAAATAAACCCCAAAAACCCGATATCAGCAAAAAGCTCTTAAAAAATACCATGCAATGATTTAATAAAATATAGGGTGAGGCCTTTGAAAAAGTCGAGTTATTGCTATTAGTAATTTGTCATTTTCAAAAAATCGTAGTAGGCGATAGAACATCGACTCCGAGTTCGTCTACATCTCTAAAGATGCGCTAAAGCTTAAGAAATCGACTGGAAAAAAGTTGATTAAGTTATCTTGAACAGTTCTGAAGTTCTGAATTTTTTTGTGGATCTCTGCACAATGCTATTTTGACACATAAATTGACATAAGTCAAAAACAATTGAAAATAACTCGAAGAAACCTAGGTGCGTTATATCGACAATTTAATAGCGAATCTAAATATGTAACAAAAATGGGGGGTTGCCATTTAAAAAAACAGAACTTAGTTGTTTGGGACATCCTGTATATAAATAGAAATATTTTTAGAATGTGCCTCATTGTTGGACCTATCGTTTAAAAAAACATCAAATCGATAGCTTGGGTAGAAAAAAGTTATTGAGCATGCACACACCCCTGGGTCACCCTATATCAGTAAAACTGATAAATAAAGCTGAGAAGAGAGTTTTCACAATTTAGCAAAGCAGAAGGTACCATTGCATTGGAATTTGCAAAGGTTTTCGCCGGTTCTGGTCGAATTTGACTGGTTTCTACCTTTGGGCTTTTTCAGTTCGGCCTACGAGTCCAATAAATCAAATTCCAAACACGCGTAAGTTAAATATCTAGATTGACTAAAAGATGAACTAACGGTTGTGCTACTATCAGCGAAACTAATAAAATGAAGCTGAGAAAAGATCAAAAATTTCTAAATTCGTTTCCTCACTTCCATTTTTGTTTAAAGTAACACTTTGTTCAGAAACTGTCAAACACCCAACGTAAATTGCTGCTTTGTTAATTTTTGTCAAATCTCTCTTGTTGCTATTTGGTTTTTTTGACATATGATATCACAGCAATTGTCTAAGGTATTTCGTGTGCTTATATCATTTTTCAGTATAGGTCTAAAATAGGACAATTTTAAATTACAGATTGTGCAACGTAGTAGTTTTCCTAATTAGTGCGCAAAGTTATGTTTTCCCGCATGGCGAAAGCTACTTTTCGCATGTGTTAGGAACAATATTTTTCTACTAGTGAAATAACTATAGGACATTTTCTGGAAGTCCTCCTTCAGTGTTCATTTTTACAGTTTTTTTAATGCGACTGTAAATATTACTGACACTGAACTGACATGAAAGCGTTGTATGACAATGTATTTTGGTTGCTAAGTGAACAAATCGCATTTGACATAAAAATATTGTCAAAGTTGATTTAAACTATATCTAAATCTGCATTATTTTATTTTGCTCTTATTTTGTTTAACTATAAAATAAATCAAGTATTTTTGCATAAAGTACAATTCTTACATACGTACATTCCTAAAAAAATGAAAAAATATAAGAAAAAACGCGTCTATAATATGGTAATTTTGCTTTAAAATAAGCTTGCGGGAAAGTGCTGCAAGTATGCGGGAAAGTGCAAGTGTGCGGGAAAGTGCTACTTTGCGCAGGCAAACCAATACGCAAAGTAGCTACTTTGCGTACACTCGTAGAAGATAGTACATTGTTTATCTAGTAGTAAAAGCGACACATTCCTGGACGACAATACAAATTATTGGCCGAGGCGTTAAGCCGAGGCCAATAAGCATTGTAGTCTGGAAATGTGCTTTTACTACGAGGAATTCTTACATTCTAAACGTACCTTATTCATTTAGTATACATAATCTGGTTTCAATTTGTACATCAGACAAAACTTTTGACTCCTTTGGTTTATAGTTGTCACTTTGACGTTTCAGGAAATTACGTAGATTTTTACGGCAAAAATATTCCCGAACTGTTTTCGATCCGGGAAAGTTCGTTGCTTAGCAACAGACTAAAATACTAGAATAGTGTATTTTGGCGTCTGAAATTGCTCCGAGAAAGTTGGCATTCTTGAGCGATTTCAGAAAATAATACTCTTCGGGAGATAAAAAACGTTTTTCTGATAAATTATTTTAGTTATTAATTTTATATTGCTGTACATAATTCTATTTTTTAACTAGTTTACATTTTTATTTTTCTTTCAGAAAAAGAAGATTGTAGGGGTAAAAACTTCGTTCTCGCTGCAAAAGGTAAACATTTAATTTCTCTTACTATAACTCGCGGGTACTTTAGGATTAAAATGTAACATAAACATCCGCTCTTTTACTATTATTTTTAGTTGTTTATTAAAGTAAATTAAACGCAAATAAAGTAAGTGACAATTAAATCATCAATTCTGGCCGAACTGCTTGAAATAAAATTCATAATTCACGTTTCATGGAATATTTTCAATTTTAAATTAAATAATTTAATTTATTCATTTTTGTAGTTCATGGAGGTTTTATATATTCTTTTAACTGGGTAATAAAACCACTTGTGCAAAAAATATTTTTAATCATTTGATTTCAAAAATCAACAACGACAAAAAATAATAATAATTTACTATATTAATAGTTCACTGACTTTTTTAACAAAATATGATAACAAATAAAAAGGTTTGGAAATTTAAGCTGTCACTGTCAAATATATTGTAATGGTATTGAATATAAAGCCTTTTTTTAACGTATAACTTAGACAGGAAGAAAATATTACTTATAAAAGTTAACCTTAGAATTCAATCTAATAAGAATTCAACATAATTAGTTTAAGTTAAACGAAACGATAGTAAATTAAACGAAAAAGAGTTTAGGATTTATAAAATTAAAGAAATATAGCAAAAAAGTACAACAATAATGAAGTTTGATGATATTTAGAAAATCAATGATGACGAACAAAAAATGTCTTTGTACAAAGTTAATATAATTCGAAATGATATAAAAAGTATATCAAAAATTTTCTTTTAATCTATAGAATAAGATGTTATTAGTCAAAATTTGCAATAAAATCAATAATTTTTTTTAATTTTGTAAAAATTTAGGTTAAAAAATGTCAAATTTTCATCTAGGAAGCTGTGACATTGTACTTTATAAAAAGCATTTCGTGTGTCAAATTAGGGCTTTTTACCAAAATCTTTTGAAGAGTTCACGTCGCTCCGTATCATAAAAACAAAAGAAAAACCCAAAGGAACGCGATTTAAAAGAAAAAATTGTTACCTGTCAGAGAAAAAGTGAGGTTGAAAAAAGATAAAAATAATTCAAGAAGAACAACATTCTTTGGCTTTATCCAAAATTATCCATCCTATCCTGTGTTCCTGTTTGGACATCTCCAGTCCCAGCTGTATTCCTGAATAAAAGTATCCAGATCCAACTATATTCGGCATAAAAATATCCATCCTGTTTCCTGATTTTGGTGTTATTTGGAAAAACGATTTTATAGAATCCCATATATTTTGAACAACTAAAATAAGAACGAAAAGCTTAAATTGAATAAAAGGTACCATTTTAATTACTAAATATCGATATTTAAAAAGTTTATACTATAAAAGGCCATAATAATAAAGTTAGATTGAAAACAGTCTAACCTTATAAAAGTTTAATTATGTGAGGTTAGAAGTTTAAGAAAATTTCGTATCACACTTGCAAATATTATTTTTATAAAAACTACACTTACCGTATTACACCAAACAATTGTTCCTGTACAGATAAAGTTTATCGTTAATTTTTTTCCTTTAATAAATGTTTATAATTTTTCATTACGTTCGTTGTGATTGATTTTATAAAAATCTAACCTCTTAGAGAACCCTAGTACCTGAGATAGATATTGGCTATAATTTCCTATGTAATAAGACAGATGGCGCCCAACTACAATAACAATATTTATAAAACACGTTCTGTCTAAATTTACGGAAGAAGGTAAATTAAATAAAAAAAATTTAATAATAAATATAAAAAGAAAATTCACATACCATTATGATATATTTTTTTTAGATCCTAACTAATATAGACTAGGATAATACTGATTTTCCCAATAATTTATAATAGGTACTCTGAAGCTGGCCAAGCCATTTCAGCCCGGACCAAAAATACCTATTTAATAATTTACTAACAATTTACTCGAAATTTACTCCCCCTTTATTTTTTTATTAACCTTTCTTGTCAAAAGTTATTCATTATTTTGCCACCTTCAGTCTGAACCTAGCCCGGACTTTGTTAAAACCTTATAGAACATTTACTAAATTTTAATTAGAATTTACTAACAATTTATTAGAAATTTACTCCCCCTTTTTTTTATTAACCTTTCCTGTCAAAAGTTATTCATTATTTTGCCACCTTCAGTCTGAACCTAGCCCGGACCTTATTAAAACCTTATACCAGGTGACAATGAGACTAGGGCCATGCCTATATCTCGTTCATTTTTTCAACCGATTTGAATAAAATTTGGAACATGTATATGAGACACAATTATGGATTGACAGTCGTATAAAAACAAAATGGCGGACTTCCGGTTTCGCCATAAATGTCACCAATTTCGATTTTTTAAATGGAACACAGTGTTGCCAAATTTTTTATTTTTCAATAAAAAAAATCAAATTTCCAAATTTTTTTTTTAGCACAGGAGGCCTTTATCTGGTCAAAATCTATTCTAATTGATATCAGTAATTCATAGTAATAGACTTTTCATCGATATGATCAATAACAAATCCTACAGCGGGAATTTAAATTTTCTAAATTAATTTTTAACGAATAAATCGTTTTTTTCTTGTCATTCGATAGAGAATTTAATTACCAATTCAACGATATACATTCTGTACCACTTCCTTTTTGTCCAAACCTAAATATGATCGTTTATTGAATTTGTACAATACCTATTTCGTACCATGCCGTCGAATTCCAATCCGTTAAGATTTGATGAAATTAAAGATAGCCATGGAATAACAATACGTGTTTAATATCACGTCAAAAGTTTTGTCGAAATGGAAAATAATAATCGTTACTCGCGAAACGAACAAATCGATATTATATTGATTTACGGAGAATCTCAGAAAAACACTGTCAATGCAAGTATGCTATACGCTGTTCGTTATCCGTTGAGGCGGCACCCATCAAGAACCTATTTCAGAAAATTGGAAATGATGCTAAGGAAAGAACCAGCTGATCATGACCACAGCAACTTCATCGTTAGTGAAGGAGCGGAAACTAATGTCTTAAGCGTATGTCCAATTTTCTCCATCTACGTCAGTGCGTGAATTGGGAAGTGAATGTGGGATCAGCAGGGAAAGTGTTAAAAATGAATTTAGAAAATTTAAATTCCCGCTGTGGGATTTGTTATTGATCATATCCATGAAAAGTCTATTACTATGAATTACTGCTGATGTCAATTAGAATAGATTTTGACCAAAAAAAAAATTGGAAATTTGAATTTTTTTATTGAAAAATAAAAAGATGGGCAACACTGTCATATGTAATTGGAGCCATAGAATCTAAAAAACATCAAATATACAGGGTCTTTCATTTAAAAAAACGAAATTGGTGACATTTATGGCGAAACCGGAAGTCCGCCATTTTGTTTTTATACGACTGTCAATCCATAATTGTGTCTCATATCCACGTTCCAAACTTTATTCAAATCGGTTGAAAAATGACCGAGATATAGGCATGGCCCTAGTCTCATTGTCACCCGGTAGAACCAACTTAAACAAAACATCAGAAAAAAAATAATTTTCCGAAATTCGATTCTCAAGTCATCAGTCTGGTTAAACAAGAAATGAAAATCGCAGTAATAAGACATGTATAGTTCGTGTAATACATCTAGTCCGGCCATCTGAAAATTTCGTTAAAGTCGGTGTTCGGTGTTCTACTTTAATATATAGCTCGGGAGCCAGATAATATTTATCGAGTTGATAAAATAGAAACATGCATTCCCTAAATGTAATCGAAGCGAGTAATCGCTCGGCCACCCGACCAAATCATAGTTTAACTGGTCTTTGCGTCCCGGCAACGTAGTGGCATTCTTTGCGGCAGTCTTCCACGATAGCGTCCGCACGCTTATTCCGATTGAGCTGAAATTTGGTATGTGGGTTTCGGGTGATCGAGGATTGAACCCATTAGTTTTTGGTTGAAATCGCCCCACCGTGGGCCGCACGGGCCCTATGTACATCGCAAAAAATATAAGACTTAAAGTTTTTAGGTGCCTCACTGGCTTGTCAATACATACTGAAATTTTCATTCCTTAATTTTGAACCTAACCTAAAAAAATTTTTTTTAAACTAAAAAATCGCAACCCGTAGCGTCCGAACGCTTGATCCAATTGAGGTGAAATTTGGTATGTGGGTATCGGATCATCACGGAATGAATCCGTTTGTTTTTGGTTGAAATCGCCCCACCAGGGGGCGCAGTAGCCCTATGTACATTTAGGTGCCTTATTGGCTTGTAAATACATCCTGAAATTTTCATTGCTTAACTTTAAAACTAAGAAACTAAGAAAAAAAAAATTTAAAATTTAAAATCCAAATGACATTTGACATGTCAAAGAAAAAGAAAACAAAATTCCGACCCTAAAAAATTGTTTTACTTTTTTTTGACATGTGAAATATTTCAAACGTCATTTTTACTTTAAAAAATTTCGAAACAATTTTTTTTTGGGATACCAAATATCATTTGATTTGTACTTGAAAAAATTTTAACACCAAATGAATTTTTTTAATTTTTATTTTATAACTGCCGGGAAAGTCTTGTAACTTTTTAAATGTCCTGTATAACCTTATGTTGTTGTAACGGGGCGGTAAAGCGGATTGTAATTTTAAGGTAAAATACAGGGTGTTTCATTTCAAAAAACATAACTTTGATCTGGCACGCGGTATGGAACACCCTGTAACATTGTAACTAAATTTTAAATGTGAAGCTTAAAGCTGCCTACAATTTTTATCACACTAATCAATTACCCTGTATATGCTTATCTTCTTCTGTTCATTAACTATTTTATTTCAGACCTGATGATGGCTTTTAACCGAAACTACTTGGTATTCAAATGATTAAATTATTGTGGGGTTGATTTAGTGGTTTTTGGAAGCAGTAATATACCTACTAATAAAAAAACTAGAAACTCAGATTTTTTAATAAGTGCCAACAACGGTTAATTTCTTTTCAAAATTATTTAATTCTTCTCAAATTTCTATTTTATTAAATTCTGCAAGTGTAGAAGGTCCATTGATGTTGTATGAGCACTTCTTAGTTCTTCTGTTTCAACTGGCAAAAACATCTATCATTTCTTGCTGATTATTATTCAAAGCAATTTCGTGGGTACTAAATTTTAATTATTGATTAAAGTGGCTTGGATATCTAATCTTCTATCAATTTTCAAAAGGTCTAATGCTTGAGTTTCCAGAATAATTGGAGACTCACTGTTAGATATCAATTCATACTGAATATTATCATTTTCCACTAACAGTACTTTGGGATCAATATTTTCTGTAAATTGAGTTTCTTCGCAGCGTTCTAGTGTTATCTTTCCTTAGACTCCCGAAAAACAAAAATATTGATGCTGCAATAAAGTGCAATAAAGAAACAATTTCAGGAACAAATTCGTTATTAATATTTTATCCAGTCTTTCACAAAAAAACGGAAATATATTTTTAAGGATGTTATGCTAGCAATTTTATTTCAAAAATTAAATTACTTGTTGCCACAGTGACTGTCTTTTTCTCAATCTTACGGAGTTTATTTAATAAAGGAAGAAGATTGTAAATCTTACTAATAACCTAAAAAATTTATCCCATAATTATGTAAAGTAAGCCTAAGACACAATGGATATAAAAAACCAAAAAGAAATATATATTCTATAATATATAATATAATATATCTCGAACATTAATAATACACCTATATTTACTAATTTAAAATGTACACAAACATTTGCCATTTCTTTTTTATTCGAATATGTCAAAAAACGTCAAATTCGGTACAGTACACAATAACAAGAAGAAGAACTTTTCGGCCTAGGACTTTTTCGTACTTTTTCGGACGGTGAACTGTTAACTGTCCCTAAAAGTAAAATATAGGTATTTGGCTCACCTTTTTCTTTTAGCTTTAAATTAATAGTTGTGTTTTATTATCGGAATAGTATATTTACTGGCTGTAATATGTGTTTTTTTTTTCCAAGTAATATTTGTAGGTTATGTTAAAAAAATCGTTATAATTTTTGTTTGAAATTTGACATTTCTTGCACTTGTGTTCTATTGCTTTTTAGTGTAGTATATATTACATTGACAGAACCGATCAGCTATTCGCAACCTTCAAATTCAATGAAAAGGTTCTAATAACATTGGTTTAGTTTATCCTAACTCAAAACTTGTGTTTATAAATTCTATATGCTACTTTGCTTCGAAAAGTATTGTAGGTAGGTAGAATTTTTCTTTATTTTATTTAATATTCGAGTAAAATAGTTATTTATGTGCCAAGGACGAAAAACTGTCTATTATAGTCGAGTCTGCAAATTGATAGCCGAGGCTAGCAATCAAGACTGTTCGAAATCGAACATTTTAACCTATGCCCATGGCGACAAAGGAAATAAAATAACCAAAACGCACGCTTATGTACCGACCGGGTAGCATAGCCACAGTACAACACGCATCATGAATCAAGGCCATCGCGCATATAATCAACGCGAAAGTAACTCACCGACAAGATAAACATCAATGCTAAAAGCCGCCCTTGTCGGCAACCGCCTTTGCATACACCGCGACACAATGGCGAGACTGCAAGTTGCCAAAGAGATAAAAAAAAAGGCACAACAATAAAGCCGAAAATACATACCCGTGATTGGCCGCTGAAGGATCTCGTCTGTCGACAAGCGTCTCAAATAAATCAAAATTAAACCAGTAGAACTTCTATTTCCGTAGAAACCGGTCGCATCATTGGACTGTTTCATACGTAATAAATTCATTAATTTTTAACTTATATAAATTGCATAATATTGCATACATACCCGTATCCACATTCAGTTATTTTTTGAGCAATTGCAAACACAGTTTTGAATTTTGTTATATTCTATGTTTTTTGAAAAGTGTTTTGTTTTTTACGAAGTTATCGTTAATATATAAAATTCAAGTAATCAGTGTATAAGTTTGGGTCTCCAAATTTGGCATTATTTGGAACTTCCCAAAACAAAGACAATAGACAGTTTTTCGCCGAGGCACATATTAGATTTTTTTGTCGACCTCTAGAAAAACGTACTAATTTCCGAAAGAAAAATCGACCAATTTTGAAGGCAAACACTTTTCGTCCGCAATCACTTTTCGCCCGCAAACACTTTTCGTCCGCTGTGGTCACTAGGATACGGCACGGTGCGAGTCATTTGAGACCGAAAAGTACTTGCCTTCAAAAATAGTTGTCTTTCCATTCGGAACTTAGTACGTAAAATGTCATTTTTTGTAGAGGTCGACGAAAAAATATTGGTTACGCGGACGAGAAGTTTCTTTTTCGGACTCTTATAGTTTGCCGGCTTCGACTAACGTCTCAGCCGTTTCCAAACATAAACTACTATTATAGCACCACACTCATTAAATCGTCTGAGACTTATTAAATCATATTTAACTGACAGGTACCAAGCAGTTAGTTATAACAACTTGCTATCAGATTTTAAAAAACGGGGTTCCTCAAGGATCAGTCCTTGGGCCTTTACTTTTTATCATATACGTAAATGACTTACCCAATCATATGTTACTATATAAGTCCGTGTTGTTTGCGGACGATACCACCTTTATTTTTTCTGAAAAAGAGTATGAAATTCTAGAAGTTAGATTAAAGAACATTGAAAAAAGTTCACAAACATGGTTTTTAGCAAAAAGACTAAAATTAAACGGTGATAAAACTCAAAGTTTATGTTTATTATCAAATTCCTTACATTCATTTACAAACTCAACTACGGTAAAATTGTTAAGTTTAACAATTGATAATAAATTAACTTGGGGCCGTCATATCGATCACTTAAAAAACAAACTATCTAGTACCGTCTTTTTACTTAGACAGTTGAAAAACATTACAAGTAGAAGTATTAAGTTTAAACACTATCACTAAACACGAAAAACTAAACCAAAACACAAATTTTAACACACTCTACGCGCGTCTCGCCAACTATGTTGGCATCATCAGGAGTTGATGATAGACTAGTTGATAAACCAAAGGTTCCATTTTCCCAATTTATGTAGAAGTACTCTAAAAACAACTTATTTTTCGCTTTTCCACTCATTCTTAAATTAAGGTGTCATTCTTTGGGGGAATTCTTCTGGTGCAATTAAAGTCTTTCGGTTGAAGAAAAAAGCGATTAGAATTATTGCTAATGTTAGCTATTTAGAGTCATGTAAACCTTTTTTTATTAAATATAAAATAACTTTGTGGATATATAACGTTCTTATTGAAATACATAAAAAAATCGATAATATAGCTTAAGCAGTCTGATTTACACAATTATAATACAAGGGGAGCAAATAATATAAGAACAGTTCGATATCGACTAAGTAAATCACAAAAAAATTCTATTGACTATAACATATATAATCTCTTGCCTGATCACTTTAAATCTCTTTGTTTAAATCTATTTAAAACTAACTTAAAAAAATATTTATTGAGATTTTGCTTTTACTCTGTAAATGAATATCTCGAACACTGTGAATCCATATCCTTGCATTCTTTAACATGAATACACTCACCTCTTGTGTGTCAGTGTTTTTTTTACATGTACATTTTTTATATTTTTAAATATTTTTTACATTACATACTTAATACGTTACATTTAAAATGTATCACGATTATGACCTGATGCAAACAGATGTTATTTTGTAACGTAGTCAAATAAATATCTATCTATCTATTATTTTCTATTTAGATATATGTTAGATTAAAAATTAAAAAGTTTATTCAAAAAGGAAATTAGAAAAAAATAATAAGGAATAGGTATACCTACCTATAACTTGTACGAAAGTGTCATTGTTTTACTTCCGATATTTTGTAATCTAATTTACTAAATATTCTATAACAAAACTTCTTTCCAAACTGGTTGCTGCTACACTGTTAAAATTAACGTTAAATTGTGACAAAACTGTTCTACTATGTTTTTTTTTCTTCGTTTTAAGTCATCTTCAGCCTCTGTGAAATCTGTATCGGCTTCATCTAACATTCTAGACCTAGACAATTCTTCTTCAGCCACTTACTTCATAATTGATTAGATGATTTCTTTTCAATTTGCATGACGTTCTAAACCACCTATCCCAAGGAAAAGAATAGGCGTTGAGAACCAATATGTCGGCACTATTTTTTTGCCACGCCAGTTCCCTACTTGTTGCAGGAATAGTTGTTAAGGTTTTTAAACCTTTTTCAGTCGTTTGGATGATTTTAAATATGCTACAACAACTAATAACGGGGGTAGTTTAGCTTGTAATATGGTATTTCTTTATTTTCTTGAATGTTGTTAGTTTTGATAGATAGATAGATATGTTTATTGACTTATTTACAGGATAGTTGTATTTTACGTAACCGAACAATGATAGTAAATATTAAGTTAAAAACATGATAGAAGAAATAAAAAATCTTAAAACCAACAATTTAATTAATGACGTGGCATCGGACGAAATAACGAAGCTAAGAAAATCGGAAGCCTTGCCACCGAGGCTCTACGGTTTGCCGAAGATTCACAAACCGGATGTGTCACTTAGACCCATCGTGAGCACCATAGGAAGTCCGACATATGAAATCGCAAAACATCTCACAAAACTGTTGCAGCCGAAAATAGGAAATACTGACACCTTTATAAAAGACTCCACTCATTTCGTCGAAAAACTGCATACTTTGACTCTTTCTCCAGCGGAAATTCTCGTTAGCTTCGATGTTGTTTCGCTTTTCACCATGTTACCCATTAAGGAAGCCATGGAACACATTAATCAAGAATTTCCACATGATATTGCTAAATTGTTCCAACATTGCCTAACCACTACATATTTTCAATTGAAGGAGGAATTCTACGAACAAACTGATGGTGTAGCTATGGGCAGCCCTTTAAGTCCAGTAATAGCTAACTATTTCATGGAAATTTTCGAGGCCAAAGCGTTGACTACGGCAGAAAAACGACCAAAGTGTTGGTTTCGATATGTGGACGATACATTTGTTATTTGGAGCCATGGCGAGGGAGAACTTCAAAACTTCCTCTTACACCTCAACTCTATCAACCCAAAAATTCAATTCACTATGGAGATAGAAAAGGAAGGACGCCTACCGTTTTTGGATGTTTTGGTATCAAGGAGGCCGAATGGAAAACTTGCGCATACCGTGTATAGAAAACCAACACACACTGACCGATACCTCAACAACGGATCAAACCATCATCCCAGGCAAAAAAGGGGAGTCATGAAAACTTTGTCTGTGAGAGCCAAGAGAATATGTGAGCCGCCAGAATTGGAATGGGAAATGAAACATCTAGAAAGAGCCTTTGGTTGGAATGGATATAGCAGACACGAGTTCCATAGGGCCGTCCGTCCAAGGAATGTAGAGCACCAAGAAGAAACAATGGGAGATGATGAGGAAAAGCGCGGTTGGACCAGTCTACCATATATCCATAAAGTCACGGATAGGATCGGCAGGCTACTGGAAAAACACAAGGTCAAGACTGTGTTTAAACCCACTCGTACAATACAACAGAGCTTGAGATCGGCTAAAGACCGCAGAGATCCCCTATCAGCACCCGGAGTTTATAGAGTTCCATGTAGCTGTGGGTCGGTGTACATTGGCACCACAAAGCGCAGTGTCAACACGAGAATTACGGAACACAAAAGGAGTTGCAGGCTAGGACAAACACAAAAGTCAGCCGTAGCAGAGCACGCTCTCTCTGAAGGTCACAACATTCTTTTTAACGAGGTGGAGATTTTACATCAAACGCAGCGTTACTATCCGAGACTAACCAGGGAAGCCATTGAGATATTTAAGCAATTTTAACCGAAAGGAAGAAATTACGTTCCTAAACCCAGACTGGAAGCGGGTTCTTCGACATACATCAAGTACTCCGAAACCTCGCGCCACCACCACCACTATCCCCACCCCAGCCCTGCTACTGCAGCGCAACGGCGGGGGTATAAATACGACCGAGCGAACCACTGTCGAATCAGTCAATGTCGGGAAGCACGGGAGACCGCTTCGCCCACTGCCTCATCGCCTTTGATAATGTCTACCGCAGCTGTAGACGAAACGTCAGGAAGAAATTCCATTGGACCACGGCTTCAAAGCCCGGAAAACACTTTAGATTTTAATTTGACCTGCCGTGAAAGCCTTCACAGTCTAATGAAGAGTACGTTAGTGATTAGGTTGTTTTGAAAAAAAAATTAAATAAGTAGCTTTTTAAAACATGAGTACGCTTTTTTGAGCACCCTTTGTATATTATGCAGTGTTACGGCAGCATTATTGTTTTAAAAAGTATTACTACTTTTTAGCTATTAACAACTTGGCCTTTTTGTAGGCTTTTTTTTCTGTATCCAAGAGCCGCTGTAGAATAGCATTGTTAATTAAAATCCAACATTGCAAAGTCTAGAGAGGAATTACAACAGCGATATGAAAAACAATTTCTAATTTCGCTGACCTTCAATTATTTTTTTTTTAATGAAAACATGGACCGGTATTTGTTGTTCATAGAAATTTTAATCATATACGACACTGAGTTAGAACTTCCAATAGAATAAGTGGTTTATGTTTTATCCTTTTGTGTCTTAGTTGTCCAATTACACTCGCGACTCACTAGCAAGATACAGTATATAGAACGCGATTTGACAGGCATGGCACAATGCCGACGATACGAGGTCACGTATTTCACAGCCACTTTCCCGCACTTATTTCAAGCACACGACAGCTTCTCACGTTTTATACATTTGTGACGTGAAAACTAATAACGGTTAGGTATGTAGCATAACCCAAAAACCAATGTTTACAAAGGGAAATGGATCATGGCTTTGTAAATATTTTTTTTTTATTTATTTATTTAAAGCATACATTACACGAAGACACTTCCTAAATAGTACATAATAAAATCCTAAACCAAATACATGTTAATAATTACAAATAGTCCATTGAAATGTTACATGAGCTTTGTATTTTTTAGAGGACGCAATTTTATTGTGTGGGGGGTCAATAGAAGCTTAACCTCAAGTTTGTGGGGTCGCCACCCTTGTCCCCCGGCCGCCATCTTGGAAAAAGGGGTGAAAACACTTTTTTCGCGATATCTCGGAAACTATGCGTCTTACAAAAAATTTGTAAAGTCATAATTTGTAGCAAATTGTTTTGCCTACAAATATGTTTATATAACTTTTTGCCCTAAATTAAAAATTAAAGAAGTTATAAGCAAAAAAGTGAGAAAATTTTTATAAAAATTTTCTTTTTTGCTCTATAACTTTTTTTTATACATTTTACAAAAAAAATTACCTCAGACCAATCTTGTAGATCATCTTTTGAGGAAAATTTTTTCCTATAATTTTTTTTAATTTCATTCATTTAGAACGCTGTTACAGCGCTCCAAAGTTGACCGGGTTCGTCAATGCTCATGAGAATCCGGTCGAAACGAAATGTTTAACTTATTTTTGATTTTTTTTTTAATTGTAAATATATTCTTACAAAATTTTTGTTAAATTCGTACAACTTTACTTATTCATTCCTAACTCTTTTCCCTGCCACCTATGAGGTAGAGTCTGTAGGCGCGTTTTTTTTACGTGGTATCCCCAGTAGGCCTACTCCACGGACATCTTGCTTATAAGGTAATCCTCGACATCATAATATTTTTAATCACTTATTAGCTAGCTACTCTAATAGACTTTTCTTCGATGGTCCAGGTTGTGGCTCAGAATCTAAATCAACGTCAAATGTGAAAGTTTGAGGAATGACAGGAGTTAAAATTGGAGTCGTAGTTGGAAGTTCATCTTCAAATTCATTTTCTTCCATTAACTTTGATATTTCCATAATGGTGCTGCATGTTTCGCCAGAACAATGGAGGCATACTGTAGAGCATTTCAGGCCTGCTTTTCTGCAGCCACACATACTCCCACAGTTTCCTTTGCATCTGCAGAAAATTAATTTCATGAGATCGGGGGGTGCTGGAGGCTTGGAAGCTTGTATTGGCATCCAAATGTTTGCATGCTTTTTCCAGCCCCAATCTTGAGGATTTTGATGTCCTCCGAGCCACGACTGGACCTGGTGATATACTCGGAGACTGTGAAAACGAGCGGCATCTTTTGTTGGAGGCAGCGATGATAAATTAAAGGAATTTTTAGTCACTGTCTTTGCAAATCGTTTGTATTGCACGCCGTCTAGTGAGTCGTCTTTATTACCGTCGTATAAAGCTATGAAAAAACGTTCGCCAACAAGAGTGAGCAAAGATGGGCCGACTTTCTCACTCAGGAATAGCGCGGTACCACCAGCTAATTCAGGATGTTTCTCCATAATTTTTATAAATTTTAATTTCCCCATATTATAGGCTGCTGATCACATCCTGAAAAATCACGAAGAAACAGCAAATTCTGTGTTATGAGATCTCCATACATCAAACTTGAAGGGCTATAACTGAGCAGATGTGCGCCCTTTTGAAGGTTTTGAAAAATAAATGTTAGGCTGTATTGTACCTAATGCCGTGAGCAATACAAGAATGTCAATGTCCTCTGCCACAATAATAACAGAATCATGAGATCGGGATGCAGTAAGCGCAGCAGAGACGATAATTGAATCTGCATCTGATTCAGCTTGGTCGACAGAAAAACCAACCTCTGAAAGAGCAGTTTTGAGAAGATCTATCAAGTTTGATTTGTTTTTTCATTACTAAGAAATTTTTCTTGAGATATTGTTATATCACAGGCCGATTTCAGATACATCGTTTGAGAGAGTCACCATAACTTCATAATTTCAAATATTCTGAGTGAGGAACATTGGAAAAAAAAACTTGGCATGCTAAAAATCTCGAAAACTGTCAATATTTTCGAAATATATACATGCATAAAGTATCTTTTATTTTTCATGTAGAAACCGAAAAAGTGATAAAAAATACAGGTTGCCATTTAAAAAACAAAGTTGGGACCCACCCTATGCGACTGACTTTTTTTTTATTTTGTCGAGCTCGATCAATAAGGTAACATTGTAGAAAATTGTATCTCTTTGCTAAATAGAGATATGGGACACGGCGCCACTGTTGCTGGACACTGTATAATTTATACAATCTGTTCTCTCTCCAAATCGGTATTGTATCTGTGGAGTCGTAATTGATGATGCGGTCAGTTAACTGCCCGATCCCGCTTTTTGATTGAAGAATGGGTTAAAGTTTATATATTTATTATACGTCGGTATGTTTTGTTAATTCAAATATTCAGTCCGATATATTATTACTAATTTATTTATTTAATGGTGTTTTAAAAAATTACTTTTAACACGTTTTTTCACAATTTTTTTGAATAAATACTTATATTCATTAAATGCATCAATTTCTTGTAGAGTCGATCCAATAATTCACCATATTACTGCCTCCTGACGTTTTTTATTCTCTGCAAAAATTCCTTGAGGATTATTCCTTCAAATACCCGAATTTTATCGTGGTCCTTTTCCATGATATCCTCGGAAACCAAATCTGCAGGGCGGCCGAGTCATTCCTCACCAGAAACAGATGTACGACCGCGTTTCAATCCATTGAACCAATATTTAACGGTTGTGATAGGCCCATATACAGCGTACAACTTTATTTTATATTGCTCTTTTTCATTTAATTAAGGAACAACAGATGAATCACTCTGTAATTCACGATGGCGACATTTGACACTTGACAGTAATGTCAACTTTTCTCAGAAACGCCACCTGTCTTCTTCAAACACGAGTACTTATTGATCGATCCTCATATAAATAAAACAGTGTGTCTAGCATCCATTGTGCCGACCCATCCTACGTGAATTTTAAACGAACATATTTCTAAGCCAGTATTTAAGTTGGTTTTACTTTATTTTCTAGAACAAACTTTGATCTTATGTTCCTCTTTAAAATCGTTCCTGGCCTTACTAATTGCATCGAGCTGTTAGAGACTGTTAATTTCCGAGTTCTTATTATACAAACTAGAAGTAATGACTTTATAAGGCGCGTTTTCTTACAGCGGACTACAGCCAATTATAATCTGATTTTTTTTTTACATATTATTATACTTATTATAATTTGAATTAAGTTGCACTAAAATACCGTAATTTCTCTCTCTTTCCACTGGATTAAAACCACTTAGTTGTTAAAAAAAGTTTTTTTATTGACGTTTCGGCTTTCCAGATCGAAAGCCGTTATCAAAATGACATAAAATAAATAAATTTACTAGAAACAGAACACTTGATAATCTTGCAAAAATATGACATCAACATAGTATACATAGAATAAGATTTTGAGATTGAAAAATTCCATTGTATTTTATGACCAGAATCCCATGCGTGTTCACATATTTTGGATTTTTCGAATTGTTTATTTTTAATGTACGATTGGTGTTCATTAAGTCTAATATGAAAAGGTCTAGATGTTTCTCCTATATAAAATTTATTACATTCGCATGGAATTTTGTAAACACAATTTTTTGTGTTTTGAATTTCATTAAAAGGTTTTGTATTTACTATTAAAGATTTTAATGTATTATTAGTTTGAAAAACTGTTTTTAAATTAAATTTATTGCCAATCCTTCTAATTTTTTCGGATAATTTTGGAATATAAGGGATTTTTACTATATTTGAAGGAATTATTGTATGTACCAAAATTTGATATTATTAGTTCTATAGAAAACGCTTCTCAAAATTTACCAACTGACTTAAGCAACGAATACAAGGTACATTGCAAAATTGAATTAGAAAAATCTTACAAAATTAATCAAAATTTAACCTCCGCAGAATTTAAATCAATTAAAAATTTAAAAAATGACAATACAATTAAGATTTTACCGGCAGATAAAGGTAACGCGACGGTTGTCATGAACAAAACGGATTATGATAACAAAATTAACGAAATTATTGAAAATTATTTCAAAATTACTAGTATTGAAAACAAAATTTACAAAACTTTATATAAAAATAAAAAATTCCTAAGTGATAAAGAACGAAGATCTCTTACTTCTCATTATAGTAAACCTCCACATTTTTATGGTTTACCCAAAATTCATAAACAACAAATACCATTAAGACCAATAATAAGTTCTATAAATTCACCTTGTCAAAATTTAGCAAGATTTCTACTTAAAATAATAGATCCGTTATCAGGAAATACTAATTCCTTTATCAAAAATTCAAAACATTTTTTAGAAAAATTATCAAAAATCAAAATTACAAATTCAGATATAATGGTTAGTTATTTCCAAATGTTCCTGTCGATAAAACTCTTAATCTTGTGAGAAAAAAGTTGACAAGTGATAATAAATTAATAAATAGAACTAAATTAAGCGTCTCAGCAATTCTAGAATTATTGGAACTATGTATTAAAACTACATATTTTCAATTAAATAGTGATTTTTATCAACAAAATTTTGGCATGGCAATGGGTTCTCCTTTATCACCAAAATTGTGTGATATTTTCATGGAGAATTTTGAAATGGAAATTGTAAACAAACAAAATTTAAGACCTTCTGTCTGGTTTAGATATGTAGATGATATCTTTGCAATTTGGCAACACGATAGGGAAAATATTGATACATTTTTATATACTATTAATAATTCGGAACCTACTATTAAATTTACAATTGAAATTGAAAATAATAAAAAATTACCAGGGGGGTGGGTGGCTCAGCGGTAGAGCACTGGACTCATAATCCAAGGGTTGTGGGTTCGAATCACACCAAAGGCAGAAATCTTTTTCTGATTTTTAATTAATTAAAAATTTAGAAATTGATTTTCATATACCAGGTGTGATTCCTCACTCGACCATTCACTGTTGGGTTCTAATTAACAGTGCTGTTCCTAAAGTGGCGCTGGGAAACAGTAACAAAGCCTACACAGAACACGAGGCTAATGGCCATAGTAGTCGATGCCGTTGACACAGAAGTAAAAAAAAAAAAAAAAAAAAAAAAAAAATAAAAAATTACCGTTTCTTGATGTACTAATACACAATAACAACAATTGTTTTGATACATCAGTTTTTAGAAAAGAAACACATACAAATAGATATCTAAATTTTAATTCAAACCACTCAATTTGTGTTGAACGAGGTATTGTCAAATCTCTTTCCGATAGAGCAAAAACAATTTGTTCAAATGACAATATCTTAAATAATGAATTATCACTTGTTAAATCTGTCTTGATTAAGAACAACTACCCAAGTAAATTTATAAATCGTGAACTTTACCGAGACATCAAAACTAAAGATCAAAATTTAAACCCCCCAATAATTCTTTCAAATATAGTAAAAATCCCTTATATTCCAAAATTATCCGAAAAAATTAGAAGGATTGGCAATAAATTTAATTTAAAAACAATTTTTCAAACTAATAATACATTAAAATCTTTAATAGTAAATACAAAACCTTTTAATGAAATTCAAAACACAAAAAATTGTATTTACAAAATTCCATGCGAATGTAATAAATTTTATATAGGAGAAACATCTAGACCTTTTCATATTAGACTTAATGAACACCAATCGTACATTAAAAATAAACAATTCGAAAAATCCAAAATATGTGAACACGCATGGGATTCTGGTCATAAAATACAATGGAATTTTTCAACTAGATTATTAAAAGAACCGAATAATTATAACCGCAAAGTTAAAGAAGCAGCATTGATATGCTTAAATAATAACGAATGTGTTTCTAATTGTTCGGTTGATATTTCAAAAATTTGGATACCTATTTTACAAAAAGAGTTAATTGCAAAAAGGATACCCTCTATATCGGGATAGTATCATAAGTTTTTATCTGGTTTTTTCTTATGATAATATTAATAAGAAAACTTCATTTATGACGAAGTATAAATTCTCTTATAATATGAAAATGCGCTATCCTTTCAAAAATTCGTTCCCAGAAACGTCACAAAAATATTATTGAAACAGATTTTGACATCTTCAATCTCAAAATCTTATTCTATGTATACTATGTTGATGTCATATTTTTGCAAGATTATCAAGTGTTCTGTTTCTAGTAAATTTATTTATTTTATGTCATTTTGATAACGGCTTTCGATCTGGAAAGCCGAAACGTCAATAAAAAAACTTTTTTTAACAACTAAGTGGTTTTAATCCAGTGGAAAGAGAGAGAAATTAAAATACAAACCACAATGAGCTTCCGAAATAAAATACCGTACTTGTAAATAAACGAATCATTAAAAAAATCAATGAATAAAATAAAAATCGTTGCTAGGAATTAATCTCACTGCTTTATAAGTGCGATATAACTTTGATAATGGATATGCTCTTTATTTATAATTGTTAATCGTTCAAAAAGGATATTAGAAACATAATATGAATAAATATAAATATATAAAAATCGACTTTAATATTTATTACAATTTAGAGGTATTTGTGAATTTTTTGTTTTTACCCCTAACACTCCAAAAAGCCTTATTATGTATAAATCCCATTCTGGAGTTTTTAGTAACATTTTCCGCTCTTTCACGTTTTCGAAATTTTTTTTTTCGAGATATAATGGAAAAACCAAATTTTCGATTTTATTTTCGAAATTGTGAATTTAGCGTACACGTAAAGATTTTTTTATTATTTTCTACATCCTTTCAAGTACTTAAATTCCAAGTTTCATCGAGATCACATTTTGTGCGAGCTTTTGGTCAATATCCTTTTCTGGCAACTGGGATAAATTCGATCTGTGTGTGTGTGTCTGTAGCTTTTTTGTGTTTATGGATTTTAAAATTCTGACTTCAGATTTTGATAGAGCATCAAAAAGTAAGCTTACGGTTTGATGTGCCCCTCCGTACCTCTTCGGGAACATCTTCAAAATGGGGTCCAAAATATAAAAAAAATTTGAAGTTTAAAATGACAATTTAAAGTAGACACATAGGTGAATGACGATTTTGGTAAAAGTGAGTAGACTGTCTTGATTAGAATGAGAACTGTAAATCTAAAATTTTATTAATAATCGGTCTATGGCAATGCTAGAAGACAATTCGCAATTGTAGTGGAGGACCGGACCAATTTAGTCCCTCTCCCCCCCATTTTCGAGGTCGCTGAAACCGAATCTGCGGTTAAAAAAAAGTTTTTACACTCGGCGTCCCCTTCAAAATGGCCAAAAAGGCGCGCTTTATAAGGTTTCCCTATAGAAAAACACATTTTCCCCCCATTTTCACTTTAACTCATTTTTTCATAAATAAACCCTATTTTCTTACAGTGTTGAAAATGTCAAAACTTGTGTTTAAAAAGCAGCATTTGCGGGATGTTTTAATTTTCTGCTTTCATTGGAAGAAAAGTGCAGTTGAAGCCCATCGAATGCTTGTTGAAGGAATTATACAGGGAATGGTTTCATCGGTCCAAGGATGGAGATTTCAGCGTCGAAGACTAGCCTTGCTCTGGACAGCGAAAATAATTCGAGGACAAAGAATGATATATCAATCGTTTATTTAGTCAAAAATAACTAATTTTACATAGAAATTTACGTGATAATACACACTCTTCACATTTAATATAAAAAAACATAAGTACATATTCAAAAAAACATCAACTAGTCAGCAAGTAATCACTCAGTTTTCTCTTAAATATTATTATGCTTGAAGAGCATTTAATATCTTCAGGCAAATTATTAAAAGCCTGTACACCTTTAGAAAAAACTGAATTTTGTGTATATTTTTTCGTGGCCCTATGAACTCTAAAATGTTGCTTATTTCTAGTATTATTGTGTTCATGAACGTCTTGATCACAACATAAAATATTTTGTAAATATACTGGAGAGATTCCTAATTTAATCTTAGATATAAATAGCACCTAATAAAAGAGTAAATATTTTTTAACAGGCAACCACTGAAGCACATTTAACATGGAGTTGATTGGTTCCAATCGCGAATAGTTCAGTATTATCCTCATACCTCTATTCTGCAACATTTGCAATCGCTGCAACTCATTTTGGTTGAGCAAATACAATATAGTCGCACAATATAATTAAAATGAGGTAATACAAGAGTATTATAAATAACTATTTTAGCCCATTTGCTGAGATGTGGAGAACAGCGTCTCAAATAGTTAATTTTGAATGAAATATTTTTGATGACGTTATTAGCATGTTCCTTAAATTGTAAATTTGTATTAACCATCACCTTTAGATATTTAATTTTTTCGACACTCTGAAGCTTTATTCCATCAACAGAAACACTTTGTGATGTTATATTTAATTTTCTTAAATTTCCACTACCCTAAATTAACATCCATTTTGTCTTTTCGTAATTTATTTTCAACGAATTTCCGTTAAAATAATCATTTATTTTACTTCTTTATTTATTTCTTTAAAACAAGTTTCAATGTTTTCATGGGTAAGATAGAGAGAGAGAGAGAGAGAATATGCTTTATTGTCATAGAAAAATTACAAAAATTTTATAGACAAAGCGAAATTAATCATAATAAAAATAAAAATAAATTACTAGATAAAAGAAAACACAAACAAAATAACAATAACAATTGCATTGGATATGCAATATCCGTCACTATAAATTATTGTTCAAATTAAAATTTTCAAATTAAGTTAATTTAATTATTGCTCCTATATGCTGCAACCCAAAAGTCTAAGGCACGTTATAAAATTCTGCCACTGTGTAAAATGGTCTTTCTTGAAGAAAAGCCCTAGTCGATCTTCTGAACTTATCATAAGAATTTATAGATTTTAGCTGTATCGGGAGATTATTATACAATTTTTTTGCATTGTAGGTAATACAATTTTTTATTAGGTCAGAGGTGGGAATAGGTAAGTAAACATCAGTATCTAAATTTCTTGTAGGATATCTACGAGTTGGTCTTTCCGATAAGTTTTGAATGTGTTTGCGAACTAAGCAGACGGATTCAAAGATAAATAGAGCAGGAAGGGTTAGAATTTTGAAATTTTTAAAGTAATTTTCACAGTGTGTCCTACCACTTAAACCAAATACATAACGAATTGCTCTTTTTTGTAATTTGAAAATAGATTCGAAGTGGTATAAGCTACAAGAACCCCAGAACGGTAAACCATAGCGAAGGTGAGATTCGAATAAGGAAAAGTAGGTCATTAATGCAGTAGTAGGGGTCAGCTCTTTAGAAACAGTTTTAATGGCAAAACATGCAGAAGATAATTTTTTTGCCAAGGTATCAATATGAGTGGACCATTTCAGGAATTTGTCTATATAAAGACCTAAAAACTTAATTGAGTTCACCGTTAGAATCGGATTATTGCTTAGAGTTATAGGCTGTAAAGTACCTCTGTAAGACATTGCTACGGTTTTACTGGTGTTGAAACAAAGCCCATTCGAGTCAGACCAAGACTTGATAGTAACTAGGTCTTTGTTTATGCTAGATTGTAATGTCTGTATATCAGAACTACTCCAGGTTACACTCGTGTCATCGGCAAATAAAGTAATGCTTCCACTTATTTTTAAGTCTGTGATATCGTTGATGAATAATAAAAATAAAATTGGACCTAACACTGAACCTTGAGGTACGCCACTGCTAATTGGCAGATTTGAAGAATCAGTACCATTAGCACGTACCTGCTGATTTCTATTTTCTAAGTAAGTTTTAAACCATTGCAAAGGAGAACCCCGTACGCCATAAATTTGTAGTTTCTTAATTAAGATTTCATGATTACCACAATCAAAGGCCTTTGCAAAGTCACAAAATACTGAAGTTGTGAAAAGTTTATCATTAAGTGATGTATATATTTCATTAAGAACGGAAAACATTGCGTCACTAGTGCATTTTTTAGGAAGGAAACCATATTGATGAGGTGTTATGATGTTTTGTTTGAAAAGAAAGGGCAGTAGGCGATTTTTCATTAGCCTTTCTATTATCTTCGATAAGGTAGGTAATAGAGCAATAGGTCTATAGTTACAAGTTTCGGTTTTGTCGCCGCCTTTATGAAGTGGGATTATTATAGCTGTTTTTAGACAGCTCGGAAAGATACCAGATTCGAAGGATTCATTAATCAGCGAAGTTAAAATGTTAATTACTACATCAGGTATATTTGAAAATATTTTAGTGGACAAGCCATCATTTCCACAGGAAGATTTATTTTGAATGCTGTTTATGGTTTGCACTAGTTCGTGCTTATCTACTGGCCCTAGGAAGAAACTATTAGTGACCCTTTTAGTAGGTAGGAGGAAGGAGAGAGCATCCTGGCCCGGAGCTATATTAGAGCTGATATTCTTACTTACATTAACAAAATAATTGTTTAGTTCATCAGGACTAGGATTAACAGTGTTTGAAGAACGGGTTTTATTTCTTAAGTCATTTATAATAGACCAGGTTTCTTTGGAAGAGTTTTTAGCTCTTGAGATGCGATTTTTATAATAGTTTTTCTTAGTAGATTTGATAATTTTCCGATACAGTATTCTGTAGTTGTTGATATAATTTAATATTAGGGGGTTATCTGAGAATTTTTTAATATACATAAGTGACCTCATATTTTTTGAAGAAATTTTTATTCCTTTAGTTCTAGTTGGCGAATCTACGTGCATAGTGAGTCTGAATGATTCAAAAATATTTGTCATAGATCATCCGCAAATAAATGTATTGAGCATCTTTTGACTACACTAGCAATGTCATTAATATAAATTAAAAACAGTAGCGGACCCAGAACACTACCCTGTGGCATATTGTTCTCTATAGTATCTGAAACACAATTACTTACCTTAACCTTCTGTTTCCTGTTTTCCAAATAATGTCCCAACCAGTCAAGTGCACAACCCCCCAAACCAATAGCTCTTAATTTCATTAATAATTTACCACAATTAATAGTTTCAAATGCCCTCTGTAAATCCAAAAATACCGCCAATGTGACAAGATTATTTTCAATTGACAACTTCCAGTCATGTAACATCAACTGTAAAGCAGTTTCACAATTGTGTTTACTACGGAATTAGCAGCATTACTCGAAGAAGATCAAAGTCAAACGCAAGAGGAGCTTGTAGAATCATTGGAAGTGACTCATCCAGACGTTTCCATATGATTGAGTCAAGTGACAATGATTAAAAACCAAGAAAATGAGATACCGTTTAAACTCAAACCGAGAAACGTTAAAAGGCGATTTTTCACTTGCGAGCATCTGATTCAAAGGCATTGTAACTGAAAATGAGAAGTGGATATTCTGCGACAACCCCAAGAATAAAAAATACTACACTAAAGGTCATTTATTGCATCGACCTCAACATCAACACCAAAGCCGAATAACCTGACGATCTCATTACTGGAGATGGGTGTCGACTAAAATTGATTCGTTTGAGCCGTGTATCGCGAGAAAAATAGTCGGAATACTAGCAGACATGATAAAGTTATTCATTTCAACTCTCGGCCTCATGTGGCAAAAGTAAAATATATTTGGAAACGCTCAAATGGTATATTTTACCTCAACGTATTCTCCGGACATTGCTCCTTCTCATTACTGGTTGGTTAGAAGGATACAGCACAAATTGACAAACCACAGTTTCATTTCTTTCGCAGACAAGTAATTTTTACTCCTAATAATTCCCATTATTTTAATAATTGCCTCGTTCACAGATCAATTTTCACAAAATCTAACTAGGTTTGTTGATAAAATATTATACAGGGTGAGCCAATTATTTCCACTCGATCTCTAGCACCGAAACTAAAAGAGATATGAACAAGATTTTTTGTAGGTGTAGACAGTGTCACTCGGACTACAATTTTAAAATATGTATACTAATTTTTGTGGAATGAAAATTAATTTGGTTTTTTTAAATTGAACACCCTGTATACGATTATGTCTTCTGATTCTACTTAATATTATATTTACGGTAGTCTTTTGTATTTGTAAATCCGACGCGGCGTTGACAAGTTATTCCTATTTTAAGCAGATTTAATGAAAAAACAGTACTTCAGAAATATTAGCAGCACAAAAACCACATTTTTTAAAAAATTCCTCAAAAAAGCTACTATGATGTAAATGAAACATGCACCTATCACAATAATCACACAACATCTTCACCTGTTGCACAGGGTGTTTGCCGATGGCGTGCCAATAGTCTAGTTTTCAAATGGCAATAACTTAATTTTTTCAAATGGGACACCCTTTATATTTTTCTTCAGTTAGAAGCTCTCCCAAATACGCATTTAAAAAATATAGGGTTTTGCACATCTAACTTTACTATTTACTTTAATAATTGACGTTAAGTGACAAACAACATATTTTACACAAAATTTTACAAAGTTTAATCGTAAAAAAACTACAATAGTGAAAGTTAAAATTTATAGTAGGTATTCAAAATGTCTTCCATTTTCATTTATACATTTTCTCGCCCTTTTTTTCATTGATTTATGCACATCTCTTAGCATTGCAGGGGTCACCTGTCTAAATGCTACAGTAATTCTTTCTTTCATATTTTCTTTCATATTTTCTTTATAAACAATATTTTTAATAAAACCCCACAAGAAAAAATCGCAAGGTGTAAGGCAAGGCGATCTAGTAGGCCAATTTATAGGTCCTCCCCTTCCTATCCAACGATCCTGAAATTCCCTATTTAACCAATTGCGAACATCTAATAGGTAATGTGGTGTGGCACCATCTAATTGAAACCACATTCCGTTGCGATAATTTTGAGGCACATTTTGCAATAAGTTGCGAAAATCATGTTCTAAAAAATCTAAAAATATAGCTCCATTTACAGTCCCATCAAAGAAATAGGGACCAATTACATAATCACCTATTATTCCCGCCCACACATTCAAAGACCATCGATACTGTGATGTGGTTCTAAATAAATGTTCATTGTGGTCCGAATAATAATGGAAGTTGTGTCTATTTATACAACCGTTCTCATGAAACGTGGCTTCGTCGGAGAATAAAACTTTGTTTAAAAAGTTACGCTCTGTATTTATCTTGTTTATTAACCATCTACAGTATTCCACTCTAGCTGGATATGATAGGGGTGATATTTATTATTTTTTATTATGCGTCTAATTGTAGTATTGGAAATATCTAACTGATTGCTTAATTGCTTTTTGCTTATATTGGGATCTTCAACTATACTGATCATTACCTTATATTCGTTGTCAATAGTAACAGCTGTAGTTTCACGTGAATGTTTTTCATACTTGACGGTTCCTGTTCTATCAAATCTATTCTTTAAATTCTCAAGAGTATCCTTTTGTGGATGACGTCTTTCTGGGTATCTTTGACGATAGACCATATTAGCAAGAAACGCATTTTTTTGATATTCACCCATCATATCAATCATATCAATATTTTCTTGAACTCTATAATTCTTATTAAAATCCATTTTTTATACACAATACCGATTAAATATAGTAGACGTGATACAATACAAAATTTTATGTTGACAATTAATGCCATAACTAAATATACCTACTGTCATTTTCATAGGTAACTTGATTTCTTATTAAAAATTGTGTAAAATATGTTGTTTGTCACTTACCGTCAATTATTAAAGTAAATAGTAAAGTTAGATATGTTTCATTTACATCATAGTAGCTTTTTTTAGGAATTTTTTAAAAAATGTGGTTTTTGTGCTAATATTTCTGAAGTGCTGTTTTTTCATTAAATCTGCTTAAAATAGGAATAACTTGTCAACGCCGCGTCGGATGTACAAATACAAAAAAACTACCGTAAATCTAATATTAAGTAGAATCAGAAGACATAATCGTATGCAGGGTGTTCAATTTAAAAAAACCAAATTAATTTTCATTCCAAAAAAATTAGCCACCCTGTATACATTAAAATATTTTAAAATTGTAGTCCGAGTGACACTGTCTACCCCTACAAAAAATCCTGTTGATATCTCTTTTAGTTTCGGTGCTAGAGATCGAGTGGAAAAAATTGGCGCACCCTGTATTTCGAGGTTTGTTTATCAAAGTAAAATATAATAAAAATCGATCCTTTGTTTTTCATTGTTTTTTTTATAAATAAATAAATACTACAGCTTTTTAAATTTAGTTTGACAGTAATCTGCTTATATATTTCGTTTATGAGTTTTATAGTAAAGAGACGACATCAAAAACCCTCTTTAGCATCTTATTTCTGTTATCTGCTCCAAGCCTGCAGCTTTATTATTTTTTAATGATATTGTTTTTCATTTTTATCTCGATTCTAAAAAGAATAATTTTGCTACTTGAATTTTAGGAGAAGTATCATTTATTGGTGTTGTATACAGTTAGTCAATTCTCTTCGACAATTACAAATAGTTTATTGAATTAGGTTTAAATGTTGTAACAGTTCGTAAAGTTTTCTTCTATTTACGAAATTATTTCATTTATATTATTATCAATATTTTTATTCTTTACTTTTAATCCACGGTTTAAAATATTTTTATAAAGTATTTGGTTTTCATTTGTACTGATATTTTTTTAATTATTATGTATAATCCAGGGAATTTAGACAAAAATTGGCCCAACTGCGGAAAAAGTAGGGGAAAGCTGAATTTTCGCATGAGGCTTCCTTTTGTGATAATAATAATAATAATAATAATAATAATAATAATAATAATAATAATAATAATAATAATAATAATAATAATAATAATAATAATAATAATAATAATAATAATAATAATAATAATAATAATAATATATAGGGGGAGTGGGTGGCTCAGTGGTAGAGCACTGGACTCATAATCCAAGGGTTGTGGGTTCGAATCCCACCGTCGGCAGAAATCATTTTCTGATTTTTAATTAATTAAAAATTAAGAAATTGATTTTCATATACCAGGTGCGATTCCCCACTCGACCATTCACTGTTGGGTTCTAATTAACAGTGCTGTTCCTAAAGTGGCGCTGGGAAACAGTAACAAAGCCTACACAGAACACGAGGCTAATGACCAGAGTAGTCGATGCCGTTGACACTAAAGTAAAAAAAAAAAAAAAAAAAAAAAAATAATAATAATAATAATAATAATAATAAGGGGGGTGGGTGGCTCAGCGGTAGAGCACTGGACTCATAATCCAAGGGTTGTGGGTTCGAATCACACCAAAGGCAGAAATCTTTTTCTGATTTTTAATTAATTAAAAATTTAGAAATTGATTTTCATATACCAGGTGTGATTCCTCACTCGACCATTCACTGTTGGGTTGGTTCTAATTAACAGTGCTGTTCCTAAAGTGGCGCTGGGAAACAGTAACAAAGTCTACACAGAACACGAGGCTAATGGCCATAGTAGTCGATGCCGTTGACACAGAAGTAAAAAAAAAAAAAAAATAATAATAATAATAATAATAATAATAATAATAATAATAATAATAATAATAATAGGGGGTGGGTGGCTCAGCGGTAGAGCACTGGACTCATAATCCAAGGGTTGTGGGTTCGAATCACACCAAAGGCAGAAATCATTTTCTGATTTTTAATTAATTAAAAATTTAGAAATTGATTTTCATATACCATAACCAGACCGAATTTTTAGAATAGTCGACATAAATAGCATAATACCTGATCATCAATTTGGCTTTCGGCAGAATTACTCGACAATACAGCAGTGCCATCGGATTGTTAATTATATCAAAAAATCCTTAGAAGAAAAGAAAATGTATGCATCAGTCTTCCTCGATGTAGAAAAGGCATTTGACAGAGTATGGCATAAAGGCCTGTTATACAAAGTGAAAATACATTTGCCTAGTGAAATATACCTAATAATAAAATCATACCTGAACGAACGGTTCTTCCAAATCAGAATAAATACCTCAGTCTCAAAATATCATCCTATACAATCCGGAGTTCCTCAAGAAAGTGTCCTTGGTCCTTTCCTTTACCTCCTTTTTACTGCTGACATTCCTGTTGATGATGGCATCACTATGGCCACATTTGCTGACGATACCGGAATTCTTACATCGGACAAAAATCCAGATAGAGCTTCTGAAAAGCTGCAAAACTTCTTAAACTCGCTACAGACATGGTTAAAACGATGGAAGATTAAGGTAAATGGTGAAAAGTCCACCCAAATTACATTCACAACAAGAAGAATCGATTGTCCACAAGTTCACATCAATAACATTGCCATCCCCATCAAATCAGAAGTTAAGTACCTGGGACTCCATTTGGACCGAATGCTGACGTGGAAAAATCATATCAAAACTAAAAAAACTCACCTAAATTTAAAAGTCAAACAGATGAATTGGTTGCTGGGTAACAAATCTCAGCTGTCGTTGGAAAACAAAGTTTTACTATACAAAATTATACTAAAGCCGATTTGGAGTTATGGTATCCAATTATGGGGTTGCAGCAAACCGTCCAATACCAAAATATTGCAAACCTTCCAATCGAAGACGCTGCGTATGATAGCAAATGCTCCATGGTACGTTACCAATGTAACAATCCACAATGACCTTGGAATACCATTTATAAATGAGGTTATCACGCTACATGCAAACAAAGCCAAAGAAAGAAATTTCGCTCACGACAGCCAAACCATAAATCTACTTTACCAGCCGCCGCTAGTGGGAAGAAGACTCAAAAGATCGTGGCCAGAAGACCTAACAGATTAGGTGTATTGGAGAACCATCACTGGATGGTTCCCAAAACAAGCCTCAATTCAACATATTTGCTAAATACTCTTTGTTCTTGTAATTAGAGTAGATTGTAAATTTGCACTCAATAAAAAAAAAAAAAAATATACCAGGTGTGATTCCTTACTCGACCATTCACTGTTGGGTTCTAATTAACAGTGCTGTTCCTAAAGTGGCGCTGGGAAACAGTAACAAAGCCTACAAAGAACACGAGGCTAATGGTCATAGTAGTCGATGCCGTTGACACAGAAGTAAAAAAATAATAATAATAATAATAATAATAATAATAATAATAATAATAATAATAATATATGCCCTGCAATTCACTCCCTTACGAGTGAACCCCAGAAGCTCTGCAGCTTGTGCGGGGGAGGGACAGATATTATTATTATTTGCCGTGGCGCTCTGGGGCGACTTACTGATGCTTGATGGCGCATTTGCTTTACAGTTGTGGGAAAACCCAGAAAAACCTCACAACACTATCACCAAAAACGATGGTCTCCCCCAACATTGAAATCTTTGCAGCGTAAACTAACATCAAAGTAATTAATGTTAAATACGCTACAAACCATGCCCAGAAGTAGGCAATGATAATTTTTATTTAAAAATCTCATTGTCTAGACAGGGTACCGCCTATACACTTGCCGCTAGAAAAGTTATGCGGGGTCAAAGGTCAAGAAAAACGGTTTTTTGCAAATATCTCACTAACGATCAGTTTTATCGAAAAAATTCAAATTACAATTTTATAGCTTAGAAAATTTCCTACAAAATACATGTTGTAATGGTATTGAATATAAAGCCTTTTTTTTAACGTATAACTTAGACAGGAAGAAAATATTAGTAAACCAGTAAGGAATTTTAATTTATTAGATTCGACATCCTAAGACCGGTTTCTGTCTTTCGACTTCATCAGTTAGGCTTTTCGAATCCAATAAATAAAATTCCAAACTCGTACAAGTCAATAGCTATATCCGCTATAACATAACATTTTTAGATGTGCTACCATCTATGGTAAGAAAAGAGTATTGACATTAAATTTTGACTGAATCTAGTCAAGATGTCACTCTCTTCTTTTTATCCCTTTCAGAGATTAATACAAAGTGAGTAAACCAGTAAGGAATTTTAATTTATTAGATTCGACATCCTAAGACCGGTTTCTGTCTTTCGACTTCATCAGTTAGGCTTTTCGAATCCAATAAATAAAATTCCAAACTCGTACAAGTCAATAGCTATATCCGCTATAAGATAACATTTTTAGATGTGCTACCATCTATGGTAAGAAGAGAGTATTGACATTAAATTTTGACTGAATCTAGTCAAGATGTCACTCTCTTCTTTTTATCCCTTTCAGAGATTAATACAAAGTGAGTAAACCAGTAAGGAATTTTAATTTATTAGATTCGACATCCTAAGACCGGTTTCTGTCTTTCGACTTCATCAGTTAGGCTTTTCGAATCCAATAAATAAAATTCCAAACTCGTACAAGTCAATAGCTATATCCGCTATAAGATAACATTTTTAGATGTGCTACCATCTATGGTAAGAAGAGAGTATTGACATTAACTTTTGACTGAATCTAGTCAAGATGTCACTCTCTTCTTTTTATCCCTTTCAGAGATTAATACAAAGTGAGTAAACCAGTAAGGAATTTTAATTTATTAGATTCAACATCCTAAGACCGGTTTCTGTCTTTCGACTTCATCAGTTAGGCTTTTCGAATCCAATAAATAAAATTCCAAACTCTACAAGTCAATAGCTATATCCGCTATAAGATAACATTTTTAGATGTGCTACCATCTATGGTAAGAAGAGAGTATTGACATTAAATTTTGACTGAATCTAGTCAAGATGTCACTCTTTTCTTTTTATCCCTTTCAGAGATTAATACAAAGTGAGTAAACCAGTAAGGAATTTTAATTTATTAGATTCGACATCCTAAGACCGGTTTCTGTCTTTCGACTTCATCAGTTAGGCTTTTCGAATCCAATAAATAAAATTCCAAACTCGTACAAGTCAATAGCTATATCCGCTATAAGATAACATTTTTAGATGTGCTACCATGTCAATACTCTCTTCTTACCATCATCTAGGAAGCTGTGACATTGTACTTTATAAAAAGCAGTTCGTGTGTCAAAGGAGGGCTTTTTACCAAAATCTTTTGAAGAGTTCACGTCGCTCCGTATCATAAAAACAAAAGAAAAACCCAAAGGAACGCGATTTAAAAGAAAAAATTGTTACCTGTCAGAGAAAAAGTGAGGTTGAAAAAAGATAAAAATAATTCAAGAAGAACAACATTCTTTGGCTTTATCCAAAATTATCCATCCTATCCTGTGTTCCTGTTTGGACATCTCCAGTCCCAGCTGTATTCCTGAATAAAAGTATCCAGATCCAACTATATTCGGCATAAAAATATCCATCCTGTTTCCTGATTTTGGTGTTATTTGGAAAAACGATTTTATAGAATCCCATATATTTTGAACAACTAAAATAAGAACGAAAAGCTTAAATTGAATAAAAGGTACCATTTTAATTACTAAATATCGATATTTCAAAAGTTTAAACTATAAAAGGCCATAATAATAAAGTTAGATTGAAAACAATCTAACCTTATAAAAGTTTAATTATGTTAGGTTAGAAAGTGAATAATCGTATCACATTTGCAAATATTATTTTTATAAAAACTACACTTACCCTATTACACCAAACAATTGTTCCTGTACAGATAAAGTTTATCGTTAATTTTTTTCTTTAATAAATGTTTATAATTTTTCATTACGTTCGTTGTCATTGATTTTATAAAAATCTAACCTCTTAGAGAACCCTAGAACCTGAGATAGATATTGGCTATAATTTCCTATGTAATAAGACAGATGGCGCCCAACTAACTACAATAACAATATTTATAAAACACGTTCTGTCTAAATTTACGGAAGAAGGTAAATAAAATAAAAAATTAATAATAAATATAAAAAGAAAAATCAAATACCATTATAATGTATAACTTTTTTTCGTAAGACTAACGGTTTTTGAGAAAATTCGATTCAAAAAGTTGTAACTTTTATTTTTCTCATAATACATGCACTCCGTTCCACACCAGCATTGAGGTAGAGTACAAGATGGGTTGTTTTTCAGTGTTGTCCCCAACAGACATAATCTACGTTCATTTGTGATTAAAAAATGTTTATTTTTTAAAAAAGGAAGTTTTCTATGCTATAAAATTGTAATTAGAATTTTTTCGATAAAACTTACCGTTAGCGAGATATTTGCAAAAAACCGTTTTTCTTGACCTTGTATTGGCGAGAACTTTTGAGATGTTGCTTAGGATCACAAAAGGAAGCCTCATGCAAAAATTCAGCTTTCCCCTACTTTCTCCGAAGTGCCATGTCTTTATTCCCTGGGCTAGTCCTTTTTATCTCACTCACAGAATTTATTATCATTTGTTTTAACCACTTTTTTATTTTACTGTTTATTTGAATATAATCTTTTAAATATTATTTGTTATGTTCTATCCCGGTAAATTATTATTTTTATATCTCTAGTAATTTAGATTTATGTTATAATAAAATAACTTTTTCTCAAATACTGCCTCTTTTTAATGTTAGTTGCCTTAGATGCTAAAAATGTAATAGAGTATTATTTATTTAGAGGCGTAAAGTATTTACATAAAATATATAAATAATAGAAACTGAATCAGTATCAACTTTAATAGATCCAATTATTAATAGTATCTATTTTGTATTGTTTATTTAATTATTATAAATATTTAAGGACAGAGTGATAGCTTTTTACGATTATTAGCTTTTAATTTAAAAACATATTGGATCTGAAACGAAATGAATTTTACCTTTCAAAAGGCATGCAGTTGGTTGGATGCACTTCCATCTATCGTTGTAAACATTTTTTTAAAACGACCTTTAATTATTGAATGAAAACATTTACATGTTTGACATTTGCTAGACCAACAAAAGAAAAAAAAGTTTATACAGGGTGCGCCAATTATTTCCACTCTATCTCTAGCACCGAAACTAAAAGAGATATCAACAAGATTTTTTGTAGGGGTAGACAGTGTCACTCGGACTACAATTTTAAAATATTTTGATGTATACAGGATGGCTAATTTTTGTGGAATGAAAATTAATTTGGTTTTTTTAAATTGAATACCCTGTATACGATTATGTCTTCTGATTCTACTTAATATTAGATTTACGGTATTTTTTTGTATTTGTAAATCCGACGCGGCGTTGACAAGTTATTCCTATTTTAAGCAGATTTAATGAAAAAACAGCACTTCAGAAATATTAGCACAAAAACCACATTTTTTAAAAAATTCCTCAAAAAAGCTACTACGATGTAAATGAAACATGCACCTATCACAATAATCACACAACATCTTCACCTGTTGCACAGGGTGTTTGCCGATGGCGTGCCAATAGTCTAGTTTTCAAATGGCAATAACTTAATTTTTTCAAATGGGACACCCTGTATATTTTTCTTCAGTTAGAAGCTCTCCCTAATACGCATTAAAAAAATATAGGGTTTGGCACATCTAACTTTACTATTTACTTTAATAATTGACGTTAAGTGACAAACAACATATTTTACACAATTTTTAATAAGTACAAAATTTTACAAAGTTTAATCGTAAGAAAACTACAATAGTGAAAGTTAAAATTTATAGTAGGTGTTCAAAATGTCTTCCATTTTCATTTATACATTTTCTTGCCCTTTTTTTCATTGATTTACGCACATCTCTTAGCATTGCAGGGGTCACCTGTTTAAATGCTACAGTAATTCTTTCTTTCATATTTTCTTTTGTGGTAACCTCTTCTTTGTAAACAATATTTTTAATAAAACCCCAGAAGAAAAAATCGCAAGGTGTAAGGCAAGGCGATCTAGAGGCCAATTTATAGGTCCTCCCCTTCCTATCCAACGATCCTGAAATTCCCTATTTAACCAATTGCGAACATCTAATAGGTAATGTGGTGTCGCACCATCTAATTGAAACCACATTCCGTTGCGATAATTTTGAGGCACATTTTGCAATAAGTTGCGAAAATCATGTTCTAAAAAATCTAAAAATATAGCTCTATTTACAGTCCCATCAAAGAAATAGGGACCAATTACATAATCACCTATTATTCCCGCCCACACATTCAAAGACCATCGATACTGTGATGTGGTTCTAAATAAATGTTCATTGTGGTCCGAATAATAATGGAAGTTGTGTCTATTTACACAACCGTTCTCATGAAACGTGGCTTCGTCGGAGAATAAAACTTTGTTTAAAAAGTTACGCTCTGTATTTATCTTGTTTATTAACCATCTACAGTATTCCACTCTACGCGCGAAATCACGTGGTAACAATTCTTGGTGAAGCTGGATATGATAGGGGTGATATTTATTCTTTTTTATTATGCGTCTAATTGTGGTATTGGAAATATCTAACTGATTGCTTAATTGACTTGTGCTTATATTGGGATCTTCAACTATACTGATCATTTCCTTATATTCGTTGTCAATAGTAACAGCTGTAGTTTCACGTGAATGTTTTTCATACTTGACGGTTCCTGTTCTATCAAATCTATTCTTTAAATTCTCAAAAGTATCCTTTTGAGTATGTGGGTATCTTTGACGATAGACCTTACTAGCAAGAAACGCATTTTTTTGACATTCACCCAGTATCCATATCATATCAATATTTTCTTGAACACTTTAATTCTTATTAAAATCCATTTTTTATACACAATACCGATTAAATATAGTAGACGTGATACAATACAAAATTTTATGTTGACAATTAATGCCATAACAAAATATACCTACTGTCATTTTCATAGGTAACTTGATTTCTTATTAAAAATTGTGTAAAATAAGTTGTTTGTCACTTAACGTCAATTATTAAAGTAAATAGTAAAGTTAGATGTGCAAAACCCTATATTTTTTTAATGCGTATTAGGAAGAACTTCTAACTGAAGAAAAATATACAGGGTGTCCCATTTGAAAAAATTAAGTTATTGCCATTTGAAAACTAGACTATTGGCACGCCATCGGCAAACACCCTGTGCAACAGGTGAAGATGTTGAGTGATTATTGTGATAGGTGCATGTTTCATTTACATCATAGTAGCTTTTTTGAGGAATTTTTTAAAAAATGTGGTTTTTGTGCTAATATTTCTGAAGTGCTGTTTTTTCATTAAATCTGCTTAAAATAGGAATAACTTGTCAACGCCGCGTCGGATTTACAAATACAAAAAACTACCGTAAATCTAATATTAAGTAGAATCAGAAGACATAATCGTATACAGGGTGTTCAATTTAAAAAAACCAAATTAATTTTCATTCCACAAAAATTAGTAGCCACCCTGTATACTGTAATGAAGTTATTTTTCACATTTTAAATAATTTGAATAATTTCGGGATTTCCTCCAACACAAGTCTTTCTTGACAGTAAGGTGAATACTATCATCAAAGCGGTTTGGCCTGTTAGTGGTAGTTTCTGATGGACAGCAAGTACTACGGATTTGTTCTCCCTTCTTATCCTCATCACAGCTTTCACTGAGTTTGGAATGATATGTTTCGTCTATTTCTATTTTGTCCAACCCTAACCCGAAGTCTAAGGTCTTCTTACTGGTCTTTGGGGTTGTAGAACAAGTAGGGACGGAACGAATAGGAAGACTCCTCGAAAGTGACTCTTTGTCGTTTATGATTTTATGCTTTCTCATGTCAGCATAAACTATGGCTCTAGCAATAACGGGGTTTCGTATGGCGGACGGAATCGGATCTGTAACGGCTTCATTTTGTACGGGATGTTCTATGAATCCCATTGGGTGACTGGATACGGTTTGCACGATAGGTGGCATCGGCATCTCACCTATTGCTATTTTTCCAGTTCCCAATTCCAATCGGAAATTATACTTTTTCATTAAGTCCATTCCTAGGACTATGTCGGTACTCAAATTAGGAAAGTGGACAATTTCTTCGGTCGCTTCATGGTTGCCAATTTTCATATTTACGGAATAACTGTCTCGAATACGGATAACCATTCCATTTGCTAACCTAACAGTTGTCGGAACTGTTTTTCTGGGTTGCCTTTTCTGGGAAAGATGTTCCGCTAATCTGTTTCCTAAATATGATTTTGAAGCTCCAGTATCCAACAACGCCAAGAAATTTTCACCTTCTATTTCCAGAGTCATATGCGGTCGGAGGTCATGATCGGGTACGGTTACGGTCTCTAGCGTCGGTTGCGGCTGCTGGGACCTGTCTTGGTTACACGCGCAATCTCGAGAATAAACACCTTCCTTCATGCATCGTGAACAAAAAATTTTCCTTGGATTTTTACATTCTGGTCGAAGGTGTCCATATTCTCCACAATTCCAACACAACACTTCTCCACGAGAAGTGGATGGTTGTGACACAGCTCTCTGCGGTTCCAATCGTTGCGGTCTTACGGCGGTGGGAGGAGCGATTCTCTGAGGATAATCAGGACGGGAATATCGGGGTGTGGTGGTCTGAGGAAAACGAGAAGGGTTTGGTTGGGGATAGCGGGGTTGTTCAGGAGGTGGGGGAAGGAATGATTCAGGAGATGGGTGACGGGGAACGGTATTCCTCGGAGCGGAGTTGGTTGACGGAACATTCTGTAATTCTTTCCTCAATAGTTCATATTCCCTAACTACTTGACAGAATGTTGTGACGTTGGAATAATCGGTCTTACGGATCTGTTGTCGGTATTCTGGCAATAAGTTTCTGTAAAGCCAGAGCAATTGTTGAGCGGTTGTCAGGTTTCCATGTCGCCTCATGAGGGTCTGAAGATCTGTTATATAACTTGAAGCGGTCTCATTTCGGCGTTGTAATCTTTTACCAATTTCAACCTCTAAGTCTGTTTGATAATTTACGGGAAAATAGAAAGTACGGAAATCGGTTTCGAAGTCGTTCCAGGTGTTCCAAGAGTGTCGGTTATTACGGAACCATAATGTGGGGTAAATTCGGTAACAAACGGTCTTTATCAACGCCTTTAGAAAGGCAGATTTCTTCTAGTCTTTCTAGAAAAGATACTGGGTCGTCGCGGTTATCAAAAGAAATTTTCCAATCGTGTACTCGGATCGGTTCGGAACTAGCATCACGTGCGTTTGGCATATTTTACGGGTTTGTTTCACGAGTGATCCAATACCGGAACACAACACAGGTAAACCGCGGACACGGGATGGCTTTGAAATCCGGTTAAAATCTACCACGGTTTACAACTAACTAGTTTTCGGCTGGTTTATATTCACTGCTTTAGGGCTTATTCGGAAAAAAAAAATTTAGACAAATTTTAATTAAAATACTAGAAAAAACAAGTGTATTCTGGAAATTAAAATTTACGGAAACAAAGAAACGGGCTTCTAGTGGCAACGGAACTACCCTAAACTGAAAATCAATACGGTCCCTGCTCGGGCGCCAATTTGTAAGGCTTTTTCTTGCCACTAAGAAAAATATTGCCTTACAAGATGACGCTTTATTACGGAGATTGCTCGAGCGCCAGTTTTTTTATGTGGTATGCTCCACAACCCTTAGAAACGGCCTCTTAGGGGCACAGGTAACTTCAGATGGAGATACGGTATTCTCCAGGGGTCTAGTTGACTTCAGACTTAATTATTTTTACTTTATTAGATACCTTTAATATCCCTAGGAATATTTCTTGGAATTTCGGAACGGCGGAACGACTAATGAATTTTAAACGCGGCTGTTAATTTCGAATCGCAGGAATAGAATCAATTCTTAATTTCAAATTCTTTCTCACCTAAGCTCTGAAGAATCCCTTCCAAAGCGACCGGATTCGCGGCGCGCGCAATACTATCTTTAAACGGCGTTAGCTCGTGAAATATTTTAAAATATGTATAGGGTGAGCCAAATAAAAATCGAACGTTTTATTTAATTTCAAATAAATTTTCATTGAATCCCGAAATTATTCAAATTATTTAAATTGTGAAAAATAACTTCATTACAATACATCAAAATATTTTAAAATTGTAGTCCGAGTGACACTGTCTACCCTTACAAAAAATCTTGTTGATATCTCTTTTAGTTTCGGTGCTAGAGATCGAGTGGAAATAATTGGCGCACCCTGTATAAGCAACTAATGATTTTTGCAGAATAATTTTGAATATCAACAAGAAGCGGATAACATCTAATCTTTGGGTCGTTTGGTTGGTGAGAAAATCGCTTAAATCTAAGGCATACAATCATAAAGTAGAGTATCAGAATGCGTTATTAACGTACTATTTCTCAGTTCTAAATTCGAATTTGAATGCAGAATTTAGAGACCTGGAAAAAACTCTTGATGCTTGATGCTCGACCATATTCCTATGTCGCAGTAATATATTATCTGAATGGATTGGACGCTTGAGTTGAATCGAGTGGCCTGCTTGGTTTTTCATCCGCGGCTGTTCGATTTCTTTCAATGTGACTACTTAAATAAGCGGTGCGCGGTTTAAAAACAACACAATTTTCCTAAAAAATTTCATGATTCAATATCAGATTATTCTAACAAAAACATTTTTGTAGGATTTATGGAAAAAGCAATTTGAAAACCCGAAATACCTTGCAATTTTAAAACATGGCTGCAAATGAATTTTAAAAATGCAGGATAAACAACATATTTTATTAAACGTAAACATCAATCAACAAAATTAAAGTTTTCACGTATTCAGTAATTCCAAATACAGGAAAATGCTAAAAATAACATTTTTTATGTTTGACAGAGGCACTGGGGACTGTTTTAGAATTATAGTTTATAGTTTTTGTGAGATAAATTAGAAAATTTGGTAATAACGCTTTTACTCGTTAAACATTTTGACATATATTTCCAAAATTGTGTCGTGGAATTAAAAAAAAACTTTGGTACCTCTCCGATAAACTTCAAGTAAGTTCTAAACATGTTTAACACGTTGGCGGACACGCACTGCTATAGCAGTCATCTCACATTTCCGTGGGGGCACGCGGACTGCTCGTGCAGTTCATTTTGATATATGATTAGGTGGTACATGAACTGCAAAAGCAGTCGTTTTATGTATGCAAATACGTAGAGATATAATTTATGCGTCCCGCTAGAGCAATATTTTCATTTTTAGCGGGATTTTGGAGGCGTGGTGGGGTGAGGCAGGCACGTTTGAAGATACTGTTTACGCTTCAGTAGCCGATACGCTGTTCACATGTAAGGGATATTTTTCGGTTTGTCTGTTACAATTATATTCTCGAAATAAGTTTGGATGAAAAAGATGTAGAAAAACTTTTAAAGTGGTACAACGAATTGGACAGTGACGAAGAGATTGGAACTGAATCGAGTGGTGAGTAGAATGATTTCATATAACGATTTTATTTAAAAATGTTATATTTCGTAGGTGATGAAAGTGACTTCCAAATTCGCCTGTTGATCCTTTTCACGATAGTGACAATATGACAGACGACCCTACATACAACCAACAGGATGATTCAAGTTCCAACTCTGAAGATGGAAATGATGATAATGATGGAAATGTAGGAATTGTGGAACGTGAGAATTTGACGATGTCGGAGGAAGAGAATTTGGACAACAATGGAGTTGAGGGAGGTGACTGGGTAAACAGTACTATCGAGATACCAAATTTTTCATTCAATAACAATGAAAGTGGTATAAAGATTGATGTTATCCCTGCAACATCAACACCAATGGACGTGTTTCGTAAGATATGGTCTTCAGAAGTCGAAGAATTATTATTAGTATCTACCAACAGATATGGCAAAGAGCTTGTATTGAAAAATCGACCTAAAAAACGGGGTAGTAGAAGCAAAAGGAGGTAGACATAGAAGAATTAAGAATATTCATAGGTCTTTGTCTTCTAGGAGGCCAAATTAAATTTCCTTCATTGCGAAAGATATTTACTCTTGATCCACTATACTATCATCCTATTTTTAGTAATAAAATGTCTGGACGTAGGTTCGAAGAAATTCTAAGATCATTCTCATGTGAACATCTCGCAGGTGGTGATGACGCTCTTAGGAAAATTAACCCTTTGATGAGACTGATAATAGATAATAGTCAATCCGCTGTGTATCCTTGTGAGCAACTCTCTCTGGATGAATCTCTTTTATTGTTTAGAGGACGTCTGAAATTTAGACAATATATCAAAGGAAAGAAAGCTAAGTAAGGTATAAAACTTTACGAATTATGTACCCCCGATGGATTTGTCTTGAATGTGGAGATATACAAAGGAAAACAAATGATTACTGAAAATCCTAGCAAATCTAAATTGGAAATTTTGGTTTTGAAACTTATGCAACCATACTTAGATAAAGGCCATCATTTGTTCATGGATAATTATTATAATGGTATAGGAATGTCCAACACATTACTCAGTAGAAAGACTCATTCAACAGGTACATTAAGGAAGAATAGGAAAGGTGTATGTGATGATATTGTCAAGGCGAAATTGAAAAAGGGTCAACACATTTGGAAACGTCAAAATAATGTTTATATATCCAAATGGAAAGACAAGCGAGATGTCTATTCTATTACCACAGGTTACCATCCATCATTAGTCACTGTGTCAAATCGGTATGGAAAAGAAAAAATAAAACCTTTGCAGATTTCCGAATATAACAAATACATGTCTGGTATTGATCGCTGTGATCAGATGATAGCTTACTAATCGAGTCCCAGAAAAACTGTGAGATGGTACAAGAAAGTTATGTTCCATCTGCTGGATATTGCTGTATGGAACTCTTTCTACATCTACAAAAAAAAGGTAGACAAGAACATACAATTTATAACATTCAGAGATTCTCTAATAAGATCCCTGCTCGGTGTACCCCAGGATGAAAAAAACGGCAGAAGATACGCTAAACCATCTAATAGACATTTCATTCCACTACCAGTAGAAAGAAGCAACCATTACCAGGAAAAAATTCCGCACCCACCCAATTTCAAAAGAAAAACATATTTCCTGAGATGCGTTCATTGCAGAAGGAACAAGTTGAACAAGACTACCTCATGGAGATGTCGTGATTGCGAGAGCAAAGTACCCCTGTGTCCAGGCGAATGTTTTGAGGCATGGCATAGAAAATAAATACAATTTTTTTAATATTCTTGTTTTTTACCGTTCTGTATTCATTATTTTTTTGTGAATAAATGTTTATTTTTAGATAGAATTATTTATTTTATTGTTCGCTATTGCAGTCCTTGCGCCTTCAGATTCCAATTTGGTTCCAACCAGTGCAGAAACTGCAATTGCATTCGGCTGCTATTGCAGTCGTTGAACCACAACTTTACTTTTGTGGACGTTAGCGGACATTGACTGTCATAACAGCCCTATTTTTTCTTATCATAGAAGCATAGCTCATCCAGTTGCGAACTTATAGGGATACAAATTTCATTTTTATCACCACCAGATTCAGATATATCGCTGTGCGCGTTCATGTCCATCCTCGATTTCGGATATGTCCGCCAACGTGTTAAGAAAGTACACATTTTTTAACAGAATTTTATTGGATTTCTCGTTTAATGCTTTAAGTATTTAAAGAGAACATTAATAAATAGTGGATTAGAACTTTTTACTTATTTGGTGAGATCGCTTTAAATATTTGATGGTAACAATTTAAGTATTTGGTGAGAACGGTTTAAATATTTGGCGAGAACGCTTTAAATATTTGATGGTAACAATTTAAATATTTGGTGAGAACGCTTTAAATATTTGATGGTAGCAATTTAAGTATTTGGTGAAAACGCTTTAAATATTTGGCGAGAACGCTTTAAATATTTGGCGAGAACGCTTTAAATATTTGATGGTAACAATTTAAATATTTGGTGAGAACGCTTTAAATATTTGATTGTAACAATTTAAGTATTTGGTGAGAACACCTTAAATGTTTGGTTAGATCACTTTCAATATTTGTATTTGTAATTGTGTTTGTGTAATGCTTTTTTGTCATTTTTACCAATCCAGGAATATGAATGTTGTTTTGAAAGGCTAGCTGAAAGTCCTAATTAGTATCCTATTAACCCGGAAAGTGGGAGTGGGTAGATTATAAACCAATAAATAAGTTTCTAAATAACTCAAATATACTTAATGTCTAAATTTTGGTGTTTAATCCAATAATTAGAAATCCTTACGAAGAGTTAACTGATTGGTAATATCAGTTAAAATAATTTTAACCTGGCTGGTAGTGTTATTATTTTAGAAGTAATTTAACAACAGTTAAATTTCATAATACTCAATAATTTGCATTTTTATTTCCAGGTTTAGTAGCGGTCAGATGTCATAGAAAATCAGAAAGACCTTACTTTAATTTAATTTAATATAACCAAAGAATATTGGGAACATTCAGCCTAGTCAAAAAGATTTTCAACTGATTTTAAGTAGCGATTTAAGTGATTCTTTATGGTAGACTTCCCAAATTTAAATGATAAATATACTTATATATGAAGACCACAGGGAAAAAACAGGGAATGTCACAATATATGCAAAATTGAGTTAATGCCGCCATCTTTTGATAAAATGCCTATATTTTATTATAGTTTACTGTCCCAGGCAATAACATGGTACTGTCGCATAATATTCGTTTATTTACATATCATACACAGGGGAATAACAGGGAATGTCCGCATGACAAATGATAAAAACGGGGAATGTCCGAAGTTTATAATTTCAGAGTCATTATCGTTAAACTTTTTAAACACTAAGACAGTATCAGTTACTTGTTTGATTATTTCAGATGTGTTGATCGAGTTTTCCGAAAGTCAGTGAATATTTTTAATATCTGTATTCGTTATTAAAATAAACGAAGTAATGGATGAAGAACAAAGCAACATGATAAACAAAAAGTTTTGGAAAAGGCCGAGTTATGGGCGACTTCGGGATGTGAATAAAAACTAAAATTAACAACTCATGAATTAGGAACGATTGTCTGTGTAAACAATTGAAGTGTTTTCAAACAATCACAAATGATGAAAGACAAGCCGTTTTAAACAACTTTAATTAACTGGATTCAACAAATACACAAAATTTATACTTATGCGGACTAATCTCATGTAACAATATCAAACGGAGACGTTCTCGAAAATCTGAAGATATGGCTTTACTGCATGATAAGTCTTATTCATACCATGTTAACATTAAAAGAGAAACGAGCATTTTAGAAATACCTGTATGTCATAAGGCGTTTATATCCATACATGGCATTACCAAAAGTAAACTAGAGTACCTATAAAAAAAGTCTGAAGAGACTGTTAAAAGTGTAGACATTCAAATATTACCAAAAACGATGTGTACTATAAGAGGCAATTATCTATTTACCTTTTTAATATACACATTTTGGCAAGCAACGAAGTTAGATTTTATGTATATCCTGAAGCAGTTGCTAATAAGGGAAGCTGTGAGGTCATTTCAATGTTACACAACTTTATAGAGAATTATCTTGGTTCAGGAATTAAGCACTTGGAAGCATTTTGTGACTCTTGTGGGGGTCAAAACAAAAATTATAATTTAATCAAATACATGCATTACTTAAGGTTGTGAAATAAATCACACTTGTTCCCAAGAACAAAGACATTAAATGTCCTGCGGTGCACCAGCGTCTGGACTTCAACAACTACTCCTTGGGCTATATGCTCCCCCAGGTATTGAATTACGAAAGTCCAGACGTGGTTTGGCGCCCGGGGCTTTAAACCAAAAACTTTGATTTTATTATTAAAGGAGCTAGATAGGATCCTAGATAGGATGTCGAGCTAGCCTACTTCTTACTGAAGAGGAACAATAATTCCGAAACCGGCCTAAGAATGGCAAGCTCCTTTAATAATAAAATCAAAGTTTTTGGTTTAAAGCCCCGACTTGGTCGGGCGCCAAACCACGTCTGGACTTTCGTAATTCAATACCTGGGGGGGCATATAGCCCAAGGAGTAGTTGTTGAAGTCCAGACGCTGGTGCAGTGTAGGACATTTAATGTCTTTGTTCTTGGGAACAAGTGTGATTTATTTCACAAACTTAGGTAGTTTTGGTACGCACATGGTCCTTTTTTGGTATTTTTATGGTTCAAACAATTCCACCACCGTTACAAATACATGCACTATATTGTACATATCCGAAAGAAGCTTGACTCCATAAAATTAACTTTTCCAATTAGGGGACATTTATACTTAGAATGTAACCGGGTTATGGCAGTTATAAACCAAAAATTTGCAGCTGAGGTCCCCCATGATTGGGTGCAAGAAATTGAAAGATCAAGGATCAGTCCAACATCATTACACGTTGAAGACACACAAAAATATTATGACAAGTTATCTTATTCCATTAAAACAAGGAAGACGGTTTGATGTGAGTGTTGTGTGAGTAGATGCGCTCATTAATATCGTGGTTAATTATAGGACATTCCCTGGTTTTAACTAGGTTGACTTGTAATATATTGTCAATATATTTGTCTTTAGTTGCTTCAAATTTATGTATTAATAAAGGTTCTTCAAGGTTTTAAACTTTAAAATTCGTTTTTCTCGAAACTAAGTTTTTGCGACATTCCCTGTTTTTACCCTGTGGTCTTCATATGTAATCGTTTAACTGAACGAAGATGGGTGTGTAGGCTCTAAAAGGTGGAATATTTTCAATCAAATTATACCGCCATCTGGGGTAGTTCATCAATAAATGAAATAATTTTAAAAGTCAAATCTGAGTCAAATCCGAAATAAATTCGTCAATTAAAGGAGTTTCAATTTTAGACTGACTAAAAAAGGAAGTTTTAAGTAAAGTTCTAAAGAATAATAAGAATAATAAGAGTGATAACTACTCATAATTAAGTAAGTGAAACATATTTTGAAGAATGAAATAACTGAAGATTTGAATTAGTAGTTAATATAACTAACTGTAAAATGTAATACATAAGTATCTTAAAAGTCTGTATAATTTGTACCTGTTAATAATTAATTTTCACTAATAATTCATTTCTGTAGCTCATAGTGGTTTGTTGGAATAAATGTTTTTGGGCCATTGTCAATTTTTTAGAAACGACTTTCGAATGGAAAGTCGAAACGTCTAAAATTAAAAATATTTTATCCAACACATGACAGTTATAACTGTCATTATTAATGTCATTTTAGAAAAGTAAACTATCAAATAACTTGTAATTTTTCTGCAATTTGTATTTTGTTGTGCACCGATTCTTCTAGGTATCCTTCTGCTACGGTCGAGGACTTCCATCCTCCGTGACGCTTCAAAGTAGTCATGTTAGCCCCTGCATTGGCCAAAAGAGTCGCCGAATATCTTCTCAGGTAGTGACCGGTGTAGAGCGCTGGTTCCTCCAATTTCAAAAACATTGCAATTCTTGAAGGTATCTTCGACAACTTATTTATTCCCACACACTGTCTGGTACACCTCCCATTTTTGTTAAAAACAAAAAAGCGGCTAGAACTAGTATTTTTTGGTCTCAAAGACATATATCAAGTATGGTGAAACTTCTCGATTTCTTGGTTTTAGTGTCTGGCAAAACTACGTCAAAATATTTCCAATTGATAGCATCTACAAGCACCGCTAATCCCCATTATCAAAGCCACTTTCATCAACAGGTACTCCTTGTCGGGAGCTTCGTTCAAAAACTTCTCTATTCCAGGTCGTTCTAATGTGTTGGACTTCTTTGTTTTGTATTCCTGTGATTTTACTTTTCAAAAAGCTCGTTAGTTTGCCATATTTTGAAATGTCGATTTTTTTATAATGTTGAATAGTCGAGTATTTGGTCCATAGCGACGATGGGGCTAATTTTGTTTGTAAATGTAAAAAATAAGCCAATAGAACATTTTCATCGATACCTTTTATCTTCCGTGAATTCATCCAAGACCCAAACTTTTTGAACTCCTTGTCGTAAGCATCTCGGGACTTTTCTGGCAAAATCTGCATCACTCTTTCTTCCGCTTCCGTAAGGATATCCTCAGGAACGTAATTTTCCTCCATTTTCTATACTTTCTTTTTTCTTCAAAAAAGCTTCCCTTTTCTGAAAGGAAAACTGACAAGTGTCAAAATTTATTGAAACATTTGCTAACAAGGTATCATGCCCATGACAACCAAACAAACATCCTACTTTGACCAAAATGTAAAAAAGTCACTGTCGAGTCATTCTGACGCAAGTAGCTTTGATTTGATCACAAAGCTTATTAATTATTATCTCATAAAAAAAGATTTCTTCCAATTGTTGGATAGAACATTGTATGCCACTCGCGTGTTATGTTTCCTAAGTCACTTGAGAATTTATACCACGGCCTCGTGGTTTAAATTTTCTCGCGTGACTTATTTTCAACATAACACATTAGTACCATAAATAACTATTATTTGAAAAAGTGGTTTTATTATGCAGGAGGAATATTGTACTATTAGTAGTTGATTGCCCATATATTGTCTAATATTATCGAGTAGTAACATAGATATACTTTTATTCCAATCTATTTAAAAATTATCTCAATATTTTATGCTGTTTTATTCCGCCAATATATTTGGGTATTTTAATCTATGTCCATTAGACTTAAAATGGTTTATTAGATTTTCATCACGTGAAAGGAAAACATCTAAAACCCATAAAGTTTTTTCGTTGCCTGTGTCGTGTAATTTTCTGATTTTATTTCATAAAATAGTAGAAGTTTCTGCTGAGTCCAAGTTATATAATCTACTGATATGAAGTTATTGTTATATTAACATCTTATTGGTATGCATATATCATTCGATAGAACATCATTTATCGCCAAGCCCACGTGTGTCGACTTACAATCTATTCTACAAAAAATACCTAGTAATCAAAATAATAGTTGTTTCTAAGAAGCTTCGTTTCAAATTCGCTCAACGCGTTATGGTTTTTATTATTAATAAGCTAGCGCTATGTTTTGCTTTCCAGTTTATCGCGTATATTTCTTGGTTCTTTTGAACCTAGCAAAACCTCTAAAATATTCAATTAGAGGTTTTTAGGAGCAATTTTATCAGAACAGTCCGACAAGATGCATAAATTCGCATTAAAAATAAAGTCACATCTTAAAATCAACTACCCGTTACGTCGTTCACAACTTACAAAAGACGGTGTGAAATTTATAGTCTTCGCGTATATACAAAATAAGAAAAAAGAGTTATTGCATTTATATTCTCGTGAAATTTCCAGAGCATATGAAAACTTCAAGAAGACACTCACTGCTATTAGAGAGTGTAGTGAACTTTGACTATAAGGACAATTCAAAATTCAATGGCTTCAACCAGATGACGATATAAACCGAGTTACAGCGTGCTATCAGTGCATTTCTCAAAATCGATCTCCAATCTACAGCACTTTCTATATGGACGTGATTCTCCTCCCAAATGGTGGTTTAAATAAATGGTGTAATGTACTGAATGATTTATATGTGGTTGTACAGTTTGTTGCAAGTAACTTTCACGGTAAAATAGGGTAATAAAGTATAATATGATTCATTCTTTGATGTGCAATAATAATGATTTACTGGCAGTTTCTAAGACCTATTTAAAGATGTTCCTTCTAAGGTTTTTAGATCCAACAGTAGCCAATGACATCAAAGGAATGAACACAATCTTCATTCTCCCATCCAACAGTTTGACAGTATACGAATTCAGTATATGAATTTCTTCAATTTTTCCAATTTTTGGTGTATCATACTATCCCAAATAATGCAAATTTGACAAGCACTAGACCGAATATTTTAAGTATATTAAGGTTTTATTTTATCACCTTAAGAGCAAACCGAACACCTTGAAAAATTTTAATAACCTTTTAAGCCTTTAATTTTCGTCTCATTTTTGTGAAATTTTCAGGAAATACTAATAATTCCAAAACTTAGGGTGGAGAAATCTTGATTTTTTTGTAAACCTTCGAAAAGTATTTATTTTGTTAATTTTAAATGGAAAATCACAAAAAGAAATATCCGCGCCATTCTGCATTAAATCTATGAAAATTTGCTCCTATTTGTTTTAAAAAATATCAAGTAGTTTTTAAATAATATGGTTTCCCATTTTTTCTTAAATATCTTTGTAAAGTGCTGCTACATCGTTACAGACATTTAAAGCTGTCGATAAATATTCCATGGCCAAGTATTCCCAGTGGCGCGCATATAAATACAATTTTATATTAGAAAATCCTCATAAAATAGAAGTGAAATTTGCTTCTCACAAGAACTCCGGTTGCCACTTAAGAGTAGCTAAAAAGCATTCATTCTTTAATTAATGCTTTGTAAAAACTATGCGATTATGCCTTATTTTGACATTAATTTATATTTTAAATGGAAATGAGTCCCAATAAGTTTCACTGAATAATTTTGAATGGTGTTTCATAATCAAATTGCAAGGAAAACGGGATTTTATACTTCATAGGAACAAAAAATATTTACAAAAATAGTTCATTACTAGTTAAATTTTAATTGATATTCAAATAATTCAAAAGTCAATAAAAAAAGACTGTCTCCCTAATACAAAAGTAAGTATACCTCATCAAGAAAGTTAAGGAAAAGTAAAATATTAAAAATATTTTAACTACATTTATTTTTAGATGTGCTACCATCTATGGTAAGAAGAGAGTATTGACATTAAATTTTGACTGAATCTAGTCAAGATGTCACTCTCTTCTTTTTTATCCCTTTCAGAGATTAATACAAAGTGAGTAAACCAGTAAGGAATTTTAATTTATTAGATTCGACATCCTAAGACCAGTTTCTGTCTTTCGACTTCATCAGTTAGGTTTACTCACTTTGTATTAATCTCTGAAAGGGATAAAAAAGAAGAGAGTGACATCTTGACTAGATTCAGTCAAAATTTAATGTCAATACTCTCTTCTTACCATAGATGGTAGCACATCTAAAAATGTTATCTTATAGCGGATATAGCTATCGACTTGTACGAGTTTGGAATTTTATTTATTGGATTCGAAAAGCCTAACTGATGAAGTCGAAAGACAGAAACCGGTCTTAGGATGTCGAATCTAATAAATTAAAATTCCTTACTGGTTTACTTACATTTATTTGTTGCCCTTTAATTAATGTCACTTTATTACATATACAGACTAATGTTTGCTTTTATAAGTTGGTAATAGATCAAAACTGTGACAATATAAATGTCGAAATATGTAAAACGCATGTAACAATTTGGAGTTCTATCAAAATAGAATAAGTAAATCTTTCTTAACATTATATGCTTCTTTACATACCAACTGGCTTTTATTATGCAATTTTGCCGGTATAACTAACTTTAATTTATTGCGCTGCAGAAGGTTGACTCCAACAATGCTATATAATTTTTTTTTTGATGGTTCTCTTGATTGCGGTTATGGCTTTTAAAATTCGTAGATAAGAATGAATTTTGATTAAACTTGAAATAATTCGACTTATAAAAGGATATTAATAACAAATACTGATATATGAAATTCTTTCGTACTGATTCGTTCATTTGAAGTTTATCAGGATGCTCAGTGGCCACACTAAAAAGTCCAAGTATAGGAAATAGAAAATTGAAAGGTTAATGCTAAATTTTTAACGAAGTTTTCTTTTTAAAAGTCCTTCAAATAAAAACTATGCAATTTTGATTATTGTTTTAAAATGTACGTAAAATATGATATTCGCACTTTATTAAAAATATCCCACGAAATGTTTTGAAAACCGAGTTATTTTTGAAATCATTGTTTTAATTTTTTTCCACACCTTACTTACGTTTTTGTAGAACCATAATTGGTTTATTGGTTTAGAATTACTCAACTACCTATCAGCAAAATTGATAAATGAAGTCTATTTAAGAGATTCGTATCCATTCAAGAGAAAAACACAAAGATCGGTTTCTACCTTTCGAGTTCGTTGGCTAGATCTTAGAATGCCATAAATTAAACTCCAATCACGAGAAGGTCCATAGCTAGATCAGCTAAAGAATAGACACCTAACGTAAATTGAGAATTTTTATTTTGAAAGTGGTCAAATGTCCCTTCTAGGCTTCATTTATTAGTTTTGCTGACAGATGGTAACACAGTTGAGAAATCAATGTTTTTAGCTTTTTAGCGAATCTTACTATTGATATTCTTAGTTGTAATTGGAATTTGATTTATCGGATTCAAAGTCCTAACAGAAAAAGCTGGAAGGCAGAAACTGGCCTTAGGAAATCGAGTCGAATTAATGAAATTCCTAACTCGTTTTCTTACTCTGAATTGGTATTGAAAAAGGAAATTAGTTGAGGCTACATAATTCTTTAACACTCGAGCTGGCGCGCCTTTTAGAATTACACGAGAAGGCGCGCCGCGGCAATCTGCCGCATTTGGTTTTTCAGGTTTGTAGTTTACAAATAACGAAGAAAATTTATTTTACTTAGTAAAATAAGACAAAGATGCCATTCATAATCATTTTATTATAGTAAAAACAAATATATTGTGAAGTAATAATGTTACATAAGAGTATAGAATAATATTTTAAAAGAGACCAGCATATTATAAGTTTAAATAATGTGGGGGAATTTGAAATGGAATTTTAACGTTATTAAAATTATAACATTTAGATGAAATTAAATTAAAAATTAAAGAAAACCAAATACCCAGACTATGCCCAATTCAATATTTCCTCTTAAAAACATCTTGGCAGATTGATTAAATATTAAATGAAACATCACCTAAAAATAAAGAAATAGTATTATTAAAATAAAATTTAAAAGAATAAACAAAATGTTATTTTATTGATAAAGAAAAAAGTTAAAGTTTAACTTACCTAAGGGAATGATCTAATGTGAGATCAATATTACAGTGATTAAAAGCTCTGATATTAACCTAAAAATTAACACCAAAATTAAATAATATTCAAAATTCAAAATTTTATTAACAATTTATTTTCGGGACAATCTTTGTAACAAATTATAATGTCAGGACAACCCGTACAGCAAAATAAAATAAAAGTTTTGACAACTGCTTAAAATGAAATCCAAAGATACCAACTTTGATAACTAAATTAGGAATTAATAAAATGTATAAAATTAGACACCAGAATATAAAAGAGAAGTATGTTAATGTTATAATTAAAGTTATGAAAATCAAAACACATAAAATTGATAATAAAATATAATAGAATCAAAATTTTGAAATAATTAGAACAAATTCAGAAACAATTTGGGAGTTTCTGTATGACGTCAGAAGGTAACATAGCAACAGAAAGAAAAGAAGGTAGTAAGTTTGATGAAATAAAAAATTTTAAGAAGATTTTTCTAAAATTATAAAAATTAAGAAAGTTTTAAAAGTTAGTTGATAAAATGGTAGAAAGGAAGTTTTAGTATAAAAAAATTTAAGAAGATATTTTATTTAAAAGTTTAAATAAAATTTGGCAAGAAAAGGGTACAAAATTAAAAAGGCATTTATATTCTGGAAGTCCAATTAGTACTGCGACTTTGTTTTATGATTAATAAGTGGATAATATTAAACAATATTTATACAACAACTTACCTGGAAGTTGTTGGGCTTAATTTGTGTACCATCTGGATATTGGATTCAACAACGTGTTCAATCGAGCATCTATCACTTAAAGAATCAACAGAAATTTGGAAACATCACCTAACTAGAAGTCTAGTTATAATATATCACTGTTTGTACGAGTTAGAAGAGGAAGTAAAACTGATTGTTAAAGGTATAAATTCATTATATCAAATGTAACTTGTTTCATATTAAAAATAACGTGTGGAACGTGAGTTTTGCGGCTAAGACAGATATATCAATTACTGTCATAGGAAGCTAAGGTTGGCAAGCTTTAAAAATTTATCGCGCCAAATTCAAATTTTTTTATTTTTTTAGAAATAAGATCATTGAGTGAATGTGTGTGCGTGAAAGTAACTCATATTATTAAATTTAGTCTGATCTGTGTTCATGTTTTTCTATATTCTCTATTAAAATAAACTCATTTAATTGTTGAACCAACATTTTATTTTATTGAAAAGTACAGGGTATATTAGTAGCGTGGATTAAAAGGGAGCTCTAAGAACTTGAACTAAATAATCCCTGAGATTAAAAAAAAGTTTTAAGAGATATAACAACAATTGAGCATAGTCGTGGCGATATTCACAAAAATATTAAATTTAAATAACAAATTATTTATTTGGAAATTAGCTAACAAGATTCAAAAAATTTCATATTTCACATTATTTAAATAGAAATTAAATTAAATTTTAAAGTAATAATAGCTAATATTATTACAATATATAACATTTCCAAAACAAACAATCTGAAACAAAACTGAAAAAATTAGTAATAAATAAAACTTACACGACCGGCCGCAAACACGTTGCAAATTCGATCTGGTTTGGAACTTTCGCTTGTACCAACTGAACAAAAATATTATATTGCACCAGATTTGTTGATAAGCGGAGTCAATAACATAAACAAGGAATACCTAAATGCCCAGTTTTGAAGGAATCGTCACATTTTAATTATAACACAAAAACAAAAAGTTGCGGCTATCTGCCGCTGGCGCGCCCGCTCGAGGGTTAATAATAAACTTAAAAACATATATACAGTGTATCCACGGATGGGGTTCGCAAGAGGAGAAACTTTTTGATTTTTAGTTTTAACAAAAAATGTCATTCTTGATAAAAAGTTTTTCTTATTCTAAAACCAAAAATGCAACTATCAGATGTCATATTTTTGCAGTCGTATACGAGGTTTGTCAAAAAATATGAATTTTGCTTAAGAGAAAAGTTTTAACGTTAAAACTAAAAATAAAAAAGTTTCTCATCTTGTGAACCCCATCCGTGGTGTATTTTCTTAAAGTCGGACTATCTTATTTAAAATCGGTATGTTGACGTAAAATGTCATTAGAAACAAGTTTTTTTAATAACTTTTTTTTCATATTTCAAAAATAAAGGTACTTTTCTCTTGAGCAAAATTCATATTTTTTGACAAACCTCTTATACGACTGCAAAAATATAACATCGGATAGTTGCATTTTAGATTTTAGAACAAGCAAAACTTTTTATCGAGAATGACATTTTTCGTTAAAACTAAAAATAAAAAAGTTTCTCCTCTCGCGAACCCCACCCGTGGACACACTGTATACGAGCAATTTATCAAAAGGATCAAATAGAAAAATAATAATAGTTAATATATTTGCATTAAATTAATATACAACCTAAGTAAAGTATGAAAAAAATTAAAACAATGATTTCAGAAGAAAACTGAATGAAGAAAGAACGCTCAAAAGAGTTAGTCGGGCATCATCAGTCGTAGACGTAACGTTAGTTATACCTGCAATACTGTTTTAAAAGCAATAAACACAATCAAGCAGCGAACTCCTTAAATTTAACCGAACCATCATAAACAAAATTATAGAGCATTGTTGGGGTCAACCTTCTACAGCGCAATAAATTTCCGCTCGAAATTCATATCACATATTGTTACCATACAAAGCTGCGTACAAATATGATATAGAAACATCATGTTTCACAACAAAGAGCTGTTAATTTCCCTTCGATCGCCCAAAAGTGACCAATAGCTTGCCGGTATATGTCCGTTTTAGGATAAATTAAGAAAGAACGTTCAAAAGAGCTAGTAGGTCATCATCAGTCGTATACAAATATCAGTCATCGCCATTTGATAGATTACGTAACGTAATCTTCTATGAAAATTTTTAAAAGAAATGTTTAAAGTTAGTTATACTGGCAATAGTGTATATTAAAAGCCAGTTGGTATATAAAAAAGTATACAAAGGGCCAGTCTTTTCACCTATAGATAGATAAGCTTTAACCGTCAGATAACTATTCTACAGATAAATTAACTAAGGGATAACTGATACGAGTCTTTTCATCTCGAGTTATCTGATAGATAGCTATCTCTGAGATGTACCAATAGTCACTTTCACAGTGAAATCTAGCCAACTGAAATAACACCGAAGGAAGAGAAACAACGATAAAAGTGTCATGTGTTAGTAAGAGAAAGAGAACATCGCAAAGATGTTCTATAAATCAAAATAACATTACTGACGGCCGTAGTTGTTATTACTTTACTTTAAGAGAGGGCACCACGGTAAGGTTCATTTGTAGAGCATGATAAATAGACCTTAGTTATTTGTTTGGGTAGATTTTAGTAAATAAAAAAACTTTAGAAAAAATGTAATTTGTTTTATATTAAAAAAATATTTATATATATACAGTTTTAATCATCATAATCACGTTGGTACAACAAAAAGCTAATATTTATATAGATATATAGATTCTTTATTAAAGTAGGATATCCTAATATAGGTACACAAATCAAGAAAAAAAACTACAGTACCTATGGGTATACAAAATTTATAGGTAATTGTTAAATTTGAAAAATTTTTTTAAAAAGGCACTTTAATATCATGGATCATAAATAAAGTGTATACTGGAATATTTAAATTTGAATCAACGAAAAAAATAGTTAAAAATTACATATTTCAGTTAACTTGATTCAATAATTCTTGGAAATAATCTATTAATGTTGTCCGTCATTAAACTCTCTAAGATCTTCCAGAACAAATTCATTTTCTTCAAAATCATTCTCATTTTGATCAATTGCAATATGTAAATGTTATTCCACTCATTGAAATGTTCTCTTCTTGATCTAACATTGTAGTCTTGTTCACGATTTAATGCTTCTGTGTCGTCAATTAGTCCAACATCAACAAACATCTCAAAATCTTATAATAAATCCATTTTGTTTAAATAATTTTGTTGTAGAATGACAACAGTTTTCACTTTAGTTTGTAAAACACCACTTATGTCTTTAATTCCGAACTTAAAAGCAATATTTTAGTCTTTAATAATCACTATTTAATTACTTATCTCAAGAATAATAATGAAGTTTCTGTTAGGTTATGTTATGTTGGCAATTCGCCCCTCAATTTCATTCAGTGCGCATGCTCTTGGGTTTTAACTGGTAGATAAATTCACTATCCGCCACATAAACCACCAGATAGCCTGTCCTGGGGATAAGGGTACTTTAACCGGTAGATAGCGCTATCTGAAGGTGAAAAGACGGTATTTTCTGTTATCCCTCAGTTAAAATTTATCCTTAGGATAAACTACTTTAACCGAAGGTGAAAAGACTGGCCCTAAGTATTATAACGAAGGTGAAATTTTTTGAACCATAAAAATTCCAAAAAAGAACCATGGGCGTAACAAAACTGCCTAAGGATATGAAATAAAATCACACTTGTTCCCAAGAACAAGGACATTAAAAACGTCCTACACTGCACCAGCGTCTGGACAACTACTCCTTGGGTTCAAAGAATTTCACCTTCGTTATAGTTTTCTATAGTTTTGCAAGTTTTGTTCGTGATATACGTGCTCTAACGCAAACACTTTTATCAAGAACGAGGCGAGTCGAATTCATTCGGGCACCAAACCACGGCTGGACTTTCGTAATTCAATACCTGGTGGGGCATATAGCCCAAGGAGTAGTTGTTGAAGTCCAGATGCTGGTGCAGTGTAGGACATTTTTAATATACTAAGTATTACTAAGTTTTACTTTGTGTTTTTTTTTACTTCAGTGTCAACGGCATCGACTACTCTGGTCATTCGCCTCGTGTTCTATGTAGGCTTTGTTACTGTTTCCCAGCGCCACTTTTAGGAACAGCACTGTTAATTAGAACCCAACAGTGAATTATCGAGTATATGAAAATCAATTTCTAAATTTTTAATTGATTAAAAAACAGTAAATGATTTCTGGCGTCGGTGGGATTCTAACCCACAACCCTTGGATAATGAGTCCAGTGCTCTACCACTGATCCACCCACTCCCCTTTTACTATGTGTTAATGGTAAAATTGTGATATTCCCGTTTTGTAGTTGTTAAGTAAAACTTTCAAAAGCTATATAAAAGAAGAACAAAAACCAGATAAGGGTAAACAATTATCACAGTGCCTACTTTATATCAAAGCCATTAAACAACTACACTTGCAGTATCTTTACGACAGATTATAACTTTTTTTGCGGAGGTGAAGAAAACCCTTTATGGGGAGGTTATGAGCCTAAAATCTCATACTCTGAGAATCTCTTTCCCAGGCATACTCACTAAAAACTTCACCCCCTGGTTGGGTCCGCCTGACCGAAGCATCTGGTGACACTTAGGCCTGTCGGCCCATTGCATCTCCCCGTTCTTTATGTGGTTACAATACCCAATCTATTACTTTAGTGCCTTGTATAAGCTTGTACAGGTTCTGTACTGGGTGATTATTGTATAGTTCTGGTTCACTTATTGGCTGCCCAAAGATTTGCTGTCTTTTGCGGTCCAATGCCTCGCATCTATTATTGACCCACAGATGAAATTCACAAATTTCTCGGAGTATTTATGTAAAAAATTAGGAAAAAAGTTGGATTTTTTCACAGAATATCACAGATCTTATCAAAATGGCCAAGGCTCTTAATTTATAATTGTATTATAAAACCGCATTTCTCTTATTGTATCTCCTTGTTGCTTTCATGCCCAAAGCAAAATTTACATAGACTACAAATATTACAAAATAAATGTACCTATGCGAGTAGCGTTAGGATGTAATAAGTATACGTCAATTAATTCCATGTTAACAACATTAAACTGGTTCACAATTGAAGAGAGCATTAAAAAAGCGAACTTACTTCTTGTTTTTAAAATGATGCACGGAAAGAATCCACAATACCTCGGAGTTTTATTGATAAAAAGATATGAAATGTATTCTCGATGTTTAAGATCAAAAGATAATTTTAACGTAGATTTTACCAGTAAAGCATTTACATTTACATATCGAATGCTCCCCCCAAGGTGGTAAAACAATCTCCTACCATTAATAAGTTTAAAAACGAAGTTAATAACTATATTATAGAGTAAGAAGAGGGCCTTAACAAGTAAATTGTAAATAACATTGTACCAATATATGTAGTAGCTATTTGCTAAATAAAGAACTTATATATTTATTTATTTATCTACACAGTATGTGTCACTGTTTCTGTTTCCTCACAGTCTGCAAGTAAGGTCACCATTGTACAGTTCCATCTTGTTGAGGTGCCCATTTACTGCCGCATGGACAATGATGAGTTCTGTAACGATTTTCATCTGGCTCCTATTCATCTTTAACAGGTCTGCCGCTCTTTTGTGGCACGGTCCCTTGATGTACTCCTTCCTGTGTTTGTTTCCTGGGACGTTTGCCCAGTAATTTTTGTGTTTGTCCCAAATCCAATTTATTACAGACACTCTCGCTTTACGCTTTGGTACTTCTAGTGTCTGCCTGTGGTTTGGGGGGGTTTTCCGAGCCTCTTGCGAGTTCGTCTGCTTTCTCGTTACCTGCAATCCCCTGATGTCAGTTTGACGTGATTACGGTCTGCCATATCAGTCCCATATCCCATATCAGTCTGGACGTCACTTCCCTGCTGCACAAGGCCTTGAGTGCCGCTTGAATGTCTGATAGAATATTAATTTGCTTTAGAAAACGAGTAAGGAATTTAATTTATCAGATTCGACATCCTAAGACCGGTTTCTGCCTTTCGGCTTCGTCAGTTAGGCTTTTCGAATCCAATAAATAAAATTCCAAACTCGTACAAGTCAATAGCTATATCCGCTATAAGATAAAATTTTTAGATGTGCTGCCATCTATGATTAGAAGAGAGTATTGACAATTACTAAAAGCAAAAAATTCCTGGTGTATTGGGGTTGCATACACAATTTGCATTGTGTGTTGCAAAGCTTTTATTTGACTGATTCTAGTCAAAATGTCACTCTCTTCTTTCGTATCCCTTTCAGAGATTAATACAAAGTTAGAAAACGACATCCTAAGAAAGGCAGAAACCGGTCTTAGGATGTCGAATCTGATAAATTAAATTCCTTACTCGTTTTCTAACTTTGTATTAATCTCTGAAAGGGATACGAAAGAAGAGAGTGACATTTTGACTAGAATCAGTCAAATAAAAGCTTTGCAACACACAATGCAAATTGTGTATGCAACCCCAATACACCGGGAATTTTTTGCTTTTAGTAATTGTCAATACTCTCTTCTAATCATAGATGGCAGCACATCTAAAAATTTTATCTTATAGCGGATATAGCTATTGACTTGTACGAGTTTGGAATTTTATTTATTGGATTCGAAAAGCCTAACTGACGAAGCCGAAAGGCAGAAACCGGTCTTAGGATGTCGAATCTGATAAATTAAATTCCTTACTCGTTTTATAAATTTGTATTAATCTCTGAAAGGGATACGAAAGAAGAGAGTGACATTTTGACTAGAATCAGTCAAATAAAAGCTTTGCAACACACAATGCAAATTGTGTATGCAACCCCAATACACCGGGAATTTTTTGCTTTTAGTAATTGTCAATACTCTCTTCTAATCATAGATGGCAGCACATCTAAAAATTTTATCTTATAGCGGATATAGCTATTGACTTGTACGAGTTTGGAATTTTATTTATTGGATTCGAAAAGCCTAACTGACGAAGCCGAAAGGCAGAAACCGGTCTTAGGATGTCGAATCTGATAAATTAAATTCCTTACTCGTTTTATAAATTTGTATTAATCTCTGAAAGGGATACGAAAGAAGAGAGTGACATTTTGACTAGAATCAGTCAAATAAAAGCTTTGCAACACACAATGCAAATTGTGTATGCAACCCCAATACACCGGGAATTTTTTGCTTTTAGTAATTGTCAATACTCTCTTCTAATCATAGATGGCAGCACATCTAAAAATTTTATCTTATAGCGGATATAGCTATTGACTTGTACGAGTTTGGAATTTTATTTATTGGATTCGAAAAGCCTAACTGACGAAGCCGAAAGGCAGAAACCGGTCTTAGGATGTCGAATCTGATAAATTAAATTCCTTACTCGTTTTATAACTTTGTATTAATCTCTGAAAGGGATACGAAAGAAGAGAGTGACATTTTGACTAGAATCAGTCAAATAAAAGCTTTGCAACACACAATGCAAATTGTGTATGCAACCCCAATACACCGGGAATTTTTTGCTTTTAGTAATTGTCAATACTCTCTTCTAATCATAGATGGCAGCACATCTAAAAATTAATTTGCGTGTTTGCTATATTTCTCCTGTTATTCTCACTCGCGCATTGGAGAATAACAGATACCTCTGCCTGAAAGACGGAAGTGTGAGTTCCCAATGAGTAGCTGTTGCCAAAAATCAAGTTCTCGACCAATCAGAAACAACAATTGTAAAATATCCCGGAATTTATCTTGATAGAGAAATATATTTTTGTAGCTCATAGTGGCTGGCTCGTTTAAACAATCTTTCTTCCGAATATTAAAACTACGATTTATTATAAATATTTTCATTTTTTGATGTTCTAAACTCAAAACTCAAAAAACACTACCATTTTAGTATACAAATGGATCACCGGCCAATTTCATAAAATATATATAATAATAAATAAAATAATATGGGAAAAATAATTTAAAACACACATTTTCGAATCTAATCTCTACTGGATTTTAAGTTATCACAAAAGTATTGCTGTCTTCGATAACACACTCTGAATGACTAAATGGACCAAATAAATAGCGGATGATGGATTAGACGTATTACAAATAGATGGTACTAAGGGTCACATTATAGAGTAATATTGTTTACTGGATGATAGATAATAAGCAGATCATTCTCACTAAGCCCCTTGTCCCACCAAAGAAGCACAACAGTAACGAGTCAACGACCCAAGGTCGTCAGCGTGTATCTTTTGTGTTTAAGAGTTAATTAGGAAAAATCATTCTTGGATCGCCCTAGTTTCATCAATTTTCTATCATTTGCCAAAGTTGCATAAAATTTAATTAAGTTTTATAGAAAAAATACAGTGCACATCTGTACGGATTTATTACAATTTAAAGCAGAAAATGTACTGCGTTGTGCCGGAATGCAACACTGAAACCCCGCTTCACATACAATGGCAATTACAGGGACGGATTTTAATTTTACAAACTTTAAAGTACCCCGCACGTTTCTTATGCAAAATGGGTCCCAGTCGAATTGTTTGAAAATTTAGTATAATGCTGGAAACATCCAAAGTGTTTAATGAGATTATAGTATTTTAACTGAGTTCAAGAGTTCTACAATTTTTACGCGTCATTACGTCGGCGGGCGGTTTTGATAACGTCGACTCTGATATAGGTCCGCTTCAGTGGTAAAGGGCACAAATATATAGACCGGCCTAAGGGGTAAGAGCCCCAAAAGGGGCTTAGTCTATATCTCGGTTATTAGTGGTCGATTTGAATGGGGAAAATGGCATAGTAAGTAATGTAGATTAAATAAGGAAACAAAAATCATGCGCAGGGGCGTCGCCAAAAGGGCTTAGGTAATATCTCGGTTATCATTAGGCTGATTTGAACGGGGAAAACCCCATTGTAGTATATGGGGTATACAGATTAAACACGTAAACAAAAATCAAAAGTGCTTTAGGTAATATCTCGGCTATATTATTGGACCAATTTGAATGGGGAAAACGGCATTGTATACAGTGTATGGGGTATACAGACTAAAGATATAAATAAAAATAATGCGCAGTCGAGTTACCAAAAGGACCTTAGCTAATAACTCGGTTATTATTGGTCCGATTTGAACAGGGAAAATGGCATAGTATAGACCAGTATAGATTGAGAGTCCGCTCTCGCTATAAAAATAGTTGGTCTGTCAGGGTTATGCTATATATACAGGTCGTTTTCGAAAACGACTTATGATATCGACTTGAAACTAAAAACCACTTGTCGAGATGTCGAGAAGAGTTAAATCTAGGGCGACTCAAGATTAAAATTTTGATTTTTGTGAAAAATATTTATCTGCAGCTATGATAAGCGTAGTTTATGCAGGGTGGCCCAACTAAAATTTGCACCCAAATATTTCGAGTTTGGTTCAAATTTTGAAAAACTGCCGAAACAGGGCAATTTTAACCTAGGTGGGGATCAATTTTTATCGTAGTTTCAAAGTTCTTTTTTTCATCCACCTAGCGCCTAGAACCACCTCTTGAAAAATCTCAAATGGCAAGGGGTGTTAAGTGACACATCATTTTGAAGCTGCTTTCATTATCTAATGCAATACTGTTCATTTTTTTATCTTGAATGACTCTTTTGAGAAAACTGTTTCGGCATTTTTTCAAAATTTAGTTGGGACACCCTGTATACACCGTACAGCCACCAACGCTCCAGCAAAGAAACATCCAAGCTGTGTGTGCGGTGGTAATTTGCGTTTTAAATGTATTTAGAAGCGGAAGTCAAATTTTAAAGTCGTCTGGCATCTTTAAACCAGATTGTAGATGGAAGGAATGCTTTAAAATTGTATAACACCGTTGTGCAAGCATTAAATAAAACAAAAGAAGTTTATCACCTCCAACGAAATTGCAGGAAAAATAGGATTTTTGCCAAAGTCAATCAGTAAATGAAATAATTGAAAATTCAATACTTTATTAACGAAGTGTATACAAAAATTTTCATCATTTTCAAACTTTTGAACTGATTGAATTCTATTACATTTAAAATTGATGATTATAAAATGAAAATAGCATACAAATTTACTAAAATATAATTCTATATAGTAAAACAATTTGGTGGTAAATATAAAACAGAAGCATGGATTTCGGTTCATACAAATAGAAAAACTCTAAAGCAATAAAAGTTAAATTAGTTGTGTTTGGTATCAGCTGAATAAATATTTAATTTTTACTGTATTGTTATCCAAATATTTGTTATTTTTTAAACGGTATTTTTATTTGTGAGCCTGTAAATAATAGGACTTTACGTGGTTGTTACTCCTGCAGGTACTCAAATACATTTTAGGCCAATACTGATACAGTCGTTTAGGACTATACCAATAAATTTTCAGCTTAAAAAGGGTGACAGAATTTATAACAAACTTATGGCAAGTTTCATAAAAGGATCACTAATAGTTTCTTCCTAGAACCAGTAGATCAGCACGAACTAGTGCAAAGGTTCCCAAACTTTTTTTTCTCTTGGACCACTTTCAAAGTTTTACAATTTTCGGTAGACCCCCTGCTGCTACATTTCTACTGTATTCCCAAAACTCCTAAAAAATATCACCCCAAATTAAGGGTGTTAAGAAGAAAAAAAAATTGTTGTGTCGCCACAAGACTTTCCCGGCCGTTTCTAATTTTTTAAAAGTAAACAATCAACAATGAACTCTGAAATGTAAATCAACAATAAAAAATAGCCATAATTAAAAAAAAAATTTGTTCTTTATTATAAAAACCAGAAAATTTTTTGTTGACCCCCCTTACATCTTCTGAACCCCTGTTTTCTCTTCACGTCTACGTGGACCCCCGTGTGGTCTCCTATGGACCCCCGAGGGTCCACCTGGACCACTTTGGGAACCTTTGAACTAGTGCAAACCAGAAACAGCATTCAAAATAAATCTTCCACTAAAATACTTTCAAATATACCTGATGTAGTAATCAACAAATAACTTCGCTAATTAATGAATCCTTAGAATCTGGTATCTTTCCTAACTGACTAAAAACAGCTATAATAATCCCGCTTCATAAGGGTGACGACAAAACCGAAACCTGTAACTATACACCTATTGCCTTATTACCTACTTTATCGAAGATAATAGAAAGGCTAATGAAAAATCGCCTACTGCTCTTTCTTTCCAAACAAAACATCCTAACACCTCATCTGTATGGTTTCCTACCTAAAAAATGCACTAGTGACACAATGTTTTCCGTTCTTAATGAAATCTATACATCACTTAATGATTCACTTTTCACAGCTTCAGTATTTTGTGACTTCGCAAAGGCCTTTGATTGTGTTAATCATGAAATCTTAATTAAGAAACTATAAATTTATGGCGCACGGGGTTCTCCTTTGCAATGGTCTAAAACTTACCTAGAAAATAGAAATCACCAGGTGCGTGCTAATGGTGAGGATCCTTCAAATTTGCCAATTAATAGTGGAGTACCTCAAGGTTGAGTATTAGGTCCAATTTTATTTTTATTATTAATCAACGATATCACAGACTTAAAAATAAGTGAAAGAATTACTTTATTTGCCGATAACACGAGTGAAACCTGGAGTAGTTCTGATATACAGACATTACAATCTAGCATAAACAAAGATCTAGTAACTATCAAGTCCGGGTCTGATTCGAATGGGCTTTGTTTTAACACCAGTAAAACCGTAGCAATTTCTTACAGAGGTACTTTACAGCCTATAACTCTGAGCAATAATCCGATTCTAACGTGAACTCAATTAAGTTTTTAGGTCTTTTTATATAGACAAATTCCTGAAATGGTCCACTCATAACTTGGCCAAAAAATTATCTTCTGCATGTTTTGCCATTAAAACTGTTTCTAAAGAGCTAACCCCTACTACTGCATTAATGACCTACTTTTCCTTATTCGAATCTCACCTTTGCTATGGTTTGCCGTTCTGGGGTTCTTGTAGCTTATACCACTTGGAATCTATTTTCAAATTACAAAAAGGAGCAATTCGTTATGTATTTCGATTAAGTAGTAGGACACACTGTGAAAATTACTTTAAAAATTTCAAAATTCTAACCCTTCCTACTCTATTTATCTTTGAATCCGTCTGCTTAGTTCGTAAGCACATTCAAAACTTATCGGAAAGACCAACTCGTAGATATCCTACAAGAAATTTAGATACTGATGTTTACTTAACTATTCCCACCTCTGACCTAATAAAAAATTCCATTACCTACAATGCAAAAAAATTGTATAATAACCTCCCGATACAGTTAAATCTATAAATTCATATGATAAGTTCAGAAGATTGACTAGGGCCTTTCTTCAAGAAAGACCACACAGTGGCAGAATTCTATAACGTGCCTTAGACTTTTAGGTTGCAGCAGATAGGAGCAATAATTAAATTAAAATTGAAAATTTTAATTTGAACATTAAGTTATAGTGACGGATATTCCATATCCAATGCAATTGTTATTCATATTTTGTTTGTGTTTTGTGTTGTCTAGTAATTTATTTTTATTATGATTAGTTTTAAGTTCGCTTTGTCTATAAAATATTTGTAATTTTTTTTTAACTAAAACATATTCTCTCTCTCTCTCCCTGTGTTTATGTACAATTGACCAATAAATCGCTCTTTATAGATCTGTTTTGGGTCAATAAAGTGCACTTTATTTTACTGTAAAATAAAGTAATTGTCAACGTCACTGACAAGTTGCAAGACAACTAATTTGACATATTATTTAAAAAATAAACATCTACTTGTCATCGCAACTGCTGTGAGCCAAAATCGTATCAAATTTTTATTTTTTCAATTTTTTATTATTTTTTAATTGCAATCGAACATAAAATCATGTATATAACGCGTACATAAACAGGCTTTATGGACATTTTATAGCCTCTCTCACAAGCTCGCTGGGCCATAAAATTATTCGTTCAATAAAGCCCTTGTTTATGTACTTGCAATATAAAAAGCTATTATGAAACCCATTTTTTCAATTAACAATAAGATTTTGTTACCGTAAACGATCGATTGAATTTTTCAGTTCCATAAATTCTGGTAATCATGCTTATTTGATTTTATGGAACCAGTCGTTATTGTTTCATAATTATATAGCTCCCCTATTACTGAAAACAGCAAAAACAAAATTATTAAAAATCACATTGCTACTGGTAAAAACCAGATTTTAATTTCTTTTTTATTATTCTATTACAGATACTACAGGTGGCTTACTTACATTCGCAGTTTCAGATCTCTCATTGAGGGAAACGGATTGATCAAGGTGTAATATTTTAGTGATCTCAAATAAACGAAAATAACAAGGTGGTGTCGCAGACTCTGCTTTCCTCATATAACATTCCACGCAATAAACTGGATGACCTACATTTTGTATGCGTAAATGGATAAAGATTTACTATTTGCGGCTTAAAAATTTTTATTCATTTACTATGGGACTTAACAACAAAACTCTTCATGTCTTACAAGTAGACTGATGTGGATGCTGAAAAGGGCAGCGTCGAAATCACTTGAGATTTTTTTTGTGTTGAATGCTCACTGTATCACCCAGTCGGGTCTTTTCATAGAGCATCAAATGTAGTAGTGAAAATGAAACCATTTTGATGTATACGTTTCTTCAGACATTATTAGTACAGTGTCGATTTTTTGCACCGTGTTTATGTTACAATTGGAACATTTTTAGTATTTAAAAATAAATGCCCTCTAATAGTTTGCACGTTTGACAAGAAATAATTGAAATTACGATATTGTTACATATGCGGAACATCAACCGATCAAAGTTAAAGCCAAAAATTTACATTTTTTTTACTTTATTTTTTGAAACTACTGCAATTTAATGCATTTTCCGTTTGTACTACACGAAACATTAACATGTACTCGTATTCGGATTCGAACAGAAGTCATAATTTCCAATTTAAATTATGGTTGAAGTGAAGGGGTTTAAAAAAACCGATAAATTCGAATTTAATGTGCCTAGTGCCATAGAAATACGATTTTTCGCGATGTAGGTGTTAAAAAAAATAATGTGGGTTGTCCATTACAGAACAAAAGGGTTAAATTCAGAACACAATTAATACTGTCGGTGAGTTTCACTCGATTAAAACGCTATACATGTCCTGCCGCGCTCCGGGTAATATATGTTAAACGTGTTTCTAGAAAAAAAAAGAATAAAACTGCATTTTTTAAATAATTAATTAAAATTACTTTCAAATTTCAAAATAAGACTTTATTCGATATTTATTATTAGCAAGTTATTTATGTTTATCTCTATGATTATATTTTTTTAAATTTTATTGTGAATAAAGTTAATAATATCTGGTCACCGAGCTTCGCTCTTAATATTCAAATCTACATTTTTAAGCAGCCCAATGAGTATATAATTTAAGTATATTTATAACATGACAAATTATTAATTAATTCGCGAAAATCACGGAGTGGGCGACATCTACTTGAACTACTGATAGGGAGATAAATAAAAAGTTGATTGGCGATTGGCTTGAAAGTAGGCGGGAAAATTAAAAAAGCTGTCAGTGTTAATTTTTAATTGGCTGCAGCTGTTGTTGACGTTTATCAACTGCTTGTCACAGAGGTTAGTTAAATGCATTAAAGTTGCCTAGTTTCTGGGGATTTCACCATTTTAGGGCAACATCTACTGACGCTTGATCTTCGCGAATTGTCACGGTGGACAGGCCCCGTTTCCGGGACGGGCAACAGCAGCGTGTAGGGCACACGTCCTGTCAACAGAAGATCGCTCAGCTCACTCTATTTACCACTATATAAGAAAAACTTTATGTTCAATTGATTTTACTATTTATTGATCTGCAGTGAAGGAAAATTATAGGTCTGATATTCATACTTGGGTAAAAACCTCCACAAAAACCTGTGACCAGACTCTCGACGTGTGGCAGATATTGATATCATATTTTTTCAAAACTTTTCAGTTACAAAAATAGTTCATTCGTACATTACATTACAATTTGTTCTTGGAAAATACAAAGTCACAATCAACCTTAAAATGTACTATGAAAATAGAGAATTTTAAATGTCTCTTTAAAGTTTCTTGTAAAATAAAAAATTGAAATCTATGTTAATAGTACACGTGTACAAGCATTCATTCTTTTTCTCTCTCTCTCTCTCTCTCTCTCTCTCTCTCTCTCTCTCTCTTCTCTCTCTCTCTCTCTCTCTCTTTTGACAGTTGTTACATTCTGACACGTATCACATTTTAACAGTTGTCACGTTTTTACAGGTGTCACATTTTGACAAGTGTCCATTTTAACAGTGTTACTCAACGTTCCTATAAATATTTACCTAAACCCATGATTTCTGAAATTGAATTGGCAACGTTGTATTTTCAACTTTGAATTTATGAGATGGCTGTCATTTGACAAGCAAATTATTTATGTCCGTCAAATGAACCTTTCCTTTTTTATATAAAGCGACAAATTTAAAATTGAATTCTTTCAGAATAAAACGCCAGAAATTAAATAAAGTCAAACCTTTTTACTACTATACTATACAGAAGAAAGGAGTGCAGTATTTAATTTGCAGAACGTAGTACAGGTTCAAGAGGTAGAAATTTTATTTTTACCTCATCCTTCAATGCTTATTTGTAGTTAAAATTTAAATTTGAATACATCTGATCGGCCTAATATAGTTTTTGTCTAGATTCTTGTTTCCATGGTTTTTACTGTAATAAATTTGTTCTTTTGACAGATAAGTCAGACTTTATTTATTCATAGCCGTATCGTATGTATTTTAATTGATTCAGAATTTTGTATTAATATAAATTTCAAAATGGCTTCATTATAAAAATATTATCAGTCCTCCTAAATCCTTGAAGGCAGAATTATTAGTAATAGCAAGGCAACATAAAAACAAATTCAAAAAGTATATTATGGATGAGATGGCCAGAGAAAAAGGAATTAAAATTCTCAGATTGCCTCCGAACCACGCAGAGTTAAATTCCATTGAACTGATCTGGTCTCAATTATTAAAAGTTTATGTTTCTTAAAACAATAAAACATTTAAATTTCCTGATCTGCGATATTTGTTTTTGAAGGCAGTTTCAGATATAAATAGAGAACATTGGGGAAAATGCATTGGTCATGTTAAAAATGTGGAAAATTCATTTAGGAAAGTTGATATATGAATGGATAATTTAATAGAACCGATAATAATAAACCTCAGAAAAGACAATTATAGTAATACCAGTAGTTTTAGTGAAGACAGTGACTTTTAAAGATAGTTCTTAAATTAACTTTTTTTTTAATCTTTGAGTTTAGGTAAGTACAGAAGCGTTACTTTTAATGCCAAGAGATTAAAAAAAGTTTAATCCCAACATATAATCCTCCTTGTTATTTATTGGTTAAATTTAATTCGTTCAATGTTAAAGTGTCGGATGCATAAAGTTTATTTTTATTTTTTGTAAATAATATAACTTCAAAATTTAATCTACGAAGTGCGTATATATATTTTATATGCTGTGACCTTATTTATATTATAGAAACTTATTTTGCAAAGTACGCCTATGGAATGTGACGTTATATCCCCACTTTTACTGTACTCATCTATCCTTTATAGTATATATTACTATAGAAACAAGTAATTATTATGTGCCGTTGCTAGGAAATAAAACTAAAAGCTTAACTTTTCTTGTAAATATCTCGGAAGATCGAATTTTCACAGACATGAGACCTACATTTTCTGTCGATTTAGATAGGAATTAGTCTACCCTGAAAGTTTCATTGAATTCTGACGAGTGGATTTCGAGATCCTCTGGACACACACACATACACACACATACACACACACATACAAACCTTGCTCGTTTAACAGTATTTGATATATGATGGATATATGTCATACACACCCACATACACACACACGTACACATACTGTAATGAAGTTATTTTTCACAATTTAAATAATTTGAATAATTTCGGGATTCAATGAAAATTTATTTGAAATTAAATAAAACGTTCGGTTTTTATTTGGCTCACCCTATACATATTTTAAAATATTTCACGAGCTAACGCTGTTTAAAGATAGTATTGCGCGCGCAGCGAATCCGGTCGCTTTGGAAGGGATTTTTGCGTAGTAGGAATTCTTCAGAGCTTAGGTGAGAAATAATTTGAAATTAGGAAGGATTTCTTTTCCTGCGATTCATTCTGAACAGTCGAACCGAAATCTAGTTAGCCGTTTTTCCGCCGTTTAAAAGTATTCCGAGGTATAAAATTCTTAGTATTGTTTTCCATAATTTTTCATTTGATTTTGCCGTGTTAATCAGATAAATTAGAATCGCGTTAATTTTGATCCGAAATCACATCCGTTTATTTTAAAAGATAAGACGCCGCGTCGTGTACTGTTTACCTACGTTTTTTTTTGTATCGTTACGACTTTTTTTTATCGTTTTGTTCAATTGCTTTGCCGGTTATTTTAATTTGAGAATAATTTAGTTATTAGTAAAAGATTTCATTTTATTTATTACAAAGAGTTATTTAGATTTTAAAAAATCACAATACCGAATTACGTGAGATTTTATTTTAGTTCTCGTTTTTATTTCTTGAATAATTAAATTTTCATTCTCAGTGGCGTAGCTGGTTTAATTTAATTTTAAATATCATTATTTTTCCGAATTAGTAAACGGGAATAGTTTATTCATTTTAGGGACCCGTAATTTCATTTTTAATTTTGTTAATTATTTTAATTTCCGAAAAATTAATTTAATTTTGGTTTCTTTTCGTGGCCGAATTTTAGGAGAGTTATTTAAGTTCTCAGTTTTTAATTTTATTTACGATTACATTTCTAATTTTGATAATTATCTTTTCCGCTAGATTAACCGAAATTGATTCATTTCTTGATGGTTTTCTTGAGTTTGTTTTTAATTAAATCTCAGTTAGCTTTGGTTACCTTTTCACGTCCGAAATTTAATAGTAGTTACCGCATTAATTGTTCCCACTGTCGCGAAAGTAATTTAAAAGCATTGGGATCAGATCTTATCTTCGTGGTGGCTTCGGCAAAAACCCCCAGACAATATCTCCCCAATTGCAGAGTTAGTTCGCCGTGAAGTAGTAGCTTTGGGATCAGATCTTATCTTCGTGGTGGCTTCGGCAAAAACCCCCAGACAATATCTCCCCATAGCTAAGTTCGCTCGCCGGGTAATAATTTTCAACGCTTTGGCACGGTTAGGTTGTCGTGAAATAATTTAAAAGCATTGGGATCAGATCTTATCTTCGTGGTGGCTTCGGCAAAAACCCCCAGACAATATCTCCCCATAGCTAAGTTCGCTCGCCGGGTAATAATTTTCAACGCTTTGGCACGGTTAGGTTGTCGTGAAATAATTTAAAAGCATTGGGATCAGATCTTATCTTCGTGGTGGCTTCGGCAAAAACCCCCAGACAATATCTCCCCATAGCTAAGTTCGCTCGCCGTGTAATAATTTTCAACGCTTTGGCACGGTTAGGTTGTCGTGAAATAATTTAAAAGCATTGGGATCAGATCTTATCTTCGTGGTGGCTTCGGCAAAAACCCCCAGACAATATCAGATTCTGAATGCTTAGGTCCGTAAATTCAACCCCCGCGATTACCCTGTTTATTCCGTAAAATTAGAAAGCTAACTAACTCACCCGATTTAAGTTAAATAATTTAATAGTATTAATTTACGTTTCCGGTTAATTAGCATTTTTAGAAAGAGAGTCATAAAATAGTTGCCGATTTTAATTTCCGAATTGGACAAGTAGATTTCATAATTAATAAAGTTAGTTAACTCTCCTGTTTTAATTTAAAGTAATAAAAGTAATTGAGAATAAATTTATTAATTTTCTTGTTAATTTTGGAACATAATAAATTTTGACAAACCCTGCTGATCTATTTCATAAATTAATTAGGCTAAATAACTCTTTCATAGTGATTTAGATATTTAATAGAAGTTATTTTGTTTTTCCGTTTGCTTCCGTAATTTGATAAATTTAATTAAAGTCTGATTGAGTCACTCCGTCACTACATTCACTATAAGGCCAAATCGAACGTTTCTTTTAAACTTAGTATTTTTTTTGTTCAGGGTTAAATAGGGTTGGGCTTTGAAGTAGAACGAATTTTATTTTGTTACACTAGCTAAAAACAATATATGTGTCACGTTTATTTCCTGGTTTATATTCACCAACCTTGCCTCTTTTCAGGGATATTAAAGGTATCTAATAAAGTAAAAATAATTAAGTCTGAAGTCAACTAGACCCCTGGAGAATACCGTATCTCCATCTGAAGTTACCTGTGCCCCTAAGAGGCCGTTTCTAAGGGTTGTGGAGCATACCACATAAAAAAACTGGCGCTCGAGCAATCTTGTAAGGCAATATTTTTCTTAGTGGCAAGAAAAAGCCTTACAATACAGCGTCTTTTAGAAGATTTTATTTGGATTTCTAAACTTTTTTTAAGATTTTATTTTTATTGACATTACAGCCTAAGGATGTGAAATAAAATCACACTTGTTCCCAAGAACAAGGACATTGAAAATGTCCTACACTGCACCAGCGTCTGAATTATGAAAGTCCAGACCAAATTTCACCTTCGCTGTAGTTTTCTATAGTTTTGCAAGCTTTGATTTTGTTATTAAAGTGAAGATGGCGTTGGGCTCTCCTCGTTCGTGATTTACTTGCTCTAACGCATTTTCAGACATCCTTTAGCGATAGGATGTCGAGCTTCTTACTGATGAGGTACAATAATACCGAAACCGGTCTAAGAATGGCAAGCAAGTAACAAAAATGCAGCATGATCATTCATATCACTGCATTGAACGTATACTGTGAAAAGTGAATCTGTTGAGATTATATTCAACAATAATAATAATGGACCATCCAGTCAAATCTGTACTACTATAAACCCTATAGAATAAGTATAGTATAAGTACTATAAAAATGAGCTGGAATAAGCATTGTTGTTATTTCGCTGATGGCAAGGTTTTTCGCATGTTCCTTTTTAATCATTCATTTTAAACAAATATGATGAGTTGATCTATACTTATACTATAGTGTTTATAGTAGTAGGGTCATGTTCGAAATCGAACATTTTTACCTACGCCCATGGCTACAAAGGAAATAAAAATAAACAAACCGCACACCGAAGTGCCCAGCATAGCAACAGAACACGCGTCGTGAATCAAGGCCATCGCGCAGATAATCAACGCGGAAGTAACTCACCGACGAGATAAACATCAATGCTGAAAGCGAGACTGGCGAGACTGCAAGCTGCCAAAGAGATAAAAAAAAGGCACAACAATAAAGCCGAAAATACATACCCGTGATTGGCCGCCGAAGGATCTCGTCTGTCGACAAGCGTTTCAAATAAATCAAAATTAAACCAGTATAACATCAGACTCCGTGTGGATCAGGTCGTAATCTTTGGACTGTCCACACGTAATAAATTTAAACCAGTATAACATCAGACTCCGTGTGGATCAGGTCGTAATCTTTGGACTGTCCACACGTAATAAATTTAAACCAGTAGAACATCAGACTCCTTATGGAACAGGTCGCAACATTGGACTGTTTCATACGTAATAAATTCATCAATTTTTACCTTATACAAATTGCATAATATTACATACATACCCGTATTCACATTCAGTTATTTTTTGAGCAATTGCAAACACAGTTTTGAATTTTGTTATATTCTATGTTTGTTGAAAAATGTTTTGTTTTTTACGAAGTTATCGTTAATATATAAAATTCAAGTAATCAGTGTATAATTTCGCTACAACCTATACAACATACAATTTGTCAGCCAACTTAAATCTACAATAAGTTGGGACATGCCCATCTAAAGGGTGTGGCCTAATAAGTTTGGGTCTCCAAATTTGGCATTATTTGGAACTTCCCAAAACAGGTCAGTTGTTCAACAGTGAACCATGCAGGTACAGTGAACCACTCCCTCCATTAACCAAATTTAAAATATTTCAGTTGAAAACGTACGTGACATAAGATACTAATCCCAATCCCTCATAATTCCTCAGTTTGCAATCGGCAGCGAGAACGTGTTGTTGTAGTAAAGAGGTTTACGTGATTCTTTGATACCAAACTAAAATTTTTAAGTTAAGTTATATTTTTCATAATTTCCTTGTTTACATCACAGCGGCTATTGTTCCTAATTTGTCGTTAGTAATGATGAATGGGTTCGGCATTTGAGTATAAAAACTAATCATATTAATGAACATTTTGGTTTGATAATTATTTTCTTATCAAAAAGTCGGAGTGGTACACACTGAACCACTTATGGATGTCTTACACTGAACCAGTGTACGGAACAATTTGACAACAATCTTACCTACTGCAAATTTGATGTTTCTTTCAATGCACTTAACATGAGTTAGACAATGGCGTTCCATAGATTTTAATTAAAGATGCAATTAGTTACCAAAAGTATTATTGTATTCTATATTTTTTCCTATTATTAAGAAACATTGTTTATTTTTGTTTTAAATGTTGATCAAGCTTCTTAGATGTTTATATATTTTACTGGTTCACTGTGTACACAGATGTGGTTCATTTCGTACCGCTGGAGTTCCACAGTGAACCAAGAGTCATTTTTTTTAAATATTCATAGTACAAATAATTTTATATTTAACCACCCTAATAGCACCTAAAGCCCACTTTATATTCCAGACCTACTCATAATTTTAGCTTCAGTCGGAAGGACAAAATAACGATAAGAAAAAAGGGTTGAACAACTGACCCTACAGATGGTCTTTTTTTGTTGATAATGTAATCTCAATGCAGTTCAATGCAGTGGTAGATGTCTGGATTCTAGAACATAGAGTGAAATACTGTTACTTTAATAGCGGCTCTATAAAAATGAGCTTGAATAAGCATTGTTGTTATTTTGCTGATGGTTTTCTCAGTGTATTAATTCCTACTTGTCGCTTGATAGTGTTAGTAAACAGAGTAAATGTATGATTCGCAGCAATTGAGTGAAATTATTATAGTTATAAATTAAGGAAATGAGATAGAAATTTAATTTATTGGATTCGACACCCTAAGAGCGGTTTCTGCCTTTCGGCTTCTTCAGTTAGATAAAATTTGTAAATCATCCATCAGCAAAACTGAAAAATTAAGCTTAAAAATGAGTTTTGACAACAAAACAACGAATTCCCAATTTGCATTGGGGGTTGCAAAGTTTTTGACCGTTTCTGGTCTGGAGTTAGGAATTTAATGCAAGTTCATAAAATAAGTTTTTTATTTTAAGTAAGTTCTATTTTTTTTACCTTCAGTATTTTAATTAAAAGTTATTTAAATATTGTTGTTAAGCTGTCGATGTTGGCTGGAACCAAATAATAATTGACCACTCTCCTTCTTGTTTATTCTTCCTTAATCGACGTTTTCTTGAAGTATTCTTTCTTTTGGTAGATTCAAAATTGAAATACTTTATTTTGTTTTACTTTTTATTTAAATTGAAGTTTTATTCATTAAACTTTATTATTTTGTCGGTGCCCGAAAAATTAATCTTTGTCCTTTCAGAATTTTTTTCAACTTCCTCCGATTGCTTTCTTTTTAAAACAAATTAAATTAAAATTAAATTAAATCCTTTCAAAGAGATGTTTTCAATGAGAGATTTGAAAATTTGGTAACTTACTTTAACTTGATATTTTATAATTTAAATCTTAACTGACGGTGACTTTCTTTTAAATTTGTCGTTTTAAAGTTAGACTAATTCATCTAAAATTGTATTTTTCAGTTAAATTTTATTTTTATAATATGAAAATGTAATAAATAATTTAAATTTTTTTCGTTCATAATTTTATTCCTTAATTATTTTATTTTGGTTTTGTATAACAATACCTACGTATAAAAATAATTGTAATTTTTTAATTATTTAAGATTTAAATTCATCCAAAATATTTAAAGTAGTGCTGACACATAATTTTTCTGAGCTCTACATTTTTAAACATAATTTAGCAAATTCGTTGCTTCAGGTTTTGTCTCCAAAGTTATTTTTCTTTCTCAAACTTCCATAAAACTTCCCGTAGGAATTTTCAAGAATACATATAGCCCTCTATTTGGGGTTAAAATGCCACTTTATCGGTGGTGATTTTTTTATTCGTCTCCTGTTACACAACGTATCACCTCACAAATTATGTTTTCCCCGAAAAATTGTAATTTAAAAAACTACTCTAGTATTTCACAGGCGCGCAACTCGCATAGAACGATTCTCGAGTGCTGGCGCGATAGCAATAACCTCGAGTCCTGAAATTCCTTTTCTGGAGTTTGTTTTATGTGTGGAAATGTCGGCCTTCAGAAATTATTTACGGCCGACCTCCTGTTCCTATTATTAGGATTAATATTCTACCAGAAGTTGGTTACTGAACTCAGAGTCGGTAAAAAACCGTTCTTGTGTACTAAGGGACTCCCGTTATCTTATATTAGAATATATTGTAATATGAAAAATATAACTTCCTGTATATAAGGTTAAATCATTTTGGTAACATTGGGTGTCAATAAGATCCTACGAGATTGATTGGTGAAAACTGGTCTCTAGGAGAGTGACATATAAAAAAAATGTTTAATTAATGAAAAAAAAATAGTTGGAGAAAGAAATGTTTTTCTTATTAAAATAGATAAATCAAAATTTGAAAAATAGGTGTTCCCCTAAATTTTAGTATTAAAAAAAAAACGAAGAATTCAAAGAAAGGCTTTCCAGAGAATAGACCAGTGGAGATAATTTTTGAAACCAAATAAAATAATAGTAGGATGAAACTCATTGGAAAAGAAAGAGAATATGACAAAAATGATAGGAAAAATAATTTACAAACGCTCTGGGGTCGGGAAGTGGAAGGGGGAGAGTTTTTAAGGGTAGAAAACTGTTTATATCGATTTCCGGCAAAACTACAAGTCCTATGGAAAAAATGGCAAAGTTGCAGGTAATAAATAGATCTACAACTTTTGTATTTACACTTTTTTCACATAACCTCAAAATTTATGTGAAAAATTCAAATAACCAAGTATTTGGTTTTTATTTTAATCTTTTACAAAAAAAAAAATTTTTTCACGAAATTTAGTGTAAACTTACCTTTGTATGTCACAAACACTCTGTAATTTTTTTGTTTTAAAATATTTATTTTTTTAACCTTATTTTGACTTAATATCGGAAAAGCAGTCTAATTTTCAATCGAAAATTTTCACGTCAAAATATCAGCTTTTTTAAAAAACTCGGTGGGCTTTTTGTTCGCTGAAATCGCTACCTTTTGATGGTGTAAAAAAAATATACATTACTATGGTAAATGTTCTCAAAAAATGCAAATAAGAAACGAAGAAAACTCCGAATTTCTTTGTTTTTAATTATCATGTACAATTTTGAGCTATTTATTAAAAGTTATACTTTAATTACTTGAAAAACGTAAGATTCCGTGTTACATTGATAAACAAAAGAGTAATTAAAGTATAAATTTAAATAAATAGATCAAAATTGTACATGATGATTTAAAAAAAAAAGAAAATCAGAGTTTTCTTCGTTTCTTATTTGCATTTTTTGAGAACATTTACCATAGTTATGTATATTTTTTTACACCATCAAAAAGTAGAGATTTCAACGAACAAAAAGCCCACCGAGTTTTTTAAAAAATCAGATATTTTGACGTGAGAATTTTCGATTGAAAATTAGACTGCTTTTTCGATATTAAGTCAAAATAAGGTTAAAAAAATAAATATTTTAAAACAAAAAAATTACAGTGTGTGTTTGGGACATAAAAACGTAAGTTTACACCAAATTTCGTGAAAAAAATTTTTTTTTTGTAAAAGATAAAAATAAAAAACCAAAAACTTGGTTATTTGAATTTTTCACATAATTTTGGAGGTTATGTTCAGATAACATTTGATCCAAATTATTTGAAATGTGAAATGTGAAAAATTTAGTTTAATCTCTCTCTTTTCTCCCAGATTTTATACAAATATAAAACATTTTTATTCTAAATATTCAAATGCAACAATGAAACAGAACTTTAAAAAATTTTTGAAAGTAATATTATTTAAATTAAAGAAAAAAAAATTATCTTATATTTGCTGATGACTTCAAATTTTATCGACAGATACAATCATTTGAAGATATGATTTTAATTCAAGAGGATTTAAATAATTTAAATAATTGGTGTTCAAAAAATAAATTATATTTGAATGTTGTTTTATAAGTTTTTTTAAAACAAATAAAAAATTTGAAACACACTACTCACTGCTTTTTCGATATTAAATCAAAATAAGACATAAAAAGGTACCTAAGTTTACACCAAATTTCGTTGTAAAAGATAAAAATAAAAAACCAAAAACTTGGTTATTTGAATTTTTCACATAATTTTGGAGGTTATGTGAAAAAAGTGCAAATATAAAAGTTGTAGATCTTTTTATTACCTACAACTTCGCTATTTAACTTTTTTCCATTGGACTTGTAGTTTTGCCGAAAATCAAGATAAACAGTTTTCTACCCTAAAAAACTCCACCTCTTCCACTTCCCGACCCTAGAGCGCCAGTAAATTATTTTTCCTTTCATGTTTGTTATATTCTCTTCCTTTTCCTATGGGTTTCATCCTACTATTATTTTATTTCACTTTCTACCATTTTCAAATCTATCTACACTGGACTAAGAAAGAATTATAGAAGATAGTACCAATTCTGTTTCCAAAAGACATAAAAATTAGTGATTTTGTTGTGAGTATAGACTATGATCCTTATGAGCTAGCCCGACATCGGCTCTAGCGGCCGGGAGAAACAATAATTGTGTGCAGATTTAAACCAATTGCGCTGGTCACGCATAAGTTTGATTGCAAAACACGTTTATTTGTTCTTATTAACTGTACACAATGTCTGTTATGCTGAGATGTGGGTTCAAGCGGGTCAATTTAACAATTTTCCGACAGAAAAGCCTCACTAAAGGCAAAAAAACTGAAAATTGACGGAACGTCTGAGATCAAAGTACACAGGGTCGCATTAAGCGTTTTATAAAAATAAGTATTCGATTAGATAAAAAATATTTTTTTTTGATTTTTTAATACTTTAAAATCTACTTTCATTGTATTACGTATTATATTATGTACAGCGTATTTACTTTTTATTATTAGTTTTACGAAAAAAAGTTAATCTTTATAAAAAGTTGTGCATCGTGTAAATTTGATGATGAAATAATCAGACATCAACATTTCTAAGTGTGCCGACAATAATTAGATATGGTTTTACTAGTATATATTATCTATTTTTGAGAAAGTAGTAGTCTTTCAAATAAAACATTAATTTCATTTTTTAATGAAAAAAATTGATTATGTGAACCGTCTTTAATAAATTAACGTGCACGTGGTCAATGCATGTTTTTTTGTGCCATTTCTATTCTTCTGATTAAAAAAACATGCATGTTTTAATAATTAATAATTAAATAATAATTTACATTGGAAAATAAGACGGTTAAAAGTTTAAAAAGGTATCAGTAAAAAAAATTATATAGTTGAGTGAATTTAGGTTGATCCTGATAGAAATATTTTCGATTCAAACTGCACTTGCAAAGGAGAAAGAGGATTCTGCAAGCCTGTATATACGTCAATGAATAGAAATAAAAATTTCTACAATTTTATATTTTTGTTTATTGTTTGTTAGTTTATCTTTTTTAATGTTAAATTAGGGAGTCAATAAGAAATATTTAAATTAATGTGTATTGTAAATTTTGTAATGGGGGGTAATCCCGTAAATAAATAAAATAAAAATAAAAAAAAATTAAATAGAACAAACTAACATTACAAATAAATAAACAATATGACAGTTTAAATACCTTTTTCAACAGTATACGCCAACCCGACATTTCCAAAAGTGACATCTGGCGGCCAGTTCCGACAACAATTGTGGGTCAATATTGTATGGCGGTGCATGCAGATTCATACATATTCGTGATTATTTGTTTAAAAACGTTGTGTTCCCGGATGTTGGAACGCGCAGTCCGACACTTGAAATTTAGCATTACACGATTTCTAATCTATGGTCTATTTTTATGTATGAGAGAGTAATAAAACAGCATTTCTAATGCAAAACTTAGTACGGTCATTTTAAATATTTTTACGGAATAATCTAAATATTTCCTAAAATTGTCATAAATGTACCTGAGCTAATACAAGTTTTGGGTCTTTTATTGGCCTTTTATAACCATAAGCTGTACAGAACAATAGAAAGAGGTTTGGACAGGCCAAAAGCCCTGTGTATTAAAGATAACATAGCCGTATCTTAAGATTATTTTCAATAAGTACCTATTTGCCAATTTTGTTTTATTTTAATTCCAAGAATTTCTTACAGTAATCGAATTATAAGTAGATAAATCCCTTACCAACAAATTTCACCGAAAATGCGATTGTAGGTTTTCCATTTAGTAAGGAGGTCCAGTTGTGTATTCTTGACAGCTTACTAAATGTCGTTTAGTTGCAACATGCAAGGTGCAGTGTGCAGTCTATTGTGAATTCTAGTGTGATCATGGAAAATTTGGAAGTACCGCGTAAACGACAAAAAAACGGTCCTTTAACAGTTAATGAAAAAACATTAATATTTAATTGTTTTAAATCATTTACAGACAAACATTTATGTAAAAGTGTTGATGACACAGTGGAATTAGTTAGTAGTACGCTTGGTGTTGGGAAATCTACGATTTACAGAGTTGTTAAAGAAGAGAAATGAGGCGAGTTTCAAACAGCACGTAAAGCTCCAGGAAAACCAAAATTTCAAATAGAAAATCATTTGAAAGAAAGACTTCGAAGGAAAGTGCATGCGTTCTTCTTTAGAAAAGAATTTCCAACAGTAGGCAAAGTTCTTGCCACGGTTCGAGATGATAAGGATTACCCTGAAATGAGTCGAAGCACACTATGGAAACTTTTAAAAGAAATAGGTTTTCTATGGAAAAAGCATTCCAGAAAGTCTATTTTAATAGAAAGAAGCGATATTGTAGTATGGAGAAGAAATTACCTAAGGACTATAAAAGAAATGAGAAACCAAAGAAGAAATATATTTTATTTAGATGAAACATCGATCAACGAGGGACATACACCAAATAAATTTTGGCAAGATGAAACTGTTACAAGTCGAAGACAGGCTTTTTTAAATAATTTATCTACTGGTTTAAATCCACCATCAGGAAAGGAGCGCAGACTGATAATAGTACACATCGGTAGTTCAAACGGTTTTGTTAAAGGTGGTTTATTGACTTTTGAATCTACTCGTACCGGTGACTACCATGAGGACATGAATGCTGATGTCTTTAAAGAGTGGTTCGAACAAATGATAGATCTTCTTCCTCAGAACTGTATAATAGTAATGGATAATGCAAGTTATCACTCGAGACTTACAGAAAAAATGCCCACAACCAAGTGGTTAAAAAAAGATTTACAGAATTGGCTAAATTCAAAGAATATTAAGTTCCATCCCGGTTCTGTGAGAACTGTATCATTTGTGTTCCCTTCATAAAGAGAAATTAAAAAAATATGAAATTGATGAAATTGCAAAAAATCGTGGGATGACGGTGGTTAGATCACTACCATATCATTGCGAAGTAAACCCGATTGAACTGATATGGGCACAGATAAAGGGAGAAGTTTCAAGAAAAAATAATTCTTTTAAAAACAGTTGTTTTTGGAGGCTGTAAATAATGTGAAGCCTGAAAACTGGGAAAAGGCAGTAAATCATACGATTAAAGAAGAAGAGAAAATGTGGAAGTTGGACAATATTACTGATGAAATGATCGAGCCACTCATTGTAAATATTGGTTGCGACAGTTCATCTTCTGATTTCGATTCTTATTTCTGAAGTAGTTTTTATATTAAAATTATTTTTTATGAACGTAACGTTGTTTAAAAGTCAAAGTTTAAACCCTTATACCTACATAACCAGTTTGACACAATGTTCTTAACATACCTTGTGGAAAAATAAAATATTTTAGAAAAAATTGCACTTTTTTACCTTCAGCTGTTTAGAAGTTATAAGCAGGTTAATTAGGTGAAAATATAAGTGTACACCCGATATATTTATTATATTTATACAAAGGTTATTTCATACGAAAATACTCGAGGTATAACTTCACAAAATATTTTAACTGTCTACTAAAAGAAGTGGTACGCCTATGGATTACGAACGCTTTATTAATTTAATACTCTCTCATACATAAAAATAGACTATAAAATATTTCCAAGTTAAAGAAAAGTGACAGTTGTAGTACACAGGTTCGCATTAAGGGTGTTATAAAAATAAGTATGTAATCGAGTTCATAAAATATATATAATTTTTGATTTTTTAATAATACTTTAAATTCTATTTTCATTGTAATATGTATTATATCATGTACAGCGTATTTACTTCAGGTGCTCCATAAAGAAAACTTTTTTATTAATAATTTTTTACGAAAAAATGTTACTTTTTATAAAAAGTTCTGCATTATGAAATAACAGCAGTGTTTGGCATTTTTCAATGACGCTAATAAAATATTTTTCTCTATCTTCTGCCAGTCTAGCTTCTTTCCCCACTCTGCATCTTTCCTCTGCTACTATGTTGCTTAGCATAATATTTTCCACCAAGTGATCAGAAGAAACATTACTGAGTTACTGACGTCCTTACACCCGTAGGTCTCACTACTTCTATTTGCTTTACTTGATGGCTATAGATTTGCCACTTCTATTCCCTTCTGATACTCCTGCAACTGCATTGTTGGAGGACGGTTCCAAGTCATAGGAAGATCAGTCTATGATACGGTGTTCTATTCATTGACGTATATACAGGCTTGCAGAATCCTCTTTCTCCTTTGCAAGTGCAGTTTGAATAGAAAATGTTTCTATCAGGATCAACCTAAATTCACTCAACTATATAATTTTTTTAAATGATACCTTTTTAAACTCTTAACCGTCTTATTTTCCAATGTAAATTATTATTTAATTATTAATTATTAAAACATGCATGTTATTTTAATCAGAAGAAGAATTTATTAAAGATGGTCCACATAATCAATTTTTTTCATTAAAAAATGAAATTAATGTTTTATTTGAAAGACTACTACTTTCTCAAAAATAGATAATATATATACTAGTAAAACCATATTTAATTATTGTCGGCACACTTAGAAATGTTGATGTCTGATTATTTCATCATCAGATTTACACGATGCACAACTTTTTATAAAGATTAACTTTTTTTCGTAAAACTAATAACAAAAAGTAAATACGCTGTACATAATATAATACGTAATACAATGAAAGTAGATTTTAAAGTATTAAAAAATCAAAAAAATATATTTTTTATCTAATCGAATATAAAACGCTTAATGCGACCCTGTGTACTTTGATCTTAGACGTTCCGTCAATTTTCAGTTTTTTTGCCTTTAGTGAGGCTTTTCTGTAGGAAAATTGTTAAATTGACCCGCTTGAACCCACATCTCAGCATAACAGACATTGTGTACAGTTAATAAGAACAAATAATCGTGTTTTGCAATCACACTTATGCGTGACCAGCGCAATTGGTTTAAATCTGCACACAATTATTGTTTCTCCCGGCCGCTAGAGCCGATGTCGGGCTAGCTCATAAGGATCATAGTCTATACTCACAACAAAATCACTAATTTTTATATCTTTTGGAAACAGAATTGGTACTATCTTCTATAATTCTTTCTTAGTCCAGTGTAGATAGATTTGAAAATGGTAAAAAGTGAAATAAAATAATAGTAGGATGAAACCCATAGGAATAGGAAGAGAATATAACAAACATGAAAGGAAAAATAATTTACAGGCGCTCTAGGGTCGGGAAGTGGAAGAGGGGGAGCTTTTTAGGGTAGAAAACTGTTTATCTCGATTTTCGGCAAAACTACAAGTCCAATGGAAAAAAGTTAAATAGCGAAGTTGTAGGTAATAAAAAGATCTACAACTTTTATATTTGCACTTTTTTCACATAACCTCCAAAATTATGTGAAAAATCCAAATAACCAAGTTTTTGGTTTTTTAAGTTTATCTTTTACAAAAAAAAATTTTTTTTCATGAAATTTGGTGTAAACTTACGCTTTTATGTCCCAAACACTCTGTAATTTTTTTGTTTTAAAATATTTATTTTTTTAACCTTATTTTGACTTAATATCGAAAAAGCAGTCTAATTTTCAATCGAAAATTCTCACGTCAAAATATCTGCTTTTTTAAAAAACTCGGTGGGCTTTTTGTTCGTTGAAATCTCTACTTATTGGTGGTGTAAAAAAATATACATAACTATGTTAAATGTTCTCAAAAAATGCAAATAAGAAACGAAGAAAACTCTGATTTTCTTTTTTTTTAAATCATCACGTACAATTTTGATCTACGCCCCATTACAAAATTTACAATACACATTAATTTAAATATTTCTTATTGACTACCTAATTTAACATTAAAAAAGATAAACTAACAAACAATAAACAAAAATATAAAAATTTCTACAAATTTATATAAAATATCAATTACAAAATGTTCAAGCCCTTCTTTACAAAATGTGCAAGCCCTTCTCAATGGTTTTTTAAATTTAGAGAGATATACCAAATATTTCAATTTCATTTTTACTGATATTTCTTAAAGTACGATCTATAAGAGAGTGTGCGCCATAGTTTGTATAATGAAAATTTATATAAAAAACTTCTGAATGTCTTAAATTTCTTGCTGGTATATTTAGCTCTATTAATTCAAGAAGCTCAGGACAAATTATTATGCCATTTAAAAGCTGAAAAAAATGAAACAACTAAAGAAAAATCTACTGTTCTTATGGCCCAAATAGATAAATCACAACAGTTTCGTAAGACAAAGCCTAAAATTTTTGAACATTCTACTACAATGCGAGTTATATGCTCTACAAAACGTAATTGCTCATCAAATATGACTCCCAAGTCCTTTATAGATGTCACATAAGACAATTGATCTCCGTTTAGTGAGTAGTGTGTTTCAAATTTTTTATTTGTTTTAAAAAAACTTATAAAACAACACTTGTCCGCATTTAAATATAATTTATTTTTTGAACACCAATTATTTAAATTATTTAAATCCTCTTGAATTAAAATCATATCTTCAAATGATTGTATCTGTCGATAAAATTTAAAGTCATCAGCAAATATAAGACCCTCAGTGTATTTTAGGTAATCTGTAATATCATTAACAAAAATGTTAAATAGCAATGATGAACAATGGGCACCCTGTGGCACTCCAGATGGTACCTGAATAGAGTCTGATTTGAAGCAGCCTATTCTCATCTGTTGTATGCGACCAGTCAAAAAATTTTTGAACCATTCTAAAGACTGGTAGAGAAAGCCAAATTGTCTTAGTTTTTCAATCAGAATGTTATGCTGCACTCTATCAAATGCCTTGGAGAAGTCGGTATATATCGCATCTATCTGCAAAAAAAAATTAATTACATAAAGAGTATTGTTCGTTGGGAATAGTTTTATTAAATTAGTTTTTTTTTACGTTTTCTGAACGAATTTTTTTTTCTTTAATTTAAATAATATTACTTTCAAAAATTTTTTAAAGTTCTGTTTCATTGTTGCATTTGAATATTTAGAATAAAAATGTTTTATATTTGTATAAAATCTGGAAGAAAAGAGAGGGATTAAACTAAATTTTTCACATTTCACATTTCAAATAATTTGGATCAAATGTTATCTGAACAATTAGCCCCAAACAGTAAATTAGTGATTGTTGGTGATTTTAACTACAACTTTAAATTAAACGACAACATAGTACGGGAGCTCGCAACGTTTGGAAAACAAGAATTTTAGGTCAGCTGATTTTTTGATATGTCGTCCTTCTTGCTCTTTCGGTTAGAGTCTGGGCTGTCTGGCTGCCGGTAGCGGTTGCGTTCATTACTGCGCATCTCACCTGTACAGGTGATAATTCTGGATTTGAAAAACATTTTCTCATGCTTAATTTTCAATTTTTTGCCTACAAATAGGTCCAACATACATTCGTTATTGCCAGACATTTTTCTTGTTGTTAATTATGTGCCATACGCGAATTTTTTATTTTTTTTAATAAAAAATTAAAAGTATTTTTTAATGTTTGTAATTTTTATATTATGTTCTTTAAACATACAAAAATCTGAAATTAATTTGCCAAACGTTAATTCGGTTGTTAAAACTGGAACAAAAATTAAAAACTCTTGAAAAGTATTGCCGTATGATGCTAGTAGATAGAGAGAGACAATTGTACAATATTATCGAGAATGAGACAGTAAGTAAAAATTGAAGTAGAAAAATTTTAATATAAAAAATAAATTAAAATTGGTATTGGAATAAATAAGAAAAGATGGAATTAAAAATGCGTTATTATTTGCATATGCATACAAACTTATTATATAAACGTAAAAAAAAAATTATTTGCATGTGTATACACATATTACTGACTGACCAAAGGTGTGTGTGTGTGTATGTGTGTGTGTATGTATAAACGCGCTGGTATGTATATAGCTTTCAATTATATGTTATTCAGTGTTTTTCTTCATATTTATTTATTCATTTAATTATTACATTTTTCTTATTTTTTTTGATTTATATAAAACTCTGTTGGACTTATCAATGAAAAGGGATAATCATGAATCGAATAAAAGAGAGAAACAGAGAGACAGTAGAAGTTTTAAAATTCGAAATAAAATTTTTATTTTATTTTTTCACTCTATAATTGTATCACAAAAAAAGAGGCATCTTCATTTTCATTATCGTCATCACTCTCATTGTTAAAACTATTGATATCATCGTCTGGAGAGTTATCGTTCTCGTCTAATACGCTATTATCTGTAACAAAAAAAAATTGACATCAATGTTATTCTTCTTATTTGTTGTATAATATTTTAGTTTTTATTCATAAGTTTTCTATTCTATACTTACTTTGAATAATAATATCAGCCACTGACAATGGTAATTGCTCTTAATTTATATTTCATTCGTATCCTCAAAACTTTCTCTAGTTTTTCACTCACAAAAAGTATTATTTTATCTGTATGTCTTTTACAAAAACCACATTTCATTTTATCACTGTCCATTGTAATACAATTGATTGACATAAACACAAACATATGATTTTAGACTGACGCCATGTTGTTCAGATGCGCTGGGGATATAATTCATGCGCATGCGCAATGCCTATCGTTCTTGCGTTCTCTCTCTATCTACTAGCATCGTACGGCAATACTTTTCAAGAGTTTTTCATTTTTTTTCCAGTTTTAACAACCGAATTAACGTTTGGTAAATTAATTTCAGATTTTTGTATGTTTAAAGAACATAATATAAAAATTATAAACATTAAAAAATACTTTTAATTTTGTATTAAAAAAAATAAAAAATTCGCGTATGGCACATAATTAGCAACAAGAAAAATGTCTGGCAATAACGAATGTATGTTTGGTGGACCTATCTGTAGGCAAAAAATTGAAAATTAAGCATGAGAAAATGTTTTTCAAATCCAGAATTATCACCTGTGCAGGTGAGATGCGCAGTAATGAACGCAACTGCTACCGGCAGCCAGACAGCCCAGACTCTAACCGAAAGAGCAAGAAGGACGACATATCAAAAAATCAGCTGACCTAAAATTCTCTCTCTAAAACGTTGCGAGCTCCCGTACTAACAGGGCAGCTGACTGTAGAAACGTTTTTCTATCATACGATATGAGCGAATGTGTTTTTGCGGATACTAGAGTAACAAAAAATAGTAGCTCGAGAGTCGACAATCTATTTACAAATGTTTCTGAAGGAAATTTTAGCCTAACGGTTATTTTCCCATACATTTCAGATTATAAAGGACTCTTTAAAATAAAACATGACCTTAAAAAGTTCGATAACTATATTTTGTGTCGTCCTATGACGAAATCTGCGATTTTTAATTTCACGAATGCTGTTAACAATATGTTTTTTGATAAATATACTTATGATTGTAATTTATGGGCAAAGAATATTGTGTGTTCCTTATCGGAATCATATAAACACTTTTTTCCTGAGAAAAACATAAATATCACTGAAAGCAACGGTTCTAAGCATGTAGAAAATGTACAAGATGTTCGAGAGACTAAAATGTCTTTGGATGCAATTCAGACTATTGCAGAAGTGACAAGGATGCCTCAGCACTTCTCATTACTTAATGAATTGAAAAGAGAACATAAGAAAATCATTAACAGGGAAATGATAAATTTTAATAACAAATTAATATTGAATTCTAACAATAGACAAAAAACAGCTTGGGAAATAATAAACGGAAACGTAGTTAAAACATCTAATCCAAAAGAGTCTATCATAATATCAGATCATTTTGCTTTCTTTTTTGAACATGTCATACAAAACCTAATGAATAATGCAGCTACTGTTGATATCGATATTTCAGACAAATTTTTTAAAAAAATTCCTTTTAATCATATTACTTTTTATCTACATCCTACAGATGAAATGAATAGCTAATCTTTTTAATCTTTGTATGTTATCTGGCATTTTTCCTGATATTTTTAAAATTTCAAAAATAACTCCAGTCTATAAAAAAGGGAATGTCGATAGTCCTGAAAGCTACCCACCTGTCTCTATCATACCGTTAGTAGGAAAAGTTTTTGAGGTTATTCTTAAAAATAGATTGTTAAATTTTTTTGAGGGCAATGGAATTTTGTGTAATACGCAATTTGGTTACAGAAATGGAAAATCTACATTATCGGCCTTGTGCAAATTTTACGAGGTTGTGACGGATGCCTTCGAAAATCGGGAGTTTTGCCATGCTAGATTTTATGATCTCACAAGGGCTTTTGATAAGTCCGTCATGATATCTTAATTTTAAAACTAGAAAGATATGGAATTAGAGGAGTGACTCTAAATCTTTTCTCATCCTATTTACAAAACCGTAGCCAATTTGTTAAGAGCGGCGGACAAATTTCAGATATACATCAGGTACAATATGGTGTACCCCAAGGATCAGTTTTGGGTCCTCTACTTTTTTTAATTTATTTTAATGATTTACATCAAATACTATTAAACGAGCAAGGTTTGTATGTGTGTGTGTGTATGTGTGTCCAGAAGATCTCGAAATCCACTCGTCAGAATTCAATGAAACTTTCAGGGTAGACTAATTCCTATCTAAATCGACAGAAAATATAGGTCTCATGTCTGTGAAAATTCGATCTTCCGAGATATTTACAAGAAAAGTTAAGCTTTTAGTTTTATTTCCTAGCAACGGCAACTTGTTTCTATAGTAATATACTATAAAGGAGAGAGGATATAACGTCACATTCCATAGGCGTACTTTGCAAAATAAGTTTCTATAATATAAATAAGGTCACAGCATATAAAATATATATACCCACTTCGTAGATTAAATTTTGAAGTTATAGTATTTACAAAAAATAAAAATAAACCTTATGCATCTGACACTTTAACATTGAACGAATTAAATTTAACCAATAAATAACAAGGAGGATTATATGTTGGGATTAAACTGTTTTTAATCTCTTGGCATTAAAAGTAACGCTTCAGTACTTACCTAAACTCAAAGATTAAAAAAAAAGTTAGTTCAAGAACTATCTATAAAAGTCACTGTCTTCACTAAAACTACTGGTATTACTATAATTGTCTTTTCTGAGGTTTATTATTATAGGTTCTATTAAATTATCCATTGATAGTGGATATACTTTCCTAAATGAATTTTCCACCTTTTTAACATGATCAATGCATTTTCCCCAATGTTCTCTATTTACATCTGAAAATGCTTTTAAAAACAAATTTCGCACATCAGGAAATTTAAATGTTTTATTGGTTTGAGAAACATAATCTTTTAACAATTGTGACCAGATCAGTTCAATGGGATTTAACTCTGCGTGGTACGGAGGCAATCTGAGAATTTTAATTAGTTTTTCTCTGGCCATCTCATCTATAATATATTTTTTGAATTTTGACTTTGAATTACTAATAATTCTGCCTTCAAGGATTTAGGAGGACTGATAATATTTTTAGAATGAAGCCATTTTGAAATATATATTTTATTACAAAATTCCGAATCAATTAAAATACATACGATACGGCTATGAATAAATAAAGTCTGACTTATCTGTCAAAATAACAGGTTTATTACAGTAAAAACCATGGAAACAAGATTAAATCTAGACAAAAACTATATTAGGCCGATCAGATGTATTAAAATTTAAATTTTAACTACAAATAAGCATTGAAGGATGAGGTAAAAATAAAATTTCTACCTCTTGAACCTGTACTACGTTCTGCAAATTAAATACTGCACTCCTTTCTTCTGTATAGTATAGTACTAAAAAGGTTTGACTTTATTTAATTTCTGGCGTTTAAATCTGAAAGAATTCAATTTTAAATTTGCCGCTTTTTATCCATAATGACCTACAAATTTTGACAACTACTGACACGCACATCTCTGGTTAAACGTTAAGAAAATGGGACCGGCTGGGATTTTCATGAAATTTTCGCAGATGCTATAAAACATGATAAAATCAATATACCTACTTAGCAATAGAAATTTTTGCGCGGAAAAATATTTTTCACATTTTTTTATTCTGCAAATGCCCAAGTAGCAATTTATAACCAGAATAAACCTGAAAAGTATGAAAAAGAAAAGGTTCATTTGACGGACATAAATAATTTGCTTGTCAAATGACAGCCATTTCATAAATTCTAAGTTGAAAATACAACGTTGCCAATTCAATTTCAGAAATCATGGGTTTAGGTAAATATTTATAGGAACGTTGAGTAACACTGTTAAAATGGACACTTGTCAAAACGTGACAACTGTTAAAATGTGATACGTGTCAGAATGTTACAACTGTCAAAATATGACACCTGTCAGAATGTAACAAATGTCAAAATGTCACACGTATCGTACTTTTCTTTATTTATTACACAGATCTAACCTAACCTAAAGCTAATCTTTTTTTTTTTGGCGGGTGGAAATTCTTTATGCACATCGGGTACAGGTTCTTCCCTTCCCCGATAGTGTGAGACTACCCCTTACGGTTACTCACTAAAACCACCCCACTGAAACCACTATGCCCTACACGCTGCTGTTGCCCGTCCCGGAAACGGGGCCTGTCCGCCGTGACTATTCGCGAAGATCAAGCGTCAGTAGATGTTGCCCCAAAAGGGTGAAATCTCCAGAAACTAGGCAACTTTTAATGCATTTAACTAACCTCTGGGACAAGCAGTTGATAAACGTCAACAACACCTGCAGCAAATTGAAAATTAACACTGACAGCTTTTTTAATTTTCCCGCCTACTTTCTATTTATCTACCTTTCTGTAGTTCAAGTAGATGTCGCCCACTCCGTGATTTTCACGATTTAATTAATAATTTGTCAGGTTATAAATATACTTAAATTATATACTCATTGGACTGCTTAAAAATGTAGATTTGAATATTAAGAGCGAAGCTCGGTGACCAGATATTAACAATTTAAATGAATCTGTTATTTCCATTTTCTATGCGGATGATGCTAGTTACATATCTAAACATTGCAATGAAATTGAGTTATCTCACTCGCTTAATAATGCTGAATCAGTATCAAAAGAATGGTTTAAATGTAATTATTTATTTCTGAATGAAGCAAAAACACAAAATCTTAATTTAAGTACTACTTTATCTTCAGATATTTCCGTGAAAGTTTTAGGTTTACATATAGATGCAAAATTAAGGTTTTAATATTTATAATTTATTAAAACGTCTAGCAAAAGTTACTTATGCTTTACGCCAACTAAAACTGAAATTGGATATAAATCATCTAAAAATGGCATATTTTGCTATGTTCCACAGTTTAATAACCTATGGGTTATTAATCTGGGGTAATACACCCAATTGGGACAAAATATTTATTGCACAAAAAAAAGTCATCCGAATAATCACTTCAAGTAAATATGATGAACACTGTAAACCATTATTTAAGAAAATGCATATATTACCTCTGCCTTGTTGCTTCATTTTGGAGTGTATTATCTATATTAAAAAACGTGATTTTTCTGATAACGTTCATGGTTCTAGTGTTCACAGCTATAATACCAGGCGGCGAGATGATTTGCGTCCACCTCATTTTCGGCTAACTAAGATACACGACTCTTATCAATATTTGAGTACACATATTTTTAATGCATTACCTAAATATTTAAAAGAATACAACACGTCCTTTTCTAGTTATAAAAATAGAATCAAACAATATTTACTATCGCATTGTTTTTATTCTGTTGAAGAATTTTTATTACACGCAAGAAATTGCGCTTGTGAGTAATTTTTGTAATTTTAAATTTTAAAAAATTTTTTTTTTTGTATTTTGTGTTTTATGTTTGTATCTATTGTCTATTCAACTTAAAGAAAAGTAGATCACGCCGTCAAAACGTGATCTGATATCTGGCAGTACATTAGACAGGGCCGCAATCAGAATAGGTACGTCGTAACCAAGAATTCCTTATCCATAATAAATAACAATTTTGAATCATACCTACTTAGGTACCAATATAATAAATTAATAACATAAAAGTACATAAAAATTTAATCTGAAGAGCTCGAAGTGCTACTGTCATCAGCATCGCCGACATTTATTATAAGGGGTTCCACTTGTACTTCAATTATATTATCCAATTTCCACATGTTTGGTTCTACTTCTTGTACTACATGCTGGACACATTTTTCCCACTTTTCTGCAGTAATTGTTGATACAGCTTCTTAACATCCGAAAACTTAAAAGAAGTATTTCTTGCAGCAACATAATTTTTCATATCTGCCCACACCAGCTCTATACTGTATTTGAAAATCAAGAGAGAGTAAATTCCCAGAAATGTTTTGCAGTTATCAGTGTTAAAGGCAGTAAACCATAGACGTGCGTTTTCAAAATTAAATTAATATGGAAATAGAAATATTTAATTTGTTTTAGTTATTTATACCTAGATTACCAATTTTAGATAGATAAACATAATTCGTAAGTAGTAATTTAATTTGGGTAAAATGAAGAAAAAGTCAATATTATTTTAGGCATTTTGTTTTAGGCATATGTTTATTTACAAAATATATATATAATATGTACAGATAATTACAATTTGCTTGTTTATAAAAAATGAGTGAACAAGCTTACGAATAGCATTTTTAAAAAACTCTGACTTTTAATAGTTTTGGTCTACCTGGTTTCGGCTTTGGTGAGGTTACTCCACCTGATTTTTCCTCCTTTAGAACTCTATATATTGTAGATTTTCCATATCCCATTGCCTTAGATGTTGTTTCAACTACACTGTCAATAGTGTTTGAGGGATTTTGATGTTTAAAATAGTGGTACACATTCACTACAGCACTCTTTTCATTGAGCGATAAATGGTCTAGTTTTAATTTTTTCACTGGCGTATACTCACAAACTGCTTCCATTTTTAGTCACTACTATTTGTCACGTTTATCGAAAATCAAATAACTGCATTTCTAGAAACTATTTAAGTCAAAATATCTGTCATTAGAAGCTGTTGCCATTCGGAGGTCGTTAAATAACAATTATCCCTTTCTATTCTGGTTACGCCTATGACGCACGTTAATCCTCTTAGGCCTACTGTAGTAACAATGAAAGATCATAAAATAATGTGATAGTCCAAGAAATTTAATAAATTTTGTATTGAAATTAACAAAAACAATTTAGAATGCATTACAAATATTGAAGTTTTACCGCACGTACTGTACTATAGTTTTGCATACCGAATTACTTTTTATTCTGGGAATTTACTCTCTCTTGATTTTCAAATACAGTATATAGGGTTGAGCTCGCAGTGGTACGGTGGCAGCCTTAACACGGTTTTATTATGACTTTTGGCCATTTCATCTACTATGTATTTATCATACTGTTTTTTGTGTTGTTTAACTATTGCTAACAGTTCAACTTTTAGTATTGACTCTTCAAAAGGAATATTTTTTGAGCGCAGCCAATCTTGAATTGCAGATTTTCTGAAAGCAGTTGTTGGTAGTTTTTCAAGTTTACGCGAGTGATACGGAGCATTGTCCAGTACAATTATGGCATTTTCTTCCAACTTGGGCAGTATGTTTAAAAACCAATTTTCAAACGATTTTCCGTCCATTTCCTCATGGTAGTCTCCAGTTTTGTTTGACTCAAAAGCCCAGAGACCATCAGGAACAAATCCTTTTTCATTTCCCATATTGCAAATTATTAATCGTTTTCCTTTCCCTAAAAATGTCGCAAGTTAAAAATACATATTTTTGGTATAGATTTTTAATATAAAAAATCCATTACCTGAAGGATTTTTTAAACCTGTGGAAAGCCCATTTAGAAATGCTTGTCTAGATGACGTCACAGTATCATCAACCCATAGTTTTGATTTGGTATGACCAGCATTTAGCCAGGTCTCATCAAGGTAGTAAATTGGGCGTTTTTCATTCCTATATGCTCTAATTTTTATTAAGTAATCTCTGCGCCATAATATAATCTCGTCTCTGTCCAGCAGAAGACTATTTCTTCCACGCTTTTTAAATTTGAAGTTAAGTTCCTTTAATAACTTATAAAAAGTAGTGCGTTTAAAATTTGGCAGGTCCATGTCATCGTTTACTGCCTTTAACACTTTGTCTATAGTAGGAATTTCATTTAAAAAAAAAAACGGTGCACTTGTCGTCTTATCGCATTTCTGTCGAAATCGTCAACACAGTCCTGGGCCCCGATGTTTGAAATATGTGAGTACAACTCGTCTGCGAGAATGTACCACGTGACCATCTCGAAATCGGTCAACGTTGCCAAATTTAAATTTAGACAGTTCAACAAAAAGTAGAGCAAAACACATATTTTAGTTCACTTGAAACCTTCGTACAAGAAGAAATAGAAGAAGTGATTAAGACAGACAGCCAAATTATTGGATTCAGACCAATTATAAGCTCTTTAGATCCGTTATGGAAATATTAATTCTTTTATTAAAAATACAAAACATTTTTTAGAAAAATTATCAAAAATTAAAATGACAATTTTTCAAAGCAAAATATCTATTTTTCAGTTATACGAAGAAAAAGACTAATTTTCAATCGAAAAAAAGTTAGTTTATAATAATTAATAATTTAATTAAATAATAATTAATAATTAACAATATATATTGTTTAAAAAAAATATAATAATTATATTTTTTTTAATATAAAATCGAAAATTCAATGTTTAGTCTTAGCAAAATTACAGGTTATTTAAAACACAAAAAAGAAATTTCCAAATGTTGCTGTCGATAAATAAGTCTCTTAATCTTATGAGAAAAAAGTAGACAAGTTATAACATTAAAATTATAATTGAAATTGAAAATATAAAAAAATTACCGTTTCTTGATGTACTAATAAACATCAATAACAATTTGTTTTAAAACATCAGCCTTTAGAAGATAAAATACAAATACGATAAAACCATGTTTTTCGTTTTTAATTTTTATCTCTTGCAAAAATAATTTTTTTATGAAACCTCTGGTGAAAACGTTCTTTTTTGTGTATTAAAGTAGTAATTTTTTCAAAGCAAAATATTTAATTTTCAAATTTATACGAATTTAAATTAAGAACAAGCCTAATTTTCAATCGAAAAAGTTAGTTTATAAATTTTCAATTCGTGTGCGAGAATGTACCACGTGATCACTCCTCACTCTCTCAGCGTCACAAAATCGGTATGTTTGAAACCAAGAGAAATCATCTACAAGTTCGCATAGAAGTGCTCTACTGGGTTGTACCAGTAGAGTTGAGTTTAGTAAGAGAGGAAACATGCGCAATAGTGCCGTGAAGGCGTTAAGTGCAGTGTTGCCGATGCCAATTTATTATATTCCCCAATATCCCAAGTCAAATTCCCAAAATTTGGGGACAAAAATCTGCTGATTTCCCAAAAATTCCCCTCAATAGGTTAAGTACCTTACCTTAGGATTATCTTCTTTGTTTTGACCTTTTATTAACCATTTATCCATATTTGCACAAAATCGTATCGTTATTTCGCGACATAATACAAAATTAACTTATCTAAAGCAAATTAGAAGCGTCTAAAACTAAGGGAATCACAGAAAGGGTTTCTCTATGTGTTCGCGTTCGCACCGCGCAGAGATAAACGAACTTACCCGATTATAATATGATTTATTATAACAAAAGTAGGTACAATGGACAAATGATTTGCTGCTATGCAAATGGTCTTGAGTTTTTTTATTTTAATTCCTGCTGATTATTTATTATATTGTTTAACGATGAGATTTCAAAATCCCTGCATTTTCCCCACATAATGCCAATCCCCAATAAATCCCCAATCATCTTGAGATTCCCCGCAGTTTGGCAACGCTGGTTAAGTGTCGAGACTGTCAAGTCAAATTTAATTTAATTATAACCTATATCTTTGATATTAATAGTTTGGTATGTGATTTATAGTTTTCTGTTTAGAGTGTTTGTGTATATTTCGTTAGGACTCGTTTCAATCATTAGCTGTTTATTTTGCTGATTTGCTTATTGTTGTTTGAAAATATTAATTAATATTTAAAATTAATAAAATCTATAAAATGAAAAAGTTCTATTTGAAAAACAAACACCAAATAAAAAATATATTAAAACTTACCAGACTGAATCTACAAAACTGGAAAAATATTGGTAAACACAAAAAAATATATTTATATTGGCTGCGAACTTCACTAAACACTATTTGTTTTAGGAATAAATAAAATATTTATTGGAAAAGAGAATTTACAGATTTCTTTCCCTTAGAGTAGGGGAAACCAGGACTATTTTTATTATACTAATTTCCGTGTTTTGCCATGTAAGCCATATTAAGCCTAGACTAATGCCGATTTACCCTAAAACAAATTTCAAAAGGTCCTATTTATTATAATCCTAAACAGATTTGAATGTACTTTATTGCCAACATATTTAAAGATTTTCTGTAATATACTTTTATGATCAATTCTGATGAAATTTCAGATATCAAAACAGGTAACCGAAAGTTCATAGAAAAAAATACTCTTATATCATTATTATATTAAAAAGACTTTTATAACAGTTTTTTATTTAAAAACCTAAAATGCAACTATCTCATATCAAATTTTTTCAGTCGTATACGAGATTTGCCAAAAAATATGAAATTTACTCAGGAATAAAGTACCTTTATTTTTGAAGAAGTTTCTGATCCATTTTAACTGCAAATATCTCGGAACTCAGAAACGATAGGAAAGTGCGGTTTTCACTGAACAGTTTCTTTTTTTATATAAAGTTTTTTTCAGTATAAATGTTTATTTAGTAAAATCTTATATAGGGTGTTTTAAAAAAGCGGTCTTTTTAAAATGCAAACAACGTCGATTTTTTTAACGACAAACCCTATATATTTTTATACTATCTGAAAGGTGAACTCTTTCCCTTTACGAAAATGTATAATGTTGAAGTTTAGATGAAAAATAAGTGAGTTTTGATTTTTAAGGATAGGCAGTTACGTAGACATATACCATTAGGTAATTAACAAATGAGCTCTGGATAAAATTATAAATTGAAAATGTATAAACTAATTTTTTCGATTGAAAATTAAGCTTTTTCTTAATTTAAATTCGTATAACTAAACAATAAATGTTTTCCTTTGAAAAATTGTCATTTTAATTTTTGATAATTTTTCTAAAAAATGTTTTATATTTTGAATTAATATTTCCATAACGGATCTAATAAGCTTATAATTGGTCTGAATCCAATAATTTGGCTGTCTGTCCTAATCACTTCTTCTATTTCTTCTTGTACGAAGGTTTCAAGTGAACTAAAATATATGTTTTGCTCTACTTTTTGTTGAACAGTCTAAATTTAAATTTGGCAACGTTGACCGATTTCGAGATGGTCACGTGGTACATTCTCGCAGACGAGTTGTACTCACACATTTCAAACATCGGGGCCCAGGGTACTTGTACGATCTCTCTGTTCTTTTGGTCCACATAATGTCCCTGTAGTTTTATGTTCTTTGAAAACACTACTATTACTGACGCCCACAATCTCTGCTACCTTATTGTTCATATGGACCAATGGTAGTGAGGGATTCAGTTTTAATTCATGTTTATGCACATTTAGTATTATTTCTTTAGTTTCCAAAGTCAGATGGCTTTTTTTTGATCGCTTTCTTGTGGGGCTATAAGCAATTTCATCGGCACTGTCTGTCTCAGACATGATTAATAATTTTTACTTTCTTCTGAAAAGTGAAAGATGTTTTCAGAATCAGAACCAAATTTGAAAGAAAATGATCGAGAAACTAGAAGCCAAACAAAAATACTAATTTTCGGCTTATTAACCGTGTACCTTGAGAAACATTTTAAAAGCATCCTGAGCCTTTATTTTTAGTCCGATTTTTGTGAAATTTTCACGATATACCTACTCAATAATAATAAACTTAGGCTGCTTAAACCTTGATATTTTTTAAACCTTATAAGCAGCCTTGTGTATTAAATTTATTTCTAATAAAAAATATCAAGTAGTTTTTAAAAAGGATACCTTTTTCTAAAATGTCTCTGTTGCAATATATTAATCAAGCAATATTTATTTTAGAAAAACAAAAAATCTAATTGTTCGAAAAACAGAATAGTTGCTTAACACATAAACTCGACACAAATTAAAAAAAAATCATATATAACTAAACGAAAATACACAAAAGTTCTTATTATAATCACACTAACACACTAACGAACAATATCAATAGATCGTAATAATAATAATGATACAATAGTATCCCCTACCAAACCCATAAGTATAGCGAGGCAAGTCCATACCTGAACAGACTCGCACTCCGCAAACCAACCAATCGTAGCGGTTCTTTGCCGAGTCACGCCTAGACCATGCTATTTACTTTACTTTTCTTTACGTTGAATAAACTTTATATTTGATATATTTTATTTTATTTATTTTCTCTTGCACATGTGATTTGTTGTACTGTTTCGTCTCCAAAGGACACCTACCCGGTGAACAAAGACGTCTGCTATGGAGAAAGGTAAACAAATGCTGTTTCAAATGAGGCTCCAAAAATAACTATTAAAGTAAAAATAAATTCAAAACTGACAACTTCAAAACATATATTTCACTAACTGACAACGTCAAAAATCTAAAATCTATATACAGGGTATAAAATCGAATTTCTCCAACATGTACTTTGACGACTGTCAGCATATTTTGATTGTAGACCTGAAGTAAAAAGAACAAAGTTATTACGTGGGTGATCATTTTTTTTGTTAAAGTAATTAAGATTAGTGTTTTAGGAAGGTTTTTGCAGTGAATTGCCAATAATATTTGTTTTAATTAAATAAATAATTTACAAGTATTTTTGTTTTAAGCAGTTGATACATATAATAATTTGAATGTTAAGCTAAAGGTTTAATTATAATTGTTAAATAATTTGTACTTTATCGGAACCCTATAAGATACATATTAATAAATTAAACCCTGAGAATTAAAATAAAATATTTTTTTTGGCGCTCAAAAAAGTTAAATTAAATAATACTATTTTCATTATAAAAAAATTAAAATTGAATATATTTTAACAATATTTAAGGTGTGTATTTGCATATTAATCACTTTTATTTTCAACAATTATTACTATCCATTAAATCACGTTTCTTTTTGCCTTTATGATTCCCTCTTCTTTTAAATATGTATCTTTCATATTCTTTTCATCTTTTACTCAACTCCCAATGTTTTTTATGTATTCTGCTTTTCATTCAAAATATCATAATTTGATAACAAACACTATTCATTTTATACTAATTCGTTCTGATATTGGTTTAAAATCCATTATTTTATACCCCGAAAATAAATGTTTACTTAAAATGATGATCTGAAAAAATATGCAGTTTAAGAACCTTTCAATTTTATGAAGCAACATTTGCATACCTATACAAAGTTTTTTAGGTGCTCGTGCTGACAACCTGAATGAACAGGGCCAATATGCAATAAAATTTATGCTAGCGTGGCCAAAATCTACTGGATTACTGTATTATATCACATATTTTATTAAATGTTAAAACAAAATCAATAATATTGTGGAAATAATTTATCAAAATCCATTATCCATGTTCATCCATCTACAACTTTCGGTTTCCTCTCTTACAATTAAAATATATCCATTTTAAACATTTTTTTTAACAAAAAGAGAAGAAACAGTTGTACATTTCTTTTTTAAACATTAAGAACATTGATTGAGGTTTTATAAAATCTTTTAACATTTGAATTTAAATTTTAAATAACTTTTATGGACTCTGCTATTATTTATGAGCAAAAATTAATAAATAAAGCTGATGAAAGAGTTTTGATAAGTAACAAAAGCACAAATTCCCAATTTGCATTGGAAGTTGAGAGAGAAAGTATAGCAGACGGATTTGAAACTCGATCAATTCGATTTGACATCACAAGATCAGTTTGGCTTTCATCAATTGTGCCTTCTAATCCAATAAATTAAATTATAGCTAGATTTTCTAAAAAACAAAAATGAGAAAAGAGTTTCAACAACTTAACACAGCATAAATTCGCAATTTGCATTGGGAGTTGCAAAGTTTTTGCATGCCTTTACATTCTTAATATCCTTTCGAGGAAAACTAGTTTAGAACTCAATCTAATCGATTCGATATCCTTGTTATTAATAGATGGTAGCACATTTGCCCCATTTTCCCTTTAAATGATCTAACCAAAACCAGTCTTGGACTCATTTTTGATATAATTTTAAACATAAAGACTGATAATTCGATATAAATCTCGACTTGTTGTTTGTTGAATATTTCACAAGTTTCTGTTAAAGTTGAATTTTAACGACAGTATAGTTCATACCATAAGAATTTATATTTTTATATTTTATTTGAGATTATCCTTAAAATTCCAGACATACATTTGCATTTTAACTTTATATACTTTTACCAAATTGTCTACATAAAATTAACCGTTTGCCATTTTAATTTGATATAACAACGGTAATATATGTACGTTTACGATTCAAGTATTTCAATAAAATTTATGATGATTACCTATTCTTCAATGGTATTATTTCTTATCTGAGTTATGATGAAATGTCCATGAGCTGAAGCAATCTACCGTTTTATCTTTCTCCTTTTAAGGAAGACTATAAAATTTAGCGGCGAATTTCAGTTTTACAATAGCTTTGAAATTATATGGTAGTATGTTCTCTGTCTGGATTGTTAAATCTTTCCTTTAGTGATTTTTGGAAAGGTTTAAAACAAAATGAAACACATTTTTTTTACAAGCACATAAATTCAGTAAAAGACACTGCGATACGTCACTTGGTCCGAGGAGTAGGCAGATTGAGACCTCAGACTCAGCTGATGGAAACGATTCGGTATGTGGAGTAGGCAGATTGAGGACGTAACTGAATAATTTCTTACACCTCCTGAAGATGGCTTCAAAATAGATGCCGAAACGTCGAACTTTTTACAGTCTAAAACGCGATTCTTCCCCGGAACTTAGAAACTTATACTTGTATATTTATAGTGATATTGTAAATAAGACTTAAATATTCATCACTAATTCTTTTCAATTAATTGAATATTATTTTGATGATTTTTTCTGTAATATTTGCAAAAGTTTCATATTATTCGAATATGCGCCACCCCATGCGATTATGCCATAGTTTAGGAGTGATTCGACCAAACTGAAATACATGATTTTATAAGTTTATACAGGGTGCGCCAATTATTTCCACTCGATCTCTAGCACCGAAACTAAAAGAGATATCAACAAGATTTTTTGTAGGGGTAGATAGTGTCACTCGGACTACAATTTTAAAATATTTTTATGTATACAGGGTGGCTCATTTTTGTGGAATGAAAATTAATTTGATTTTTTTAAATTGAACACTCTGTATACGATTATGTCTCCTGATTCTACTTAATATTAGATTTAAGGTAGTTTTTTGTATTTGTAAATCCGACGCGTCGTTGACAAGTTATTCCTATTTTAAGCAGATTTAATGAAAAAACAGCACTTCAGAAATATTAGCACAAAAACCACATTTTTTAAAAAATTCCTCAAAAAAGCTACTATGATGTAAATGAAACATGCACCTATCACAATAATCACACAACATCTTCACCTGTTGCACAGGGTGTTTGCCGATGGCGTGCCAATAGTCTAGTTTTCAAATGGCAATAACTTAATTTTTTCGAGCCCATCATTTCCCTGTAAAAAAACGTCTTTCCTCCCATCTTTTCGAGGATGCTGAGCACAGTGGTGGTGTTGAAGATTACTTCCGAACCTCACCAACCCCTCCACCGGCCAAAATTCACCCCCAACCGAGGTGTTTTTTTTCTTCTTTTTAACAGCGACAAAACGTTTGTGCCCCCGTTTTTGAGGTTTCTGAACACGATGGCAGTATCAGAATTTCTCTTTTCGCTAGCCAATCCCCCTAAAAAACTACCCCCAAAAACTACCCCCTAAATTGGTTAAACGAGCAGCACATCATTTTCCTGTAAAAAAACGTCTTTCCCCCTGTTTTCGAGGATGCTGAGCACGGTGGTGGTGTTAAAGATTACTTCCAACTTTCACCTACCCCTCCAAAGGTCAAAACTCAACTCCGAAGCACCTCCACCATGCTCGGCATCCTCGAAAACGGGGGTAAAGACGTTTTTACAGGGATATGACGCGTGCCCGTTTAACCTCTTTAGGCGGTAGTTTTTGGCCCTTTTGGCTGGCGAAAAGAGGAATTCTGATACTTTTTTTTTTTTTCCCTTTTATAGCGTTATACGCCTTTGGGTTCCTAATCTCCAGGCCTGTCTATCTTGCCAGTCGTCGACTGCTAGGTTCCTTTCGGACATTGCTTTAGTGATTCCTTGTAGCCATGTTCTAGGTGGTCTTCCCCTCTTTCTTTTTTCTGTGGGGGTCCATTCTAATATTCTTCTTGGTAGTCGTTCTCTTCCCATTCTCTTAACGTGTCCGTACCAAATCAACTGTTTCTTTTCTATATCTTCTACTAAAGTTCTTTCTACTTTCATTTGTCTTCTTATTTCCTCGTTTCTTATATGTTCCGTTCTAGATATTCTTGCTGCTCTCCTCCAGAAATCCATTTCCACTGCATTTAAGTTATTTTTTTGCTTTTCTGTAAGTTGCCAAACCTCGGAGCTATATGTAATTACTGGTTGTAAAATGGCGTTGTATATTCTCTTTTTTGTTTCTGGTCTAATATTCTTTTGCCACAGCACTGAGTTCACGGCTCCTATTACTTTTCTTCCTTTGGTTATTCTGTCCCTAATTGTATCCTCGTTTCGTCCTGTTGTTGTTAGTTTTACACCTAGGTATACGCATTCCTTACAGTTTTTAATTATTTTTCCCTCTAGGTCTAAATCCCCAGGTGAATCTTCTGATCCTATACGTATGTATTGTGTCTTTTCAGTGTTAACCTGTAGACCCCATTTTTGGTATTCTTCTATAAGTTTTCTAGACATGTACTCCAGATCTTCTTTTTCTTGTGCTACCACTACCTGGTCATCGGCATAGTGCAGTGTGTACAAGATACTCTCCCCAATAGTTAGTCCCATTCCTTTACATTTTTTCTTCCAAACTCTTAGGGCTTCATCTATGTATATGTTGAACAGAATTGGGGATAAACAACACCCTTGTCTTAAGCCTTTGGTTGTTTTGAAGCCGTCTGTCACCTTGTTACCTATTTTTATTTTTGCTGTTGTGTCTCTGTATAGTTCTTTTATAGCCTTTATTAGAGTGGTATTTATGCTCGTTCTTTCCAGAACCTCCCATAATTTTGAGACAGGTACTGTGTTATACGCTTTCTTCAAGTCTACCAATAGTAGGTGCACTTCTTGTGATCTTACGGTTCTCTTTTCGATTATTTATAATAGACAGAAAATACTATCTATCGTCGATCGACCTGCTCTGAAGCCGTTTTGTTCATCGGATTCGTATGGGCGATATTCTTCACAAATGATCTCCTTTATTATTTTTCCGTATAATCTACTGAGCGTACTAGTCACTGTAATGCCCCTATAATTATTGCAGTCTTCCTTATTTCCCTTCTTGTATATGGACGTGATCCATCCTTCTTTCCACGTTTGCGGTACTGGTTCTCTATTTAGATGTCTATTGATAATTTCTGTTAGGATATTGAACAGCCTATTTGTTCCTGCTTTTATTAATTCTGCAGGTATTCCCTCTGGACCAGGAGCGCGCCCATTTTTAAGTAGTGTTATAGCTTTCTTTGTTTTTTCTACGTTGATTTTTATTGGTTCACCTGTAATCCGTATGTCTTCAACCGGCATGTTACTATATTCAGATCTCTGCTCTCTGAGTAATGAGCAGTAATAGTCTTGCCATTTATTTGGTGATACTGCCATCGTGTTTAGCAACCTCAAAAACAGGGGCACAAACGTTTTGTCGCTATTAAAAAGAAGAAAAAAAACACCTCTGTCGGGGATGAATTTTGGCCGGTGGAGGGGTTGGTGAAGTTCAGAAGTAATCTTTAACACCACCACCGTGCTCGCCTTCCTCGAAAACGGGGGAAAAGATGTTTTTTTACAGGGAAATGAGGCGCTGCCAGTTTAACCCCTTTAGGGGTAGTTTTTGGACGTTTTAGGGGGTCCAGCAGTCGAAAACAGTAATTCTCTAACACTCTCGATCCGGGTAAATTTTTAGTAGATTACTACTTTTTTTAGTAGGTTTTGGCTTTCCGGAAGAAATTTTAGTAGGTTACTTTTTTTAATTGGTTTTTGGGTAGATTTTAGAAGGTAGTTACTTTTTGAAATAAAGTGAGCAATTTACATGATCATGCTAAAAATAAATGCTCTCCCCTGTATCGGACGCAAAATGTGAACGGAAGTGCTTTAAGCCTTCTTTTGCGTGTAAAAGTAAAAATACATTTTTATGAAGAAATTTGTTTCGGTCAGTAGTTTTAATTAAATTAAACTGGACGGGAGAAAATCCGTTCACATTTTGGGTTCGATACAGGGAGGCAAAGCATTTGTTGTGCAAAATTAGAAATATTTTCAAATTTCTAAATAGAAATCTACTAAAGGTGGCAACGCTGTAAAGTCACTTTAAGAGACGAGTGAGGTCAGCGGGAGTACAGATTGCGTCTCTCTCGGTTATATGGCCATATATTATTATTGCTTTCCTTTTTACTCTTGTAGATTTCGGTACATACCTAAGATACATTTTTTCCGAATCTGTATATTATTAAATTGAATTGAATTAGATTGGTTGATATTCTCATTCTCTGCAATTCTTTACAAAACTGTTTTTGTTTTTTCTCCTATAATTCAACCAATACCTCATTACCAATTCTTTGTTAAACAAAGCATATCGAGGTATTTAAATTAAGGAGCTATAATCCGAAAAATCGTTTGCAAATTATCTATAAAAGGAAATATTCAGCACATTTACCTGCTAAGAAATTATCTACCATAAAAGATAACCATTATCCCATAACCTCGATCCCTTCACTAAATAAATTTTGATCTCAGCTCCAGTTATAATCGAGGTTTAATAGTATTTTCTCAGAATTTCTTTCGCCGCCTTTCCGGTCGTAACCCTGATTTCACCCTGACTCCAGTGAAACCCGCTCGAAGATTTTCTTTAATCCCGTGTGACGCGTCAACGCCCAAATTTCGAATAAAATTGCCACCGTCGACCTTTTGCCGTGTTTCCAGGTCGCCTTCTCAAAGAATATTGTGTCGACAAATATTATCTCGTATCTAACTACATTCTTTCTACTTCACTTCATTGGTACAACCCAAAGGGATTATCGAAATATCCGTATTTGAAAAGTGTGACGAAAAAGTAACGAAGAATTTCAGTATTGATGGAAAAATAGGTGATTGCGCGAGGTGTATCAGAAAACGAAATAGTTTAGTTTTTAGAATTTATGAAAATAACAAAAATAGATTGTTAGATGTGCTGCCATCTATGATTAGAAGAGAGTATTGACAATTATTAAAAGCAAAAAATTCCCGGTGTATTGGGGTTGCATACACAATTTGCATTGTGTGTTGCAAAGCTTTTATTTGACTGATTCTAGTCAAAATGTCACTCTCTTCTTTCGTATCCCTTTCAGAGATTAATACAAAGTTAGAAAACGAGTAAGGAATTTAATTTATCAGATTCGACATCCTAAGACCGGTTTCTGCCTTTCGGCTTCGTCAGTTAGGCTTTTCGAATCCAATAAATAAAATTCCAAACTCGTACAAGTCAGTAGCTATATCCGCTATAAGATAAAATTTTTAGATGTGCTGCCATCTATGATTAGAAGAGAGTATTGACAATTATTAAAAGCAAAAAATTCCCGGTGTATTGGGGGTTGCATACACAATTTGCATTGTGTGTTGCAAAGCTTTTATTTGACTGATTCTAGTCAAAATGTCACTCTCTTCTTTCGTATCCCTTTCAGAGATTAATACAAAGTTAGAAAACGAGTAAGGAATTTAATTTATCAGATTCGACATCCTAAGACCGGTTTCTGCCTTTCGGCTTCGTCAGTTAGGCTTTTCGAATCCAATAAATAAAATTCCAAACTCGTACAAGTCCGCTATAAGATAAAATTGTTAGATGTGCTGCCATCTATGATTAGAAGAGAGTATTGACAATTATTAAAAGCAAAAAATTCCCGGTGTATTGGGGTTGCATACACAATTTACATTGTGTGTTGCAAAGCTTTTATTTGACTGATTCTAGTCAAAATTGTAACTTTGTATTAATCTCTGAAAGGGATACGAAAGAAGAGAGTGACATTTTGACTAGAATCAGTCAAATAAAAGCTTTGCAACACACAATGCAAATTGTGTATGCAACCCCAATACACCGGGAATTTTTTGCTTTTAATAATTGTCAATACTCTCTTCTAATCATAGATGGCAGCACATCTAAAAATTTTATCTTATAGCGGATATAGCTACTGACTTGTACGAGATTGGAATTTTATTTATTGGATTCGAAAAGCCTAACTGACGAAGCCGAAAGGCAGAAACCGGTCTTAGGATGTCGAATCTGATAAATTAAATTCCTTACTCGTTTTCTAAAAATAGATTGGTTAAAAACAAAAATAACCCAGGGAATAAAGATATGGCACCTCGGAAAAATAGAGGAAATATGAATTTTTGCATGAAGCTTCTTTTGCGATCCTAAACAACATCTTAAAAGTCCCCGCCACTACACGTGCCGCTAAAGAAGTTATACGGGGTCAAACGTCAGGGAAAACAGTTTTTCACAAATATCTCGCTAACGGTAAGTTTTATCAAAAAAATGCAAATACTATTTTGTAGCTTAGGAAATTTCTTACAAAAAACATGTATAACTATTTTTGTAAGACTAACGGTTTTTGAGAAAATTCGATTCAAAAACTTTTATTTTTCTCATAATACATGCACTCCTTTTCACACCAGCTTTGAGGTAGAGTACAAGATGGGTTTTTTTTTCAGTGGTGTCTCCAATAGACATAATCTACGTGCAATTTTTCTGGACTTAGCCAAGGCCTTCGATACTGTTTCACATAGTAAACTTATTGATAAAATGAGTAATTACGGTATTCGAGGAATAGTATTAGATCTCTTTAAACATTATCTATCAAACACAATACAAAGAATTAAAATAACGGAAGTACTGGGTGTCTCAGTGGGTATTTCAGTTTTCATATGCGCCCTGTACCGACCCTGTACAAGCTAAGCAGCGTATGTCACGGCGATTAGGGAGCAGACGAATGCGGATTTTAGTCACCATGCACGGCTGTCAGGAAGGGCGGGGAACTTTCAAAAAAATGTCGCAGCAAACTGACTATGGGAGGTTGTTTCTGGACCCGTGGGCAATCAATTGCCACCACCCGTGAACTCGAAACTGTTCCTTTTTTCAAAATGTGGCCAAAAAACTGTTTTTATTCACTCCTACCAGCAGATCTCGTGTTTCAAGTGATTTTCATACTCTTTTATGCCCAGATTTGCATAAAATATTAGCATAAAATATATTACAAGTATCCATTGTCCTTCGGCACTCACCCAGTCACCAAATGAAATGAACCCGACAAGGGATCAAGCGGGTGTGAGGGACCTTACGCCCTCGTTGCGTAATGTAGTATTCGTTGCTTTCTATGAAATTGTCGGGAAATAAATTTTATCAGGTGGAGTGAATTCCAAGTTGGATAATTAATTCAGAAACATTTTCATTGAGTAGATCACCTTTTGTTCTTATAGTACACAAAATACAAAAAAAAAATTTTAATGTGCAAATGAGAAAAGAACTCATGTCACCAGTTTGCGAAACAGTTTTTGATATCTTGATATCTCTGAAACACTGAAACTCCACGTGCTTACTGCTCATTTAGAACAAGGCCTAGAATTCGTGGATAATGATGGTCTTGGATTGTGGTCCGAACAAGCGGGTGAATCAATTCATCGGGAGTTCCTAAAATTCTGGGATCGACATAAATTCAACTGTTTGGAAGATTCTAGATATATAACGCGGTTATGCAAAGCAGTTGTCGAGTTTTCATCAACACATATATAGAAAATTGACTGCTTCTATACAAAGGATTGAAGTAAAATCTAGTTTTTGTACTGAAGATTTTTGTGTATTTTTTCAATCGAATTTTGGATTAAAAAGTCATTATTAATTTTCTCATGCTCACTTCCCCTTCCGGCATTTTTTGTAGTATGAAAATTTGTCATTTAACCAATAAATATTTCTTTTCAAATTAATCATCAGACTTCGAATTTATTAAACCCTAATAGAATTTACTTCCTGGCACCTCATAGAAAGCAATGCATCCTACATTACGCAACGAGGGCGTAAAGTACCTCACAACCGCTTGATCCCTTGTCGGGTTCATTTCATTTGGTGACTGGGTGAGTGCCGAAGGACAATGGATACTTGTAATATATTTTATGCTAATATTTTATGCAAATCTGGGCATAAAAGAGTATGAAAATCACTTGAAACACGAGATCTGCTGGTAGGAGTGAATAAAAACAGTTTTTTGGCCACATTTTGAAAAAAGGAACAGTTTCGATTTCACGGGTGGCGGCAATTGATTGCCCACGGGTCCAGAAACAACCTACCATAGTCAGTTTGCTGCGACATTTTTTTGAAAGTTCCCGGCCCTTCCTGACAGCCGTGCATGGAGCAGTGGTCAGGTGCGCATCGTGCTTTCATGCTGGAGGCATATTTTAAGGCGAACGAGTCCTATACCCTAGCTCGACGTCGGTTTTGTGCCCACTTCAACATTCGGCGCATAGCAGATGCCCCCACGGCTAATCTTGTTAAATCGTGGGTGCAACGATTTCGAGAAACAGGAAGTGCGACAAATAAACAATACCTTGGTAGCCAGAAAACTGTAAGAACACCAAACAATATTGCAAGAGTACGCCGGGCAGTGACTCAACAGCCGAGGCGTTCCCTTCGGAAACACGCGCAAGCGTTAAATCTCTCACGTGCCAGTTTACACCGTATTTTAAAGCAAGATTTAAAATTTCATCCATATAAAATTCAAATTACGCAATATTTAAAAGAAACAGACTATGCTCGCCGAAAGCAGTTTGCGGAAACCATGATGAACAATTTCTGGAATGCCGGTGGCCTAGAGGCGGTGATGTTTAGTGACGAGGCACACTTTCATTTAGATGGGTATGTAAACAAACATAATGCTCGTTACTGGTCCAGAAACAACCCCAAGAAAAAACATCAGAAACAACTGCATTCCAAAAAGGTGACAGTATGGTGTGCCATGACAGCTGAAGGAATTATTGGACCATATTTTTTTGAAGATAACCGCGGTCGGACACTTACTGTTAATGCTCAGCGATACAGGACAATGATTCAAACTTACCTGCACCCAACCATTCGACGTTTGCCTGGTTATAATGATGGGATATGGTTTCAACAGGATGGTGCTACGCCCCATACCGCAGCAATATCCATGCAGGCCGTTCGGGAGTTGTTTCCAGGCACGCTCATTTCGCTGAGAGGTGACATTCCTTTTCCGCCACGTTCACCGGATCTCACACCTCTGGATTTTTTTTTGTGGGGATACCTAAAGTCTGTCGTGTACACTAACCCTCCTGCCAACATCCAAGAATTAAAGGATCGCATTCGCCAAGAAATTAACAACATTCCAGCGGCAATGTGTCAACGCGTCTATGCAAATTTTAGAGACAAATTGGAGGAGTGCTACGTACGCGACGGACAGCATTTAGACGACGTTGTGTTCAAAAAATGAAATCCGCATATATTGTGTGTATTTTGGTGATAATAAAAGTAATACACCATTTTCATTCCCCGAGTATTATTTATTTAAAAACTGAAATACCCACTGAGACACCCTGTATTAAGCTCCGAATGAGTGGTTAAGATAGGTGTACCTCAGGGGACCGTATCAGGTCCGGTTTTATTCCTAATATATGTAAATAGTATTTTTAACATAAAAAAACTTCAAAGGAAAATTAGTTTGCTACGCTGATGACACAGCACTTATCTTTTCCGGGAAATCTTGGAATGAAGTTCAGTCTACTACAGAAACATGTCTAAAGAATATAAAAATTTGGTTAAATCACAATTTACTTAGTTTAAATATAGAGAAAACAAAATATATAACTTTCTCTCCTACATCGACAGATCAGCCCATATTAAATCTCAAACTAAACATACATGTGATGAAAATAAATGTTTCTTTTCTGTATTAGAAAAAACCATTAATTATGATGTATAATTAGCTTATAGAATCTATGATTGGGTACTGTACTACTAGCTGGGGAGATACTTTTACTACAACATTACAAAATTTACAAACCACACAAAACACACTTCTAAAAATAATACTCCACAAAAATAAATTGTTTTCAACTGAAGAACTTTATCGCGAAACAAAATTATTTAATATCAGACAGATATATTCTTATAGAAGTCTCTTAAGGATGAAATTTGGAAAAAAACAGTTCTCAAAGAAAATCTCAAATACTAGAGCTGCAACTAACCTGAATTTAAATATTGATCTATTTAATAAATCAGTAACCCAAATGTTCAATTTTCAATCAAAAATTGAACATAAATCGTAATTTGCATAACGATTATTAGTATTGCATAAATCCGACAACGCCGTGAAAACACGCCACCTCGCACAGGCCGACGCGGTAAATAACAATAAAAAAACAGTCTAGACACTCAACCTTGATTTCGACGGTTAGAATATTAGCCAGCCGAAAAGCAATTTTTTTATCCAGCTCTTTGGTGTCTGGATGCTTCGTTGCTACCGGAAAGCCGCGCTTGTAGATTCAGTATCTCTCAAACCGCCTCATGAGGCGGAAAATATTTGTAATTAAAAATTAAAGTTAAACCAGTATCGCTCAACACCTTGTTCAGTTCGGATCGCACAAAATCGATGTGATCGAATATTTGCAACTTCAATTTCCAAATTCATTTTTTAAACATTCACTTCAGTGAATTGCTCAACTAGTTGAGGTATCACACTAGTTATTTATAGTTAAATTATAGTACATGTTATTACCTGTTTTTATGTGTTGTTCTTGTTCTTCGTTAAAGAAATTTAAATAAAAAGTGTTATGAAATTCCTGATGTTTTATTGGTAATACTGGAGATACGGGGAAAGAATTCTTGTACGTCCTACACATACAGTCCACATTATTGAAAGCAAACAGGGTTTAAAAGGTCAGCAAGACAAGGCTGTACCGGGAAACCGCTGCAAAGGTGCTCAAATCAGTTCACCAAAGAAGATTTTTTTACTATTGCCCGAGGCTTTTTAACTTGCTTCCTATAAATATAAAACAAATTTCCAAACCAGTTAAATTTAAATCTGAAGTTAAAAAACTAATTCTAAGAAATCCTGATATTTTCAAAGTCTTTTAATGATATTTTATTATAATACAATTAGCTTTCTATAGTAAGGGAGGCCGAGATGCTAAATTTGCAGTTACTAAAGCGTCATGGGGACCTATTGAATTGTGAAGATTACGTGCTTGGAAACTAATTTAACGCAGCCAATCAAAACAAAATAAAGCGAATATTTACCTTTGTGGTAAATAGTCGGCTATTTGATCATCGTCCTCAATATTCACCTGAAGGACGGTATTTATATGTACGTACAGAGTTTTTTTTGACTCGGGAAATAATCTTATTAAATATAACGCGACCTTGACAAATTAGCTACTATTTTTATTGCTACTAAATTTGTCGTATATTTTACAATTTGTCTCGACAATTTTGGCATTAATAATCTGAATAACTCCCGAGAGCTTTAGCGACTCGGGATAACTTTTAAAAAATTCATGCTTTCGGAAATATGTCTGATAGTAATTCAAGCTCTAGCGAGATTACTAGTGAAAGTATTGGTAAAATTTTAGATTGACAGTTGTTATTCTAATCAACACAACCACAGTCTACTCACTATTACCAAAATCGTCATTCACTGTATGTGTCTACTTTAAATTCAATGTCATTTTATACTTCAAAATGTTCATATTTTGCACCACATTTTGAAGGTGTTCACGAAGAGGTTAGGAGGGGCCATCAAACCCTAAGCTTACTTTTTGATGCTCTGAAGTCAGAATTATAAAATTCATAAACACAAAGAATCAACACACACCATATCGAATTCAGATACCGAACAAATTTGTTCGGTGAAAAAATGAATATTTAAAAAATTATTTGAATTACGTTACTTCCGGCTTATTGGGCAAAATTTAAAGTGTCTTAAATTTTAGGTAAATAAATTAATTATAAAAACTTTTGAGCTTGTTTCAGACTTTACCAAAATGCTTTAGGGTAGAATATAAAATTATAAATACTTTCCATACTCTTGCCGTTCACCAGATTATATTTAGAAATTTAAATATTGAATCGATCAAAATCATTTTTACTGAAGGTTGACTGGAATACAATTTAAAAATAAATCATTTTTAAAAATTAAGGTTCATATTTTTGAAGTAGTTAATTATATAGATAAAATTCTGATTTTGGTCAAATAGGAGTATGTTAAATCCTACATCAAAATAGTAGCTCATTTTGGTAATTTCTTACATGTAAATGCTAAATACTAGGAAAATAATTACCTGCCTCGGAGTTAAATCGACTACTTTAAAAACAGTAATAGGTTGTCCTCAAGGAGGAGTTATATCACCTCTGCTGTGGTCACTAGTAGTTGATGACCTCTTAGCAAAGCTCAAAATAGAAGGATTTCGTGCTCTAGGCTATGCTGGCGATTTAGTTATAGTGGTTAGAGGCAAACACGACAGTATTATTGCTGATCGTATGCAATATGCCTTAAACATTATAACTACCTGGTGTTCGACGGAAGGGCTGTCAGCCTATCCTAATAAAACGACACTTGTTCCATTTACTAACAGGCGGAAATTAAACATTCAGTCCCCAAATATGAATGGAATAACCCCCTATTTCTCAGAAGAGGTGAAGTATCTAGGAGTCATCCTTGATAGGAGACTTATGTGGAACGCACACGTCGCGCGTACTATCTCAAAAGCAACAAGGGCACCGTGGACGTGCCGTAGGCTTTTTGGAAAAACGTGGGGTCTGAAACCGAAAATGATCTATTGGTCGTACCTAACGGTGGTCAGACCAATCATCACATATGCTGCGCTTGTTTGGTGGAACAAAACAACGCAGCAAAGGACGATAACAGAGTTGCGAAAAGTGCAACGCCTCGCTTGTATAGGGATCACGGGTGCAATGAGATCCTGCCCTAGTGCAGCCTTAGAGGTAATGCTGGACCTTCCTCCACTACATCTACATGTGAGGAGGATCGCCTATAGGCTAACACAGGCCAAATCTTTGAAACCCGGCGACTTAACGGGGCATCTTGAGATACTAAGGGTTGCAGAAACCCAATCCATGATGATGCCCACAGACGTTATGTCTGCTAAAACAAGATTTCGAACTAACGTTAAATGTTGTCATCAACGAACGTGAGTTAAAACAAACCGAAGTCGCTCTAATTACAAGAGGTGTCCTCACTTACTATACTGATGGGTCAATAACGAACGAAGGAGTAGGAATAGGGGTTACCGGCCCTAGGACCAGGATGTCAATAACCTTGGGAAACACTCCAACAATATTCCAAGCGGAATTATTAGCAATAGATTTCTTTGCCCAACAGTGCCTTAAAAAAAGCCTCAACTCAGCCAGAATATTTATTGCACTTATCGCTTATCATTCATTGTATTCATTGAATAAATAAATAAATAAAATAGTCAGGCTGCTTTAAAGGCTCTGAAGTTCACAACTTATGAGTCCAAAACAGTCTGGAACTGCAAACAATCCCTTAAGCAAATGGCTAGTCACAACAAAGTAACATTGCATAAAGGAATTGTCGAAAATGAGATTGCTGATGGTCTCGCAAAAGAAGAAGCTTTTATCGGACCAGAACCATTCTGTGGTATCCCAAAAAGCCGCATTGTGGAAGAAGTGCGAAAATGGGAAAAGGAACAGGGCAGCCTACTGGAAAAACATTCCAGGCCAAAGACAAGCAAAAAGGTTAATATGACCTTCTGCTCGATACGCTAAATTACTCTTGCAGCTTCAGAAATCTGATCTCCGAGAAATCACAGGAATTCTCACTGTACACTGCTCTCTCAGATATGATATCTGTAAAATGGGTAAACGGGATAGTGGAACATGCAGATGAGACGGCGGAACATATTATCTGCAACTGCAGGGTTATTGTCCACCAACGCCTTAAATACCTGGAACAGGTCTTCCTAGAGCCTGATCAGGTTACAGAACTAGTTCCAAAAAGCATAATAGGCTTTTTCAAAAGCCCAGATCTTCTGGAGAAAACATACATGTGGGGTATACACAAAAGATCTTATAGGTCGCAGTGGTGTAAGGCCAATTTGGACCAATCGACCCCTTTGTAATCTACAATATACGTGTAAATTTCCATAATGAGATATGAAGATCAAAATGGGCTTTTTTATGTTCAATATCATATAGTTCTCTATGGTGCTTCTTTAAACCCATCTAAAATCTCGTTATTGGTGTCCAAAAGATCTTAAAAATATATTTCCTAATTTATTTAGTTTTTATTTTAACTCAAATAGGAATATTTTTTAAGTTATAACAGTCTGTATATTGGTTTTTATGAACCTGGATTGTATGTCTATAGATAGTTTTTTAAGAATCGTTTTTAAACCAAGACCCTTTTCATCTAGATATCTTATCAATGGGTAGTTCACAAGGTAATTTATATATGACGATCGTGACAAAACTTGTTAAACATGGAAAAGATGAAGTTTCTTTTTAAAAATTGAATGTTTCTTTTCAAAATCTTTACGATGAAATCGAGGTAAAAGTAAAATTGTAGATTTTTATTTTTATTAAGAAGTAATGTTCATATATTGGAAAAAAAAAATGTCTCAATGTTAGATTTTGATGATCAGAGTGCAAATTTTATGTTGTACAGGAAATATGATGAGAATGACATTCTGTAAGAACTGGAGACTATGAACGAAATAAACCGTTAGTGTAATAGGATTGAGTTTTCTATAGGTAAGTAATGCAATAAAATTACGGTACAGTTACTAACAACTATTTATACAATAGGTCTTAATTTTCCAAAGTGTAGATTCATAAAAACCAATATATAGAATTTGTCATCCAAGAAACATGAAGTTTTCAGTGGAGAAAACCATCTTTTGAAAAAATATTTAAGTAAAGCTATTTTTTATTCATGGCAAATTTTTAATTTTAAATTTCAAGACCTTGTTGGTCGAATATCGCAACACTGTAAGTATCTGTCACACACCATTGCGGTATTTGTTTTTGATAAAAGAAAACATATAAATCTAATTAGAAATGATTAAATCTTGTACCAATAATTGATATAAAATTAAATTCTACAGGTTGTAAAAGTTACCTATTCAACAGAATTTCCATGGTTTGAGGAAAATTAGGGTTTTAAAAAGTTTATGAAGAAAATTGATATTAAATCATATTTGTCTATAATAAACAAAGTTAATGTCAACTTCTGCTTTAATTGTGCCATTTTAAAGCGAAACTACTTGACATATTAGTGGAAATCGCCACTGTACAAAATTTAAAAACAAAATCAACTGTCTAATAATTTAAGTTACACCTTTATTTGTTCGGGTGTCGAGAGAGAATTTGAACGTTGAGGAAAAACGGAAGATTTATATCTGTATTTAAATCTAAAGTAATAGTGGAAATTTCAATTACAATGGCAAAGCAGCGATTTAAACTGATAATCGTTGTGGTAATTTTCGATTTCGTGGAATAGTTCCTTTCATATGTTATACTGTACAATTTTGTAATAAATGTAGAATTCTGTTTAAACCATACCAATACATAAATCAGCGAAATGTTAGAAAAATGACAGGGTAACATAATATGATATAAAATATAATGTAGGTGATAGAATAACCCTGATGCTTTATTGAGAGCATAATAAAAGATACAGAATCCACGACTTGAACGGTGGGGAATAAATGTATTTAAAATTTAGCGCTAAAAAGTAATTTAAAATACGAGTTAAAATAAATAGGAAAAAATTCAAACCCGCTTGCCAGAAGAACATTAATAGTCTCTAAACCCAAGGGTACGACACCTCGGAGAATATCAAATAGAAGAGGGAGATCTACCTAACCTGAAGCCCACCGACATCCTGAACTTTTTGAAAGAAATAGGAGGAACTGCTCTAATCGTTCAGACATCCTTAACGAATGGGCAGAAGGGGGCTCAATAGATCAACAAATAGATCTCTAAAAGTAGATAAATTTAAAATAATTTGGCGCCACATTAAAATTATCACTCAATCAATATAGATATATTTGGAAAGGTTTCCACAGTAAAACAATAAGAAAATTTAGATGAGTTTTTGACTTCTGGTTAGCGACAGTCTTTGGCTGTCATTTTTCGTTATTAGAGAGTTGGGGCGTTTTTTTTTATTTTTATTAACATGAATGGGGTTTTTCAAAATGATTGAAAGAAATTTTATTTATGCGATCTAAAATCCACCGCATGCTAGAATAGTAGTGCTTAATTATTTTAAGAAGAATATGTTGCGTCACAATGTCTTATAACCAAATTGAGTTTGTAGGCGTGGTCACAGGTCAAGCGCACTTAGTCTGGTTCATAAGTGCCATTTCCCTCGAAACCTGATCGCCACCACCGAAAATTATGATTTTGGGCTCATTCGATTCGGAATAGCATCTAGAACGTTCTATCAAAATTCCAAAAGGGGCTGAAAAAAAATGCAAAAGTTATAAACAATTAAGTAAAATAAAAAATAAGGGTTTGGGATTTTTGAAATATTTCAAAAACTATTTGAGATAATCGAAATTCGAAAAAAGATCCTTAAAGAGCCGGAAATTTTCTAAAAAAAAGTTCTACCAACAAACCTTATAATTTTAATTAAGCGGCGAAAATAACGGTAAAAACACGTAGTTCGGCTGCCGCGTACATCGCCCCAATCTGACACGTGAACTAAAAAAATTATTTTAACTGATTAAATATTAATATTAAGGAATAAAAAAAATTTGGGTACTAAGTAGACATATCAATAAACAATAATCCGTCAACAAAAAATTTTTATCACAATTTTTTTATTAGTTATGCTTTTGTTAATTAGTTAATTTTCACCATTTTAATGTTAACATAAAAACGCTGATTATTTCAAAACAAGAAATCTAGAATTTTTTTTGATTTTTTTGAGCTAATCTTAAAAGAGTTTAGAAGAGATCCCCGTTGGAAAAATTGAAAAATTTTGATTTTTCGTTTTTTTATTAACAATCAAAGGCATGAGTAAAAACAGAAAGAAAACAAGTGCAAAAGTACAATATTTTTAAAAGTTAAATAAAAAATAATAAAAAAATTTTTCAATAAAAAAATATATATGGTTGCTTTTGTAATATTTTTTAGTATTTAAAAAAAATATTGCGTAAAATTGCATTTGTTTATAACAAATTGTTTTTTTAATAAACAAATGAAAAGTTAATAAAAAAATTATTTTTTTTTATAATACGAAAGAACATAATAAATAATGATTTTTAAAAAAAAATGGTTCCTTAATATTAATATTTAGTAAAAAAAAAATTGTTAATTAACAAGTGCGATTTTTGTTAATAAAAAAATTTTTCTAAGGAACGATTTTTTTTAAAATAAAGGATGAAATTCCAAAGGAAAAGTTTTCAAAAATATTATAAACAATGCATTTGTTTATAACAATTATTTAAATAATGTTAGTTAAAAATAAAAAAAAAATATTGTTATATGGCTTTTATCAATAAGAAAATAAAATATTAACAATGATTTGAAAAAAAAATTCCTAATGGCTTTATTTACATAAATAATTTTTTAATGCCTATGATTGTTAATAAAAAAACGAAAAATCAAAATTAATAAAAAAATTATTTTTTTTTATAATACGAAAGAACATAATAAATAATGATTTTTAAAAAAAAATGGTTCCTTAATATTAATATTTAGTAAAAAAAAAATTGTTAATTAACAAGTGCGATTTTTGTTAATAAAAAAATTTTTCTAAGGAACGATTTTTTTTAAAATAAAGGATGAAATTCCAAAGGAAAAGTTTTCAAAAATATTATAAACAATGCATTTGTTTATAACAATTATTTAAATAATGTTAGTTAAAAATAAAAAAAAAATATTGTTATATGGCTTTTATCAATAAGAAAATAAAATATTAACAATGATTTGAAAAAAAAATTCCTAATGGCTTTATTTACATAAATAATTTTTTAATGCCTATGATTGTTAATAAAAAAACGAAAAATCAAAATTTTTGAATTTTTCTAACGGAGATCTCTTCTAAACTCTTTTAAGATTAGCTCAAAAAAATCAAAAAAAAATTCTAGATTTCTTGTTTTGAAATAATCAGTGTTTTTATGTTAACATTAAAATGGTGAAAATTAGCTAATTAAATATCTGGTCACCGAGCTTCGCTCTTAACATTCAAATCTACATTTTTAAGCAGTCCAATGAATATATAATTTAAGTATTTTTATAACATGACAAATTATTAATTAATTCGCGAAAATCACGGAGTGGGCGACATCTACTTGAACTACTGAAAGGGAGGTAAATAAAAAGTTGATTGGCGATTGGCTTGAAAGTAGGCGGGAAAATTAAAAAACCTGTCAGTGTTAATTTTCAATTGGCTGCAGCTGTTGTTGACGTTTATCAACTGCTTGTCACAGAGGTTAGTTAAATGCATGAAAAGTTGACTAGTTTTTGGGGATTTCACCCTTTTAGAGCAACATCTACTGACGCTTGATCTTCGCGAATTGTCACGGTGGACAGGCCCCGTTTCCGGGACGGGCAACAGCAGCGTGTAGGGCACACGTCCCGTCAACAGAAGATCGCTCAGCTCACTCTATTTATCACTATATAAGAAAAACTCTATGTTCAATTGATTTTATTATTTATTGATCTGCAGTGAAGGAAAATTATAGGTCTGATATTCATACTTGGGTAAAAACCTCCACAAAAACCTGTGACTAGACTCTCGACGTGTGGCAGTTCAGTTACAAAAATAGTTCATTCGTACATTACATTACAATTTGTTCTTGGAAAATACAAAGTCACAATCAACCTTAAAATGTACTATGAAAATAGAGAATTTTAAATGTCTCTTTAAAGTTTCTTGTAAAATAAAAAATTGAAATCTATGTTAATAGTACACGTGTACAAGCATTTATTCTTTTTCTCTCTCTCGCTATGATAATGAAAACTTAAATATTAAAACTGTCCGCATAATAAAATAGTAGCCGTAAGGGGTAGTCTCACACTATCGGGGAAGGGAAGAACCTTTACCCGATGTGCATAAAGCATTTCCACCCGCCAAAAAAAAAAAAGATTAGCTTTAGCTTAGGTTAGATCTTTGTAATAAATAAAGAAAAGTACGATACGTGTGACATTTTGACATTTGTTACATTCTGACAGGTGTCATATTTTGACATTTGTTCATTTTGATAGTTGTTACATTCTGACATGTATCACATTTTAACAGTTGTCACGTTTTTACAGGTGTCACATTTTGACAAGTGTCCATTTTACCAGTGTTACTCAACGTTCCTATAAATATTTACCTAAACCCATGATTTCTGAAATTGAATTGGCAACGTTGTATTTTCAACTTTAAATTTATGAGAATGCTGTCATTTGACAAGCAAATTATTTATATCCGTCAAATGAACCTTTCCTTTTTTATATAAAGCGGCAAATTTAAAATTGAATTCTTTCAGATTAAAACGCCAGAAATTAAATAAAGTCAAACCTTTTTACTACTATACTATACAGAAGAAAGGAGTGCAGTATTTAATTTGCAGAACGTAGTACAGGTTCAAGAGGTAGAAATTTTATTTTTACCTCATCCTTCAATGCTTATTTGTAGTTAAAATTTAAATTTTAATACATCTGATCGGCCTAATATAGTTTTTGTCTAGATAAACCTGTTCTTTTGACAGATAAGTCAGACTTTATTTATTCATAGCCGTATCGTATGTATTTTAATTGATTCAGAATTTTGTATTAATATATATTTCAAAATGGCTTCATTCTAAAAATATTATCAGTCCTCCTACATCCTTGAAGGCAGAATTATTAGTAATAGCAAGGCAACATAAAACCAAATTCAAAAAATATATTATAGATGAGATGGCCAGAGAAAAAGGAATTAGAATTCTCAGATTGCCTCCGAACCACGCAGAGTTAAATTCAATTGAACTGATCTGGTCACAATTATTAAAACGTTATGTTTCTCCAAACAATAAAACATTTAAATTTCCTGATGTGCGAAATTTGTTTTTGAAGGCAGTTTCAGATGTAAATAGAGAACATTGGGGAAAAGGCATTGGTCATGTTAAAAATGTGGAAAATTCATTTAGGAAAGTGGATATATCAATGGATAATTTAATAGAACCTATAGTAATAAATCTCAGAAAAGACAATTATAGTGATACCAGTAGTTTTAGTGAAGACAGTGACTTTTAAAGATAGTTCTTGAACTAACTTTTTTTTTAATCTTTGAGTTTAGGTAAGTACTGAAGCGTTACTTTTAATGCCAAGAGATTAAAAACAGTTTAATCCCAACATATAATCCTCCTTGTTATTTATTGGTTAAATTTAATTCGTTCAATGTTAAAGTGTCAGATGCATAAGGTTTATTTTTATTTTTTGTAAATAATATAACTTCAAAATTTAATCTACGAAGTGGGTATATATATTTTATATGCTGTGACCTTATTTATATTATAGAAACTTATTTTGCAAAGTACGCCTATGGAATGTGACGTTATATCCTCTCTCCTTTATAGTATATTACTATAGAAACAAGTTGCCGTTGCTAGGAAATAAAACTAAAAGCTTAACTTTTCTTGTAAATATCTCGGAAGATCGAATTTTCACAGACATGAGACCTACATTTTTTGCCGATTTAGATAGGAATTAGTCTACCCTGAAAGTTTCATTGAAATCTGACGAGTGGATTTCGAGATCCTCTGGACACACATACACACACACATACAAACCTTGCTCGTTTAATAGTATTTGATTATAAGGGTTGTTGGTACAGTTCCGGGAGGTAGGACTTTTTTTTAGGAAATTTCCTGCTCTTTAAGGATCTTTTTTTCAAATTTCGATTATCTCAAATAGTTTTTGAAATATTTCAAAAAACCAAACTCTTATTTTTTATTTTACTTAATTGTTTATAACTTTTGCATTTTTATTCAGCCCCTTTTGGAATTTTGATAGAACGTTCTAGATGCCATTCCGAATCGAATGAGCCCAAAATCATAATTTTCGGTGGTGGCGATCAGGTTTCGAGGGAAATGGCACTTGTGAACCAGACTAACTGACGCCCAATGATATGCATATGCAAGTTGTATTCAGTAGCGTAGTAAGTTTGTTACTTCTTGACTAATTTATTTTGTATATATTTTGGTAAGTACTCTTTATACTGCAATAATTGAACCATTAGAAAAATTAGTTTAACGGCTAATCAATCTCTCTGTTCCGTTGAGAACAGAAGAACAACTATATCAGGAAATCGAACGTTTTGTCAAAGATATTCAACAAGCAGATAGGGAGAACACCTCTGATCTTAAATACAAAACAAAAGGAAATAATTATCCAAAAGAGATCAGAGACCTTATACTAGAAAAAAGAAAAATCAAAAGAAAATGGCATCAGTCCAGAGCACCAGCTGATAAAACATGTAGTTCCATTGAAAAATTTTCTATCGCTCTCATGTTTCGAAACAGGCACTTTTAAACACCTTTTGGCTAGGCTAATTGGACAGTCCGCCAAAGGGACGTATGTACTGAAAAAATAAGGCGTGCGCTACCGCAAAAAAGTGCACGTCTTTTGATATTACAACAAAAAGCTTCGGATAGTATGGAGGTATTAATTTGTGGCGGGGATACTTTAGCTTGCAACCTAACCTAACAATATCGTATGGAATTTTTTTCCAAATACGGCTTGTATTATAGTCTATTTTTATGTATGAGAGAGTATTAAAATAATAAAGCGTTCGTAATCCATAGGCGTACCACTTCTTTTAGTAGACAGTTAAAATATTTTGTGAAGTTATACCTCGAGTATTTTCGTATGAAATAACCTTTGTATAAATATAATAAATATATCGGGTGTACACTTATATTTTCACCTAATTAACCTGCTTATAACTTCTAAGCAGCTGAAGGTAAAAAAGTGCAATTTTTTCTAAAATATTTTATTTTTCCACAAGGTATGTTAAGAACATTGTGTCAAACGGGTTATGTAGGTATAAGGGTTTAAACTTTGACTTTTAAACAACGTTACGTTCATAAATAATAATTTTAATATAAAAATTACTTCTTACCTACAAATCCAAATCAGAATCGAAATCAGAAGATGAACTGTCGCAACCAATATTTACAATGAGTAGCTCGATCATTTCATCAGTAATATTGTCCAACTTCCACATTTTCTCTTCTTCTTTAATCGTATGATTTACTGCCTTTTCCCAGTTTTCAGGCTTCATATTATTTACAGCCTCCAAAAACAACTGTTTAACATCACTCATTTTAAAAGAATTATTTTTTCTTGAAACTTCTCCCTTTATCTGTGCCCATATCAGTTCAATCGGGTTTACTTCGCAATGTTATGGTGGTGATCTAACCACCGTCATCCCACGATTTTTTGCAATTTCATCAATTTCATATTTTTTTAATTTCTCTTTATGAAGGAAACACAAATGATACAGTTCTCTTCTCACAGAACCGGGATGGAACTTAATATTCTTTGAATTTAGCCAATTCTTGGTTGTGGGCATTTTTTCTGTAAGTCTCGAGTGATAACTTGCATTATCCATTACTATTATACAGTTCTGAGGAAGAAGATCTATCATTTGTTCGAACCACTCTTTAAAGACATCAGCATTCATGTCCTCATGGTAGTCACCGGTACGAGTAGATTCAAAAGTCAATAAACCACCTTTAACAAAACCGTTTGAACTACCGATGTGTACTATTATCAGTCTGCGCCCCTTTCCTGATGGTGGATTTAAACCAGTAGATAAATTATTTAAAAAAGCCTGTCTTCGACTTGTAACAGTTTCATCTTGCCAAAATTTATTTGGTGTATGTCCCTTGTTGATCCATGTTTCATCTAAATAAAATATATTTCTTCTTTGGTTTTTCATTTCTTTTATAGTCCTTAGGTAATTTCTTCTCCATACTACAATATCGCTTCTTTCTATTAAAATAGACTTTCTGGAATGCTGTTTCCATAGAAAACCTATTTCTTTTAAAAGTTTCCATAGTGTGCTTCGACTCATTTCAGGGTAATCCTTTTCTAAAGAAGAACGCATGCACTTTCCTTCGAAGTCTTTCTTTCAAATGATTTTCTATTTGAAATTTTGGTTTTCCTGGAGCTTTACGTGCTGTTTGAAACTCGCCACATTTCTCTTCTTTAACAACTCTGTAAATCGTAGATTTCCCAACACCAAGCGTACTACTAACTAATTCCACTGTGTCATCAACACTTTTACATAAATGTTTGTCTGTAAATGATTTAAAACAATTAAATATTAATGTTTTTTCATTAACTGTTAAAGGACCGATTTTTTGTCGTTTACGCGGTACTTCCAAATTTTCCATGATCACACTAGAATTCACAATAGACTGCACACTGCACCTTGCATGTTGCAACTAAACGACATTTAGTAAGCTGTCAAGAATACACAACTGGACCTCCTTACTAAATGGAAAACCTACAATCGCATTTTCGGTGAAATTTGTTGGTAAGGGATTTATCTACTTATAATTCGATTACTGTAAGAAATTCTTGGAATTAAAATAAAACAAAATTGGCAAATAGGTACTTATTGAAAATAATCTTAAGATACGGCTATGTTATCTTTAATACACAGGGCTTTTGGCCTGTCCAAACCTTTTTCTATTGTTCTGTACAGCTTATGGTTATAAAAGACCAATAAAAGACCCAAAACTTGTATTAGCTCAGGTACATTTATGACAATTTTAGGAAATATTTAGATTATTCTGTAAAAATATTTAAAATGACCGTACTAAGTTTTGCATTAGAAATGCTGTTTTATTACCCTCTCATACATAAAAATAGACCATAACAGTGTTTTTAGAGTTACCTGCAAATTATTTAAGCAACAAAGCAGATGCTCCTATATTTTTTCATGTCAATACTTCCTATCTAGATACGTTTCTATGATTGCAGGGCTTCGCTTTTACATAATGATATTAAATATCTGTCTAAATATTAAAATCACTCTTCTAAAAACCTTTAGTAACTAAAGTTGATTAAGGTTCCATCCAGAGTGCTGTTTATCATGATCCAATAGATTTGTTTACACACTAAATAGAAGCAATCTACGAAGAATAAATTTATTGCGGATATTGCAGTTTGGTGTATGATTTAGTAATTTTAATTAACTAATCTTGTTTTGTTTGTTGTATTCAGTTTCGTAATTCAATATATCTAGACAAATCGAATATTCCATTGTTTTATTTTTTTTTTCGTACAATATCAATATTTTCGTTCTACTCTAAAAGTTAAACATTTAACAGAGTGGAAGTTTTAGAATATGTTTTTTGAATTGGATCCAAATTAATAAAAATACTTTCCTAGATTTTTTTACCAAAAAAAAAACGCAATTGTTAACGATTCTGTATTAGATCCTTATAATTAATTGCAAGTTTTTATTTGTGTGTAGGGAAGACCAGTCTACCTAGGGCCGTATCAAATACTATTAAACGAGCAAGGTTTGTATGTGTGTGTGTGTGTATGTGTGTGTGTGTGTCCAGAGGATCTCGAAATCCACTCGTCAGAATTCAATGAAACTTTCAGGGTAGACGAATTCCTATCTAAATCGACAGAAAATGTAGGTCTCATGTCTGTGAAAATTCGATCTTCCGAGATATTTACAAGAAAAGTTAAGATTTTAGTTTTATTTCCTAGCAACGGCAACTTGTTTCTATAGTAATATACTATAAAGGAGAGAGGATATAACGTCACATTCCATAGGCGTACTTTGCAAAATAAGTTTCTATAATATAAATAAGGTCACAGCATATAAAATATATATACCCACTTCGTAGATTAAATTTTGAAGTTCTATTATTTACAAAAAATAAAAATAAACCTTATGCATCTGACACTTTAACATTGAACGAATTAAATTTAACCAATAAATAACAAGGAGGATTATATGTTGGGATTAAACTGTTTTTAATCTCTTGGCATTAAAAGTAACGCTTCAGTACTTACCTAAACTCAAAGATTAAAAAAAAAGTTAGTTCAAGAACTATCTTTAAAAGTCACTGCCTTCACTAAAACTACTGGTATCACTATAATTGTCTTTTCTGAGATTTATTACTATAGGTTCTATTAAATTATCCATTGATATATCCACTTTCCTAAATGAATTTTCCACATTTTTACCATGACCAATGCATTTTCCCCAATGTTCTCTATTTACATCTGAAACTGCCTTCAAAAACAAATTTCGCACATCAGGAAATTTAAATGTTTTATTGTTTTGAGAAACATAACGTTTTAATAATTGTGACCAGATCAGTTCAATTGAATTTAACTCTGCGTGGTTCGGAGGCAATCTGAGAATTCTAATTCCTTTTTCTCTGGCCATCTCATCTATAATATATTTTTTGAATTTGTTTTTATGTTGCCTTGCTATTACTAATAATTCTGCCTTCAAGGATGTAGGAGGACTGATAATATTTTTAGAATGAAGCCATTTTGAAATATATATTAATACAAAATTCTGAATCAATTAAAATACATACGATACGGCTATGAATAAATAAAGTCTGACTTATCTGTCAAAAGAACAGGTTTATCTAGACAAAAACTATATTAGGCCGATCAGATGTATTAAAATTTAAATTTTAACTACAAATAAGCATTGAAGGATGAGGTAAAAATAAAATTTCTACCTCTTGAACCTGTACTACGTTCTGCAAATTAAATACTGCACTCCTTTCTTCTGTATAGTATAGTAGTAAAAAGGTTTGACTTTATTTAATTTCTGGCGTTTTAATCTGAAAGAATTCAATTTTAAATTTGCCGCTTTATATAAAAAAGGAAAGGTTCATTTGACGGATATAAATAATTTGCTTGTCAAATGACAGCCATCTCATAAATTTAAAGTTGAAAATACAACGTTGCCAATTCAATTTCAGAAATCATGGGTTTAGGTAAATATTTATAGGAACGTTGAGTAACACTGGTAAAATGGACACTTGTCAAAATGTGACACCTGTAAAAACGTGACAACTGTTAAAATGTGATACGTGTCAGAATGTAACAACTGTCAAAATGAACAAATGTCAAAATATGACACCTGTCAGAATGTAACAAATGTCAAAATGTCACACGTATCGTACTTTTCTTTATTTATTACAAAGATCTAACCTAACCTAAAGCTAATCTTTTTTTTTTTGGCGGGTGGAAATGCTTTATGCACATCGGTAAAGGTTCTTCCCTTCCCGATAGTGTGAGACTACCCCTTACGGCTACTATTTTATTATGCGGACAGTTTTAATATTTAAGTTTTCATTATCTTAGAGAGAGAGAGAGAAAAAGAATGAATGCTTTTGTACACGTGTACTATTAACATAGATTTCAATTTTTTATTTTACAAGAAACTTTAAAGAGACATTTAAAATTCTCTATTTTCATAGTAAATTTTAAGGTTGATTGTGACTTTGTATTTTCCAAGAACAAATTGTAATGTAATGTACGAATGAACTATTTTTGTAACTGAACTGCCACACGTCGAGAGTCTGGTAACAGGTTTTTGTGGAGGTTTTTACCCAAGTATGAATATCAGACCTATAATTTTCCTTCACTGCAGATCAATAAATAATAAAATCAATTGAACATAGAGTTTTTCTTATATAGTGATAAATAGAGTGAGCTGAGCGATCTTCTGTTGACGGGACGTGTGCCCTACACGCTGCTGTTGCCCGTCCCGGAAACGGGGCCTGTCCACCGTGACAATTCGCGAAGATCAAGCGTCAGTAGATGTTGCCCTAAAAGGGTGAAATCCCCAAAAACTAGGCAACTTTTAATGCATTTAACTAACCTCTGTGACAAGCAGTTGATAAACGTCAACAACAGCTGCAACCAATTGAAAATTAACACTGACAGCTTTTTTAATTTTCCCGCCTACTTTCAAGCCAATCGCCAATCAACTTTTTATTTATCTCCCTTTCAGTAGTTCAAGTAGATGTCGCCCACTCCGTGATTTTCGCGAATTAATTAATAATTTGTCGTGTTATAAAAATACTGCTTAAAAATGTAGATTTGAATGTTAAGAGCGAAGCTCGGTGACCAGATATTTTTTTCTAAACCTTATAATTTTTTATTAGTTTTTGAATTTGATTAATAAACGGCACACCAGGATTCAATAGTTATTAGTGTATATAAAAAGTATATTTTTAGATTTTTAGCTGCTACATTTTCTATAAAAAATTTTATTTATAAAAGTTGTACGAGGGGCCCTAGGTACAAACACATTTTGTACCTAGGGCCACCAATTCATTTATTAGCAAAAATATCGTACTGTGTAGAATAAAAGGAAAAAAATACAAATAATATATTTTAAGTAAATTTTATATTTCAAGTCATCAAACACACTTATTACATTAGTATAAGTATAATATATTAGTATAATAAATGATCGGACACCGTGGCTCAGTTGGTTAGGGCACCAGCCTCTGGTCACTGTTCGAAGAGCAGGTTCGAATCCTGCCGCATTCAAGTGGAATAAAAGTCAGGTAAGACTTTGGGCAAGTGCAAAAAGGTATTTGGGTCATACAGTTTCATTCACGCCGGTATACAGGCCGGATGAGATCGGATATCTCGTGGAACTGATAGGGGTTGGTGGCACATTTACACACTTGTTAGTCGGTAGATCACCAGCATGACAAAGGCATAGTCCTGGGTTTAAGGTGATTGAGGACCGTGGTTCGGAGCCCACGATAAGCCGTAGGTCCCGTCCAGATTAGCCTTAGTTGCCAAAAGGAGACGTTAATTAACCAAACAAACAACAAGTATAATAAATGGAAAAACAGCATCCTAATATTATTAACAAATGTATCTACAATAATTCAAACATGATATCCAGAGAAGTCAACACCAAATGTTAAATGCACTTTACCTCGAATTACAGTGGACACTGGTTTGGGTAATTTAAAAATTATATCATCTTTTGTGATTTAAAAATCATCAACTTTATCATAAGGAATGGTCAATATTTTAATCATAGGTTCAGGATCTCGAATTATTAATATTTTACTAAATAACTCTGGGTCAAATATCTACTACAAAGATACAGGGTGTTGAAGATAACAATTATTTTTCGTTTTTTTTGCAATAATTTCTTTATTATTTAATATATTAACTTTAAATTTGGTATGGTTATTTTTTTAAGTTAGTAAATCATAAGCGTGGTATCAATTTTGAGATTAGATACAGAGGGCGCTACTTACACACTACTGGATGAAGAAAGTATCAATTTTTTATTATTTCTGGCCTTTTTTGAATTTTTTTTCGAGTCTTTATGATACACCCTGTAAATTTGAACAAAAAAATTATACTTGTTTTAATAGCATAAATTCAGCTCATTTTGAGATATTTGCATTTAAAATATTCTAGCCACAAATAAATTTTTCTGGACTTTCTGCTGCCATCTAACAATTAATTATTTGACAGCTGTACATTTTCATTTTAGTTTCAAAGCCTACTATGTTGAAATATGGTAAAGTAAATTAAATAGATACTGTGGCTAGAATATTTTAAATGCAAATATCTCGAAATGAGCTGAATTTATGCTATTAAAATAAGTATACCTTTTTTGTTCAAATTTACAGGGTGTAACATAAAGACATAAAAAAAAATTGGTCCTTTTCTTCATCCAGTAGAGTGTAGGTGGCGCCCTCTGTATCTAATCTCAAAATTGATACCACGCTTATGATTTACTAACTTAAAAATGTAACCATACCAAATTTCAAGTTAATATATGAAATAATAAATAAATTATTGCAAAAAAACGAAAAATAAATGTTATCTTAGTAGTAGATAACATTTGACCCAGAATTATTTAGTAAAATATTAATATTACGAGGTCCTGAACTAAAATATTGACCATTCCTTATGATACACCCTGTATAAAACTAGGTTTATCAATGCCTACTTTTTTCAAATACTTAACCGTAAACAAGTGGTTTGTTTCATCAACATCTAGGATTTCAACCACATAGTTAGCGGATCATTTTTTTGCCAGCCAAGAAGTAAAACAGAAATCGCCTTTTGTTAAAGGCTCGGTTACATCATATTCCTGCTCCAGCTCGTTGGCGAATCGCAGTTGTCGACAGCTGAGTCAGACTTTTCATCAGGAATCTCTTCAGCAGCCGTAGAAGAATCATCATAGTTTTTTTCTGTTTCGGCTCCACAGCATGCTTATCTCTCCCTTTAGTCTGCTTCCTTCTTTTATCGGCAATAAATTTAGCTCCTTTCTTTCTTTGCTTTTATTCAATTTCTGCCATTATTTCTAGCTTTTCTGGTGTGTCAGTTAAAATACGGCACCTCCACCAGGGAGGTCCTCGTTTACCAGTCATTTTTCTGGGTACTGCTTTAGGGTAAGGTCGAACCTGTTCTGGAGTAACCTTAAAGATAGCAGGTTCTAGGGAAGAAATGACAGTGCAACACGATTTGGTACGCCATCGTCTCACTTCTTTTGCAGAAATCGAAAATTTTGAGATGGATTCCGAAAATTAGGAAAGGTGGGAGAAAGTAGTAGCCAGCGATGGAAAATACTTCAATTGATTTGTTCGTTCATTTTGTTTTGAAATAAATACATTTTTGAAGTCAAAAATATGTAAAGAAGCACAGGGACTGCAACCATCTACTAGAAAGTTTTGTCTTCCATATCTTTTAAACGCCTTAGGGCGTTTTGATATTATTGGCATTTTGTTGTTATTATATTATTTAGTAAACATTGTTTAATCATATTTTAACAATTAAAAACAATTTATTGCCCCTGGTAGATATACTTAGTATGCTTAAAATCTAATAAACAGGCATTGTGTATTTTAAAAAGAAAACACAAATATCTATTTTATTCAGGCAGCAACAAATGAGAAATATAAAGCAACAGTGTATGAACACATTTAACAATATAAATTTTAAAAAAATATTTCCCTTGTAATACAAACTAAACCAGCAAGCAAAAACTTTGGATATAACAGAACTTTATCCAAGTTCTGATGCCTTTAACCAACCAACTTTGCCAATAAACACAATTTCAGCAGCTGTTTCGATTCAGTCGCAAGTAATAAGCAGCAAATATAAGGTGTCATGTGTGCCGACCTATATAGTTTATAGAGGCAAAATATAATTTCATATTTCCTAAGTGCAGATGCAAATACAAATGTGGATGGAGTCACGAATATGTTGTACATAGTTTTGAGATGTTAACTGGTATTATTAAAAGCTATGGAAATAATTTTTCAAATATAAATCATTGGAATGCAACATTGCACAAAATATTTAGAGCGGCAGGAAATTAGAATTTTATATGGATGTAAGAGCTAAGTCAAATTTTTTCGATTTTATACATAAAGAGAAGCTTGTAAAAATTTTTTTAATAAATTTCCTATCCATCGTAGAGGCTTGCGGAAAAAAAAGTTGTTACTAAAACGGCCAAGAGAAAAACCTGGAAAATATTTTCAAGTTTCTGAAATGGCCGCTAGGGGGCGTAACTGCAATCTTGAATCTAAGAAAGTGATGTTTCTGTGAATTCCGCTATATTACCGTAACAAAAAAATACCTGATCTTTAAAGTAGAGGATAATCTGAACCTTTTTTGTTTGGAAATTTTTACTGTATCTCTAAAAATAAAGTGGTGGGAGGTATTCAAATGTTTCAGTCAAAAATACCCTGTATATTCGAAACGGCTGAGCCGATTTTAAGAAACTTGGGCTAGTTGAAAAGAGCTATTCTTGGGCTACAAATGTTATAATATTTGAAGTTTTGTTAGTTTCACATGTCGCCGCTAGAGGGCTTTTTTCGACATTTCCACAGAAATGTTTAATTTTCTCAAAAAAATTAAATACATTGGTATGATTTCTTTTTCAGGAAAAAGTAGCTAAACGATGCCTAAATCAGCTCGCGAAAACCGCACCTCGATATCTTGTTCCTAACCTAAAATTTAGGCCAAAGAAAATTTTATACGGAAATCCCTTAAATTTTCATTTTTTAAACTAATTAATTCCTTTTATTATGTAAGTTGTGGCCCTAAAAAGGACCGATTTAAAAAAGAAAGGTTTTTAATGTCCCCGTAAATGCTCTAAATGGTGACCATCACGCTCTATGCATTGCTGAAGCCTCTCATGGGTAGACAAAACTGCAGCTTCAATTTCGGCACTCGGTATGTTACTTAATGCATTACGAATCCAGTTTTCATAACTCTCTGTGCGTAGGTTGAGTCTGAAAATGAAATCAAGACAAGTTAAGTCTGGTGATCGCGCAGGCCATGGAAACAGACTTCATCTTCCAATCCAACGCTGTTGTAATACTGCATGCTCTCGCATAATAATAGCATAATGTGCTGGGCAACCATCCAACTCCGAAAACAAGTGTTGACGTGTTTCCAGTGGCACATCTTCCAACAACAACGGTAATTTATTGGCCAAAAAGTCAAGAAAGATATTGCCGCTTAGGGATTTCTCGAAAAAATATGGCCCAATAATTCGGCATCCTAGTATGCCACACCACACATTTAAACTCCAACATCCTTGGTGCTGAACTTCACGCAACCAATGCGGATTTTCTGCAGACCAATAATGCATATTGTGCAGATTTTAAAGGTGGCTTCATCGGTCCAAAGAATTTGAAATAAAAATTCTCCATTATAGTGCGAGAGCATATTAATGCAGTATTACAACAGCGTTGGATTGGAAGAGGAAGTCTGTTTCCATGGCCTGCCCGATCACCAGACTTAACTTGTCTTTATTTTCAGACAACCTACGATGAGAGAGATATGAAAAACCGAATCCGTAATGCATTACGTAACATACCAAGAGCCGAAATTGAAGCTGCAGTTTTGTCTACCCATGAGAGGCTTCAGCAATGCATAGAGCGTGATGGTCACCATTTACGGGGGCATTAAAAACCTTTCTTTTTTAAACCGGTCATTTCTAGGGCCACAACTTACATTATAAAAGGAATTAATTATTTTAAAAAATAAAAATTTAAGGGATTTCCGTATAAAATTTTCTTTGGCCTAAATTTTAGGTTAGGAACAAGATATCGAGATGCGGTTTTCGCGAGCTTGTTTAGGTATCATTTAGCTACTTTTTTCATGAAAAAGAAATCATACCAATGTATTTAATTTTTTTGAGAAAATTAACCATTTCTGTCGAAATGTCGAAAAAAGCCCTCTAGCGGCGACAGGGTGTTTTTTACTGAAACATTTGAATACTCCCCACCACTCTATTTTTAGAGATACAGTAAAATTTGTTAAACAAAAAAGGTTCAGATTATCCTTTACTTTAAAGATCAGGTATTTTTTTGTTAGGTTAATATAGCGGAATTCACAGAAACATCACTTTTGTTGAGGGTTCTGGAATAAACCCTATGTTGTGCCAGTTTCCCAGGACGGCCAACAATGTGTTACCGCCTTTTTAAACTGCATCGTTGTATTCGTAAAATGGACTGTATTTTTTAGATTGAGTATATGTGTACTGTAGTAGGTTTGTCTTCTCAACTTCATTCAACAAAAACAATGAACACTTTTATTTAACCATTTATTAAACTTGTTAAATAAATAAATGAATAAAACAACAACGTAACAAAGGATTACCTTAAACTAGTAATCATGAACAAAGTATTATAATTAATATGTGCTTAACAAGCACTAACACATATTAATGAAAAATGAATTGAAAGAAATGATCACATCATTCAGAAAATATTATTTTTGCGTGTGTTCTGCGTAAGTGATAATTAGACACTGGAGGGTCCTAGCCTGATTCGCAGCTAGCGACACACTGAGTTTAAATTTGAATATAAAATGAACAATAAAGTGGACCGCCTGATACGCAGCAAAGTACCACTGTGAAGATGAAATATTTTTACGTTGAGCTGGTGTCAACGGAGGGTCTAACCTGATTCGCAGTTAAACACGCACTAACTTGCCGTACTAAGAGGCATTATGAAAAATGAATTTATTTACGAGGTTTTCTGTAACCCCGGAGTATGCGCTCATAATGAGGGCTCGAAACACACTGAGTTTAAAATCGGCGAAGTTTATCGGTTTCAAATGTATCCCTTCCCGATTGCGCAACACCTTCTCGAAAGATTCTTTAGCGTGAACCGCGTAAACAAGCATGTAAAATTTTTTCTATTGTCTAGACGAGACGGTTAGAATTATGGCGTGATATTATTGTGAAATAGAGTAAAAAAATTATCTTTTGATGAAACCGCTTCCTGGTTTGAACGCCGTTCGCAAATGTATTTTGGTGCGGCGTTGCCGGTTGAACGAATATGAGTTTACATGTTTAATTATCTGAAAATTAAACAACTTTCTTGGATTCAAGATTGCAGTTACGAACCCTAGCGGCCATTTCAGAAACTTGAAAATATTTTCCAGGTTTTAGTAATAACTTTTTTTGCCGCAAGCCTCTACGATGGATAGTTTCCCAGATACAGTACCTCGCATTCTTATTTGGCCACCCTGTACCAAAAACGTCATTTTTGGTATTTTTCGAGTGGTTTGCTTCACTATTTTTTAAAGATCTCCGGCTCTAATAGTCGTGGAAAAATAAAAAAAAAATAAGATGACCATGATGAAGTATAGTATCGATCCGTGTAGTATGGTTTTTTTTAAAATGCATCCTAACCTCAAAAAACGAATTAGCGCACATTATTTTTTTTTACAGAATTGGCAATAAATAACCAAATGCCTAAGAAAATCCAACATTTTAGAGAAAATATGTATTTTTATGTCGGGTACATGGTAAACATTTAAAAAAAAATGTATTTGTCCAGTCAAAATCGGCCTTTTTTCGAAAAAAAATTGAAGAAAAATTTTTTATCTTAAAAAGAAGGATTTTATGTGTACTTTTGTCTAAGAAAATCCAACACTTTATTTCTTTATTTAAAGTGCCCAATTTAGGAAATAATAAAAAAAAAATCGATTTTCATTTTTTATATTGAAAAAATTACTTTACAACCTGAAATATTTTCTTAAACATTTTTTGGACTGAAATATAGTTTTTCTAAGAGAATGAAGCATAAATATGATAAAAACGGGGCAACAAACAATTGTTTTTATTAAATTTTATCTAACATTTACGAGGGTACTCCCAGAAGTAGCCAATCTGACGTATACATGGCGGTTGAATGAATAAAGTAAAGTAAAGTAAATTTTATTTGACTACGTTACATATTGTACATGTTTGTAGAAAGTCAAGGAAAATACAAAATACAATCAAAAGAAACAAAATTTAAGATTTAAACTTACACAATAGTATATATAAAATTGTTACGTAGAATAAAATAAAATAAAATACTTCAGATAAAGAGGGGTGAGCATATACATAAAAATAATTTAATTTTAAAAGCTATGAAATACATTTAAAAGTTAAGAAAGGGATTTACACCGATCGATGTATTCTTCGATAGAATAAAAGCAATATTTTAGCATAAATGTTTTTAATTTTTTTTTAAATGAACTAAACCCCCGCAGCCCGAACTCAGATGGCAATAAGTTATAAAGGCGTAGGTCTAGCGAATTGTTTTTTGATTTAATTAGTTGATATCTATTTGTTCTTAAGTTGTTAGCTTGTCTGGTGGGATAATTGTGAATGTCGGATTGCCTAGGAAAACATGACAATTTTTTATAAATTTCCACTAAATATGTAAATAGTTGGTAGAGGCATTATTTCTTGCTGAATAAACAAGGGCTGACAATGGTCTCTAAATTTTGAAACAGTTATGATTCTAACAGCTTTCTTCTGCAACCGAAAAATCAAAGGCGCATCTGAACTGTTACCCCAAAGTACAGTAGCGTAATTAATGTGTGAATGGAATAGAGAGAAGTAAGCTGTTCGTAATATGTTGTGATCTGTTATAGTTTTAAGATGCCTTAACACAAATAAGGTACTGCATAATTTGGATTTTAATTTATTTATATGATTTCTCCAAGTTAAATTACTGTCTAACACAACTCCAAGTAATTTAGCACTAGTGAAACCTTGAGAATCGGTAACAGAAGAAAACTGCAATTCTTGCGATTTATTTTTGTTTAGAATTAGGTTATTAGCCAAGAACCAATGTTCAGCTTTAGCCTTAATAGTTTCAGAAGTATTTTTCAGCTCACTTACATTGTTTTCAGAGTATACAAAAGTGGTGTCGTCTGCAAATAAAACAGTTTTAAAAGGACTCATATAAGTACTTAAATCGTTGGTGTAAATAATAAATAATAATGGCCCTAAGACGGAGCCCTGTGGAACTCCGTGCTTAACAGAATTGAAGTTTGATTTTTTGTTTTGAAAGGTAACAGCCTGAAATCGTCCAGATAAATAAGATTCTAAAAGTTTTAGCGCACTTCCTCGGACACCATAGTAATGTAACTTTTCAATCAAGATGTCATGTGATATGCAGTCGAAGGCTTTCGACAGATCGCAAAGAGTAACTGCAGTGTGACTACCTTGCTCAAGGCCAGACACTACTCCATGAACAACGTCTATTACAGCTTGAGCCGTTGATTTGTTGGTTCGAAAACCAAACTGAGTGTCACTAAAAAAGTTTTTTACCTCAAAATAACCATAAAGACGTGATTTAATAATTTTTTCAACAATCTTGCTAAATACAGATAAAATTAAAATTGGACGATAGTTGTCTACAACATTCTTATCGCCTTTCTTATGTAATGGTATGACTTTCGAATATTTAAAACAATCTGGAAAAACTCCAGTACTAAATATTATATTTATGAGATTGGTTAACGGATCTAATAGGAAATCAGTAGTTTCTTTTATAATTTTAGCGTTCCGTTCATGGACATCTAGAGAATTAGAATTTTTTAATGATTTTATAGTATTTAAAACTTCATTTTCTACAACTGGATATAAAAAAAATGAACCAACTGGTGCAGGAAAGTTCTTGAAAGATAAAAATTCCTTATTAGATACTTTTGGTAGCGATTTAATTATGTCATGAGCAATATTAGTGAAAAAATCATTAAATGCGTCAGGATTAAGGTTAATATTAGTGTTGTTAGAAGCAACTTTGTTTCGTTCATAATTTATTATCTGCCAGCAAGACTTCGATTTATTCCTAGATGTTGATATGTAGTTACTATAAGCTAATTTTTTGGCATTTTTTAAAGTAAGAGAATATAGATTTTTGTATTGTTTATAAGCTTTAACATCCGTTGACTGATTGCTTACTTCTGCTTTAACTTTAATGGCTGATAGAGTATTTCTCATAGACTTAATATTATCATCAAACCAAACTACCGGATATTTTTTTGCTTTTTCTCTGCTTTTTTTAAATTGACAAAGCTTGACTACCAGATCACTATAGGTTCTTGTTAAAAAATTTGCTAGGTAACATGGATTGTTTTAAAGAGAGCCCAGTCAATGGAATTTAATGAATATTTAATTTTTTCAATTGATTTTTTTGAAAAAATCCTGTTGTAAGAAGATTGTGGATGATTTTCAGTATTGTTTTTTACAGTTATAAACTGGCCTCGATGATCTGAAATACATGGTTCGAAAACTCCAGAATTTATTGAAGATTTTTCTAAGTTCGTAATTATGTTATCTAAACATGAGGAAGTTGTAGTCGTAACTCTAGTATACTCATTAATTGTAGTTATTTTATTTTATTTTATTTATTTTTATATATATACGGATATACCATTTTTACAGACAGATGCTAAACGGTACAAAGTGTAAATTATGTGCTAAAAAATAAGAAGTATATACAGAAATTATTTAAGAACTACATATTCAAACGCTTAACTGATTTTTTGAACGTTGTTGTAGTTATTCCAAACAACTCTAAACTACTACCATGTTCATTGGCCACTTTTAAAATTCTAGTAATTGGTTCGTTTTGACCATAGTTCGTAACATGAAACGGAATGTTAAATATCTCAGTATTAAGAGTCCTTCTAACATTAGCATTGAAACAAATTAAACTTAACAACTCCGGAATTTGAATATGTCCATTTATGAAGAAAAGCTAAGTCTGCTTCCAGCCTTCTGTGATGTAGTGTCGAGATATTAAGCCTAGAAAGTATGTCATCGTATGTGTATTGTTGATGAGTAAAACCCATTTTGTATGCACATATTCTCAAAAATTTATTTTGAATTTTCTCAATGCTGTCAACATCAGTATTATATGAAGGAGACCAGATAGTAGATCCATACTCTAAAACTGATCGCACCAAACTGAAATACAGTAACTTTAAAGTTTGTACAGAAAACATCTTCAATGCATTCGTGGTAATTTGATTAATATGACGTTTGAACGTTAGTTTAGAATCGAAATATATTCCTAAATCTTTTACATTATCCTGCTCCTGTAGATGTACATTATTTATGTTATAACTATAATTAACCGGTTCTCTCAACCTACTAAAAGTAATCTTAAAACATTTATTTACATTTAGGTAGAGCATATTTACTTCACACCAATTGGCTAACCATTTAAGGTCATTCTGCAACAAAGCTATTAACTATTCGAAACATTTTAAGGTCATCAGCAAACATAAGAAACTTACTATTTTTAATTATTGATGATATGTCATTAACGAATAAATTAAACAACAGAGGTCCAATATGAGACCCCTGAGGAACTCCTGAGGTCACCAATATACATTGACAGTTTCCATATTTTACATACTGACACCTACTAGATAGATAACTACTTAACCACTCAAGTATTTTACCTCCGAACCCATAACTATGTAACTTTGCAATAAGTAGATCATGGTTAACTCTATCAAAGGCTTTAGAAAAGTCTGTGTAGATAGAATCAACCTGATCCTTATTTTCCATTGAATTAGCAATAAAATGACTATAGAGTATTAAATTAGTACTTGTAGATTTACCTTTAGAAAAGCCATGCTGTTGCACATCCACCAAGTCTTTACAATCCCACTTTAAAAAATTATTCACAAGACAATCAAATAATTTAGGTAAAACTGATTGGTTACATACAGCTCTATAATTTTCAATGTTACTTTTATCACCTGCCTTGAATATTGGTGTTAAATAACTGGTTTTCCAAAATTCAGGGAATATACCAGAGCTCAAAGATAAGTTAAACAAATAGTGGATAGGTTTTACCAGAGTAAAAATACAATGCTTAAGTACATATGCTGGCAGACAATCAGGACCCATAGACAATTTCCAAGGCATCTTTAGAACGTTATCAATTATGTCAGAGAGCTCAATATTATAATAATTAATATCTACACTCTACTGGTAGTTAAAAATTGGAATTTGATTAATTTTAGAATTTGAATATGTAGTTGAAAAAAACGTACCAAATAAATTAACTATGTCCTGGTTATTATCACCTGTACTACCACCATAGAACATACTAGATGGAAGATTGTAAGATTTTCGTTTATTATTTATAAATTTCCAAAAATGTTTAGGATCAGATGTAATATTATTTTCAATTTTAATTAAATACTCATTATAACATTGAGATGAAAGTTGTTTACATTTATTTCTCAAATGAGAAAATCTTAAGTAATCCTCCCTTCTACCTAATAGTTTATACTGCTTATGTGCACTCTTCTTTAAATAAGTTAGGTGTTTCAATTTGCCACTGAACCAAACTGGAAATGAAGTAGTTTTAAATTTCTTGAATGGAATAAATAAGTCAAAACCTGTATATAAAATATCATAAAATACTGCCAAAGTGTGATTGATATTATTTGTGTGAGTTAATAATAACTGCCAGTTAATACTAGCAAAGTAATCATTTAATCCTATATAATTTGCATTTCTAAAATCATAATCAAATTCCTCGTAATTCAGTTGATTATTCTTCTCAATAACGGGTAATTCTAAACCTATGGCAGAATGGTGAATATTATTATCAAATAGTGAGTCATTTGGAGTAACAACATCAACATTATTTAAAATAGTAAACACGAAGTCTAAAAAAACATTTCTAACTGTTAGGTATATTATTAATTTGATACATATTAAAGTACCCAAAAGAATTAGATATATACACTGAAGGAGAGTCATCATTGCCTTCAACCATTAATCCCAAATTGTCATTACTCCAGGAAGCATTTGGTAAATTGTAATCCCCGCACAGTATCATGTTCCCAAACTCTTCCATAATGTATTCAACTGAACTAAAGTGAGACATATATATATTTAAGTCGGATGCTGGAGGGATATAAACTCCACCCAAAACAATGCGTTTATTATTGATTTTCAATGATACAAAAATTTGTTCTACTTCACAATTAGGAATTGTTACCTTCTGGGCTTTTAGATAATTTTTAATGGCAATTAAAACACCTCCACCTCTGATTTTTCCAGTAGTAACAGGATTGCGATCACTTCTGAACACATCATAACCAGTAAGACCTAATTCTGTATCACTAAAGTCACAAGTTAGCCAAGTTTCCACAAAAATAATTATCTGATAATCACATTGAGCTACAGCCAGTTCCAGAGATTTTAATTTGGTTCTTAATCCACCAACATTTTGATAATATATTGATAAAGGGGGGGAACTTGCCTGTTGAAGTCTGCCTAGTTTTTTTGTGAATTGTGATCTTTTTTGGTAATTTCAGGTATTCCTTTTATATATCTTATGAATATATCATTTTCGCCTTGTTCTTGACGTTTTTTAAGGTCCGATTTAACTTTATTTAGTTTGTCTAGTTGCTGGGGAGTAAGATCAGAATTTATAAATATCTTTTTACTTTTAGCAACCTTAATTTTATTCTTTAAGATATTCATTACATCATAAGAATTTGTTAAAACGATTTTCAATGAACGAGTACCATTCTTGTTTTGTTTACCAAATCTAACCGCTTTAACAACTTTAATTTCCTCTTGAGTAATATCCCTAAAAATTGCGGTAACAGTAGCTAAATCATCTGATGCAATATCTCTTTTATTTGCTGGCTCTATTAAATTATGAATAATTAAGTTGTTCATCCTCTTTTGTCTTTCAAATACTTCATTAAGTATATCTTCTTCTTGGTATTTAGATTTCTGCAATTTCATATCATTAATTTCGTTTTGCAATTTTTCGACCACTTTGAACAATTTTGGGACAAGGTTATCAAACCAAAAGACGTTAAGATAGAATTGAGCTCGGAATTTTCTCTTGAAATACTTTTAAAATCAATATTACAATATTTCTTTCAGGTGTTAAAATTATATCTAACAATTTTTCAAAATTTTCGAAAAACAAATCAATTTTTCCGTTACCAGATCTATAGACAACCAGTATAGTAATTTTCAACTAAGAAAGTTCTAATGCACAAAATTCGCTTGATTGTTCTAAGTTAAATTTTGTCACATCAATAACACTTATTTTTATATGTTTCTTTAGAAATATTGCTACGCCACCACGTAACTTTTCATATACGGAATCATTTAAAGTTTGACGATGCTACGTTATTAAGTATTTGTTTTTCTACGAATGTGCGCAATGTAGTTCTTTTCTGCATAAATTTGCGTGGTAAAGTTACACTTTTAACGTATAATACATTGATTCATTTTTTATTTTTGACATTTTTGTTGTTTCGCTTCGCGTCGTTCTTCTAACTGTATTTGTGAGCGGAAAAGTAACACTTTGCACACTTGTTAGTAAAATAACTATTGGCAGCAATCAATGGTTAACGCTCTCAGTGAATTTGTAAACATAGAAAAGATTTGTCTTCGTTATTCATTTGAAAGGCATGAGTCAAAGGAGAGTTAGATTCTACTCTAGTTGAGCCAGCTTCTTTATTTACAACAGTAAAATATTGGGTAGCAGGATTTTATCGAGGCCTTACGAGCTGTCAAGATGAATATCTTCGACAAAATTAGGTGACCACGCTAGTAAAGAAAATCAACAAAATGGTATTGGATGATCGAAGACCGAAAGGGCGCGAACTAACAAACATCGTAGGCATCGTTATAAAAACTCTCATCTGGGGCCATATTTTCAAAATCACTCGAAAAATTAAGTATACGAATAGTCGTGTACGAAATATTTTCGAGTGAAACAGAAAGTCTTCATTTTGAAACCACACTCGAATAAGTTCCGTTGTAATAATATAAGTATTTAGATTTAGTTTATTGGATGCATCCAAATATATCATACCGTATATCATTTTATATTTTATAGTTTATTGAACTGTTTAAAACTAGGTTAAGCAATTTCTTTATTATTAATTATTTTATATTGTTATAATTTATTAATCAACACTATTCCTGACGACGCAGCAATTCTGCAGTCGGTTGGAATAGTCGATGAATGTTCAGTGAATTCAATAAATGACTTTAGAATAGTAAAGATGGTTTTTATTATTTTATTATCTTGAGTATTTGAATATACAAACTTACTAAGAACCTGTACCATCACACCGTAGACGTAAAATAAATCGATCTGGCATCGCTGGATTGAAACTAGTAATAAGGAAATAAATGTAAATATCCCTAGATATCCTAGCGATATTTGAGTTTTGAGGGTGGTAGTAGTTTGTTTATGTTGACTAATTTGTTGTGTTGTTATATGGGAGATAAATATTTAGTTTATTGGAAAAATGAATAATTTAAACATCATTATAAAAAAAGGGGATCCAACGTGACTCCGGAACAGAAAAAGGGGCTAATGGAGTTCATGAAGTTGAATCCCAAGCTTGATAAGGGTGTTTTTTCAAATAATTTCACTTTTAAAAATGCACAGGGTTTATGGATGCAAATAAGCAATCAGTTAAATGCTCAACCAGGATCTCTTTGAACATTAACACGCTTTTCCGTCAATATTTCTGCTTCTTCTAAAGCATTTATTGCCACCAAATTTATGATTTCGTTTAAAGCTGCCATATTCAAACAAAATATTTAAATAATTGACAGTTATTCCGTCAAAAACCCGTTTCGAGTGTGACTACGAGTGGTTAATACCCAATAGTTGTAACGTACTCGAATATATTCGTATACGTTATGTGACCGTTTGTTTGAAAATATAGACGATTACATTTCATTCGTAAATTCATACGTAATGAATTTGAAAATATGGCCCCTGGGCTTTATTTACGAGTTTTGATGATAGTTGCTAGCAAGGTAGCGTATTTTATCTTTTAGCTGATGTAGATATTGACTTTTCCTAAGCAGCGTATGCAATACGCAGCGTGAACTGAGTAGGGAATTTGACATCGGCAGAAGCGTATTTTCTATTACGCAGCGCATTCTCGTTTCACATGAGAACCTACAATTTCGTAGTAGTATTTTAAATTTTGGTAGAATGAGCAGAGGGAAAAATAAAAAGTTACTAGCTTTTGCTAATTAAAAAACGTTTAGAGGAGAAAGATGAAGAAGAAAGAATACTGAAAACTTTTGTAATCAGAAAACCAATTAGCAATGGATCGTAGAGTAGTAATAGACAGAGTTCGATATAAAATGTCTGAAATGTCTGAAATAAATATACTTCTTAAAAGTTGCAGAATAGTTGCTCATATTATAGTGGAAGAAATGATAAGTGATTTGGAAAAAAAAAACATAAACGTAAAGGTGGTCCTTAGGTAAAAAATGGATCAATCCACTTTTTCTTAACACTCTCCTTCTGAGATTGACTCAGTTTTTATTAAAAAAAAAAAACAAACAAAAACCATCTTGTAGGAAACCAAACAATCACCAAACCTGATTACACAAAGCGTGAAACTTAATAAGTTACACGCCAGCGAGAGTTTAGACTTGCAAATCTTACTTGCGCGTTCGGAAGAGGTATCTGAGTGGGGCGTTCAAGTATTCAGTGGCGCCAGTAAAAGTTGGAAGGCAGCCAACTTTTTCGATCCGTGCATGTATGTTTTCAACTGCTGCGCCAGTCGGTGTTCAGGCATGCATTTTTAGTTTACTGGCACGCCCATCGCTCCCTTCCTGATTATTGGATTGAGTTCTTGTAAGGCTCAAATCAAAGAGAAAAAAATTCCGCAATCGTTGGCGAATAAAAAATTTTCCCCACTTCACTCTTTCGTTGCGAAAATCGAAAAATAAAATTTGCAAAATCCGAAATTCGGTCGCGATTTGTCCGTTTTCGCGAAAACCATCATCCATCAGTGTCCTCAAGAAAGATTGATCAGTGTTTCTCCACTCCACATTAAACTAGCGAGTTGAAATATGGACACAATGCTTAGGTCACGACTATCTATCGAAGGAAAAAAAATCAAGTCTCAAAGTCACTTTATTCCCTGCGAAAAACGCTCTAGATGTGTTCTCGTCGCGGCAAAAATCCGTTTACCTTCAAATCGCAATATCTCGAGAACCGCCAGACCGATTTAGACGGGTTAAGATTCAGTTTATGCGTTTTCGCGCGCACTTTATTTTATATAGAGAAGTCGTTTAGATCCGAATAGAACTCAGCGAGTTACGTGCGACAAACCGATTTCCCATATCTTTAGATGTTAATTTACCCCCCACTCCACACCTCCCTTAGCTTTTATATGGTGATCACGTAAAAGACGAACCTCGAATCTATGAAATCACAAAAAATTTTTTTCGAAAAGAGGGACTTCGTTTTCAAAACCAGATCTATTCCGGTTGTTAAAAATATGTCGATCTCGTTCTCCCTAACTTATTAACTGTTTCTGCTCTCATATTTCTTTAAAAACTAAGACATTCTCTCCATTCTAGTCTCAATTAGATAAGCTTGAGTTTCCATAATTAAGAATATTAATCTTTCCTGATTTAATTACATTTTAAATTGGATAAGCTTTATTCCGCTAGGTTTTTTACTTTAACTAGTTCTGTACAGCATTTAAGTAAGTATGGCATAATTACTGGATGTACAAAGTTTTATTTCAAATTGCAAAAGCGATATAAACTAAATTGACACATATCTAACCTCTCTGAAATCGCTAAAATCGGACTTCACTATGAACCATTTATAACAGCGGCAGCCTATTTTGAAACCGGACCGAACTAAATTGTACACGCAATAGCATTTTAAAATGGCTGAGTTCTAGTATAAACTAAATTTTCAATATTAAGTAAATATGCATAAAGATTGTTTTACATAGTTCATAATATCCGGTAAAAGACTTCAGGCCGATAAGTCTCTCATCCTTTCTGTTAAAAACTCTCGAACGTATTCTGAAGCAGAAACTGAGGAGTATGCTGGAGAGAACTCCCACTATGTTCCTCCCAACATGCCTACTGCAAGGGTAGATCCACATAAACAGCACTGAGCCACGTGGTGCGAACTCTGGAAGAGTCTATCCGATACAAACAATACACGCTACCTACCCACTTTCTTAGATATAGAAGGTGCCTTTAATAACGTTCAAGTGTCAGCTATCCAGGATGGACTGGTTGAACTGGGTGTAGACACAGCACTCAGCCAGTGGATAACTAACATGCTACAAACGCGAGAGATCTCGGCGGATCTTGGTAACATTACGCGGTATGTCAACAGAGGTACACCTCTGCTGTGGTTACTGGTAATGGACAAAATTCTCAAAAATCTCCAAAGGGAAGGTATTAAAGCAGTTGCGTATGCGGACGACCTAGCAATATTAGTCTCCGGAAGGTATCTTCACATAATTAGCGAAATTATGGGTAGGGCCCTAGGCATTATTGGCAAATGGGCCAAAGACTGTGGTCTGAGTGGCAACCCGGCAAAGACGGAGCTAATGTTGTTTACGACCAAAACTAAGATCCCGGGTTTCACAAGACCGAGTTTGGACGGTGTCGTGCTGGATATATCCCATAGTGTGAGATATATGGGAGTAATCCTAGATCCCAAGCTAAATTGGAAACTAAACGTTGAAGAAAGAATTCGTAAGGTCTGTATAGCCTTATACTCTACAAAAAAGATTGGAAATGGGGACTAAATCCACACATGGCTTTATGGATGTACACTGCCGTTGTACGCCTCAGTCTTACATACGGTTCAATAGTATGGTGGCCGGCGCTTGGGAGGGAATATATCCGCACCAAGCTTGGTAGGGTCCAGAGGAGCGCTTGCGTTAGTATAACGGCGGCGCTGAGATCAACGCCACGGGATGATCTAGCTGATCTCCTCTTTTTCCTCCAAACGGACCTTCACATTAAATACATAACGACCTGTAGCGCGGTCAGGCTCAGAGAAAATGGGCACTGGCCAGCTAAACCCTATGGACACAGCAATATTCTCAGCTCGGCGGTGAGGAAGACGCTGCCCGTGTCCACTGATTACACCATTCCCAAGCCGTGTCTTGGCAAGAATTTCCTGCTAGGGGTGAGTGGAAGAACAACAATCTATTGAGTGGGGTAGACACGGTGATCTACACTGACGGTTCAAAGATGGACTGCGGTGTAGGTGCTGGTATTTACTCAAAATCACTCCAACTTAGCCAATCGTTTAGACTACCGGATAAATGTAGCGTATTTCAAGCAGAGATGTTAGCGATCTGGCGTGCATGCCAAGCATTGAGGCACGACCCATCTCCGAAACGCAACGGGTGATAGCTACGGATAGCCAAGCCGCCATCTTGGCCCTCAATGCTTTTACCATATCATCGAAATTAGCTGGAAAATGCTCAGAGGAGCTTTCGTTAATTAGTAACATATACAGCGTGACGTTACTCTGGGTTCCTGGCCATAGGAACATACCGGGGAATGAATGCGCTGATGAATTAGCAAGGAGAGGCGCTGCCATGGACGTGACAATGTCTGAACGGGTTGAACCCTTAATTAATATGGTTAAACTATAGTTATCTACACTTTCTAGCCTTAGCCGGCGCTAGGTGGAAAGCCTTAACAACGTGCAACACCTAGCGAAAAAGAGACAATTACGCACTTCATTTGCAAGTGCCCAGCGCTGGCCAGGACCAGGAATTGCTCTCTCGGGAATTACCTCCTTAATTAACTCATCGATCTATGTAGTAAGTGGCCTACGGAAACAGTACCTTTCCGGAACACCACGAGATGGATCTAAAACAACCAAATAAAGCTCGGGTTCGCGCGATCGTGGTAGCAAGACAGTTGTCCGGAGCTCGCCACTTGAACCAACTGAAATATCCGACGTTGTAAAATAATCAACACAGGATGCCGAAATACAATTTAACGATCAAAAGAACTTACCTGAAGTTGATCTAAACTATATGAGATATCCAATAAAAAGATGTTGGTAAACCCTCCTATAAGGTAAGGCCAACCAGGCCAATCCATCTCCTATGTAATCTACAAGGTACCCTTTAATATATTTAATAATATAGTTCATTATCGATATGAACATACCAAAAACAGACTAATTGGTGAAATAATCCACATCTTTTTCGATCGGTAAGTTCGTTTGAACTTTTTCTACTAAATGGCAGTACTAGTTTAGGTCATATTTCTCAATTTTTCTTGACTAACTATTTGTCTAATTTTGTTTTTTCTTTTTTCTTAATTTTACCCGACACGGTGGCCTAGTTGGTAATAGTGGCGTCTGTGAGTCGGAAGGACATGGACCAAAATTCATCAGGATTGAGAGTAACTCCTCCCCCCGTTTTCAAGGATGCTGAACACGATGGCGGTATCAGAATTACTGTTTTCGATTGCTGTACCCCCTAAAACGGCCAAAAACTACCCCCTCAACGGGTTAAACAGGCATCGCATCATTTTCCTGTAAAAAAACGTCATTCCCCCCCGTTCTCGAGGAATGCTGAGCACGGTGGTAATTTTAAAGATTACTTCCGACCATCACCAACCCTTCCACAGGCCAAAACTAACCCCCGACAGGGGTGTTTTTTAATTTTTTTTATCAGCGGCAAAACGTCTGCTTTCAAGGATGCTGAACACGATGGTGGTGTTCAATATCACTTCCGACCCCCACCAACCCCTCCACAGGTCAAAACTCTCTCTCGAAAGCGGCAAAACAGATGTCCCTCTGTTTTAGTGGATGATGAAGACAATGGTGGTGTTAAAGATTACTTCCGACCCTCACCTACCCCTTCACAGGTCAAAACTCACCCTCGAAAGGGTTGAAGTTCTTTCTAATCTCGTGTTCAACAACATCAAAAACAGACGTTTTCAACACCACCATCGTGTTCAGCATCCTCGGAAACAGACGTTTTGTCGCTGATATAATAGTTTCGGCCTACGGAGGGGTTGGTAAGGGTCGGAAGTAATCTTCAATATTACCACCGTGCTCAGCATCCTCGAAAATGGGGGGAAGGACGTTTTTTCTACAGAGAAATGATGCGCGGCCAGTTTAACCCCTTTAGGGGGTAGTTTTTGGCCGTTTTAGGGGGTTCAGCAATCGAAATCAGTAATTCTGACACCGACATCGTGTTCAGCATCCTCGAAAACGGGTGGGCGAGGTACTCTGAATTTTGGTCCATTTTTCATGGTTTTTTCCTATTCACAGACGCCACTATAAGGCGTCTGCCGATTCAGCTTGGTCAGCGTTCGGGGAGCAGGTTCGAATCCTGCCGTATTCAAGTGAAATTAAAGTCAGATAAGACTTTGGGCAAGTGCAAAAAGGTATTTGTGTCATATGCAGTTTCATTCACGCCGGTAAACAGGCCGGATGAGTTCCAGTCCTATTGCTTTCAAAAAGTTCAGGATGTCGGTGGGCTTCAGGTTAGGTAGATCTTCCACTTCTATTTGATATTCTCCGAGGTATCGTACCCTTGGATTTTGCAGGGTAAAGCATTCTGAGAGAATGTGGATAGATGTTTCCTCCTCTTCCTCGCAAAATCTGCATTCTTCTTTGTCTACTAATCCGAGTTTCTTTAGGTGGCCTCTCAGCCGGCAGTGCCCTGTTAGGATACCCGTTAGTATTCTGAGCTTAATTTTACTTTTACTGACGCAGTCGTCAGATCTCTTCTGGTTATAGTTTCCCAGTAGTGTCTTGGCTTGCCTCATTCCTTGTAGTCCTATCCAGTATTGGGATATTTTGTTATTTACTTCTTTTCCAAGTTCATCAAGTATTGTACTGGTGCTTATTCCGCAGAAGGGTTCAGGTCCCAGAAATGGTGTTTCAGCCCCTTTTTTTGCGAGTACGTCTGCTATTTCATTACCCTCCACTCCAGTGTGTCCCGGAACCCATAGGAGGGTAACAGTGTTATTCTTGCCCAGTTCGTTTAGATTCTCTAGGCACTCCCAAACCATCTGGGAGTTGATTTCGTGGGAGTTCAAAGCATTAATGGCTGCTTGGCTGTCTGACATGATGATGATCTCTGGTCTGCGAAAATTTCTTTCTATGTTGAACTGGACACATTTTCCGATGGCGTATATTTCAGCTTGGAAAATGCTCGGAGATTTGCCTAAACTTTCAGAATAAATATAATTTGATTTATACTCAGGCTTATAAATTGCAAACAAAATAACAAGTAAGTTACAAAACTGTTAAATAAGATAAGTAGTTTTTTTTTTTCATTAAATTTTATTATTTTATCACAAACTGTAAGATTTCAAAAATCCTACCTATTAAAATTATTCAACTTTAAATATCCGTTCCTAACAAAAGAACCATTTATTTTCAGTTCCATTTACATTCCTAAAGAATTTGTCCGTTCTACTGGAAAATTCAATAAAACGTCACATACAGAATTAGAAAAGTGACATGAAAAAGGAGCAGAGGATGAGCTACTTGAAAAATCAGTATATATTTGCTTTGACCATGTTACAAATCAAAGGATTTAAAAAGGGTTTTTAAGATAGGGTCGGAACTTCCGACTAATTTATTTTTTGTAACGCAAAATTTAATTGGAGGAAGATTAAAGATGCCAGTTTTATTCTCGCTACATAATACTTTGTATATAAAAGCGTCTCCTGACCATTCAGTGAGTTACTCACATTTTCTAAAAGAAATTAAAACCGCATCTAAAAAAATTCTCCTTTGATTTTCCTGTTTGTTCAAAAGTAAAAAATGGTATTCAAGTATTCATCTTAAAAAAATAATTTGGATAAATAATAATAAATGTGTGGTTTAAAAATATAAATGAGCCTTTTCTGAATACCTGCAAAATGTAATCAAACCTTTTCTTATCTCATCAAATTATTTTTGTTCCTGGTAAATTAGCGTCAATAATTTTAATTCTATCAAATAAAAAAAACAGAATACACGAAGTCAGAAATATAATCAAACATAAAATTAACTGCAACAAAGGCTTCAATTTAATAGCAGGGACAGTATTGCACAGATTAATAAGCTATAACTGAGATATTTGATGCAATCTGAGTACTTCTATAATAAATAAAAAACGACCGACATAATCAAGATTCTTAAACCTGCAGGGGAAATTGTATCATACCGTACTACCATCCTGCTATCTCTGCTATCCAAAGCATAAAACTGAATGAAGTCATTAATCTAGCAAGAACCCATAAAAATTATAAAGAAAACAAATAATAGAGACTTATCCATCTGCAACTAAAATAGCTCATGACTATATTGTTGTTATGTATTTTTACATTTAAAACATCACAAATAGTTTGTGATCACGTTACAGTTATATTTATGAATGAATTTAGACTCCTTTGTAATTATCCCTTTGACAGTGATACCAAATTATTTAAAACAGTGAAATTTGACTAGATTTAGAGGCTTTGCCGAATTGTTCTATAATAGATAAACAGAATCATTATACCAAATCCCTACGTATTCACCATTCACCGTTCAATCCCGGTGTATGAACCTGATCATTACACAGGGCTTATCTTGTGAGCCTAAATGTTTAATAGTTTATACAAGCCCAGCTCGGGCCGTATACAGGTTAGAAGATAGACGTTTACGCACCCGAATGAGCTTCAGAAACAAAAGACTATTAACGGATCTACATGGGGATAACAAACAACAGATTCTGAAAGATGATAAACTAGAAGAACATTGAATATAGCAAGTAATAATATATCTTATTAGGAAATGGTTTAATATATAAATATATATAATATTGAATTTTGATTTTATTTGTGTTAATAGATTTGTGTCTATACTTTCCGTATTATATCCATAGTTTTAAAATTAACTATAATTCTTTTGTTCAGGATGCAGAAACAATTTTTACTCGCGGTTTTCCATAATAAGCCAATCTAATTCCTTTATTTTATGAGTGATATGATCATATTTTCTTAAACCAAAGAAAATCCGACAACATGAGTTTTGAATATATTGTACCTTTGTCCTATCAGCTTCATCTAAGCAAAAATCATCACACCAATGACTCACACAAAATCTTTCGCAATTTGTGACTAAGAAGTGCTTTATTGGCATAAATAAATTTAAGAGACATGTAACATTTTTGCATTAGATTACGTATAATAAATCCGAAAATTGGTCCATCTTGGTTTTGCTTTTTGCCTTTGTCTTTATCGGTCTGATAGTTGATTAGTGAAATTATTACTTTTGATTTTGTAGAGAAAAATAGTATATTACGTAATTAGTGTAGAGTAGAGTTTAGCACGAGCATCAGTTTTATCTTGAATATTTCATTGTGTGTGAAAATATGATAATAATAATAATATTTATTGATCCTTGAAGACATTATACAAATGTATAGGACAGGTCATTACAGCAACAATATAAATACATACATATATATATACATATATATATATATATATAAATAAAAAAAATATAAAAAATAAGAAAAACAAATAAAATACATTTAAAATTATTCATCAGAATAATTAAAATTATTGTCATGAAGGTATTCATCAACACTATAGTAAACCTTGCCAAGTAATATGTTTTTTATCGCTTTTTTAAAGTGGAATTTACTCAGACATTTGAATTGGTCTAATAGAATATTATAAAATTTAATACCTTGATATGTTGGCGACTGTTCATACTTGGAAGTTCTATGTATAGGAACACTGAGTGTGTCTGCATGTCTGGTCGAGTAGTTGTGATGACTTGAAAGTTTGGTCATATTGTTCAAGTTATCATAGATAAGTAACAAGCATCTGTAGATGTAAATACTTGGAACTGTCATTATCCGATTTTCCTGGAATACGGGTTTACATGAATCTCTATGTTTTATATTAAAAATCATTCGAATAATTCTGTTCTGAGAAATAAATATTCTTGAGCTGTCAGTTGCATTACCCCAGAGTATAACATTGTAAGTTAAATAGCTGTAAACAAGACTATAGTATACATTCATAATCGCATGTAATGGTAAAGAATTTTTTATTTTATTAATAGCATAGTACGAGGTATTTAATTTTTTACTTAAATTGTTAATATGATGGTCCCATTTTAAATTGTTATCTATATATAGGCCTAAAAATTTTACGGTGTTGGTTGATTTTAAAACCATGCCATTATAGGATAAATTTAAGGGGTAATTACTTGGATGGTTACTAAAATAAATACATTCAGTTTTATTAACATTAACCATCAGACCATTAATGTGACACCAATCAATAAATTGTAGGATTAAAGAATCGCATAATTCGATCAACTCATCAATCGATTTAGCTGAGACACCTATAGATGTGTCATCAGCAAACAAGGTCAACATAGTAGTATCAATATGCTGAGGCAAATCGTTAATAAAAAGTAAAAACAAAAGAGGTCCTAAAACCGAACCCTGATCTATCGGATAACTGTCAGATCTACAATTCTTGACCCTAACCATCATAGATCGATCCGAGATGAAACTACGAAGCCAATCTAAAAATATGCCTCTAAAACCGACGTTATATAATTTATTTTCAATGAACTTAAAATTAAGAAAATCGAATGCCCGTGAGAGATCGAAACATAATCCAGCAACATGCCGCCTCTCGTCAAAAGATTTGTAGATGAATTCAGTAAACTTATAGGCAGCTGTTTGGGTTGATCTGCCATTTCTGAAGCCATGCTGGCTCTCAGTAATTATGTTAAATTTGGCTAGATAGTTTAACATCCTACTTGATACTAATTTTTCAAAAACTTTAGAGAAAAAGACTCAATATTGAAATTGGCCTATAATTTGCAATGTTATCAGCGGCATTTTTTTTATAGATCGGAATGACAGTAGCCATTTTAAGTATCGAAGGAAACATGCCAGTAGTGATAGACATATTAATAAGGAAAGCAAAATGTTCACTAACAGGATGCGCAATAGCCTTTAAGATTTTTGCGGAAATGTAGTCTGTACCAGTGCTATTTTTATTTTTTAGACTTCTTATAAAATCGACAACTTCATTAGGAGTTACAGGTTCGAAAAAGAAGGTAGTATTTAAAATGTTTGAAACGCTGCACGTCTGTGACATAATATTACCATAAACTCTCAACATTGATAGTGGAAAAGTAATCCCCAAAAGCAATGGCTAGTTCCTTAGGGTTAGATAATGGAGTTCCTCCTATGTTTAAAATAATACTTTTTTCTGTTCTTTTCCTGGAAGTCTCATGGTTAACAAGATTCCACACAGTTTTATTTTTATTTGGTTTTTTTAAGTAAGCAGTTATAGCTTTTTTTAGCTTGTTTATAAATGGTATCAAATTGTTCCGATTTTAGATTTTGTTTTAGCCAGTGTAAATTTTTTAAATCATGGCTAGCTTGCCTTATTTCAGAAGTAATCCATTCAGATTTAATACATCTTGTGTTATCGTAGCGTCTCAGCGGGCAACATTTATCAACTAGATACTTAACTATATTAATAAATATTTCAAAACTAATATCTACCTCAGAATGTTTATATATTTCATTAAAGTCAGTGTCGCTACAAGCGGTTGAGAGGTTACTTAAACTTGAATCTGAAAAATTTCTAAATGTCCTAGAAGGTGTATCCTTTACAATTGGATTTAGGTCAGAATTAATACTATAGTCTAATTTAACAACCTTATGGTTACTTATATTGGCTTCGAATACCGTTGCTGAGTAATTGATTGCCTTTTTATCCGTTATAATATAATCTAATTTGGAAGATGATGTATGATAATTTTTATTTACAAAAACCCTGGTCGGATATAGGGAAGTTACTTTTAAATCAAAACTAATTAAAAGATCATTAAATAACTGCTTGTAGGAGCTAGATTCATCCAAATAGTCAACATTAAGATCGCCACATATGAATAAATGTTTAAATAACTTACTATAGTGTTGAAGAATATGAGATCACAAAAATTTTTTTATTAGCCAAATTTAACTTGACAGCACAAATTTCGAAATGCATTTCTTCCGAAAACTTCACAAAATCAAGTTCTTGGACTTCAAGACCTATTTTCACAAAGATCACAGTACCTCCATGTTCACGCACTGGTCGGCAATAATAAGAAGCCTGGTAGTACCCAGGGATAGACATCAATGAGATATTCTCCTCTCTACACCAATGTTCTGCTATGCTTACAACATGCGGGCGTTTATCATCTAGGAGAACTTCTAAAAAATTTAACTTATTAGAGATACATTGAGCATTTATCTCTAAAAATCTAAGGTTAAGATTCGAATCATTCTTGGGTGAAGAGATTGTCAATTGTTTAGAGTATAAGTTTAAGGTCGGTGAACGTGATTGGTCCTCCTGTACTGTATTTTTTCTTCAATGTTTTCTGTTCAATTTAGAACTGTCATCGGTTCCAAAATGTTTAATTGATTCATCATCCCTATTAACGTAGAAGTTTTTAATTAAAATAATAAATACTTTTAGAGAACCCCCAATCGTATTAAAGCACAACTTATTGGCAAAATCTTAATTAAAACGGGTTATCTTTCCCAAAATTCCAGTAAAAAACTTGTTCACTTAATCCAAACAATTTGAATATATTATTCTGAACACGTTTATCCTTTATTTTTGCGTACATCTTCACCCCTGTGCACTATATTGCAATATTATCTTTTTGAGAATCCGTTTCTTTTTCCACATATTTTACTTTATTTTTCCATTTAAAATGAAATAACCTCATATATATGCAATGCGATATTCTAGGTTACATGTATGTAAGGAGTTTGTTATATTTTTCTACTTTGTGAACTCAAAGAAATAATTTTTTTTGAGACATAACTCATAAAGGAAAAATCTGTTTTATTCCATTATTATAATCTCACAAAGTGATTCGAAATTTAATTGATGCTTTAAAATATAAATATAAAGAAATGTAAACAATATAAAAATTTACGTGTGCATAAAGTAACTCATATATTCATTAATTTCCACCAATCACAAACGCGGCAATTTTGAATTACAAATGGTTTCTAGATGAAATAAATGTACGACAGCACCCGTCAGCAGTTTTTTCGAGTTTACCCGCGGCAAAACTTGACAGCTGTTGTCACCAAAAATTACATTACCTTTGATAACAAGTAATTATGGTCTCCTAGGACACCAGAAAACGACGCTAAACAATTTTTCTGATTTTATTGTCAATAAATTTTGTAATATTGATTTTAAACAGTGCTAGTCAGCTTATGTAGTGAAAATGAGTCGCTTTGGAAGTGATTCTATGACTAATATTGATCTGGCGATTGAGAAAAATCTACCGTACAATACCGTTAAAACCCATACGTCAATATGGAAACAGTTTACGGAATTCTGCAAGGAAAAGAAATACGAGCTTTTGGAAACTACAAGTTTAGAGCGACTCAACCTAAACCTGAAAGACTGGGCATGGAATATGAAGAAAGAAAATGGTGAAAATTATAAAGAACCAGTTGTGAAGACAATGTGGAACACCGTTGCAAAAAAAAAATGCAAGTGATGTATTTCATGAAGTGGAACACAATTTTTGATCCATTTAAAGATATTATCTTCAAGTCTAGTAGGGAAGCTTGTAATGCGAAACGAACGAATTTGCAGATGTGCGCCATTAAAAGGAAATCGAGCTATGTTTCATTAAAATTGGAAGAATACTACGCAATGGTTTTATTATGGGACGAAGACACTCCGGCGGGACTCCAGCGAAAATTTTACCATATCGCTTCAGTAGAACTTGACTGGAAACGTGGAGAAGCAGTCAATTGCAGAGTTCATTATTTTAAAGAGGAAATGGATAATTCTGGGATTAAAACAGCTTAAAATAAATGATTTTCAAAAATCCTACTTTTTAGGAAGAATAGAATATAATCCTCTCTTCAATAGAACGGCCCAGGGTGGAGAAAAAAAATGGCCAATAGTAAATGGTTGGTCCCCAACACGAAGAACCCTACCTTTTGTCCAGTCCGTCTTTTTAAAATTCTAATGGTTAAACGTTCATCTAGAATAACAACTGATATATTATTCTTAACAGTAAACCCATCATGGAACAAAGAACAATCAACTGGATGGTACAAAAACACTCCAGTCGGAAAAAACGAACTTTTTCAAAGGACTAAAGAAGTAGCAGAGAAGGCAGGATTAAATACAAAAGAAATAAAAATAACAACTACTTTATGCGGTCGACAGCAATCAGTAACCTGGCTAAAGGAGGGGCTGGGTGAACAACAATTAATTAAAATTACTGGCCACAGTTCAGCCAACTCAATTAAGCCTTATCTGCAAATGGATAATGAGCATTATTCCAACATCATAAACATTCTTAGAAGTTACGCCTCAGAACCTCCAACTAAAAAACAGGAAATAGAAGATCCTGCAGCCACTCCTCGAGCTTCTCACTCTACAGCTGGACCCGTCAACAACATTAATGATTTACCTACACCCAACGTTGTCAATAAGTTAACAAAGATTTCAACCACTACTTACTCCTACTCTGTACCAAAATTGCAATTTATATTTTAATTGTACCATAAATAATTAAGTTTGTAGTATTTTGTCATTAAATAAATTACCTGTTTTTCAGTTTTCAAATTAATACCTACATATTTATTATGTATGCATATATAATAGGTAGGCTGTTTTGTGAGCTAAGCGTATGCAGAATAATCTGTTACTCATGAAATAATCTTGTCAAATACCATTCGTGCATCTAATTTTTCCTGTGAAAAAAATTGAAAAAACACAATGCAAAGTAATATTTTTTTTAACAAAATGCATTCGTGCAGGTTCAAAAATCCTCGTCTTCGACTCTGATTTTAGTTGCCACCAGTACTCATGCTTCTTGTTAAAATATTACTTAGCAACGTGTTTTTTCGATTTTTTTCGGAAAAATTAGATGCTCTTATGATATTACTTACGATAATATGTTTGGGATTCAAAGTTAAACTCCACATATTTGTAATTAATATTAATTAAAACCATTTTTTTATATTTCCGCAAGAACAAAAAATTGACAGGAATTAAATGCATTATCCGTTTTGTTCCTGATAAAATATGAAGACATTGATAGAAAACGAGTAAGGAATTTAATTTATCAGATTCGACATTCTAAGACCGGGTTCTGCCTTTCGGCTTCGTCAGTTGGGCTTTTCGAATCCAATAAATAAAATTCCAAACTCTTACAAGTTAATTGCTATATCCGCTATAAGATAAAATTCTTAGATGTGCTACCATCTATGATTAGAAGAGAGTATTGACAATTTTTAAAGCAAAAAAATTCCCGATGTATTGGGGTTGCATACACAATTTGCATTGTGTGTTGCAAAGCTTTTATTTGACTGATTCTAGTCAAAATGTCACTCTCTTCTTTCGTATGCCTTTCAGAGATTAATACAAAGTTAGAAAACGAGTAAGGAATTTAATTTATCAGGTTCGGCATCCTAAGACCGGTTTCTGCCTTTCGGCTTCGTCAGTTAGGCTTTTCGAATCCAATAAATAAAGTTCCAAACTCGTACAAGTCAATAGCTATATCCGCTATAAGATAAAATTCCCGGATATAGCTATTGACTTGTACGAGTTTGGAATTTTATTTATTGGATTCGAAAAGCCTAACTCGAAGCCGAAAGGCAGAAACCGGTCTTAGGGTGTCGAATCTGATAAATTAAATTTCTTTCTCGTTTTCTAACTTTGTATTAATCTCTGAAAGGGATACGAAAGAAGAGAGTGACATTTTGACTAGAATCAGTCAAATAAAAGCCTTGCAACACACAATGCAAATTATGTATGCAACCCCAATACATCGGGAATTTTTTTGCTTTAAAAATGAAGACATTGAGTTCTGTTTTGAATTGCTGGTGTTATCAGCCTTATTTGAAGGGAATTACAATGAAGCAACACCACTTTGTGATAATTTTTGGTTTAAATTTCCAATATATCATTTGTTGTCGGTTGCATTAATTATGAATAAAAATATTTAACATTAATTAAATAGAGAAATGATTTTGTTTTGCACCTGTCAAGCAGTATTTTGTAAGTAGTTTGGCAAGAATAAGCAAATTTCGGTTATATTTATACATCAATCTTTACTTTTTATTTATGAAATGTAACAATAACACTGGTGCGTCGTTAAAACGTTTCCCTATCTATTATTTCAACTATTATGAAATTTATAAGTATATAAGTATAAGTAGTATCACTTTGTATAAATCAGATTCAAACCAATAAAACTTGGAAAGAATCAGCCAAAGATTCTCAAAGTCATGTCAATAAAATAAAAATCCACTTTAGAGAGAATATTCGTTCATTATTTTCATGTTTTACTCTCATTAAAAAGATGAAAATAAATAGCAATACACGACCCATCGAAGCATATTCAGGTTGAAAATTTAATCCATAATCTGAGTTGATGCGCAGTTGTAAAGTTTGATCGGTAGGTATAGTTAAAATTTTTGAAAATTCTACTTCAGTCTTTTTTATTTTAATTTTTTTAACTGTCTAATATTTTACCTGATTAAAACGAAAAATCAATATATAATAATATTACGTGTAAAATTGATGTGACCTTCCCATAGGAATAGTGTTTTAACTTTTGAATGGGTCAATAATTTTTTTTAAATTTTGGTTGGAATATTAAACAAAATTATGCAAACTGAAAATCAAAATGTTTAACTTTTGGGTTAATCTGTAATGTGTAACTGAGCGGGAAAGCAAAATATTTAGTGGGATAGAAGGAAAATCAAAAAATTTTAATCCGGGCTAACTTTTTGCTGATAAACGGAAGTCTAGTATGGCTTTTTAAAGCCCTGTGAATATTCTTAAATTTTTCAATGAATTTAAAATTATCAGTTACGGTGGCGCGGGCGTATCAAAAAATGTTAACAATTAAAAAAAGGACCCCGCACAAAAGGATAGGATTTTGCCGTTCGGTCGAATTGGCTGATTTTTGGATATGTTGTAGGTTTTGTCATGGGCACCAAGGTCCAAAGTCCATATTTTGGCCGCTATCGAGCTCCAAAGGTCCATTTCTCCATCATAACATAACCTCTTGAAGCAAGCCAATTACTCATTGAAATATTGTTTTTGATTTATTTTATTATCTAGTTATATGTTTTCGAGGTCGCTGAGCTTGAATATGATGTCAATATGACAGAATTGACAGTTGACAGCTGTCAACAAGCTGTCAAGTTGCCGGAAAAATACCAAAAACTTGAAATAATGATGTGACCATATGTTTTCGAGGTCGGTGAGCTTGAATCTGATTTCAAAATGACAGAATTGACAGTTGACAGCTGTCAACAAGCTGTCAAATTGACGGAAAAATACAAAAAACTTGAAATAATGATGTGACCATATGTTTTCGAGGTCGCTGAGCTTGAATCTGATGTCAAAATGACAGAATTGACAGTTGACAGCTGTCAACAAGGAACAGCGAAAAAATGACTACTCTGAAGTTATGGCGATCTCGAAAACATGGTCACCTCATTATTTCAAGTTTTTTGTATTTTTCCGTCAACTTGACAGCTAGTTGACAGCTAGTTGACAGCTGTCAACTGTCAATTCTAGATAATAAAATAAATCAAAAACGATATTTCAATGACTAATTGGCTTGCTTCAAGAGGTTACGTTATGATGGAGAAATGGACCTTTGGAGCTCGATAGCGGCCAAAATATGGACTTTGGACCTTGGTGCCCGTGGAGACTTTTGTTCAGGATGACAAAACCTACAACATATCCAAAAATCAGCCAATTCGACCGAACGGCAAAATCCTATCCTTTTGTGCGGGGTTCTTTTAAAGTTGGAATATCTTGTTCAAAATCGGTATGTTGACGTAAAATGCCATTAGAAATAAATTTCTTTAATAACTTTTTTTCATATTTCAAAAATAAAGGTACTTTACTCTTGAGCAAAATTCATATTTTTTGACAAACCTTGTATACGACTAAAAAAAATTGATATCTGATGGTTGCATATTAGGTTTTAGACCATGCACCACTTTTTATAAAGAATAACTTTTTTTCATAAAACTAAGAATAAAAAAGTTTCCAATATGATGTCGACTAAATTGGACACACTGTATAAATACGACAAGGAAAATTCTAAAATTTGACGGATTTATAGTTAACTAAGAGAAAAAGTATCGAACGTAGAAAGTAGTGATCAAAAACTGTGTACGACTAAATAAAAAGCAGTAGAAGATGACCGAAATTTTGATTAGATAGACGGCAAAATCTTATTAATCACGAAACCTACCCCAGACATACCCCAGAATGAAAACTTTCTAGTACTGCTGATTCACATTATTGATTTTAATAAATATAATTTAATACACCTCTGTATATTTTTTATACTAACCTGGACGTCATCTAGATAACCTTTTTTCATTTGTTAATAACTAACGATAAAATGTGTTCATAATCTTAAAATTCTGTAAAATTGTGACTCTTAAATTAGTTGACAAAAGTCAATATCTTCTAAAGTTTAGTTTTTAATAAGGTGCCTTCGTAAAACTAAATTTAAAAATTGTTGTTTTTTCTGTATATTGGGATTTCTTTGTCCCAATTATTTTTGATGTCAAAATTATCAACAAGTTCTGCTTGAAGCGTCAAAAATCTATTAAAATCGTACTAGAACCGTTAAAAATGAGAAATTTAAATTGGCAGAAGAACCCAAAATGTACTCGTTCATCTGTTCCTATTTTGAATCCTCAAGATTTGAACTCTTTAAACATTCTGTTCTCGATACAAGAATTAACCTTTGCACTTTCTACCTGTAAAAATTCAGCAGCGGGTCCTGACGACATTCCATTTCTTTTTCTAAAAAACCTTTCCTCCTGCAGCCTAAATAAGCTATTAGAACTCTATAATAAAATCTGGTCGGAAAAAGTATTTCCTAGTTTGTGGAAAGAATCATTTATACTTCCATTGAAAAAACATGATAAACCCGTTAACGAGGCTACCTCATATCGACCAATATCGCTCACTTATACTACGTGCAAGCTTCTGGACAAAATGGTTAACAAAAGGTTTATCTGGTACTTATAAAAATACAAGATTATAGTCAATGAACAATCTGGATTCAGACCGCAGCGAAGTACTATGGACAATCCAGTCGTATTGCAATCATACATCACAGAAGCATTCAGTAAAAAACAGGAAGTAGTTGCAGCCTTTTTTGATATTGAAAGTGCCTTTGATAATCTACCCCACCCTGCTATTCTAAAAAAACTCGATGAAATTAATATCACAGGTAATATTTTCTCTTTCTTCCAAAACTTCCTTAAAAATCGAACTTTCAAAGTATTAGCCAATAGCAAAATTTCCTCAGCTTTTTTTCAAACTAATGGGGTCCCCCAAGGTTCAGTAGTAAGCACAACTCTCTCCATTCTAACAATAAAGGATATTTTCAAATTTATAAACGCTCCTGTCAAGTAAGCCCTATATGCCGATGACCTGCCGTGGTAGAGATCTTGCTTCCATCACAAGGTTTATTCAAAATACTGTCAACCAACTCTGTCAATGGTCAAAAAACACTGGGCTACAATTTTCTCATTAAAAATCTAAAGTAATGAAATTCAGCAGGAAAACTACAAGCTTAGATCTGAAAATCACTCTTAATGGCCATACTCTCGCTCTAGCTAGTCACCATAAAATCTTTGGTCTTACGTTTGACAGCAAACTTATCTGGAAAGAGCACATCATTGGTGTCAAAAGAAATTGTTTAAATAGGCTTAACATATTAAAAGCATTATCCCATCATCAATGGGAAGCTGATGAAGAATCTCTTCTAAGTGTATACAGGTCACTTATCCGATCTAGACTTGATTACGGTTGTATCATCTATATGTCAGCTTCCAAAACTAACCTGAATATGCTCAATACAGTACATCATACAGCACTACAGCACCGCTACTTTCTGGATGCGATCTCATGGCAACGACCCCAAATCTAATTTCTCCTATTCCTCCTTGGAAGGTAATATTGCCAAAAGTCAACCTCTCACTAAACACGCAACCAAAGCATGAAACCTCTAGTATTTTTCTAAGGCAGTCCTTTTTGTCTATCATCAACAATTCTAATTTTGACAAAGTCATTTATACCGCCGCCTCTAAAAGTGATTATGGTATAAGTTGCTCTGCAACCACTACAGATTCAACCATCTCCACGCACCTTCTTCTACCCAATCTTTTAAATCTCTAATCTCTAATTCCAGAAAATAAAAATATAGCAATATGTTCTGATTCGCTCGCATCTATTTATTCCATTCGAGCAATATATACCCAGCACGCTTTGGCGAAAAAAATCCAAGGGATCCACAGTCACCTTGCATCATTAGGAGTTTCGGTATCGCTGATTTGGACTTCACATATTGGCATTCAAGGGAACGAGATGACTGATCGTTTGGCGAAGGAAGCATCACAACCTGACTTAGCTTTCGAAAGAGTTCAGTTAGCCAAAGATCTAAAGAACTATTTCAAGCTCTCCATCCACAACTCGTGGCAACAACGCTGGACTAGTTGCAATTCCAAGTTAAGGGAAATTCGGCCCACCATAGACCCTGTGTACTTGCCTCGGATGACCAGGAAAGATAAAATTATAACAAGACGGCTACGAATAGGACATACTAATTTAACGCACAAACACCTCATGACCAGGGAAGATCCCACGCAGTGCTGGTGCTGGTGCTGCGGTAGTGCTCTTAGTGTAAAACATGTTCTAATCGAGTGTCCACTATACCATCTCGAGAGGTTATCACATAAAGTGCAAAACGAACTATGCGTCATTCTCAACCCGATAGACAACTACGAGAATATTATTGGTTACATAAGGCACATTGGTTTATATAACAGACTCTAAAAAATTCTTTTTTTTTGATTTGCATATTTTATTAATAGTGTATATTTGTATTTAGCACTTTAATGTATTTAATGTACCTGTGTCAATGACCTTAGAAGTCGAGACACATTAATTCTAAATAAAAAAAAATTGGAAGAAGAAGGAATACTTTCTTAACATTCACTTTTAAAATCAAATCTTGAACAAGTTGATGGTTTTATATCGATACAGGTATAAATTATTGCTTTACAATATTGCAGCGTATACATTTTTAAAACCCAGTTATCAAATGCACCTATTTTACGAAATATAGATACTTTCTATAGGAAAGTAACTACGAATTGCATTTTTAATCGTCCATACATTATTTGACTCATTTTTCCCTTACGTACATAACAATGTTACAAATTTTAGATCTGTAGGTGATATAGAAATCTCCAATAGTTTTTGATGATCCATGAGTGATTGAGTGAGTTAGTTAGTTAGTAACGATGGTCACAGATTCGTATTTTGAAAATAATTAGACCTAGATTTTTAACTGCTCTATATATTATTGTAAAATGTAACGTTTAAATTCGGTATTAAGAACTTACTACATTAATTAGTTTCCATACCTTGTAGATGTGAGCCACTGTCGGGATCGGATTATATTATTTAGGAACCATATATCACATAAGATTTGTGACTCACTTTATATCCATTTGTACGAGCTAGTTAGTTTCGTATAAAGTATTTCGAACATTAAAATAGATTGTTTACGTCTAATTTTATCGATGTCATGTTTCCATCTGTCGTTTCGGTCATTTCGTCTGTTAAATTTGAGGTAGCCAGTCACCTGTTATATGATTGGTCAAGTCGCAGTCGTTTTTAGTGACCCGTGGCGATTAATAGGTGAATCTCTTTCTGGACTTGCGTGGTGGAATTCGTTCTAGAATGATTTCGAAGGAAATTTCGGACCGTTTCTTTTTCTTTCTTGTTGGGTGATAAGGTATAGCGTGGTTTAAATAAAATTTTGAGGAATCGCCCGGTGTTTTATGAAGATTATTTCGTACCATTGATTGGGATAGACGAGCGATTCCCGTATTGTTAGACTTGCAGGGTGCCTATTTGATTTGGTGTGTTTACCCTGGTCTGAATCTCTTGAAGAGGAATTGATATTTTGTACCAAACCAAGCCACGTTCGTAACGACGCCATTTTTGTCAGGCAATACGTTTTTCATGACAGTCGAGTTTTATGTTATTTGGCAAGTGTGAAAGGCCTATTAATATTATAGGGATATTACCTTCCACGGGAGACGATTTGATTCTCCTTCCACGGAAGCATCTGTCAGAAAAGTTCCTGATTTGCCGAGAATTCCCCTTCACTGTATAAAAGGGTATGTTGAGATATTTAAATGTTTCTATTGTATAAACTGTTAGAGTTTGTAAATTTCTTTCTGGGCCGAGGGGTATTCGATTAGGGGTTTAATGTATATTATTTTAGGGTTCTCGTATTGGGCGATTGTTAACCACCTTCTCATGTTGGGCAGATTGTGGACCACATTCTAGTGTTGACCACATTCTCGTGTTGGGCAGAGTGTTAACTAGATTTTCGTATTGAGCTGCCCTTACCTGACGAGTTACTAGCTGCAAGTTGCCGAAATTTAATTTAGGAACAACCGCAAGTTTTTCATTTTTTTTTATATTTGTTCATATACATTATTTGTTAATTAGTAATTTTTAAAGGTCTCTAAATTAATATTTTCATATATTTTCTCTAAATTTTTGGAATTTTGTGAGCGACTTATAGGGGCGAGTGGTATTTTTTTTTACGCCCAATTCCAATACCTTGAGAGCTCTCGCGGACGGTGTAACACCCCTATTGTTCGTCATTTAATGAATTAATTAATTAATTTAATCATTTTTTTAACTAGCGCAATTTTAGTGGGATCCCTTGGATTCCTTTTTTTTTTCTTTTTATTTTTTTGACCTGTGCAATTTTGTGTAAGTGGAAATATTAAACAGTTATTGAGTAATTAGTTACTTTTCTTTCATTTACTAATAGTCACAAATAGTCTTGACCCGAACTAAGGTAAGCGACGTAGTTTATTTTTTTATTTGTGGGTTCAATTTAGATCCATTCTGGAGGTTGAGTGACTAAATTGACCGTATTTTGGATGAGGGTAAAACAATCTCCTGGCGCCCATTTTTCTTTTTAATTAACAACATATATCAATCCACACCCCACTTCATTGTGGTTAGCCGGCATCCAAAGCGGATTACATAATCCCACGAAGGAATATCTTTAACCGGGAATAACTCGTGGCAAAAAATATTTCAGCGGTATTCCAAATTATATTTCTTGTTGCGTTTTGTTCTTCAAGTTCTTCCACTACATATTTTTTATATTTTGTTCGGCAATTTTATAAAATTTTAATCTATTTTTTTACTCCTAACCAAGAAGTCGAATGTGCTACCCTATCTCCCCAAAGAGCATCCGATTGGAATTCGTTATTACCATTCCGCAACTTCAGATTTTACAAGATCCTTGAACTAGAAGTAAAGGAAGTTAACTGAAGACGCTTCTGGATTGTTGGTTTAATTAAAGTTTATTTAGACGTAGATACTAATTATTTGAGAATTCAGAGCAGAATAACAATTGTAATAGGAAAATATCAGGTTATCTGTGAATGAATATTATTTGCAATAATCAACACTGCTAATGAACAAGTTAAGCCATTCGAAACTCATTCTTCGCTGATTTAATTCGTAGATACAGATTTGTTAATTGCTATGCAAAGTTTTGCAATGGTGATCCATCATTTAACTGAAGATTCTACGAGGGCATAAAGATAAATCCGTAGCCCAACGGAAAACTGTATTTTAAAAATTATTGCAAAAGTAAATAAAAACTAATTTTGATTTAACTTGCCATATTTTGATTTGTTATTAGATTTGGACCTCTAAGTTTAAACAAGAATTTTCAATGTTTTTCGGAATGTACAGAAGCAAAATTGCTTGTCAATTTATATACTGCGTTTCACATGACATTCTCATAGAAAAATTAAGTTACTATGGTGTCAGAGGAATTCCGTTGAAACTTATAACTTCTTATCTTTCCAACAGAAAACAATGTGTTACAGCAAATGGTATAACATCAGATTTTCAGTCTGTAAGTCATGGTGTGCCTCAAGAATCGGTTCTAGGCCCCCTTCTTTTCATCATTTATATTAATGATCTGAGCTGTTTCATGTCACCTTCGAAGTCAGCTATGTTTGCAGACGATACCACTTTTGTCATTTCACAAAAAGACGACGTCAATTTAGCCGCCTCTCTAGATTATGTAACCGACAAGGCAAATGAATGGTTTTCAACAAACAACCTAAAATTAAATAATGATAAAACTCAAATCATGCAAATATCAGCAAATAACCAATTCTCAGTTATCCAAGAAACAAAAAGTGTAAAACTACTTGGAATAGTTCTTGACAACAGATTAAGCTGGCAGGCACATATTGATCATTTAGTTAAAAAACTTTCGAGTTCCTTATTTATTTTACGACAGTTGAAAACAATTACTAACTCTAGTACTCTTAAAACTACATATTTTTCACTCTTTCATTCGCACATTAGCTATGGCATCACGCTTTGGGGTAATTCCTCCCATGCGTTAATCATATTTAGAATGCAAAAAAGGCAATAAGGGCCTCGCCGGTCTGGGTTTTAGAGATCATTGTCAACGGTTTTTCATAAAACTTAAAATCATGCCATTACCATCTTTATTTTTGTTTCATATTTTAATTGAAATTCATGGAATTCAGTCAATGTTGCCAAAAAATTCAGATATCCACAGCTATAACACGCGCAGTGCTCACCATATCAGAAGCAGCCGCTTTCGTTTAAATACTTCGCAGTCAAACTCACCGAACTATGAGCTTTTTAATATTTTGCCGTCAAATTTAAAAAACTTGGGCATTAATGCATTTAAAAAACACTTAAAAAAGTTCATCCTTAAATATTGTTTTTACTCTGTTGAAGATTACATTGTGCATTGTCGAGGCAATCACAACACCGTATCTCTGCTGTGATATTTTTACTTCCTTTGTTTTTTTTTTATATCATGTCTGTAATGTAACGTATATATCTCTGTATAAAACTTTTTGTATGTTTATTTACTTTCTTCTTTTTTTGACGTGCTACAAACTTTTGTAAAGTAAAAGTAGTTAATAAAGATCTATCTATCTATCTATCTAACTATCTATCTATCTATCTATCTATCGATCTATCTATCTATCTATCTATCTATCTAATGTCCTACACTGCACCAGCGTCTGAACTTCAACAACTACTCCTTGGGCTATATGCCCCCCCAGGTATTGAATTACGAAAGTCCAGACGTGGTTTGGCGCCCGACCAAGTCGGGGCTTTAAACCGAGAACTTCGATTTATTATTGAGTGTGTGTAAATGTTATTGAGGTAACCTCAGGGGCCAAGGTAGTACGCACAGCTAAATCATCAGTGATAGGAGCTTGCCATTCTTAGACCGGTTTCGGAACTATTGTTCCTCATCAGTAAGAAGAAGGCTAGCTCATTTTCAGACACCCTTTAGCGATAGGATGTTGAGCTAGCCTGCTTCTTACTGATGAAGAACAATAATTCCGAAACCGGTCTAAGAATGGCAAGCTCCTTTAATAATAAAATCGAAGTTTTTGGTTTAAAGCCCCGACTTGGTCGGGCGCCAAACCACGTCTGAGCTTTCGTAATTCAATACCTGGGGGGGCATATAGCCCAAGGAGTAGTTGTTGAAGTCCAGACGCTGGTGCAGTGTAGGACATTGTTAATGTCTGTGTTCTTGGGAACAAGTGTGATTTATTTCACAACCTCAGGCAGTTTTAACAATTGATAAAGTAATATGTGAATAGAAATAAAATACCTTCTTGACTGAGCCTAAGAACAAACTTGAACGCATAATTACACAAACCAATGACCTATGAATTAGAAATTATTTTCCACTCATTTTAGATAAAAATTAAATATCGACGATAAACTAAATGTGGGTAAATATAAGTTGCAGGGCATAAAGCATGAACTAAATTTTAAATTAAAATAACGAAGTCCTACTCGATAAAATGGCAACGAAACGTTAGGGAAAACCCATTCTAAAATTTTATGGATGGAGAAAAGGTGATATAACTTAATAGTGTTAACGAACATTTCTCCTTAACGACACCATATAAAGTTCAAAAATATTTCTTTATTTATTCATTTATAAAAATATAATGACTATTTATTACGCGGTTGCTACCAACATCAAATCTAAACAGCGTTCCAAAAATTTTTTCCACTAATATTCTCCTGCCTGCTAGTAATATTAATAGATTTACTTAAGAATAAGGTTTTAAACATTCTGCAATTTGAACTTGAATTCTTTTTTTCATTATATTCATCTTTTAGCTTTGGATACCTTTTCATTAAACCACGAAGTTGACATTTTAAATAAATATTTTATTAGAATAAAATCTTTCTCCAAGTTATAAAGTTTTATCTGAATAATGTTTGTTTCCATTTTATCTCTTTTATACAGGGTGAGTCACGAGGAACTTTACATACTTCTACCATAAGCAGAGGCACCTTAGGGGATTACCACAAAAATGTCTTCTGTTTTTCTTTAATAATGTACAGAGCGATTTATGGATTTGGACCAAAATAATGTTTGGTCATATCTTTTCAATGATTAAGTCGATTTGTCTCATTTTTTGGTAAAAGTGTGTATTGGTGTCTAGCAACTAACTGACATATTCAGAACTAAAAAATTCCAGGGCCGGCTTCGCGAAAATTTTTTGAATTGCTATAATTGCAATAATTCACCCTGTACATGATTTCTCCAAAATGTGATATGATTTCCCCAGAGGACATAAACAGACAGTTAAACCTGGATATTTGAAATTTTTGTTACACTTGCCTTTCATTTTAAAGTCAAATTGAAAATTGGCGATAATGAAATATCTTACTGTATAATAAAGTTTAGTAATTATAAAGAAATCTTTAAAATAAACAAGAACGACACACACTGTATTCCAGTATAGTAAATACCAGAATTTGAATCATTTTACAGGGCCGGATTTAAAAATCTGGCATATCTGGTTCATGTCAAAAATTCACCCTGTATGTAACTTTTTCCACCCGCAATGGACTGAAATTAGATTGAAAATGTTTGCATTAACCTAGTTTTGTCATTTGATTCAGCGAAAATCATGTGTAATTATACCTCTCGTAAAATTGGACAAATGATAGATACTAGACACTATACAAAAGTCTAGTGGTTATAAAAAATTAAGAAAAAATTATTTAAGAAATCCAAGAAAAATACTATTGGTTATTTCATTAATAAAAGATCTTACAGACTTCATAAAAACATTAAATATCTTAAAAACCACAAGCTTTTCGGTATGTAAAGGTTATTCGTTTTTTACTTGAAAACTGTTAAGCAATACAAAAAAAAATAAAAATAGCTTCAAATACCATGGGCGTAGAAAATGGTTGGGAAAAGGGGATATACTCTTCTAACTGCACGCCACTGGATCTAGATATGAAACATAATTTTTTACTAAAATATGTATTTTTACATTTAAAAACGACCTGCTAAATTTCAAATTAATATATTAATCCGTTTTAAAGTTTTTAAATAAAAACATTTATTTTTTTTAAATTTTAACGCCCTGTATTTCGAAAAGTAATCGAGTTGGACCCCTCATTCCTTATATTATTTTGACCAATTTTGCGAGAGGTATCTACAGCCAGACGTTGTAAGTGTCATTTGGAAACACCCTGTATTTCATTATCGCCAATTTTCAATTTGACTTTAAAATGAATCTTTAATTAAAAATGTAAGGCAAGTGTAACAGAAATTTCAAATATCCAGGTTTAACTGTCTATTTATGTCGTCTGGAGAAATCATATCACATTTTGGAGAAATCATGTACAGGGTGAATTATTGCAATTATAGCAATTCAAAAAATTTTCGCGAAGCCGGCCCTGCAATTTTTTAGTTCTGAATTTATCAGTTAGTTGCTAGACACCAATACACACTTTTACCAAATAATGAGACAAATTGACCCAATCATTGAAAAGATATGACCAAACATTATTTGGGTCCAAATCCATAAATCGCTCTGTACATTATTAAAGAAAAACAGAAGACATTTTTGTGGTAATCCCCTAAGGTGCCTCTGCTTATGGTAGAAGTATGTAAAGTTCCTCGTGACTCACCCTGTATACATATTTATAGAGTAGTTTAACTGAATGCATATTTTTTAAACTTGTCTTTATATACAAGAGCTCAATAAAAACGTTAGATCAGGCCACTGCCATGGACGTATCAATATTTTATTAAACGTTTCCAGTGGCGTACGAATGAATGAATGAAAGGTAGTTTACAGTAAATTCAAATTTCAACTGAAAAGCCTGATTTCCATATAATAAATGGTTTATTGTAGTATAAATGTTATTAGTTGCTTCAACTTTAATTGATTATAATGTGATATAGAACTTCTTATGAAGAATTTTTTTTTAAATCAATAATAAAGGAATTTTTCATTTGTTGTTAACTATTTCAGACATACTAACTACACCATTGAACAATATTAACAAAATGATGATGAATTCAAAATTATGGGTTGAATGAAGATTTATTAAATCTGGTAATGATTTATAGTAAATGCAATCGCATAATTAGTCCTAAGTACGTGCCAATTATTCGCAGATAACCCAGAAGAGCCATTTTCACTTATAGATTGAACGAAGTTAGAAAATAAAATAATCTAATTGTCCAGTAGTTTGTTTATTACAACTGTCTTTTCAATTTTCATTGCATGCTAGATTATATTAACCACCAATGTATGTAAAATGTCTCCAAATTATAATAAATCTAGCAATAACTCAGAAATACGTAACTTTAGGTATAAGGGAATGCTAATACAGATCGAAAGAGAATAAAAACCTGATTCAGACGTGAGAATAAAATACAGGGTGTTTCATTTGAAATTATCGACTTATTGAGAATTGAAAATATGAACATTGGACGCTCCATTCTAGACACCCTGTATAGAATATCGCATTTGACGTTTCACCTTATGCTAGAAGGATATTGTCACAATCTCTATATAAAATTTGAAATTAATAGCTTAACAACTAAGCCAGATACGGAAATTAAAGTAAATGCGTGTTTTTCAAAAAAAATTACAAAAAACTGTTAAACTTAGAGCTGAGGTACGTTGATAATTTTTTGTTCAAAATTTGATGCTGAATCTAAAAATAAAAATAAAAATGGTACATGCCATTTGAAATAACAAAGTTGATGTCTACTTCCCGTATAACCAAAAGTAACCGGAAGTTGAAAATATTTTCATTGAATAGATGATACTGACAAAGCCCCGTAACCCAATTTTCAAATTTCAAATATCTATAGTTCTCTATATATGGCTAATGAGCCACCTTCGTGACACACCCTGTATAAAAAATGTTAAAAATGAAAATTTTCTTAAAGTTGGAATATCTTCTTCAAAATTGGAATGTTTACGTAAAATGCCATTAGAAATAAATTTCTTAATAACTTTTTTTCATATTTCAAAAATAAAGGTATTTTTTGACAAATCTCGTACACGGCTGAAAAAAATTTTATATCTGATGATTGCATATTGTCACGTATCCCAAATATAGTTAAAATATTTGCGAAAAGTTAAAATCTCCTTAAAACAGTTTATTTATCAAAACTATAATAATACAAGTTTATTTATATAATTAATCGAAAACCCAAACATCTAACCAAACCAGGTCGCGCCGCTAAATTTCGCTGATGTGCAGAATCACGAAAGTCAAGGTTGGGTGGCTCAAGCACGAGCCTAACCTAGACAGAAAAGTAGAGCAATTTTACCAAAATAATGATTCTGCACATTCAGCTATCTTTGGTTTTAAAAACGTTCCATGGGCAAAGAAGAGGGTTAGTCGGTTAGTCGGTTAGTCGGTAGTCAGGTAAGTAGTAATGTAAGCGGGGTACTGGGACCGTTTGAAAACTCTACCATCCACTTCTCTAATTTCACGTATACAAAGCAATAGTGTACCAAAGCTGTAATCGACAATGCCCAGAAGGTGTACTCTTTGACAAAACTTGTCACCAATTCAATCACCTATCCTCCCTGTCACCTATTTTCACCTATTTTACCTTTTCCACCTGTCACCTATACTACCTGTCACCTGATTTACCTTTCCACTTGATTACCTAATAATATTAGATTTTGTAGATTTATTGAAATAATTTTGTTTGAGAAAATTGTAGAAAAAAAGCAAAGTGGTTTGTGTGGGGATCGATCCTGCATCGTACAAGTGAACGTATTTGGTATATGGAGCCGTATAACGCCGAGGCTATCAACGTAATTGATAAACTTTATGTAATTTGTGTATTACATGTTGCATGTACCTAAATAGCGTTTATAAGAGACTAGCCTAGCCTAGCCTAGCCAACTGTCAATAATGATGGAATAAAACGTCTTTGTATATTTATTTGATATTATTTTTATTTACACATAAATTCCAATGATATAAATTGAATACATTTTCTAAAGAACAATTTAATGAATTATTTGAATGTCTTAAACAATGATATGATTTAAAAATCATCTTCATTTCCTCCAAGGATGGACAATAATCTAAATTGATAATTTGATGACTTGTCAAATCTTTTAACCATTCCATTTTTTGTTCACCTTTAACCATCAATATAGGTTCCTCATTATTATTATTATTATAATCATTTCCACAACACAATTTAAGAAAATTATCAATGAAACTTGATAAATTTTCATAATTTACATTATCGTCACAACCATACCACTCTAGTCCATGAAGATTTTGAGTTAACCAGTCCATATGTTTTACAATCTTGTATTTAAACATTTTCTTATCAAATGGAAGTTTTAATATTGTGTGTGCATATTGTCCATTCGCGGCATTTAAAATTGTGATTTCTTTGCAAATAAAATTTGATGCTCCATATTGGAACCCTTGCACATCAATAAAAAATAACATGTTTTTTTTGTCTCTCTATTTCAAACTGAATATTAATTACAATATTACATCTATATATAACGGCTTCCCCACTATTACAACTACCACCACCACTTCTTTTTAGAATTAATATTTTTCTTTTGATTATTTCTTTGCAATTTGTTTTGCAAACATTGTGCTTGGTATGTGTTTGGTATTTGAAAGCATTTTTAAATATTCTTCCAATTCACAATTTAAACATTTTTGATTTTCTTCTTCTGTTTCTGCTCCACATTTTTTACATTTGAGTTTAATTGGAACAGGCATTATGTAAACGATTTAAATAAAATATCGTTTTGTTTTATCAAAGATTTTATTCAACTAATTACAAAAGTAAGTGTTAGGAGTATATATAGGGTATTATGTGACTAAAAATAAAAACTATCATTACATTTGAGATTTTCCAGTTTTTTTCTACAATATTTACATTGAAACTTTTCCAATCTCCATATTGGTCCATCATTTTCATCGGTCGCCGTTCTTTGCTCCTCCTCAACTTCTCTTAAAATATTTTCAATTTCACACTTAAACAAATTCATACATTCACATTTGCTTCTAGTTCCTCCTTTACTGTTTAAAAATCTACCAATACACGTACCCATACTTATTTTTTTTTTAAATGTTACAATGTTTTTATGGAGTTGGTTAGAGGATTATATGTCACTAATTTATCGTGTATAATCAAACAAAATGCACTAGTTTTCGCAGGAATATTTTTCAGACTCTCAAATTCAATTCTTATATCTACTGCCCCACTCTTTAATCCCTCATTTTGATGTGTGCAATCTAACACTACTATTGGCGCTGTTTCTAGAAATTTATTCGGTGATAAACAGGGTTCACCAAAACTTTTATAATAATAGGATTTTTGAAAGTCTGCATACATTTCATATAGAATGGCCCACTGGTTATTATCAAAGTTCAAATTCATGTTATCATAAGGATAGACGTCTGAATTTAAGAACAATTTAAAATTCGATAAATTACAATGGTCAAATCTACTAGCATTTCTTGTATTAATGTTCTTTTTTTCAGTTTGTAATGCAAACAAAACGTATCTAGGGCGTTCTAAATGACTACTACTCTTCACTGTCCATGATTGTCTTTGTGTTTCCGGTAATATAGGATATTCATGTAGTTCCCAACTACGAAATGCAATGTGTAAATCTCTGTTATTTTCAATATGTTTCATTAATTTCAATTTTTCCACATCTGACACCGAAACATGTGGCATTTTCCAAACCATTTTTAAAAGTGAAATCTTTGGTTTTTCATCTGCCTTATTTGTCACTACAGCATTCATGTCACTACCACTTCGAATAAGAATTAATTCCTGACGCATGTTAACAATTACTTTTCGGAAATCTTCGGCAAATCCAAATATCATACTCAAGGGTACACAAACGGAAAATTCACCATCTTTATTAATGAAATCGGGCGTTCCATCTGCTGACCATCCAGCATTAGCGTATCGGTTACTTACGTTCATGCTCAACGAGACATAACTTTTAAGTGTTGATGTAATTAGTGGGTTTCGATTACGATCCACCACAAGTCCACCTATTTCATATCTAATTTCATCAAATAGACTCATTAAACCATTATTTACAAATTTTAGTGTTGCACTTGTCTTATCCTTATCATCATGTATAACACCCTCGATAATCAGAAAGCTTTGAGATGGTAGTGTTAACAAATCCTGACCCTGAATTGGTATTCGAATTTCATCGTTGTGATTTAGAGATGTTGATGAATAGGGTTGATGTGTATGAAATTCCAAACTGGTAATGGAAGTGTCTGCGTAAACAGGTTCCGTAACATTTAAAATATTCATTTCTTCTTTTCAACAACTTTAAAACCCAAACTTTTTAAAAACGTCTTATTTGTTAATGTTAACTCCTTTAATGGTTCCTGAACACTAACTTTTTTTTGATGCTTCACAATATTTATGGATTGTTCTTGTTGTTGTTGTTGTTGTTGTGGTGGTTGAAGATAAATAAACACCATTACAATTTTTTCAAATGCAGTCGTATCGTGATGACTTCTTCTTTGAAATTGACTAAATTACCATCTTGATCCAGTATTTTAAGTGTAATTTCATTAATTTCCTTGATATTTATAGGTAAATAAATTACAGTATTTGGATGTTCTACAATTTTGAAACCAGGTGGAACAACAGGATAGAACATGTGAATTATATGCATAGGTTTATTGTTTACGTATGAGTTAGTTATCAAATTACAATCTATACATATAGCATTAACTTTAAAAATATTTAAAGGGTGATCAGATATATGATTCAGATCTTTTTTTAGTTTCCGTCTATCAAACCCCAATAGACGACCAATGGAAAAATCTTTACTAAAGTCAATGTCGTACTTCGATTTCACTTCACACTTCATGGTATTTAAATTTGGGGTGATCTTTATCTTGTCTTCATATTCTGATTCTTTGATGACTTGATTGGAACCTAAATTTATGTGATTATTTATATAATTTGTAATATTATTAACTTCATACATTCCATCTGGTAATTCAATTTCTTGAATTTTATTATGATCATCTATATAATGAAATTTGTTGTTTGATTCGTCAATATTTGGCACGGTGTTGTATGTTAAAAAATCTACCAAACCCAATACATACACTCCCTCTGATTCCAAACTAACTGTTGGATATATTTTAGTTGTTAGGATTGAAGAGGTACCTGTTAATGTAAACACATAAGACATTTTCACAAAAGGAGAGTTGGATGATTAATAAGAGAATATTCAGTTGTTAGTCTTTATTATATAAAAAATTTAAACACAAATGACCACAATTGTACGTGTTAAATGACTGATACACATCGTGGTTATAAAATATTTTACATTTTCCATTGGAATTGAAATATTTTATTGCTTCCAAGGGGGGTTTTAGGTTACCAAAACTATCAAAGTAATTTATCACTCCATCTTGACATTTATAAGCTGTCCAATGAGTACCAGGTCCATTTAAACTATCCAAATTAATTATACCACATTCTTTTTTATGTATTGTCTTTGGTAATGAATTTCGCATAAACACTCCCCGAAAGTGGGATATTTTTAACACTTTAACGTAACGTTTCAAGTCTATATCAGTCAGAGGTCTCTTTGGTAATTTCAACGACATTTTTTTTTTTTATTTAAGTACAATCCCATACCGGATTTGTAGGGTCTCAGAAAAATTCCCTTGCCACCTGTTAGAGCAATAGCCTCCATAGTTTTATTGTGACGATTGGATTCTTCCAATTGCTCTTTTGCTGATTTGGCGTCATTCACCGCTTTCGCAACTCCGGCCACCCCTCCAGTTATTGCCCCCAAGGCAGATAACCCTGCAAAAATTGGTATTAACGGAAGTATTCCACCAGTCTTTGGAATTTTAATTATACGAGTTGATTGTATATTTTTATTTTTCTTAAATCTGTTTGCAACTTTTAAGGCTTTTTGTACTGCATCTTTTACAGTTGTCGGTTTATATTTTGACAATAGTTTTCTAATTTCACGTATTAAACCTAACAGAGTAATTTTCTTCTTTCTCTGTTTCACAGTTTTAGCCATGACTGCTGCTAATTCATAACTAACTCATTTCATACTGGGTCATCTAATTTTATATGTTTATTGTTACTATAACTATTGTCTTCTTCGTCGTCTTCTTCCTCCTCTTCAAATTTTCGTTTTAAAGCAGTAGTAGTAGTAGTAGTAGTAGGAGTACGTTTCATACTGTTATCTTCATTATCAATAATTTTTCGTTTTTTTAATTGAGTGCCTCCGTTATCCACACAATCATCTAAAATCTTACGTTTTCTTTGAGATATTTGTCTAGAATTCTGTATCCTATTAATAATGGTTCTTTGTTGGGGTGTTAAAAATTGTTCTTGTTGTTGAGGTTGTTCTTTTCGTCGTCGTCGAGGATATGTTCTTCTCTTTCGTTTATTTTGTGATGACACATTTTGATGATGATGTGAAAGTTGTTTGATAACATTTTCAACAGCTGTTTTAATTTTTCCTATTGCTTTTAAACATTTTGTGTGGTTTTTGTTTCTACTAATATTGTTGTTGTTGTAACCCATCCCTAATTTAACTTTTGCCTTCATTATACCCGCAACACCTAAAGCAGCCAATTTTTCAGCTACAGACGCATCTTTTGAATGAAATCTTTGTATAGCCGTTTTTGCTAATTCACTATCAGCTTGATTACGTAATTTAACTTCTTTAGTTTTACTGTAAGCAATATCATGTTTTAAACACCCAGCGTCAAGTCCATTTATAGGCTTATCACCCCTTAACAAACGTTTCTGTAGTTTAGTGCCCGGACCGCAGTAGTTGTAGGATTTCAGATGCATTTCGAACGGTAATTTATTAATTGCATCATTAATTAAACCACATCCATTATAGAGTTTCATCGTGGACTAACTATAAATTAGGGAACATCACCATTTTTATACTAGTTTGAAAATGAAGGCTATAAAGCAAAAGACAACTTTTAACATTGACAATCACGATTTCATAGAAAACACTGATTGTGTCACTTTTAAACATAGTGCTTTGTTCCCGTCAACTTTAAGATGTATAATCGTTGGTCCGTCAAATTGTGGTAAAACCAATTTAATGTTAAATTTAATTGAACATCCAAATGGTTTAAAATTTCAAAATATATACATCTATTCAAAATCATTATACCAACCAAAATATTTGTACCTACAGGAGTTATTAAAACCTATAAAAGAAATAGGATATTTTGCATTCAATAACAATGAAACTATCATAGATCCTTCAGAATCCAAACAGAATTCTATTTTTATTTTTGATGATGTTGCTTGTGATAAACAAGATGTTATAAGGAAGTTTTTCAGTATGGGTCGTCATAAACAAGTTGATTGTTTCTATTTGTCACAATCATATGCACAAATTGGTAAACATTTGATTAGAGAAAATGCAAATGCTTTAGTTCTATTCAAACAAGACGATCAAAATTTGCGACACGTCTATAATAATCACGTTGGAACCGATGTAACATTTGAGAAATTTCGAGAAATGTGCAGTGTCTGTTGGCGAAAACCACATGGTTTCCTAAGTATCTTCAAGGATAACAAACTAAACGATGGTCGTTATCGACAAGGATTCGATACATTTATAAAAGTATAATCAACCCACTCGTAATAACAGTTCAAAAACTGTTCTTAACCTGTTCAGTACCTGATCAGACCTGTTTATACCTGTTTATACCTGTTTAATACCTGTTCAACAGCTGTTCCATACCTGTTCAACTATGGATGATCATGCAAAGCGAATCAAAAAGGAACTTATAATGAAACGTAAAAACATCAAAAATAAATTGAATTTCCTTAAACATGGTACAATTGTTCATGAAAAATTTTTCTATCCAATAACTAAACATCTCAAAGATATTGAAAATAAATTGGGTGAATCTACAACGACAACAACGTCTCTATCACAAATAAAAGATCTTAAAAATGAAGAAGAAGAAGAAGAAGATCAGCTTTATAAAGTGGCAAAACCACAAGACAAAGAAGCAGAAGAAGAAGAAGAAGAAAAAAGCATGATTGATGAGGAGGAAGTATATGAACAAAATCAAGAAAAAGAAAATGGTATTAATGCTTCAAAGTTATCAATAATTAATGAAATTAATGAACACACCACACCAACAATAGATTCACAAAATAAAGTTCGTTTAGTGGTTAACAATGAAACAATTACCGAGGAATCTTTTAATGATTTTCTAAATGAATTTAAACCATTGCCTAGGATGTATATTAAATCAATGTTACTTGATTCTTCATTTGAATTTGATCATAAGTATGGTATTCGGTATGATTATACACTTAATAAATTTTATATTGGAAATTCTGAACTATTTATTATTGATAATGATGTTAAAGTGAAAAATAAAAGATACATAGGAACTCAAGGATTATATGAGTTACTGTTTAAAAAGGAACCAAAAAACTATTCCAATAGCGATATTGAAAACTATAAAGACATTGTTCTGAGAACTAATGCTCATAAACGATATTATCAAACAAACAAACAAGTTGATGGTAGTAGATCACTGAAATATAAAAAGATTATACATCCAATTACAAAAGGAGGAGAATTATTTTCACAAGTCAATAATGCTGCAATAGATTATATTCATTGGAATGACCCAAATGAATTAGTTGATCGATTTCGATTACTGCTTGCTTCTCAGGAGGCTGGAAATACAAGTCATCCAAACGAAATTGTTAGTATTATTGAAGAATTAAAGGAAGCAGGTATTATAGTATAATGACGAAGACCTCATCTAAACGAACAGTTGTCAATGAAATTCATAAACCGATTAGAATTAATTTCAAACGTCGACGTGTAATCATCAAATCTCTTTATGACCTTTTTCAAGCTGATATTGTCGAGATGATTCCCTATGCAAAATTTAACAGTGGCTTCAAATATATTCTCATTGTCATAAATTGTTTTTCAAAATACGTTTGGGCATTTCCACTAAAATCTAAAAGTGCTCCAGAGGTTGTCAACCAAATGGAAAAAGTATTAGTTGAACAAACACCACAAAATCTACAAACAGATATGGGTAAAGAGTTTTTCAATAAGGATTTCAGTGGATTAATGTTGAAATACAAAATTAATCACTACAATACTTATAGTGAAAAAAAGGCGTCCATTGTTGAAAGGGTTAATCGCACATTGAAGAATCTCATGTGGAAGGAATTCAGTTATAATGGAAACTATAAATGGTTAAAACTATTACCTGATATTGTTAAAAAATACAACAATACAAAGCACACTACTATAAAAATGAAACCAATCGATGTTACGAAAAAAAGTGAATCACGCTTGTTGAAAAAAGCCTACGATAGAATTAAGATTGTCGATTTAAATGTAAAGTTTCGAGTTGGTGAAAAGGTGCGAATTTCAAAAATTCGAGGAGTATTTGATAAAAACTACACACCAAACTGGTCCACTGAAATTTTTTCAATTGCCAAAGTTCTATTAACCAACCCGAGAACATATTTGTTAAAAGATTACAGAGATCAAGAAATAAAAGGTTGTTTTTATGGTGAACAATTACAAAAAGTAAAGTATCCAGATGTATACTTAGTAGAAAAAATACTTAGAAGGGATAAAGACAGTGTGTATGTAAAATGGTTGGGATTCGATTCCTCTCATAATAGTTGGATTAATAAAAATAATGTTGTTATATGACGCATGCGTTATAATCCTGCATAGGTATATAAATGGTACCAGAGACACAGAAATCACAGTGTTATTTACATAATAATAATGATGATTGTCAACAAGATTTTTTCCCTTGTCTTCTGCTTTTTGTTCTGCTGTACAGGAGGGGAAAAAAATGAAAAAAGGGAAATTTTAGTTAATACACCCTTTAAAGTTGAAGAATTCTCCTTTATGTTATTAGAAAAACACCACGATACAATACTCCTAAATTCATATCCTGCGTTTCATTCAACAAAATCCATACCAAAATGTAAGTATATTTAATTTTTAATTATAATTTTATGTCTTATCTTTTATTTTATTTTTTTTTAGTCTCTCCTATTACTTGTAAGCAAATGAGTGGAGATTATTCATGTGGATATGTTATTGGATCACACGAAAATTACTATCCTATTGTTCCCTTCAAAAGTGAATTATATTGTGGACACTATTCCATTGACAAACAACTAAGAACCAAAAATGAAACTATTACATTTGTGGATCAAATATTTAATAACACACAAGATTTTTATGATGCTTTATTAAAATCGCCCTATATACCATTGGATAAATCATTTTTTTGGTTAAAAGAAATATGTTTTGTTTATCGAAATAAGTAATAAAGACTTTATTCACTTAAAATTTATTTTTATTTACCAATAATCCACAATCTAATATTATTATTGTTTAGTTCAACACCAAAAAAATTATTCACAGGTAAAAAATAAAAAATGGTAATCAGATAAAACTATATTTTATTAGGTACATTATTTGTTCTATTTGTTCTATTTTTATGTAAATCATAACTACACCACCACTCTCCTTGATAACATATCTGCAACAAAAAAAAAACAAAAAAAAATGAATATCTTAACGTGTAAAATAACTATAACATCAACAAAATAATAATGAACTTACGTTTATTCCAAGAGATTTTGTGAAAACCCAAGGCAATCTTCTTCTCCTAAATCATCATCATTATCATCTTTACCTTTTGAGGGTAATGATGTATGACGATGATTATTAAACTTTTTAGAGGTTGAGGGTTTATTAATATCCTCAACCTCATCCACATCCACTTCCTCCTCAAGTGTTAAAGGTTCTAAATACAATTTACGTTTGGTGGTTACCAAACTTTTAGGATGTCTATCGGTATCATCCTCTTCATCGAGTAAATTGTACTTATACCTTTTAACAACTTTCTCTAACTCTTTAAACTCTTCATCATTTTCAATATTCGCCCTCATGTACCTAATGGGTAGGTTCCCAAATTTCCTTTTTAGGGTACTAGCCCTGGGCGAATATGATAGGGAGATATAAACTTTATCTCCCCTCAGTGAAAGTTCTTTCACACCATATCTACATAAAAAAGAAAAAAAAGTTTGAAAAATTAAAATACAAAGTAATTTTATAAATTATACTTACCGAAACAATTGTTTCATCACAATCAATGCTGTTTTTATCGGGAAGTGGATTTTGTCTTCTGTGAAGATTATTAATGTAGAAGGAGTAGTAGCCATTATGATTTACTTTTGAGACTGATGGTTTAGTTAAATTTCAAATCGATATTTATACAGAAAAATGATAAACAGTCAGCGAAAAACCAGTCAGTTTCCAATGTCCTATGAAAGTTATCTACCAATACACGTTTTTAGCAATTTCTCAAAAAAACATTGCAACTTTGTATGTCGTCAACAAATTTTTGCAATTGATGTAATTATAAATTCTTTATCACGAGTAATAAACAGTCAGTGAAAAACCAGTCAGTTTCCAATGTCCTATGAAAGTTATCTACGAATACTATCATTGCAATATTACACGTTTTTAACAAATTTCTCCAAGAAACATTGCAACTTTGCATGCTGTCAACAAATTTTTGCAATTGCTGTAATTATAAGTTCTTTATCACACCACTAATATAAGTTCGCTGTTGCTGTTGGAAATATTAGGTTTATGTCTTAATATTAAACAAGTAGGAAGAAGGTAATCATAAAGAAAATATGTGTAAAATGATTTGTATGCATTGTGGATTAATAAGACCTTTGGCGTGTTACGTCCCATCGGGTGTATGGATAAATAAAAATTGGATTTGTACTAGTGAACCGTGGATGATAGAATGTTTGGATTGTTTGAGTGAAATAAGAAGAAGACGTGAAGAAGATGTTAAAGATTTTTATTATAAACGATATAGAGCCTAATAAATTTTTTTAGAATTTTGTCGTGTTTTATTTGACATTGATAAAAATTCTTTATCACACCATTAATAAACAGTCAGCAAAAAAAAAAAAAAAAAAAAGCCTTAGTCAGCTTCCAATGTCCTATGAAAGTTATCTACGAATACTATCATTGCAATATTACACGTTTTTAGCAAATTTCTCAAAAAAACATTACAACTTTGTATGCTGTCAACAAAATTTTTGCAATTGGTGCAGTTATAAATTCTAAATCACACCACTACCATTCAATTTACGTCAATGATTTTTTTTATATCAGTATAAATATGAGAATCTTTGGGTAGTCCCATTTATTTATTTATTTTCAATCAAACAGTTGTGTCAGTCCTGTCCAAATAAAAAAAAAAAAAAAAATGAACTCAAAACAAGTGATTGATCAGATGTCCAACCAAATTGTCAGTAGAATGGAAATTGTAAGTAGATTGATCAAAACTAAAAACGATTTACAATACTATATTAAATTTTTGAAAAAACATATTTTTTTATTGAAAAAATGTTTAAAAAATAAATTGAGTTGTGTTAATAATTTTTTGTGTGTAGAATCAAACTTGACTATTTTAAAATCATATCTTGAAAAATTTAAAAATAAATTACATTCTAAAAGACAATCTAGAAGGGAATTAATGTGGCAAGATGTTGAATCGTGTTTCAATGAAAGAATTAAAACTGGTGTTATAATAAATTTGAAATTTGTAGATCCAAAAGTGTTTCTCAATAAAGCCTTTAAAAGTTTTTCTATTCAAATTAAAAAGCAATTGAAAACGTATTTAATAAAATCCAATGTAATTTTTTATGCTGTTTTTATTAAACCACAAAATGGAGAAAGATCTATTAAACATTTTGCCACAAAATGTGAAATAATTGACTTTAATACAAATTTAAAGGATTGGTATAAAATTTATTGTGTAGATAAAATTATGACAAAACTTGAAGAATTTCAAGAGAGGGACAGTGGTTGGGCATTATTAAAGATTTTACATTTAAAAGTTAATATAAATAAATATAATCCTTTATGTGGAGGTATTTCAACCTATGTTGATTTACCAACCTTCATAAAGAACACAAAAAGTGTTATTAACATTAAAAATTCTGATGAATTTTGTTTTTTGTGGTCAATTGTTTCAGCTTTACACCCTCCTAGTGTTAATAAAAATGTATCAAGAACATCATCTTATCCACATTTTAGTAGAGTATTAAAATTTGATAACATTAGTTTCCCCATGGACATTAAAGATATTCCAAAATTTGAAACGTTAAATAAACTTGCAATAAATGTTTATACTGTAAGCAAAACGAATGAAATCTTACCTCTAGTGTTAAGTAAATCAATGACTACTCCTCGTATTAATTTACTTATGATGTTGGTTAGTAATAATAATAATAATTGTTTAAGTAGTGATAGTAGTGATAGTAGTATTAGTAACAGTGAGGAGAATAGCTATGAAAAGAAAAGGGTCTTTCATTTTGCTTACATAAAAAATTTATCTAGATTGGTATGTAAACAATGTGGTAATGTAAGAAACCAAAAGTGGTTGTGTGAACGATGTTTGAATCATTTTAGTAGCAATACACATTTACAAAACCATTTAGAAGATTGTAATAGTAATATGGTTGTTGCTAAAATGATATTACCCAATGAAACAAATAAAATTATGGAATTTAAAAATTTTAAACATAAAGAACTTGTTCCTTTTGTTATTTATGCAGATCTTGAAAGTATTCTTATAAACTGTACTGATAAAAAAAATTTTATCGATAGTAAATCAGAATTCACCGAAAAACACGAAGCTTTTAGTATTGCATATTACCTAAAGGCTGCGTATGACGATTCCATGTCATATTTTAGGTGTTATACTGGTTCTGATTGTCAAGTGTGGTTTGTAAGAGAATTGGAAAGAATTGCAAAAACAATAAAATTGAAAAATTTGTTTCAAAAATACCGTAAGTTACCTCCTTTAACTGATGAGGAGAATAGTAATTTTCATTCCTCTTCTATTTGTCATATTTGTTCTAAACCCTTTCTAAATATAACTGACAAAGTAAGAGACCATTGTCATATGACAAATAAATATACAGGGGCAGTCCACAAATCGTGTAATATTCTATATCAAAAATCACACACTATACCTGTAATTTTTCACAATTTATCTGGATATGATAGTCATTTTATAATTAAAGCTCTTAGTACAGAAATTAAAGGAAATGTAAGTTTACTTCCATTGAACAAAGAAAGATACATTTCCTTTACAAAATGTATTGAAAATACAAATATAAAATTTAGGTTTATAGATTCATTTAGGTTTATGGCTGATGAATTGGATAGATTAGTTTCTTATTTAGACGATAACCAAAAGGTTATTACAAAAAAATACTATTCAGATCCTTCCAAATTTAACTTAGTTAACAGGAAGGGTGTTTTCCCGTATGAATACCTCGATAATTATGAAAAATTACAGGAGACTTGTCTTCCACCAATTGACAAATTTTACAGTAAACTGAAAAAGGAGGAAATAACTAGTGACGATTACGAACACGCTTGTAAAGTTTGGAATACTTTTGAAATTAAAAACCTTCAACAATATGCTGAATTGTATTTAAAGACTGACGTACTACTCTTAGCTGACGTATATGAAAACTTTAGAGCTATGTGTCTAAAAACATACGAACTGGACAGTCTTCATTATTATACATTACCTGGAATGGCATTCGATGCAATGTTAAAGATTACAGATGTGAAATTAGAATTGTTAACTGACATTGATATGGTATTGTTTTTCCAAAAGGCAATTAGAGGAGGAATTTCACAGTGTTCAAATAGATATGGGAGGGCTAACAATAGATATATGGGCAGTGAATACAACCCTGACAATGAAACAACTTTTTTAATGTATTTTGATATAAATAATATGTACGCTGGAGGTATGAGTGCTTCTTTGCCTTACGAAGGTTTTGAGTGGATATCCCAATGTGATATTTACAAGGAAAATATAATGAATTGTCCTGATGACAGTGAATTTGGATACATTCTTGAAGTAGATTTAGAATATCCGAAAGAAATTTTCCATTTTCACAAAGATCTACCACTTTGTCCTGAACATATAATTCCACCAACCTCTGATTCTACTATTCCAAAATTATTAACAACATTATATGATAAACAAAAGTATGTCATTCATTATAAAAATTTGAAACAAGCCGTTCAATTGGGATTAAAAATAACTAAAATTCATCGCTGTTTGAAATTTAAACAATCTAAATGGTTAAAAAAATACATTGATTTAAATATTGAATTAAGAAAACAAAGTAAAAATGAATTTGAAAAAAATGTATATAAATTATATATAAATGCTCCTTACGGTAAAAGTATTGAAAACGTTTTAAAGTATAAAGATATTAAATTGGTGAATAAATGGTCAGGAAGGTATGGGGCAAATTATTATATTTCTCAACCAAATTTCCATAGCTGTACAATTTTTGAAAAAAATATGGTTATAATTGAAATGCAGAAACAAAAAGTTAATTTTAATAAACCAATTTATTTGGGTATGTGTATTTTGGATATATCTAAAACATTGTTATACGATTTCCATTATAACTATATTAAAGATAAATTTCATGACAAAGCAAAATTGTTATATACAGACACTGACAGTTTAATTTATCAGTTTTATACTGATGACATTTATCAAAATATTCGCGAAGACATACACAAATTTGACACATCCGAATACCCTAAAGATAACATTTTTAATATTCCTTTAACTAATAAAAAAGTATTGGGTTTAATGAAGGATGAAAATAAGGGAAAAATAATGACACATTTTATTGGATTACGATCAAAAATGTACACTTTAAAAGTAATTGACAATTTTTCAGAAATAGTAGTTAAAAAAGCGAAGGGAATAAAAAAATCAGCGTTAAAGGAACTAACTTACGATGATTATTATGCAAGTTTATTTAATAAAACTACAGTTGAAATCATTCAAAATTCAATAATTTCAAAAAAGCATGATGTTTTTAATTTATCACAAAGAAAGGTTGCATTAAGTCCTTATGATGACAAGAGAATGATAGATTATATAAATACCGATACGTTGCCATGGGGATTTAACGATAAATAATAATAGTAATAATAATAATAATAATAATATGTAAATAGTAAATCGTTTTTTGTCTTTTTTCAATCTAACAATTTCAATTCAGGAATCAAGATCACTGATGTAAGTTATTTTTTTTAATTGATTTAAATTCGTTAATATATAACTATTATTTTTTTATAGACTCAACTTGAAAAATGGATTAGAGTTTTTGAAAATCAAACACGTTTTAAACGATTAACAACAGACACACAATTACGAATAGTACCAATCACTTTACCTTCACCTCATTATGATAATAACAGATGCGGTACAATGTGGTGTAGAAGATGTAAAAAATTTTTTTGCTTCTGTGAAATATCTATTAAAGAGAATAATAGCGATAAGACTCTGTATTGCAATGAAAAAATGCCAGATTCATAGTTCAAACATTTCACAGAGGTAAGCAATAAAGTTATTTATTTGATTTTTTTTTTTTCAAAAAGATTTTTTTTCTTTTAGCCTCGTATCAATTGTTTCATCCCATCCACAGAAAATTTATTGAAAATGAAGGAGGATATCATTACACACGATGTATCAAGATGTTTTCGATTGTACCAAGCACAACCAAAGTCTAAAGAGGATTGGGAGGTTATGGAAAATGATTTTTCTGATGCGAGGTTGGCTGATGCATGTACCGACAAATATTGGACATACATCAAAGCGGTCATGTGGCATGATATCAAAACTTTTTGTTATTATAAAGACATTAATTATATTACGCATAATTCAAAACGTTTAAAAATAAATTAAATAAAATTTTTGAATTATATTTTGTGTTTTATTACATTAGTTTTAAGGTATTGACAGTTGGCTAGGCTAGGCTAGGCTAGTCTCTTATAAACGCTATTTAGGTACATGCAACATGTAATACACAAATTACATAAAGTTTATCAATTACGTTGATAGCCTCGGCGTTATACGGCTCCATATACCAAATACGTTCACTTGTACGATGCAGGATCGATCCCCACACAAACCACTTTGCTTTTTTTCTACAATTTTCTCAAACAAAATTATTTCAATAAATCTACAAAATCTAATATTATTAGGTAATCAAGTGGAAAGGTAAATCAGGTGACAGGTAGTATAGGTGACAGGTGGAAAAGGTAAAATAGGTGAAAATAAGTGACAGGGAGGATAGGTGATTGAATTGGTGACAAGTTTTGTCAAAGAGTACACCTTCTGGGCATTGTCGATTACAGCTTTGGTACACTATTGCTTTGTATACGTGAAATTAGAGAAGTGGATGGTAGAGTTTTCAAACGGTCCCAGTACCCCGCTTACATTACTACTCAGGTAGTCGGTTAGTCGGTCCTTGGCTACGAAGGGGGTCTCCTACCGAAAAGGTGGCCGCCAGAAGGAAATTCGGCTAGAATAAAGAAATTCAGGTTTAAATTAATTACACACCTAAAGTAAGAAGTAATAGTCCGCGAGTTACGGTCCTGGTTTGGGAACGAGAACCTTCAGCACGATAGGGCAAATTGGGAGAAGCGTGACCAGCCCTTTACCCGATATGCTTAGGTAAGAGATAATTGTTAGCATTTTGTCATTTATTAATTTATATGTATCTGAAGGGTGACCCAATAAAGTTGTATTTGTTTTGTACTTCTTGTTTTATTTCTCAGAGTGAGTGGTGGTACTAAAGAGTAATAACTGCTAAGTGTTCAGGGAGAGATCCCCATAACTTCGTAAAGGTCGAAAAGGCGTTTCGCCCTGGATACGTAGCAGCGACACGTAGGCCAAAATCGGACCTCGTGACATGGTGGAGGCGCCTAGCTTCATTCTCGAAAATAATTCTTCAAAATTATTTTAAAGTACCTATAATGTTTTTTCAATATTTGGTAAAAGATACCACTACCCCGCTCTTAGAAATACAATGAGTTAAATTAAAAAATTTATAAAATATCATTATTAGTAGCGATAAATATCGAAGTCAGTAGGTCAGCCTTCAAATAAACGTTTAATAAGCATTTATAAGGTGAATAAAAGCAAGGTGAAATATAGGCGACAGACAGTCTGGTTAATCCGCAAAATAAGCATTTTTTTTCTCTCATTCTAAGAAAATAACAATAGGAGTATAAAATGAAAATAAATTTAAAAAATAGGTAATATTGAACAAGTTTTTATGGGTTATATTTTTTGGCATGTGACTTAGTGGCTTAATGAAAATTTAAAGAATTTTTTTTTGTTTAAAATAAAGGGGGCAAATTTTAGGAGTATGTGGAACTAGTGAGTTCACTAGGGTGATAGATTTAGGACCTTTAAATATAGTTATATTACAAACAATAATTAGGGTATATGGATTTAGCTTTAAATTTTACTTGAAATTTAATCTTGTTAATCAGTGTGGGTGATTTAAAAAATTTAGTAATTTTTTTTAATATTAAAGGGTAAATGTATGACCTAATTTTTTTTTTGGTTATGAGATTAAATTAATATTGATTAATTTCGATTTAGTTGATTATTTTTGCCAAGCTAATATTTCACCAATCTCGGGTTCAGGCTATAAATGCAACTAATTAGTAATTTGGTATATTTTTTTTGGTAATATTATTATAGGTCTTGATCCTTTGTTATTTTATTTTTATTGATATCATTCATATTTAATTAACATTGTTTTGCAAAGTAATTCAGTTTTTATTAAAAAACTACTGATTTATTAACTTACTTTTATCAGCATCTTATAATTTATTGAAACTTAATAAACAGCTATATATATAATTAAGGACAAACTTACAGTACAGACTTGCAATTACAATGACAAATAAACCCACAAGGCACTAACACTTTTTACCCTTAAACCACACTGTTCATAGTTTCACATTGGACAAGTCACCATTTGTGATAATGTTACCTTCTTCTTTGGAAATCATATCCTCTACCTCCCCCATTTCTGCAATAGCCAGTCAGTCAGAACGTAAGTATTTTGTTTAATTAAAAACGACAAATAAAATTAGTCGTCTTCTTCTTCTTCGTCGAAAGAAAGCAACGTTTTGTTTTTTATCTTCTTGGATTCGCTCTTTGAAGATTTTTTCTTGAGATTTTCTTGAGAATCTTGGTTTTTAGGTGCTTTGAATACAATGGGAGCATTCAAGTCGGCAGGTGTTTCTTCAATTTCTTTGTGTAACCTCTCTTCTTCAATTTGGACTTCTTCAGCCGTTAAATCGCCAGAGTTTAGAACAACAACGGTAGGTTTTTCGTCGGCTTTATCTTCCAAATCTTCCTGCGAAACTTCCCCGTAACCCTCACGTTTAGCATCTACAGTTGGCCCTTCCTTATAACCAGCTTCTATTTTTTAACTTCTTAAGGAAACTAGGTTCGTTCTGTTTTATATAAGCGACATGCCTTTTATACATTGCTTCACTAATAAGTCGGTTTCGAAAATCGTGCTGAAAATTTTTGTAAAAGCTATTAAAGCGGTGACGCAGTGGGGCCACTACAATAAACTGAGCACAAAATTCGAAACACTTTTCCTCCACGGCATCCGCGATGCCACCTTACCACGACCCTTGGAGTCCAGAACTGGTCCCGGTGGACGAAGAGGATCCACCACCTACAAATTAATAAAAATTAAGATTAAAAAACTAAATAAGCAATATTAATCTAACATTTAACAGTAACAATAACAACGACAACCCCCTGACAAATTAATATTCCCTTACATTACCTACCAATTTAATTTATAAAGCAAGGCTTTTCTTAATTTCAGTAAATGAGATGTTGATCTTTAAAAATATTTACAAAATAAACAAAACAAACAAAAAGTAGAGGTGACTGCTGATGCGTTTTGGAGTCAAAACCCAAAAAATACTAGAAAACGTGTTATTAGTTAATAATAAATAAATTAAATAATTCACAGAATGCTTATAGGATAGAATTTAGAAATCCCGAGGAAACCTACAGCCGAAAATGTTTACTAAATATATTGAGATCTCATTAACATCATAGAAATAAAATGGCTCTAGATTTCCTAAGGGATGGCTTAGCTTGGTGTTGGATTAGCTAACCAACATAAGCTTGAGGATTGAATGATTGAATAATAAGTTAATTAACAATTAAAAACATAGGCCTTAAATAATAGTAATAATAATAAACTCAAAAGAGTTTAAGAAATATAAACAGGGAATCAATTGATTTATAAATGAGCTTAACTCACCTGAATCCCACTATTATAGCTCCGACGTTTATCACATTTATGGCATATATCAAAATTAAATTATTTCTTCTGCCATGATCCAAACGCCAAACACAGCAGCAGTCACGCCCTACAATCCATTCTCAAAACCTAAAAAAACAGAGCAGACGTCAGAAACCAGAGGACAGGCAAGCAGTCACTTAATTTCCCAAGTGGAAATGTCAAAATTACAAGGCAAGCAGTCACTTAATTTCCCAAGTGGAAATGTCAAAATTACAAGAAATCACGGTAGGACGGAGCCTACCCTGTATCCTAAGGGCCACTAACGAGGATACATAATTTTTTTAAATTTATTTAATATTAAATTCAATTTTTTTTTAAGAAATAATGCTCCTAAAAGCATAAGAAATATATTTTTAACTTAATCAGGTATTGAACAAGGATGTATGTGGATTATAAGATATTATATAATTTAACTTGAAAATAGGTAAAGAAGTTAGTTAAAGTTAGAAAAATCTTGCTATAGGTTGGGGAAAGATTGGGAGAAAACCCTTATAAAAGGGCTGAAATCTATATCCTGGCCAAAACAAGTTAGTTAGGTATAAAATAAAAATGAGAAAGATTTATGGTTTATAGAAAAAACCGAAAAAGTTAGAGTTAGGAAATAAAAGAAAAAGCTCTGGCATTAGGACAAACCAGAGACATTAAAGTTAGGTAGGAACATAAAAATAGTAGGAAAAAGCTGGCTAAATACTGATTACGTATGGGGAAGGCTGGAAGATATGCTAAAACAGCTGAAGCCTATGACCATACCTAAACAGGAAAATAAAATAAGTTATAATTAAGTAATAAAAGAAAAAATTTGATTGGGGTTAAAATACCCAGGTAAATGTGAAAATAATTAAGCCACATTAGAAAGTTTTTTGAGAAGTATATGAATTGAAATAAAACTTTAAATAAGAAAATTATTGTAATTAGGAGGGCGCCCTAATTGAAAAAGTTAGAAGAAGAAGAAATAGAATCAAATAAATGATTAAAAATAATGAGAGTATTTAGGAAAAACCACGAAATCCACATACATCTATCTACCTATATAATTTCAAAAACAAAGACATACAGAATGCAAATATATATTCAATTTTTTTTTTGTAAAAACAAAAAATTCTTTTCTTAAAACTAGGGAATATAAAGGAAAAAACAAACAATCGTCAACAAAGTTAATTTTTAATAAATTTCTTTTGACACTTTCTTAAGGGACTCGGTTACTTACTTAGATTATCTAATTTAAAATTTAGAAACAGGGACCTAAAATAAAAAGTTTCCAAATGATATAGAGGTTAGCAAATTTTTTTTCTTGAGTATTAATAGTATTAATCAAAGATAAGGGATCTTTTTTAAAGAATAAGAGTAATAAGGTTTTAAAGATATAACTCCTCAGGGTTACCCAACTAAAATAGGAGTAGTTTTGTATTGTATAAATAATAATTTAAGTTAAGGGTTGAAATCATAGATTAGTGGTAGGGAAATACAACAAGTTAATTTTATAAGTGGGATTTTTAAAAAAAAAAAATATTGTTTAAATGGGAAGATATTAGGATTAATTAGTTTTAAATAGATAAATACAAAAAATGTACTCACCACCGTTTTTATTCTTGTGTTTCCGGTCACATGGAGCTAGCACACACATTTCACGAAAGACGACACGGAGCCCTAACTCTGGAGCCATTCCTCGGGATTTAACGGGATAACCTCAAAACGGAACACGTGGACCGGCTAACAGTTACAGTTAATTTGGGAAAAATACATAGAACAGCACTTACCTGTACCAAGAGGAATAAGGTACAATACACGTTTATCCGTAAGGCAAGAAAATACGAGAAATCCAGTTCACAAATTACTCCACAAAAAACTATCCAACATCTTCCACGAGATAGACGAAGTTCATAGTACTAAAGTCGACAGTTGACAGATAGTACCAAAGAAAAAGAAGAAGTACGTTCCATTAGGCGAAAGGTAACAGGTTGCAAGTAGCCAAAAAACACAACCAAGCCTAAACAAATGAGTTTCCCCTTGGGCATATCAGCAACTACAATATGATTCCACTCCAGAATACAGATGACGAAGCAGGCAGCGTATTCCATATCCCACCCGTTGACACAGAGTTCCAGGAACAAACGAACGCATGTCGTGGGCGATAATATGCGATGGTTCCGAGAACACAATAGATGGCACAGAGACGGACTTACCCAAAAATTTAGTACTCATGGAACTTTCGAAGTGTCGAACTTATGACGGTAAATCGTGTGTGTGTGTGAACCAGTATTTTTATACGCGAGAAACTTTATTTAATCGTATTATTATTAATTTTCATTTCTCCATTTCTATTCAGTTTTTTGTTAGTATAGTCATTAGTTTACTATTTGGGTAGATTTTTTTTTTTTTTTTTTTTTTTAGATATCCTAAATCGCCTTCATGTTGTTGATTTTGTAACTTGATTTAACCATTGTAGGGAAGGAAATTTAGGATATTTGGTAACATTTTTTTAGTCAGTGTAGCCTTTCTGTTGAAAATCTACCAAATAAGTTAGGAATTAGGTTATTTGAAAAGCCTGGGGCAGGCTTTAACGGGGAGGGGGCATGTCACGTATCCCAAATATAGTTAAAATATTTGCGAAAAGTTAAAATCTCCTTAAAACAGTTTATTTATCAAAACTATAATAATACAAGTTTATTTATATAATTAATCGAAAACCCAAACATCTAACCAAACCAGGTCGCGCCGCTAAATTTCGCTGATGTGCAGAATCACGAAAGTCAAGGTTAGGTGGCTCAAGCACGAGCCTAACCTAGACAGAAAAGTAGAGCAATTTTACCAAAATAATGATTCTGCACATTCAGCTATCTTTGGTTTTAAAAACGTTCCATGGGCAAAGAAGAGGGTTAGTCGGTTAGTCGGTTAGTCGGTAGTCAGGTAGTCGGTTAGTCGGTCCTTGGCTACGAAGGGGGTCTCCTACCGAAAAGGTGGCCGCCAGAAGGAAATTCGGCTAGAATAAAGAAATTCAGGTTTAAATTAATTACACACCTAAAGTAAGAAGTAATAGTCCGCGAGTTACGGTTCTGGTTTGGGAACGAGAACCTTCAGCACGATAGGGCAAATTGGGAGAAGCGTGACCAGCCCTTTACCCGATATGCTTAGGTAAGAGATAATTGTTAGCATTTTGTCATTTATTAATTTATATGTATCTGAAGGGTGACCCAATAAAGTTGTATTTGTTTTGTACTTCTTGTTTTATTTCTCAGAGTGAGTGGTGGTACTAAAGAGTAATAACTGCTAAGTGTTCAGGGAGAGATCCCCATAACTTCGTAAAGGTCGAAAAGGCGTTTCGCCCTGGATACGTAGCAGCGACACGTAGGCCAAAATCGGACCTCGTGACAATATTAGGTTTTAGACCATGCACCACTTTTTATAAAGAATAACTTTTTTTCATAAAACTAAGAATAAAAAAGTTTCCCATATGATGCCGACTTAATTGGACACACTATATAACAACTAGGATCAAAGTTGACCGATCAAACTCTAATCCAAGGCATCACTATGTTATAAAAACCTTACTTAAAGGAGCTCAGAAATAATTAATTAAGAAACTAATTGGAAAATGTTCCGATTAATTGATTGAACAAAAGTAATTAAAAATTATTGGCAAAATTTGTTAGCGGATTATTAAATTATGCTTTTAAAATGCCAAAAAATTAGAGGAAATAAAAAAGTAAAATTGGAAAATGGAGTGAAAATTTTTTTAAATTTCCTCAAAATAAGGGACAGTGAATTAGTGCAACTAGTTTTAAATATGGATTAGTTAAAAATATAGGTTTCGGTTATTATTTTATTTAAGGGATTCAACTTATAACCTTTAAAGTTAACTTTTAAACATCCTTAGCGCTCCCAGCGATTACTATCTGTTTGCAAACCTAAAAAAAGATCAGATTTGTAATTTAGAATTTATAAATTTAACAAGTAAGTGCAAAAAAGGATTTAAATCTTTATTTTATTTAGTTTTTCACATATAAATTAAAATTTGAGGTTTGGTTAATTCTTCTTTTTATAGTGCATCTCCTAACAGAGGTTTGCTATCATCACAGCAATGGTGATCTTGTTGACTGCAGCTCTGAACAGTTGAACATTGCTACAGTTAAACCAATCCCTCAGGTTCTTTAGCCAGGACACACGGCGTCTGCCAATGCTCCGCTTTCCACTAATGTTTCCCTGGACTATCAGTTGGAGACGTGTGTATTTCTGTCCTCTCATTATATGACCCAGGTATTGGATCTTTCTTTTTTTCATGATGTTAGTGATTTCTCATTCCTTCTGCATCCGGTTAAGCACTTCGGCATTAGTAATTCTATCGGTCCAAGAAATACCCCACATTCTACGGTAACACCACATTTCGAATGCTAGTAGTTTGTCGATGTGGTTTTTCTTGAGGGTCCATGTTTCAACTCCATACAAGAGCGTGGAAAAAACATAACAACGCAGCATCCTCATCCTAAGTTTCATGTTAATATCCCGACTCGTAAATAACTTCTTCATTTTTACAAATGTTGATCTGGCTATCTCTATCCTCGTTCTTATTTCTCTTGTTTGGTCACCCGATTGTTCTATCCAAGTTCCTTGATATTTATATGTGGACATTCTAAAATAATATAGTAAAATATGCCTAAGGTTGTGAAATAAATCACACTTGTTCCCAAGAACAAAGACATTAAATGTCCTACACTGCACCAGCGTCTGGACTTCAACAACTACTCCTTGGGCTATATGCCCCCCCAGATATTGAATTACGAAAGTCCAGACGTGGTTTGGCGCCCGACCAAGTCGGGGCTTTAAGCCAAAAACTTTGATTTTATTATTAAAGGAGCTTGCCATCTTTATACCGGTTTCGACATTATAGTGCCTCGTCAATAAGGAGTAGACTAGCTCGAATTTCTATCTCTAAAGAAATTCTGTAGATCGCTTTGAACCCACCAACTCTTAGTACAAACGGTTAAGTCGAGAAAGAGGAGGTGAGTGCAACGCCATCCTCACTTTTATAATAAAATCAAAAGCTTGCAAAACTATAGAAAACTCTAACGACGGTGGAATTTTTTGAACCATAAAAATACCAAAAAAGGACCATGGGCGTACCAAAACTGCCTAAGGTTGTGAAATAAATCACACTTGTTCCCAAGAACAAAGACATTAAATGTCCTATACTGGCAAGCTCCTTTAATAATAAAATCAAAGTTTTTGGTTTAAAGCCCCGACTTGGTCTGGCGCCAAACCACGTCTGGTCTTTCGTAATTCAATACCTGGGGGGGCATATAGCACAAGGAGTAGTTGTTGAAGTCCAGACGCTGGTGCAGTGTAGGACATTTAATGTCTTTGTTCTTGGGAACAAGTGTGATTTTTTCACAACCTTAGGCAGTTTTGGTACACCCATGGTCCTTTTTTGGTATTTTTATGGTTAAAAAAATTCCACCGTCGTTATAGTAAAATATAATAAAAACTAGTTTTCAATATTTTTTATACCTCGGAACCATGGTACGTAGTGGAGAAATCTGTATGATGAACTAACATTATTCTTACCTATTCTATTTATCCATGCATTTTAAAAGGGTAATTGCGAAACATTCTGTATCTCAAGAACCAATTTTGGTTTCCTTAAAAATATACGTACATATTCTTTTTTTATTATTTTATTTTATGTAAAAAAAATTAAAACAATATTATCTGACCATACAGTCCCCTAAGTTACAATTAAATATTTTATGTTCTATATAATTTTTCATTTTCCTTTTGAACCCTTTTTAATTAATTGATTGTTAATTTTTGTTCCTTTTAACTCGATAAAATAGTTAATGCTAATTCGTTTAATTGATACTTAAACATTTTTTTGTATTTCCAATGGCTTTCCGGTCACAAACTTTTTGATTTTCATTAAGAGCAGTTGTAAATACAACAAAGCGTATTTGTGGTCAATAACCCTTTGTTAAATTAACTGTGAAAATATACCGTAGAGACCGATGTCAGAAAATACAATTAGCCGTCGCTCGTTAGCTGTACTAAAAGGACCTCTCGTGTCTTACTTGTATTCTCTAACAATTAACAGAAGTTAATCATATTGTACAAAGCCGGGAGTTAATTCTGCGTATCCTGACGAATATTGAGGAACTAGGAGCAGAGTTCGAGCTCGTTATTCGACAGAAACTCGCGGATAATGGTATACAATTGTCCTCTATTTTGGATAGTTTATATAAATGGGAGAACCCAAAGAGAGAAACACTACTTGTTATACAAATGTAAATTGTTTCTAACGAATTTAGTTTCGTAATAAAAATAACCACCAAAATAAGAAAAAAGGGATGACTATGAAGTTCACACCATGTTTGTTGGAAATATGTTGGAGTCTATTTGCAATATTTTCCTTGTTTCTAATTATTAGTACTTGTTTAAAACAGTAACAATAACAATTAACTAGATCATATATTTATTAAAGAAAAACGTGGAGTAATAGTATATTATTCAATGAATTTGGGTGTGTTATTTTATTACACGTGGATGAAGCACGTAGCACGAGAGAACTGCGAGTGAGTGCTGTAAACATCCGAGTGTAATAAAATAACCACACAACGAGCTGAATATAATACTTTATCTACTACTGTCGAGAAATAATAGACAAGTTATACCTAAAAACATTTATTAAATCAAATCAAGAACATAACATTTTTAAAGGCTAAAGGAACTATTATTCGAATATAGGTAAATACTTATATATTGTAATGTTTTTATTTATTTTTTTGTTATGATATTTTAATTACTTTAATTTTAAATTTAATTTTTTTATTCATAAATTTCCCAACTTAACTCAATCTCAGGGTCAAAAAAAAAATAAGTGAGTTCAGTCAAAGTACAGGTTTGAAAATAAATAAATTTACCCTTGTAAATTGTTTATAAAAAAAAATTAAATTTTATTTACCCTCCTAGTTCCAAAATTTCCAATTTTAATATTCCCTTGAAAAACCTGTTTTCCCAGAATTTATACTATTATAAATTTCATTACAATTTTATTTTTTTTATAATTGATGAAAATTTTTAACACACTGTTACTGAAAAATACTATCTAATTAAAATTACAACATACATGCAAAAACACTCATTCATTCCTTATACTAAATTAGATGTCATACAAACTGTCAAAAAAAAAACTTTAACTTAAAACTTCAAAACCCCAATTCAACAAAATTATTCCAAACACAAAACTATTTTTGACAGTCTGTTATACATAAGTTAAATTAACAATCTAAAATTAAGAAAATTTATACCACAACAACAATATAATAGTTTTTAAATACCTTTTCATGAAAACACTGTATAGTATTTCACAATCAAAAGAAACTCTTCTTTTGATTTCAATCTACTTCCATATCTCCTCTTCTCTTAATAAAGTCCTTTTCTTTTTTCTTTTAACTCAAAAATTGTCTTTGAATAATACTGAGTCTAATGTAGGTTCCATATCAATCTCGTAATTATAAAGTTTCTGGGATAACTCAAAAATTTCTTCATTATCAAAAAATAATTTTTTTCAAAGGTAATACCACGAGTCCTCCAAATTTTATCGATGAAATTTTTGGTTTTCACGAAAACGGCTTTATTTGGAAAAACCACGAAAACAAACTGATTGATAAAATCACGAGTCCGCAGGACGAGTGATTTTATCTCAAATCAGTTTGTTTGAGTGGTTTTGCCTAAAATAAAGGCGTTTGAGTATGAAGATCAAAAATTTAATCTATAAAATTTCAGAGGACGAGTCGTATTTGAAAGGATTATTTTTGAATCATTTTGTATTAAAAACAGAGAAAGACACTTTACACTCAAAAGTTCGATATTTTCTTTTAGATTTAAACGCCAAATATTACAAACGTAATATAAGTTGCCTATCTAGTAGTAGGCATTTAAAATTATTTATTAAGTGTAACGTTTAGACGTTTTGACATTATGTTAGTTTTAAACGAATTTATAGATGGAGCTGTGTTGTATTGACAATAAACAAATAAAAACAGGTTAGTTTACAAATATATTTTAAAATGTGGGTATTAACATAGATTTGCAATACATTTTAGTATAATAATAATTGATAAATGTTTACATTTGACATCTCAAAAAAGGTAAACATAGTTTAATCAAAAAACAAAAACGACGAAGCGGTTTTATCAGTATAAAACACAATGATTGGTTAGGATCCTGAGCTGTTATTGGCTGAAACCACAAAATCTGACTGTTTAGACAGATGAAAAAAATAATCATTCAAAATTTTTTTAATTGCCTTCTCGTCTATTTTTATCAACAACCCTCACTTTTTTTTTATCCCATCAAATTTAAAAAATCAAATTAGAAAAATTTACCAATCAAAAATGTTGCTATTTCAGTTGGCAATATTGCCTCTTAATATTCCCCCTTTAAAGATGACATTTTAAAATTTTGACACACAAACCATGCCATATTTCATGTCATTTCATATCATAACAATATATTAAACTAATTCTTATTTATAATAAATTATTTGTTAAAATTCAATGCTATGTTGCTGCGATTCAAGAAATTAATTGTTGCAGGTCCAGCTACAACACCAAAATTCATATTGTGATCTGTATTTGATATGAAATTACTAGAACTAGCATATGTTGTTGGATTATTATTATTAATTTGGAATACTTGAAATATCCATTTCAACAAATTTGATAAAGCTTTTAGTGAATGACTTCTATTCGAATTAATTTAATAGACATTTATTTGGCATTAACGTTTAAATTAAAGCTCGTGTCGCAGATTAAATTCAAATATGTACTTGATCTTCCTTATAATTATTAGTTAATAAACTCAACTCAACATCCACACTCAAAATAGAATAGAAGAAATATCCTACTAAAATCCAATACGTACAAACAGGACTACAGTTTGTGTAAAAGGTGAAAGTAAACATCCATAAGGTATTTTGAATTAACTCTCTAATTATTAAAAGATTTTAAAAGTAGCAACACAAGTGTACAACCCATAACTAACCTCAATTTAAGACTGATTCTTAATAGTGTTTCAGAGGTCAGGGTTGCCAATTTTGTAGTAATTTAATGCGCCAAAAATTTAAATATTATCTAATTTTAAGTAGAGACATTGTATGAATGTTGGAGTGAGTGAAATAGTATTAATATAAGGCTTTTGTTTATGATTTTTGACAAACTGTTCCCATTTTCTTGTATAATTAAATAAATCATTTTTAATAGTTTTCAACAACAAATTTATTTTCTCATACAAACATTATTAACATCACCTGTGGTGTAGAAAGAAGGGGGTTCTATAAAGTCTGATCCAAATTAAAATATTCCCTGAGATAAATCATTTAAGTATAGTAACTACAAAAACTATTATTAATAAATTTCATTATTCTGAACATAGCCGAGGCGAAAACATAAAAATTTGGAACTGGGGATTTTTTGGAACGAGAAATCGTAATCTGGTACCTACTTCGATGTAATCATGTAACTGATCCCTAAAATGCGATTATCTCGTACGTAAAGTTTTGAGGTTAATAACAAGTATACTTTTTACTTTACCATAGGTAAAGTATTGTAATCGCAAAAAAAAAAGTTCAGCTTTCAGTGGATTTACATGTTTTGAGAACCCCTAAGTCATTTCAGACCATTTCCAGAAAATGTATGTATGGAGTATGAAGTATGGAGTATGGAGTACGGAGTATGGAGTATGGAGTATGGAGTATGGAGTATGGAGTATGGAGTATGGAGTATGGAGTATGGAGTATGGAGTATGGAGTATGGAGTATGGAGTATGGAGTATGGAGTATGGAGTATGGAGTATGGAGTATGGAGTATGGAGTATGGAGTATGGAGTATGGAGTATGGAGTATGGAGTATGGAGTATGGAGTATGGAGTATGGAGTATGGAGTATGGAGTATGGAGTATGGAGTATGGAGTATGGAGTATGGAGTATGGAGTATGGAGTATGGAGTATGGAGTATGGAGTATGGAGTATGGAGTATGGAGTATGGAGTATGGAGTATGTAGTCCGGAAAAATTTGTATGCGCTCTAACTCCAACTGCGATCGAAATTTCCTAACCAAATTTTATATTTAGCATTTTTACAACATGCTAATGAGCTGATTAGATTTTGGGCAAAATCGGACAACCGGAAGTGGGGGTTTACTCTTGAGAATTTTCAGATTTTCGCAATTATTATCGTTTCTATTATGTTTATGTAAAAATATTAAGAGAAAAAATTTATTTTAAATTAAATTTACTATAAATTTTGTTTAAAAACTTTTTTCAAATCTTGTATTATAAGCGAGTTAAAAATAAAATATGGAATAACATAGTTGCATAATAGCGCAATAATCCATTGTGTTTTAAATAGTTATGAGAAAGAATTCAATTGTACCAAAAATAGACAATTAAGAAAATTTAATAATCTAATTGAAGGAAAAAGTTTTTACAACCTTAGAAATTCAGAACAAAATTTAAATACGGTAATAAATATTTCAAGTAGAGATCTTAATCACACAGAAAATTTATTATTGGCTAAAGGTTTAAATTATTCGGTAACTCCAAAATATGTACCAAAATTTGATATTATTAGTTCTATAGAAAACGCTTCTCAAAATTTACCAACTGACTTAAGCAACGAATACAAGGTACATTGCAAAATTGAATTAGAAAAATCTTACAAAATTAATCAAAATTTAACCTCCGCAGAATTTAAATCAATAAAAAATTTAAAAAATGACAATACAATTAAGATTTTACCGGCAGATAAAGGTAACGCGACGGTTGTCATGAACAAAACAGATTATGATAACAAAATTAACGAAATTATTGAAAACGGTAGCTATTCAAAATTAAATAAAGATCCAACTACTAGTATTGAAAACAAAATTTACAAAACTTTATATAAAAATAAAAAATTCCTAAGTGATAAAGAACGAAGATCTCTTACTTCTCATTATAGTAAACCTCCACATTTTTATGGTTTACCCAAAATTCATAAAAAACAAATACCGTTAAGACCAATAATAAGTTCTATAAATTCACCTTGTCTAAATTTAGCAAGATTTCTACTTAAAATAATAGATCCGTTATCAGGAAATACTAATTCCTTTATCAAAAATTCATTTTTTAGAAAAATTATCAAAAATCAAAATTACAAATTCAGATATAATGGTTAGTTTTGATGTAGTCAGTTTATTTCCAAATGTTCCTGTCGATAAAACTCTTAATCTTGTGAGAAAAAAGTTGACAAGTGATAATACATTAATAAATAAAACTAAATTAAGCGTCTCAGCAATTCTAGAATTATTGGAACTATGTATTAAAACTACATATTTTCAATTAAATAGTGATTTTTATCAGCAAAAATTTTGGCATGGCAATGGGTTCTCCTTTATCACCAAAATTGTGTGATATTTTCATGGAGAATTTTGAAATGGAAATTGTAAACAAACAAAATTTAAGACCTTCTGTCTGGTTTAGATATGTAGATGATATCTTTGCAATTTGGCAACACGATAGGGAAAATATTGATACATTTTTATATACTATTAATAATTCGGAACCTACTATTAAATTTACAATTGAAATTGAAAATAATAAAAAATTACCGTTTCTTGATGTACTAATACACAATAACAACAATTGTTTTGATACATCAGTTTTTAGAAAAGAAACACATACAAATAGATATCTAAATTTTAATTCAAACCACTCAATTTGTGTTAAACGAGGTATTGTCAAATCTCTTTCCGATAGAGCAAAAACAATTTGTTCAAATGACAATATCTTAAATAATGAATTATCACTTGTTAAATCTGTCTTGATTAAGAACAACTACCCAAGTAAATTTATAAATCGTGAACTTTACCGAGACATCAAAACTAAAGATCAAAATTTAAACCCCCCAATAATTCTTTCAAATATAGTAAAAATCCCTTGTATTCCAAAATTATCCGAAAAAATTAGAAAGATTGGCAATAAATTTAATTTAAAAACAGTTTTTCAAACTAATAATACATTAAAATCTTTAATAGTAAATACAAAACCTTTTAACGAAATTCAAAACACAAAAAATTGTATTTACAAAATTCCATGCGAATGTAATAAATTTTATATAGGAGAAACATCTAGACCTTTTCATATTAGACTTAATGAACACCAATCGTATATTAAAAATAAACAATTCGAAAAATCCAAAATATGTGAACACGCATGGGATTCTGGTCATAAAATACAATGGAATTTTTCAACTAGATTATTAAAAGAACCGAATAATTATAACCGCAAAGTTAAAGAAGCAGCATTGATATGCTTAAATAATAACGAATGTGTTTCTAATTGTTCGGTTGATATTTCAAAAATTTGGATACCTATTTTACAAAAAGAGTTAATTGCGAAAATAGTATCATAAGTTTTTATCTGGTTTTTTCTTATGATAATATTAATAAGAAAACTTCATTTATGACGAAGTATAAATTCTCTTATAATATGCAAATGCGCTATCCTTTCAAAATTCGTTCCCAGAAACGTCACAAAAATATGATTGAAACAGATTTTGACATCTTCAATCTCAAAATCTTATTCTATGTATACTATGTTGATGTCATATTTTTGCAAGATTATCAAGTGTTCTGTTTCTAGTAAATTTATTTATTTTATGTCATTTTGATAACGGCTTTCGGTCTGGAAAGCCGAAACGTCAATAAAAAAACTTTTTTTAACAAATAAGTGGTTTTAATCCAGTGGAAAGAGAGAGAAATTAGAAGTGTTTTGTTTCATGGAGAAAATTGTACGCTCTTGCCAGGCATGGCCTGCCTTAAATATGTACGAGTAATTGGATTATAAGCCCGTATGGCCGTTAAAGTATGGTAAAGTCATGTGCATGGCCACATCCGATTTTTTTCTACTAAAGTAACGTGGCTTTAATATTCTTTTACAAAAATAGCGCTAACTTAAACAGCAAAACAATTTCTCGCACATTTATGCCACAAATGTGGCCTAACTAGCGCCATCTACAAAATAAATCGAAGTAGGTACCAGATTCTGAATTCTCGTGCCCAAATCCCCCAGTTCCAAATTTTTATGTATACATATCCAAAAACGCTATTGCAAAAAAAAGTTATTGCAAAAAATAAATTTTAAAATTTAACCTTTAATACCCTGTATATTCCTTATTAGCAACATTTTATTATATCAAGTTGGTTCAAATCGTAATATTTTAAAGTGAGGAATCTACCATACTTCTATGTACAGTTACTTAATGACCACCCTGTATATATCGCAACTTCGATTGGATGGCTATTACGTAATAATCACTAAATCTACCCCTACACAGTAAGAAGAACTTCATTTTATTTTTGCCTAGTTATAGTCTCGTAAAGTTTACCGCTGGGAACCACTTAATAGTTTTATAATATTTTGGTGTCACTGAAGGTGTTTGAAACGTTATAACAAATAAGCGAGACTACCTCAAAGTAGCAGAAACATTAAAGTGGAAAATAATAGTCACACCAAAATAACTTTAAAGTTTAATTTCTAAACGCAAACATTTGCAGCCATTTTTGAGATCGCCATAATGAGAAAAATAAACGCGTTAATTAAATAGTTATTTATGTGCCAAGGACGAAAAACTGTCTATTATAGTCGAGTCTGCAAGTTGATAGCCGAGGCTAGCAAGCAGGCGAGACAATAGACAGTTTTTCGCCGAGGCGCATATTACATTTTTTCGTTGACCTCTACAAAAACGTACTAATTTCCGAAAGAAAAATCGACCATTTTTGAAGGCAAGAATTTTTCGCCCGCAAACACTTTTTGTCCGCTGTGATCACTAGGATACGGTGCGAGTCATTTGAGGACGAAAAGTACTTGCCTTCAAAAATAATTGACTTTTCATTCGGAAATTAGTACGTAAAATCTAATTTTTTGTAGAGGTTGACGAAAAAAACTTGGGCTTGAAATTTACTACATTTCCATACATAATTATAATTAATGATTTTAATAACAAAAATTGATAAAAACACAGTTTGAAATATCTAAGTATTTAATTTCCATGACTTTGTAAATGTTTAATATTTTTCGATAAAAAAGTATCAAAATAGTTTCATTTGGACCTAATGAAATATTCTTAACCTGATCTTTAAATAATTAATTTTATCTGTGTAAAAAATTGGTAATTTTTTGACGCTTCATTTAACGTTCCTTGTTAACCACGGGTAAAAAAACTTTATAATCAGAGTAATGTTCTCACTGCCAAAGATTGGCTTTCAAGCGTAGATTTGATAATTTTCTTACGGAAATAAATATAAATAAAGTGTTTTGTGCTATTAACCCTACTAGGACTAATTTCAGAATAAAAATATTGGATACAAATAATCTTAATGCCAGCCTTTTTTGGCAAAATCATCTTACGTACATATGTAGAAAACCTCTTACAAATAACAAAAACAATATTACTCAAATGAAAAAAAACCAGGAAATATTTGTTGTTATTCTATTCTTATACTTTGCGAAAAGTCTACTTCAGTATTAAAAAACGTTATGAACCTTTTCCGCTTTAAATATGTTTCCTGCCTTTTTGTGTTCGCATAACATCAATGTGCCATTAACTTTTACTAAAAGCTTCTATACGGTCACTGAACTGACAAGGTATTTCTGTTTTCATAGTTGCAAATATTAATTATGTACGTAAAACCAGTTTATTAGATGAAATTTCTTCGTATGTTGATCTATTGTTTGTCGAGAAAGACCGTGTAGAAGTTGAGTACACATGAAAATTAAATACAAGGATTAAATGTGCAAACTGAAAACCGAGCACAAAACTATAAAGCTAAAGTAATGTGTAAAATCGTATTTACCGGTATTAAAATATACAATGTGTAATACAGGGTGACCCAATAGGATTAGCTGTCGGCCATATTTCAGGAACCATTTGTAGTAGAACGGTGGGAACAAAATTTCATTGACTAAATTTGACAAAGGAGTACAAATGAAAACCGTCATATTACGGCGGGTAGAGTAGAAGTTGTAGGGCAGCAAAATCACTTTGTTATATCTCTACTCATATTCCGGGTCTTTTTCCTCAAATTATCAGCTCAATCGTATTAGTTGTGTGCAGTAGCGAACCCCGACATCCTTTCACATCAGCTCATAATATACCGCGCCCAGCTGGTCCCACCATTATTGTATAGTTCTTGTTGCGTTTGACATGAATCTTCGTCCAGTAATGTCTCCAATTCTGAATCCGGTCTTGGTGGTTCTTTATCTTTCACGCCGAAATCACCTATTTTATAGCTTTGAACCCATTCTTTCTAATAGCGGCCTCATCATGAGTTTCAATAACCATTCGACGCACCTGAGACATTGAATTAAAGGCAAAAACTAAAACTTCCTACAATTGACGCTTATTTGGCCCAAACTTCGACCTATTCGCACACAAGAGTATATGTAGTCGAGTCAAATTAGCATGAAAAAAATGAAAAACTAGGATCTTTTTGGGGAGAAATGTTCTGGGAATCATCTGTAACAAAACGTACATCTAACCTCTGTACGCTCACAAATTTCTAATTGTTTATTTAGTAAATCATACAGTTGTTAGAGTATGTTCATCAATACCACAAACCGTTCATTGAAAATGTCTGAAAAATGTTCTCTTGGGGGTTTTCGAGGTCGCTCTTTATCATGTTGAAGGTTTTTGCACACAATTGTTTATTGTTTAATTGTTGTAACCTGGCTAATTAACAAATTAATAACTCTACGCCCGAAATAATTAGAGAACCAGATTTTTTTCCAACAACTGCGGTCCATTGCCACAAGGTTGTTGCACATAATTGTTTATTGCTCAATTGTTGCAACCTGGCTAATTAACAAATTAACAACTCCGTTCCGGCGTCTGTTGAAAAACCGGAATTTTCCATAAAAAATGCTCATTCAGGTCTGAAAACCTGGTAGACAATAGATAATTTGTTAGTTAACCAGGTTGCAACAATTGAGCAATAAACAATTATGTGCAACAACTTTGTGGCAATGGGTCTCCTCAAGAACCCGCAGTTGTTGGAAAACATTCTGGTTCTCTAATGCTTCCGGGCGTAGAGTTATTAGTTTGTTAATTAGCCTGATTACAATAATTGAACAATAAACAATTGTGTGCAACAAACTTCAACATGATAAATAGCGACCTCGAAAACCCCCAAGAGAACATATTCCCGACATTTTATTTGATATTTTCCATATGTTCATCAATACTCTAACAAAACTGGATCACTTGTTAAATAAACGACTAGAAATTTGCAAGCGTACAGAGGTTAGATATACGTATTAGTGGAGTAGACGAGTGGTAAACCGCGAGGTCCATTTTGGTGTACAGACCTCGTCTATTAGTAGCCATTACTCAGCCATTACTAGCCATTAGTAGCAATTACTCGTCCATTAGTAGCCATTAGTAGCCATTACTAGCCATTAGTAGCCATTACTAGCCGTTAGTGAGCCATTACCGGCCATTACTAGCCAATAGTGAGGCGCCATTAGTAGCCATTAGTGTACAAAAATTTAACTCGTGGTATACCCCTCGGGAGTAGATCTAGTTTTGAAAGCGAAGTCGCTCTTTTCGAAAAAAATTTTGTGTGATTTCATAGATTCGAGGTCCCTCTTTCACGTGATCACTATATGAAAGCTAAGCAAGGTGTGGAGGGGGGCAAATTAACATGTAAAGATATGGAAAATCGGTTTTTCGCATGTTACTCGCTGAGTTTTATTCGGATTGAAACGACTTCTACATATAAAATAAAGTGCTCGCGAAAACGCTTAAACTGAATTTTAACCCGTCTAAATCGGTCTAACGGTTCTCGAGCCTAGAGCCGTGTTCGCGTTTTTCGCACGGAAGAAAGTGACTTCGAGACTTGATTTTTTTTCCTCCGATAGATAGTCATGACCCAAGTATTGTGTCCAAATTTCAACCCGCTGGTTTAATTTGGGGGGAGAGGGAGCGAAACACTGTTTAATTTTTTACTCGAGGTAACATTTTTAATTCTTGACCAATCCGGGTCAGCAAAATGGCAAATGCTTTCATGAGGACACTGCTACAGGATGAATTAAGGAGATGATGGTTTTCGCGAAAACGGACAAATGGCGACCGAATTTCGGATTTTGCAAATTTTATTTTTCGATTTTCGCAACGAAAGAGTTAAAGGGAAAAGTTTTTATAAACCATCGGTTGCGGAATTTTTTTCTCTTTGATTTGAGCCCTACAGGGACTCGATCCAATAACCTGGAATGGAGAGAGGGGGGTAAACGCTTTTTGTCCTGTAAAACGGCAACGGATTGGGTTAGTTCTAAATTTTTTTACCGCAAAGCTCTATCTATATTAGGTCCTACGAGAATGTGTGATATATAAAAACGAGTGCGCCCGCTCAATCGCCGTGAAATTAGATGCCGGAATAGTATTTGTGAGAGAGCACATAGACAATGTGAGAGAGACGAGAGATGAACGGGAGCGCTTAGCTCCTATCCCGGCTTCTAATTTTACAGCAACTCAGTGAGCGCGCTCGCTTTTATAAATATATCACGCACACCTGCGGTCCTCTATAGACTTAGAGCTTTGTGGTAAAAAAATCTTGAAGGAGAACTAATTGTCCTTGAAAATGAGCCTAGCACAAAGTCACTAACCCTATCACTTGCCCTTCTACAGGGCAAAACGCGTTGACCCCCCTCCACCCTTCCTGATTATTGGATCGAGTTCTTGTAGGGCTCAAATCAGAGAGAAAAAAAATTCCGCAACCTATAGCTCATAACAAATTTTTCTCATTTTACTCTTTCGTTGCAAAAATCGAAAAATAAAATTTGCAAAATCCGAAATTGCGTCGCCGTTTGTCCGTTTTCGCGAAAACCAGCATCTCCTTAATTCGTCCTGTAGCAGTGTTCTTATGAAAGAGTTTGCCATTTGGATGACCCGGATTGGTCAAGAATTAAAAATGTTACATCGAGTCAAAAATTAATCAGTGTTTGCCTTCCATCTCCCCCCAAATTTAAGTAGCGGGTTGAAATTTGGATACAATGCTTGGGTCATGAATATCTATCGGGAAGAAAATCAAGTCTCGAAGTCACTTTCTTCTATGCGAAAAACGCGAACACGGCTCTAGGTGTGTTCTCGCCGGCGCCGAGGCGAAAATCCATATACTTTCAAATCGCAATATCTCAAGAACCGCTAGATAGATTTGGACGGGTTAAAATTCAGTTTAAGCGTTTTTGTGAGCACTTTATTTTATATATAGAAGTCCTTTCGATCCGAATAAACCTCAGAGAGCTACGTGCGAAAACCGATTTTCCATATCTTTACATTTTAATTTACCTCCCCCCCTCACTTTCCACCTCCCTTAGCTTTCATATAGTGATCACGTGAAAGAGGGACCTCGAATCTATGAAATCACAAAAAAATCGAATAGAGCAACTTCGTTTAACGGGTTTTTATCCGCCAGAACGACTCCACTATTTTGTTACAGATGATTTCCAGAACATTTTGCAAAAACACGCATGTCAATCGGATTTCTCCCCAAAAAGTTCCTAGTAAAATGCTAATTTGACTCGACTTATGATGCCGATAAAAGTTCACAAAATTAATGATGAGTTGTTGACAGATTTGTACTCCTGATATTTATAGATCGTAGAACGGCCCTTAGATAGCTTAACTGAGCACCAAAAAGAAATCTGCTTATTTTGTAACGGTTTCATTTTTTCCCCAGATTCTAAATTATTTTTTGGATGCCCCTGGTATCAATCTTTTTTTTATTTTGACAGTAGTGACTGACGTTAGGAATGGATGACAATTCCTAACTGTTCTAGTTTATTGTAATTTTGCGTTTTACTCCAATATATCCACCGTTTTAGTTTTAAAAGGGTGTTTAATTTTTGGTATGCGTTAATATTTAGATTTTATAGTAAAAATTGTAAAACGAACGTTGACGATAAGTTCGTTTGTATTTTGATTTGGATCTTTTGGAAAGTCGGTAATGTAGATTTTATTTTCGAATTGCTATTAGGATTGGTCCTAAAGGTCACATGACTGACGCCAAATTTTCCAATTGGTTACGGAAATTCAGAGATTTGGAGAGGATGCGCGGTTTTTGTTTTAAAAAGTTTGGTTGTTGACGAACAGCTTGAAAATTTAGACAAGCGTCGGTTTATTTTTTCATTTGGAAGAAGCACTTATATAGTGGCAAATTGCCATCCCTAAGTTGTTTGGGGGATTAAAAGTGCCATTCCATCTGCGAACAACTTGTAGGTGACATTTTGGTTTGTTATATACTGTTAAGTATTGGGATACTCGCCTTTGTTCGCTCGACTGTCGTCGGATTATTGGAAGAATTTGCCGTACTTGTAAGACAACTCTACTGCCTAGCTGATTTCTGTTGACTATTGGAAAATTTGATTTGGATTTTATTATTTGGAAACTTTATTTTGGATTTGGTCTACTGGAAATTAATTTGATTTAGATTTGGTACATAGAAGATTTTAGAAGTCAAACGGTTTGATAAATTTATTTTTTTGTATTCTTTCGTCAATGTTTTGTTGAGTTGCATTTTTTGTAGTTTTCTTGTTATCGCCCTTAATTTTAAGTGTTATCATTCCATTCAGCATTGGTACCACAGCTAAATGAGAACGTTTCTGTTATTTAGTTGTTTTTGAACCATATTTTTTGTTTTTGAAATTGCCATTTGAACATTTTTATATTTAATTTTCGCACTTTTATATATATTTAATTATTTGTTTGGGATTGGGGTTATTTGTTTTAATAAATCGGTGATATATTGGAGTTTTGTCTTGCATTTACCCCTTTTGTTGGTTTTCAGAGGTAAATTAGGTCAGATAAGCTAATTTAAATCAACTGGCGCCTCCCGAGCACATAAAAAAAGTAAGTTTTCGATCAATATTAAAAATTGGAACCACGACCGTCTCCACTACAGAGCTACGCCGATAGGCATAAGGTTGAGATCGACAACCCACCTTTATATGTAGCCCTATATTGTTTTATAGGCGTATAGGGCGTTACATATTTTGGCTGGCCCAATGTGGGGCTCGATTTATTGAAACTTAAGAGTAATTTAGTGATAACCCAAGTGTTTTTTTAATATAAAAGTGTGTTTATTTATTTTTTATTGGTGTAGTGATTATTTCTTTAATGGAAAATACAGTACAAGAAAACAAGATTTGAACGACCAAGTCCCCAGACAGCAGCAGAACCGTATTGAAAATATTTTATGTGGTATTAGTTGAATTTTTAGATTGTAGTTTTGATGTATAGTTAATTGAAATTTACTACAGTAAAATTGAGTTTTATTTGACCCTAAAATAAAGAGACCTTCCCGAGTTTCATTTTATGAAATATTGGTAATATTGTTGGTATTGGGGTATTGTATATAATTTTATTTTTCTTGTTTTTTGGTAATTAATATTTAGCAAAATGGCCTTTAAGATGACCATTAATAGATTGGACAAGGATGAGTTACAGTATGAGTTGAGTATTCGAGGTGTTGAATTAGGGAGTGTTGATGAGATGAGACGAAGATTGGCTACTACTCTGCGACTCGAGAAAACTGGTTCTTCTTATAGCTATCCGCCCCATCCATTTTCTTTTCAGGATGATCGTGCAGCAGTAGAAAAGAAATTGCAAGATATAGAGACACTTTTAGGTGTTTTTGATGGACTTCCTGGTAGTTCAGAAGCACTTAAGTGCGAGACTAAGGTCCAACATGTCCTTGGTAGGATTGATAAGATGGCACCTGGAGATGATGAAGAGTTGAAGGCCAAAGGAACTATGTTAGGCAATATTCTCTCTTTAGGTGATGTTTTCTATAATAAGTTACATCCAGATTCTACAGATCCTGTACCACCAACCTTAGATGTTGTAACAAGTTTGAGTCAGTGTGTGTTGTCAGATTTTTGTCCTAGTTCGTCTCCTAACCATGCAATTCATCAGAATTTGGGTAATGTACCTAGTGTTTCAAGTTCTCAGATGGTACCACCCCATAAGTGGGGAATAGAGAAATTTTCAGGCGCTATGAAGTCTCTTTCAGTTTCAGCTTTCTTTGAACTAGTTGAGGAACTAAGACTAGCTCGTCATGTCCCCAAGAGTGTTTTATTAGAATCAGGAGTGGATTTATTTTCCGATAAAGCTTATCAATTTTATAAAGATGTTCGTTATAGAGTTTCTAATTGGGACGGATTGGTCGAAGAATTTCGTAGGGAATATTTGCCGTCTAATCATGGTGAAGCTTTATTCGAGGAGTTGAGGAAACGTACTCAACATTCTTCAGAGACAATCGGGGTATATCTTGCTGTAATGTCGAGTTATTTTAATAGGCTGAGGTGTTCAGTCTCCGAAGAAACAAAATTAGCTATCATCGTTAAGAATTTACATCCATATTATCAGGATCGATTGCGTGACCCTTTACCTACTTCTTTGGATGAACTCCGTGCGATATGTCGCAAAATGGAAGAACGCAGAGATGCAATTAGAAGCTATGTAGAACCCACTAGTCGAAAATCGAATGTTTTGGAAAAAGATTTAGCTTTTGTCGAGATTGAAAGTGAAAAGAGCTTGGAAGTTGCTTTCACTTCCTCCTCTATTTCTGGTAGGACTTCCAATGTTAAGAATATTACGTGTTTTCGGTGTCATCAACCTGGACACAAGGCGATTGGTTGTTTGTTGCCGAAAAAGATTTATTGTTTTAAGTGTAAGAAAGATGGTGTGACTGTTAGGAATTGTCCGAATTGCAGTCAGGGAAACGGCAGCCGGCGCTCTTAAAAGGTCGAAAAAGAGACGCTGAGAAACGCTCGACCTCTTCTGTTCAACCTCTTCTAGATTTTATTTTGGATCATGTAGTTGGTGATGAGAGACCTTATTTGAAATGTAGAGTACTTGGTTTAGAAATTTTAGGACTTTTAGATTCTGGTGCTACTAGAACCATTGTAGGTAGTACTGGTTGGAAATTATTTGATAGTTTAGGTTTAAGATTGGACACATCTAGGAAGACTACCTGTCGAGTAGCCAATGGACAATTTGTGGAATCTCAAGGAGAATGCGATGTACCTTTTGTAGTTAGGGATAGGTTAAGAGTTTTATCTGTTTTGGTTGTTACGGACGTCCCTCATACGTTGATTTTGGGAGCTGATTTTTGGAGAGTTATGGGAATCGTTCCAGACTTAAGACATAACGAATGGCAGTTTTCGGACTCGTCGATGGGCATTTTTACGGTTGATCATCTTCGAAGTCAAACCGTGTTGTCGGAACTCCAGAAGGCTAGGTTGAATGCAGTTGTTGACAGGAATCGTGGTCTAATGGGGTCAAGTCTTGGTTGTACGGATGTAGCTGAACATGTCATTGTTTGTAAAGCTGCTCCAATTAAACAAAGATACTATCCTGTGTCACCGGTTATGCAAACCCACATTGACAAGGAATTGGACGAATTATTGGCTCAAGGTATCGTGGAAAGGTCTAATAGTCCGTGGTCGTCGCCAATACTGTTAGTGAAGAAAAAGGATGGTTCATACAGATTTTGTGTGGATTATCGCAAGTTGAATGCAGTGACAGAGAGGGACAGTTATCCCCTCCCCTACATATCTAGCATCTTGGACAAGCTTCGTAATGCTCATTACATGTCGACTTTAGATATTCGTAGTGCTTATCATCAAATACCGGTCAGTGAATCTTCCCGTCCTTTCACAGCTTTTACTATTCCTGGCCGAGGATTATTTCAGTTTAGAAGGCTTCCTTTCGGTCTGCATAATGCTCCAGCTAGTTGGCAAAGGCTTATTGATCGTGTTCTTGGACCTGAGTTAGAGCCTAATGTAATGTGTTATTTGGATGACATTGTTATTGTGACTGATAGTTTCGAGGAACATTTGAAGGTATTGGATGAAGTTTTTCGACGGTTACGAGAAGCCAAGTTGACTGTTAGTTGGGACAAGTGTCATTTTTGTCGCCCTGAACTCAAGTATCTTGGACATGTAGTAGATCGTAATGGTTTGCACGTGGATCCGGACAAAGTGAAAGCTATGTTGTCTATACCCGTGCCTACCTCCGTCAAAGAAGTGAGAGGCATAATTGGTACTTTTTCATGGTATCGTCGGTTTTTGCCAGATTGTGCAACTTTGATTTCTCCCATAACGTCGTTGTTGAAAAAGAATAGAAAATTCGTTTGGACCAAGGAATGTGATGAGTCATTTAAGAAAATCAAAGAATGTTTAGTTTCTGCTCCTGTGTTGAACTGTCCAGATTTTAGTTTGCCTTTTGTTGTACAATGTGATGCTTCTGGGTATGGTATAGGTGCAGTGTTGATCCAACCACATCCTGATGGTGATCGAGTAATTAGCTATATGAGTAGATCTTTGACACGACAAGAACGTAACTACTCCACAACAGAAAGAGAATGTTTAGCGGTTCTATGGTCTATAGAACGTCTTAGAGGTTATTTGGAAGGAGTTCCTTTTACTGTGGTGACGGATCATGCATCGTTGGTTTGGTTACAGAATTTGAAGGATCCAACAGGAAGATTAGCTCGATGGGCTGTAAGAATGCAACAATACGATTTTAAGATCATTCATCGTAAAGGTAAAGACCATGTTGTGCCTGATTTATTATCGAGATCTGTTCCAGTGGTAGATTCCGTTGAAAGCTGTATAGGAGATCGCTGGTATGATAAACTTTGTAGATCAGTTGTGAGTACTCCTCTCAAGTACCCACAGTGGCGTGTTGTAGAGGGTAAGTTGATGAAATATGTTCGACCCACTACCGGTTTTATTTCTGAGGATATTGACAATTGGAAGGAAGTTGTTCCAAAAAGTGGTCGTAGGGAAATCTTAGTAAGGTATCATGATGATCCTTTGGCTGGACACGCTGGTGTTTTGAAAACTTATAAGAGAATCTGTGAGAGGTATTATTGGCCGAAACTTAAAAGCGAAGTGTCGCGATATGTGAGGGTATGTCAGAAGTGTGCTGCACATAAAGTGGATCAAAGCGGACCTAAAGGTTTTATGACTCCGCAACCTCGTGCTACTCAACCTTTTGAGATTATAGCTACCGATTTGATGGGCCCATTTCCTAGATCATCACAAGGTCATAGATTCATTTTGGTTGTTATGGATGTTTTCAGTAAGTTTGCTTTAGTCTTTCCATTACGCTCTTCTAAGGCACCCCATGTCATTAAGAGAATCGAAGAAGAAGTTTTCCTTCTATTTGGAGTCCCGCGTCTACTTATCTGTGATAATGGCCCTCAGTATATTTCTCGTGGATTTAAAGATTTGTTACAGACCTATGGAGTTGAAGTTAGATATAATGCTCGTTACCACCCGCAAGCGAATCCCTCAGAACGATATAATCGTACTTTAAAGACCATGATCGCCACGTATGTCTCAGATAATCACAGAAAATGGGATGTGAACTTGGCCAAAGTTGCTTGTGCAACTAGGACAGCTTATCATGAATCAATTGGTCAAAATCCGTATTTCGTAAACTTCGGAAGGAATATGATTCTCAATGGCCAAGAGTTTCCTTTAAAAGATAGGCTTAGAGCTAGTGATGTTGTCGATCCTAACCGAGTTAGATCTGTTGAGGAGAAGGCGAATTCTCTTAAAACTATTTTTGCTGATATTCGGAAAAGATTAGATAAAGTCTCAGAGAGGAGTCAAAAGGTTTATAATTTGCGTAGGCGACCTGTTGAATTTCTCCCCGGACAGGCGGTCTGGAGGAAGAATTTCGTGCACTCCGATGCTTCTTCGTACTTTGCTAAAAAGTTAGCCCCTCGGTGGGTTGGTCCTTATTTTGTGAAAAAGAAAGTCTCTTATTGTACATATAGTTTAGTAGATAAAGATGGTGTTGATCAAGGTGTTTGGAGTGTTAAGGATTTGAAGACAGCTAGCGCTGGAGAAAATTTACCTCTGTAAATTTTCTGAAAGTAAGGGGGTGTTGTAACGGTTTCATTTTTTCCCCAGATTCTAAATTATTTTTTGGATGCCCCTGGTATCAATCTTTTTTTTATTTTGACAGTAGTGACTGACGTTAGGAATGGATGACAATTCCTAACTGTTCTAGTTTATTGTAATTTTGCGTTTTACTCCAATATATCCACCGTTTTAGTTTTAAAAGGGTGTTTAATTTTTGGTATGCGTTAATATTTAGATTTTATAGTAAAAATTGTAAAACGAACGTTGACGATAAGTTCGTTTGTATTTTGATTTGGATCTTTTGGAAAGTCGGTAATGTAGATTTTATTTTCGAATTGCTATTAGGATTGGTCCTAAAGGTCACATGACTGACGCCAAATTTTCCAATTGGTTACGGAAATTCAGAGATTTGGAGAGGATGCGCGGTTTTTGTTTTAAAAAGTTTGGTTGTTGACGAACAGCTTGAAAATTTAGACAAGCGTCGGTTTATTTTTTCATTTGGAAGAAGCACTTATATAGTGGCAAATTGCCATCCCTAAGTTGTTTGGGGGATTAAAAGTGCCATTCCATCTGCGAACAACTTGTAGGTGACATTTTGGTTTGTTATATACTGTTAAGTATTGGGATACTCGCCTTTGTTCGCTCGACTGTCGTCGGATTATTGGAAGAATTTGCCGTACTTGTAAGACAACTCTACTGCCTAGCTGATTTCTGTTGACTATTGGAAAATTTGATTTGGATTTTATTATTTGGAAACTTTATTTTGGATTTGGTCTACTGGAAATTAATTTGATTTAGATTTGGTACATAGAAGATTTTAGAAGTCAAACGGTTTGATAAATTTATTTTTTGTATTCTTTCGTCAATGTTTTGTTGAGTTGCATTTTTGTAGTTTTCTTGTTATCGCCCTTAATTTTAAGTGTTATCATTCCATTCAGCATTGGTACCACAGCTAAATGAGAACGTTTCTGTTATTTAGTTGTTTTTGAACCATATTTTTTGTTTTTGAAATTGCCATTTGAACATTTTTATATTTAATTTTCGCACTTTTATATATATTTAATTATTTGTTTGGGATTGGGGTTATTTGTTTTAATAAATCGGTGATATATTGGAGTTTTGTCTTGCATTTACCCCTTTTGTTGGTTTTCAGAGGTAAATTAGGTCAGATAAGCTAATTTAAATCAACTGGCGCCTCCCGAGCACATAAAAAAAGTAAGTTTTCGATCAATATTAAAAATTGGAACCACGACCGTCTCCACTACAGAGCTACGCCGATAGGCATAAGGTTGAGATCGACAACCCACCTTTATATGTAGCCCTATATTGTTTTATAGGCGTATAGGGCGTTACAATTTAATCCAAATCTTTTATAAATGTATGGAAATTTAATTTCCCAGAAAGTTCCACTTACTTCTGCCTATTTCCTTGTATCTTGTCAAATAAGCACAAGGGTGGGGGATACCGTTATTTGAGCATCGATTGTAAGTCCGGTTCTGCTTTATCTAAATTTACAAAACTGGTTTTGCTAATTAGAGGCGTCTGTGAGTCGGAAGGACATGGACCAAAATTTACCCGGATCGAGAGTTCCCCCCCCCCCCCCCCCCGTTTTCGAGGATTCTGAACACCATGACGGTATCAGAATTTCTCTTTTCGCCAGCCGAACCCCCTAAAACGGCCAAAAACTACCCCCTAAAGAGGGTAAACGGGCAGCACATCATTTCACTGTAAAAAAACATCTTTCCCTCCCGTTTTCGAGGATTCTGAGCACGGTGGTAATGTTGAAGATTACTTCCGACCCTCACAAACCCGTCCACAGGCCAAAACTCACCCTCGACAGTGGTGTTTTTTATTTTTTATATCAGTGGCAAAACGTCTGTTTTCTAGGATGATGGTGTTCAATATCTCTCCCAACCCCCACCAACCCCTTCACCAACCCCTTCACACCCGAAAGGGTCGATTTTCTTTTAATATCAGCGGCAAAACGGTGTCCCTCTTTTTTCAAGGATGCTGATATTAGAAAAAAATTCAACCCAATCGGGGGTGAGTTTTGGCCTGTGGTGAGGGTCAGAAGTAATCTTCTACACCACCACCGTGCTTACTATCCTCAAGAACGGCGGGAAAAGAGGTTTTTTAAAGGGAATAATGTCCTGCTCGTTTAACACCCTTAGAAGGTAGTTTTTGGCCGTTTTAGGGGTTCGACTGGCTAAAAGAGAAATTCTGATACCGCCGTCGTGTTCAGCATCCTCTAAAATGGAGACACAGAAAAAAACCACCTCCGTCGGGGGTGAATTTTGGCCGGTGGAGAAGTTGGTGAGGTTCGGAAGTAATCTTTAACACCACCACCGTGCTCATCATCCTCGAAAACGGTGGTAAAGGTGTTTTTTTACTGGGAAATGATGCGCTGTCCGTTTAACCCCTTTAGGGGGTAGTGTTTGGCCGTTTTATGGGGTTCGGCTAGCGAAAAGAGAAATTCTGATACCGCCATCGTGTTCAGCATCCTCGAAAACGAGAGCAAGAGGTACTCTCGATCTGGGTAAATTTTGGTCCATTTTCCATGGTTTTTTCCGACTCACAGACGCCACTAAATGTATAATAATATTTACACATTCGAACCAATCTAATAAGTAACGTTTTTGGTGGAGGGAAATAAATTTTTTTAGAAATCTAGTTTTCTTTCGAAAATTAAGTAACTGCAAATACGTCTCATAAATAAAAAATATTTATACCCCTTTTAATCTAATGTCATGACTTTCCATCACCAATGATGAAGGAACTTTGTCCTAATAGCCCAAGTAAGAGCCTAGTTTCAGCGACATTACATTTGATGAGAGATTCTGGTCTAAAGTTGGCTCTGGCAACTGGGCTATAACTAAAATCTTGAGCTCGGTTAAAAACAGTTTTCCAATTGCTAATTGTTTCACCAAATCCTTATAAAATATTTTTTTATTGGTTATTGTTTATTTGTGAGAAGGTCTTGTTTGGAAAGAATTTATGAAATTCCCATTCCAGCAGTGCAGTTCTTTATATTCATATTTGTACTATATTTTGGCTTCATTTTTTTCAGAATTTAACTGTAAATAAACAAGTTCTGTCGCATTTCTATAACGATTATACTCTACTTTACCAAAAACTGTCATTCAAAAATAATCGTTAATGGTTTTAGATTATACTTATTTATTGAAATTTGTTAGATTTTTGATTTTATATTAAATGAAGTACTATATTAAGGCCATAATAAAAGAAGTTAGTTGAAATGATATCATCCTAGAATTATATATAATTAATTATAATTTTTTTCTGTGTCTAAATAATGTTATAAATAGTTCTTCTTTCATCGTCTGCATTACTTTAAGCTATATATTTCACGTTTCACTTCTCGTCTTTAAGGGCCTCACTGTAACAATAACGTCACTAGTCTAGTTTACGAGCTCATTTGATTTATGTCTACATAAAACAGAGCGTCCATCTATCAGACAAAAACAAGATACGTGATAAATACACGACACTGACATAAAATAGGTAAGTAAATGGCATATAAAATAGACACGTAAAAGTCAGAAAATAAACATAGCATTCAGTAATCATGGCATTGTGTCGGGGGATTAAGGTGCGCTTTGCTACATTACTAATTATAATAACAAATATACCTAAGGACGAAGATTTATGTCCAACGAAACAAGAACTTGCAGAATGATTAGACGTGACTTAACAAACCTTTCACATACGAGATGAAGCAAAAAAATATAAAACAGCGTTTTTTCATATGCGAAAATCTGCTCCTATCTCCAAAAAGAAATGTTTTTTAAATCGCATTTTCACTGGCGCGGCAGTGAGAAGTGGATTGATAACGATAATGCAAAGCAAAAAAATATTGATTGTATTTGATGGGATCAGCTAGACCTGTTGTACCTATTTTGAGTTTCTGCAGCTGGGTGTGAAACCAGGCATAACCTGGATGGAAGCACTGAAATGAGACGCCGTATTCTCCATACATCGTCCCTTCCGACTAGTACATGGCCTGGCTGAGCAGCACTTTCATTTTTACCAAGAAGCCAAAAATATTTTGAGAAATAATTAGGTAATTAAAAAACGAAAAATTCGAAGAATAAAATTAAATAATAAAATTATACAGAAAATGCAATCACGTCCAAATCGAAAATAACTACTCCTGGGACAAAAGCCCCCACAGGTGTAGAATTAAAACGATATAGACGCGAGTTGGACGGCTATTAACCAAACCAACACTTTGATTTTGATATTTGAAGAGTTTGTCATTCCTAGACTAGTTTCGGTATTTTTGTACCTCATCAGTAGGAACTAGACAACCTCGACACCACGTCTCTAAGCAGTGTCTGAAGAAAACATTGAAAACACCGGGTACTTATAGCCACTGAAAGTGACGAAGTCGGTGTGTGTATATCCAACGCCCTCTTCACTCAAATATCAAAATCAAAGTTTGCAGGTATGCAACCCATCAAGCAGGTTCGGAGAAAATAGACAGACTGTCAATTTTTGAAAAGAACAACTTCTCCATATCTCAAATGTGGCCCTATTTTTAAAAAACGAAAAATTCGAAAAAATTCGAAAAATCTCAAAGTCGGTACCAACAAACTTTGATTTTGATATTTGAGTGAAGAGGGCGTTGGATATACACACACCGACTTCGTCACTTTCAGTGGCTATAAGTACCCGGTGTTTCCAATGTTTTCTTCCCCCAATCCTACTTTCCCCTCGCCTGGAAAACCGCCAACACCATCCTAATTCCAAAACCAGGCAAGGACCCCAAATCCGTACAATCCTACCGTCCCATCTCTCTCATATCAGTCCTTGGAAAACTCCTTGAACTTCTGCTCAAGGAGAGAATATGGACCTATTGTGAAGAGAGAAACATCATCCCTCAATCCCAACATGGATTCAGAAACCACCACTCCACTCAGGACGCAATCTCCTCACTCCACACAATTGCCGTCACGGCAGTTAACTCTAATCAAATCTCCTCAGCCGTTCTTCTGGATGTTCAAAAAGCCTTTGACCAAGTCTGGCATGCCGGATTAATCAACAAGCTCATGAACATAGGTCTCCCACTTAACATCACCAAACTCATCCACTCTTATCTCTCGGACCGTACCATCAAAGTCAAAGTAGGCAACGCCCTGTCCGAACCTTTCACTCCCCTCGCTGGAGTGCCCCAGGGCTCCGTCCTGGTCCCCCTCCTCTATCTCATCTACACACCTACGACTTCCCGCCCCCAAACCACCCATCATCAACCCGCCTTCTATACGCCGACGACACTGCTCTGATTTCGGTAGCCCAATACTCTAACCAACTCAGCATCAGAACCCAAAACCTACTGAATCAGTTCACCAGCTGGAGCAATAGGTGGAGGGTCTGATTGAATCCTCAAAAAACACAATACATCATCTTTAAACATGCGAATTCAAAAAGACCCACCCAGCTCCCCCAAGACGTCATTGTAAACCTCCAGGGAGTCAGGCTCGCTCAACAAAGGGAAGTAGATTATTTGGGTGTTCGATTCTCTCAAACACTTAAATGGTCTCCTGACCTTGACAACACGCTTAACAGAATGCGTAAACGAGCCCGCCTCCTTGGCGCTTTGTGTGGCCGTTTGGACGGTGCAACACCAAAACCCTCATACACACCTACAACTTCATCCGCCCCGTTGCCGAATACAGAGCAGTCCCATATAGCGTACTACCCCCCCCCCATCTAGCCCGAAAAATTTCCTAACTCGAGTGACGTATCCTACGACGATGTCAATATCTCCCCTATCTGTTTCCTTCTAGAGAAGTTTACAACAACGTCTCCAGCGCCCCAATTCTCTCTCGCTTCCAACTCCTACGGAAAAAATATGTCTCTCGCACCCTGAATGGCTCAAACACCCACGCCCAAAACACCCTCCTCACCCCATGGCGACCTCGTCGTCTCCCCCTCTTCAGGAAACCCAAAGCAAAACTCCCACAGCCCAACCGCAGACTTCTGGCTGACGCCCAAGACCTACCCCTCCCCCCCGAACACCAGGATCTAATGGACTCCGCCCCCCTCACCATAAGGTAAACCCCCCACAAACCCCAACCCCCTCAACATACAATACCATAATAATATAATAAATAGAACATAAGAACCACCTGTACAGAATCGTGATTTAGGTTTTCGTGGTTTTCCTAAATCATATTTCCCCCCTTAGATTGGGCACCGTTTTCCCCAAACATAAGGGTGGCGATTCTTAGATAAAAAAACTGGGAAACAGCTCCTGCCCACACAGGCCCCAACCAACACACACAAAACATAACACACCAGCGCGCACAGAAACCTTAGGAAAAAAATTAGCTAGCTAGGTTACTAATATTGTAATCAGGGCCTCACCCTGAAAAGGAGGAAAACTCCTATAGCAGGGAATTAGGAAAATGAAATGTCCTAGAAAAATGTAATATATACCAAATGAAAATAAATAATAAACTAAAAAAAATGTTTTCTTCAGACACTGCTTAGAGACGTGGTGTCGAGGTTGTCTAGTTCCTACTGATGAGGTACAAAAATACCGAAACTAGTCTAGGAATGACAAACTCTTCAAATATCAAAATCAAAGTCCTGGTTTGGTTAATAGCCGTCCAACTCGCGTCTATATCGTTTTAATTCTACACCTGTAGGGGCTTTTGTCCCAGGAGTAGTTATTTTCGATTTGGACGTGATTGCATTTTCTGTATAATTTTATTATTTAATTTTATTATACTTTGTTGGTACCGACTTTGAGATTTTTCGAATTTGTCGTTTTTTAAAAATAGGGCCACATTTGAGATATGGAGAAGTTGTTCTTTTCAATTAGGTAATTATTTAACCACGATAAAGACTCAAATTTAGACGGTTTTGCTACATAATAAGCCATCATCAAAAACTTAAAATGCGAATATCTTCCTTTTTCAATTTAAATATACACACCAAAAAGTTCACTTCTGGAAAAAGTCATAATAATAATATGCTAGAATGTTGTCATTAAAATTGGGAGATTTGATAGCTCCCTGTGTTATAGAAAACCTTCGTTATGTACTATACTACTGATAGTAGTTTTAAAATACTTTATTTTTTGAGAGGACACACAACAATTCGAAAAATTATATGTGAAATATCAAGAGCCATTTAGAGTTTTGAAATCACAACACCATCATGGCAAAAGTGAATAGCTGTATCTGAGCGCTTTTATAAATTATGTAACTGTGTAGGCAGTTTGAACGTGAAACGTTTAAGAATAAATCTCAAGCTCTGACTTCTATAATTATAAGCGATTTATCGACTAAGTGGATATTTTCATGACTGTTCAATAGTAATTTATGTAGAAAATTTCACACCAACATTTTTTAACCAATAAGAAGCCTTCGTTTCAGCTCGTTACTGTAGTAACCACAAAACTTGGCGGCAGTATTTTCCTCCTGGGTACCCGGTACCACAGCTATAATATTTCTGTCAAGTATCAAATTATAAAAATACACTCTTCCGTTCACTGTAAAATAATACAGATTGGTTAATAGCTAAGAGATAGATTATTTTAGACCAACAAATGTTTATTTCATACTACTAAAATCCTAGGAACATATTATTTTGGTATATGTGAAGGTATCTTACGAAAATCTCATGTTATAATTTTTTATATTACTTTGGTGTGAAATTTTCTTACCGAATGATCTTGAATTACTATCTGGAAATATCGTAATATATATAGTAATTCAAGCTCTATGGAGATTACTAGTGAAAAGTTCACATCAACATTTTTTAACCAATGGCGAAACAGCAGTTCAGTGTGTACTAGATGATTGGAAAATTAGCCTAGAAAAAAATGTGACTACTGTGGTAGTATTTTTGGATCTTCAAAGAGCTTTCAAGACAATACACAGAGATAGTCCTGAAATGGTTGGAAAGCTTTTTGAAGAACAGAAAACAAAAGCTTAAGATAAATAATAAAGTATCAGATGATATAGCATGTGATCAAGGAGTACCACAAGGAAGTGTGCTGGGCCCCCTATTATTTTTGATGTATATCAATGATATGTCAGACGTGGTAGGTGAGTGCTCAGTTCATCTCTTTGCAGATGAACCACTGATTTATTTCTCAATCCCCTCTACCAATTTCTCTGTGCCTGCCGGTTGCCCGGCAGACCTTGACACAGAGTCGCTTTCCTCACTGTCTGTGGCCATTACGTCCACAACAGTGGTATTCTCCGGTTCAGAGTTGGAAGATTCCGACTAATCCCCGGGTCTTTTTGTTTTTTTGGTCCATCTAGATCCCACGAGTGAGGGGGAAGGGGTGGTTCAGTCCTGCGGTGCCCCCTGCGCAGGACTAAGACTGTTACTCCGGGAGGGCGTCCGGTATCCCGGGGCTCCGTTTACGACGGTGCTCCCCCACCGCCATGCATCCTTAGGCACGGGTCGCTTCACACCTTAGATTGGGGGTCTTTTAGTCGCCTCTTACGACATGCAGACCATACCTGGGATCTATTCTAATACCCCGAATCCCCAGGTTTTATTGCGCGGCCATATCGGGAACGTGCTAGATCCTGTTTGTTGTTTGACAAATGTTGACTATCTCTATTGCTATTGCTAGAACTATATATGCTATTATTTAGAGATCTTATGGGATTAGGGATGTTATTAATAGAATTATTATTTTGGCTGTGTTGAATGTTTTGATGAGTTACGTTATTCTCAGGGTGCAGTTCAGGTTCGCAAATGAATTTATTCTCTGACTTAGTGTATGACAATTTTATCTGAGATGTATTGCGCCTAACGATTCTATTATTATGTTCCTTTTTCACCCAGTAAGATCTAGGTTCTGAAGCTTTTTCTATAATAGTGGCTTTTGACCATGTTTTTTCATTGCAACATTTTATGACATTGATAAGTGATGTTAGGTGCGTTCACATGTTAACACCAAACAGGGGGTATATATTTGAGATGAGTAAACTTTGGACTTTAAATGTCCCCAAATATGGTAATCGACGGGATTAAAGTCAGGTGATCTTGAAAGCCAATGTATAGTACCACCTCTGCCTATCCACCTATTAGAAAAATTTTCATTTAAAAAATCCCGTTAAATTAGCCTAAAATGAGGAGAAGCGCCACCGTGTTGGAAATAAATTCCGGCTGTGTCTACACCTTCATCATCTAACAAAAGTATTTTGAAGAAAATCTAAGTAAACCTCTCCAGTTAACTTGTTATTAAAAACACCACACCCGACATTCATCGAAAATTTATATTGCGAATGAGCTTCCCTGGTAGCAAATTGATTATCTTCCGACCATACATGCGTGTTTCTTAAATTTAACACTGGACCTCATCGGTAAAGCGACATTTACGTAACACTCTTCGATTCCGGGTGATCCAATTACTAAAATTAAATCTTTGAATTTGATCACCTTCCTCCAGCCTTTGTACTTCCTGTACATGATATGGGTTAAGGTTAAGGGCACAACTAATTCTTCTGCAACTAATTTGCGGATTGTTATTAACAATATCAACAATATTTTGCTCCATATTTAAATGACGCCTTTCCTGATGTCCGTTAAGAATAACCGTGGGAAATCTACCATGTTCTCTCATGTACCGAAACGTTCTTGAAAACGTTTTATAATTTGGTAATGTTCGATTAGGGTATCCTTATTTGATATTCTCTGCTTGCGGCCAGACCACTCCCGTCACAAAAACCATATACCGGGTGTATCAACGATGCGTGCGTGGAGGATAGCTGCTTCCCTTTTGAAGATAGGAAAAATGTTTCAAATAAAAGTTGTAGATAGCAATGAAAGCTATGTTCCAAAAATAACTACCAACATACAGGGTGTCCCATAAATGTGTGACTAATCAAAGTTATGTTTTTTTAAATGAAATACCCTATATATTTTTACTCGATTGAATTCCTTCGGAAGAGTGCTTCTCAAAAATATAGGGTTGTATGGGTTTATACCAGGGGGTTCTGAAGTTATGGTGACATTTATGTCCCAAAATGGGTTCATTCAACACCAAATATCTCAAAATCAATAACTAGGAATAACAAAAATTTTAGCCAGTAGAATGTATGCAGTTCGATATGCGACTCGAGGGAGAAGTTTGTGGAAACAGAAAATGTGAAACACAAGAAGTGAGCAAAAAATAAATTAGCGGCAAACCAACGACGCTGAAGGAAAAATAGAATTAGAGGATTTCTTCGCTCTACTACAAGATCAACTTTAACTGAAGTCGTAGATAGACTTAATTTATGCATAGCTCAAAACAGGCGATTGTCTGAACATCTACTGTAAAATGACAGGTTTTTACATTTTTTTGAGATTATTTTGTTCCATGTTTGTCCATCATTGAATAAAAAAATATCATTATTGCTTTTATGACATTTTTCATACTTTCCTTAAGAATTAGATGCGTTTCCGGTGAAAATCAAGTAGGCAAACCCTACATTTTCTGAAAGCTCATAGTGTTGACTATTCTGGTATGGCACTATATACAGGGTGTTCCATTTGAAAAAACTGAGAAAAAAATGATCCCGAGTTTTGGTTGCCCCTGTATGGGAAAAGTGCCATTCGGTAAATTTATGAATATGATAACAAAATACACCATTTTCGAGGATATTTGGTGAAAAAATTTTGTTATTCCGAGTTACTGATTTTGAGATATTTGGTGTTGAATGAACCCATTTTGGGACATAAATGTGACCATAACTTCAGAACCACCTGGTATAAACCGATAAAACCCTATATTTTTGAGAAGCACTCTTCCGAAGGAATTCAATCGAGTAAAAATATATAGGGTGTTTCATTTAAAAAAACATAACTATGGTAGTTATTTTCTTATAGCATTATTTTCTGATGTAGTCATTATTTTACATCCGCACTTTGTTCTGATTTTCAATTACTAGTGAACCGCTAATCATGAACCATTTTTTGAAACGGCTCATGTATGTAGTCCTGTGTCCTTTATCCTGGGTCGTTAGCGTAGTATATTCTGTGTTCTGTGTGTTTTGGGTATTCCCCTTAACTAGCTCTGGTGCTATCATGTCTCAATTCTTAGATGTAGTGGTAAATTTCTTTTCTAATACGGTTTGCCAATGTATCCTTTCCCGTGCCCTTGTTCTGATACGGAAAAATGTACAAGAAAATATAACAATTCCTCAACATTACAAAATAAAAATTCCCAATTGACATTGTGGGTTGCAAAGTGTCATTCTCTTCTTCGTATTGAGGGAAAAATACAAAGTAAGGAAACGAGTTGGCAATTTAATTAAATCTTGTAACTCCATACAATTTAAAACACCAACTAATTTGAGTTTTTCGTGTATTAATAAAAGTAGCGATTATCCCTAAATAACGTACGTGCATTAGTATAACTTACTATTATTTCTAGCATTATTTCTGATTTAAATTTTGTTTGCATATAAGGAAAATACCTATCAGATAACTACGGATAAAATAAACGTTCTACCCTTGTGCCGGAAATGCAAACAGGACGCGTTGGCTGTGAAACGTAATTTAAGTTAAACTTTGTTTCTTTGTAAATTTATATAACTTGATAAATTCAACAATGCAGGTGAATTTATTTGATTATTTAATAACAGCATAGAATAGCATAGGACTTTTGTATTTCGTAGTGGTAAGATTTTCGAAAAATTTTACAAAGCTCGTAATTTGAGAGAACGATAGATAATAATTAATATGTATAATAGCAGTGCTTTAGAGGCCAGACATAAACATACCATTAGATGGCAAATAATTTCAAAAAGTACGCCACACATTATAAAAAATTAAGTTAGTTCATAAAGAAATACCAACTTTATATTATATTATGACAAAAATGCAATTTAATTTAAAATGACAACTAGAATTTCACAACCAGGACTTTAGAAATAAAATAAAAATTATAGCACCAATACCTTTAATAAATTAACTCATATTTTAAAATAATAATAATTTTCCAAAATCACTAAATACAGTTTCTTTTCATTTGACAGCAATTTTAATCCACTTGACTGGATATTAAAAATTGAGTTTTATTGATTTACAAAAAAAAAAGAGATCGTCTTAGGGGTTGAATTTTGAGAAAGATAATTTTATGTGTCCTCCGAAAATAAACAAAAATTTTGAAGAATATACCAGAGAAAATTAATTTAAATTGTTGTAAAGTATGTAACAAACCATAGTGTAAAGTGTTACGAACAATATTTTGTCACCCCAATTTGATTAAAATCGTAGAAAGTGTTTCTACATTGCCATTCCATAGACTGAGCAGTAAACGATACTTTAGATTGCTGGAGTATTTCTTCTGTGTAACAGCATCATCGTTCCAGAGGTTATCAAGAGGAGTTTATCACCAATCTACAAAGAAGCCAACAAAATTAAGCAAATCATAAAAAATATTGACATTAAAGGTACCATTTTCATTTATGAACGAAGAATTTATAATACTCACCATTTATTTTCAATTTAGTCACCAAATAAGTCTCAAGTCTTTCACAACTTGAATAATCTTATTACCAGTTAATAATTTCATACATAAATCTTAGAAATTAATTATATATACAGGGTAGTCCTGTATACATTAAAATATTTTAAAAAGATTGGTATTATTAAATTGCAATAACAATTTATTTTCAGAAATCTCAAGATTAGAACGAAGACTTTTCAAAATGCCGAAACCAGTGAAAATAATGATGTTGATACTGACATTATTGAAGATACATTACCTTCAACGACTGGAACTCAAAATAATGAGTTTTTAGACGAATTAAATTTTTCTGACTCGTCTGAGGATGTGCAACTGGTGACTAAAGAGTCCATGGAAGAGTCCATGGAAATTGAAATTGAAACGGAACATCTTGTCCCAAGGAATGTCGATATTGTTGAAGGAAGAAGGATAGTAAATATTATGTATATATTTCAACAAATTCAAAATGCTAGTAACCATCAACCTTTTGACTGCAATTTCTCTTCAATGGTTCTCATTAAAGAAAAGCAAACAGGTCTTGCAAGCTGCTTTGTTTTTAAATGTTCAATGTGCAACATCCAAAAGGAAATATATTCGGAAGATCCAAACGAAGAATCCATTTTTAATATTAACTCTGCGGCTGCGCCCGATTTCCGGTAGCCAAAGTTGAATGTACCAACCATTTATTACGGAATTACTGTACTCGACTAAGAGAGCTTGTTAAAAAACGAATAAGCTCTAAAAAAGAAATAGTTAGTTTTAAATTAAGGAAAAGTTTGGAATCAAATATAATGAGATTACGTGTCGGAATAAAAACTGCTGTAAACCAACATCGAAAGGACAGTAAATCTCTAACTGAACAAATAAAATTGTTGAATGTGCTACCATCTATGGTAAGAAGAGAGTATTGACATTAAATTTTGACTGAATCTAGTCAAGATGTCACTCTCTTCTTTTTTATCCCTTTCAGAGATTAATACAAAGTGAGTAAACCAGTAAGGAATTTTAATTTATTAGATTCGACATCCTAAGACCGGTTTCTGTCTTTCGACTTCATCAGTTAGGCTTTTCGAATCCAATAAATAAAATTCCAAACTCGTACGTAATGTCAATACTCTCTTCTTACCATAGATGGTAGCACATCTAAAAATGTTATCTTATAGCGGATATAGCTATTGACTTGTACGAGTTTGGAATTTTATTTATTGGATTCGAAAAGCCTAACTGATGAAGTCGAAAGACAGAAACCGGTCTTGGGATGTCGAATCTAATAAATTAAAATTCCTTACTGGTTTACTCAAAATTGTTGAAGTTAGATATTTCTAATTTCCCACGGCATGTTTTTGGGGACCACGAGAAATGCAGTAATTATTTCTGTAAAGGTCCCAAGGAAGGCGATATCAATTTAATACCAGAAATGGAAAAATGTGGTCTGCTACAAGATATTTTGGTTTGTGGTAATAGGTTGCAGCAAAATGTTCACAGCTTATTACTTAACATTAATAATAATGCAGCAGAATCGTATAATTCCATTATTGCAAAATTTGTTGGCGGTAAAAGGATAAATTTTTCTGTCAAAAATAGTTACGATACGAGGTGCAGAGCTGCTGCTTTACAATCTAATGCTAAGGAACAATATTATACTGTTTTACATCGTAAATTAACAGGAAACAATCCTGGTAAGTACACTAGGAGCTTCTTACAAAAAAAAAAGAATAAGAGGTTACAAAACCTTCAAAAGAAAAAATTGTGTGTCCAAGAAAAAAATCAAAAATCACATCAGCACCAACTGACAAAGATTACGGTATTGAGGAGTTAGAGGTAGAAGACTCGGAAGTGATTCAAAATCGAAAAGATGAATTTTTATCATTCCTGAAAAAAATGAGAGAAGAAATTGTAGAAATAGAAATTAAAACAAGGGGCCAATCCGTAAACCCTACTTGGAAGGAAGAAAGATCTTACAGATTAACAGCGTCACGATTTGGAGAGGTTTGTAAGTTAAGAAAGACCACAAATCCCAAAAAATTAGTTACAAACATTATAAAAAACCAGTTTAGAGGAAATGTGGCAACAAATTGGGGTGCCGATAATGAACCATTAGCAAAACTTCAATTTGAAAAAGAACATGCAGTAACTGTAAGAGATTGTGGTTTATTTATATACAAAGAATATCCTTATTTAGGAGCTAGCCCCGATGGTGTTATTGATAGCAATACAATAGTCGAAATAAAGCGTCCTTATTCAGCATCCAAAAATACACCCGAAGAGGCGGTTATTGAAAAAAAAATTAAATATCTTGAATTGGGGGAAAATGGATTACTAACTTTAAAAAAAAATTCTAATTATTATTATCAGCTGCAAGGTCAGCTAGCAATAACGGATGCCAAACATTGCTATTTCATCGTTTGGACCCCGCTTGGAATGTGTGTGAATAAAATAGAACGGGATGAACACTTTTGGTACAGTATGTTAACTAAACTAAAGATATTTTACTTAGAACATATGCTACCAGAAATTATAAAAAATAATTAACAAGTTTCATTTTAAATATCAATTAGGTATCTAGACTAGCACAACCAATGTTAAATACTTTTATTTAAACTTTAGTTTTTCATAGTGTATTAAAGCAGACATTTTTTTTACCATATGGTAAAAAATAAACATAACTTAATCATAAATAAATGATTTGTAAATTTTAATATCTGAAGTAATAACAATTCCATTCTGATTTTATTCTTTGTATATTGTCACGGCTTGTTTTTTTATTGTATTATATTGTTGTTTTTATTTTTGTGATCTTGTATTTTACTATCGCTCACAATCTGTATTATTTTTGTGGTTATTTTGGACTACATATTTCGTTTCTTTACATTTTTATATTCTGCACTTATAGTCTGTTTTCCAAATAATACCAATATACCATAAACTAATCCACAATACACATTATACATATATTTTTGTATCGGTTAATTATAATAATAATAATTTTTGTTATCGGTTAATAAATTTTGTATTTTAAATTTAATCAATGTCTATTGTATTTGTTTATTTTTCTCACGCACAGGCTGAGCCTTAGTAAGTTATAGTTTATTCAAGTACCTATTTTTCTTCTTTGTATTAGGTAGATTGTGAATTTTTTTATGAGGGATTTATCTTATTAAACCTATTTATTTAAAAAAATATACTTTTATTATCAGTAGTAAATGCTACCGTATAACGATAATATGGTAGAATTCTTATATTAATGATAGTATGTTTTTATGTACCTACCTACCTACATACTATGATGGTACACTATTAGATTTTGGAATGTTGTATCAAGAATATCGAGTTTATGTCTATTAATTAAATAAAAAAAATTGTTTTATTTTTATTACATGTGGATTAAAATTTTAAATCAAAAACATTTTCCGTTTCGATAATAAGAATATCAAAGCCGAAATTAGCCCCACTTTCTCCTAAAGCAATAAATCAACCGGTGTTTGATCAGACGCCGACCGGAAGCTGTACCAGTGTCTGTCTCTTTCAAACACAGTTAATTTTAATTTTTATATGGAAGTAAGTAGTTCTTTGTCGCACCATACATTTGGAGTTTGAAGTTTGTAAAAATTCGAGAACCCTCTTAAAATTAGATTCCAACTAAACAATTTATAAAAAATTAATAACTGGAAACATGTATTATTTAAATACCAAAGGAATTATATTAATTATTAAGTGTGTATGAGGAAGTATGAATCTCTAGAACAGTAAAAATAGTTAAAAAAGAATATTTTTTTAAAACCGTCCCGAAATTAGTACTTTCCGGTTTATTTTTAGGTCAGAAAATCTCATTTTGTCGGACCGAGCCAGAAAATTATTGTGATAGTCCGGTAATAGTATATTACGTAACATGTGTTGTAAGAAGCATTTTACGCACGAATGGAAAAGTGCGTAAAATGCTTTACAACACGTGTTACGTACTATACTTTACCTACGACCTACTTGTACCTGAATTAATAATCTTATTATTAATATATTTTTCACGTTGGGGTAAAAGTTTCTAACAACCTAAAAGAAGATTAAAATTTACATTTACATAATAATAATAATAATAATAATAATAATAATAATAATAATAATTAATAATAATAATAATAATAATAATAATAATAATAATAGTTTTTTACCTTCATTAACAAAGATTAATCATCTGGTGCATTTTCTAGGAAATTGTTAATGTTCTCGTTTGTTAAAATTTGGGATTTTTTGGGTTTAAATCCGTCAGATTTTCTTTTAAGTAGGGCTTTGTGGTCCTCAACATAGAATAAAAACACCAAAGTGAAGAAGCCTTCGTATTATTTGACAAATCTTGGAAATATGACATCATAACATTATCAGAAAGTGAGTTTAAGCCGTTTTTTAACCTCCATTTCATGTATTTTTGGTATATTTGTTTGTACCGACTCTCAGATTTCGCTGGTAATAAGTTGCTTTTGGCTACTTCAGCGATTTCGGTAATATTAGGTGGAGTTAAACGCTCGAAATTTTTTTTAAAACTTTACAACACACACACAAACCAGTTATAAGTTAATAAAATGCGAAGTTTTTTGACAGTTCTTGATATTCGTTAGCTTAATTTTGATTGTTTGACGGCTTATAAACAGTTACGAAGTGGTTGCTAGGGAAGCTGTGCGATTTATTTTACAGCTGTGCGTTTTCTTTTACCGTGCGTAATAGACATCTTACATTTATTGCCGACTGTGTGTTTTTGACTACATACGGGGATGGTCGTAGGTAAAAGCTTTTACCGGACTCATTTTTATTTACTTTCCGGCCTGTCTTTAATGAAAAAATAGTAGTTTACGTAACAAGTCCCGAAAGTGGACTTTTACTGGACGAGTAGGCAAATTGCAGGGCGAGCCGCAGGCGAGTCCTGCAAGCCTGCGAGTCCAGTAAAAGCACTTTTGGGACGTATTACGTACAATATTTTTTTTAAAACGTACTATAAACATCATATTATTCAGTTTACATTTTTATAACAAGAACTCTTTATTAACTAATAAAATAATAAATCAAACGTTGCTTGGGTGGCCGCCTTAACAATTTCATCTGGTATAATTTCATCTTCCACTAATTCACAATCAAATGCATCATTTTGAATGTCCATTTTATAATAAATGTCACGTTTTCAACTAAACGTCAAAATATGTCAAGTTATTTTATAGTTTTAAATAATACAAAACTACTATAGAAACCAATTGACCGCTATCTTAGACTAACTACATTATTATTTTTTTCATTAAAGATAGGCCGGAAAGTAAATAAAAATGAGTCCGGTAAAAGCTTTTACCGGATTATCACAATAATTTTCTGGCTCGGTCCGACAAAATGATATTTTCTGACCTAAAAATAAACCGGAAAGTATTAATTTCTGGCCGGTTTTAAAAAAAATAATAATAATAATATAGTTAGTCTAAGGTAGCGGTCAATTGGTTTCTATAGTAACCGAGTTTTGTATTATTTAAAACTATAAAATAACTTGACATATTTTGACGTTTAGTTGAAAACGTGACATTTATTATAAAATGGATATTCAAAATGATGCATGGAAGATGAAATTATACCAGATGAAATTGTTAAGGCGGCCACCCAAGCAACGTTTGATTTATTACCGTCGAAGTCCCGGACACGATATCAACAACCATACCAAATTTTTGAAAAGTGGTGCCTGATGTTTATAGTACAACACGGCACGTTTTAAAAAAAATATTGTACGTAATACGTCCCAAAAGTGCTTTCACTGGACTCGCAGGCTTGCAGGACTCGCCTGCGGCTCGCCTTGCAATTTACCCACTCGTCCAGTAAAAGACCACTTTCGGGACTTGTTACGTAAACTACTATTATTTATAACCTTTCAGTTAAATAATAGTACATTAAGCAATGCATTTCATATGGCATTCTGTTATTACACGAGCCCAAGTTTAAAAAACAAATCGCGCAGCGATGAGTTGTTTAAAGGACGAGTGTCGTAACAGCCATATGAAATAAGTTGCTTATAATACTTTTTATATTTTGCCATTTTATTAATTTTTTAATAAATTTATTTTGCTTTAAAAAAAATGAGGTGGTAGCACTAGAATTTTTAAAATTTAACAGATTTGAAATTTAATTTTATTTGTTGATTCATATTTACCAACCGTATAACACAAATGCGTAATGTAAAATATTATAAATTAGGGTGGGCCGAAAAAACATTTTTTTTTATTTCGAAGTTGTAATAGAGCGGGAAACTTGCGAATCATAAAGACTAAAAAAAGAAAAAAAATTATTAAAATCGGTTGACATCTTCCATTCGCGCATAGGCCCTAAAGTTTGACAAAATATGAAAAAACTTCATTTTTGCGATTATCTTTTTAAACGTTTGAATTAGATGTTTTCGTAATGTAATAGTTTGTATCGTCTTCAAATAGAGCCTAAAAACATTGTGTTTTAATTTGGTTTAAATCAGTTGATATCTTCCAATCGCGCATAAGCCCCAAAATTTGCCAAAATATTGAAAATTTCACATTTTTACGAATTTTTGGTGTCACAGGCCCACAAAAAAAGTGGAATGAATGAACTTTACATATGATTATACTACCCCTATGGAGCCGCTGAATCTGAGTCTGGTCTCAGAATTTCCCGTGGACCCCCCAGTTTTCGCCTAGCCTAGGAGAAATGCGTGAAATCTTAGAAATTTCAGTATCTGTGAAAGCAATTTCGATGTACGAAAAACGATGTTTTCACGTATCTCGAGGCTTTTCCTTGTTCTTTTATCGTCAAACGTCTGACGGAGCGGATTCCTCTTTCTTTTTTTGCTTTCACCTGCAACATCCCTCTTCAACAACCAGCAAAAATCTGCCATCAGGTGTTCATCCCATCGTCCCTGATAATGTCGCTCCATTTCTTTGATATCTTGGTGGAAACATTCTCCTTGTTCCTCACTCTAATCACCAAGATTTTCAGGGAAGTGTTCGAGATGGGAATAAAGGAAGTGGTTTTTTTATGTACTTTTTCAGTCACTGTAATAAATAATCAAGCGGTTGTAAACTAAACATAAGATGTTCATGGGTCAATTAAGTAGGAAGACTATTTTTGTTTTTAATGTTTTTTTTATTGTATTCTTCAAACATATGTTATTCTTCATATTAAACAGAACCGAGGTTTGCGTAGTAGTGGGGTCGCACGGGATAATGGCTGACCAGGCGGAGGCTCGTCACTTGGTAATTAATAATCATAATAACAATTTTTCAATTAATGTGAGGTCTGTTAACACTGGGTTTGATGAATTTACAAACTATATGATGGAATACAAATTTGACATATTTGGGCTAACTGAAACTTGGCGAACGAAGATATGTCAAGTATTAATTATAACCTGCCTGGATATAAATTTGTTAGAGAAGACAGGGGTGCACGCGGATGCGGTGTTGCCGTATATATAAAAAATAACATAAAATTCTCTACAATTGACCTTGGCCAAAATTTCTTTGAGTATCTGGCCATACAATTTACAGTTAATAATAAAAATTATTTTCTTATAAATATATACAAACCACCCTCCGATAGCGATGCGGTGTTTTTAGATCATCTGGAGGACTTACTGGGTCTTTTAACTGTTAACTATGAAAATATCATTTTGATAGGAGACCTCAATATTAATCTTTTGCATGACACTACGTATCCAGCAAGGTTAAGAAATTTACTACAAACATTTCAGTTAACCCAACATATAAAAGAACCTACAAGATCAAAATGTAAAGTGTATCCAGTCGGGGTCACTTGCAATATCTCAGTGTATCACAGATCACAATTTAATCTACTCAATACTCAACTTGCCCGGTAGTAAAAATAATAAAAAAACGGTCACATTTAGGGACTATAAAAATATAAATCAGGATATGTTTTCAAACGAAGGTAAAATGCTGCCCTGGCTTCAACTTTTTGTCACCCATAATATTGATGAAAAAGTTGAAATTTCTCGTTCCAATTTGTTATTCCTTTTAAACAAACATGCTCCACTTAAAACTAAAGTAGTTACAGAAAGGCCTTACCTTCCATGGATAACCGATAACATCAAAAAACTAATTAAGCTAAGGGATAAGGCCCACAGAAAATTTTTAAAAACAAAATTAGACGGTCATTTACAATATTATAGGCAATTAAAGAATTTTACAAAGCATGCTATAATTAGGGAAAAAATTACTTTTTTTAATTCATTAACACAGAAGAAAGGTAAAGACTTTTGGGACACGGCCAAAAAGTTAAAACTTACTATCAATAAAAACCAATCCGACATCCCAGAAGAGCTTAAAAATGCTTCAAATATTCATGAGTTCTTCTTGGAAACTGACAACCAACCCGACACAGTCTCTAAAGAACTAATTAATTATTATAAGAGCAACAAATTTACTAACAATATTGATAAGCTAGCCTTCAAATTAATTACTAAAGAATCCCTAATAAAAATTATTTCAAAAATATCATCTAATGCTGTAGGCGAAGATGGACTTTCCATCAAAGATATTCAACTATGCATTACTTTCTGCGCAGATGCACTAATAAATATAATAAATTCATGTATTTTATCCTCGTACTATCCTTTATCATGGAGAAAAGCAATAATCCGGCCGCTGTCAAAAATAGCAGAGCCCAAAGAATTAAAAGATTTAAGGCCAATTAGCATCCTTTCAGTTTTATCAAAAATATTCGAGGAGCACCTCAGCAAGTTGAATCATTTGTCGAAAGAAATAAAATAATAGCAGATTGCCAGTCCGGATTTCGAAAGAACTTTAGCACAACAACAACATTGGTTAGCATCTTAAACGATATTAGAGAAAATGAAGAGCGTGGTAGTACCACATGTATGACGCTTTTAGATTTTAGTAAAGCATTTGATACCGTTAATCACGAAATGTTGTTAGCAAAGCTACAGTTCTTCGGTTTCTCTCATGCGGCGGTTAATTTGATTCAAAATCTTGTATCATCTCGCTACAATTATGTCATGATAAACAAAGAGAGTGGTGTTGAAAAATCGGATTATAAAATAATAAAAAACGGAGTCCCACAAGGGTCGGTTCTTTCACCTCTTTTCTTTGCCATATATGTTTCCGATATGAATCAGTGCTTGAAATTTTGTAAATTCAAACAATTTGCTGACAATTCCCAACTTAAACTACCTATAAATCAATACAATGTTATCGAAGCACAAGAAAATCTAAATTCAGACCTAGAAAGAATCTTTCTTTATGCAAAGAACCACAACTTGGTTTTGAATGCACACAAGTCGCAAATTTTAATCATTAGCAAAAATAAAACTGTCAGAGCACAAATTGAACAAAACCTACAAATTACAATAAATACCAATGAAATACCTATAGTACAAAAAGCAAAAAATTTGGGCGTTATTTTTGATAGTGATTTAACTTTTCAACACCATATAAAAAATAAATTAATTGCAGCATATCTTAGATTGAAAAATATTTACAAATATAAAAATTGTCTATCCCCCAAACAAAAATATTATTTATGTAATACCCTAGTGCTTTCTTTATTTGACTATGGCGATGTTGTCTATGGAGACTCCACATCTTGGCTAACAAAAAAGTCAATTCAAAAAATACAGAACAGTTGCATAAGATTTTCTTACAAAATTCCATATAGACACCATATCTTAATCAACACCAAATTCTCAACATGATTCATAGAAGAAAACAGCACATGTGTGCTTTTATATATAGAATAATAGCAACTGGTAAACCCCCGTATCTTAGAGAAAAATTTTTAACTATGGCTAGGGCACACCCTACTAGAAATTCTCAAAGTTTTATTATTCCGCGTCATAGAACAGCAGCTTTTCAAAAATCATTTACTTTCGTAGCCATTAAAATATGGAATGGTTTACCGAAAAACACTAAAAACTTATCACTTGTGACTTTTAAAAAATATATTAAAAGCATGCTTCTACAAGAACAACTTCGATTATAAACTATCAAAAATATCATTTACTTTTGTAGACTCTTTCGGAAAATACTAAAATCATGCATCCACAAAAGCAACTTATTGTTTTTCAAAAAATCGTTTCTTGATGTCTGAGTTTTTTGTCCAGGTCACTTTGGGCTCTCCGTATGGCTTCTGTAGTAACAACCCCTTATAATTTAAATTTCATATATATTTATGTATCCTCCATACATGCGCAATCCGGTTCTGTTCATTTTTATTTTATTTTTCTCTCACTCATTTTTTGTTTAATATTAGTATAGGTAAAATTGTTTATTTGTTTTTATAAATTAGCAGGGTCTATTCGCATGAGTCCTTCTTAAGATGGGCTCATGTTATCGGTTTAATAATCGTGAAAAGGTCATTTTTTGCAGGCAAAATAAATTATTTGAATTGAATTGAATTGAATAATTTTATGCTCATGAGGCAACCTTGTTCTTGAAATTTTCGCAACATGTTTTTCACTATTTTCTTAGAGTTGTCGCTTTTAAAGTTACCTAAGAAATTTTTGACAACTTCCCTGCATAATTTTGTACATTTTTCCCTATAGGGAAATTATGAAGTACTGTGGAAGATTTTGTACGTCAGATATGAATTCAGAAACTCAAAATACGAAAATATATAAGCTTTCGTGCGCAAAAATAGAACCGTCCAGAAATCACAAGTTTTTCTGTAGTTTTCTCCTAGGCTAGTGGAATTCTGAGGTACTCTAGGGAAATGCTACAGGGAGATTAGAACTAAGCGGCTCGAGATACGTGAAAACATTATCGTTTTGCGTAGATCGAAATTGCTTTCACAGATCCTGAAATTTCTAAGTTTTCACGCATTTCCCCTATGCTAGGGGAAAACTGGGGGGTCCAGGGGAAATTCTGAGACCAGATTCGGATTCAGCGGCTCCATAGGGGTAGTATACTCATATGTAAAGTTCATTCCACTTTTTTGTGGGCCTGTGACACGAAAAATGCGTAAAAATGTGAAATTTTCAATATTTTGGCAAATTTTGGGGCTTATGCGCGATTGGAAGATATCAACTTATTTAAACCAAATTAAAACACAATGTTTTTAGGCTCTATTTGAAGACGTTACAAACTATTACATTACGAAAACATCTAATTCAAACGTTTAAAAAAATAATCGTAAAAATGAAGTTTTTTCATATTTTGTCAAACTTTAGGGCCTATGCACGAATGGAAGATGTCAACCGATTTTAATATTTTTTTTTCTTTTTTTTAGTCTATATGATTCGCAAGCTTCCCGCGCTATTACAACTTCGAAATAAAAAAAAAAGTTTTTTCTGCCCACCCTATTATAGATGCAAAATATAAAAAAGTAATTAGAGTTATTGTTAAACAATTAATTTTATTTTGGTGTCTTTTTGTTTATCTCATTTATGTTGGCAATGGAAATAATGAAATATTAATATACGAGGACATATAAAAAAGTTTTAATGTGAATTCAAGTGAAATAAAATCCCTGAGAGAAAGAAAAGAAATTGTTTATAAAAAAAACATATTTAAATAAGAGTCTCATAGCATATTATAAAAAATTAAATCAAAATTTAAAAATAAAATAAAAATTGAATTGCATTTGATCATAAAATCAGCATCATAACATTAACATCAGATTAAAGTAAATTATTTTAAATTAAAATTGTAATATTCCAGAAATAGATATCACAACAATGTATTTGCATATAAGCGAAGCACCATTTAAATGTAAAAAGGTTCTAGTCAAATTGACTGAAAAATTCTTCAAATTTATTTATTTCCCCTAACCTTACTTCATGGATGGAAACACCGAACAGCTTTTTTCAAAATGCTTTTTATGCCGAAAATATTCTATAGAGTAAAATAAAACTTAGTAATAAGCTCGCGCAGTTCTTAAAATGTTCCAATTTGACAATCACGAAAGATTCTCACAAGAAGTTTATTGCAAAGTTTTGAAATAGTAGAGAGGGCACACACTCTTCCTATTCAGTACAATAGCTAACTTTCAGAATTTCCTGTTATCCGAAAATCCAATTTGAAAGATTTGAAACTTCACCAGGAATAAGTTGGATTTATAATTGAAAGTTGAGTAATATCTTTCGGAATAAGTTGTGTATACCTTTACGCAAACTAACTTCTGACTCGTGACTGTGTCTATTAACATTTTAAATACGATGATACTGGAGGAGTTTACAAAATGCTTGATAGTAAAAAAAATAAACTTTAGACAAATTACCAATATTATTTGTTATTTATCGAAAAACACACGTAAATATAGATGTGATGAAGCTCATCAGTAGTTTGAATACGATCATTTTTACTTCATGCAAAGATCAGTGAGGAGAAAATCTGACTGGATAATTGTACCTATCATACTAATTGCAGGATCTTTGAGTATGAAATATGTACAGAAAGAAACATAGTGTTCGTTGAACAAAGCCCCATATTTATTTATTTATGAAATAGGGAAGCCTAATATACAAATAAAAAAAATTACAAATTTTCAAATATCTTAAAACATTAAAAGTAAAGCCAAATATACATATACAGGGTGATTCATTAGTGCGATAAAGTCCAATATCTTATAAATCATTAAAGGCATAAAAACAAAATTTTGAAAGATTGTAGCCAGCCTTAAGGCTCATATTTTAAAATTAGTTGCAATTGTACAGGGTGTTCCAGAACACCGCGCCAGTTCAAAGGTACATTTTTTTAAATGGGACACCCTGTATATTACTTTAAATTTGAATTCTGCTTGACTTGGCAATTGCAACAATATGAAGTTGTAATAAGTTATACAGGGTATTTAAAAAGTTCTGACCACTTTTTCATGAGAATCGTAACGAGTTCAACGCTCTGTATCCTTTAAACAACACAAATGCAAATTAATCTTTTACATTCATACGGCTGTGATGGTCGTCTAGTTTAATAATTCACTAGACCTCCTTCCATATTTTGAAAACCGTATACAGGGCGAGTCCAAACTCGAATACATCATTTTCACACCATTTTTAAATGGATCATCCTGTATTTTATGTCGGCAACCGAAAGCTATTTTGCTATACTTTAAGTTTTATTAAGTATTCCCTATACCGAGATGGAATAGTTTTTGAGATATTTCAAATTTATTATTAAAAATTGTACTTCCATTAAAAACGACTTTAAAAACCACCTAAGTATACATCAATTAACTTATTAAAAAGTATGTTGCATAGAAAAAGGTTTTTTACCATGCCCATAAAAGTACCTGAAGTATAGGAGGGTCAGATTTCATATGCAGTTTTACTAAATAGTTAATTACAAAAAGAACCACATCGTCAGAAACGTTTTTAGCAATAATAACTAAGTAGGCTTTCAAATATCAAGAAACATTGACAGGTTGCTGTTTTGTTTGTTATTTTTATGACATGTGTATTCAGTATTATTTGAAATAAAATGAATTTCCCTCTTGAAATCTTGATAGATACGTTGTGGATTTTAGGGGTATCATGAACGTTATCGAGAACGCAGACAACCAAATAAAATTGCTTTCGAAAAGTGATTAGAAAGATTCAATCGCACTGGATCGGTGGACTATGAGAAGACAGAAAGAACAAACACTGTTATTACAGAAGAAGCTACAATGAATGTTTTACTAGCAGTTACAGAAAATTCCCATACAAGCATCCATACAATCTCAAGGGAACAAGAAATAAGTTACACCTCAGTGCAAAGAATTCTGTCAAGAAATCATATGCATCTTTATCACATTCAGTTACACCAGGAGCTAAGAGGTAATGAATTTGCTCAACAAATGTGGTATCTACATGACGGAGCTCATACAGGGTCAATTGGATGTTTCCAGAAAAATGGATTGGACGAGCAGGGCCAGTTCTCTGGCCACCAAGATCACCAGAGTTAAATAAAGTAGATTTTTTCTTCTGGGGTTATGTTAAAGACCAGGTGTACAAAGTACCTGTCACTACACAAGATGATATGAAAGAGAGAATAAGGCAAGCTTTTCAAAGTGTTAATGTGCAAATGCTTTTAAACGTAAGTCGATCTTTTGATGACCGTCTTTAACACTGCATCGATGTAGAGGGTGGTCTCTTTGAGCATCTTTTATAATTTTAGATATGATTGTTTATTAATTTAAGGGTATTTATAATTTAATTGATGTAAATAAATTCTGTATACTTAGGTGGTTTTTAAAGTCGTTTTTAATGAAAGTACAATTTTTAATAATAAATTTGAAATATCTCAAAAACTATTATATTTGGGTATGGGGAATACTTAATAAAACTTAAAGTATAGTAAAATAGCTTTCAGTTGCCGACATAAAATACAGGGTGATCCATTTAAAAATGGTGTGAAAATGATGTATTCGAGTTTGGACTCGCCCTGTATACGGTTTTGAAAATATGGAAGGAGGTCTAGTGAATTATTAAACTAGACGACCATCACAGCCGTATGAATGTAAAAGATTAATTTGCATTTGTGTTGTTTAAAGGATACAGAGCGTTGAACTCATTACGATTCTCATGAAAAAGTGGTCAGAACTTTTTAAATACCCTGTATAACTTATTACAACTTCATATTGTTGCAATTGCCAAGTCAAGCAGGGTGTCCCATTTAAAAAAATGTACCTTTGATCTGGCGCGGTGTTCTGGAACACCCTGTACAATTGCAACTAATTTTAAAATATGAGCCTTAAGGCTGGCTACAATCTTTCAAAATTTTGTTTTTATACCTTTAATGATTTAGAAGATATTGGACTTTATCGCACTAATGAATCACCCTGTATAAGACTAGATTGATAGGTTGGATCACATTATTCAAACCAAAAAAAAAAGAAAGAATACTAAGTGTCACAATGAGCTGTCACTAATATACTTCTTTAATGATGACTTAAATTGATTCACTGAATTAGATTCTTTTACAAATTGTGGTAGTTTATTAAATTCATTTAAATTTAGTGTTAGTTTTTTTAATGAGAAAATTGTTATTAGTTCTCGTATTGTAATTTAACTTGATTAACTTTGAATAAGAACTTTTGAAAGTAATTGGGTAGCAATCCTTTTTTCAGCTTAAATATAAAAATCATAGTCGTAAATAATATACGTTTTTCAACTGAAAACCAGTTTAGACACTAACATCAATTTAATTGCTGTATAACGGCTACGTCCCAATATTAACCTCATACCCCGATTTTGAAGTTTTTGCAATAGTGCTATTTTATTTTTACCTAGTAGAAAAAGTAATGTTGAACAATAATCAAAATGCGGTTGAATTAAGCTTTTAAAAAGAGTCAACCTAGCATACATAGATACTTTCTTAGATATATGAGAGGAAAAAAAAGAGTTTCTTTGATATTTTTTTACAAATATAATCAGCACTATTTAGTTTTAAATTTTTATCAAAGGTAATACCACGAGTCCTCCAAATTTTATCGATTAAATTTTTGGTTTTCACGAAAACGGCTTTATTTGGAAAAACCACGAAAACAAACTGATTGATAAAATCACGAGTCCGCAGGACGAGTGATTTTATCTTAAATCAGTTTGTTTGAGTGGTTTTGCCTAAAATAAAGGCGTTTGAGTATGAAGATCAAAAATTTAATCTATAAAATTTCAGAGGACGAGTCGTATTTGAAAGGATTATTTTTTGAATCATTTTGTATTAAAAACAGAGAACATAGTCATTTATGCAAAAGACACTTTACACACAAATATTGAAAATTTTCTTTACCAATTTAAATTGAAACCTGAGCTGTTATAGTTTTACATACAGGGCCACCAAGGCGATTTTTTGACTGGCTACCCCGCGAAACGGCGCCGTTAATAAAAGCGAAGAAGAATGAAATGAAGTCTTTCTTAATTTAATTAATTTTAAGTTTAGTGTTATGTTATGTAAAAATGTTAAAGGCATTTTGAAATCAACTAATAAAAACAGGTTAGTTTACAAATACATTTTGAAATTTGGTTATTAACATAGATTTGCAATACATTTTAGTATAATAAAAATTGTTAAATGTTTACATTTGACATTTCAAAAAAGGTAAACACAGTTTAATCAAGAAACAAATACGAAGAAGCGGTTTTATCAGTATAAAACACAATGATTGGTTAGGATCCTGAGCTGTTATTGGCTGAAACCACAAAATCTGACTGTATTGACAGATGAAAAAAATAATCAAAGGTAATACCACGAGTCCTCCAAATTTTATCGATTAAATTTTTGGTTTTCACGAAAACGGCTTTATTTGGAAAAACGACGAAAACAAACTGATCAGTTAAATCAGTTTGTTTGAGTGGTTTTGCCTAAAATAAAGGCGTTTGAGTATGAAGATCAAAAATTTAATCTATAAAATTTCAGAGGACGAGTCGTATTTGAAAGGATTATTTTTTGAATCATTTTGTATTAAAAACAGAGAACATAGTCATTTATGCAAAAGACACTTTACACACAAATATTGAAAATTTTCTTTACCAATTTAAATTGAAACCTGAGCTGTTATAATTTTACATACAGGGCCACCAAGGCGATTTTTTGACTGGCTACCCCGCGAAACGGCGCCGTAAATAAAAGCGAAGAAGAAGAATAGATACTTTCTTAGATATATGAGAGGAAAAAAAAGAGTTTCTTTGATATTTTTTTACAAATATAATCAGCACTATTTAGTTTTAAATTTTTATCAAAGGTAATACCACGAGTCCTCCAAATTTTATCGATTAAATTTTTGGTTTTCACGAAAACGGCTTTATTTGGAAAAACGACGAAAACAAACTGATCAGTTAAATCAGTTTGTTTGAGTGGTTTTGCCTAAAATAAAGGCGTTTGAGTATGAAGATCAAAAATTTAATCTATAAAATTTCAGAGGACGAGTCGTATTTGAAAGGATTATTTTTTGAATCATTTTGTATTAAAAACAGAGAACATAGTCATTTATGCAAAAGACACTTTACACACAAATATTGAAAATTTTCTTTACCAATTTAAATTGAAACCTGAGCTGTTATAATTTTACATACAGGGCCACCAAGGCGATTTTTTGACTGGCTACCCCGCGAAACGGCGCCGTAAATAAAAGCGAAGAAGAAGAATGTAATGAAGTCTTTCTTAATTTAATTAATTTTAAGTTTAGTGTTGAAGTGAGGTATGTAAAAATGTTAAAGGCGTTTTGAAATAAACTAATAAAAACAGGTTAGTTTACAAATAAATTTTGAAATTTGGTTATTAACATAGATTTGCAATACATTTTAGTATAATAATAATTGATAAATGTTTACATTTGACATCTCAAAAAAGGTAAACACAGTTTAATCAAAAAACAAAAACGACGAAGCGGTTTTATCAAAGGTAATACCACAAGTCCTCCAAATTTTATCGATTAAATTTTTGGTTTTCACGAAAACGGCTTTATTTGGAAAAACCACGAAAACAAACTGATTGATAAAATCACGAGTCCGCAGGACGAGTGATTTTATCTTAAATCAGTTTGTTTGAGTGGTTTTGCCTAAAATAAAGGCATTTGAGTATGAAGATCAAAAATTTAATCTATAAAATTTCAGAGGACGAGTCGTGTTTGAAAGGATTATTTTTTGAATCATTTTGTATTAAAAACAGAGAACATAGTCATTTATGCAAAAGACACTTTACACACAAATATTGAAAATTTTCTTTACCAATTTAAATTGAAACCTGAGCTGTTATAATTTTACATACAGGGCCACCAAGGCGATTTTTTGACTGGCTACCCCGCGAAACGGCGCCGTAAATAAAAGCGAAGAAGAAGAATGTAATGAAGTCTTTCTTAATTTAATTAATTTTAAGTTTAGTGTTGAAGTGAGGTATGTAAAAATGTTAAAGGCGTTTTGAAATAAACTAATAAAAACAGGTTAGTTTACAAATAAATTTTGAAATTTGGTTATTAACATAGATTTGCAATACATTTTAGTATAATAATAATTGATAAATGTTTACATTTGACATCTCAAAAAAGGTAAACACAGTTTAATCAAAAAACAAAAACGACGAAGCGGTTTTATCAAAGGTAATACCACAAGTCCTCCAAATTTTATCGATTAAATTTTTGGTTTTCACGAAAACGGCTTTATTTGGAAAAACCACGAAAACAAACTGATTGATAAAATCACGAGTCCGCAGGACGAGTGATTTTATCTTAAATCAGTTTGTTTGAGTGGTTTTGCCTAAAATAAAGGCATTTGAGTATGAAGATCAAAAATTTAATCTATAAAATTTCAGAGGACGAGTCGTGTTTGAAAGGATTATTTTTTGAATCATTTTGTATTAAAAACAGAGAACATAGTCATTTATGCAAAAGACACTTTACACACAAATATTGAAAATTTTCTTTACCAATTTAAATTGAAACCTGAGCTGTTATAATTTTACATACAGGGCCACCAAGGCGATTTTTTGACTGGCTACCCCGCGAAACGGCGCCGTAAATAAAAGCGAAGAAGAAGAATGTAATGAAGTCTTTCTTAATTTAATTAATTTTAAGTTTAGTGTTGAAGTGAGGTATGTAAAAATGTTAAAGGCGTTTTGAAATAAACTAATAAAAACAGGTTAGTTTACAAATAAATTTTGAAATTTGGTTATTAACATAGATTTGCAATACATTTTAGTATAATAATAATTGATAAATGTTTACATTTGACATCTCAAAAAAGGTAAACACAGTTTAATCAAAAAACAAAAACGACGAAGCGGTTTTATCAAAGGTAATACCACGAGTCCTCCAAATTTTATCGATTAAATTTTTGGTTTTCACGAAAACGGCTTTATTTGGAAAAACCACGAAAACAAACTGATTGATAAAATCACGAGTCTGCAGGACGAGTGATTTTATCTTAAATCAGTTTGTTTGAGTGGTTTTGCCTAAAATAAAGGCATTTGAGTATGAAGATCAAAAATTTAATCTATAAAATTTCAGAGGACGAGTCGTGTTTGAAAGGATTATTTTTTGAATCATTTTGTATTAAAAACAGAGAACATAGTCATTTATGCAAAAGACACTTTACACACAAATATTGAAAATTTTCTTTACCAATTTAAATTGAAACCTGAGCTGTTATAATTTTACATACAGGGCCACCAAGGCGATTTTTTGACTGGCTACCCCGCGAAACGGCGCCGTAAATAAAAGCGAAGAAGAAGAATGTAATGAAGTCTTTCTTAATTTAATTAATTTTAAGTTTAGTGTTGAAGTGAGGTATGTAAAAATGTTAAAGGCGTTTTGAAATAAACTAATAAAAACAGGTTAGTTTACAAATAAATTTTGAAATTTGGTTATTAACATAGATTTGCAATACATTTTAGTATAATAATAATTGATAAATGTTTACATTTGACATCTCAAAAAAGGTAAACACAGTTTAATCAAAAAACAAAAACGACGAAGCGGTTTTATCAAAGGTAATACCACAAGTCCTCCAAATTTTATCGATTAAATTTTTGGTTTTCACGAAAACGGCTTTATTTGGAAAAACCACGAAAACAAACTGATTGATAAAATCACGAGTCCGCAGGACGAGTGATTTTATCTTAAATCAGTTTGTTTGAGTGGTTTTGCCTAAAATAAAGGCATTTGAGTATGAAGATCAAAAATTTAATCTATAAAATTTCAGAGGACGAGTCGTGTTTGAAAGGATTATTTTTTGAATCATTTTGTATTAAAAACAGAGAACATAGTCATTTATGCAAAAGACACTTTACACACAAATATTGAAAATTTTCTTTACCAATTTAAATTGAAACCTGAGCTGTTATAATTTTACATACAGGGCCACCAAGGCGATTTTTTGACTGGCTACCCCGCGAAACGGCGCCGTAAATAAAAGCGAAGAAGAAGAATGTAATGAAGTCTTTCTTAATTTAATTAATTTTAAGTTTAGTGTTGAAGTGAGGTATGTAAAAATGTTAAAGGCGTTTTGAAATAAACTTATAAAAACAGGTTAGTTTACAAATACATTTTGAAATTTGGTTTGCAATACATTTTAGTATAATAATAATTGATAAATGTTTACATTTGACATCTCAAAAAAGGTAAACACAGTTTAATCAAGAAACAAATACGAAGAAGCGGTTTTATGAGTATAAAACACAATGATTGGTTAGGATCCTGAGCTGTTATTGGCTGAAACCACAAAATCTGACTGTTTTGACAGATGAAAAAAATAATCAATTATAAAACCCAAATATTTTATTTTAGTTACATTTTCAATGTTAATATTATGAATTTTTATAACAGCATATTTTATGTATCATCTGTTAGAAAATGGCTAGATGTATAATTTTCCAATATAAAGATTGATAGAAGAGGTGCTATATTATAATGTCCTAGAGGATATCCAGATATGACATAATTTTTACAAAGCTCTGTTCGACAAAAAATAAGAACTAATGTATCGCATTATCAATAGTAATGCCACAAGTGATTGAATTTTCGCGATAAGTCTGTCGATTCATTTCATAACGAAACTGAGTTGCTTAAAAACACCACGAGTCCGCAGGACGAGTGGTGTTTTCTTCAAGCAACTCAGTTGAGTTATCAAATAAGAGACAGACTTATGAGATGAATTTAATCACGATTGTAATTTTATTAGGCTATTTCACAAACAAAGTAAAAGGTCTCATTTTGACGTCTGTAGCTATAATTATCTTTCTTCAAAATGACAAATTTTGTTTGGCAATTCGTATCCATGGTTACGCCGTGAAAATACCACGCTGATAGACCAATCAGGATTGAAAGACAGCTGGTATTATCGCGATAATACCAGCTGTCTTTGGTTTGTGATTGGTCAGATTTTGTGAAAATTCGAAGATGAGTGAAATAGTCGTAAGTAATATCATGAGGGCATCTAATTTTTCCGAAAAAAATCAAAAAAACACGTAGCTAAGGAATATTTTAGCAAGAAGCATGAGTGTTGGTGGCAAAAAAAAATCCGATTCGAAGTCGAGGATATTTGCACCTGCACGAATGCATTTTGTTAAAAAAATATTACTTTCCATTGTGTTTTTTCGATTTTTTTCACAGGAAAAGTTAGATGCCCGAATGGTATTTGACAAGACTATTTCATGAGTAACAGATTATTCTGCATATACAAAACATACCACCTATTATAATTATATGCATTAATAATAAATATGTAGGTATTAATTTGAAAACTGAAAAACAGGTAATTTAATTAATCACAAGATACTACAAACTTAATTATTTATGGTACAATTAAAATATCTATAAATTGCAATTTTGGTACACAGTAGGAGTATTGTTTGAAATCTTTGTTAACTCATTGATAACGTTGGGTGTAGGTAAATCATTAATGTTGTTGATGGGTCCAGCTGTAGAGTGACAATCGCGAGGAGTGGCTGCAGGATCTTCTGTTTTTTCTTTTTTAGCTGGAGGTTCTGAGGCGTCACTTCTAAGGGTGTTTATGATGGAATAATGCTCATTATCCATTTGCGGATAAGGCTTAATTGAGTTGGCTGAACTGTGGCCAGTAATTTAATTAATTGTTGTTCACCCATCCCTCCTTTAGCCAGGTAACTGACTGCTGTCGACCTGCTGCTTCTTTAGTCCATTTCGAAAGTTAGTTTTTTCCTACTGGAGTGTTTCTGTACCATCCACATGATTGTTCTTTGTTCCATGATGGGTTTACTGTTAAGAATAATCTATCAGTTGTTATTCTAGATAACCGTTTAACCATTAGAATTTTAAAAAGACATATTTCTTATATACAGTAGACATTGTACGATGTAGCCATTATGTTCTAAAAACGCCCTTACTAAATACCCAAGTTTCTTGAATAAATACCGGCTGAAAAATGTTCACGATATTATTGTTCAAGTATTCTCCTAAAAATTTTCTCTTCTTAGCTGTAATTTGATCACTTACAGACTGACGAATAAAAATTTTCATCTGAATTTTTGGCGATACCACTTTTCACTAAAAAGAAATCTGTTGTGTCGCCACAAGACTTTTCCGGCAGTTATAAAATAAAAATTAAATAATTAATTTGGTAATAAAATTTTTTAAAGTCCCAAAAAAAAATTCGTTTCGAATTATTTTAAAGTAAAAATGACATTTGAAACGTAAAAGGAAAAACATTTCACATAGGTATCAAAGAAAGTAAAACAATTTTTTAGGGTCGGAATTTTGCTTTGACAAAATGTCATTTGGATTTTAAATTTTAAATTTTTTTCCGTTGCTTAGTTTTAAAATTAAGGAATGAAAATTTGAGGATGTATTTACAAGCCAATAAGGCACCTAAATACCAAATAAAAACTTTAGGTATTTTATTTTTTTGTAATGTACACTGCGCGTCATATCAAACGATTATCAAACGAGCAAGGTTTGTATGTGTGTGTGTGTGTGTGTGTGTGTGTGTGTGTGTGTGTGTGTGTGTGTGTGTGTGTGTATGTGTGTGTCCAGAGGATCTCGAAATCCACTCGTCAGAATTCAATGAAACTTTCAGGGTAGACTAATTCCTATCTAAATCGGCAAAAAATGTAGGTCTCATGTGTGTGAAAATTCGATCTTCCGAGATATTTACAAGAAAAGTTAAGTTTTTAGTTTTATTTCCTAGCAACGGCAACTTGTTTCTATAGTAATATACTATAAAGGAGAGAGGATATAACGTCACATTCCATAGGCGTACTTTGCAAAATAAGTTTCTATAATATAAATAAGGTCACAGCATATAAAATATATATACCCACTTCGTAGATTAAATTTTGAAGTTATATTATTTACAAAAAATAAAAATAAACCTTATGCATCTGACACTTTAACATTGAACGAATTAAATTTAACCAATAAATAACAAGGAGGATTATATGTTGGGATTAAACTGTTTTTAATCTCTTGGCATTAAAAGTAACGCTTCAGTACTTACCTAAACTCAAAGATTAAAAAAAAAGTTAGTTCAAGAACTATCTTTAAAAGTCACTGTCTTCACTAAAACTACTGGTATCACTATAATTGTCTTTTCTGAGGTTTATTATTATAGGTTCTATTAAATTATCCATTGATAGTGGATATACTTTTCTAAATGAATTTTCCACCTTTTTAACATGATCAATGCATTTTCCCCAATGTTCTCTATTTACATATGAAAATGCCTTCAAAAACAAATTTCGCACATCAGGAAATTTAAATGTTTTATTGTTTTGAGAAACATAACCTTTTAATAATTGTGACCAGATCAGTTCAATGGGATTTAACTCTGCGTGGTACGGAGGCAATCTGAGAGTTTTAATTAGTTTTTCTCTGGCCATCTCATCTATAATATATTTTTTGAATTTTGAATTTGAATTACTAATAATTCTGCCTTCAAGGATTTAGGAAGACTGATAATATTTTTAGAATGAAGCCATTTTGAAATATATATTATTACAAAATTCCGAATCAATTAAAATACATACGATACGGCTATGAATAAATAAAGTCTGACTTATCTGTCAAAAGGTTTTTTACAGTAAAAACCATGGAAACAAGATTAAATCTAGACAAACACTATATTAGGCCGATCAGATGTATTAAAATTTAAATTTTAACTACAAATAAGCATTGAAGGATGAGGTAAAAATAAAATTTCTACCTCTTGAACCTGTACTACGTTCTGCAAATTAAATACTGCACTCCTTTCTTCTGTATAGTATAGTAGTAAAAAGGTTTGACTTTATTTAATTTCTGGCGTTTAAATCTGAAATAATTCAATTTTAAATTTGCCGCTTTTTATCCATAATGACCTACAAATTTTGACAACTACTGACACGCTCATCTCTGGTTAAACGTTAAGAAAATGGGACCGGCTGGGATTTTCATGAAATTTTCGCAGATGCTATAAAACATGATAAAATCAATATACTTAGCAATAGAAATTTTTGCGCGAAAAATATTTTTCACATTTTTTTATTCTACAAATGCCCAAGTAGCAATTTATAACCAGAATAAACCTGAAAAGTATAAAAAAGAAAAGGTTCATTTGACGGACATAAATAATTTGCTTGTCAAATGACAGCCATCTCATAAATTCAAAGTTGAAAATACAACGTTGCCAATTCAATTTCAGAAATCATGGGTTTAGGTAAATATTTATAGGAACGTTGAGTAACACTGTTAAAATGGACACTTGTCAAAATGTGACACCTGTCAAAACGTGAACGTGACAACTGTTAAAATGTGATACGTGTCAGAATGTTACAACTGTCAAAATGAACAAATGTCAAAATATGACACCTGTCAGAATGTAACAAATGTCAAAATGCCACACGTATCGTACTTTTATTTATTTATTACACAGATCTAACCTAACCTAAAGCTAATCTTTTTTTTTTTGGCGGGTGGAAATGCTTTATGCACATCGGGTAAAGGTTCTTCCCTTCCCCGATAGTGTGAGACTACCCCTTACGGTTACTCATTAAAACCACCCCACTGAAACCACTATGCCCTACACGCTGATGTTGCCCGTCCCGGAAACGGGGCCTTTCCGCCGTGACTATTCGCGAAGATCAAGCGTCAGTAGATGTTGCCCTAAAAGGGTGAAATCTCCAGAAACTAGGCAACTTTTAATGCATTTAACTAACCTCTGTGACAAGCAGTTGATAAACGTCAACAACACCTGCAGCAAATTGAAAATTAACACTGACAGCTTTTTTAATTTTCCCGCCTACTTTCAAGCCAATCGCCAATCAACTTTCTATTTATCTACCTTTCTGTAGTTCAAGTAGATGTCGCCCACTCCGTGATTTTCACGAATTAATTAATATTTTGTCAGGTTATAAATATACTTAAATTATATACTCATTGGACTGCTTAAAAATGTAGATTTGAATATTAAGAGCGAAGCTCGGTGACCAGATATTAAAACTGGTACAACTCTTATAATCGAAAATAGTGTTTTTCTAGGTGTGTAAATGCATCTTTTAAAATGTGTCAATACTAAACTAGACTTATAGAATCGTAAATAAAAATTGGGTTTTCAAAAATGAACTACAAACTTTTCCAAAAAGTGGAACTTTATTACGTGATTACAGTACAAAAGTAAAATGTAAAAAGCTAGCAAATGCCGGCAACAAACTAGTTTTGTTACAATCCGATCTAGGCAGGGCCTTATCATGGACTTGCGGCGTCTGCATAATTCTAGTTAGACTATTACAATTACGTTATCATAACTCTTCCACCCTTAGAGGAGAATCCGGGGGCTAGCGTCTGGATTTTCTTCCTTGGAGCTCTTCTTCGATGAATTCTTCCTATATTTTATATATGAATATATGCAGAATAATAAACAAAATACAATGAATATATAAATCAATATAGTCCAAACACTGATATTGTTAAAATGGATAGGATTATCAAATATGTTTTCAACTTTTTGTGTTTGGAAATTTAGTGAGTCCTTTAGAATGGTTACTTGGTCCAAATCAATACTGTTCAATTTAATAGGTTTAAGATAAATAGGATTTTTATCATTAGAGTTTTTAATATTCAGTTGAGGAAGTTCAATTATTTTAAATTCACTTTTTGGCAGTTCATTGCTACGTAGAACTATTTTACCTATTCTAACACTACACTTATTGTTTAATTCTAACAAAAATGTTCCTTCTAATGGGACATTGTCTTTGTCTTGTCCGCAGATTCTTTGGGCCACTGTGTTCTGAGGTAAGACGATCGTCCATTTGTTTTCACGAATTTTCTGAGTTTTTGTATCCACAATTTCGAGAGAGATGGTTTGCAGTTGGTGAGGTTCTTGGAAAACCTCAACATTAAAACTTCGCAGGGGGCGTCTTCTTCTACTGGAGTTGGTACTGATTCGTTACAGATCAATTCTTGGTTACTGATTCCTTGACACTCTGAATCAAATGACATGAAATTTTGCTCGTTTAGGATAAGGAATTTCGAATTTGGAATAATCATTTGGTAAAGGTTGTTTTTAGGAGTAGGTAAAGGAAAAAGTAGATATAAATCATAATTTTCTCTCTCCACAATTGGGATTTCTATGATAAAAATAATTTTATTGTCTTTACTATAGCTTTTAATCTGCATTATTTTTTCAAATTTAAAAATATTATTTAAAATTGGTTCAAATGGGAATTTGTTGTTTGAGAAATTGATATCGATTGATTTAATTTGGTTGATCAAATCTTTAGGATCTATTATAGAATTATGGAAAACATTTTTTTTAGAAAATATGGTAGCAGTTTCAATTTTTTCTAGTAAATCATAAATATTTTGATATAAAATTGATATTTGGTTTGTGACTTCTTGAATATAGACACTTTCAAAAGTTTGTTTATTTTGGATTTGAGCAGTTTCTAAAATGTGTTCTATTTTGTTTATTTGAGATTTTAATTTTAGTTGATTGTGAGCTAAGACTTGACTACTTTTATTAAATATATTTAAAGAATTTTCAACTAAGGCAATTTGTTCATTAATTAAAGTTTTCACTTTATTTTGATTTTTCGAAAGATTTTCAATTGCTTCGTCATATTTTTCAGCGTCGTTTTGATCTAAGTTTCCGGATATTGATTTGATTATGGTACCTAAACCATTAAGAAGAGTCCACGTTTTTCCTTATGGGTTTGTTCAAATGATGGGTTTAATTGATTAATTTGGCCAAAAACTAGGATTTCATTAATTTTGTTATTTATTATTTCATCATTGGTAGTTTCGTATGCTGGGTTGATTGGAAACTGTCATTTTCTGATGGTTTATCAGGAGGCTTAATTTGTATGTCTGATAGTATTTTAGGTTGTTTAGGAGTATTATTGTCGAGAGTGTCATTTTCTACTAAGTTTTCTGATAAACCTCTAAGAAATCGTAAAGTTGTATTGTCAATGTCCCCGGGGTTATTAATAAGTGACTCATTTTCTAGAACATTTATAGAAATTCTGGATAATACATCAGCATTAGTATTTGCCTTTCCATTTTTATAAATAACGTCATAATTAAATTCTTCGAGTTTAAGTCGCCACCTAACTAATTTTGAATTTGGTTCGCGTAATTTAAAAAGCCAAACAAGACTGCGGTAATCTGTTTTCTTTCGTATAAGTAAGATCGGAACATCTTGCATGCCCATACAATAGCGAGTAACTCTTTCTCTATCGTGCTATAACGTTGCTCTGAATCATTGAGTGTTCGAGAGGCATACGCGATTGGCTTGTCTGAGCCTATAGGCCCTTGAGATAAAATAGCGCCTAAAGCTATATTTGAAGCATCTGTAGTCAAAATAATTTTTTTTGTAAAGTCTGGATACTGAAGTATCGGTGCGTTAGTTAACAATTTTTTACAAGTTTCGAATGCGTTTATAAAATTTTGATCATGAATAATTTGAGCACCCTTTTTTAGGCACTTGGTTAAAGGTTTCATAGTTTTCGCGAAATCTTGAATAAATTTACGATAGTATCCGACTAACCCTAAGAATCCTTTTATTTCCTTAGTAGTTTTAGGTATCGGAAAATTTTTTAATGCAGATATTTTATCTTGGTTTGGTTTAACACCTAGTGGGGTTATAACATGTCCTAAATAATTTACTTCCTTACGTAAAAATTCTGATTTGTCCAATTGTAATTTAAAGTTGGCCTCCCTAAGTCTTATCAAAAATTTGTCTGAGCCGTAAAATGTGCTCTTGAAGAGATGTACTGACTATTACAATATCGTCAAGGTATACCAAACAAGTCTCGTTTTGTAAACCCCTAAGAATATTGTCCATAACTCTTTGAAAGGTACTTGGAGCATTCTTAAGCCCAAAAGGCATTCGAGTAAACTCGTAATGACCATGTTCTGTAGAGAAAGCTGTCTTTTGAATGTCAGTTTCGTCCATCTGTATTTATTGGTATTTGCACTGTTGGGGTAATAATTAGTTTTTGATGCAAATTGACTGATGCTTTTAATTGTTTAAGAAGGTCAATTCCTATGAGACCGTCGTATTTTTTACTAAAATCAAAAAGAAAAAATTTGTGTTCAGCGTTTACATTAAAAATGCTGAAAACGGGAATTTTTATTACTTCGTTATGAAAACTTATACTATGCGCTGTTTGTATGTAAAAATCTTCATTAAAAATATAATTTTTATAAAATGTGTAAGCTAATCTAGGGTTCATTAGACTTCTACTACTACCAGTATCTATTAAAAATTTTGCATTCATTTCTGGTATAAAAATATAAAGTAAATTTGATCTTACTAAGTTCAGATTAATTACGTTTCTCTTATCATAAGAAGTATAATAAGCTGGACCTTGAATGGGTTCATGGGAATATGCCAGCTCTGTTGGGTTCGCGTTAATTTCTTGGTTTTGATAAGCACTATTATTGTCGTTAGTTGTGTTAAATGTTGAGAAATGATTATTTTCTGGGAATTTTCATTCACTGTTATTAAATTGGTTATCAAATGAATTTACGAATTGGTTTTCTATTTGATCAGAATTTTGCAAATAAAGATTATTATTATTTATACGGGTATTTCCAGACGATGTATCCATTGGCTCTGGGATACTATTTGATCTGTTATTAAAATTAGTATTTCTTGAAATTTGACTATTTCGGTTAAAATTAGTTGAATTCTGACCAAAATTTTGATTTCTGAAATTATTTGAATTTCGACCAAAATTTTGATTATTGAAATTATTTGATTGGTTAAACTGGGGTCTTTGAACGAATTGATTTTGATTCTGATAATTTTGATTTTGGAAATTCTAGTTATTTTGTCTCGGAAAATTATTAATATTTGAATGAAATCTATTAAAATTATTAGAATAAAATGGTTTTTGTATTGGTTGTCTCAGCTGTGATTTCGAATAGTTATTTCTGCTATTTGCGGGTTTATAATTTTGAGAATCTGAAAAATTGAATTTTTGTGAATTATAAAGGAAATTTTCTTCTTCGACTACGAGTGCCATTGCTCGTTCTAAACTATCTGGATTTCGTAAACGAACGTTATTTTGTAATTGACCTGTGAGGCCATGAATAAATGTTTTGAGAGCAAAATCGTTATAATTTTGAAGTCTGATACGTTTTTCTGCAGCCGAAAAATTTGACGCATTTATTTTTGATACAATTAAACTTCTAGCGTCTTGGCAACGCATACCAAAATGGCATGGGGGTTCATTTTTAAAAGGATGTAAAGCAATCAAGTCTTGTACAAGACAGTCCAAATTTCCCTGATCGCCAAAACTTAGTATTAATAAATTTTTTATATCTATCCAAACAGTTAATTCACTACGCGAGCCTATTAAACTCAAAGCTCTGCCCGTTAACTTGCCAATAATAGTTCTTAAAATATAAGCATTAATTGTAGCTGCATTATTTTGTCGATCGGAAAATTGTCCAATCAAACTTTCACAAGCATCTAAAAATACTGTTAATATATGGGGGTTCCCATCAAAATTTGGAATAGTGGCTACATATAATTGCAAAAGTTGATAATTAGTTGTATCAGTCATATTTAAATCTGAACTTTCTGAATCTGATTCTACTATAGGAGGTAAAGTATCTAAATTTAATGTGGAATAGGTCCTAAGAGTACTATTAAAAATATCCACTAGTTCGTCTATCTCAGACATAAAATGTAATAAATTCTCTCAATGTTTTATTTTATCCCAAATGTGAAAATAAAAAATCACTAATATAATCAACTCAAAAATAAAATATTTAATAGGAGAGGAGAGCAAAATTTCTTACGCAATTACTAGGATTATTTTCATCATATCAATAGAAGTTGAGCGATGCTGTCTCTTCTTCCTGATTTTCTTAATCTAGCTGGATTTGGCAATGTGGTCCTCGTCCAGGATCTCCAAACTTTGGCAATGTTGGTCCTCTGCTTGGATGTACACTTTTTGGTCAGTTTATATCACCAATTTTTGCGAATTCGATTTGCCATTAAACTATTGAAATAGACCGATTTGACACGATTTTTGTTGTCACACCGTTAGGCAATCTTAATGACTGCGCGATTTATAGAATCGTAAATAAAAATTGGGTTTTCAAAAATGAACTACAAACTTTTCCAAAAAGTGGAACTTTATTACGTGATTACAGTACAAAAGTAAAATGTAAAAAGCTAGCAAATGCCGGCAACAAACTAGTTTTGTTGCAATCCGATCTAGGCAGGGCCTTATCATGGACTTGCAGCGTCTGCATAATTCTAGTTAGACTATTACAATTACGTTATCATAACTCTAGTTTTTATGTTATAATTTCAAGGGCAGTGATGCCAGGTCAACAAAACTTTTAGTAGATGTAACGATAAAATTAAATTTTTTACAGCAATAAAACGAGATGGAGAAATTACAAATTTCAATCCCAATAATTAACAACTTGTCATAGCCCCATTACTATTAAATTTTTATCTTCTGCCAAGCTATTTTGGAAATTATTCGGATTTGATCAAACTTACTTAAATCGGCTGGCATTGTGGATATGCACTTTGACAAATTTGACAAATGTGACGGTTATTTTGATTGATTAATTAAGTTAGGTTTACATTGGGAAAAAAAAGTGTACCAATTTTATATGACGCGCAGTGTACATAGGGGCTAATGCGCCTCCTGGTGGGGCGATTTCAACCAAAAACAAACGGATTCATTCCGCGATGATCCGATACCCACATACCAAATTTCAGCTCAATCGGAGCAAGCGTTTGGACACTAAGGGTTGCAATTTTTTAGTTTAAATTTTTTTTTTTAAGGCTAGGTTCAAAATTAAGGAATGAAAATTTCAGGATGTATTTACAAGCCAGAGAGGCACCATAATATGAAATAAAAACTTTAAGTCTTTATTTTTTTCGCGATGTACATATGGCTCCTGCGCCCCCTAGTGGGGCGATTTCAATCGGATTAAGCATGCGGACGCTAGTGGAAGAATACAGACACACATACACACATACACACATATAGTTCTTCCATTATCAATTGCAGAATATAAAAACTCGTTCTGAACCCTCACCGACAATTCTGTTTGATCTGCCACAGGCGCGCGTAGATACCTCATTTTATAAATTTATTATTTTTAAAAATATGTGATATGTGAGAAAGTATTATTATTATTTTTTTTTTTTTTTTTTTTAATTCTGTGTCAACGGCATCGACTACTATGGCCATTAGCCTCGTGTTCTGTGTAGGCTTTGTTACTGTTTCTCAGCGCCACTTTAGGAACAGCACTGTTAATTAGAACCCAACAGTGAATGGTCGAGTGAGGAATCACACCTGGTATATGAAAATCAATTTCTAAATTTTTTAATTAATTAAAAATCAGAAAATGATTTCTGCCTTTGGTGTGATTCGAACCCACAACCCTTGGATTATGAGTCCAGTGCTCTACCGCTGAGCCACTCACCCCCTTATATTATTATTATTATTATTATTATTATTATTATTATTATTATTATTATTATTATTATTTTTTTTTTTTTTTTTTTTTTTACTTCTGTGTCAACGGCATCGACTACTATGGCCATTAGCCTCGTGTTCTGTGTAGGCTTTGTTACTGTTTCCCAGCGCCACTTTAGGAACATCACTGTTAATTAGAACCCAATAGTGAATGGTCGAGTGAGGAATCACACCTGGTAAATGAAAATCTTTGTTACTGCTACTATTTGGTATCTTAAGGAGTTGCCGCGAGTGGTAGGATGCGTTGTCCATAACAATTACTGACTGTGGTGGAATGTTAGGTAAAAACTGTTCATTAAACCACTTTTCAAATAATTCTGCTGTCATATCTTCATGATAATCAGCTGCACAGTTTTTAATTTTTTTAGCAGATAATAAAAAAGCATTAGGCACGAAACCATCTTTGCTTCCAGCGTGTACTATTATAATGCGTTTCCCTTTAGAGCATGGCCCATTCAAACAGCAATTTTTACTATTGTCAACCCAACCGAAATTTACTACATCATGAATGTCAAACCATGTTTCATCTAAATAAATTATGTGTCTTTTAGAACTTCTGTACTCTTTTATCTGACGCAAATAATCTTGTCGCCAGTGAATTATTCTTGACGATTCGGTGATTGCCATCCGTTTATTCAGTTTTTTGTGTTTAAAACCACATACTGACAAAACTTGACGCAATGTCTCTAAACTGGTATAATTGTATTCTGGATAATCTGCCAGCTTTTGCTGGATTACTTCCAATGTCGCAACCGTGTTCTCCTCATATAAACTATAAATTGTCCTACGTATAAAATCTTGAGTAGTTTTGTCAACTGATTTCAGTTTTTCTTTACATGTTTTTCGGTTCTGTGAATGATCCACAGTAACCCCTTTTATGACTACTCGATAAACGGAAAATTTATTTATTTTAGTTAATTCGGCAATTCTTATTATGATAGCATTATCAGATTGCTGAATATTTTCCTTTTTTAAACATTCGAATATATTTAAAATAACTTGTTGTGTTTGTATATCTAAATCTTTATTGTTAAATATATACCTGTCTTGAATCTTACTACACTGTGTAATTTCATTATCTCCATTCGCCCATGGTCTCCAAAACGCCATATTTATTTAAAGAAATTTCTAAATTATACCCACCAACAAACTCGCGAGACTACCCCACTGATATGTTTTGGAACAAAAACGAGATGATTTATAGCTGTTGTGCCTTCGTGAACCTTCGGCCAATACCGTGCATTTAAGTTTACGATTCGATGTTTTCATTGGTAAACAACGAATATGATGGATTTTGACACACATCAATCAAGTCAACGTGGACTGACGGTTCGTTTGATATTTACCGCATTTTATAAGGGGAATAAACATTATTTTTTGTTTCTTAGTTTGGCATGAGTGCCGTGCGTATATATTAAATATTGATAACTCCTTACATAACTGTGTTCTGCAATTGATAATGGAAGAACTATACACACATACAGACAGACGGACAGACTACCATCTGAAAATCGTTTTAACCCTCTGGCGGGCGCGCTATCGGCGCTGTATGGCGCCTTTTCACTAATTTGCAGATTCCGCAAATATTGTTTATTAAATCTCATTGTCCGTCTAGCTATGCTCAAATGACTATATTAGGCAACTTACTATGCAGAAACCACGGCCGTAGATGTTTTGATCAGTCGTTAGTGAGGCGTTGAAGTTGTAGGTGTTGGTTGGAAGCGCGCCCGGTCATGTAAGTAAAATTCCCATGTTTTTTGTCGAGTTTATGTAGTTTATATACAGAATAATAGATTTAAAATATACTTTTTTACTTTAGGGATAAGAGATATACAAGAAAATATTTGACCGCCGAAGAATTACAAGAGTTGGCTGAGAATTTGTCAGATATTGAAGACCAAACCGAAGATGTAATAGACTTTAGCGATGAAGAGGAAGGCGAGGACGAAATAATTAAAATGAATGACCATGACAGTAAATCAGAACAGTCAGGGGACGAAGATTTTCAGAATCAAGAGTATATGGAAATTCAAGAGACTGATTACCAGTTTTACATTTCCAAAGACAAAGAAAATGTTTGGAAGAGTACTCCTCCAGCAACAGCAACTAAAATCAAATCCAAAAATATAATCAAAGTGCTGCCTGGATCCAAAGGTTCAGCGAAAAATGTCTCGACCAAATTGGAATCATTTTAGACAATTTATACACTTATAACCAGGCGGAGGAAGAGAAAGAAGATTAAGAAGGAACAAGAGAATTTCTTGATTTGGTTAGAATTACGATTTATTATGTTACAATTTTACGCTTTATTTTTGTACTCTTACAAAATTAGGATGAAGGATTTTATTGAATTTTGATTTGGATTTATTTTATTATTAGGAAATAAATTTTGATGTTTTGAATTAATCCGTATGTTTTTGTGCTTGCGGCATTCAGTGCGCCTCCTCATGTGATTCTGAAAAGCGCGCCCGCCCGAGGGTTAATCGTCTCAGGGGACCTCAAAATGGATATATCCGTCGTTATCTCAAAATTTTTTTTTAGCACGTTGGCCCCTTGGCGAGGGGCCGGGAAAGTAAAAGATTCACAGTTATTCTCAGTTATTTCTAGACGAAGCAGCGATTTTGTTATCGCAATTAACAAAATTTATTTTTACCGCTTTTATTTACACAGTTTTGGAACAACGCTTAATGCTCATAATGTTTATTCTAACATTTTCCTTTTTGAAAGCGTATTTACTCCTCTTTTATTCCCTCTAGGAAGACTTATTTTTCTCAATGCGGGTTTTCTTTGAACTGTTCGATTTTAATAATCGAATTAAGCTCAATCAGAAACAAAGAAAGTTTTGAAAACTGAATTTATCCGATATTGGAAATGTAAAAACCATTTCACTCCGCATCTAGTTAAAGGAGTTTTCACAACAAAGAAGTTAAAATAAATTAATTTTATTGGATGAAGTAGGTCAGGTCAAATATATTACAAACCGAGGTGGAAAATATGGAATTACATTTATCACCGATGTTTGTATACTATTACTTTTCCGCCGTCCAATATATCGTAGAGGAAAAGTAACGTAATCGTGCAGAAAAAAGTCAAGAAAAAATTTTTTGTTTGCGTTCATTCATCGTTATTTGGTCAAAACGCATTAAAAGACGTGATTCGAGCAGAAAACACAAAAAAAAATTAATGCATGTACCCCTCTAACCAAAAAATTTGCATTCTACAGGGTGGGCCACGCTCAACGGGACGGAGCTTACTGGGAAAACGAAAAATGTTATGAAAAAGTTATTTGGCAGGAGTACGTAGGTTAGTGACGACTACATTTCTAAATTAGTTAGACATATACAGGGTGTTCCAAAAAAGCGTGATATATCAAAGTTATGTTTTTTTAATGGAACACCCTGTATTTTATTTTATTTTTGAAGTATATAGAACAAAATAATGTCACTTTATTATTCTTGATAGTTTTCGATTTAAATGACTTTTTTTGCGAAATTAATATGGTTTAAATACATTCATTACACTTCGTCCCATAAAAATTAACTAACGCATTTTTGTTTATTAATTGCCAATTAGGAAGGCCATCGATACGAATTATTGTAATGCAAAGTTTACTTACAGGGTGTTGTTAATTGAGAGTTTCATGACAATACAATATTTTATACGATTACTGCGTTATTCTAAATGGGACACCCTGTATTTTGTTATTGTAATAAAAGGGTAAAACAATTCCCTTTCAAATTACTACAAGGTTCCCTATACCAATATCCACCAATTTCAGACTTATTTGCATTATTTTACCTGCATCAATAAAAATCGGTAATTTTATAACACGTTTTTATTAAGTAAGCTATGAAATAGACAAAACAAATAACTTTACAACAAATGTTCAAAATGGTGCCCATTTTGTTCGATACATAATCGGACTCTCTTCTCAAAATTTTTTTTTACACTTCTTAACATTTCTGGCGTTACGGTTGCAAACGGATACGAATTTTCATATCTTGGGCAGTCGTGGGTGGAGTCTGATACACTAAATTTTTAATGTATCCCCATAAAAAGAAGTCCATGTTGGTTAAACAGGGAGATCTAGAGGGCCAATTGTTAGGACTACCTCTACCAATCCACTTTTCCTGAAATTTTCGATTTAAATATGATCTTACAATGAGAGAAAAATGTGCGGGAGCACCATCGAGCTGTACCCACATTCTGCTTCTTACATTCAAAGGGATATTTTCTAACAGAACAGAAAAATCTCTCTGAAGGAATCTGGAAAACTTACGTCCATTTAAAATGCCATTAAAAAAAATACGGTCCCACAACATATTCTCCTATTAATCCTCCATAAACGTTTAAAGACCATCGGTTTTGACGATCTATCGTTCTAAATTCTTTTTTATTTTCGGTTCTGTAATAGTGAAAGTTGTGTCTATTCACTAGTCCACTATTATGGAACGTAGATTCGTCTGTGAATAATATTTTATCAAAAAAGAATTCGTCTTCTCCCGCTTTTTCGAGAAACCATAAACAAAATTCCAATCTACGGTGAAAATCCGTTCCATACAAATGTTGGTGCATCTGAATGTGGTATGGATGGTAACAATGATTTTTAATAATTCTTCTGATACTAGTCCGACTTATTTCCAATTCCCTGGCCATAACTCTTGTGCTAGTGTTTGGTTTTTCAATAAGTGATTGGAGAACTTCCAACTCTGTATTTTCGTTGCGAGTTACGAGCTTTCTAATATCTCGTTTTTTGGTAAGAAACACTGCCGGTTTCACGAAACCTTGCTAGCAGCCTTTCAAATACCTCTTTGCGAGGATGATCTTTTAAGGGATATCTCTCGGCATAAACTCGTGATGCTAATAGACAGTTTTGAAAACATTCTCCGAGTATGAAAATCATATTAACTCTATCTTCAACTGTATATTCTTTCATTTTCGGTAAAAATTAAACTATTGTCACAGTTTGACAGCAAACTAGTGTTTTGTCTATTTCATAGCTTACTTAATAAAAACGTGTTATAAAATTACCGATTTTTATTGATGCAGGTAAAATAATGCAAATAAGTCTGAAATTGGTGGATATTGGTATAGGGAACCTTGTAGTAATTTGAAAGGGAATTGTTTTACCCTTTTATTACAATAACAAAATACAGGGTGTCCCATTTAGAATAACGCAGTAATCGTATAAAATATTGTATTGTCATGAAACTCTCAATTAACAACACCCTGTAAATAAACTTTACATTACAATAATTCGTATCGATGGCCTTCCTAATTGGCAATTAATAAACAAAAATGCGTTAGTTAATTTTTATGGGACGAAGTGTGATGAATGTATTTAAACCATATTAATTTCGCAAAAAAAGTCATTTAAATCGAAAACTATTATGAATGGGTATAGGGAGCCCTTAATAAAGTGACATTATTTTGTTCAATATACTTCAAAAATAAAATAAAATACAGGGTGTTCCATTAAAAAAAACATAACTTTGATATATCACGCATTTTTGGAACACCATGTATATGTCTAACTAATTTAGAAATGTAGTCGTTACCAACCTACGTACTCCTGCCAAATAACTTTTTCATAACATTATTCGTTTTCCCAGTAAGCTCCGTCCCGTTGAGCGTGGCCCACCCTATATAGTATTCCAATAAAATTGTAAAATAAATAAAAGTATTTTTTGAAATTACGCTTTGAACGCTCTTGTTCTATTATTTCTTCTCTTGTAACGAAACAATTTTCGTGTCGTAATTTATCATTTTTCAAATTGTACAAAATGAAGATAAATTCACCGTTTTCAAGAGGTATAATATTTAATGATTTCTGAATTAATAACTACAATTCATTTCCATTAAAATATCATGATCAGATATATTTAAATAACCGGGTTTTCAATTTGAACATTTACCATAAATTATATAGTAGACATTCGCTTATTAAACCAAATTTAAATCGATACGTTTCTGAATAAAATACACATCGAGCTCGAGATTTTTACTGCTAATATAAACGTTTAAAAATAATTCATTAGAATTTTAGGTACCGTTTGTAAAGGGTGTCCCAGAGTAGATTTTAGGTTTTAAACTTACCTTACGCCTACCCTGTTAGAAATTGAAAATATTACGTCCAGCGTATAGTGGACACGTGCGGATTTCAATTATCCATGGAACAGTTCGCAGCGTATTTACACGGTTGAGGCTTATTTTAAAGTCAACGATTCGTACACAGTTGCTCAGCGGCGTTTTTGTCATGCGCCATCGGCGATGTTAATTCACGCGTGGGTAAAAAAATTTTAGAAAACAAGGAGTTGTTACAAATGTCAAACATCCAGGTCAACCGAAAACCATTAGAACTCCTTCCAATATTGAGAGGGTAGAGGATTACGATTTACAGCCTGTCGCACACCCTCTCAATATTAGGAGGAGTTCGAATGGTTTTCGGTTGACCTGGATGTTTGACATTTGTAACAACTCCTTGATCTCTAAATTTTTTTTTACCCATGCGTGAATTAACATCGCCGATGGCGTATTACAAAAACGCCGCTGAGCAACTGTACGAATCGTTGACTTTAAAATAAGACTCAACCATGTAAGCACGCTGCGAACTCGTCCACTGTTCCATGGATAATTGAAATCCGCACGTGTCCGCTACACGCTCGACGTAATATTTTCATGGAATTTCTAGCAGGGTCGGCGTAAGGTAAGTCTAAAACCTAAAATCTACTCTGGGACAACCTTTATTTGTAAACAATATTTAACTTGTACTCGTTTTCCTCAGTACCGTGACTTGAATAAATTTTACCCACACCCATCAAATCAATATCAAATATTTTTTCTATTGTGCAGAACTGCTTTTGTTTGTTTGCGCTGTACAGAATCTCCCCGCGAGTCTCTTGACGATATCTCGCTGATCACTGTTAACGCCTCTAGTGCAGCGGTTCTCAAACTTTTCAAATTTTGTACCACATAAAACAATAGTATATTGTGTCACAAGGTTATTAGTGCATGAGCGAGCGAAGCGAAGCGAAGCGACGGCATAGCTAAGGGCTGCTAAAGCGTTTTCTGCATGTGTGACACACAACTGTTTTTCGCCTACCAGAAAAAAACAAAAAATAGGAACATATAACAAAAATATTTAATTTTATAAATACAGACAGAATTTAATGATCATCTTAATTTTATTTTATTTTATTTTTGATACACCACCCAACAGTTGTACCAACTATTTAATGGGTGGGCAAAAGACGATCTAACAAAAATGTTAATAATAAAAAACACAACATATACAAAATCTACCAGCAGTCCAGGGTTAACGTCCGTTAAAAAAAACCTGTGTCTGCGGGTGAGACAGGAAAAAATGGACATTAAGATTGGACAGCTTGGTAGTGTACGGAACATCTACTATGCAATTGCACAATTTTCTAAAATTACGTAATACTATAATAAACACATATAATACAGTACCTAGAGAATTACACTTTTGATTTGGTATTTATTACAGGCAAATATATCCAAGCTGTCCTGGATGTTATGATACTCATTGATTGCTTGGTATAATGGGGATGAATTTAAAATAGACCCGCGCGTGGTATTTTAAAATGAACATAATTTAACAAATCAATGCTATCTATTTGACCATTAAGAATTTTCCAGAGTAATGAAATTTGCTGACGACGTTTTTCTAGATCAGGAAGTTTAAATCGTGTTAATAGTAGATCATGAGGGTAGCCCCTTGGAGGGTAAATACCGTCCAATATAAAAGAAGCCGATTTCATAAATTTCTTTGAACTTTTTCAATTAGGTCAATATAGACTTTCTGCCTAGGACACCATACCTCCGATGCATATTCTAGTTTCGATCGGACGAAGCTGTTAAATAAGATTTTTAATGTAGAGATATCTGAGAATTCTTTGCAGCTTCTTATGACAAACCCTAAACTTTTATTAGCAGATAACACCATTGATTCGATACGTTTAACAAAATTTAGCTCGGGATCAAAGTATATTCCAAGATCTCTCACAAAATTCGGCCTGTTATCACTAATATTATGCAATTCATAATTAAAAATAAGAGCATTAAAAGACATAACAGAACATTTGTCTGGATTTAACGGAAGTGGGTTATTTTGACACCAATTTGCTATATCAATTAGACAGTTTTGGAGAAGTAAAGAGTCATTGAAAGAATGAATTTCAACTAATAGTTTCAGGTCATCTGCGTACACTAAAACTTTTATATGGTTGATGTTAATAACAATATCATTTAGGAAAATAGTAAATTAAAGCGGTCCCAAAATTGATCCCTACGGAACTCCTGATGCCTGATGGAATTTATCTGATCTAAAACCGCGGCACTGGACATACTGATGTCTGTTCTTCAAATTCGAAGACATTAGTAGATGTAGCCGTGGACTTAAACCTATGGAAGACAGCTTCTGGAGTAAAATGACATGGTCAATTCTGTCAAAGGCCTTAGAGATGTTAGTATATATTACATCTACTTGACCTCTTCTGTCTAAGGCCTCCGATATGAACTGTGTAGAGCAAATAAGATTTGTGACCGTAGACCTACCTGCCATGAATCCGTGTTGATCAGAGGATATAGATCGTTCGATATGATTTGACAAGTGGTGATGCAGAACGATCTCGAATATCTTAGCCAAGTTCCATATGATGCTAATGGGTCTATAATTCTGAACATCATATTTTTCTTGCCTTTTTTATGAATAGGAGTTACGCGAGATATTTTCCAGTCACTAGGGAGAGTACAAGATTTTAAGATTATATTAAAAATTATTTGTAAGTAATAAAATTGTACCAATTTATTTATTATATATTATTTCCGGTTGTTAAACAATTTATGTTACTTTTCTTACCTTTGCGCTTTGTCTAGACTTTGTAGCTAACAAATTTAGAGAAACATTAGTAGCTTGGAGTATTCCTAAATTCTTCATCATTGCCTGAATTACTATTCTTGTTCTCTAATTCACACAATCACAATTATTCAGAATCAGAACGTATTATTATTTTATAGTTTAGTTCACTTGATTCTACACTGACGTTTAATAAAAATTTACGTGAAACGTCAAAGTCAAAGGTGTATAGATCTAGTGAAAAACTACAAAATCGTGTTCTTTATGATTTTTGCGGCCCAAGGCCAGAAAATATTACTTTCTGTCTGATTTTTGGGGTTTATATGATTCATTTTCATATATGGTAGGCGAAAAAAATATATGTACCACCATTAAAGCATTTCGCCATTAAAAATCAATGCGTCGCGAAATTGTTCGAAGCTCTTGGAAAAGTCATCATTTCAACATTAAAGCTAGAACCGTTAAGTCAAAAACTTGAAAAATATATGTGTGTTAAAAGAAGCGCAATTTTACATTTAATTTTTTTCTGTAAAAATTGTACCACTAAAAATATTGTAATGTACCACCAGTGGTACATGTACCACAGTTTGAGAACCACAGAGTGAGACCGTCCTGTATGCGGGCGCAACAATAAGTACACATTTTAGATTTAGTTTGCCACTTGAAATTAATTTGGCGTTATGTTTCCAAAAGATTTGTTTGATCTATATATTTTGTCTAACGTTGAAATCTCTTTTTTGATATAAAAGTGATGTACTTTCATGCTTAGTATGAAGATTAAGCGAACTTATGATACAACTTTTTTGCTCTTTAACAATTCGATAAATGGTGGCTCTATCTCTAAATGTCTTTCAGTTACACTCTCCACATTACTTAAAGGATCATCATATTTTTAACGGTAATAAACTTTTATGACAATTACTTTTTCGGTCACCGATAATGGTAATGATGTCGTACGTTTCAAAGGAACGAAAGTCGAAGTAGATGAAAGTCGTGTGGTATCCGACACCTTAGGTTTTTGTTCAAAAACAAAATTGGGTTTACCTGAAATCGATCTGGAAAGTCATAAAACAATTCTTCAATATGTTACATACGTGCACTTTAAAGAGTGTATTGAATTATTTCCTTTTAGATATTGAGGTACACGAAACAAAATGTTCTTGCAAAAAACCATTTTCAAAAAGTGAAGGGTGGTATCGGACACACGCACAAATACTCTAAAAAATAATTTTCAATATAAAAATCAAATACAAATAACAAAATAACGAATTTTTATTATTCCAAAAGAAGGATAGTGCTTAGTGGTAACTTAATTAACTCTTTCTATCTGCTTCCTTAAGTTTTTTATTCACTGGCTTCCCTGATACTTAATTCTTTTGAAATTACTTTTTCCATGGTTTTTTTCATGTTATCCGCGAATTTTTGGCCAGTCAAAAATTATTCTGATAATTTTTTACTAACTATTGTAACCAATCAAATTACTGAATTTAGAGTCATGTGTCAAATTTCATCCAATCAGCTATGGATTACAGCGATAACACCCTACATGTGGTGTTTTCAGTTTGGTGTTTTCAGCAAGTCAAGTTTTTGATTAAAAATTAATTAAACGTCAAACTGACAACTAGTTTAAAAATGTTTAAATCTACAAAATAAAAAATTATCTTATCGAATACCCCTCGGGCTTTGATAAATCCTCAAAATTTTGTCATAGAGAATCCTTCAAGCGTGTTGCTTAAGGATAATAGCCCTCGGCCTTCGGCCTCGGGCCATTATCAAGCAACACGCTTTCAGCATTCTCTATGACAAAATTATCTCGGTATTATCAAGGCCCTAGGGGTATTACTACTGACAATTACACAATTTGAATTTTTAAACTGAGTAATATTATCAGACAAATTGATGATAAGTGATAAAGAAGAATTTGTTGGGAAATACAGAGTCTTCAAACTTATCCAGTAAATCAAGAAAAAATTATGAAATATGTTAAAATCGTTTCAAAAAGCTTCGATAAGAAATAAAATAATGGTAAAAATAAAGTTTGAGTTAAATAGTTACTAACTTTTTCAATGCAAATCGATAGTGTGCTAATTAATTATTATATATTTTTCTATTTAATTACGCTTTTTATTTTTCTACACTTAGTGTCACTCAAGAAAATATTGTATGCAACTCGTGCAAAAAGTGCTTATTGCCCTGTACAGGGTGGCCAAATAAGAATGCGAGGTACTGTATCTGGGAAACTATCCATCGTAGAGGCTTGCGGAAAAAAAACTTATGACTAAAACGGCCAAGAGAAAAACCTGTAAAATATTTTCAAGTTTCTGAAATGGCCGCTAGGGGGCATAACTGCAATCTTGAATCTAAGAAAGTGATGTTTCTGTGAATTCCGCTATATTAACCTAACAAAAGAATACCTGATATTTAAAGTAAAGGATAATCTGAGTCTTTTTTGTTTGACAATTTTTGCTGTATCTCTAAAAATAAAGTAGTGGGGGTATTGAAAACTTTCAGTAAAAAACACCCTGTATATTTAAAACGGCTGAGCCGATTTTAACAAACTTGGGCTAGTTGAAAAGAACTATTCTTGGGCTACAAATGTTATAATATTTGAAGTTTTGTTAGTTTCACATGTCGCCGCTAGAGGGCCTTTTTCGACATTTCGACAGAAATGGTTAATTTTCTCAAAAAAATTAAATACATTAGTATAATTTCTTTTTCATGAAAAAGTAGCTAAATATTGCCTAAACAAGCTCGCGAAAACCGCATCTCGATATCTTGTTCCTAACCTAAAATTTAGGCCAAAAAAAATTTTATACGGAAATCTCTTGAATTTTTATTTTTTAAACTAATTAATTCCTTTTATTATGTATTACAACAGCGGTAGATTGGAAGAGGAAGTCTGTTTCCATGACCTGCGCGATCCCAGACTTAACTTGCCTTGATTTTCAGACAACCTACGACGACAGAGATATGAAAAATCGAATTCGTAATGCATTACGTAACATACCGAAAGGCGAAATTTATGCTTCAGTTTTGTCTACCCATGAGATGCTTCAGCAATGCATAGAGCGTGTTGGTCAGCATTTAGAGCATTTCCATCTCTTAAATCCATTTTTTTTAAATTATAACTTACAATAGGGCTCCTTTATTTTAGGGCCCCACGTTGGGCGCCAAATTAGTAATAAATTTTTTATTAGAAGTTTTAATTTTCAAATATTTTATTTTCTGAATTCTGACTTTGACATCTCATAAAATCTCTCTAAAAAACATAAACAAGCATCCTAAAAATCCCATTAATCATTTTACTCTAAACCACAAACCCAACTTCATTATAAATTTTGATTATGTACTCAAATTCTCCAAACAACCCGCATTAATAACAAATTACATTTCACAATATAGTGATTGCGTGAAAGAGAAACCTCGAATCTATGAAATCACAAAAAAAAATCGACTTCGTTTATCGGGTTTTTTCTGTCCGTTCGACTCCTCTATTATTATAGTCCACTAAATTATTGATACAGCAGGAGTACTTTGTAACGTCAAATAAAATATTACTAACAAATTTTTCAAAAGGTTTATTCAAATATCTACTATTAAAGTAATCAATGTTAGAACTATTTTTTAAGCAATATACAGATTCGGACAAAAAATGTTTGTGGTATTACGGTTTACCGAGCGCACAAAGAAAATCTTGTTAAAAGAGAGGGCAATATAATTTCTCCTCACATATCACTTCCCAACCGTTTTTCGAGGGCCCAAGCTGTTGCCGAACTTATCGCACCTAATGCACGAAACATGTTATCAAAAATTAATAAAATGTAACAGATCAATAATTTATAGAGTAAGTCAAGTAAGATAAGGGTGCGTTAGGTCAGCTTAGCTCAAAAAAATTATGTACAAACTAATATTTCAAGTAAATATATTGTCTTGGCATTTGGCAACACCGTGGGCACTCGAAAAAGGGATCGGACGTAGACGCTATTGTTCGCTGTCGTTTGTCTCCGTGACTCCGAGCGAAGTTGAAGTCACTTCAATAGCTAAGTGGGTTGTTCCACAGAGGGGAGTACAGCATTGCGTCTCTCCTCTCGGTTATATGAGCTTATATTATTATTGCTTTCTTTTTTACTCTTGTAGATTTCGTCCTATACCAAAGAAATATTTTGTCCGAATCTGTACAATCAGTAAACACTGTGGTAACAACAATTAATCTTATGTGACAGATTTCAAATTATTTTTTTTCTCATTTCATTGACAACGAAATGTATACTGATGTTATGTTACGAATTAAACCATTTTACATTATTAGTTCTTATTTCCATTTTTTGAAATAATAATCACTATTTATGATTTCAAAGTGTACTAATAAAAAAATAGCATAAATTATTCGTGGATAACTGGTCTTTTGTATTTAGTATTTTCCATTTCTTATAACAAAAAATGTGAGATTATCCTATACCGCTACTATTATTTCTAAAGATCTATCTAGTATTGCAATATTGAGAATTGTCTCGAAAAATTACTTCCTTCGCAATTTATACATTACCTCTAGGGTATTATTCGAGCTACGATAAAAGGGATAAAAAAGTAAAATTCAATTATAAGCTCTTTTCTAGACTTTTAGCCGATAATTCCTTCTGATCAAGATAAAAAGGCACTTCAGCAAAGGGGGTTGAACTAAACTTTAAATTATTGATTACCCAAAGCGGATTGACCATTTATAAAGCTACAGAAAAATTATGTAGTTCGGAAGGCACGTATATTGCGATTTTAAAGTTTTGTATTTTTATAAGAGAGAGCACTTTAATAGACTAGACGAGAATTCTGGAAATGTTCTTTGAAATAAATGATACTACAAGAGAAGATTTATTTTGCAACAATATGGTTTAAATGTAATTCGATTGTAATATACAGACATATATTTTGATTCTATACAGAACAGTGAAAGCAAGATAAAATATTTATGCAATAAAGAAGCTTTTTGATAAAAAAGGTTTAATTTTCTTTAAAACCAATTGTTCAATATAGAAATAAATTAGTAAACTGTATGAGAAAAAAAGCAATACCTTTGATCATCATAAAAAAAAGTGTAAACATGTCTGCATACAAATATCATCACTCCATTTGAAAATAAAGCGCTTAACCAAGTTAATTTTCACTAAAAAGTTACTATATTTGATTACTTTTAAGAATTTACAATTTTCAAACAAAACTCAATATTTATTTTTTTAAACAAAAATAGTGGATGTTACCTCTAACGAAGTTGGCAGTGATCGAATTATCATTTTCTCTTTTAAAAAGGTATTTTTGACACTACATACTTAAATATTTATGTTATTTTTACCGCTTTTACTTTTCCGCCCTCCACTATAGCATAGAAGAAGGCGACAAATTATCCTTTTTAGGCTTCTAAATCCTAAAGTTTCTTAAGGAACGCTTCAGTCTGTCTGTCTGTCTGTCTGTCTGTCCGTCTGTCTGTACGCATTTATAACTCAGCTTCCAGAACCGATAGAGACTAACGGACAACGGATATGTATGAACTCAGGATACCTTGCACGCCTAAATATCAGCTTTCTACGACTTCCGGTTTCAAATCTGGTTTTAAAAACTTTAACCGAAAGTAATATTTATAGTTTAGTTTAGAAGTTTACTGTTCCCTCTCTCTAGCTGGTGCCGTTACTACTCTTTTAATGAATGAATATTAAATACAATTTTTCATGAAAATAAACGCCTCCCGAGACATAGGGCGTAGAAAATTATGATTTTCACCACAAAAATCTTACAATTCTAAGTTTTTTACATATAACCTAAAATCTGTTAGTATTACGTAAAAATTAATATGAACTAATTTAATGGCCTTGAGCTAACAATTAAAATATAGGAAACGAGTAAGGAATTTAATTTATCAGATTCGACATCCTAAGACCGGTTTCTGCCTTTCGGCTTCGTCAGTTAGGCTTTTCGAATCCAATAAATAAAGTTCCAAACTCGTACAAGTCAATAGCTATATCCGCTATAAGATAAAATTTTTAGATGTGCTGCCATCTATGATTAGAAGAGACAATTTTTAAAGCAATAATTCCCGATGTATTGGGGTTGCATACACGCCTCTCAATGCTTGTTGGCCTCGGCTTAACGCCTCGGCCAACAATTTGCATTGTCGTCCGAGAATGTATCGCTTTTACTACTAGGTAAACAATGTAGTATTCTACAATTGTTCAGTAATTTTTAGCCCCATGAGATAAGTATTGATCTGTTAAAGTTGAGCTAAATTTTTGTTTTTTATAAGCGTGAAAAGAGTTTGAGCAAATGTTCTTCCGAATAATTTCCATTTTGTTTTATCTTTTGTCTGTAAATTGTATACAATTGCATTTATAACCGTCAATGTCATTTTTTCGGGTCAAATATTGAAAAAACGGTCATTCCAATGAAAAAGTTTGTCATAACATGACATTTCGGCGATATCCTAAGCTTTAAAATGGTTTATTGTACATCTCGATATTATTAGCCAAAAAAAGTTACGGGCAAAAAATACATTTCTTTTAATGAAATTAAAAAATTGTATTTAACATTAATTTATTAAAAAAGGATAATTTATCGATTGCGCAAGTTTTTTTTCTTTTTTCCCCTCACTTTTTTCAGTGTTTACCCCCTCTATATGTGTATACTAATAGTAGACAATGGGCCACTTGACGACACTTTGACGTCAGCAACATTGTAATCCAAGCGATTGTAATCCAGGCGGGTTGTAATCCAACCAACCAAAACTAGGCGGATTGTAATCCAGGCGGCTTGTAATCCAACCGGGGGATTGTAATCCAACCAACGAAAATTACGCGGGGCTAGGAAAACTAGGGGGCGCGGGTTAAGTCAACGAAAACTATGGGGTAGATGGGCGCGGACAGAAGGGACTATCTCATTTATTATTGGTCCGATTTGAACGTGGAAAACGGCATAGTAATGTACGCTCGTCTACGAGGAAAACGGTATAGTACGACTTTTATGCGCGAGGGCCCCCTATCGGCGGATTATAATCCAAGCGGACAGCCAACGCGGGTTGAGTGCGGATTGTAATCCAGGCAGAATGGGCCGTTTTGACGTTACGCGTCGTCAAGTGGCCCATTGTCTACTAATAATATTAATAAGAATAATAATACCGTTTTTATTACTTTCAACAATACTTTTCAATTTTGTAATTTTAAGAGTATCGAAAATAAGAATTATTAAAAATAAAGAGCGAATTTCACATTTTGTGAAGGAGAATCCACCAAGTTTGAACCTGTTGATATTTAAGTTTATTAGGTTATTAGATAACTGATTGTAGAGATAGCAGACCTGATATCCCAATGATCGACAAAACAATTCTGTTTAGAACGAAAATATCCTAATATATGTTCCTAATATTTATGTTTTGTACGGTATTTTATGTTTAAATGAAGATATGACGGTTTTTTAGTTGTAATAATTCTACATTTCTAAATATACCATAAAATACCATAAATGAACCTCGAGCATCAGTTTTGCACGTTTTGGATTTTGTTCTTATGCTGAATAGTTAAATGTGGACCATAGACAAAATTTGCATAATTGAAAATTGAAAGAACTAAAGATTCCCATAACTTTAATTTCACATAAAATGGAAGAAAATATCTTTTTGTAGTTTAGAATAATCATATCTTAAAATTCTGTTTTTGTTATTGTTTTTCAAAATGAAAGTCAGTATCCAATAAATGACACAAGATATTTTACTTCATTAACTATGAGCATCTAAAGGTGGGTATCATCTGCGTATAAGTGAAATTTGCAATGTTGTAAAGATTTTATTAGGTGAGTAAAATATATAGAGAACAGAGGTAGTCTAAGAATTGAGCCTTGAGAAACACCGGATTTAATATGATAATTTATTATCAATAGCTATTTTGCAAGTAATTACTCAATAGTAATAAAGCTCCTTCTGACAATCCTAAGTATTTTAACAAACTTATTTTGAATTTGTGGTTAATCGTATGGAAGGTTCGACTAAAGTAGAGTACTATTGACAAAATGTGCCATTTTTCATCAATGACTCTAATGAATAATGATTAAATACTCCATGTCCTATTTTTAAATGAAATTATTTTTCTCTTATCCATAACAAAAAATATTTCAGTATTTGTTGTTTGAAAACATCCAACATGTTTGCCAGGCCTAAGGAATAAGAGCCAGTCCTGCACACTGAGCAAAGATCAAATCGAGAAAAAATAAAATAAAATCACTAAATTTCTAATAAAAATAAAAAACATTATGTGCGCTCATGGATAATTACATTTCTAACAAATATAAAAGCATCGGGTTCGGGTTAAGTTTTTTACAGTGAAATCTAGACCAATAAAGAGCCAATAATTTGAATGGGCCGCCGGGTAGGAACTAATAACAGAATTAAAAGCATCACGTGCTTCCGTCCTATCGAGAAGTCCTCAAAGTAGAACGTGTTCGCAGTGTGCGACGACGTTATTGAATCAATCCTTTCCACGCACTCGAATATAACTCAAATATAACTCGAATATAACAGAACCTGAAAACACCTATTTTATTTTTTACATAGAATTAGCAACCTATTAATTTATTCCATAAGCTAATATAGGCTATGAAAAACACTTTCCACAATCAAGGAAAAATATATTCGTTTTCTAAGCAATTTCGTGCTAGCTAGTAAGTTATTAACCTGTACAAAATATATGGATCTTTGTTAAGTGTTGAATTCTAACTCGTCCAATAAAATAAATAAATAAATGAATAAATATTTTATTAATCCTTATTGACATAGAAAATGTATAGGACAGGTCAGTTACACTTAAAGTTAATATAGATAGTATAATAAATAACACATAACATAAGAGATACAATTGAAAAGATATAAAATGGAGGTATATATTACCTAGGTCCTACATTTATTTATGTAAAATCAACAAAAACATTGTTAAAAGAGATAAATAAAAACGAATATATTAAATACAAAAATTTAACAATTCAGTGAGTTGTCAGTCAAAAACTCAGTTACGCTATAATAACCTTTACTTCCTAATAGACTCCTAATACGCTTTTTGAATATATTGAAAGTTAGTGTTTTGTAACTCTCTGGCAAGTTATTAAATAGCTTAATTCCCTGATACGTAGGGCTCGTTTCAAATTTGGTAGTTTTGTGTGATGGTACATATAAATTTTTGCCATGCCTGGTAAGATGATTGTGGTAATCAGAGTTAGTTTTTAGTGTCCCAATGTTTTCTTTAGTAAATATTAAGCATTTGTACATATAAATACATGGAAATGTCAATATATCATTTTTCAGCACGACATCTTATTACAGAAATTATTATCGTACGGCATTCGCGGAATTGCCTTGGATTGGGTGGAATCATTTCTAAAAGATAGGTCCCAGTATGTTAACATAAACCATAATGACAAAGACAATTTAACTTCAGTAACCTCAGATACAAGAATATGTAACATGGGCGTCCCTCAAGGCTCAGTCCTGGGACCAGTTCTATTTATATTATATACAAATGATCCAGATGAAGTAATACCTAAAGTATTAAAAGTTCGTTTCGCTGATGATTCTACTGTATTGTTTTCATCCCCAAATGACTCCGAATTAAAGGATACATGTCAAGTGTCCATGAATGAGCTGGTTAACTGGTTCGAATTACACTCTCTTTATTTTAATAGTGACAAAACAAAAATGATTTGATTCCATAACTGGCAAAATAAGTGCAACAATATTGACATAACTGTAAAAGAGTCATTAATATCCTCAGATGAAGATAGTGTTAAATTCTTAGGCATAACTATTGACAGAAATTTAAACTGGAAAGAGGACTGCTACTCATTAATTTCAAAATTAAATTCTCTCTGTTATTTATTTAGAAATCTAAGCCAAATATTAACAAAGAGTCAGTTAGTTAGCTTATATTATGCTCAGGTTGAGTCGAGGCTTAGATATGGCATTGCGTTCTGGGGTTTGTCTACTCTATCACCTGATGTTTTTATCGTACAAAAAAGAATATTAAGAATAATAGAAAATATTTCCAAAAGAAATTCGTGCAGAAATGTTTTTATAAAAACTAACATTCTAACCTTAACTTCATTATATATATTTGAACTGGGTGTTTATATGTATTTAAATAAAAATAAATTTCACCTAAATTCAGAACTACATCAATATAACACAAGGCAATGTAACAAATACCACGTACCTTTTTACAAATATAATATCTCGCTAAAAGCACCAAATTGTTTAGCACTTAAAATTTATAATCACTTACCTCAAGATATGATTCATTGTCCAAATTTAGTAAATTTCAAATCTAAATTAAAACGTTTTCTGCTGAGACAATCTATATATATATAGTTTAGATGAATTTTTTGGTAACTAAAGAGACGTCTTATTTATATATTATAATTGTATGTAGTGTAATACCCTTTGTTTCTCATTATCTCTTTTTAATTCAAGTACCTAACTTTGTTCTTTTAGATAAATATTTTATTTATTTGTATCTTCATCTATTTTTTTTTGTTACTTAGATTTCTTTGTAAACTCGACGATTCCTATATATGTAATGTACATGTCAACAGGTTAATAAACGTTTTTATTTATTTATTTATTTATTTGTATAAAATAATTTTTGCAGGAGTCGCGAAGAGACAGGTTAAAAATAGCACGTAAGATTCTTTTTTGTGCTATAAAAATTCTATCACTACTGGAAGAATTGCCCCAGAGGATCAGGTTATAAGACAAGTGACTGTAAGCAAGGCTGTAATAGACAGTCAAAAGAGATAACAACGGCATTGATGATTTTATATGTGAAATTGCAAATTTTGTTTTATTAAGTTTTTTACACAACTCGTCAATATGGTTAGTCCATCGAAGATATTGATCAACATAAACCCCAAGGAATTTTGTGCAGTTGGAGGAAACTACTTCTATACCATTGAGTTCAAATTGTAGCTGGCGCGGGTTATTATGGAGAGCAAAATATATACACTCTGTCTTGGAGTTGTTAATTATTAAATTGTTTTGGACACACCAACGATTAAAGTACTCGATTATTTGCCGTGTCAGATTCATCAAGCCCTCATAGGTGGGAGCTGAGACAGCTATAGATGTGTCATCAGCAAATATGGTTACCATTTTTGGAATATCACCTGTAATATGCCTCGGCATATCGTTGATGAACAATAGAAATAAAAGCGGTCCAAGCACAGAGCCCTGCGGTACCCCCATATTCAATACATGCCTTTCTGAAAAGTTGTTTTTAATTTTTACGAAGATTTGCCTATTTTCCAAATAGTCAGTTAACCAATCCAAGATAATGCCCCTAAAACCTAGGTTATATAATTTATCATTAATAAAATTTAGATTAATTGAGTCGAATGCCCTCGAAAGGTCGAAAAAAATACCAGCAACTTGATCGCCTTTATCAAGGTTAGTATAAATAAATTCAATTAAACTAAAAGCGGCAGTTTGCGTCGATTTTCCAGTGCGAAATCCATGTTGACTTTCGCTCAGTATTTTAAATTTTGACAAAAAACTATAGATTTTGTTGTATACAACTTTTTCTATAACTTTAGAAAAAACACTTAAGATGGCTATCGGTCTGTAGTTAGCAATATTTGTAGGATCATTTTTTTTGTAAATAGGGATAACCGTTGCAGTTTTTAATGAGGAGGGAAATTTACCTGTAGTTATTGATATCAAATACTATTAAACGAGCAAGGTTTGTATGTGTGTGTATGTGTGTCCAGAGGATCTCGAAATCCACTCGTCAGATTTCAATGAAACTTTCAGGGTAGACTAATTCCTATCTAAATCGGCAAAAAATGTAGGTCTCATGTCTGTGAAAATTCGATCTTCCGAGATATTTACAAGAAAAGTTAAGCTTTTAGTTTTATTTCCTAGCAACGGCAACTTGTTTCTATAGTAATATACTATAAAGGAGAGAGGATATAACGTCACATTCCATAGGCGTACTTTGCAAAATAAGTTTCTATAATATAAATAAGGTCACAGCATAAAAAATATATGTACCCACTTCGTAGATTAAATTTTGAAGTTATATTATTTACAAAAAATAAAAATAAACCTTATGCATTTGACACTTTAACATTGAACGAATTAAATTTAACCAATAAATAACAAGGAGGATTATATGTTGGGATTAAACTGTTTTTAATCTCTTGGCATTAAAAGTAACGCTTCAGTACTTACCTAAACTCAAAGATTAAAAAAAAAGTTAGTTCAAGAACTATCTTTAAAAGTCACTGTCTTCACTAAAACTACTGGTATCACTATAATTGTCTTTTCTGAGATTTATTACTATAGGTTCTATTAAATTATCCATTGATATATCCACTTTCCTAAATGAATTTTCCACATTTTTAACATGACCAATGCCTTTTCCCCAATGTTCTCTATTTACATCTGAAACTGCCTTCAAAAACAAATTTCGCACATCAGGAATTTTAAATGTTTTATTGTTTGGAGAAACATAACGTTTTAATAATTGTGACCAGATCAGTTCAATTGAATTTAACTCTGCGTGGTTCGGAGGCAATCTGAGAATTCTAATTCCTTTTTCTCTGGCCATCTCATCTATAATATATTTTTTGAATTTGTTTTTATGTTGCCTTGCTATTACTAATAATTTTGCCTTCAAGGAAGTAGGAGGACTGATAATATTTTTAGAATGAAGCCATTTTGAAATATATATTAATACAAAATTCTGAATCAATTAAAATACATACGATACGGCTATGAATAAATAAAGTCTGACTTATCTGTCAAAAGAACAGGTTTATTAGAGTAAAAACCATGGAAACGAGATTAAATCTAGACAAAAACTATATTAGGCCGATCAGATGTATTAAAATATAAATTTTAACTACAAATAAGCATTGAAGGATGAGGTAAAAATAAAATTTCTACCTCTTGAACCTGTACTACGTTCTGAAAATTAAATACTGCACTCCTTTCTTCTGTATAGTATAGTAGTAAAAAGGTTTGACTTTATTTAATTTCTGACGTTTTAATCTGAAAGAATTCAATTTTAAATTTGCCGCTTTATATAAAAAAGGAAAGGTTCATTTGACGGATATAAATAATTTGCTTGTCAAATGACAGCATTCTCATAAATTTAAAGTTGAAAATACAACGTTGCCAATTCAATTTCAGAAATCATGGGTTTAGGTAAATATTTATAGGAACGTTGAGTAACACTGGTAAAATGGACACTTGTCAAAATGTGACACCTGTCAAAACGTGAACGTGACAACTGTTAAAATGTGATACATGTCAGAATGTAACAACTATCAAAATGAACAAATGTCAAAATATGACACCTGTCAGAATGTAACAAATGTCAAAATGTCACACGTATCGTACTTTTCTTTATTTATTACAAAGATCTAACCTAAGCTAAAGCTAATCTTTTTTTTTTTTGGCGGGTGGAAATGCTTTATGCACATCGGGTAAAGGTTCTTCCCTTCCCCGATAGTGTGAGACTACCCCTTACGGCTACTATTTTATTATGCGGACAGTTTTAATATTTAAGTTTTCATTATCATAGCGAGAGAGAGAAAAAGAATAAATGCTTGTACACGTGTACTATTAACATAGATTTCAATTTTTTATTTTACAAGAAACTTTAAAGAGACATTTAAAATTCTCTATTTTCTTAGTACATTTTAAGGTTGATTGTGACTTTGTATTTTCCAAGAACAAATTGTAATGTAATGTACGAATGAACTATTTTTGTAACTGAACTGCCACACGTCGAGAGTCTGGTCACAGGTTTTTGTGGAGGTTTTTACCCAAGTATGAATATCAGACCTATAATTTTCCTTCACTGCAGATCAATAAATAATAAAATCAATTGAACATAGAGTTTTTCTTATATAGTGATAAATAGAGTGAGCTGAGCGATCTTCTGTTGACGGGACGTGTGCCCTACACGCTGCTGTTGCCCGTCCCGGAAACGGGGCCTGTCCACCGTGACAATTCGCGAAGATCAAGCGTCAGTAGATGTTGCTCTAAAAGGGTGAAATCCCCAAAAACTAGTCAACTTTTAATGCATTTAACTAACCTCTGTGACAAGCAGTTGATAAACGTCAACAACAGCTGCAGCCAATTGAAAATTAACACTGACAGGTTTTTTAATTTTCCCGCCTACTTTCAAGCCAATCGCCAATCAACTTTTTATTTACCTCCCTTTCAGTAGTTCAAGTAGATGTCGCCCACTCCGTGATTTTCGCGAATTAATTAATAATTTGTCATGTTATAAAAATACTTAAATTATATATTCATTGGACTGCTTAAAAATGTAGATTTGAATGTTAAGAGCGAAGCTCGGTGACCAGATATTGTTAATTAAATACGCTATCTGATCTGCGATCGGAAGGACAACAGATTTTAAAATTTTCGTTGATACGTTATCAAAACCGGTACTTTTTGTGTTCTTTAGACCAACAACCACCGATATAACTTCATCTGAGGTTACAGGGTTAAAGAATCACACAAGAACAAACAGAAAGCAACAAAGCAGTTACCTAAAGCCTTCGTACAGTCCACTTTTGACTTGGCTATCAAGTAACCAAATATTCTTATACTCCGTTTGAACACACAGTTTTTATGGCAAAGGTCTTTATATCGGATTGTTCAATGCAGAAAAAAGTAAATGTTGATGATACCTTCTTTTCTGAATTTTCACTAGATTGTAGTATGACCACCACGAAAAATCTCGAATACAATACATCATAAAATGTAAGTAATTAAACCCTAAGGGATCAACCAATAATTCTATACCTCAGTGACGGGGAACACGAAATTACTTTAATATAAAAAATAGTAAACTGTCAATATTAAGTAACCACATTTATTTTTATAAAAATAGTATACATTCCCTTAAAATTTAATAATAAATATACACACAACCAAATTTATATGATTTAGATACGAAAAAAAAAATCTTTGCAAAAAAATATTTTCTCATAAAACACGGGGTTATTCCATATAAATTTGTTTGTTTGTATTTCGGGTACTAGCGTCACATAAACTTATTATAATTAATATAAATATAGAGTTACATACCTAAATAAGAAAGTCGTTTTCTCCCGATAAGGAATCATCATCACCAGTTTCCTCACTTCCCACAAAACAATAATTGGTTCTATTGTTTCCTCTATTAACATATCAAGTTTCCAGAATTTCTCTTCCTCCGCTATGTCTTATAGCGTTTTGCTAATTTTCCGGTGAAATTTTTGACATGGAGTCACATAATAGTTGACGAACATCTTGAAGTTTAAATGCTGTATTGTTTCTCGCGACATGGGGTTAATTAAGTTCACAGTGATAAGGTGGTAACCTCAACACTTTAACTCCATGTTCTTTTGCTATTTCATCTACACTATACTTCTTCAATTTTGGTGAATGTTGTTTACATAACTGCAACAGCTCTTTTGTGAGTAATTCCCCTTCCGCCGCTATTTCTTCGGTTATTAGCCAATCGGAGAGTTCTTGCTTTTTCCGTTTAGTGTTAAGTAGCGGTTCCTTTAATCTTGAATGGTAACTGGCATTGTCCATAACTATTACAGAATTGATCGGTAATAAATCTATCATTTGACTGAAATATTCCTCAAAAACATCAGCAGTCATTTCTTCATGGTAGTCTTTTGTAGATTTTGAAACAAATTCTAACAAGCCTCTATCAAATCCTTTATCTCATCCAATATGAGTGATAATTAAACGGGGACCTTTACCATTTGGAAATTTTAAGCCAGTAGACAAACCTTCTATAAATGCCTGACGAGCATTTGTAACCTGGTTATCTTGCCAAACTTTTTTTACAAAATGTCTTTCATTTATCCACGTTTCATCTCTTCTTAATTTTCTATTTTCCCTTAAATATTGCCTCATCCCACAAATAATTTCATATTTCTCTATGAGCGCAGATTTTCTATCGTTCTTCTCCCAAACGAAGTCTAATTCATGTAAAGTTTTCCACAAATTGTCTCTTTTAACGTTTGGCAAAGTTTCGTCTCCATTAATGTCTACTAAAAGTTTATCCAAAGTAGGTATCTTTTTTTGTAAATAAAACGAATGCACTTTTCTTCGGATCAGTTGTTCCATAGCACCCTCTATTTGAGTGGGTTTTCTCCCAGTTGACGTTTTAGGTGCTACTGTAATACTTCCATCCTTTCGTTGCTTTAAAAGTCTATAAATGGTTGCTTCTCCAACTCCGGTCATATGTGATCACTAAGAAACTATACTCCGAATAGTACTATTGAAATGTTCATGTTCATGTACATTTAACACTAAGGAGATTGTGGGTGCTGTTTTTTGTGACCTTACTAAAGCATTTGACTGTATGTCCCACAGTCTCCTTATCTCTAAATTAAAACATAGCAATTTTGACGAAACCAGTGTTAAACTTATAAACTCTTACTTAACTGACAGAAAACAGTTTGTATCGATAAATAATAAAAATTCAAATGTGAAAAAAATTACCTGCGGAGTGCCTCAGGGGTCGGTGCTGGGACCCATATTGTTTTTGATTTACATAAACAACCTCAATGTGGGCCCCAGTTCTGACATGATACTCTTCGCAGATGACACCACAATTCTTGTTAATGACACTGATATAAAAAGTGTAAACGATAAAATAAAAACTGCTACGGTGTCAGCATCAACGTGGTTCGGTAAAAATGGTCTAAGTCTCAATGAAAATAAAACCAAAACAATATGCTTTAGTCATAAAAAGGCCTGCAACCAGCAAGAGTGTCCAAAGTTCTTGGGTTTTTGTGTTGATCCCATACTGTCATGGCATCACCACGTAGATTTTCTGGCAACAAAACTTGCAAGAAATATATTTGTCATACGATCACTGAGGGATGAGCTGCCAAGAAAATCAATCTTGACAGCTTACCACTCTATATTTCTTTCCCACTCTAAGTATGGAATTCTAGCATGGGGTCACTCTCCTCATGCTGACAGGATTTTTAAATTGCAACGAAGGGTACTCCGTGTTATGTTTAGGATGGGCTATAGGGAAGACGTTGCAGGGGTGTTTTCCGAAAACAAGCTTTTTTTTTTAAATACATGCCTACAATATAAATTAATTTTGACTTGTGAAAACAAATGTATTTTTGTAAATCATGTAATATATATTCTATTCTATTCTATTCTATTCTAAAGTTTTCATATGCACGGTTAAATTGCACTTTAGTTTCACAGGAGTACCTATAATTAAACGTTTGTGCCATTTTTAGTGCACAAATTCACTTGATCAATATTGCAATATTATTACAGAATTATTACAGAACTAACAGAACCGACTACAGAAACAGACATGTAAATTTTAACTAAAATAATTTACAATCTGCACAACACTTTCTGCCGATTAGAAATCTTAATCATTTCTAAGAAAGTTGAGGGCTACTTAAATTGATCTTGAATTGTAAATATTTTCTACCTGTAGAGATTACATACTTACCAAAAATTGAAATAAATTGGTATTTTTAAAAATTTTAGGAAGAAAACCCAAGATTTCATTTTGGAACAAATAATGCTAAACATTTTATTTTAGAAATTATCCGCCACTGATTTATGATGTTATATTTGGGTTTATCTTCTGGGTCATAAGAATTTTGCTATCAATCATTTTCAAACAGAGTATAGGAGATTAGACTTAGGAATCAAACATTTCCGTCTAATCCCAACTTCTCGTGAGCGTGCAAGCCAAAAATCACATACGCGCCTTATTCGTCCTAACTTTGAATAAAAAAACTAACGTTCCTAACGTTGGTTAGCTCTAAAGAATCTAGGTATTTTTATTTTTACTCGCGTTCTAATAGAAGCTTTTTGACAAGTTCAGCAAGAAAAAAATCTTACGTAATGGGGAAATTATATCCGTGCTCAGTTTAGCTAACCTGTCGTTTCAGGTACCAATAAATGGAAATTTGTTATAATGTAATGTAAATTTACGTAGTCATAAAATATTTCTTCAAAATTGGAAAAATAAAATGTATTTCTATATATATGTATATATAAAAAGGTTGTATTAAGTAAAAAATCGGATGTGGCCATGCACATGACTTTACCATACTTTAACGGCCCTACGGGCTCATAATCTAATTACTCGTACATATTTAGGGCAGGCCATGCCTGGCAAGAGCGTACAATTGTCTTCATGAAACAAAACATTTCTACTGCGCTTGCGCTATTATGCAACTATGCTATTCCATATTTTATTTTTAACTCGCTTATAATACAAAATTTGAAAAAAGTTTTTAAACAAAATTTATAGTAAATTTAATTTAAAATAAATTTTTTCTCTTAATATTTTTCACAAACTTAATAGAAACGATAATAATTGCGAAAATCTGAAAATTCTCAAGAGTAAACCCCCACTTCCAGTTGTCCGATTTTGCCCAAAATCTAATCAGCTCATTAGCATGTTGTAAAAATGCTAAATATAAAATTTGGTTAGGAAATTCCAATCGCAGTTGGAGTTAGAGCGCACACAAATTTTTCCGGACTACATACTTCATACTCCATACTCCATACTCCATACTCCATACTCCATACTCCATACTCCATACTCCATACTCCATACTCCATACTCCATACTCCATACTCCATACTCCATACTCCATACTCCATACTCCATACTCCATACTCCATACTCCATACTCCATACTCCATACTCCATACTCCATACTCCATACTCCATACTCCATACTCCATACTCCATACTCCATACTCCATACTCCATACTCCATACTCCATACTCCATACTCCATACTCCATACTCCATACTCCATACTCCATACTCCATACTCCATACTCCATACTCCATACTCCATACTCCATACTCCATACTCCATACTCCATACTCCATACTCCATACTCCATACTCCATACTCCATACTCCATACTCCATACTCCATACTCCATACTCCATACTCCATACTCCGTACTCCATACTCCGTACTCCATACTCCATACTCCATACTCCGTACTCCGTACTCCGTACTCCGTACTCCATACTCCATACTCCATACTCCATACTCCATACTCCATACTCCACTCCATACTCCATACATACATTTTCTGGAAATGGTCTTAAATGACTTAGGGGGTAAAAATAATACCACACAATATTGTAATGTAAACAATTGAGGCAATGTTTCTATACTATTCCTGCTATATTTTTTAATAAGATTAGTTACGCCTTATACCGGTCGTCCTACGGTTCCCTAAATAATTTCCAGGTCTCTCTAATCAGGCCTCTTTAATCATTGAAATTATTTCCCCGAAGCCGCACTATAAACCGTTCCTGAGATATAGCTGAAAGCCATTCTTATTGAGCCACCCGGTACTATCTTCTTCAATGAAATATTTTTACTATTAAAGCATATCTAGCAGTTCTTTTTATTGCTATACTACCCATCACACGACCCTAACCTAACATTTTATTAATTTTAATAACCCGAGCAACGTGCAGATAATGTGATATAAATGTATTCAGTTACCTAGAGAGCAGGTAATTACTACCAAATGCACACACAACTTTCATTAAAAGTCAATATTTCCTATCTTTGTTTCACGTTCCAACATCTCTTAATTAGTTCTCCAATAATCTCACACGAGTAAATTTCGCATTATTCCCAGATGCTCCTCGAATCCGTATCGTGACAGTGTGGGAACTAAGTAGCTCCTAAGTCAAATTTGAGGTAAATAATTCAGCCGCAGAAAGGGATGACACTTCTAAAATTGTCTGGGTACCGGTTATAACTTGATAATTTATTATTCTACTTGTAACGAACAATGTTATGCTTAAAGAAGAAATTTTAATATTAGATGTGCCGAATAAATAAATCAAAATAACCGAATATTTGAATTTGTATTTAGTTTACTGATATTTTTGATGTTTAATCACAAGATAAAGTTATTTTTACGTTCCTGCTACACATACCGAAATCATAAATCAGAAATATCAATTTTGATAAAATTAATAACTAGGCCAGTCAGAAGAGGGGTTGAATCTTGCAAACGGTGGAGTAGTAAATTTTATTTTTGGAACTTGTTTATATGTGTATTAGGGAGAAAATATCAAAAATGGTAACACGAAAAATGTCGGGAGAACTTTTGGCAAGCTAATAACTTTCAAAATTTCGAATTTTTTGGCTTAAAGGTTATAAAAAACAAAAATTTTGAGCCCTCACACACATTTCTAGCGTAAATAGTTCCCGAGATATTAAGGAAATTGTAATTTGTCTTTTTTCACGGTTTTTACTATCTAATTTCCGTATTTCTTATCGGATTTATTTCTAACTTGGCAGAAAAGTTCCTATTCCAAAAATATATGAGGTATTAGTTAATTTACATCATAAACAAGACTTTAGACCGGGACCATGATAATTTTAGATTGGTGAATTTGTTTCTCACATTGAATTCATAATGGCCATCTTTACAAGTAAGTTAATAATTAACAGATTAATTAATTTCGCGTAAAATTATCACCATAATAAATAACCATGTTAAAAAAACAGTTTTTAAAAAGATACTAAAAAAGTTTGAATTATGATATGATGCTTATGATATCACTTAAATAATTTCTACAATTCAAAGAATACATTCTAAGGAGCCATACTTTTTTAAAGGAGATAAAACAGTAATGCAAATCTTTTATAAATGTGTTTATTAAATGTTAATGATAAAGTAGGTTGCAATTACATTAACCTTTACTGTTTATTTTTCAAATTAAATTACTATTTCTTTCATTTTAACCGTTTGGACGAACCTGGTTCTTCTAGGGATGACCATGTGAACGTTTTATCCAGCTCTCGTTCTTCAGGCTCAAAAAACAGGTCTGATTTATCTTCATCGTCGTCGTCGTTGTAAGCGATTGGTAGCGTGATGTTCTCACATTGCTCGCTACAACAGTGTTTGCAGATTGAAAAGCATTTTAGGCCTGCTTTGCGGCAAGAACACGCTCCGGCACAACCCTTCTTGCAAGCGCAAGAAATTGTCTTCAGCAATGATACGGGGGCCACGTCCTTGTTAGTTTGTACTGCAACCAACTCTTCACTCCTGCGTACCCGCCCCCAATCCTGTAGATTCAAGTTGTTTCCTAACCAAGTTTGAATTTGGTGATAGCAGCGGTAAGCGTGGTGGCGTGCAGCGTCAAACGTCGGTGGCAATCGTGCAAGGTCTACTTTCCCCTTGCTCACTACTCTTTGAAAATTAAAGTATCTTAGCTCATCCAGGGTTGCTTTAGTTGATTCTCCAGCAAAGAAAGCCAAAAAAACACGCGCACCAGCATCTGTAATCTCACTGTGGCTTGCAACTAGATCAAGGAATCTTCTGCATATGTTTTTCAGATCTTTTCAAGCATTGATCATATTCCCGAGCTTCATCTTTCCTTGGCCAGAGATTGCAGACGTGGTGTCGCATCCTGTGAAATTTTCTTAATATCTCGGAAACTATTTACGCTAGAAATGTGTGGGAGGGCTCAAAATTTTTATAATCTAAATTATTTTTAGATGTGCTACCATCTATGGTAAGAAATGTTATCTTATAGCGGATATAGCTATTGACTTGTACGAGTTTGGAATTTTATTTATTGGATTCGAAAAGCCTAACTGATGAAGTCGAAAGACAGAAACCGGTCTTAGGATGTCGAATCTAATAAATTAAAATTCCTTACTGGTTTACTCAATCTAAATTATATATTTAGTGCATATTTCACCCTTTTAAGTCAAAAAAATCGAAATTTTGAAAAGTTATTAGCCTGCCAAAAGTTCTCCCGACATTTTTCGTGTTACCATTTTTGATATTTTCTTCCTAATACACTTATAAACAAGTTACAAAAATAAAATTTACTACTCCACCGTTTGCAACTAAACCCTCTTTTTTCCCTCTACTGACTGACCTATACCGGTCTGTGATAAAGTATTCAGAAAAAAATATTTGAAAGAAAAATTAATGCAGATATTGTGTATAAAATTAAGGATCGTTATCCTTCAAACGCCACCATAAACGTTGGTTGCCAAATTAAAGGAGGCAGAACTCAAAAATAACTAAATGTCGATTATCTATCTATCTGTTATTGGGGTGTCGGTACACTGCGACCTGTCAGATCTATTGTGCCCCCTACTGCTGCCCAATCGTTAAGGATGTCTCAACGATTAGAGCAGTTCCTCCAGTCCTATTGCTTTCAAAAAGTTCAGGATGTCGGTAGACTTCAGGATATCCTCCGAGGTATCGTACCCTTAGATTTTGCAGGGTAATGCATTCTGAGAGAATGTGGATAGAGGTTTCTTCCTCTTCCTCGCAGAGTCTGCATTCTTCTTTGTCTACTAATCCGAGTTTCTTTCGGTGGCCTCTCAGACGGCAGTGCCCTGTTAGGATACCCGTTAGTATTCTGAGCTTATTTTTACTTTTACTCTTCTGGTTATAGTTTCCCAGTAGTGTCTTGGCCTGCCTCATTACATAGGAAGGTAACAGTGTTGTTCTTCCCAAACCATCTTGGAATTGATTAGGTGGGAGTTCAATGCATTAATGGCTGCTTGGCTGTCTGACATGATGATGATCTCTTGTCTGCGAAAATTTCTTTCTATGTTGAACTGGATACATTTTCCGATGGCGTATATTTCAGCTTGGAAAATGCTCGGAGATTTGCCTAAACTTTCGGAATATTTGGTTCCAGGCCCATATACTCCTATTCCTGTTCCTTCTGTTGTTCTAGAACCACCTGTGTACCATTCAATGTCACTTCTCTTTTGTTTCGTATTTATTGAATTTATTTAAAAATGTGTTAGTCTGGGGAAGGTGCATAGTCCAAGGAGGAACTGGGGAAAGAAGAATGGGATTTGTGAGTGTTCAATCAACGTCATTTGATATTGAGGCTAAAATTAGGGAGATAGGTCTTAATGTGGGTAAAGGGGTGCTAAGAGGGTTGTGGGCAGTTGATGTAAACAAGCGGTAAACAGGATTGAGTCGATTTGCGAAGGAGAGGATTAAATATTGCCTTCTAATCCAGAGAGGAAGTTCAATCGCATTACAATGTCGGTTAAGAACGTGGTCTTTATTTGCAAGAGATTCCACAGGGTTTAGCCCATAGATTTGTTTCCATAACTAAAAAATATTTAATGTTTATATTAAATAAGTAAGTAGTGAATGGTTGGAGAAATGTTTTTCATCCCATGGCTGATATTGTTTTTTTAAGGTTTAAAAAATACTTTGAAACTCCAGTGTTGGAGTGACCCGAACAGGTCTAAGAGAGACCGACAAGTTTATGCAAAGGGAGGCGTTAACAAAATTAGTCGGAATACCCCTATTATTATTATTATTATTATAGTTAGATGGATTTTAAAATCATTGGATAATGCAAAATGAAAAAACTATTTTTATTTACCTAATTAAAAGATTAGTATTTTGGTTCGTCGCCTAGTGTTTAGCCGCTTTTTTAATTACTTTCTTAGTAATTTTAATAGCACCATTAATAACTTCGACGGGCTTCTGACTACTCTACTAACTTCTTTTAATTTTTGCAAATTTTCTTAAAAAGTAATTTACATCTTTTATTCTTTGACCTAAAGTATCTCCATATGATTTAACTTGTAACAATTTCTTGATTACAACACTGTCATCGTTCTCAACAAGTTTCGTGTATTTCAGTCCATACATCTCTTGTCGCTTCCAACCTCTATGCTTTTGCTACAAAATTATTTTTTTCATCTGTTAAAACATTCAGTTTTTGTGGTTTCAGCCAATAACAGCTCAGGATCCTAACCAATCATTGTGTTTTATACTGATAAAACCGCTTCGTCGTTTTTGTTTTTTGATTAAACTGTGTTTACCTATTTGAGATGTCAAATGTAAACCATTAATCAATTATTATTATACTAAAATGTATTGCAAATCTATGTTAATAACCAAATTTCAAAATGTATTTGTAAACTAACCTGTTTTTATTAGTTTATTTCAAAAACGCCTTTAACATTTTTACATACCTCACTTTAACACTAAACTTAAAATTAATTAAATTAAGAAAGACTTCATTTCATTCTTCTTCTTCGCTTTTATTTAAGGCGCCGTTTCGTGGGGTAGCCAGTCAAAAAATCGCCTTGGTGGCCCTGTATGTAAAACTATAACAGCTCAGGTTTCAATTTAAATTGGTAAAGAAAATTTTCAATATTTGTGTGTAAAGTGTCTTTTGCATAAATGACTATGTTCTCTGTTTTTAATACAAAATGATTCAAAAAATAATCCTTTCAAATACGACTCCTCCTCTGAAATTTTATAGATTAAATTTTTGATCTTCATACTCAAACGCTTTTATTTTAGGCAAAACCACTCAAACAAACTGATTTGAGATAAAATCACTCGTCCTGCGGACTCGTGATTTTGTCAATCAGTTTGTTTTCGTGGTTTTTCCAAATAAAGCCGTTTTCGTGAAAACCAAAAAATTAATCGATAAAATTTGGAGGACTCGTGGTATTACCTTTGATAAAACCGCTTCTTCGTAATTGTTTTTTGGTTAAACCGTGTTTACCTTTTTTGAAATGTCAAATATAAACATTTAACAACTTTTATTTAGCATTATAAATTATTATTATACTAAAATGTATTGTAAATCTATGTTAATATACAAATTTCAAAATTTATTTGTAAACTAACCTGTTTATTCACACACTCAACATCAGTTTTTGAATACCCAAATACTTAAAAATCCATAAAACTGAAAAATGTAAAACCCTATATCCGAATTAAGCCAAACGCAATCACGTATGCCTTTATGGCCCTGTATTTAAAACTACAACAGCTCAATATTTTTTAATGTTTCAATTTAATTTGATAAAGAAAATAATGAACATTTGTGTCTAAAACTGTCTTTTGCATAAATGACTATATTCTCTGTTTTCAAAACAAAATGATTCAAAAAATCCTTGCAAATACCACACGTCCTCTCAAATTTTATAGATTAAATTTTTGGTCTCCATACTCAAACGCCTTTATTTCAGGCAAAACCACTCAAACAAACTGATTGATAAAATCACGAGTCCACAGTCCAAATAAAGCCGTTTTTGTGAAAACCAAAAATTTAATCGATAAAACTTGGAGGACTCGTGGTATTACCTTTGATAAAACTATGAGTGAGATTATACGATATTATAATTACAGTGACATTCACGAGGAAGCAGCACTTAACGTGGTATTTTAGCCAGTAACTTTGTGGCTAATTTAAAAAATGATTAAAACGTCATTGAGAGCTCAAATTTAGATATTATATTTATGAAAGTGATATTCACGTATTTTTTATAGTATCATCCTCCTAGTTTTTCTTTCTTAGAAATTGGAAGAAAATAAAATTAGAAATACGAGAAATGCTAGATAAGATTTACCTTATTTATTTTCCAGAAATTTAAACATTTTTACAAAATAGTATATTACATGCGAGTGCGGAAAGTGACACTATTCAGGGTGCGGAAAGTGACACTTTTCACACGAGTGTGAAAAATCACTTTCGCACAAGTTATGTACACTATTTTTCCTACGACCACGCTATAATTTTACCAAATATTATGAAATGTGATGGTTCTTTGTGTTTTGGGTTATACAAATCCCCTGTATATTGTAAACCCAAACTTTGAAGAAGACACCCTGTATATGTCTCTGTCCTGGTTTAATTTGACTTAAACTAGCTGTGGACTGTAGATAACTTATTGATGACGAAGTTATTTTAAAAAACACTCAAAACTTCAATAAACGTTGTATTAAACTTTAACAGAAAACGACAAATTTAACAACTGTGAATTGTTACAAAGGTTACATTACTTATTTCATGCTTGCTCAGGTGCTTTACATGAATACAATCAAAAACTACTTTGTGTTTTCTTTACAAAGCATAAAAAATATTTTACGAAGTTATAAAACTTCTATCTCGTACGAGTCGATGTTAAAGACTGGCTTAAAAAAGCTCTCGTATGTTTTCACTATGCTTCGGAAGTCATGTACGCGCTGTGACGTAATCAATCATCCGATTGTTTTCTGACCAATGATGCAAATTTCTATAATTTTGATTATCTGAAGATTTTTACGAATATTGGTCTTTACTGCTTCCGTACGTAAGATAAGAACTGTTGTGCATGCGATTGAGAGTATATGTTTCATATTTAATAATACGTTTGAGAAGCTTAATAAAACCGTTTTTGTAATAGAATAAATACATATATTGATAATTAACATTTATTTGAAAACAAAACAATAACTATGAACTTTTAGAACAGATAGGAAATAATTTACACATTTGCGGAAAGTACTTTCCGCACACGTCTAGAAAGTACTACTTTCCTATGTGTTCGTAGGAAGAATCTTTTTAAGATATCCTTGCCCGAAAATTATAAGGAGTTTTTTCTTTTTCCTATAGTGCCGTCTGCGGTTATAGTTATTTTTTTGAGATGTAATTCGAAAATTGAATGAGATATGGGAGAATTAGTAGCCAGTGATGGAATAGCATATTCTGTGACAAGGTTGGAATGAGAATTCGACACGAATGGATGATTCCGAACGCGAGCGTGAGGAACCACGAGTGTCGGATTTTCATTCCAACAGAGTAACAGACTGTACTTTCTCCACGGCCACAAAAAGTAGAAATTAAATATAGTAAAATGAAACCTGAATCTCTCAACATTATGTAGGTAGTGTTTTTATATTCAAGTTTGGATTTTTGCGGTAGCAAATTTTGAGTTATATTATCGGCATATTTTTTTATTTCTGGAGGAGTATTTTCAAATTCTAGATCTGAATCGTTTGATTTTCTTCTCCTTTTTAATAAATTAAAAGTTTTTACAAACCAATATTACGACCACGTCAACTAATACTGACAGTTAATTTGACATTCACGGCAAACCTTATTTTTGTAAACAATCACGGAATACAGATTCTATCTCTAGTTATAGAATGTAATACATATAAAATACATAAGAGACAAATGTTTCAGAATTTTCTTTCAATCTCAAGAGCGAGAATGTTTCTTTTCTGTTATTATAAGTGGTTTCAGAATAACTACATTCAGTAGTGGCCGTGGAGAAAATACTTTAATTGATCTGTTCATTCATTTTGTATTGAAATAAATACATTTTTGAACACAAAAAAAGGAACTGAACTAATTTATACTTCCAATAGTAATTTCGAAGTCACCTACTAGCAAAATTAGACCATCAGAGACTTTTTGAATAGGCTGGTTCGACATGTTTCGTAATTTGGTTTATTTCAACTAAAATCGACAGAATTTATGTTTAAAAAATGATGACAAAAATTTCGTTTGCAAATTTTAAGTTTTACGTCCGCTATAAGCATTATAAAACCGCTAGAAAACGCCGCGTGACGTCAGTAGCCGGACATAAGCTCCGCCACACTGTAAACAGTATACGGATTCAAGTAAACTGTCACCTACGTTTGTGTATTTACAATACAACTACACTAAACTACAGTGAGGATACCCTAAATAGCGATCGATCCTGGCCAATCAGAACGTCGCACCGTTTGTAGGCGGAACCCGCGAAATTTAAACGAGATTTAGTTAGACGTTGACTTAAAATTGGCCGCCAAGTTTAAATGTTATTTAGTTTGCGATAGGTATACGTACTTTTTTTGTTATAATATTTATATTCGTGAAAGGCTAATAAAGAAAATCAACATTTAAATCAAAATTTTATTTTATTTGCATTGGATAGATATAAAAAAAGTCACAAACAATATTTAAATATATTTATAATTAAGGCTTTTCATAATATTTTTACAATAGTTATAAACTTTTCCTTCACTTTGTTTATTTATTAGCAAAAATATAAATTGGAAAAAATTCTTTTAGTAATAAAACTCCACTATTAAAAGATAAAAAATATCAAGCATCCTCAGGATGACATGAAATTGTCATTTGATTGCTACTAGGGATCATTAACATGATGATATATTTTTACTTAAGCTAAAGAATGCCTAGCTAACCTATCAGGGATGTTTGGGAATATCTGAGGATATCTGGGCTCACATAAGGGCGGTATGATTGTGCAATGGCAACCACACAATGTACATTGATCTTAAAATATACATCAAACTTTTCTAAAACTATAAAGTGGATTCTAAAAATAAAAAAAAACAAAAAATCTTACACTTACAAGTTTACTTTTTATTCGGGTAATATGTTTGCTTATCTATTTTTCTTTTTTTACTTGGTGGGTCTTCTTGTTCCAATGCTCTTGTAAAATTTTTAAAAATCTCCTTAAAACGTTCTAATGCATTATCGTCAAAATTTTTTATTCTTCTCACCATTTCTTCTAAATCAATCTACAAATCACAAAACATAAAATATTAAAAAAACAATTTTTTTCATGATTACTTCTTCTTTCTGTTCTTTGGTGAGAGATGGGTTATTGTTAGATCGTTCGTCAATAAAGTGTTCTACATCATCCTGGTAACGAATTAAACTTGTTGAAGGCTCATCTATTCTTAAAGGTCCATCGTCACCATCTACATCTACATCTACATCTAAAACATCTCCTATGCCAAAGCAAAAACAAAGCATTGATTTTAAACCTTACCAATTTTTTTAAAGAAAAAAGCATGTTTTTTATCATTACTATTCCATTCCTCAATTTTTAGTGTTGTTGCTGTCATATCATCCACGTGTCGCTTTTCGTCAATATTATGTTTCCTAATTAAATTTTTTAAATCACCTCTTGTAAATAAATTGACCCTTGCCAATGTTTTATTTTCAATTTGTCTAGCATCACTAATTATTCTTTCATTTGTTATTCCCGCCTTTAATTTTGTCACAATGGTTTCCTCCTCAGCCTTAGTAAGCCTTTTATTCCTTAATTCATCAGAATGTCCCACATGTGTTTCAATAAATGTTACCGTAACCGGCCCTAAAAAATTATTAAAAACAAACTATTTCTAAACTATGTTTTAATAATAAATAATAATTACTTACCATTTGCTACAGCTTTAACAATATATCTAGAAGGACATACACCATGAATACGAATACTGCCTCCAATTTTAGCGTTACGTTTCTGAGCTTTACTGATATATCCTAAAAAAATTTTAAACAAACACCATACATACATACATATAAAAATTAATAACACAGTACCTTTATAATCGCTTCTATTACATATATAATAGATGGTCTCATTGCCATTAGGTAATTTGCTTTTTGTTTGACAAGCATAGTCTACTTCTCGATTTTCTTGTGACCTCCATGTTATAAACTCTTCAAAGTTACTAAAATGTAAAACAGATTCTGTAATTGTTATATTATGATTATTGGATAAATGCTTATTAAGCAAATTATAATTGGAAAACTTCTCCTCAATGGTGCAAATAGGACAGATGACAAGACTTCTCGCTTGGTAGGATGTTGATTCACCATGAAATTTAAACATGTTTATTTCGAGCCTAGGGTTCGAAAATTCCTTGTCACAGTACTCGCATGTTACTTTCCTTTTCCTAAAAATAATCTTAATAATTTCTAAATAATACAATAATAGGTTAACTGTGGCTAGCCACATGGTAAAAGTTAAACAACGTTCCCGCCAATTTAAATAACCTCTACATACCTTTCTAAATCCATAATTTCACGTGATTGTAAAATAACAATCAAATTACACGAAATATCTATACACTATTCACACCAAATGTCCTTTAAAAATCGCTCAGAATAAAAGTAAACCTGTAACAGCCAACAGAACGTTATTGATATGTAATAACAATATTTGTTAAATGTTAAAAAGTCTCTGTCTTAAAAATGTTAAAAAGTTTTTATCTTAAAACTTGAAAAAGCCAATAGAATATAAGCTTTCAAAGCACATAAATATGAAATTCAACGTAAATCAGCCAAAAAATCACATTCGCAAAAAAGTTAACTTCTAGATACGAAGTCAAGAAGTTAACTGTCATTTTCAGTAATCGTCGTCGTAGGCGTTCGAAGTGAGCATGTTCGGGTTTCTTCGTATCCACCTTTTCTATTTCTATTTGCAGCTAGTGGCGTAGGTGACAGTTTACTTGAATCAGTATACCTACCAGTGTTGCCAATGTCCGGATAATTATCCGATTTTCGGATAATTTCAAGTGTCATCGGATAATATTCGGATTGAATAATTATTCGGATAATTCAGTGTTCCATATAATTTATATTTTATTTTATTTATTGATATATATTTTACTTGTTAGAATAGTTTTTTTACACCTACCTGGTTCCTACCAGTTATTATTTATTTTAGTTTAGTTTATTTAAGCTTTTTTAATATCACTATTTTAATTACTTGTTTAATTTGAATGTAAAACTTTGTTTTTGTACTATTTTTGTTTTTAATTTAAATAAATTTTTGTCATCTGTCTTCTTCTTCTTTTTATATGACCTAAAAGCTCAGTCTCTTCGACTATTTACCTCAGTATTCAGTACAATATATATTATTATTAAACCAAAAGGACTTTATTTAAGAAAGTCTGGATACTCTGAATGCCCTTATCCTGTTGTAAACAATTCGATTCATCAATTTATATCTGTCAATGTCATTTCCTTAGTCTTCTAATTGGAGCGCGGCTATGATGTTAGTCAAATTATAAAATAAATAAGGCATTATCACAGTTTACCAACGGATAAACTATTAACCATGATCACTTGATCACATCCTAATTTTGAGTTCGGATAATTTCCGGATAATTTAGTTGTGACGTTCGGATAATTTCGGATAATTTGAGTTCGACATTCGGATAAATTTAATTTTAGCGTCGGCAACACTGATACCTACATTACTACCCGATGCAGTGAGGAGGAGCTTGTGTCTAGCCACTGACGTGACGTGGCCTAGTCTCGCTCACCGGTACGTTTTCTAGCCTCGCTCTGATCATTGGTTTTATAATCCTTATAGCGGCCGTAAATCTTAAAATTTGCAGTCGAAATTTTTGTCATCATTTTTATTATCAATAAATCTCTCGATTTCAGTTAAAATAAAAAAATTCCGAACCTGCCTATTAACTCAAGAGCTTTAAACAATTTTTCGTATTCTGACATATTCGGTTTAGAAGGCAGATAAATACATCACAGTTTAAAAATTACTTACAAAAATTTTCCAGGACAATATTTGGTCCTAATTATGTTAGATCAAGTTTTCGTTTATTCATAATACAGCGGAGTGGAGCATTAACGGCTCACACAGTATTATTGCCATACAACTATAATGAAAATTAGGTTACCTAATCCCTCGAGACCAAATGTGAAAAACACTCTTCAGATAAGTGTTTTAAGCAAAATATAATAACTATAAAACTAACTTTCAAAGTTCACTAACGTCAGGTAATTTCACTTGGGTAGCGCAATTAGTAATTTGTGTTAAATAACAAATTACCGGTGTAATGGCTGGCTACCGGGCACAATTACTTTTATTTTGCCATAATGTGAAAAATAATTTTCTCCCTGAATTTCGTCGGTAATGGAACTAAAGTTTTACTACTCTATAACATGCGATACGTATAAGTATACTGTATTCTTGTTGGTGGAGTAAGCGTTAAGAACATTTTGTTATCTTTATTAGACATTTTTACTGTTTATTCCAATTTCTAAAGATACATCTACTTATTTATCTTCTGTAAATCATCCTAAAGTCGCCCTGAACCGGCAATGCAAATTATATGCGTACCTACATTCCACAAACTTTATTTTAGATTTTCACAGCAAGTGAGTAAATGATAGGGAGTGTATCATGTTGACTCCGTTCGTTTCTAGAACCGTTAGTACAGAAATTGTTACTTTGTCTATATGTTTGGCTATAAAAGAATTTATGGTCAAATTAAGGTCTAGTTTCTTCTATTCGTCCCCGTTCTTGGCTTTTTTCCAATTGCTGATTTATTTTTCTGATACCTATGTTATACGACCCCTTCCCATTTTCTATCTTCGTCTCTTTCTTTTTACTCCCGGTGTTGTCCGAACTACTTTTTTATCCTTAAGTCCCTGAGACTTCATCCATACAAGCACTGTAATCTTTTTAATTTAATTATTTTGTATATGTTTGGTTAGTTATACATTTTGTGGATTTCTTTGTTTGTTCGGCTTTGCTATCCTTCATCCGGTTTTTTGCCACCGTATATTCTTCTTTCGCTGCCTTATCTCGTTCTTGGCCCGCTCTTTCTTATTACGTATACATCTCTCACAGAAACAGTTTGTAATTAAACTAACCACATCAAAACTAACCATTCTTCCAAAAAATGTTTAGTATTTTTTAGTATCTTTTATTTTAGGTAAAATCTTAACAATGGCCCTTAATGGGATTTTTGTTTTGGTTTATATAAGTCATACTTTATTAAATATAATTATTTTGAACTCTTTAGATGTTAAAAACTGTGACAAGATTTTTGTAATTAATTTTTGCAATGTACTTTATATTCGTTTCTTATGTTACTTTAGTCCAGTAAATTAACGCCACAAAAACCCCAAATTTGACAATGACATAATTTTCTATGAACAATAATTCACCGAAGTACTGATTATTTGAACTATTAATTGTGTGGCTTGATTCGCGGCCAAAGAATTGCTTTACGAAATACATGAACATGTTGAACAATGGAGACCACTTGCTTGATACACGGCAAACATTGTACTTTAAGAATATGCTCAATTCGGAGCCTCCGCCGTGTTGCTTTCCCCTACCCCATACATGTCTACGTGATGTTTTTCATGGAGTCTAGAAAAGGAATGCCGAAGTGGTTTTTAAGTTGAGCAAGAGTCATTCATTTTGTATCTCACTCTTGTATAATGCCGTCTCGATCGCACCTGTTGGATGAACTATTTTTAGCGATATGTTTGGCTTACGTGAGACAATTTAAGCCTACGTCATAGGCGCAGGTGTTCATTAGAGTCGTCAAGGTGAAATTCGCTCATCTCAGTGACGCTATTGCCGTATCACTTTTCAATGTCATTGTTGCAGATTATTCATACAGTGTTGTCAATGTTGCCAATTTGCTTTTTAAATGAATGGGTTGAATTTTATGTTTATTTAAATGAAATGGAACGAAATTATGTTTAATTTTTTGTGATTGAAAATTAAACAATGGTGTTTATGAAAATATACAAAAATAATTTATTGAATATTTCTGAATATATCTAACACCTTGCAAAGCCCCATTATCCCAAAGGATTCGGTGAGAAACTAGTCTTGATAAAAAAAATATGAATAAATTTATAGGAGGGTCAAAATATCGAGCAAAAACAAACTTTGGACGGGTTTTTCAATAATTCAGAGAAATAGATAAAAGGAAAATGTAACATGATATTATGGTTACATGTTCCTTCTTTCATCTGAACTAATGAAAAAATATTAACTTTTACGTGATTTATTGAAAAATTTGTAATCCACTTGGGAGTGTCATTCCATTAGAGTGTGCTCTCTAAATGCAGGGCAGGAGCTAAAAATGGGGGTGCGTTTTCGAGCCGGTTATGTCGAAAAGTATTATATTTTTGACAAAAATGATAAGGTGTCATATTTTCGGAAATATCGGCGAAAATAGGCGAAAAAAAACATTTTTTTGAGACCAGTGGGCCATTTTTCCGCCCTTCCACAAACACAATTGAGATTTTCGGAGGTGAATATACCCATGAATACATGCAAATTAAAAATGGACAGACCTGATGCTCGGTTGGCACCTTTAATCCAGTAAATGAAGGTGCCAACCTTAAGATTATTAGTTTCCATTTTCATTTTCTGGTTGAAAGTGGCTTTTGGTACCTTATTAAAGATGAGACAAAGTTTGCGTAAAAAGCTCGTCGACGGCCGAGAAAATGGCCTCAAAAGACCAGGAAAATCGATTTTCCGCGAATATCTCCCAAAATATGGCAGTTACAGATTTTCGGTTCAGATAAAAATTGAAGATCAGTTAGTTTTCTACAAAAATGGTCCTTATGATTTTTCTCGAAAATTTGCCCATTTCCGAGAGAAACGGGGCCAAGCGCACCCTGAATAACTTTGTTAAAAATACATATTTTCTCATGATTCAAAGTTCATGTGAAAGAGGAAATCTGCCGCTATCATACCGTGTGAATTGAGTTTGACTCCTTTGGCCATATCGGAACACGGGTCAAACTTTCTGCTCCCGGGCAATTTTGACCTCGCCAGGAAATTGTTCCTATTTTTTTTTGTATTGCACTAATTTGCTCCAAATTTTCTTGATTATGGGTCCACAGAAAGTCTTTTGTCATCTGTGAAATGTGTAAGCTCTAATTTTTTTGCATTTTGATTAAATCTTTGTTTGTTGAAACCCAATTTTTTGCTGTTTTTGAAGCGCGGGTAAATTTGGTTGTTTACAAAATTTTATTTTCTTCTGATATTAAGAAAACTTTACTTATTACGAAGTATAAATTCTCATAATATGCAGATGACAGAAACCTCACAAATAATATGTTGGCAACAGATTTTAACATCAAATTTCAAATATTATTATTAGAAATTAGAAATCTTAAAATATTTTGCTTTTACACCATAATATACAAACAATCTTTAATTTAAATAAAGACCTGACATTTCATGTAAAAATGTATTGAAACCTTACATGTCGTGTGAACAAGCTTTACTTTATAGCATTAGAAAGATATTTTTAATGTAAGCTGTGACCATTTCATGCAAAAATCTGTTAAATGTAAAATAAATCAAGTGTGGAACAACTTCGGTATAAATTTGAATATATGCATTCTAAAACAATTTACGACACCCGACCCAGTTCAGTTACGTTGCATACAGTTTTGAACCAGAAAATTATGTTAATGGGATGGATGGTGTCAAAGTATTAACAGAAAGCCAAAGTTGAAAATTTAGTGTACGAACTGTTCCTGTTAGTTCAACATAAGTGTTATTTACTGCCCCGGAAAATCTGAAGGGATAAATCCTCAGTTTTCATTAAGTTTAGATCACGTAAAATTCCTAACGTGTTCCTTACAAATCCTTATTGAATGTCGGAATCTGGCATTTTTATGTGAAAATCAATTTTGTGAAGTGGTAAATTGAAATCAACTACGGTATTTCAGTCTTCAACATTCATCTTATTTCAGAGGTACGTACCAATGAAAAAATTTAATGATGAATGTGATATCGAATAAATTGAAACATAATATTTAATGAAAATGTAATAGTAGACATTTTTAAAATTTCGTCTCAAAAACTAGATAAAGACGTTTTTCTGTTACTGATAATAATATTTTAATAATTTTATTTTGAATTTGGCATTATTTTAATCAATAGGGAACCAAACTTTTAACCCTTTCACTCACGAATTATTGTTAATAGAGATAAAATTATGTTAATGGCAATGCTTATTTGTTAATTTTTTTAAAGATTTTTAAGATATTTGAAATTACTCTAGCCGCCCCCAGAAGGCGGTGGTGGCATGTCGTCAATTGACGACAGTATGAGTCAACGGCATGTATTTTCAATTTATAAAATAACTATCACTGCTTTTTGGTTTTGGACTTTTCCTCCTTTTTTTTGCTTCCTTCTCCTGGGCTTCTTTTTCCTGCATCTCCTGATTAGTTTTTTCATTCTCCTATCCGTTTTCATCTTCTATTTTCTCACTCTTATTGTCCCGCATTTTTTCCGTCCACCTACTTCCATATCTTCACATTCATTTTCAAGATTTAACAATCCTTCACATTCATTTTCAAAATCGGACATTTCTTTTAAGTCTACAAACACACTAACTCATATTTCAAGAAATAATGGTAATAAACGTTCACAAATGTCCCCAACTTCGGACTGAGTTTCATCATTATCATCGCTTGCGTACTCTAATCAGACATTTGATCAACAATTTCCAATAGTTCTTCTGAAGGCAATTATCTAAACAAATAGCAAAATAAAAATCAGTAATAAACAACAAATGTTATCATTACCCTGACTCACACACTCATCAATTGCTGACAACAGTTTTCAAAAAATTCTTGAACACAAACTAGCACACAATGAACTATTTTGACACAAACAATCGGTTTAGTTGATATTCACTATCACGTACACAGTACCAGACTTTTTGCAATATACAGTGACGCGCGCCATCTTTGTTTTCCTTTGCAACGTGTTTCCGGGGTAACCACTAATGCTGCACACCGATAAAACTTGGAACATCTAGTTTAGCTACAAGTCAGCAGATGAGAGAGAGGGCAGTATTACATACTATATACCAATAGTGTAACTAATGGCTGACACTATAGACCAGTGCAGATAGCTTTGAAAATGGTAAAAAGTGAAATAAAATAATAGTAGGATGAAACCCATTGGAAAAGAAAAAGAATATAACAAACATGAAAGGAAAAATTTACAGGCGCTCTGGGGTCGGGAAGTGGAAGGGGGGAGTTTTTAAGGGTAAAAAACTGTTTATCTCGATTTCCGGCAAAACCACAAGTCGAATGAAAAAAAGTTAAATGGCAAAGTTGTAGGTAATAAAAAGATCTACAACTTCTGTATTTATACTATTTTTCATATAACCTCAAAATTTATTTGAAAAATTCAAATAACCAAGTTTTTGGTTTTTTATTTTTATCTTTTACAAAAAAACGTTTTTTTCACGAAATTTGGTGAAAACTTACCTTTTTATGTCCCAAACACACTGTAATTTTTTTGTTTTAAAATATTTATTTTTTTGTAGGTAACAAAAAGATCTACAACTTTCGTATTTACACTTTTTTCACATAACCTCAAAATTTATGTGAAAAATTCAAATAACCAAGTTTTTGGTTTTTTATTTTTATCTTTTACAAAATTTTTTTTTCACGAAATTTGGTGTAAACTTACCTTTTTATGTCCCAAACAAAATATTTATTTTTTTAACCTTATTGTCAAAATATCGGCTTTTTTAAAAAACTCGGTGGGCTTTTTGTTCGTTGAAATCTCTACTTTTTCATGGTGTAAAAAAAATGCATTACTATGGTAAATGTTCTCAAAAAATGCAAATAAGAAACGAAGAAAACTCCGAATTTTTTTTTTTTAAATCATGTACAATTTTGAGCTATTTATTTAAATTTATACTTTAATTACTTGAAAAACGTAAGATTCCGTGTTACATTGTTAAACAAAAGAGTAATTAAAGTATAAATTTAAATAAATAGCTCAAAATTGTACAAGATGATTAAAAAAAAGAAATTCGGAGTTTTCTTCGTTTCTTATTTGCATTTTTTGAAAACATTTACCATAGTAATGCATATTTTTTTTACACCATCAAAAAGTAGAGATTTCAACGAACAAAAGCCCCACCGAGTTTTTTAAAAAAGCAGATATTTTGACGTGAGAATTTTCGATTAAAAATTAGACTGCTTTTTCGATATTAAGTCAAAATAAGATTAAAAAAATAAATATTTTAAAACAAAAAAATTGGGACATAAAAAGGTAAGTTTCACCAAATTTCGTGAAAAAAACTTTTTTTTTTGTAAAAGATAAAAATAAAAAACCAAAAACTTGAATTTTTCAAATAAATTTTGAGGTTATATGAAAAAAGTATAAATACAGAAGTTGTAGATCTTTTTATTACCTACAACTTTGCCATTTAACTTTTTTCCATAGGAATTGTAGTTTTGCCGGTAATTGAGATAAACAGTTTTCTACCCTTAAAAACTCCCCCCTTCCACTTCCCGACACCCTATATATTTTATATTTTTTGGATTCTATGGCTCAAATTACATACGACAGTGTTGCCAAATTTTTTATTTTTTAATAAAAAAATTCAAATTCTCAAGAAATGATTATGTTTAATTTTTAACAAAAAGAAAATAGTACTTAATGTTTTTAGATGTGCTACCATCTATGGTAAGAAGAGAGTATTGACATTAAATTTTGATAGCGGATATAGCTATTGACTTGTACGAGTTTGGAATTTTTATTTATTGGATTAGAAAAGCCTATCTGATGAAGTCGAAAGACAGAAACCGGTCTTAGGATGTCGAATCTAATAAATTAAAATTCCTTACTGGTTTACTTAAGTACTTAATGTATATCGTTGAATTGGTAATCAAATTCTCTATTGAATGACAAGATGGCCCTCGGTAGGTACCATTTGAAAAAAACGATTTATTCGTTAAAAATGAATTTATAAAATTTAAATTCATGCTGTAGGATTTGTTATTGATCATATCGATGAAAAGTTTATTACTATGAATTACTGATGTCAATTAGAATAGATTTTGACCAGATAAAGGCCTCCTGTGCTAAAAAAAAATTTTGAGCCATAGAATCTAAAAAACATCAAATATATAGGGTGTTCCATTTAAAAAATCGAAGTTGGTGACATTTCTGGCGAAACCGGAAGTCCGCCATTTTGTTTTTATACGACTGTCAATCCAAAATTGTGTCTTATATCTATTTTCCAAATTTTATTCAAATCGGTTGAAAAATGACCGAGATGTAGGTATGGCCCTAGTCTCATTGTCACCCGGTATACTAATCAATGTAATTCGATGTCGTCAATTGATGACACGGTGAGCGAAAGGGTTAATGTGTCTTTAATATTTAATGGGCAGTAGTTTACTGCCCATTAAATATTACTACCTGGCAATCGTTACATTCTTTACAAAATATTTTAATTCTATTGCTACTTTTATCTTCTAAAAAACACAATATATAATGATCACCTCTAGTATTAAATAATCATGAAACCTTCCAAACTTTTCACGCTTCTGACAATCTCGCTTATATGGTTTCCACCTCACGTTGGAATCACCGGTGATAAAGCTGCAGATATGCATTTAAAAGAAGCCTGTTCTATGACCACCCCACGACTCAAGATGAGCAGGAATCAAGTTAGAACAATAACGGGCCTTCTCACTGGTCAGTGGTCACATTCTAATGAAAGGACACCTTCACAAAATGAGGCCGTAAAACGGAGAACTTTCCATTAGACAATGAAGTAAAGGGACAAAAACAGCCAAACAGAATACGAAGCACTGGACCGCAAAAGACAGGCAATATACGGACAGCCCATGCTAATTCCCGAAGAATACAACAAGTAACCGGTGAAGAACCTGTACAGACTAGTACAGGAGACAAGAGTTATGGAGTGGGTGCTATGAAACTGACCCGGAACGCACAAAAAGCCCAAGAGGCTGAAGTGATGCTAGGACCAGCACCCGAGAAAAAAAAAAGGTTTGCAAAGATGTTAGAAGTTCAAACAATGTGAATTTCCATTTTTATAAATCAGGTATTATATCAAATACTCAAAATAGTCCGGTCGACAGGTTGGAATATGTAGGGTTAGGTGGAAAAAGGTCGAAAGTTAATGACACTTTGGGATGTTCTTCAGGGATGGTTAATTAACATTTTTCCAAGTTTTTGACCTCGAGGACCCTGTGCTAAAAGAGGAGGGGGAAAAAATGCAAAATTTTCGACCGTCCTCCGGTTTTTCGTCAATTGGTTTTTTCCCTTACGTTCTACGGCAAAGGCAGTACTATACTTTGTTGTAGAGCAGTAAATTTCCTACAATTTTTACTATTCAAACGTGTCTGTATGTCATTTCTTTGCCGAGATATGGCGCTTCGAGAAAAGGTCATTTTTCAAATTTTGCTAAAAAATGCCAAACAATGCAAAATTCCACCTTATTTCTTCTGTTATACCCGAATTATAATGAAATGTTGTTGTAATCATGGTTCCTGGTTAAAATCACCAACTTATGAGCTGTTAGAAGCAGAACCAACGGTTAAGAAATCCCGACACGAAATGTAATGAGTACAAATGAGTATCTACTATGATATGTACAGGGTGTCCCAAATGGGTGCTTTTTGCAGGGTATCTCGTAAACTAGAAGAGATAGAAGAAAAGCAGTTAAGATGTTATGACTTCTTTTTTTGTTAAAGTAACGATAGCCTAATTAAATCTTTAGTAACTCCCTGCAGTTGGAAGATACAGGGCGATTATTGAAAACTGTCGAAAACTACAAGGTACTATAACTTCTTAATTAAGAAAAATATAAAAAAACGTTTTAAAAACTTTTGATAGATATAATATTAAAGAGTTCAGTGGCGCACAGATTATTTTTTTTTGGGGGCTCACTAAGGAAATATAATGCAAACTTATGTTTTTTTAAATGGGACACCCTGTATATTTTGACGTTTTTCGTTTTTTTTTTAATTCTCATTCACCTGATATGACACACTATATATCTATTTTCAATGGTTGGAGCTACAGTGCAAATAAACCATTTATGGATGTTATCAGGTGAAACACCCTTAAAAAATTGAACACTCAGTAACGAAATTTAACATTTTATTATAAGGATACTGATGTGTGACAATTTTATTTATCAAAATTATAGTTAATAAAAATAAAACCAGATTAAAAAAATAAAAACAATAAACTTATGAAACAACAAGAAACATTGTAACAACTAATCTACCTATAACTAATTTTATTAGAATGTAAAAATTACATTAAATGTTCAAAATGCTCTCCATTTTCATCGATTAAAAAGTTTTTCGTTTAAATAATCTTCAACCAATTCAGCATTACCAAAAATAAAATCATAAAATAATATTTACAAGAGAGTAGGGAAGATTTATTACAAAATATTCATGCCGCATTTAGAAAAATAAAGCCAGTGCACATACTTAATTGTGTAAGATCAGTAAGAAAAAAGTGTCAATTATTACTACAACAAAACGGAGGACATTTTGAACATTTAATGTAATTTTCACATTCTAATAAAATTAGTTATAGGTAGATTAGTTGTTACAATGTTTCTTGTTGTTTCATAAGTTTATTGTTTTTATTTTTTTAATCTGGTTTTATTTTTTATTAATTATAATTTTGATAAATAAAATTGTCACACATCAGTATCCTTGTGTTAAATTTCGTTACTGAGTGTTCAATTTTTTAAGGGTGTTTCACCTGATAACATCCCTAAATGGTTTATTTGCACTGTAGCTCCAACCATTGAAAATAGATGTATAATATGTCATATTTAAAAAAACATAAGTTTGCATTATATTTCCTTAGTGAGCCCCCTAAAAAAAATAATCTGTGCGCCACTGAACTCTTTAATATTATATCTATCAAAAGTTTTTATAACGTTTTTTTATATTTTTCTTAATTAAGAAGTTATAGTACCTTGTAGTTTTCGACAGTTTTCAATAATCGCCCTGTATCTTCCAACTGCAAGGAGTTACTAAAGATTTAATTAGGCTATTGTTACTTTAACAAAAAAAGAAGTCATAACATCTTAACTGCTTTTCTTCTATCTCTTCTAGTTTACGAGATACCCTGCAAAACTCACCAATTTGGGACACCCTGTACATGAGTATCTACTACGATATAATAATAATAATATATTTATTTCAAAATATGTTCATAAGTACCTTTCTATATCTAATAATATCTCTATTCCTTAATATAATGTGAATGTGAATAACTTAATATTATTAATTAGATTAATTTTTTCCACGAAAGGACTACGTCTTCTTTTAACCTCCCCTGTGATAATTATGTAGTGGGGGGGGGGGCGCTGTGATATCGATCCGAAAAGTAACTAATATCAATACCAACATGATGTGAATATGATTGGCTTTCATCAGAGAGAGCTTTAGTGAATTGGGATTGAATGGGGGAAGGAGTGGGGGAGGGGGTGTCGTAAGTTGGTGATTTAAATCAGGAACCATAATTACAACAACATTTCATTATAATTCTGGTATAAAAAAAGAAATAAAGTGGAATTTTGCATTTTTTGGCATTTGTTAACGAAATTTGAAAAATGGCCTTTTTTCGAAGCGCCGTATCTCGGCCAACAAATGACATACAAACACGTTTGAATAGTTTGTAGGAAATTTACCGCTCTACAACAAAGTATAGGAATGCCTTTGCCATAGGATGTAAGGGAAAAAAGCAATTGACGAAAAACCGGAGGGAGGTCGAAAATTTTGCCGTTTTCCTCCCCTCCTCTTTTAGCACAGGGTCCTCTAGGTCAAAAACTTGGGAAAACCATCCCTGAACAACATGCTCAAGTTTCGTTAACTTCCAACCTTTTTCCACCTGAAACTACCTGTCGACTGGACTAAAATGTCGTATTGTTAATTTTATAATTTAAAAGATGTGTTGTCTGTGTATAATAATACTGCCAATATAATACAATGGAGTTCCTTCCAAGTTAACTCGGCAATTTCCAACCAAGAAAAAGGTCTACCATCGGAAGCGTTATTTTTTGTCAAAATCTACTTCATTATTTTCGTAATGATATAATATGTCCACAAAAAACTACTGGGCTCTCCAGAATATATCGTTTTAGAAAAATAATGGTTTTAATTCCTAAACTCCATTTTTGATTGGTTAAAATTAAAGTTGGTATCCAGACTCGGGGTGGCCAATGTCGTGCTTCTCGCGACAGTGTGAATATGGCCGCTATCTGCAGCATCGGCAATAATTTGCATGCGCAGAGCCACAAGTATATTTTTCTCCGATTGACAGCAAATATTAATTTTACAGACACATATCAATCAGCAAAGTATTACTTTTCTCCACGGCCACTACTGAATGTAGTTATTCTGAAACCACTTATAATAACAGAAAAGAAACATTCTCGCTCTTGAGATTGAAAGAAAATTCTGAAACTTTTGTCTCTTATGTATTTTATACGTATTACATTCTATCTCTAGAGCTAGAATCTATATTCCGTGATTGTTTACAAAAATAAGGTTTGCCATGAATGTCAAATTAACTGTCAGTATTAGTTGACGTGGCCTTAATATTGGTTTGTAAAAACTTTTAATTTATTAAAAAGGAGAAGAAAATCAAACGATTCATATGTAGAATTTGAAAATACTCCTCCAGAAATAAAAAAATTGCCGATAATATAACTCAAAATTTGCTACCGCAAAAATCCAAGCTTGAATATAAAAATACTACCTACATAATGTTGAGCGATTGAGGTTTCATTTTACTATATTTAATTTCTACTTTCTGTGTCCGTGGAGAAAGTACAGTCTGTTACTCTGTTGGAATGAAAATCCGACACTCGTGGTTCCTCACACTCGCATTCGGTCGCGTTCGGAGTCCTCCACTCGTGTCGAATTCTCATTCCAACCTTGTTACAGAATATACTATTCCTGCCTGGGCAGCAAAGTAAGGACTTTCCTGCCTAGGCAGCAAAATGATATTTCCCTAGCAACCAACAATTCCAACAATTGCGATTTCTATCAAATTTTGTTTTAATTTATCACTACAGGAAAAATAAAAAGATTGTGGGGATTGTAATAATTTGCAAATACAATATACATATATCATTATAAATAATCGGAGAAAAAATTATATGTTCAACTCGGCAGCAAAGTAGATTGACTGCCTTAGCTGAATTCCCAGCCTCGCTACGCTCGGCTATGAACTATCAGCCGCGGAAGTCAATCTACCACTTTGCTGCCTAGTAAAACAAATAACTATTACTTGAAATATTACTTTGTACAGGGTATACCAAATTGGTGAGTTTTACAGGGTATCTCGTAAACTAGAAGAGATAGAAGAAAAGCAGTTAAGATGTTATGACTTCTTTTTTTGTTAAAGTAACGATAGCCTAATTAAATCTTTAGTAACTCCCTGCAGTTGGAAGATACAGGGCGATTATTGAAAACTGTCGAAAACTACAAGGTACTATAACTTCTTAATTAAGAAAAATATAAAAAAACGTTATACAAACTTTTGATAGATATAATATTAAAGAGTTCAGTGGCGCACAGATTATTTTTTTTAGGGGGCTCACTAAGGAAATATAATGCAAACTTATGTTTTTTTAAATGGGACACCCTGTATATTTTGACGTTTTTCGTTTTCTTTTTTAATTCTCATTCACCTTATATGACATACTATATATCTATTTTCAATGGTTGGAGCTACAGTGCAAATAAACCATTTATGGAGATTATCAGGTGAAACACCCTTAAAAAATTGAACACGAAATTTAACATTTTATTATAAGGATACTGATGTGTGACAATTTTATTTATCAAAATTATAATTAATAAAAACTAAAACCAGATTAAAAAAATAAAAACAATAAACTTATGAAACAACAAGAAATATGGTAAGAACTAATCTAATTTTATTAGAATGTGAAAATTACATTAAATGTTCAAAATGTCCTCCGTTTTGTTGTAGTAATAATTGACACCTTTTTCTTACTGATCTTACACAACTGAGTATGTGCACTGGCTTTATTTTTCTAAATGCGGCATGAATATTTTGTAATAAATCTTCCCTACTCTCTTGTAAATATTATTTTATGATTTTATTTTTGGTAATGCTGAATTGGTTGGAGATTTAAACGAAAAACTTTTTAATCGATGAAAACGGAGAGCATTTTGAACATTTAATGTAATTTTTACATTCTAATAAAATTAGTTATAGGTAGATTAGTTGTTACAATGTTTCTTGTTGTTTCATAAGTTTATTATTTTTATTTTTTTAATCTGGTAATAATTTTGATAAATAAAATTGTCACACATCAGTATCCTAATAATAAAATGTTAAATTTCGTTACTGAGTGTTCAATTTTTCAAGGGTGTTTCACCTGATAACATCCATAAATGGTTTATTTGCACTGTAGCTCCAACCGTTGAAAATAGATATATAGTATGTTATATCAGGTGAATGAGAATTAAAAAAGAAAACGAAAAACGTCAAAATATACAGGGTGTCCCATTTAAAAAAACATAAGTTTGCATTATATTTCCTTAGTGAGCCCCCTAAAAAAAACAATCTGTGCGCCACTGAACTCTTTAATATTATATCTATCAAAAGTTTTTATAACGTTTTTTTATATTTTTCTTAATTAAGAAGTTATAGTACCTTGTAGTTTTCGACAGTTTTCAATAATCGCCCTGTATCTTCCAACTGCAGGGAGATACTAAAGATTTAATTAGGCTATCGTTACTTTAACAAAAAAAGAAGTCATAACATCTTAACTGCTTTTCTTCTATCTCTTCTAGTTTACGAGATACCCTGCAAAACGCACCAATTTGGGACACCCTGTACATCATTTTTCTAAGCTGAGCTGACCTGACGTACCCTTATCTTACCTGACCTCACCCTGTAAATTATAGATCTGTTACATTTTATGCCCGCTAGTAACAATACTGCTAACATAATATAATTATTATATTTTCAAATAAAAGTTGACAGCTAAATAGAGGACCGAATAGCGGGATAAAATCGTTTTTTTGGGACAAATAACGCTCACCCTTTTGTTAAAGGTTGCGTAATGGTTATTACTTATAAAAGATATTATGGACAAGTTTAAATGACTATTATCTTTAACTGACTTTTAATGCCTTCTTGTTGTTAATTAATTAATATTAATTGTGATTCACTATATAATGCTATAGTAATGGAAATGAAAACATAACTAACGATTAAGACATTATATATACTGTTTAATTTTCAGACAATTAAACAGATAAACTCATTCAACCGGCAACGCCGCACCAAAATATATTTGCAAACAGCACTCAGACCAGGAAGCGGCATCGTCAAAATAAGTTTTTTATTCTATTGCACAATAATAATATCACGCCATATATCTAACCGTCTCGTCTAGACAATAGAAAAAATTTTACATGTTTGTTAACGCGGCCCACGCTAAACAATCTTTCTAGAACAATCGCGAGCCGGGAAGGGATAAATTTGAAACCGACAAACTTCGCAGATCTTAAATCAGTGCATAGCGACGCTCCGGGGCAACAAGGCCTCGTCAAACTAGTGGGACTTAGCTGCAATCAAGCGGTCCATTTTATTTTAAAAATATTTCGTCAAATCAGTGGGACTTAGCTGCAATCAAGCGGTCCACTTTATTGTTCATTCTATATTCAAATCAAAACTCAGTGCTTCGAGAATTTAAACAGTGTCTATTCATCACTCACTCAGACCACACGCAAAAAATATTTTCTGACTGATGCGGTCTTTTTAGTTTTTACCTATGTGCTAGTGTTTGTTAAGCACATAGGGTACTTATAATACTTTGTTCATTGATTACCAGTTAATGTAATCCTTTGTTACGTTGTTGTTTATTTATTTATTTATTTAACTTAAAATAAATCGTTAAATAAAGGTGGTAGTTGTTTTTGTCCATGGAGTGGGGAAGAAAAAGAAATACAGTCCACTTAGAACTACGATGCAGTTTAAAAATGCGATAACACATTGTTGGTCGTCCTGGGAAACTGGCACAACATAGGGTTTATTCCAGAACCCTCAACATATACTTCAACCAATGTTGGCTTCCTCCAAAATCATCGATCTAATCTTTTAGACAATCAAAAGAATACATCGAATTTAGATGCAAATCCAGATAAAGTAGTATTTTCTCCAACAAAAATTTACATAATGAACTAATTACAAAATAATATCGAATATATTATGTTTCAAAATGTTTTTTTATGAACTAAACCAGGTAGATATTTTTTTATAGAAAAAATATGGCTTTAATAATTCCTTCTAGTTTTAAACGTATTGCAATAAATTGAAAGGAAATTGCATTCAAAGCAAATTGGTTATAAACATGTATCCTATAATGTTATGCATATACCGTGACTGCTATCGTTATTAATAAGAGTTTGCCTACTTCCAGTCTATATTTTTTTGAATATAAAGTAACTGTTGAATATAAATCATTCTTCATCCAAGTTGAGCAGACTACAAAAGTTGTAAATTGTAATTAAAAGTTGACTGCTGTACTTTCTCGGACTTTTATAAACAACTGACCATATTTTTAGTTTTCCATGAATATCAGCGGTAAGTAGGTATTAAGTTTTCACGAAGTGACATAACTGCAGAAAAGCGGTTATAGTTCGGGACACTTTAATTTTAGAAAAAGTACTTTGTCACTCAATAAGTTCGTAAGATGATATATGGTGCGGCTATTGACAAGTCCCTATGATGTAATTCTAGAGCATAAGCTTACGGATCATGACCCCATCCTATTAAATCAACAACTTAACACAAATTTTAAGGAAGTGTTAAATGTAAAACAAACATATCAAGTAATAAATCATGAGAAACTTACAAAATTATTTGATGAAGCAACATGGGAGGAGGTACTGAATAGTAGGGATCCAAATTCATGTACAAACAGCTTTATTGATAAACTGAAAACAATAATTTGGAAAGCTACGAAAACAAAATGTATTACCAATAAAAAGAAAAGATTAAAACCTTGGATAACGCAGGGAATGTTGTTTTCAATTAGACATAGAGATAAGCTTAAAAAAGATTGTGCGCTAAATAACAACAACCAAAATTATGTAAATAGATATAGGGAGTATAGAAAAAAGCTAACAAAAATTATAAAAACTGGTAAATATACATTCTACAAGTCTATCGCTCAAAAAAGTGCAAATGATCCAAAGAAACTATGGAAAGTCATCAAGGAGGCAACAAATGATCAGTTAATGGAGTCAGAAATAAGCAGCATTATCAACACTGAAAATGTGGAGCTAACAAATAAAAAGATGATAGCTGATGAGTTCAACAGCTACTTTATTAATATAGGAACAAAATTAGCTGACCAAATTAAAGTAAGAGGGAAGTCTGAGAACAATAGACAGCAAGATAAGGTAATAAATTCATTTTTTTTACATCCAATAGTGGAAAATGAATTAAAATTACAAATCCAAAGCCTAAAAAAAGGGGTGAAAGGGGGAGAAGATGGTATTTGTTCAAACATCATAAAAAAGTATAGGCATAAGATAATAGGACCGTTTCTGCACATCATAAATGTAATATTTAGTTCAGGAACGTTCCCAGAAATACTGAAAACAGCAACAATTATCCCTCTACATAAACAAGGTGATAAAAAATCAATGAATAACTATAGGCCGATCGCTCTAACTAGTACGATTAGCAAGATTGTGGAAAAGTGTTTTAGAAGCGAACTATTAAAATTCCTAGAGAAAGAAAATCTGCTCAACAAAAACCAATTTGCCTTCAGAGAGAACTCTTATAAAATCCTACCTAGACCGAAAACAAAGTACTAAAATTGCAGATGAGGAAAGTAATAAAATGAAGGTAGAATTTGGGGTACCACAAGGCACGGTACTTTCTACCCTCCTATTCAATATATATATGAATGGAATTTTATCAATAATTGAAGAAGGGGCAGTATTCTGCTTTGCAGATGATGCAGCAATTATAATAACAGAAGAAGACTGGAATATGGCAAAGTTCAAAGCTGAAGCTGCACTGAAAAAAATAAAACAGTGGCTGGATGAGAGTTTACTGTCTTTAAATGTGGAAAAGACCAACTTCGTGACCTTTTCATTAACTACACGTACACTACTATTAATGCAGAAATTAAAAATACATGAGAACGAATGTGATATGACAGTGTATTGTAAGTGTGACTGTGTCATAGAAAGAAGAAATAGTATAAGATACTTAGGAACTATTATTGATGAAAACCTTACATGGAAACAACATGTTAATTATGTAACAAATAAAATTAGAAAATTAATCTTCAAATTTTATGAACTAAAAAATATATTGCCTCTAAAAACTGTATACTTTGCCTTAGTGGAATCTATTATTAACTATGGAACATTAACATTATTGAACAAGCTTCAAATTGCCCAAAAATGGATTATAAAAATAATGTTAGGTAAAAAAAAACGATATCCAACATACTTAGTGTACAAAGATAGTGAGTTACTAACACCCAGTCAACTTCACTGTAAAGCTGTTATTAGATTTATGCTAAAAACACCATATTATAAGGAAAATATTACTCATGGCTTAAACACCAGAAATCCTACCCAAAATAATGTTGCACTGCAAAACCCCAAACATACTATCTGTCAAAACCACATATATTGTCTCGGGCCAAAAATCTTCAATAAACTACCACAACATCTCAGAAGAGAACCCTACTATAAATACAAAAAAGAAATTACAAAATGGGTCGTATTGAATATTGAATGATGATTTTTACATATAGAGAATAGAATTGCTAACATTAAAATTAATAACATTAGAATTACTAACATTAGAATTACTAACATTAGAATTACTAACATTAGAATTACTAACATTAGAATTAATAACACTTGAATTACTGAAACGATAGCAATAATCTGTAGCATAAATAGTGAGATATGCTATAACCTCAAAGAGGAGAGTACTATTAATGCACACACAGCATTTTAAATGCCATTGTGCACGCTAAGTATTAGCAGGGATAGGTAGTGGAGAAAGTATACCATAAATATAATATAATATGAATACTATAATCAAATAGGGAAAATGTTTTATTTACTAAATGTCATATCTTGTTAAGGAAGTTATAACATTATGAACTTTCTTTTATGGAAACATATTATAAAATATTAGAAATATGTAATTCGAACATGTATATCTGTTATTATCACAAGAATTGTACCGATACTCTTATTCTTCTTCTTCTACCTTTGTAATGCTAACGCTAATAAATATAATATAATAAAATGTTTTAGGAAGTGCTAACTGTTAAATGATTATCAAAATACCATGATAATATGACCTTTAGGTCATAGCATTCCTGTCATAGGGTCTAGTATAATTGTTTATATTCCCTTGAATATTGTCAATGTTTGAACAAAAAATTCATATTTTTCTGGATAATTTCTAAACTTTTCATATATTTATAACCATATGTGGACCCTTTATTTAAAAAAGTACAACGCTGTCCAAAAAAACCCTGTATTTCTAAACCCTTAAAATGCCATTTCCGCGTACTCGCGGAGCATAGCCTTAAGTTCAGTGTTAGAAACATGAGACTATTCCATTTTAAATATTTATTACATGGTGTTAAAGTTATTAGGAGACACCTGAAACCTGAAACATTTTACTCCCAGACCAAGCGGCTGGAGATAGAACTAAACAGCTGGAAACATGGGGTTGCATTGACTTGTCATATAAGAATCCCCTAAAAAGGGATTTTTCGTTGCTTGACTCCGAAAGACGTGAAACATGATGTTCAATTTAAACGAAAAAAGTAACGGAGATACTTTAAATTTTAAAATTAAGTTTTGGTTAATAAACTCATCTCGACTCAACAAAAAAAAATAAAAAGGCATCATTACTGTTATTCAACATTTTAAATCTGACCTGAACCAAGATATGCCTCAAAAATTCTACACTAAGACTAGTGATGGAGCCAAAAACTTGGCATTTATGAGATAATTTCCAATTGTCACGTGGTGCCTATTGTGAAGAAATTTCTGTTCTTCTAACAGGGGTAGTTTCCAATTATCACGCTTGAACCTCCAAAAAATGATTTTTTTTTATATTCTGTTAAGGGCTGGTGTACATTCATTCCTGTTAGAAGGTTTTTCCATATTTGTTGTGAATTTCCATGCTGCCTGTTACCTTTAAATCCATCTGCTTCAAGACCAACTCGTAGATATGCTACAAGAAATTTAGATACTGAATAAGTTGAAACACTATCGTCGACCACTCAACCAAAACACAATTTTAAGACACTCTACGCGCGTTTCGCCAACTATGTTGGCATCATCAGGAATTGATGATAAACTAAACGATTAACTATTTCGAACAGCTATTTATACTAAATGACTAACCCGCCCGTACGTAAGGGATTAAACTAAAAAGCGGACTAAGAGGAATTGGTCCTTTGTCTCTGTTTAAACTAGTTTTATATTTCTATACTTTCAAATGCATCCAACAATTTTTTATTGGATACATTTTTAAGTAATTTTACATTGTCTATACTTATTCTATGATTTTGATTAAAAGCATGTACCTACTAGATTTTTTCGTACGTCCATATTTTAAGTGAGCCAAGTGCTCTTTAAATCTGACCTGTACAGAGCGTCTAGTCTACCCAACATACTTTCTATCACAATCCCCACAACTAATTTCGTAAATACCACTTTTTTCCAAATTACTGTTTTTATCCTTGGGATTACCTAATAAGTGTTGTTAGACTGAAGCTAAACTTAAACCCGCTATTTAGTCTAGCAACACTTTAAAAAATATGGGCGTACGGAAAAATCTAGCTTTTAATCAAAATCATAGAATACGTATAGACAATGTAAATTAAAAATGTATCCAATAATAAATTGTTGGACGCATTTGAAAGTATAGAAATAGGTAAATGTAAAACTAGTTTAAACAGAGACAAAGGACCAATTCCTCTTAATCCGCTTTTTAGTTTAATCCATTATGTACGGGCGGGTTAGTCATCCTTGACTGATTAGTCACTCTTGGCTGATTAGGTCACCGGGGATGACGGTGCTCAGCACCGCCGGGGGGGCATTTGCACAGGTTCACCTCAAAACTTATACTTAGCTAAGTAGGCGAGAAACTTAAGGTTTGCAAAAGTCATTCTTTGAAAAAACTTAGTTAAGCCTAACTATGAGCTGATAACACCGCTAAAATCTAGTAATTTGTATTTAATAGTGACAGTTACGTGAGAGTTTGTTTGATTTAGTTTGAAATGGGTGACTTAAGGCTCGTACATACTCATCCGAATAAACGCAATTTTTCAAATCGGAAAAAAACCGCCACATCGTTACAACTGAAAAATGCATGTTAACATTGATAAGATGAAGTTCAAGGAAAATAATCATATTTCTGTTGTGTAATCTATTCTATGGATAAGCTGCAACATATAACGATGTGGCGGTTTTTTCCGATTTGAAAAATTGCGTTTATTCGGATTAGTATGGACTAGTCTGAAGTAAGTAGAAAAAGGGCCCCCAATTTTTCTGCTGCAGAAAAAGCTTTTCTTTTGAACATTATAAATAATTTTAAATCTATAATTGAATGTAAAAAAATGGACGGGACAACTTGGAGGCAGAAAGACGAGACGTGGAATAAAATTTGTGCTGCGTTCAATTCCAATTGTATTGTTATTTCTGCTAAGGAAACCTTAAGCTGAGAAATTCTACAGCTTAGCTTAGTTGTGATTTAAGCCTAGCTTATTTGGCAATGTGTCAACTGTGCATCGGAAAATTTAAATCTAAGTTTCACTTATTTTCTGTTAAGTAGAACCCGTGCAAACGGCTCTTAGTCATTTAGTATTGTAAGGCTTCTTCTTGCCACAAAGAAAATTATGCCTTACAAGTGACACCCTAGTACGGAAATTGCTCGAGCGCCAGATTATTTAATGTGGTTTACTCCACAACCCTTAGAAACGGCGTCTTAGGGACACAGGTAGCTTCAGATGGAGATACGGTATCTCCAGAGGTCTTGTTGACTTCAGACTTAATTATTTTTAATTTATTATATACCTTTAATAACCCTGAAAAGAGGTAAGGTTGGTGAATATAAACCTGGAAATAAACGTGACACTTATATTGTTTTTAGCTATGTTACACAATAAAAATTTGTTTTATTTCAAAGCCCAACCCTATTCAACCCTGAACAAAAAAAAAATTAAATTAAATGCTCGATTCGGAATTTACTTCGCTTAATAATCGGGTTTCGCGTAATAATCGGACTGACTCAATCAGACTAAGTTAAAGATATCAAAATAAGGAAAAACTCGAGTAAGATTATTAAATTAATTAAATACTAATATTCGGCGGAAGCATTCGTTAAATTTATTAATTCAAATTAACCGGAAAAATATATTTAAATGATTTATCTACTCAATCGACCGGGAGAAACGGGAATACAGACTTACGATCGAATTTACCAGGTTTCTATTAAATAACGGCAATTCTAGCCAGAAACGGAGTCTTGTCCTAAGCTTTTAACGTACCATTCATTAGCAAACGATAGCTAACCAGGAATGCTAATGCCTGTTGACGCAAGCCTAGTTTGAAAAAGATATTAATAAACGATAGCTAACCAGGAGAATTAATATCAATTCCAACAATCCTCTAAACGGGAACGCGGCGGGTGAATTTACAGTGGACCCCTTGATATTGATTAACGATAGCAAACCAGGAAAATCAATACCAATCCCGGCAAGTCCAAATACAAAACAAAAACACGCTTGAGGTTGTCAGACCCTTTTTAGGCGTTTAGCGTACCATTCATTAGCAAACGATAGCTAACCAGGAATGCTAATGTCTGTTGACGCAAGCCTAAGACAGGACGAATATTGATTAACGATAGCAAACCAGGAAAATCAATAAAAGTCCCGTCAGACCTTAGACCTCAATGAATATATCCAAAATACGGTTTTTGATTAATTTTGATTAATTATAGTCCTTATAGTCGTATCTAATCTCGTTCCGGCTCTTCAAGAGGAAAATACTAAGCGGCTTTTATTATATTACAAAACGAAAATTTAAAAATCAAACGTTTGCTTCCGGACGGCACGACAATTAAAAATGAAACGAAAACAGTTAACTTGAAAATATTTCTAAATTAATTTCCCAAAACAAAATTAAAATTTCAATAATCTGACTCGATCAACAAAGTAAAAATTTAATTATTCAAAAACAAAATCTCGAAAACCCAAACGCGGACGGAATTGAAAATAATTTAATTTTCCCAAAAACTAAATCTCAAAATCTAAATCAGAAATAATTTAATTAATTAAATTAATCTCAAAAAACAAATCTTAAATTTCGGCAAAATGTAAATCAAATAAGATTTTAAAATTCGGATGTGATTTCGTAGTTATAAATCAAAATAATTAAAACGCGTGTAAAATAAAACGAATCGTTTGGCTTCAAATTGACGACGGGCCTTCACGGCGAAAAACTTATCTATGTTTATCTCGGTTTTTTTGGTTTATCGGCGGAAAAATTTGCAATGGACAGAATTATTTACGCGACTGGACTTTTCGACTCGAATTCAAAGAATGAATCTCATTTTGAAATTGGTAAAACATTTGGGCTCTGAATAGTCCCTTCTCCGGATAGTTTCCCTACTATTTCTATAAAAGTATCGCGCGCGCATCTAGCGATTAAGCCGTATTTGTTTCGTTAAAGAATTAAAAATGTACTGGGTGAGCTAGCCAAAAATCGAACATTATATTTAATTTGAAATAAATTTTGATTTAATTTTAAATTGAATGTTAAAAAAAATAACTTCATTACAGTATAAATAGCTGTTAGAAATAGTTAATTGTTTAGTCTATCATCAACTCCTGATGATGCCAACATAGTTGGCGAAACGCGCATAGAGTGTGTTAAAATTGTGTTTTGGTTGAGTGGTCGACGATAGTGTTTCAACTTAGTTGATAAACCAAAGGTTCCAATTTCCCAATTTAATTAGATACTTACTGATGTTTGTTTAAATATACCCACATCTGACCTAATACAAAATTCCATTACCTAATGCCCAACAATTGTATAATAACCTCCAGATACATTTAAAATCTATAAGTTCATATAATAAGTTCAGAAGATCGACTAGAGCTTTTCTTCAAGAAATACCATATGACACAGTGGCAGAATTCTATAAGATGCCATAGACTTTTGGCTTTCAACATATAGAAGCATAATTAAATTGTAAATTTCAATATAAAGTTTAAATTATAATTGTTACCAGTTTTGTTTTGTTTAGTAGTTAATCTTTCTATGACAATAATAAAGCACATCTCTCTATATCTCTCTCTCTCTCTCTCTCCCAAATAATTTACAGTATTTCTTCAATTTCCTTGGTATTGTTCAACAGTACCTACTTCTAAATTAAGGTTATGCCTCCTTAGAACAATTCATGTATACTATTTTCCAGTTTTCTTATATCAGTATGCCAGTTGGATGGCTCTTCTACATGCAGTAAGTTATACAATTGTCGTCCTTTGGGAGTAGTCTCAAAATCCATGACTTAGAGGCGTTAGAACTGTTTAGCTTAAAATAAGTATTTGAGTGACAGTTGATCGCTGGTATTGAAATAAACTAAAAAATAATAATTAAATTCAGATCACAAACCTTGGTGATGCAATATGAAAAGAAAAACTCAAAAAGTTCGTAGGATAACTAACAAAACAACAACTTTTAGGCAAAATTCCACTTTACTCATCAACGTAGTCTCCTTTAAGAGTAAGGATACATTCATTCTAACGCTTCTAACATTTCGATACCTTTTTTGTAAAACGATTTATCTTTGCCCTCTGCTTCAGTTTTGTCATTTGCCAAATCTGGAGCATTTTTACTTTTCCGGCCCCTCTCCAAGGGAAAGTATTGTGAACGCACTAAACAAAAATTTGAGATAACGACGTCCCCTGAGACGATTAACACGATTTCCAGATGAAAGTCTGTCCGCCTATCTGTGTGTCTGTCTGTCTGTCTCTCTGTATTCTTCCACGATAGCGTCAGCACGCTTAATCCGATTGAGATGAAATTTGGTATATGGGTTTCGGGTGATCCTGAAATTTTTATTCCTTAATTTTGAACCTAACCTTAAAAATTTTTTTTTAAACTAAAAAATCGCAACCCGCGACCAAACGCTTGATCCGATTGAGCTGAAATTTGGTATGTGGATATCGGATCATCGTTTGTTTTTGGTTGAAATCGCAGGGGGCGCAATAGCCCTATGTACATTACAAAAAAATAAAAGACAAAGTTTTTATTTGGTATTTGGTGAAATTTTCATTCCTTAATTTTAAAAATAAGCAATGGAAAAAACTTTAAAATTTAAAATCCAAATGACATTTGACACAGTTTGAAAAAGTAAACAAAATGCCGACTTTCAAATATTGTTTTACTTTTTTTGACATGTGAAATGTTTTTCCTTTTATTATATTTCAAATGTCATTTTTACTTTAAAAAAATTCGAAACGAATTTTTTTTTGGATACCAAATATCATTTGGACTTTTTAAACACCAAATTAATTTTTTTAATTTTTATTTTATAACCGCCGGGAAAGTCTTGTGGCGACACAACAGATTTTTTTAGGTCTAGGAGCCACATCCGGAAAATAGAATGTTATATTGTGTGTTTGTGTAAAAGTATATTTTGCATAATTGTTTCTTTCCCAACTCGCACATTAAACTATACAGGGTGTTTCATAGTTAACCCCTTACCGCATGAATTTTTTGTTTTTGGTAAAAAAAATGCACTATGTGGAAAAAAAATTCAGGATTTCGGTAAAAATATTTTAAAAAATCTTTATTAACTTTTTTTAATTTTTTTTTTGTATTTTTTTTTGCCATATGTGGCACAATATGCAATAATACAACAAAACATCAAAATAATGTATAAGCAAATCAATCAACTAAAAGTCATTCAGTATGGAACTTATAAAAGCAGTTTCTGTCTTTGTTCAAGCAAAGATGAACACCACATTTTTCACACTTTACAAAAGATTTTTTACCACAGAAATATTTGCACCTTTGCCGATTATCACACCATACTGGAAGATGGCCATATTGATCTCTTCGAACCTCTTGGATGGGAAAATCTGATGTCGGGCCCCTTTTTTTCTTGTTTTGCAAGTTATCCATGACTCCACTGGGACGGCCTCTTTTCTTTGTCGAGCTGGCTTTATTCAATTTACACAAGCACTCTGCAATGGCCATTTTGAAATCTGCCAGAGCTAAATCTTTGAACTCGTTTTCACTTCTTCTCCAAAGTATCCATGCATTGACAACCATCAAATCAATAATATGAAAAAATATCCTCATATACCATTTTTTTGACCTAAGTTTGATTCTATAGTATCCTAGCATGGAATCCAGGAGATCTACTCCTCCCATATATTTGTTGTAGATTGTTACAGCCTTTGGACACGGAACCGTTATATGTTTGTTATCCTTCTTCGAAAATCTTCGAACCTCAACTGTTGGTGTACTTCCAGCATATGTAGACAACATGTTGACCAATTTGTTGTCATACCATGAGACAACAGATATTTTTGTTCCATCAATTGTGGCGACTTTCTCTAGCATCGCTCCACGGCCATTCTTTTTCAGTTCAGCCTCTTTTGGCATATTGCTATTTGGCACTCTGTTTATTCTAACAGTTCCGAGCGGTAACATACCATTTTGTGCCAAGTAAATTTGTAATGGGACGCTATTGAACCAGTTATCAAAAAATAGCTTGTGATTTATGTGCCTTGGAACAGTTTCTGTTAGCCGAAGAACTACGTTTGAACTCATTCCCAGGTCAGGAAAACCATTGGGGAGAATATTGGTTTGCTTTCCTGCAAAAATTTCATAATCGTAGGAAAATCCGCTTACACCACTAAGAACAAACGCCTTATACCCCCATTTATGAGGTTTTTTTGGATTGTATTATTTGATGGACGAACGTGCTTTCGTTGGAATAATCTGCTCGTCTATAGCCAAGTACTCTTCCTTTGGAACTTTTAGTAGTTGCTCCCTCAGTTTTCTAAGTACAGGTCGTATTTTGAATAGTTTATCATGAGTAGGATTTCCGGCTGCAACAGCATCGCCATTATTCGCAAAGTGCAAAAACCGTTTTATTTCTTCCCATCTGTTGCATGACATAACATCTGAGATCAAGCGGTGATTTAGGTTCAGGTTCCAATAACTTCTGGAACTAGGTAACTGGACTATTGACATATAAATACAGGTCCCTATAAACTGTTCGAGCTCCTTTTCAGTAAGATCCAAAGGTTTTTGTGGTCTCGTTTGAGCAGAATATAAGATACTTTGGTAAACTATATCAGTAATCATCTCATTTGTTAGAAAAAAGTTAAAAAATGCATAAGGAGAGTCTGCATTTTCCAATTCAGGTGGCATGTCAGTAGAACCAAGAAATGTTAGGTTCTCATCCGATGTAACTAAATTACCCCGTTTCCAAGTAGGATGATTCTTGTTTCTATTCTTATTTAGTTTACGAAACCGTTCGAGCAGAGGTAGATCGTCGTCGCTATCGGAACTGAATTCTAAATCCGTTTCTGGGATGATAATATCTGATTGGTTATCGTCCATATCATTTTCGTCTTTGTAATCAGAATCTGGAGCTAATTTACCAGGCGGTTCTTCATCTTCTGAAAGTCTCTCGTCTTCACTACCATCTGGTACATCCATTGGCACATATCTACTGGCACCATAAAACGTTTGTGTATCCATTTTCTGAAATAAATTTAGTGTCCGGAGTGCATATTGTGCCATATATGTCCACGAGAGTTTTGGCGAATGTGCATACAGTTCCACATATGACACAACAATATTTCTCATCAAAAACAGTCAAAAAATAAAGAATTACATGGGTCTACTTACAGCAATTCCTTCGAAAAACTCTAGTCTTTACGTGGCTATTTTTTTTGTACCAAAATCTGCTACAGAAACTCGGATGATCGTGGATCAAAATTTATAAAAACTGATAACACCTGTTCACACGACGGCCATTTGCAAAATTGTATGAAACTTCACCAAACTGTTAAGAGATGTCGCTACACTACCAGAATTATGAAATATATACCACATATGGCCACCTATGCAAAAATAGTTTGGTCTGCGGCTTTATTTATAATAGTTATGTATGAAAATATTAATTGTGCCAAATATGACCCATGGTGCGGTAAGGGGTTAAACCGACATACCTTAACTGTAAATAGAGGGTACTTAGGTGATTCCAAATAACGTTGGTTAACCCATCTTTTACCAAGGGTAAGAAAAACGAATGTAATTTCATAAAACTTAATTTTATTCGTTTAAATAAAGCTTAATAAGACAAAAATAGAACACAAATGTTTTTCATTATCAAAACTAATGAAAAAAACAGTGGTGCGTATACGCACCACTGGCTAAATCCGTTAAGTATGGAATTGCGAAAAACAATTGGCATGCAAATGAACTTTGCACTTTTGGCATGTATATATTGTATGACTATGACATACTCTGCAACGTCTACGCTTTTCTTGCTTAAAAATAACGTGATCCAGATTATCTGTTTGAACCTCATTAGGTATATTCATTGGAACCGCTTGAGCTTCTCTGGTATTGTTAAATTTCAAAAGTCGTAAAGCTAGGTAAGATCTAAAATCGATTTGCGACATTTTGTCCTTATTGGCTATATTATATATTTTCCACGAGTTTACTATCATATTATCTAAAACATTTTTAAATAAAGGCCACCACCATTTCTTACCCATAACATTTATCCGATAGTTGGATACACCGTTGTCGTGTAAATCTACACCACCCATGTTTTTATTATATCTGTAAATAACTGCAGACTGTGGCACAGTAATAATTTTTTTTGTGGTCTGCTGTATCTCTTTGCACTTGCTAATGGCTCTACGTGGTAATGAGTGCTAATCAAAGTAACTATTGCATTATCGTTCCATCTTACCAAAGAAATGTGCGTATTTTCCTCAAAGCAAGAGTCATAAGAACCTCTAGGGCTTTTTTTCATAAGGTTTGTACATTGTAGAGGACACTGTTCTGTTCTATCTGCTCTGATAGTGCCTGTTGCAAAAAAGCCCTGTTCTTTCAGTCTTCGAAATAGACCATAGGATGAGAAAAAATTGTCGAAAAATATGTTATGATTATTCTTATTTCTTATAACTGATAATAAATCCAGAACAACTCGGGTACCCAGTGTTTGCTTTTTATCCACTGGTCCAGCTGCTGCAACTTGTACATATATCCTTCACTTGAACAAATACACCAAAGTTTAAAACCAAACCTTACTGGTTTGCCTTTGATAAACATCTTACATGAGTGGCGTCCAAAGTATGGAACCATTTCTTCATCTATTGATAGATTATGTGAGAACACACCGAATTGCATAAATTTCTTATTTGTTTTGTCAAAAAATGGGCGCAATTTAGAAAACTTATCATTTGTATCAAGCATTCTATTATCACTTACATGTAAATTGCGTTTTATGGAAGTAAATTTGTTACGGCTCATGCAGTCTTTCACAACCTGTACTCCTTTATCTGTGTCAAGTGACCAGTACATATGGGTTTGAGGTAACGTATGGTATCCTGATAATATTAAAATTCCAATGAAGTTGAGAAGGTCTTTTCTGGTTAGACTAAAGTCATGTCGATTATTGTCATAAGCATATTGGAAAGAATATTGAATAATCATATCTTGCATATCTTGCGCACAAGTTATTTGAAAGTTATCTAACAGAAAGAAATCAAAAAGTGAAAATTAAAAACCAAGTAAGCACAGACACAAAAATTACATGCGGTGTACCTCAAGGGGCCTGTATTATTCGTCATCTACTTAAACAATCTATTCTTACAAGAAACAATCGGTAAAATTATTAGTTTCGCGGATGACACCATTATCTATTACAAAAATGACAACTGGTATTCCCTTAAATTAAACATAGAAAACGATCTCAGTAAACTTAAAGACTGGTTTGACAGCAGATTACTTTCAATTAACTTTGATAAAACTGTATACGTACCATTTAGCAGCCTTGAAACATCTTTACCAGATTACATCCTAAATATCCAAAAAAATTTCTCCATAAACCCTGCAAAAAAAACCAAATATTTAGACAGTCACCTTAGGTGGAACTCTCATATGGAGTATCTAACAAAAAAACTCCGCAGCATTTTATTTAGATTCAAACAAATTAGACAATTTGTAAACTACAAACAGCAACAAATTTTGTATCATAGTTTGGTCGAGTCACACCTCAACTATGGCATTATTGGTTGGGGAGGGGTATCAAGAACTTACCTACAGGCAGTTGAAGTCTCCCAAAAACGATTTCTAAGATTAATGCTTAACAAACCTGCAAGATACTCCAGCCATCTGCTTTACTCTGAAACAGAAATATTAGATATTAGGCAATTATATAGTATTCAATTGGGATGCCAACAATATAAAAATAAAAATGAACTTACCACCTTAAACCATCCGTACGCAACAAGAACAAAACATCTACATTGCATACCACTAGCCTCTAAAACGATTGGACAAAGAAACTACTCGTACTTAGCTCCAAAATTATTTAATTACTTGCCACAAAAAGTAAAAGATGAAACTACCTTAAAACGGTTTAAAAAGAAATTAATAATATTTTTAAAACAAAGTAAACGAACCGATATACACGAAATTATAGATGGTTAAACACATTAAAAAAAGGGGCCATGATTTTCTAATTACAGTTTTAAATTATATATTACAATTTTGTAACCACAAACAAGTATTTATTATACTTCAGTGGTGATGTTTATGTTTATTTAATCATGGTCGATATATATTATATTCTAAACAATTATATTGTATTGTATTATGTAGATTATGGAATGAATAAACATTATTATTATTATTATTATATTATTATATCCACGTCAAAAAATAAAAAAAATATATCTAACGGTGTCAGTCCTTCTAAAACTCTTACAGATTCAATGGACGTGTCTTCATTTGATTCGGCTAAATCCTTATATAAAAATTCACCTTTCCTCCACTTAGGCGACTCTTTCAAATTTTTCTGCTTCTTACTTTTAGATTTACCTTTTGTAGGCAAGGAAACCCCAGTCTGAGATTCTGCTACGTAATGCAAATCTTCTATATCGTGTAAATCTTCCTCTCTAGTGTGTATTTCAAATGTACCGGCAATATCTTTATTATGGCCTGTAAATCCATTTTCAATTTCATCTAAAATATCGTCCTCATCGGTCAATTCATTCACATCTGGCGGAATATAAACAACATCTATTTCACCTAAAAATTACAGATACTGTAGTGTGCATAGGTATCAGCACAATGTAAAATAAAAATACATACCATCTTTTTCCAATTCATCAACTGCCTCCTCTAAAGCAATTTCTAACTGTTGTTGTGTAAGAAATTTGGGCATGATTCTAGTAAAAGTGCACACAATTCTAACCAACAAACAGAACTATGACAAATAACTCGACAGCATTTCTAACAAGAATAACAAAAACACGAAAATCTGATACCCTCAGATCCTTCAAGGTCAACTACATTTTATTAGCCAGTGGTGCACTAATGCACCAGTTGTGTTTAGAGTAACATTTCAAAAAAAATTAAAAGATACAAATATTTCCTAATATACCGTTATAATTTCAGTCATTGCTACTACTAGTTTTAGAATATTTTCAGAATATTCGAAAAATAAATAGTTCAAAACATATGTCAAAAATGGACATACGGAAAACACCAAATTTACTAATTTTTGAATATTTTTTTTGGACTTATTTTAATTGGTATATAAGTGGTGTATTTTTTTATAAGTTATATGTAACTTCAGAAATCAACTAATTCAGAAATGCTAATTTGACGTTAAAGCTCCAGTAGTAGAATGGGATGTGCACTTAAAAATACTTTTCACTTTAACTCATTTTTTTCCGTTCTTTTCAAATATCCATCCCACTTTTAAAAAATCTGATATACAGGGTGTTGTTTTGGGGATTTTCAAATTTTGCAAATTCTTCTTAATCCGGATCTGGATTTTAATTGTAGTTCTTACACTATAGGATTGGGCTATTAACACACTATACCTGTACCAAGTATGAGAGAAATCTACAGGGTGGTTCTAAAGTTACGGCTCATCAAAATATGGGCCAAAATGGATGAAACACCCCGTATCTCGGTTATTAAAGGCGTTAGACCCATTAACCAAGGTTATTTGGAATCACCTCTATTTACAGTTAACGTATGTCGGTTTAACTATGAAACACCCTGTATAATTTTCTCACTTGGCATTGTCTAAAAAGCTTTGTTTGAAGAATTGAATTGTGAATAAAAAGCTTGAAATCTTCTAATCCAATAACAGACGGCTATTTAAAAAAAATTACATTTGGCAAACAGATATTATGTACTTTGATTGGTAGATTCCAAATATAAAATATGTACCGAAGCTTCTCATTAAAAAATTTTTATGTCAGTCGAGTATATTTTTGCCAAATAATTCAGAATAAAATTTTACAGAATACCATATTTTAAAAAACCTGTTTCTTCAATTCCAAAAATACTTTTTTTGAGATTTAAAAGTAAAATTTTGTATTTCTGTTGCAGGTGTTCAGCAAAAATGAGATTGGCTCTCTTCCTCGCAATTTTATGCCTCAATGAGGCATCATTTAAAGAGATTCGCTCACGAAGTAAATCAAAACCGAAATTCTCAAAACCTACGGATATGTGCACCTTAGAACCGACAGAATCTAACAACATTCGATGTTTTTGCACAAAAGATAAATACCAACAAGTTTTGTCGGCAGAATGTTGGATATTTGGTCCAGTAACCAAGGATAGTTTTATATGGAGGCTAATAATAGATACACAACCGTATTTGTCCGATTTCACAATGATAGCAAGTAATCAGGGACAACTAAAGAGCATACCATCGGAGTTTCTCCAGAAGATGCTATTTTTGAAAAACTTCACAGTATCGTTTGCTTTACTGGAAAAGTTGGATAAATTCGTATTTGGAAATTCCACATCTATACAGCGACTAAAACTCTCCAAGAATCAAATTGAACATCTGGATGATCTTTCTATTTCGAATTTGCTATCGCTGAGGGAACTCGATTTAAATGGAAACCGGATACGCAGCGTGCCAACAGCCGTATTTTATAATGTACCTGAACTCAAATACGTTCGATTAAATAATAATAATATTTCTAGAATAGAGGATAAAGCTTTCGCTGCAATGGGAAACGTGTTGGAATTGGATTTATCTGAGAACTATATTTGTGATATAAATAATCTGACATTTTTCGGTTTATCCAAACTTAAAGTGATTGACTTGAGTGTAAATAAAATTGTGAATTTGGCATCGAGTGTATTTTCGGAACTCTGGGATATTGAGGTGAGTTTTTCTTATATATTTTTAACTCTTATAAATATAAATACATTTATAAATTCATTTCGGAAGCTCATAGTGGTTTGTATTTTAATTTCTCTCTCTCTTTCCACTGGATTAAAACCACTTAGTTGTTAAAAAAGTTTTTTTATTGACGTTTCGGCTTTCTATATCGAAAGCCGTTATCAAAATGACATAAAATAAATAAATTTACTAGAAACAGAACACTTGATAATCTTGCAAAAATATGACATCAACATAGTATACATAGAATAAGATTTTGAGATTGAAGATGTCAAAATCTATTTCAATCATATTTTTGTGACGTTTCTGGGAACGAATTTTAAAAGGATAGCGCATTTACATATTATAAGAGAATTTATACTTCGTCATAAATGAAGTGTTCTTATTAATTCGTTCCCAGAAACGTCACAAAAATATGATTGAAATAGATTTTGACATCTTCAATCTCAAAATCTTATTCTATGTATACTATGTTGATGTCATATTTTTGCAAGATTATCAAGTGTTCTGTTTCTAGTAAATTTATTTATTTTATGTCATTTTGATAACGGCTTTCGATATAGAAAGCCGAAACGTCAATAAAAAAACTTTTTTAACAACTAAGTGGTTTTAATCCAGTGGAAAGAGAGAGAGACATTTATAAATATTAATAATAATAAATTGCTTTTATTTGCCTGTAAAAATACAAACAATGAGTAGATACAAGAGGCGAAGTCTAGCTAGAGTTACTCTACTTAACCTCAAGTTTACAGATGATAATAAAATACAAAATTAGTAAAACTCAGACATTTCACATTTAAAATATTCGACAGTAATATCCCAAGACCTTGACAAATAGCCGACTATTTTTATTGCATCTAAATTTCGAGTTTATTTTAGGATCAATTCGTCGAGACTTAATTTTGGCATTAATAATCTGAATAACTGCCGAGAGCTTTAGCTCGAGGGAGTTATTCTTTGATTATTAATGCCAAAATTGTCGAGACAAATTGTAAAATATACGAGAAATTTAGTAGCAATAAAAATAGTAGCTAATTTGTCAAGGTCGCGTTATATTTAATAAGATTATTTCCCTAGTCAAAGAAAATTCTGTACAGGGTGGCCAAATAAAAATGCGAGGTACTGTATCTGGAAAACTATCCATCGTAGAGGCTTGCGGAAAAAAAAGTTATAACTAAAACGGCTAAGAGAAAAACCTGGAAAATGGCCGCTAGGGGGCGTAACAGCAATCTTGAATCTAAGAAAATGATGTTTCTGTGAATTCCGCTATATTAACCTAACAAATAAATACATGATCTTTAAAGTAGAGGATAATCTGAATCTTTTTTGTTTGACAATTTTTGCTGCATCTCTAAAAATAAAGTGGTAGGGTGTATTCAAAAGTTTCAGTAAAAAACACCCTCTATATTCGAAACGGCTGAGCCGATTTTTACAAACTTGGGCTAGTTAAAAAGAGCTATTCTTGGGCTAAAAATGCTATAATATTTGAAGTTTTGTTAGTTTCAGATGTCGCCGCTAGAGGGCTTTTTTCGACATTTCGACAGAAATGGTTAATTTTCTCAAAAAAATTAAATGCATTGGTATGATTTCTTTTTCATGAAAAAGTAGGTAAATGATGCCTAAACAAGCTCGCGAAAACCGCATCTCGGTATCTTGTTCCCAACCTAAAATTTAGGCCAAAGAAAATTTTATACGGAAATCTCTTAAATTTTTATTTTTTAAACTAATTAATTCCTATTATTATGTAAGTTGTGGCCCTAAAAAGGACCGAATTAAAAAAGAAAGGTTTTTAATGTCCCCGTAAATGCTCGAAATTCTGAAGCCTCTCATGGGTTGACAAAACTGCAGCTTCAATTTCGGCTCTCGGTATGTTACGTAATGCATTACGAATCCGATTTTTCGTATCTCTCTAGTCGTAGGTTGAGTCTGAAAATTCAGGACAAGTTAGGTCTGGTGATCGCGCAGGCCATGGAAACAGACTTCCTCTTCCAATCCAACGCTGTTGTAATACTGCATTAATATGCTCTCACACAATAATGGAGAATTTTTATTTTTAATTCTTTGGACCGATGAAGCCACCTTTAAAATCTGCGCAATATGCATTATTGGTCTGCAGAAAATCCGCATTGGTTGCGTGAAGTTCAGCACCAAGGACGTTGGAGTTTAAATGTGTGGTGTGGCATACTGGGAGGCAGAATTATTTTTTTTAGCAATCCCTAAGTGGCAATATCTTTCTTGACTTTTTGGCCAATAAATTACCGCTGTTGTTGGAAGATGTTTCACTGGAAACACGTCAAAACTTGTTTTTGCAATTGAATGGTTGCCCAGCACATTATGCTATTATTGTGCAGAGCATATTAATGCAGTATTCCAACAGTGGTAGATTGGAAGAGGAAGTCTGTTTCCATGGCCTAAGCCATCACCAGACTTAACTTGTTTTGATTTTCAGACTCAACCTACGACCAGATACATATGAAAAACCGGATTCGTTAATGCATTACGTAACATACCGAGAGCCGAAATTGAAGGTGCAGGTTTGTCTACCCATGAGAGGCTTCAGCAATGCATAGAGCGTGATGATCAGCATTTAGAGTATTTACGGGGGAACTAAAAACTTTTCTTTTTTAAATCGGTCCGTTTTAAGGCCACAACTTAGATAATAAAAGGAATTAATTAGTTTAAAAAATAAAAATTTAAGGGATTTCCGTATAAAATTTTCTTTGGGCTAAATTTTAGGTTAGGAACAAGATATCGAGATGCGTTTTGCGGGAGCTTGTGTAGGCATCATTTAGCTACTTTTTCATGAAAAAGAAATCATACCAATGCGTTTAATTTTTTTGAGAAAATTAACCATTTCTGACGAGATGTCGAAAAAAGCACTCTAGCGGTGACATCTGAAACTAACAAAACTTCAAATATTATAGCATTTGTAGCCCAAGAATAGCTCTTTTCAACTAGCCCAAGTTTGTTAAAATCGGCTCAGCCGTTTCGAATATACAGGGTGTTTTTTACTGAAACATTTGAATACCCCCCACCACTTTATTTTTAGAGATATAGCAAAAATTGTTTAACAAAAAAGGTTCAGATTATCCTCTACTTTAAAGATCAGGTATTTTTTTGGTAGGTTAATATAGCGGAATTCGCAGAAACATCACTTTCTTAGCTTCAAGATCGCAGTGGCCATTTCAGAAACTTTTTTCCACAAGCCTCTACGATGGATGGTTTCCAAGATACAGTACCTCGCATTCTTATTTGGCCACCCTGTACGTACGTTTAAATTATATTTATTTATTACACAAAAACAAATAAACAATATTAAATTTCTATTTAAAGTTAAAAACACAGTTATTATATGTAACATGGCCGGTATGAGTTATTTGAGCCATTTGCGTGGCATTTGAATTAGTATTTACAGAAACTTCTTTTTCTTGCCCTCTTAATTTGTTTAGTATGTTCTCATGTTGTTGTTCATCCATTTGTAAATATGGTTGTATGGAAGCTGAATTGGCATGCACTGTTATTTGGATCAGTTGCTGCTCAGGTACTCCGGCTTTAGCTATCTGTGAAACTGCTGTGGATCTGCAAGAATGGTTGGTAATTTTTAAACGTTTCGTATCAACACCTACAGATTCTGCTCCACTTCGAAAATACATTTTTACCTACAGGCGAGTTCTTATACAACCATGAATTTTCGTTCTTCTAAAACTGATTTGGAGTTAGAAAAAGACGTGTATACAATACAAAACTAAGTCCGGATCTGAAATTAAATTTTTTCTAAAACCTATTTTATTAATATTAGGGGGAACACTCAGTATGCCAAATTTGATTGGTCTGAGATTTTTACTTTTAGATATACTTAACGTAGAATAATTCACATGTTTTCAAATATCACCCTGTATATCCGTCAAAAACGCAACAGGCCATTTTTTAATACCGGATATGAAATGACCTCGGTCCATAGTACTTTTGGTTGGACTGTGTACAGTACGTCGTGGGACACACTGTATAGCAGAGAATTACATTTTGTTCGCATTTATTTTAAGGTTATGATTACTTGAGTAGGTACAAATAGCTTTTAAATCACGATATATTATTTGAGATGCTAAATTTACAGTTTCAGGTACAATTGAAAAATACAGTTGTGTATCATCTGCAAATGAGTGTAATTTTAAACTATCCAAAGATGTATAAAGATCAGAGCGATATATATTGAGAAAAGAAGGGGTCCAAGGACAGAACCTTGAGGTTCCCCTGAAGTGAGTGGTGTAAAATTGGATGAGTTGTTGTCGATAATTACTTTTTGATAACGGTTTGATAAATAAAATTTGAAAATTCGTCAAATCCAAAATGTATTAAGTTTAGCACACAGAAGAGCATGATCGATAGTGTCAAATGCTTTAGAAAAATCTAGCAGAGTGACTGATGTAGCTTTTCCCTCATCTAATGACCGAAATATATTATCGGTTAAATCTAGAAGTAGTGTCGTTGTACTAAACTCCTTGCGAAAGCCTGACTGTATACAGGGTGGTCCTTAAGTAATTGTACATAGAAGTATGGTAGATTCCTCACTTTAAAATATTACGATTTGACCCAACTTGCTCTAATAAAATGTTGCTAATAAGGAATATACAGGGTGTTAAAGGTTAAATTTTAAGATTTATTTTTTGCAATAACTTTAGCGTTTTTGGATATCTATACATAAAAATTTGGAACTGGGGGGTTTTTGGGCACAGGAAATCAGAATGTGGTACCTATTTCGATGGTAATTGTAGAGGGCGCTAGTTATGCCACATTTGTGGCATAAATGTGCGATAAACTTTTTTGCTCTTTAAGTTAGCACTATTTTTGTAAAATAATATTAAATCCACTTTATTTTAGTAGAAAAAAAGCATACTTGTTATTAACGGTTTACGAGATAATCGCATTTTAGGGATCAGCTGCACGATTACACTGGTAGACAAAAAAATTTTTTTCTGGTCCTAACACCATTCTTGCTGATTCTTATGTAAAATGATCTCCTGAATCCGAATATGACCTCAGTTTCCCCCCATCACTCACTGTTTTTTTCACCCTTCCAAATTACCGAGAAGCGATAAAAATAGGTGAGGGGGGGCACCCCCCGATAACGGTGAGTGATAGGGGAAAACTGAGGTCAAATTCGGATTCAGGAGGTCATTTACGTAAGAATCAGCAAGAATGGTGTCAGGGCCAGAAATTTTTTTTGCCTACCATTGTAATCATGCAGCTGATCCCTAAAATGCGATTATCTCGTAAACCGTTAAGTTTTAAGGTTAATAACAAGTATGCTTTTTTTCCACTAAAATAAAATGGATTTAATATTCTTTTACAAAAATGGCGCTAACTTAAAGAGCAAAAAAGTTAATGGCACACTTATGCGACAAATGTGGCATAACTAGCGCCCTCTACAAATTACATCGAATTAGGTACCAGATTCTGATTTATCTTGCCCAAAAACCCCCAGTTCCAAATTTTTATGTATAGATATCTAAAAATGTTAAAGTTATTGCAAAAAATAAATCTTAAAATTTAACCTTTAACACCCTGTATATTCCTTGTTAGCAACATTTTATTGGAGCGAGTTGGGTCAAATCGTAATATTTTAAAGTGAGGAATCTACCATACTTCTACGTACCATTACTTAGGGACCACCCTGTATATGTTACTATGTTATTATTAAATACATAAGTAGTCGTATATTTGTCGATAAATAACTTTTTCTAAGATTTTAGACAGTGCTGGGAGAATGCTTATTGGGCAAAGATCCCTAAGCGACTCACGTTTATTTGATTTAGGCAAAGGTTTTATTAACGCATATTTCCAAATATCTTGAAAATAACCAACCTCCAGACAGCAATTAATAATATGGGTTATAAAAGGAGCAGTAACAGGGAGAGAAAGTTGTAGCATCTTTGCAGAAATGTTGTCACTCCCAATAGCATCCAATTTCAAACCTAATACTAGTGATTTAATTTGATCGATGGTTGCAAGGTTAAAGGAGAAAGTAATATCGTTGTTGAAAAAATTTGACTGATACCATTGAGTTGTCTCAGGACAACAATTAATAGGACTGAAAACGGATGTAAAATAATTGTTTATAGAGATGGGATTGTTTAGCTCCTGCGGGATTTCTATGACTTTAAGTGATTTCATGGCGTTCCACAGGTCTTTTTTGTTTAGTAAATTAGATCGATAACGTAAATACCTACGCTTCTCCATACGGACTTCATTAGTAACGGAGTTACTGAGATCTTTATAATGTCTATAATCTAGAAAATTTTTAGATTTTTTATATTTGGCTAAAGCAGTATCTCGAGTATTCATCATATCCCGAATTGTAGGCGTGAGCCAAGGTACATGTGGCTTTGTAATACGTGATTCTACGTATGGAGCATGCTTATCAAACAAGGAAACTAACATATTATTAAAAAGCCGAATTTTATTGTCCATAAAATTTTCATACAGTTTGTAGTCCCATAAGATTTTGTTGAGATCTGTATTAAAGTTAGTAAGTGAGAAATTCTTGTAATTTTGTATTTAATGTCTAAATCCAACTCAGAGTATGCCACGAATCATTCTCGTTTAAAGATTTTCCTCCGTGGGATTATTTAATCCGCTTTGGATGCCGGCTAACCACAGTGAAGTGGGGTGTGGATTGATATAAGTTGTTAACTAAAAAGAAAATGGGCGCCAGGAGATTGTTTTTCCCTCATCCAAAATACAGTCAATTTAGTCACTCAACCTCCAAAATGGATCTAAATTGAGCCCACTAATAAAAAAAAATAAACTACGTCGCAACCAAAAATTTGCTTACCTTCGTTCGGGTCAAGACTATTTGTGACTATTAGTAAATGAAAGAAAAGTAATTAATTATTCAATAACTGTTTAATAATTGCACTTACACAAAACTGTACAGGTCACAAAAAAAAATAAAAAGAAAAAGGAATCCAAATGATCCCACTAAAATTTCGCTAGTTAAAAAAAAGTGATTAAATTATTTAATTAATTAATTAAATGACGAACAATAGGGGGTTACACCGTCCGCGAGAGCTCTCAAGGTCGTTGGAATTGGGCGTAAAAAAAATACCACTCGTCCCTATAAGTCGCTTACAAAATACCAAAAAATTAGAGAAAATATATAAAAATACTAATTTAGAGACCTGTAAAAATTACTAATTAACAAATAATGTCTATGAACAAATATAAAAAAAGGAAAAACTTGCGGTTGTTCCTAAATTAAATAGCGGCAACTTGCAGCTACTAACTCGTCAGGTCAGGTCAGCTCAACACGAAAATCTGGTTGACAATCAGCCCAACACGAGAAGGTGGTTAACACTCCGCCCAGCACGAGAACCCTAAAATAATATACATTAAACCCCTAATCGAATAACCCTCGGCCCAGAAACGAATTTACAAACTCTAACAGTTTATACAATAAAAACATTTAAATATCTCAACATACCCTTTTATACAGTGAAGGGGAATTCTCGGCAAATGAGGAACTTCCCTGACAGATGCTTCCGTATAAGGTGAATCCTCGGAGAATCAAATCGTCTAACGTGGAAGGTACTATCCCTATAATATTAACAGGCCTTACACACTTGCCAAATAACATAAAACTCGACTTTCATGAAAAACGCCTTACCTGACAAAAATGGCGTCGTTACGAACGTGGCTTGGTTCGGTACAAAATATCAATTCCTCTTCAAGAGATTCAGACCAGGGTAAACACACCAAATCAAATAGGCACCCTGCAAGTCTAACAATACGGGAATCGCTCGTCTATCCCAATCAATGGTACGAAATAATCTTCATAAACACCGGGCGACTCCTCAAAATTTTGTCTAAACCACGTTACACTTATCACCCAACAAGAAAGAAAAGACCCAGCCGGTTCGAAATTTCCTTCGAAATCATTCGAGAACGAATTTCACCACGCAAGTCCAGAAAGAGATTCACCTTTTAATCGCCACGGGTCACTAAATACGACTTGCGACCTGACCAATCAAATAACAGGTGACTGGTTAACACAGCCGTACAGCACCTCAAAGTTAACAGAAGAAATTGACCGAAATGACAGAAGGAAACATGACATCGATAAAATTAGACGTAAACAATCTATTTGTGCAATCTATTTTAATGTTCGAAATACTTTATATGAAACTAACTAGCTCGTTCAAATGGATATAATCTGAGTCAAAAAACTTGAGGCTATCTTATGTGATATATGGTTCCTAAATAATATAATCCGATCCCGACAGTGGCTCACATCTACAAGGTATGGAAAACTAATTAATGTAGTAAGGTTTTAATACCGAATTTAAACGTTACAAGTAAACTGCTCTAGGATCAGAAAATTCTTGGTCTAAAACAGACGAGTGCCTAACAAGTTCATTTTTATTTGTATATACAGGGTGTTTCTTAGTTAAACCGACAAACGTTAACTGTAAATAGAGGGTACTTAGGTGATTCCAAATAACCTTGGTTAATGGGTCTAACGCCTTTAATAACCGAGATACGGGGTGTTTCATCCATTTCAGCCAATATTTTGATAATCCGTAACTTTAGAACCACCCGGTATATTTCTCTCATACTTGGTACAGGTATAGTGTGTTAATACCCCAATCCTATAGTGTAAGAACTACCATTAAAATCCAGATCCGGATTAAGAAGAATTTGCAAAATTTGAAAATCCCCCTGTATATCAGATTTTTTAAAATTGGGATGGATATTTGAAAAGAACGGAAAAAAATGAGTTAAAGTGAAAAATTTTTTTAAGTGCACATCCCATTCTACTACTGGAGTTTTAACGTCAAATTACATCAAATGCATTTTTCTCATTTTCACAAGCAGTAACTTTCGAAATCCCTGGTAGATCTCTTTCATATTTGGTACAGGTATCATTTTGTAGTAGCCCAATCGCATAATGTAAGGACAAAAGATGTGTTATACTAAAATATTTTTATAAATGCACAAACAAGAGCGTTCTACAAAAAAAATACAGATTTAATTTTTCGGATTAATTCCGGATACAAAACTCATTAATCAGTAAGCTTCGACAATAACACATCTTATTTCTTTTTTTTTCTTTTTTCAAATAGGTATCCGATTACATTTTAAAGAATCTGATATACAGGGTTCTATTTTAGAGATTATCAACTTTTACAAATTTTTCTTAATCCGGATCTGAATTTTAACTTTAGTTCTTGTATTGTACAATTGAGCTATTTAAACAATGTACCTGTACCAAATATGAAATAAATCTACAGGTGTTTCCAAAGTTATGGCTTATGAAAATGACAATATGTATTGCATTAATTGAATTTACTTTAAAAGTTTAGTAATATGTAGAACGAGATGTGCATTTATAAAAATATGTCAGAATATCTCAGTTTTTTCCATTCGTTTCGAATGTCTGATCCAATTTAAAAAATATATGATATACAGCGTGTTGCGTTGGGGATTTTCAAATTTTACAAATTTTTCTTAATCCGTATCTGGATTTTAACTGTAGTGTAGTTCTTACATTATACGATTGGGCTACTAAAAAATAATACCTGTACCAAATATGAAAGAAATCTACCAGGTATTTCGAAAGTTACTGGTATTTCGAAAGTTACTGCTTGTGAAAATGAAAAAAATGCTTTTGATGTAATTTGTCGTTAAAGCTCCAGTAGTAGAATGGGATGTGCACTTAAAAAAATTTTTAACTCATTTTTTTCCGTTCTTTTCAAACATCCATCCCAATTTTAAAAAATCTGATATACAGGGTGTTGTTTTGGGGATTTTCAAATTTTGCAAATTCTTCTTAATCCGGATCTGGATTTTAATTGTAGTTCTTACACTATAGGATTGGGCTATTAACACACTATACCTGTACCAAGTATCAGAGAAATCTACAGAGTGGTTCTAAAGTTACGGCTTATCAAAATATTGGCCGAAATGGATGAAACACCCCGTATCTCGGTTATTAAAGGCGTTAGACCCATTAACCAAGGTTATTTGGAATCACCTAAGTACCCTCTATTTACAGTTAACGTATGTCGGTTTAACTATGAAACACCCTGTATAACATCAAGAAATGTTTGTGGAGTGTTAGTTATGCGGGTAGGTTCCGATACCAACTGAACAAAATCGTAAGATTCAAAACAAGTATTTATTGGATTACCTACAAGTTGATCAACTGCGGAACTATGTGCCAAAGAGTATTACCACAATACTCTATTCCTTAACATTTAAAATGATAAGGCGGCATAGTTTCTGTTATAAAATCATTTTACTATCCACTTATGTTTTTGATTAAATCTTTTTCTGTATTTTTATTACCTTGATCAACAGTTATACATGTTTGCTGATATTGATTTTTTTCAAAGTTTCTAATTTAGTAATTTTTTCTTTTAAATCTTGGATACCTTGTTATAGTAGAACCCACTGCTTTATGAGAAAGAAAAAACGCTATAAAAACAGCACAGGATACCGCCAATAGAAGAAATACTGATTGATCTTGACATTTTTGAGTATTTTAATGTCGAAAACACCGTACACTGTCCATATACATAAAAATAAAATGATATTTTGTCTATTAGGACCACTGTGCAAAGATTCAATAACCAAGTTACTGGAGATCGTTAGGGGTAATTTGCGTAAAATTTCTATATTGATTAACTTTCTTTAATGTGAATTTACATTTTAATTTCTATAACGCATATTAGATTTGAATAGAGGTTGACCACTCCACCTGGCCTATAGCTTCACTTTCTGATCTCTTGTGAGATTCAGAAACGTTGCTAATTAAAATTTTGTCTCAAATTTTAATTCTAAAATTAAAAACACGGTGAATAAAGTCATAAATATTATAAATTAATTAAGCTTACCTATCCTATCTCAACCCTCACCATCGGAATCACTGTCATCAACATTGATAATAAATTTGGTCGGACTCGTTATATAAGAATTTTCTTCTTTGATGACATGTTTCATTTTTGTCTGCCAATCATCAGCTGAAATTTTGTTAATTTCTTCTTTTACCAAATTTGCTATCAACCCATCAAATTTGGGAAACACGTTATGACGCCTTATTCTTTTTTTAAGTTGTCCCCAAATTAATTCTATGGGGTTAAATACACAAAAATAGGGCGGAAGGCGCAATACCTTGTGGCCCCTTTTTGATACCAGAAATCTTTGGGACTACAACCTGATACCACATAATCCATTGGAATATCATTTAGTGATTGTTCCGATTCTTTAGATCCACTTAAAGAAACTGTATTTTCCCAAGGACGAAATTGACACCGAATAATTAAATAAGAAGTACACTGTAACAATGTTTCAAAATAAAAAAAAGTATGTATATACACGGAAGCCAAGAATAATATTAATTGAAATAAACTAACGCCACGAATCACCTACCACCTGCTATTCACTAAATCAAAAATCAAGTGCGAACACAAGCACAGTGTATCACTGTATGAATATTTTCCTAGCTCTCACTACTGAAGATAATATTTGTCTCACTTCCTACTTCCTACTTTAATTGCAGAACAAAATGATCCCGCTTTATACAAGTCGCTAATACCGACAAAGCCACTTGTCGGCACATCTACATGCCGCTAATACCGACAAAGCCACTTGTCGGCACATCTACAAGCCGCCAAAGTAACCTGTCTGCACATCTGAGAATTTTGTTTCTGCAATTGAAAATGTAAAAACTATAACCACACTTCCATTGTCGCCTCTTATGAGTGTAACCTCACAGTTTAGTTAAATTAATTTAAGACAAAATTTTAATTAGTAATTCAAATCTAATATGCGTTATAGAAATTAAAATGTAAATTCATATTAAACTCATAATTAATAATTATACCCCATTCTCCCCTATAACGAGATCCAGCTAAGTTGGTTATTGAATCTTTGCACAGTGGTCCTAATAGCCAAAATATTATTTTATTTTTATGTATATGGACAGTGTACGGTGTTTTCGACTTTAACGTGCTCAAAAATGTCCAGATTCATGAGCATTTGTTCTATTGGCGGTAATCCTTTGATGTTTTTTCATTCTCATAAAGGATTGAGTTCGACTATACGGTTCGTTATTAAAAATAGCTTTAGTTATTATTTTGTTGAATAGATTCAGATTAATCAATTTAAATCTCTTGTATCAATCTAATTAATAATTTAAAAATAATAATTTAATAAAATATTTCTTACTATTTTCTTTAAAATTGGAAACAGAACTTTGATAAAAATAAAATAATTTAATAAATAAAAATAAAAATAAAAACCTTGTTTATTTAGATTAGACAGGTATGTCAAAGTTCACTAGGTTAGGAGGAAACCTCTTCTTCTAGTCTTCAATTTAATCAGTTTTGCCAATTTAACTTCTGGATTTTAATAAAAATCACCATATTACCAGGCTTAATTTTTGTACTTTAGACCTTTGACCTTTTTTGTTCTTGGCATTGTTCGGAAGCACATGTTTCTTCGAATATCGAATTCTATTTCGGATTTTAAACCAAAAATTAAAAAGGTATTATAAGACATTGGGATCCTTAACTTCTTTTTACATAAGAATACACTTCATTGTGGATTTGGATCCAGTCTTTTCTACTTCTTGGCCACACTACATCTTCGGTAAGTCCATAGATTGCCAAGGGTTTAAACCCAAATTCTAGTTTACTAATTTCTTTTTAGGCCAAAAAGCATCCAGCTTTTCCTGCTTCCTGCTTTCTACTTTCTTCTGATATTTTTCTTAACCTGCTTTTCGGCATTATTTCAATCTTGTACCATTGGCACCTGCTTGACTAATTTGGGGACAGCTTACTCTACTTCACACGCTTCTGCACACTTATTGCTTGCGTGTGCAATCGCTTAAGCGTACTTTTGAGGAAGTTACTCCTTCGGGTTGGTTTTTATACCCTTGGGCTTTGCTCATATCTGCCTGCCTTTAGCACCTGGATGAACTAAAGTAAGAGATTTCCATTATTTTTTTTTACCTATAACCAGCACTAAGAATTTTCAAGAAAACCACCATATTGTTCAACTCAATTTTGCTTAATGTAACTATATTTAGTATGTGAACTGAATGGTAACACTCAGAGTTTTTAATATAAAGTATTGATATTAAAACTAATTAAATTTACTAAGGTTAACATAAGTTCTTTTCTTCTTAACACATTTTGAACCCCCCTACTCTACGGGACATTTTCTTTAATAATCATTTCTCTGAGCCCCATAAGGATTATGAGGGCTAACAACCTTTACAGCCCACACTCAAAATAGAAGGATTTTACGAGTTGTCGTATATGGGGCCTTATCTTTTAACATGTGAATTCGAGGCACACCTGAAAAGACAACCCAATTATTGCGCTAACGGTTTTCCATCGAAGCACAAGCCGTTGAAGTTTTAGACTGCTGAAAAATCACTTTTTATGTTCGCATTTTAGGAAAAAATCTTTTAACAAAAGGTTTACTTTTGCCCATCTTATCAAAGACAAAAATCACGCACACCCACAAAAACACGTACACGCATCCGCATACAATACACACAAATTGGTATACATCTCCTCAACTGGCTGAATTTTTACACGATTACGAATTTGTGGGACTGTTGGAAAAAATTGAAGGAAATTAAAGTAGCGCACAACGACCAAAAATGGAGCCATAAAGCCTTTTTACATCCCTGTCATTGACTACGGGTAATGTCTTATGAATAACAGACTACTGATCCAAATAATTAAGTTTAAATGAACAACTTCACCCTAAAGACAATTACTTGTTCCTTTCAGACATTTTTAACGAAATGTTTTAGATTTAATAATTTGATTTAAAATCTCTTTGGCTTATTTCAGTTTAATAATAATTTTTCTAACCTATAATAATGTCATTTAGTCCCATTTTAAATTTATTTGTTTGTTGATATATCATTTTCTTCTTCTGGTTTTTATTGATACATATTTTAATATTCATAACTAGTGTACCTTCTTGGATTAGTTTCTTCTTTTCTATTAATCTGTTAATTATTAATTTTTATAGATTTTTTACGCCATCTTGTTGTCATGGTTTTGAAGTGCATGTCGATGTTTGCTTTAATTACGTTTTTGATTTTTACGAACCGTCTGTTGTGGATGGAGGGTTCTTTCTCCATTTCTCTAACGGTAGAGAATTTGGATTGTTTGATTTTTGCAATTTTCATAATTTTGCTAAGCTCATCTTTCTTAAATAAAGGAGCCGGCAAATGTAGAGGCAGGTGCTCATTTCTACCTAGCACAACATTTTTCACCTCCGCATATGAGTGCAAGTTATGTACTTCAATGTTAGAAAGTTTTAGATTGTTGGATTTACCTAAAATGTTCTTCAAACATTAAAAATTTTAACTTTGTTTATTTAATTAATGTTAAAAATTTTACCTCGTGGTAAGTTACAAAGTTCATTATAAAAAACTATTTGCTTTCTTGTGTATTTTTGTAGGCCTGATGATGGCTAATAGCCGAAACTAGTTGCCAAAATTTTTGTTAAATTTTTTCCAAATACAATCTGATTATATGTGGTACCGACATTGATTAGTTTTATTTGTTTAATTAAGAAGTTGCAAAAATTGCAAGAAAAGTCACTGACTGAATTTTTACACGATTACTAATTTGTGGGATGGCAAAATCTGAACTCTAAATTGAACAGGGTGGAAATTCAAGTTGAACTGGTGCCACAATTGCAAGAAATCTCCCTATTGATTTTTTAAAAGAATAACAATTTTCAGCCCCCTAAGTGGTTTCACCCTCTTATGGGAGAAATTCACTTGAGATGTTCTATTTATCTAAAAAAACACTGGTCCTGCGAATCTTCAAAGGATAAATACAAAAATTAGAAAAAGGGCTGGTTTTTTTATTTCTTTTAAATTTTAAAAATCATACATCGTAGAAAATAATAACTTTGGGCACAATCACAGCTACTATAAAATCGATCTACGCCACTTGTTTTAGATTTTGTGATATACTGATTGTAATACTTTTTATTTACATAGAAAATAAACATACTGTCACAAATCCCAAATGTAATTAAAATATTAATTTCGGAAAAACTAGGTAACAAAGTCAAAAACATTTAAGAATTTTTTATATACCGAAATTATTTTATTTAAACTTATTTACACAATAGTAAACTTAAAATATAAACATTTAATCAAACCAGGTCTCATTGCAAAATTTGACTGACAGTGCAGAAAGACGAAAATCGATGTTAGATTGCCTAATTGAGAGACCATTAGAGAGATAAATGTAGGACAATTTATTCAAACTATGAACTCTACAACTGTCAGCGAAATTTTCATATAAACCATTTGCGACAAAAAAGAATAAACAGTCAGTCGTTGGCTGCAGAGTCAGTAGTTGGCTGGGTGGCCGAAAAGTGGCCGAAAAGTAGCGTTCTTTACGGGTCATAAGAAAAGTTATAGCAAGAAAAACAATATATGACAGGGACACACGCTTCTCGTCCAGGGACCGATCAGGACATTTTTTTTGACAAACAGTGGTAGGCCTCGGTTAGGGGGTAAACAAATAGGTATAAAAACGGAGGAAACAAGATTAAGATTCTAATCATAGACGAATCTTAGTATCTCTCAGAAATTCCAAAAAGCAATCGATAATTTTATCAGAGAAATGGGTCAAAGCCGTTTCTACATTCAAAGGAGAAGGAATATTATATTTTATAAGGTTTTTATAAAGTTTATTTGAATGTTCCGTGTATTTTTTGCATTCGAAATAAACGTGATTGAGGTCTCCAATTGAACCACAAAAATCGCAATATTCATTTTCTTTTATATTAATTTTAAACAGGTGTTTTGGATAACTGGCATGACCAAATCTAGTTCTAATTAAAGATGTAATATAATGTCTTGGAATAATATAATTTCTAAACCAGGGTGAGTTTGGGATGTTTCTCTGTATTTTTGTATATTGATTGGAGTAAGTGGAGCAGAATTGTGACCAATCAGACCTCCATCTTCTCATAGTATTAGATTTTAGTAAGGCAAACACATCTGGGCTACTGATGTTATAAGTTGTGTTATTTCCATTTTCTATTGCAGATTTGGCAAGCATGTCAACATATTCGTTGTGCTTCAGACCAATATGTGCCTTTACCCATATAAAACATATATCTACACTACTATTCATTAGTTGGTACAAAATCTTTTTGATCAAGAAAATATATTGATTAGAATTAAACTTGGGCATATCCATCGCTACCGCTGATTTTAAGGCAGATGGACAATCTGAAGCAATTAAAGCTTTTTTAATATTGGATTCTGAAACAAATTGTAAGGCTTCTAGTATCGCAATTGCTTCTGCAGTGTAACTAGAGAAGTTATCTGGTAATTTAAAAATATTCTTAATATTAAGGGACGGGACATAATAGGCGCAGCCAGTACCTACAATTGTCTTGGAGGCATCATTGTATATAACAATATAATCAGGAAAATAATTTAAATTATAAAGGAGTAGGTTTGAACAATTGTGAGGATTTTCTTCATAATTTGGTTGTTTAAGTAAAGTTTTGTAGGGGAAGTCAGTTATGGTGAAGAGTTGGTCGAAAGAACTTAGTGTATGGGTAGTTATCTCACAACTTTGGACAGCTTTACATAAAGGCGGTGAGTTTTTATGAGTCCAGTATTTATTTATTTATTTGTTAGGTCATGTGTATTAAGTCGAATGATTTCAGAATATAAGGTTGGATTATATATAAGTGCCTTAATTAGGAATTTTAAAGTTAGATATTCTATTCTGTATTTAATAGGTGGCTCTACCGCTTCCATATAAAGAGTTTCAGTTTTTGTAGACTCATAGCACCCAAACATATTCGTAGTACAGAGTTTTGGAAAACTTCTAACTTTTTAAGTAAAGAATTATTGACCGATCCATACAAAAAACACCCATAGTCCAATATAGCACGAATGTAGGATCTATAAAATAGTAAACCTACATTAACGTCGGCACCTAACCAGACTTTCATGATAGATTTAAGGAAATTTAAGCCCTTCTGGCATCTGTTTAGTGTATATTCAATATGATGTTTCCAAGTGAGCTTCTTATCGAAGAAAATTCCTAGATATTTAGTAAAGGGAGCATGTTCTCGTTTAATCTTTAGTTTTTAATCGTACATAAGCAAAAATTTTAGTGATATCTTAATAATGTAACAGCGATGTTATACAGGGTATGTCACGAAGCCATATATAGAGAACTATAGATATTTGAAATTTGAAAATTGGGTTATACCGGAAGTAGACATCAACTTTGTTATTTCAAATGGCATGTACCATTTTCATTTTTATTTTTGGATTCAGCATCAAATTTTGAACAAAAAATTATAAACATACCACAGGTCTAAGTTTAACAGTTTCTGAGATATTTGAGTTTTTTGTAAATTTTTTTGAAAAACTACTGGACAATTCGATTATTTTCTAACTTCGTTTAATTTGTAGTGAAAATTAATCTCCTGGGTTGAATGAAGATTTACTAAATCTGGTAATGATTTATAGTAAATGCAATCGCATAATTAGTCGTAAGTACGTGTCAATTATTCGCAGATAACCCAGAAGAGCCATTTTCACTTACAAATTGAACGAAGTTAGAAAATAAAATAATCTAATTGTCCAGTAGTTTGTTTATTACGGAAATTAAAGTAAATGCGCGTTTTTCAAAAAATTTTACAAAAAACTCAAATATCTCGGAAACTGTTTAAATTAGACCTGTGGTATGTTGATAATTTTTTGTTCAAAATTTGGTGCTGAATCCAAAAATAAAAATAAAAATGGTACAACCGTATAACCGGAAGTAACCGAAAATTGAAAATATTTTCATTGAATAGATGATACTGACAAAGCCCCGTAACCCAATTTTCAAATTTCAAATATCTATAGTTCTCTATATATGGCTAATGAGCCACCTTCGTGACACACCCAGTATAACATCGCTGTTACATTATTAAGATATCACTAAAATTTTTGCTTATGTACGATTAAAAACTAAAGTTTATTTCAATCATTTATAACTTCAAAACGTATATGTTTTTTAAAGACGTTTTTAAACAATACAATTTTTTTTTACTTCTGTGTCAACGGCATCAACTGCTATGATTATAAGCCTCTTGTTCTGCGTAGGCTTTGTTACTGTTTCCTGCGCCACTTTAGGAACAGCACTGTTAATTATAACCCAACAGTGAATGTTCAAGTGAGGAATCACACCTGGTATATGAAATAAATTTATATATTAATTAATTACAAATCAGAAAATGATTTCTGCCGTCGACGTCGGTGGGATTCTAACACACAACCCTTGGTTTATGAGTCCTGTGCTCTACCGCTGAGCCACCCCTCCCCCTTTTAAACAATTAAATTGAAAAAGAAAAACGTTTAAATTTATCCTGTACGTAAGAGAGAATTCACTTTGTTTGTCGCTCTGGGATGTGTCAAATAGTTTTAAATCAATTTTTAATAAGTACTTGAATCATATCGACTTGAAATTTTGTACTTTTTTAAAGTATATTCAGATCGACTAAAAAGGGGTCAATTTGACGGTTTCTTCCATTTTTCCAATAAACTAATTGACCAATTTTAATAACTTTTTATTTCATTTGACAGCTCTACCTTTATTTTGTATAAATATTAAAATATCTGGTCACCGAGCTTCGCTCTTAATATTCAAATCTACATTTTTAAGCAGTCCAATGAGTATATAATTTAAGTATATTTATAACCTGACAAATTATTAATTAATTCGTGAAAATCACGGAGTGGGCGACATCTACTTGAACTACAGAAAGGTAGATAAATAGAAAGTTGATTGGCGATTGGCTTGAAAGTAGGCGGGAAAATTAAAAAAGCTGTCAGTGTTAATTTTCAATTTGCTGCTGGTGTTGTTGACGTTTATCAACTGCTTGTCACAGAGGTTAGTTAAATGCATTAAAAGTTGCCTAGTTTCTGGAGATTTCACCCTTTTAGGCAACGTCAGTAGATGTCAGCTTGATCTTCGCGAATAGTCACGGCGGACAGGCCCCGTTTCCGGGACGGGCAACATCAGCGGGTAGGGCATAGTGGTTTCAGTGGGGTGGTTTTAGTGAGTAACCGTAAGGGGTAGTCTCACACTATCGGGGAAGGGAAGGACCTTTACCCGATGTGCATAAAGCATTTCCACCCGCCAAAAAAAAAAGATTAGCTTTAGGTTAGGTTAGATCTGTGTAATAAATAAATAAAAGTACGATACGTGTGACATTTTGACATTTGTTACATTCTGACATTTGTCATATTTTGACATTTGTCACGTTTTGACAGGTGTCACATTTTGACAAGTGTCCATTTTAACAGTGTTACTCAACGTTCCTATAAATATTTACCTAAACCCATGATTTCTGAAATTGAATTGGCAACGTTGTATTTTCAACTTAGAATTTATGAGATGGCTGTCATTTGACAAGCAAATTATTTATGTCTGTCAACTGAACCTTTTCGTTTTTATACTTTTCAGGTTTATTCTGGTTATAAATTGCTACTTGGGCATTTGTAGAATAAAAAAATGTGAAAAATATTTTTCCGCGCAAAAATTTCTATTGCTAAGTATATTGATTTTATCATGTTTTATAGCATCTGCGAAAATTTCATGAAAATCCCAGCCGGTCCCATTTTCTTAACGTTTAACCAGAGATGTGCGTGTCAGTAGTTGTCAAAATTTGTAGGTCATTATGGATAAAAAGCGGCAAATTTAAAATTGAATTCTTTCAGATTTAAACGCCAGAGATTAAATAAAGTCAAACCTTTTTACTACTATACTATACAGAAGAAAGGAGTGCAGTATTTAATTTGCAGAACGTAGTACAGGTTCAAGAGGTAGAAATTTTATTTTTACCTCATCCTTCAATGCTTATTTGTAGTTAAAATTTAAATTTAATTTAATTTAATTTAAATATAGTTTTTGTCTAGATTTAATCTTGTTTCCATGGTTTTTACTGTAATAAACCTGTTATTTTGACAGATAAGTCAGACTTTATTTATTCATAGCCGTATCGTATGTATTTTAATTGATTCGGAATTTTGTAATAATATATATTTCAAAATGGCTTCATTCTAAAAATATTATCAGTCCTCCTAAAACCTTGAAGGCAGAATTATTAGTAATTCAAATTCAAAATTCAAAAAATATATTATAGATGAGATGGCCAGAGAAAAACTAATTAAAATTCTCAGATTGCCTCCGTACCACGCAGAATTAAATCCCATTGAACTGATCTGGTCACAATTATTAAAAGGTTATGTTTCTCAAAACAATAAAACATTTAAATTTCCGGATGTGCGAAATTTGTTTTTGAAGGCATTTTCATATGTAAATAGAGAACATTGGGGAAAATGCATTGATCATGATAAAAAGGTGGAAAATTCATTTAGAAAAGTATATCCACTATCAATGGATAATTTAATAGAACCTATAATAATAAACCTCAGAAAAGACAATTATAGTGATACCAGTAGTTTTAGTGAAGACGGTGACTTTTAAAGATAGTTCTTGAACTAACTTTTTTTTTAATCTTTGAGTTTAGGTAAGTACTGAAGCGTTACTTTTAATGCCAAGAGATTAAAAACGTTTTAATCCCAACATATAATCTTCCTTGTTATTTATTGGTTAAATTTAATTCGTTCAATGTTAAAGTGTCAGATGCATAAGGTTTATTTTTATTTTTTGTAAATAATATAACTTCAAAATTTAATCTACGAAGTGGGTATATATATTTTATATGCTGTGACCTTATTTATATTATAGAAACTTATTTTGCAAAGTACGCCTATGGAATGTGACGTTATATCGTCTCTCCTTTATAGTATATTACTATAGAAACAAGTTGCCGTTGCTAGGAAATAAAACTAAAAACTTAACTTTTCTTGTAAATATCTCGGAAGATCGAATTTTCACAGACATAAGACCTACATTTTTTGCCGATTTAGATAGGAATTAGTCTATTTTGAAAGTTTCATTGAATTCTGACGAGTGGATTTCGAGATCCTCTGGACACACACACACACACACATACATACAAACCTTGCTCGTTTAATAGTATTTGATTTGTGATCTAGGGTGTTATTTTGATATTTTTAATGTTTCAATTTTTCCTAAAGCCGAACCCAGATTTTAAACATTTCTCGTTTTTTTAAGTAACAAAAAACCGATTTTTTTTCTATTTTATCGACGATCCAACAATTTTAAACTGGCCTAAACTTTCGATTTCTATTATCAGCAGTAATAGTTAGGTTTTGGTTAAATATACGCCATGAAGAAAATAAACTCGTTTGTATACTTTAACGAGGAGTTTAAGAAATGTTTTTTTAAACTCTGTAAATTTAGGATGCCTATTTCGACGCATCAAATTATAATCAGCGTATTAGCATGTTTAAAGATGTAGATGAGACAAGTTATATTTCTGTTAATTTGAAATATATTTATTTTTAAATAATGTTAATTATTACAATACTTTATTAACGTCATTTTGTAACGTTAATTTTATTCATTTAAAACGAACATTTAATACTTCATCTAAACCTAAATGAAAAATTTAACAATCATTTTAACTATCTACATATTTTTTCAACAAACATTTTGAATAATTTTTTTATCAAGTTATTATATTTTATTGCTTGATTTAATTTAAAACATTAAATATATAAACCGTTTATTTATTAAATAAATAATTCGAATAATTGAGCCGTTTATTTAAAATATCCAGGTTTCCGTTTTTATTTTTTCAACCGTTTACGATTTTTATCAATAACAATTTTTATACTTTAAAAATGATTTTAGCTATTGTATTATTGTACTCATACATGTTTTATGTGTCTGCCAAGTCTGGTCACGAAATATATCGATTTTGTCAGTTAATATGTTTGATTTCCATGATACTAATGTTCAGTATCGATATACGTAATTAATTTTTTTATATATGACCTCAATATAAAAGGAATAACTATCAATTTTTCTGAGAAAACTAATGGCATGTTTAAAAATATCGTTCATCATAAACTTTTAGGCAATATTATATTTTCCATCATAGAAACCATGTCATTTGTAAGAGATAATTCCTTCATAATTTAAAAAACACTTGTATTTGGTCTAATAGTCTCTTTAATTTCGGTATTAATTGCTTTACTATTTGACCTTCTAGCTGAATATTAAATAGTTTCTTGCAATCGTTATGACTACAGTAGGAAGAAATACATACAATCTATCTAAATTTACGTTCAAACCACTCAATATAGGTGTAAGCCTGGAAACATCTATCGCTTGATGTCTCACATTTGTGTTTTGATCTGATGGGTTTTGAGATAAAATGTTGCAATTATTTTCGAAGACGACCGATGCATTGACAACACCGCTTTTTTAAATAATTGTCTGTGGCTTCTAAAGTGGACTGTAGTTATTTTTCTCCGAAATGATACACACATGTTACTTATATTTAACGGTTTATTAAAAACTTTCCAAAAACAACGAAAGAACAGGTAACACCGAAACAGCATTAAATTGGCTTACACTTTATGTTACAAATCACTCAGAAACGCACTTGCATTTTTAAATGCGTTGGTTAATTAATTATAACAATGAAACAAATTTGCACTGCATTTGGACAGTGGAGATGAAAAATATTTTTTATACTCCCATATTAGTAAATTGCATATTACCTCCTATTTAGATACTAAGTAAATATCATAATAGTTACTGACACGTAATAAAAAAAATTACGCTTCAGTTTTAGAAGCGAATTAGCAAAAGTTATTTTGACAGATTAAAATTAACTCGCTGTCAGTGTAAATATACATTTATTTTGAATACAAATAACTAAAATGAGTTCATCAGATAGTGAAAGAGAATTGAGTAACACCACTCAATATTATTCAGTTAGCTACGGACACTATACTGACAACCTATTTGCCAAAAAAATCAAGAGGAAGAAATGAAAGGTATACCAGCAATTTATTGACTGGCGCACAACAAACAATGTGAATTCATTTTCATCCCACCAGTCACTGTGTACTTCTGAAAAAACTCCAAACAGGGATAAAGCTATAGTAGGTAATAAATAATAAATTTTACTATAAATTGTTCCTGAATATTGTTAAATTAATAAAAATGTTACTTGTTATTTATGCTTTTTATTTGTTGAATGAAAGTGTTCGTAGAAAAAGTATAGTACATAACTAGAGTTGTAAGCTCATTACATGCTTGCAGAATTACCGCACTCGCGCGCAAACTTTTCTACTCGCATGTAATGAACTTCTTACAACTCTCGTTATGTAATATACTATTGAGTAGCCTGGTTTGATTGCACTTTTGTCAGAGAAATTGTAACATTACGTCGTGTTTGTGACGACGGAGAAGTCTTGTAGTGTCTTCTGTAAGTCGGAAAAATATGAAAATATTTTCTAACGTAACGAAACTAGTTACCACCCCCCGTTTCCGAGGATGCCAAACACGATGGCGGTGGTTTAAACTCTTTTTGAGTTGACAATCACCCCCCAAACGGCCAAAAACAACTCCCAAAATGGGTGAAACGCGAACACACCGTTTTATACCGAGAAAAACTGCGTTACCTCCCGTTTTTGAGGATTCTGAACACGATGGTGGTGGTATAAACTCTTTCTGAGTTGACCATCACTCCCAAACGTCCAAAAACAACCCCCAAATGGGGTGAAACTCGAACACACCGCCTTATACCGAAAAAAACTACGTCACCTCCCGTTTTCGAGCATGCTGAACAAGACGGCGGTGCTTTTGAATTTTTCGGAGTAAACGCCATCCCCTAAACGGCCAATAACCACTTCCGAAAGGGGTGAAACATGAATATACCTTATATACCGAAAAAAACTGCGTCACCTCCCGGTTTCGAGTGTGCTGAACATGATGGGGATTCTGAATCTTCTCCCCGAAGCAAACCAACCCCTGAACCGGGGGGGGGGGGGGGGTTGCCCCCACCAGTATATTTTGAAGTTCAAAAAAAGATTTCTCATAATATAGGTATAATATACAGTGTCATCCCCACAGTATGCACCATATGGGAAACCTTTTTATTAAGGGTTTTTCGACGAAAAGTGATTCTTGATAAAAGTTTGTGCATCCCCTAAAACTAAACATGCACCAACAAAATATAGTAAAACACTCGTAATCTACGAGGAGCCTTCAAAAATTTGATTTTGAGACAAGAGTAAAGTAAACGATACAGATGTTGGCCCACTGACAGTTATTGGCCTGTAATATTTTGAATAAGTTTAATATGTGACGCTCAAACATCTCCCAAACAATCGATTGACTTTTGCATAGTGTAAAGTGTACTTTATCATAGTAAACATTTCCCGCCTAACAGCGTCCTTCAGTTGTCGTGTAATGACGGGTACCAAAACAAAGTGCTTGATTTTTGGTTGATTTAAAGTAATTTAACTAAAAACAGGTAAGTGGTGAGCAATTTTATTTCGTCACATATATAACAAAATACGTATAACATTGATTAATATTATTGTGTAGACATTTGGGTAGGGTTTAATTCGATTTTCGCTATGAAAAATCTGCAAACAGTGATTTTTATTTAAAAATGAAATATAATATCTGCATGCGAATTTTGATAAAACTAATACCAAAACAGACAAATTTTGAACTAAATTGTTGATATTATGATTCTATCCAGTTGTTGGCCCCGGCTCAATATCTGTCAGGTAAGGCGGCCAGGTTATAGTTATTGTTTTTTTTATTCTCAGAATGCCAAATACAGCAAACCAAGAAAGTTACAGAAAAAAGTATTCGGAGGAGACTTTGGTTAAAGCCATTAAAGAAGTCAATGATGGAATGCCCAAAAGGGAGGCTTGCAGGAAATATAAAATTCCTAGAGCAACTTTACAATTTAGACTCTCAGAAAAATTCACCAAATCATCGCATGGTCCTTCGCCGATACTAACTACCCATGAAGAGGCGATATTAGTTAAATGGATTAGGGACTGCCAAAGAAAAGGCTTCTCTCGAAGAAGAGAAGATATTCAAATATATGTTAAACAATTTTTAGATGATTCGCCTCGTGAAAATCCATTTAAAGATAATCTACCTGGTGATGGATGGTACAAGGCGTTCATGAAAAGGCATCCTGAGTTGACCACAAGAAAATCCGAAGGAATATCTGCTGCTTCAGCCGCCATCAGTGAGCAAGATATAAGGAAGTGGTTTGATGGCATACATTCTTATTTAAGTCAAAAACGTTATAAAGAAGTTCTTGAACATCCAGAAAGAATCTTCAATGCTGACGAGACAAACTTTCAACTCTGTCCACAAAATAAAAGAGTTATTACACCTAAAGGTACAAAAAACGTGTATGAGGTAGACTTGGGGAAAGCAAAGACAACTCTTACTGTGTTATTTAGTTTCAGTGCTACAGGAAGTTATACACCACCTTTAATTGTATATCCAGGTAAAAGACTTCGCAAGGAGATAGGCGACTCTATACCTGAAGGATTTACATTTGCCACTAGCGATACAGGGTGGATGAAAACTGAAATATTCTACGAATATGTAGCTAACAGCTTTTACCCACATCTAAAAAAAACAGGCATCAAATTTCCAGTGATATTATTCGTCGATGGCCATAAAACACACATTGACAGAAAATTAAGTGACCTGTGTACAAAGCTTCAAATTATTCTTGTTGCCCTTTATCCAAATGCAACTCGAATACTGCAGCCAGCTGATGTATCTACATTCAAGCCATTGAAAGATGGTTGGAGAAAGGGTGTTATAGAATGGCGAAGAAGTAATCCTACTGAGGAATTATCCAAGAACAAGTTTGCAGGATTACTGAAAGTAGTGATTTCAAAATCAGTTCGCCCAGAAATAATAATTAACGGTTTTAAAGCATGCGGATTATATCCTTGGAATCCTCATTCAATAGATTTTAGTAAGTGTCTAGGGAAAAAGAAAACAGATTCAGACATCTTGCTTCAAACTAACGATGAGAATGTTATGACGTTCAGTAAGTTTAAGGATATTATTGGCCCAACAAAAGTTAATCTTTTTACGGACATAGATATACAATTTGAAAGGCAAGAAGATATAATTTTGTACCAATTGTGGAAAGAATTTCAAAACACAAACACTGAAGTAATACAAGAGAGAGAGATAAATATATCACAAAAGGTTGAAGGAAATTCGCAAACAGAAGAAGGGAACGCCATAGCTAAAGACGGTGATGAAATTAAAAATTATAACTCAATAGATGCGAGTACTCCAGAAACACTTGCGGCAATGTCTGAAATGGTTATTTTGAGTGCACCTATTGTAATAGAAAATGGCAGAAAATTACCCTAAATAATCCTAATAAAATTACTATGGACGATTCCATGGAATTACCCGAAGATAATCCAAATGAAATTACCACAGCTAATTCCAATAAAATGAACATAGATAATGCCAATCGAATTACTATGAATGATCCAATTGAAAATACCATAGATCAATATTTGCACTATCCGAATACACCACAGAGAAAAAAGGAAAAAAAAACTCCCAAAAAACTTCTTTTATATTATCCTCATCAGCTTGGAAACGATTTCATGATGATAAGGAACTCAAGAAACAGGCAGAGCTTGAGGAACAGGAAAACAGAAAGAGGGCAAGAGAACTGAGAAACGGGAGATGAAAGGACCAAAAAAAATTAAGCTCGACAAGAAAACGAATCAGACCAAAATTAATATATTGTCTCAGCGGATACTGCCACCACTGATAGAAGAAAAAAAACTATATAATGTAACAAGAAAACTGGAATTTGAAGAACCGAATAGAAAACCTTATGAACACATTGATGAAGTAGAAGACCCAATAGTTGATGTTAATAAATTGATTTTTGTTAAAAATAATTTGAATTCAGGATTATGTTTTTCTTGTACAAAAAACATAACTTGTTCAAGTTCAGGAGTAAGATGTGAAAACTGTACTAGGTGTTATCATTCAATTTGTATTATAAAACATAATATGCATAAATCAAATTCCAATATTTTTACGTGTCAAACTTGTTTGAAACGCCAACAAAAACGTTAATTTTTTTGGATTTGACCAATTTGGATTTTCCGTTATCATTGATTTATGCTCAGTAGTCACGGCCAATAACTATAATAGTTAAGGCCAATAACTATAATAACAGGATCAATTACTATCACTATGGTCGTCATTGAACATTATTACAGTTTTTCCTCCATTTATAATACTTATACTTGAAAATATATGAAATTCTTAAACTACAGACCTTGTTTTATTATTTAAAATGATAAACATGTGATATCATCCATTAGAAATATTTTTTAATTAACACTAAAATGACAACAATCCTTAAAAGGCCAATAACTATGTCGTTTACCCTACCATTATTTTGAAAAATCTCGGGTAATGTTATTTAGAAAAAGTTGTTCAGCATTAACAAATACATCTAAATTTGAGGTCATGACCATCTAAGTGAAGTTTTACTTTTTTACCAATATTTTTAAAATGGGGACTACGAAAAGAAAAATTTGCTAAAACGATAAATAGACAACATCCTGTATACGACGGTTTATTTAAAAAGCCTGTAATATTGCAAATTACATGGTCAATTTTTTTGAAGAGTAAAATTCCCATATGGTGCGTACTAGATTATAATTTTTTATAAATGTTATTTTGGAAGTTATAAATGTTATTTTGGTTATACCAGATGTTATTTTTGGAAGGGCAATCAAGAAATAGATTTTAAATACAAGTAACTCCTCGAGTAACTCTATTTATAAAACAAGAAACAAATATTCTTAAATACAAAATATATAGGTAAAAAATTGCGAAAGTTCCCCACTCTACAAAAGTTTATACACAAGCACTCAGGACAATATAAATTCAAGTCGGCGAGATGTTTTTGCTAACTCGTCCAACACTTCACTAGCAGTGATATTTAGCTCTCTGCGGATGTTATTTAAAACAAGTTTAAAAAATTATAATGATTGTTCATATATATATATCATATCAGCATATTCTTCATTAGAAAAGTGATGTGGCATTTTTAAAATAATCGAAACCAAACTACAAACTACAAAAATAATGCAAACCTTGTGAAAACTTAAATAAAAATAGATTGACACACACAACTCTAAACTGTCAATTCCATGGGCATCTAGATTTTGTAATTTTTTATGTTTTCATATTATTACTATTAAATTTCACAAATACATAGATAGCTTATTACCAAACTTACTTAATTAAATAAAGAACGCGTTTTCAAGTACTTTTATCCTTTACAAAAATTAGATTTTAGATTCTTTAACTCTCCTACTCTAAAATACACAATTTTTCACAAGGAAGGTTAAAAAAATAAATAAAATGGGTGATGTATAGTTCTGTAAATCTGTTTTTACAGGCCCAGATGACGATAAAAAATTTTGGTATAACATACTATTAAACAAAATAGTTAATTAGGCCAAATACAACTTAATAGGATTAATTAAGGACGTTGGTGCCCCAAAAATATAAAAGATCCTAACAATTTATGAGTAGTAAAATCATATGTGCAAAAATAAAAAGTACATCATTAAATTCAATTTTTTGTTCTCTTTTTAGATATGGAAAAATATTTTTGAAAATTTAACATAAAGGGTGTTGTTTATGAGTGGAACGAATTTGTCAATTTTTAGTGAAGCCAGGCCTGTATTTTCAATATTAATAATATCTCAATTAATTTGTTAAGACACATAGAGTATGTGTACCAAAAATTATACAGAGTGGTTAAAAGCACAGGAGGCAATGAAGAAATGACCAAAATGAACAAAACACTCTGTATCTCAGCTATAAGGGACCGTAGACCCATAAAATATGGGTTATTTGGAATCACCTCAGTCACTCCTATTCACTGTTAAAATATTACCCTCTCCCAATGAAACACCCTGTATGAACCGCAAGTTTGCGTACGTGTGAATATGTCCCGTCTCACGATGCGAATTTATCTCATTCGCACTCATATGGTTGAAATATATTTTAACGTTATTGTAAAAGTATTTGGCGATTCGCAATGTTGTCGATTTGTTTAAAATGAATGGATTGAATTTTATGTTTAATTGAAAATTAAACAATTTGGCGCGAATACTTCAAAATTCTTCAAACATTTGATGATTTCCTTTTTTTATATTGTTTATGAGCTATTTATTTCTGAATGATCAATTTCCTTAGTTCCTATACGAGGTCGGAAAAGAAGATGTTTTGAAATTTGGAACATATAAGTCAACAGCTGTGAGAATGTTATCGTAAAAATGTGAAATTACAAACATTTATAGGTTGCAATATATATATTTCATTTCGTTTTTTACAATCCTAAATCAGCGAACATGTTAAAATGGTTTTAAATATCCCATTCGTAGTTTCGTAAATCAATTCTGGGATTAAAACCACATTTAATAAATTTCCAGTTTATATACCAACCAAACCATTATTCATACTTTGTTCGTTGGCGGCTGCAGACGATTTTATTATGCCTGTAGTGCTTCTTGTGGATTAAGTTGTTCAGTTATTTATCAGATTCCTTCCGAGACACGAGGTTTTCTCACGTTCCAACCCGAATAATGGTCTATTTGGACATCGGCTTGATGGAGTTCGGAAAATATATTAACCTCGAACGGTGAGAAAAATCTCATGTGTGTATATGGAACCCTGAAAGACTTATTTTTTAAGAAAGTCTTGATATAAGCAACCAATAATTTACAATAAATATTGTATTGGAAATGTTCTTCTGTCTGGATAATAAAACCACTTTTTTATCTTAAAATGTTTTTAATTTGACGTTTCCACTTTCTAAAGTCGTTTTCAAAAAAAATTTTCAGAAAGAAGAACGTTTAAAAGAAAAAAAAAACTATATAGTGGAGTCGATCTGGCTTTCGAAAACAGACTGATGAAATTGAGTAATTTGTTTTCCCAGTTCCCCCCATCATTCCTGCATAAAATATTCGACCCAGCCGGCGGTGGAGAAGGGGGAAATCCTCTATCTAAAGAACTTGAAAACGGTTTTTCCGACAAATCTCAGCCGAGTTTGATCCCACAAAAAAAATATTCCTACCAAAATTGAAGAGCTTGACAAAACACGTAATCTCATTCCAACCTGAACCCGATAACTCAAATAGTTCGCCAAATATCGCGATTTGAAATTACAAAAATGAAAAAAAAATAATTAATCATTTCTCGACAGGCAGTGGAGATTTTTTGTGAATAAAAGGGTAATAACGAGTACTTTTAAGTGCCGGAGGGAACAAATGCCGATGCATCTGGACATTTTTGAGTACTTTAATGTTGAAAACACCGTACACTGTCCATATACATAAAAATAAAACAATGTTTTGGATATTAGGACCACTGTGCAAATATTCAAAAACCAACTTGGCTGGAGATCGTAATAGGGGTGAATGGCGTATAATTATTTATTATGAATTTAATATGAATTTACATTTTAATTTCTATAACGCATATTAGATTTGAATAGAGGTTGATATCTTCATTTTTTGATCTCTTGTGAGATTCACAAAAGTTACTAATTAAAATTTTGTCTTAAATTAATTTAACTAAACTGTGGGGTGTGAGGTTACACTCATAAGAGGCGACAATGGAAGTGTGGTTGTAGTTTTCCCATTTTCAATTGTAGAAACAAAATTCTCAGATGTGCCGACAGGTTACTTTGGCGGCTTATAGATGTGCCGACAAGTGGCTTTGTCGGTATTAGCGGCATGTAGATGTGCCGACAAGTGGCTTTGTCGGTATTAGCGGCATGTAGATGTGCCGACAAGTGGATTTGTCGGTATTAGCGACTTGTATAAAGCGGGATCATTTTGTTCTGCAATTAAAGTAGGAAGTAGAAGTTAGACAAATATTGTCTTCAGTAGTGGGGGCTAGGAAAATATTCATACAGTGATACACTGTGCTTGTGTTCGCACTTGATTTTTGATTTAGTGAATAGTAGGTGGTAGGTGATTCGTGGCGTTAGTTTATTTTAGTTAATATTATTCTTGGCTTCCGTGTATATACATACTTTTTTTTTATTTTGAAACATTGTTACAGTCTACTTCTTATTTATTTATTCGGTGTCAATTTCAATATGTTTCGTCCTTGAAAAAATACAGTTTCTTTAAGTGGATCTAAAGAATCGGAACAATCATTAAATGATATTCCAATGGATTATGTGGTATCAGGTTGTAGTCCCAAAGATTCCTGTAGCTCCGATGAGGAAGAGAACATTTTTGAGGTTATACTCATAAGAGGCGACAATGGAAGTGTGGTTATAGTTTTTCCATTTTCAATTGTAGAAACAAAATTCTCAGATATGCCGACAGGTTACTTTGGCGGGATCATTTTGTTCTGCAATTGAAGTAGGAAGTAGAAGTTAGACAAATATTGTCTTCAGTAGTGGGGGCTAGGAAAATATTTATACAGTGATACACTGTGCTTATGTTCGGACTTGATATTTGATTTAGTGAATTATTGGTGGCAGGTGATTCGTGGCGTTACTTTATTTCAATTAATATTATTCTTGGCTTCCGTGTATTACATACTTTTTTCTGTTTAGAATAGTATATTCTGTAACAAGGTTGGAATGAGAATTCCACACGAGTGGATGATTCCGAACGCGAGCGAATGGGAGCATGAGGAACCACGAGTGTCGGATTTTCATTCCAACAGAGTAACAGACTGTATTTTCTCCACGGCCACAAAAAGTAGAAATTAAATATAGTAAAAAGAAACCTCAATCTCTCAACATTGTGTAGGTAGTATTTTTATATTCAAGCTTGGATTTTTGCGGTAGCAAATTTTGAGTTATATTATCGGCATATTTTTTTATTTCTGGAGGAGTATTTTCAAATTCTACATCTGAATCGTTTGATTTTCTTCTCCTTTTTAATAAATTAAAAGTTTTTACAAACCAATATTAAGACCACGTCAACTAATACTGAGAGTTAATTTGACATTCACGGCAAACCTTATTTTTGTAAACAATCACGGAATACAGATTCTATCTCTAGTAATAGAATGTAATACATATAAAATACATAAGAGCCAGATGTTTCAGAATTTTCTTTCAATCTCAAGAGCGAGAATGTTTCTTTTCTATTATTATAAGTGGTTTCAGAATAACTACATTCAGTAGTGGCCGTGGAGAAACATTGTTACAGTATACTTCTTATTTATTTATTCGGTGTGATTTTCAATATGTTTCGTCCTTGGGAAAATACAGTTTCTTTAAGTGGATCTGAAGAATAGGAACAATCACTAAATTCTATTCCAATGGATTATGTGGTATCAGGTTGTAGTCCCAAAGATTCATGTAGCCCCGATGAGGAAGAGAACATTTTTGATGAAAGAACTTCAGAGTATCAAGAAATAACCAACTCGAAAAAACAATATCTATGCAAAGATACCCAAACGATGTGTATAAATGTTTGTAACATTATTGTTACTTCCGTAGGTGAAAGGAGTGCCATTGAAAAAACATATTTTTTAACAAATGTTCCCATTAGCACTCTTTATGTAATTATAAAGAATGGTCAAAAAAATCGTAAAGAGAGGTATGATAAAGGATGTGTTAAAACTTATTATTAGTAGTATTATTTATGAATCTTACCAAAGAAATGATTTCCCAACAATGGATAGTATATTTTCTTTACTAAAAAGTAAAAGGCCAGATTTGAGAATTTCTAAAAGCACAACACAGCGTTGGATATCTAAAATCAAATACTATTAAACGAGCAAGGTTTGTATGTGTGTGTGTATGTATGTGTGTGTGTGTGTCCAGAGGATCTCGAAATCCACTCGTCAGAATTCAATGAAACTTTCAGGGTAGACTAATTCCTATCTAAATCGACAGAAAATGTAGGTCTCATGTCTGTGAAAATTCGATCTTCCGAGATATTTACAAGAAAAGTTAAGCTTTTAGTTTTATTTCCTAGCAACGGCAACTTGTTTCTATAGTAATATACTATAAAGGAGAGAGGATATAACGTCACATTCCATAGGCGTACTTTGCAAAATAAGTTTCTATAATATAAATAAGGTCACAGCATATAAAATATATATACGCACTTCGTAGATTAAATTTTGAAGTTTTATTATTTACAAAAAATAAAAATAAACCTTATGCATCTGACACTTTAACATTGAACGAATTAAATTTAACCAATAAATAACAAGGAGGATTATATGTTGGGATTAAACTGTTTTTAATCTCTTGGCATTAAAAGTAACGCTTCAGTACTTACCTAAACTCAAAGATTAAAAAAAAAGTTAGTTCAAGAACTATCTATAAAAGTCACTGTCTTCACTAAAACTACTGGTATTACTATAATTGTCTTTTCTGAGGTTTATTATTATAGGTTCTATTAAATTATCCATTGATAGTGGATATACTTTCCTAAATGAATTTTCCACCTTTTTAACATGATCAATGCATTTTCCCCAATGTTCTCTATTTACATCTGAAAATGCCTTCAAAAACAAATTTCGCACATCAGGAAATTTAAATGTTTTATTGGTTTGAGAAACATAACCTTTTAATAATTGTGACCAGATCAGTTCAATGGGATTTAACTCTGCGTGGTACGGAGGCAATCTGAGAATTTTAATTAGTTTTTCTCTGGCCATCTCATCTATAATATATTTTTTGAATTTTGACTTTGAATTACTAATAATTCTGCCTTCAAGGATTTAGGAGGACTGATAATATTTTTAGAATGAAGCCATTTTGAAATATATATTTTATTACAAAATTCCGAATCAATTAAAATACATACGATACGGCTATGAATAAATAAAGTCTGACTTATCTGTCAAAATAACAGGTTAATTACAGTAAAAACCATGGAAACAAGATTAAATCTAGACAAAAACTATATTAGGCCGATCAGATGTATTAAAATTTAAATTTTAACTAAAAATAAGCATTGAAGGATGAGGTGAAAATAAAATTTCTACCTCTTGAACCTGTACTACGTTCTGCAAATTAAATACTGCACTCCTTTCTTCTGTATAGTATAGTAGTAAAAAGGTTTGACTTTATTTAATTTCTGGCGTTTAAATCTGAAAGAATTCAATTTTAAATTTGCCGCTTTTTATCCATAATGACCTACAAATTTTGACAACCACTGACACGCACATCTCTGGTTAATTGTTAAGAAAATGGGACCGGCTGGGATTTTCATGAAATTTTCGCAGATGCTATAAAACATGATAAAATCAATATACTTAGCAATAGAAATTTTTGCGCGGAAAAATATTTTTCACATTTTTTTATTCTACAAATGCCCAAGTAGCAATTTATAACCAGAATAAACCTGAAAAGTATAAAAAAGAAAAGGTTCATTTGACGGACATAAATAATTTGCTTGTCAAATGACAGCCATCTCATAAATTCTAAGTTGAAAATACAAGGTTGCCAATTCAATTTCAGAAATCATGGGTTTAGGTAAATATTTATAGGAACGTTGAGTAACACTGTTAAAATGGACACTTGTCAAAATGTGACACCTGTCAAAACGTGACAACTGTTAAAATGTGATACGTGTCAGAATGTTACAACTATCAAAATGAACAAATGTCAAAATATGACACCTGTCAGAATGTAACAAATGTCAAAATGTCACACGTATCGTACTTTTCATTATTTATTACACAGATCTAACCTAACCTAAAGCTAATCTTTTTTTTTTTGGCGGGTGGTAATGCTTTATGCACATCGGGTAAAGGTTCTTCTCTTCCCCGATAGTGTGAGACTACCCCTTACGGTTACTCATTAAAACCACCCCACTGAAACCACTATGCCCTACACGCTGCCTACACGCTGCCTCTGTGACCTCTGTGACAAGCAGTTGATAAACGTCAACAACACCTGCAGCAAATTGAAAATTAACACTGACAGCTTTTTTTAATTTTCCCGCCTACTTTCAAGCCAATCGCCAATCAACTTTCTATTTATCTACCTTTCTGTAGTTCAAGTAGATGTCGCCCACTCCGTGATTTTCACGAATTAATTAATAATTTGTCAGGTTATAAATATACTTAAATTATATACTCATTGGACTGCTTAAAAATGTAGATTTGAATATTAAGAGCGAAAGCTCGGTGACCAGATATTTGGATTTAAATACCAACTATCAACAAGAGAACTGTAATAATGGAAAGCCAGAGGATCATAAAATGGAGGATACAATATTTGGAAGAATTAAGGAATCTCGAAATAGTAACAGAAATAAATAAATATACTATTTACATGAAACATGGTTCGATACCCACGATACGCCAAAGAAAGGATGGTCTGACGGAACAAGAAGATGTTCAGTATATGTTCCTTGTAACAAAGGAACTCGATTTACAATTCTTCACTGTGGATCGGACTCAGGGTGGGTACACAATTGCCTCAAACGCTCTGGACAAAATTTGGAAGATTGTAATTTAGATTACCACAAAAATATGCCAGGAGAAAGTTTTGAAGATTGGTTTGAAAATCAGCTGTTAAATAATATTGAAGAGAATAACATCATAGTGATGGATAATGCTTCATATCACTCCCGTTTAATAGAAAAAGTTCCCAATACCAACTCAAAAAAGTCGGAGATTCAGGATTTTTTAAGAAATCATGATCTTTATTTCGAAAAAAATTATACAAAAACAATTGCTTGAAGTATTAGGCACACAATCATTTGAAAAAAAATCTTTATTGATGAAATGGCATCAAAAAGGGGCGACGAGGTATTGCGCCTTCCGCCCTATATTTGTGTATTTAACCCCATAGAATTAATTTGGGGACAACTTAAAAAAAGAATAAGGCGTCCTAACGTGTTTCCCAAATTTGACGGGTTGGTTGCAAATTTGGTAAAAGAAGAAATTAAGAAAATTTCAGCTGATGATCGGCAGAAAAAATCAAACAAGTCATCAAAGAAGAAAATTCTTATATAACGAGTCCGACCAGTGAATCCGTTGGTGAGGATTGAGATAGGTAAGCTTAATTAATTTATAATATTTATGACTTTATTCACCGTGTTTTTAATTTTAGAATTAAAATTTGAGACAAAAAAAATCAGAAAAAGAACCTATCAACCTCTATTCAAATCTAATATGCGTTACAGAAATTAAAATGTAAATTCATAATAAATAATTTTACGCAATTCACCCCTATTACGATCTCCAACAAAGTTGGTTATTGAATTTGCACAGTGGTCCTAATAGTCAAAATATTATTTTATTTTTATGTATATGAACAGTGTACGGTGTTTTCGACAACAAAGTACTCAAAAACGTCCAGATCCATCAGCTATCCTTCTATTGGCGGTATCCTTTGTGCTTTTATAACGTTTTTTCGTTCTCATAAACAAGTGGGTTCTACTATACACCAGTATACAGTTTATCTATTTTCAATTGCAGAACAAAATGATCCCGCTTTATACAAGCCGCCAATGCCGAGCAAAGCAATTTGTCGGCACATTTACAAGCCGCCAATGCCGATCAAGGCAACTTGAAGGCATATCTGGAAATTTTGTTTTTATATTTCTGCAATTAAAATTGGACAAACTATAAGTAAATTACAAAAAATGTTTAAATGGGTTGAAAACTTTGTAGAGATAACTTGGCTTTGGTGCGTTATGCAGATGACAGTTGTTTGCCTTCAGACCACTAGGTTGATATCTTTCGACACCAAAGGCCAGGGCCGGCCCTACAATGAGGTGAACGGAGTGGTCGCTCCAGTCCCAGGGGGCGCCAAAGCCGCTTCACCTACGACAGCGAATTTATTTTAATACTTCAAATTTATAAATTTCCATTCCACGTAGGTCAGAAGTTTTAATCAGCTGACGTAGCCACTGCCAACGAGCATGACGATTTGATAAATTAAACACAAAGTTAAGATGTCGAGATGTTTCAAGTTTGCAAGCGCACCTGATTTATTTATTTATTTAGCGTATGGCACAAGACACATTAAATTTACATCTAAAGAGTTTATATATGCAATTGATCTGGACGTCGCCATCAGGAAATCCTCGGATGTCCCCTTGTAGGCTGTTCTAAGACATTTTTCTGTGATTGATTTTGTTTGTGTCTCTTGTGTGGTCAGGAGAACCTTCTTGGTTTGTCTGACCGCCAGTTGTTTGCTAGTTCATTTAGCGCACCTGATATTATAGTCCAATAAACGAAGATGCCAACCCGGGCATCAGGCCTGTCCGGCACCATTTTTTTTTAATTAGCAGGTAATCATGGGTACATTCACCCCCGAAAATCTCAGCTGTCTGTTCCAAAAAATATTAGTGACAGTGACAGACTTGATGCCCAGGTTTGGGGTTCTTCTGGCGTTAATTTACTGGACTATTAAGGGTAATCAAAGGGGCGCCATAATTGGATCTCGCTCCATTCTAAAACTGGCCTCGGGCCGGCTCTGCCAAAGGCATAGTGTAATGAAACCAAGAAATTAATGCTAACTCAGGGATCAATTTGGTTTAATTTAAGGCTTTTGTTTACAAACAATCGGGCTGAACTCCTTTAGATTATTGTGTCTCACGATATATCGGTACTAATAGTGCCATCAATGGCTACTCTAGCAGGTGAGAAACCCTTTAGTATAAAGAAATATTTCTTTACTAATCTTAAAATACCCTGTAAGGATCGGATGAGACGTAATCCAATTCCAAAGAAAATTTGCGTTGTTTTGTTCGATATTCTGTTTAGGATATAATTTTTTTATATCTACCTGTATGTTTGGACAATCTGTATGTTAGGTAAAATCCAATAGGAAATTAAACATTTTAGATATTTTCTATCCTTCCGTCTTAACTAATCGGATAACAAACATAAATTCTACAGTCTAATTAAGTCTCCGTTTCAAAAGTCAACCTTACGTGGCATAAAACTTTTAATTCATCATATTTTCATTCAAACTTTACATTTTACCAAAACAATAGAGGTATTGATCTTTGTTCTATTGTCTAGTAACCCGTTCGAACTTCTAGAGCGTAGAAGTTGTTTTAAATTTGTTTAATCAAAAGGTGCACTTATATAAATAAAACTAATTATAGGTAGAGGTTTTGGAATTAAATGAATTTTCGTAAAAGCTTCTTGGATGATTATTTGGTTAGCTTACCTACACTAACTAGCTTATTTCATTGAGCGCAGGATTTGCTAGAGATGGGGAGGGTCATTAAAAAAATCGAAGGAACTCTATCCATCGTAAAGAAAAGTTTTTTGAAAACTCAAAACCTGAAAATGTTTTTTTAACTTCGTCGATAAAAAATATTCTTCCAACGAAAGCTGATTTTAGATTACTGTAGTTACCATGACATATGTATAGCCTATTCAGTTGAAAGCTTAATAAACATTAAAATAAACGTACAAAATCACTAAAGTTGAATTTCCCTAAGGTGATGTGCTATTCCGTTTTAAAAATCCTATCGGGTAAACGTAAAATATTATTTTCTCGACCGGGTAAAATGATTGGACATATAATCAATACAGTTAATTCTGTTTAGTCAATAAGCACAGTATATTTGCTGTTTTTTTCTACCTTCATTTTTTTAGATATTTTTCATTGAAATCAATTCGACGCTTAAACATAGTAAACAATCTGAAGGTTTTATGAAAATAAGAATGGATAGAAGTATTTGAGTCGGAAAACGATGAATCGATTTTCTGAGTGTTTTCATTAAATATGTCCATATACTTTAACGTACAAATTACTCAAGTAACTGTTAACGATAAAATAGTAACTAATAACGCAAAAGATGCGCAGTTGCAACTAGCAGATTAGCAAGAAACTATACAATTTGTTGGTCGGCACGTTTTATTTGGCTATGCCAAGGCTCTGCCTAGCCATACGAAAATCGACGTAGAGGAAGTAAGAAGTTTTATTGCGACTGTGAAAAATTATAAGAAAGAAAAATAACAAGAAAAAGCAAAGTTCAAAAGAATCAAGAAGAAACTCTTCATCAAGGAAGTAAAATAAAAAATGTAAACAATTTGGTACGAAGGAGATGTGTTCGCCTAATGAAGACGATAAAGTTATGGAGAATGAATTTTTAGATGATTATTTTTTTCATCTGTCAAAACAGTCAGATTTTGTGGTTTCAGCCAATAACAACTCAGGATCCTAACCAATCATTGTGTTTTATACTGATAAATCCGCTTCGTCGTTTTTGTTTTTTGATTAAACTGTGTTTACCTATTTGAGATGTCAAATGTAAGCATTTATCAATTATTATTATACTAAAATGTATTGCAAATCTATGTTAATAACCAAATTTCAAAATGTATTTGTAAACTAACCTGTTTTTATTAGTTTATTTCAAAACGCCTTTAACATTTTTAGATACCTCACTTTAACACTAAACTTAAAATTAATTAAATTAAGAAAGACTTCATTTCATTCTTCTTCTTCGCTTTTATTTACGGCGCCGTTTCGCGGGGTAGCCAGTCAAAAAATCGCCTTGGTGGCCCTGTATGTAAAACTATAACAGCTCAGGTTTCAACTTAAATTGGTAAAGAAAATTTTCAATATTTGTGTGTAAAGTGTCTTTTGCATAAATGACTATGTTCTCTGTTTTTAATACAGAATGATTCAAAAAATAATCCTTTCAAATACGACTCGTCCTCTGAAATTTTATAGATTAAATTTTTGATCTTCATACTCAAACGCCTTTATTTTAGGCAAAACCACTCAAACAAACTGATTTAAGATAAAATCACTCGTCCTACGGACTCGTGATTTTATCCAAATAAAGCCGTTTTCGTGAAAACCAAAAATTTAATCGATAAAATTTGGAGGACTCGTGGTATTAGCTTTGATAATTTCTAAATGGAGTCAGATGTCTAATCAGACGAGTCCACATATGTAGATTGTTGACAAAATACATTATGTAGGAAAACTTACATAAAAAGAGAAGCATAATAATGCTGCTCTTCATATATACTGGACTAGGCCACCTACGCCATATGATGTAGACTTGCCTTAAAACCACAGGTAGATCAATTTTTAACTTTTTTTGGATAAAAGATTTTTTTCTTACTTAACAATTTGCATCAAATATTTACAATACGAATAGCTTTTAGGTAGTTTATAATATTCCTAAACGTACAGGGTGGCCAAATAAGAATGCGAGGTACTGTATCTCGGAAACTATCCATCGTAGAGACTTGCGGAAAAAAAAGTTTTGACTAAAAAGGCCAAGAGAAAAACCTGGAAAATATTTCCAAGTTTCTGAAATGGTCGCTAGGGGGCGTGACTGCAATCTTGAATCTAAGAAAGTGATGTTTCTGTGAATTCCGCTATATTAACCCAACAGAAAAATACATGATATTGAAAGTAGAGGATAATCTGAATCTTGGTGGTGGTGGTGGTGGAGGGTATTGAAATGTTTCAGTAAAAAACACCCTGTATATTCGAAACGGTTGAGCCGATTTTAACAAACTTGGGCTAGTTGAATAGAGTTATTCTTGCTGCAGCTTCAATTTCGGCTCTCGGTATGTTACATAATGCATTACGAATCCGGTTATTCATATCTCTCTGGTCGTAGGTTGAGTCTGAAAATCAAGACAAGTTAAGTCTGGTGATCGCGCAGGTCATGGAAACAGACTGACTTCTTCTAACAAAACACCGCTGTTGTAATACTGCATTAATATGCTCTCGCACAATAATATAGAATTCTTGTTTCAAATTCTTTGGACCGATGAAGCTACCTTTAAAATCTGCACAATATGCGTTATTGGCCTGCAGAAAATTCGCATTAGTTGCGTGAAGTTCAGCACCAAGGACGTTGGAGTTTAAATGTGTGATGTGGCATCGTGGGAGGCCGAATTATTGGGCCATATTTTTTCGAGCAATCCCTAAGCGGCAATATCTTTCTTGACTTTTTGGCCAATAAATTACCGTTGTTGTTGGAAGATGTGCCACTGGAAACACGTCAAAACTTGTTTTTGCAGTTGGATGATTGCCCACCACACTATGCTATTATTGTGCGAGAGCATATTAATGGCCTGCGCGATCACCAGACTTAACTTTTCTTGATTTTCAGACTCAATCTACGACCAGAGAGATAAGAAAAACCGAATTCGTAATGCATTACGTAACATAACGAGAGCCGAAATTGAAGCTGCAATTTTGTCTACCCATGAGAGGCTTCAGCAATGCATAGAGCGTGATGGTCAGCATTTGGAGCATTTACGGGGGCATTAAAAACCTTTCTTTTTTGAATCAGTCCTTTTTAGGGCCACAACTTACATAATAAAAGGAATTAATTAGTTTAAAAAATAAAAATTTAAGGTGATTAAAGTACCTTGACTATTTTTCACATCGCTTCTCTCTCGCGAAGTTCGAAAAAGAATAGACAACTCCCCTTATTTGCTAAATCATGAGCGGTATACTCAACATGAAAAGTTTTTGCCAACATTCTAGTTCTCTCCTCAATATATGAAAAATCCGTTTAATATACAAATTATTAAATTATTCATGCCAATATCATAAAAAATACGTATTAATTCAAAAAAGTTATTCATAATGATTTTTAGGTACATCCTTAAGGATGAAAATGGTTTTTAAATAATATTTTTTTCATTAATAGTCAGCGAGATAATTAAGAAAAAGTTACATGATGTACTAAACCGTCGCGTAACCTGTGGGACACAAAGCGGAGAACGAAAGAATTGTAATATGTTTATCATTCATTATAAAAACCACCAAAAATTAAAACATCTCTAGCTCAAAACGCTTTATTACACAATATCGTAAAAAATGCAGGTGGATTCTTTAGTTAGATGAACTTTGACATTTTCAAAAATGTATGCAATAAATATAAATTTATCTAAAACGACTGTCGAAAACTTCAGTAAAATATGCCATTATCAGGACATTTCTGAAAATGTCGTTTCGTCCATAATCCGCATAAGAGGTAATTAAAGTATATCGTTTCGTCCAATAGGCAAAATTTGAAATATTGAAAATATATCGTTTGGTGCAGCTGTTTTACAGATAGAACACCTTTTCCATATGTATTAAAATATTTTTTAATGAATATTACATAATAGTTTTGATTACTTAATGTCATTTCATTCCATTTATTCAATATGATTCCTGACCAAATCATTTTTTAATTTAATCAATAGGTATTAAAGAAAATACTAATTCACTAAATATTTTTAATAACTTTAAAAATTCATTATTACCGAATTGTCTAATTTTTTCTTTTAAATAATTTTCTCGATTTTGGGTTTTAGAATTTTTTGTTTATAAATGCTCATTTATCTTTAGAAACACTTTTTTAACATTTAAGTTTTTTAAACTTATAAGCTGAAAGGAACTGATTTTTATGAATGAAATATTTTTTCTATACATCAGATTATCTTTTAGCCCTTCTATAAAACCAATCAACTTAAATAAGTAGGTATTAATATAATTTTAAATAAAATAATCCTATTTTCTGAATAACACATTTGAACGAACCGATGATTCATCAGGTAAACACTCATTTCTACCTTTATTTTATGAGGGGATTACTGGACCAAACGAGATGTACCCTCTGAAAATGTATCACAAAAGAATAAAAAATAATAAAACACTCAATCTAAAAACCGTAATCGTGTATTTAAAAAACCAGTACAGTGTTTACAAATATAAGTTAAGAGGAGTATAGACCCAGCCGTAATTTTCCCAGACTCGTATCTTTTAAACTACGTTATATTAAGAAAAAAATGTCTATAAACCGGATTTTTCAAAATCAATACTGTTAGCCCTCAAGAACTCTATAATCAATACAGCTGCAATTTCATATAACTGTAAAGAAAAATACTTGGAAGAACTGGTCAAATTTGCTAACAGGCGTTGTGGATTATACAGCAGAAAATTCATGAAAAGACGCGAACTCTCGAGACTAAGGTGTTTAGTGCAGAGACCCATAGTACAAACAAGTACTGCAGATCAAGATTATGGAGATATTGAAGAAAAATCCCAGAAGGTGAGATGATTGTTAGAAAACGAAAATATATATACACTACTTAGCAAAACTGCGGAAGAAATTACTCAATCCGAAAGGTATACTGTGGGGCAAAGTAATAATCCCTTATGGCAACAGGAGCGTCTATATACAGGGTGCGCCAATTATTTCCACTCGATCTCTAACACCGAAACTAAAAGAGATATCAACAAGATTTTTTGTACGGGTAGACAGTGTCACTCGGACTATAATTTTAAAATATTTTGATGTATACAGGATGCCTAAATTTTGTGAAATGAAAATTAATTTGGTTTTTTTAAATTGAACACCCTGTATACGATTATGTCTTCTGATTCTACTTAATATTAGATTTACGGTAGATTTTGTATTTGTAAATCCGACGCGGCGTTGACAAGTTATTCCTATTTTAAGCAGATTTAATGAAAAAACAGCACTTCAGAAATATTAGCACAAAAACCACATTTTTTAAAAAATTCCTCAAAAAAGCTACTATGATGTAAATGAAACATGCACCTATCACAATAAGCACACAACATCTTCACCTGTTGCACAGGGTGTTTGCCGATGGCGTGCCAATAGTCTAGTTTTCAAATGGCAATAACTTAATTTTTTCAAATGGGACCCTGTATATTTTTCTTCAGTTAGAAGCTCTCCCTAATACGCATTAAAAAAATATAAGGTTTTGCACATCTAACTTTACTATTTACTTTAATAATTGACGTTAAGTGACAAACAACATATTTTACACAATTTTTAATAAGTACAAAATTTTACAAAATTTAATCATAAGAAAACTACAATAGTGAAAGTTAACATTTATAGTAGGTGTTCAAAATGTCTTCCATTTTCATTTATACATTTTCTTGCCCTTTTTTTCATTGATTTACGCACATCTCTTAGCATTGCAGGGGTCAACTGTCTAAATGCTGCAGTAATTCTTTCTTTCAGATTTTCTTTTGTGGTAACCTCTTCTTTGTAAACAATATATTTAATAAAACCTCACAAGAAAAAATCGCAAGGTGTAAGGCAAGGCCATCTAGTAGGCCAATTTATAGGTCCTCCCCTTCCTATCCAACGATCCTGAAATTCCTTATTTAACCAATTGCGAACATCTAATAGGTGTGGCACCATCTAATTGAAACCACATTCCGTTGCGATAATTTTGAGGCACATTTTGCAATAAGTTGCGAAAATCATGTTCTAAAAAATCTAAAAATATAGCTCCATTTACAGTCCCATCAAAGAAATAATCACCTATTATTCCCGCCCACACATTCAAAGACCATCGATACTGTGATGTGGTTCTAAATAAATGTTCATTGTGGTCCGAATAATAATGGAAGTTGTGTCTATTTACACAACCGTTCTTATGAAACGTGGCTTCGTCGGAGAATAAGACTTTGTTTAAAAAGTTACGCTCTATATTTATCTTGTTTGTTAACCATCTACAGTATTTCACTCTACGCGCGAAATCACGTGGTAACAATTCTTGGTGAAGCTGGATATGATAGGGGTGATATTTATTCTTTTTTATTATGCGTCTAATTGTGGTATTGGAAATATCTAACTGATTGCTTAATTGCCTTGGGCTTATATTGGGATCTTCAACTATACTGATCATTACCTTATATTCGTTGTCAATAGTAACAGCTGTAGTTTCACGTGAATGTTTTTCATACTTGACGGTTCCTGTTCTATCAAATCTATTCTTTAAATTCTCAAAAGTATCCTTTTGTGGATGACGTCTTTCTGGGTATCTTTGACGATAGACCCTACTAGCAAGAAACGCATTTTTTTGACATTCACCCAGTATCCCTATCATATCAATATTTTCTTGAACACTATAATTCTTGTAGATGTGCTACCATCTATGGTAAGAAGAGAGTATTGACATTAAATTTTGACTGAATCTAGTCAAGATGTCACTCTCTTCTTTTTTATCCCTTTCAGAGATTAATACAAAGTGAGTAAACCAGTAAGGAATTTTAATTTATTAGATTCGACATCCTAAGACCGGTTTCTGTCTTTCGACTTCATCAGTTAGGCTTTTCGAATCCAATAAATAAAATTCCAAACTCGTACAAGTCAATAGCTATATCCGCTATAAGGTAACGTTTGTAGATGTGCTACCATCTATGGTAAGAAGAGAGTATTGACATTAAATTTTGACTGAATCTAGTCAAGATGTCACTCTCTTCTTTTTTATCCCTTTCAGAGATTAATACAAAGTGAGTAAACCAGTAAGGAATTTTAGATGGTAGCACATCTACAAACGTTACCTTATAGCGGATATAGCTATTGACTTGTACAAGTTTGGAATTTTATTTATTGGATTCGAAAAGCCTAACTGATGAAGTCGAAAGACAGAAACCGGTCTTAGGATGTCGAATCTAATAAATTAAAATTCCTTACTGGTTTACTCACTATAATTCTTATTAAAATCCATTTTTTATACACAATACCTGTTAAATATAGTAGACGTGATACAATACAAAATTTTATGTTGACAATTAATGCCATAACAAAATATACCTACTGTCATTTTGATAGTTAACTTGCTTTCTTATTAAAAATTGTGTAAAATATGTTGTTTGTCACTTAACGTCAATTATTAAAGTAAATAGTAAAGTTAGATGTGCAAAACCCGATATTTTTTTAATGCGTATTAGGGAGAGCTTCTAACTGAAGAAAAATATACAGGGTGTCTTATTTGAAAAAATTAAGTTATTGCCATTTGAAAACTAGACTATTGGAACGCCATCGGCAAACACCCTGTGCAACAGGTGAAGATGTTGTGTGATTATTGTGATAGGTGCATGTTTCATTTACATCATAGTAGCTTTTTTGAGGAATTTTTAAAAAAATGGTTTTTGTGCTAATACTTCTGAAGTGCTGTTTTTTCATTCAATCTGCTTAAAATAGGAATAACTTGTCAACGCCGCGTCGGATTTACAAATACAAAAAACTACCGTAAATCTAATATTAAGTAGAATCAGAAGACATAATCGTATACAGGGTGTTCAATTTAAAAAAACCAAATTAATTTTCATTCCACAAAAATTAGGCACCCTGTATATATCAAAATATTTTAAAATTGTAGTCCGAGTGACACTGTCTACCCCTACAAAAAATCTTGTTGATATCTCTTTTATTTTCGGTGCTAGAGATCGAGTGGAAATAATTGGCGCACCCTGTAGAATAACCGCATCGAATATGCCGCATGACAAAAAAAAGCAAATATTGGCAATACGGTAAAGGATATAGTTCATAAGAAATTTCGAGATAACTCTGCAACGAATTATGGACAAACATTCGAACCAATTGCCATAGGTGAATTTACAACAGACCTGACAGGCCTTAGCGTTAAAAAATGTGACATATTCATTGGAATGAAAGATGAATTTTTCCTTGACGGATTAATAGATTTTGATGATTCCATTATAGAAGTCAAATGTCCTAAAAATCTTAAAAATATGACCGTTGAATAATATTATATTATTATATTTATTATTAAAAACAAAAAAATTAATTATTTAAAATTAACAGACAATGCAGATATTCAGTTAAAGCAAAAGCATCCATATTTTTCAAAGTCAGCTGCATCTTAGTCGGAGGGAATCATGTCATTTTGTAGTATGGTCCCCACATATTGAAAGTATTTCCAGGGATGATGAGTTTTGGAATATAAATATCAAACCGAGTCTTTTTTCTTTCTTTAACGATCATTTTTTGCCAGAAATTGTTAAAAATCCTTTATAAGTACTAATGTCGAGAAATAATAGATAATATGTTATACCTAAAAAATATTTATTAAAGGGTCTTAAATTTTATATTTTAAAGCTTCAGGGAGGAAACTGGAATTATAGATAGAAAATAAAGATGGTCTCATTCTTTCATTCCAAAAATCATTGTCCCTAAATATTTTTTCTACATGTGTAGACCATACTACAAAGTAACATGAATCCCTATTGGACAAATGCAACTGACCCTGTATTTGGTAAAAGTATTGATCATTTTTTTAAGATGAATATCCCCATTGTCCGAAAGTTTTAAATATTTAAGCTTTTTATTTTGAATTCGCTCCGTAACTGTGATTGATTAAATATCTGAAGAATCATCCAATTCTGGAATACTGACAGTAGAATCCAAACAGAAAGTATCTTCAACTTCAACAGATTCATCCAATCTCAATAAGTTTTGGGGTGGTTATCTCCACGGTGATAATGCCGCCCTAAAGAAACAATCACCGTTATTTCACTTATTTTTATTAAAAAACAACGCATCTTGAAATTGTTTTTATCATCGACTTACCGTTTTTTTAAATTACTCATTGAACTAATTGAAAGTTTATTAAGCTTACGTTTCTTTAACTTATTTCCCATATTTCACAAAACACACTATTATAATAAAATCAAAATACTGCTCCGCTAATATCAAATTCAGAAATAAGAATAAAGAATAACTTGTTATTCCGATTGTACAGGGTGGCCAAATAAGAATGAGAGGTACTGTATCTGGGAAACTATCCATCGTAGAGGCTTGCGGAAAAAAAATTTATAACTAAAACGGCCAAGATAAAAACCTGGAAAATATTTTTAAGTTTCTGAAATGACCGCTGGGGGGCGTAACTGCAATCTTGAATATAAGAAAGTTATGTTTCTGTGAATTCCGCTATATTAACCTAACAAAAAAATACCTGATCTTTAAAGTAGAGGATAATCTGAACCTCTTTTTGTTTGACAATTTTTGCAATATCTCTAAAAATAAAGTGGTGGAGGGTATTCAAAAGTTTCAGTAAAAAACACCCTGTATATTCGAAACGGCTAAGCCGATTTTAACAAATTTGGGCTAGTTGAAAAGAGCTATTCTTGTGCTACAAATGCTATAATATTTGAAGTTTTGATAGTTTCAGATGTCGCCGCTAGAGGGCCTTTTTCGACATTTCGACAGAAATGGTTAATTTTCTCAATAAAATTAAATGCATTGGTATGATTTCTTTTTCATGAAAAAGTAGCTAAATGATGCCTAAACAAACTCCCGAAAACCGCATCTCGATATCTTGGTCCTAACCTAAAAATTAGGTCAAAGAAAATTTTATACGGAAATCCCTTAAATTTTTATTTTTTAAACTAATTAATTCCTTTTATTATGTAAGTCGTGGCCCTAAAAAGGACCGATATAAAAAGGAAAGGTTTTTGGTGCCCCCGCAAATGCTCTAAATGCTGATCATCACGCTCTATGCATTGTTGAAGCCTCTCGTGGATAGACAAAACTGCAGCTTCAATTTCGGCTCTTGGTATGTTACGTAATGCATTACGAATCCGGTTTTTCATATCTCTCTGGTCGTAGGTTGAGTCTGAAAATCAAGACAAGTTAAGTCTGGTGATCGCGCAGGCCATGGAAACAAACCTCCTCTTCTAATCCAACGCTGTTGTAATACTGCATTAATATGCTCTCGCACAATAATGGAGAATTTTTATTTCAAATTCTTTGGACCGATGAAGCCACCTTTAAAATCTGCACAATATGCATTATTGGTCTGCAGAAAATCTGCATTGATTGCGTGAAGTTCAGCACCAAAGACGTTGGAGTTTAAATGTGTGGTGTGGCATACTGGGAGGCAGAATTATTGGGCCATATTTTTTCGAGCAATCCCTAAGCGGCAATATCTTTCTTGACTTTTTGGCCAATAAATTATCGTTGTTATTGCAGATGTGACACTGGAAACACGTCAAAACATGCTTTTGCAGTTGAATGGTTGCCCAGCACATTATGATATTATTGTGCGAGAGCATATTAATGCAATATTATAACAGCGTTGGATTGGAACTTGTTTTGATTTTCAGACTCAACCTACGACCAGAGAGATATGAAAAACCGGATTCGTAGTGCATTACGTAACATACCGAGAGCCGAAATTGAAGCTGCAGGTTTGTCTATCCATGAGAGGCTTCAGCAATGCCTAGAGCGTAATGATCAGCATTTACGGGGGCACTAAAAACTTTTTCTTTAAATCGGTCCTTTTTAGGGCCACAACTTACATAACAAAAGGAATTAATTAGTTTAAAAAATAAAAATTTAAGGGATTTCCGTATAAAATTTTCTCTGGCCTAAATTTTAGGTTAGGAACAAGATATCGAGATGCGGTTTTCGGGAGCTTGTTTAGGCATCATTTAGCTACTTTTTCATGAAAAAGAAATCATACCAATGCATTTAATTTTTTTGAGAAAATTAACCATTTCTGTCGAAATGTCGAAAGAAGCCCTCTGGCGGCGACATGTGAAACTATCAAAACTTCAAATATTATAACATTCGTAGCCCAAGAATAGGTCTTTTCAACTAACCCAAGTTTGTTAAAATCGGCTCAGCCGGTTCGAATATAGAGGGTGTTTTTTACTGAAACTTTTGAATACCCCCCACCACTTTATTTTTAGAGATACAGCAAAAATTGTCAAACAAAAAAGGTCCATATTATCTTCTACGTTAAAGATCATGTATTTTTTTGTTAGGTTAATATAGCGGAATTCACAGAAACATAATTCTCTTAGATTCACGATTGCAGTTACGCCCTCTAGCGGTCATTTCAGAAACTTAAAAATATTTTCCAGGTTTTTATCTTGGCCGTTTTAGTTATAAATTTTTTTTCCGCAAGCCTTTACGATTGATAGTTTCCCAGATACAGTACCTCGCATTTGGCCACCCTGTACTTGCTCCGCCTATCGATAGTTTCCGGTGATATTTCGCTAGGTGGTGCAATTATCAGCCCCAAAAATGCGTAATTTTCAAAAAATTCTGGTAAGTAAAGTAACTGAGATTAAGGGCTCAAATTCGAAATAAGGATTCTATATATGGTTTTTTAGGATCGTGTGCATAGGCGCTGAAAAATATTTATTTTTATTGATTTTGGTAGTCATATCTCAACTATCAATAAATGTACAGCCTTGTACAACACGATACTAGGTACTTATCCCTACTTCATTCTACCACAATTTTAACTTTTAATTTTAAACGGTTTAGAAAATATGATTTTTTTGAAAATTCGCCTAGGTACTATAATCCCCTTAAGGGATTTCGGTATAAAATTTTCTTTGGCCCAAATTTTAGGTTAGGAACAAGATATCGAGATGCGGTTTTCACGAGCTTGTTTAGGCAACATTTAGCTACTTTTTCATAAAAAAGAAACCATACCAATGCATTTAATGTTTTTAAGAAAATTAACCATTTCTGTCGAAATGTCGGAAAAAGCCCTATAGCGGCGACATTCAATCCTGCAATATGTGGCGTGTAAGTGTAATATTAGGATTTCAAAACAAATGTGGTATTATTAATATTGAAAAATTCACAGATATGTTCTCTGGCTATAGATTGAATCCATTTTTTTATTTTAATCTTATACATACTGCTCGAGTTTAATTTTTTATCTCTTCGGGCAGTTCATTATATAGTTTAGGACCAAGGTAAGTAAAACATTTTTTAATCTAATGGTTTTTTCAGGACGAGGAACAATCAACTTTCTGATAGTTTTGTGCCAGGTATAGTGTTCATGTTCAATATTTTTAGAAATGTTCCTATCTTTGTGGTGTTTCACTAGAATTGTCCTCGCATAGAGTTGGTTGATGTCGAATATTTGGGTTTCGTGGTACAACATATTTGTGGAATAATGACGGGGCATCTTATGTATGACTTTTAATATGTACTTTTGTAGTGTTTCCAAATTACCCACTTTCTGTTAACGCAAAGTATAATGTTTTCAGAAATTTCTCGGGTAATATGTTTGTCAAAAATTTAAATCTATAAAGCATTGGTCTTAGTTTTTTAATCAGATATTCGACGTGTTTCTCCCATCTGAGGTGGTTATCAATATAGATGCCAAGATATTTAATGTCTTTAGCAGATTTCACTATAAGACACTGATTGGAATTATTTTTTATTTTCAATTCTGTGTATTCAGGTAGATGTCTAGAGTAAGAAGAAAATGGTAAAAAAAGTGTTTTTTTCATGTTAATTGTTAGAATTTTTTCATCCATGAAACTGAATATATGTCCTAGATCAGTTTCAGCTATTTGTCTCAGTTCTTGCCAGTTTGCAGCCTCGTAGAATATTGCCGTGTCATCTGCAAATGTTGTTATGTTTCCTTTGATATTCAGCTTGAATATATCGTTGAGGTAAAGATTAAATAGTAGGGGCCCCAGGACTGTGCCTTGGGGTAGGTACTCCATATTCAACTGTTCTTGATGTACTAATTTTATCTCCAATACGTACGCATTGCTGCCTCTCTCGTAACTAGCTAGTTAATAATTTATGCGAATATCCCCTAATTCCAATAACTTCTAAGTATTCAAGTAGTTTTTTATGGTCGACAGTATCGAACGCCTTTGCCAGATCTATGAAGATACACATGGAACATAATTTTTTATCCGATGTTAATGATGAAAAAATTCAAATTGTTACGTCGCTTAAATACTTGGGGTTTCACCTTGACAATATTTTAAATTTTGAGTATATCCATAAAAATATCAAAAAAGCTATACTTCATTAGCAGAATATCTCAAAACTTGTCAATACAGACCAAAATCACACTATTATGCAACCTCATTTTGACTATTGTTCATCAATAGTTTAATTGTGCATAGTTCACAGCTGATATACTACGCATAAACAGAAAACTAAATACTTAACCCCTTACCGCATGAATTTTTTGTTTTTGGTAAAAAAAATGCACTATGTGGAAAAAAAATTCAGGATTTCGGTAAAAATATTTAAAAAAATCTTTATTAACTTTTTTTAATTTTTTTTTTGTATTTTTTTTTGCCATATGTGGCACAATATGCAATAATACAACAAAACATCAAAATAATGTATAAGCAAATCAATCAACTAAAAGTCATTCAGTATGGAACTTATAAAAGCAGTTTCTGTCTTTGTTCAAGCAAAGATGAACACCACATTTTTCACACTTTACAAAAGATTTTTTACCACAGAAATATTTGCACCTTTGCCGATTATCACACCATACTGGAAGATGGCCATACTGATCTCTTCGAACCTCTTGGATGGGAAAATCTGATGTCGGGCCCCTTTTTTTCTTGTTTTGCAAGTTATCCATGACTCCACTGGGACGGCCTCTTTTCTTTGTCGAGCTGGCTTTATTCAATTTACACAAGCACTCTGCAATGGCCATTTTGAAATCTGCCAGAGCTAAATCTTTGAACTCGTTTTCACTTCTTCTCCAAAGTATCCATGCATTGACAACCATCAAATCAATAATATGAAAAAATATCCTCATATACCATTTTATTGACCTAAGTTTGATTCTATAGTATCCTAGCATGGAATCCAGGAGATCTACTCCTCCCATATATTTGTTGTAGATTGTTACAGCCTTTGGACACGGAACCGTTATATGTTTGTTATCCTTCTTCGAAAATCTTCGAACTTCAACTGTTGGTGTACTTCCAGCATATGTAGACAACATGTTGACCAATTTGTTGTCATACCATGAGATAACAGATATTTCTGTTCCATCAATTGTGGCGACTTTCTCTAGCATCGCTCCACGGCCATTCTTTTTCAGTTCAGCCTCTTGTGGCATATTGCTATTTGACACTCTGTTTATTCTAACAGTTCCGAGCGGTAACATACCATTTTGTGCCAAGTAAATTTGTAATGGGACGCTATTGAACCAGTTATCAAAAAATAGCTTGTGATTTATGTGCCTTGGAACAGTTTCTGTTAGCCGAAGAACTACGTTTGAACTCATTCCCAGGTCAGGAAAACCATTGGGGAGAATATTGGTTTGCTTTCCTGCAAAAATTTCATAATCGTAGGAAAATCCGCTTACACCACTAAGAACAAACGCCTTATACCCCCATTTATGAGGTTTTTTTGGATTGTATTGTTTGATGGACGAACGTGCTTTCGTTGGAATAATCTGCTCGTCTATAGCCAAGTACTCTTCCTTTGGAACTTTTAGTAGTTGCTCCCTCAGTTTTCTAAGTACAGGTCGTATTTTGAATAGTTTATCATGAGCAGGATTTCCGGCTGCAACAGCATCGTCATTATTCGCAAAGTGCAAAAACCGTTTTATTTCTTCCCATCTGTTGCATGACATAACATTTGAGATCAAGCGGTGATTTAGGTTCAGGTTCCAATAACTTCTGGAACTAGGTAACTGGACTATTGACATATAAATACAGGTCCCTATAAACTGTTCGAGCTCCTTTTCAGTAAGATCCAAAGGTTTTTGTGGTCTCGTTTGAGCAGAATATAAGATACTTTGGTAAACTATATCAGTAATCATCTCATTTGTTAGAAAAAAGTTAAAAAATGCATAAGGAGAGTCTGCATTTTCCAATTCAGGTGGCATGTCAGTAGAACCAAGAAATGTTAGGTTCTCATCCGATGTAACTAAATTACCCCGTTTCCAAGTAGGATGATTCTTGTTTCTATTCTTATTTAGTTTACGAAACCGTTCGAGCAGAGGTAGATCGTCGTCGCTATCGGAACTGAATTCTAAATCCGTTTCTGGGATGATAATATCTGATTGGTTATCGTCCATATCATTTTCGTCTTTGTAATCAGAATCTGGAGCTAATTTACCAGGCGGTTCTTCATCTTCTGAAAGTCTCTCGTCTTCACTACCATCTGGTACATCCATTGGCACATATCTACTGGCACCATAAAACGTTTGTGTATCCATTTTCTGAAATAAATTTAGTGTCCGGAGTGCATATTGTGCCATATATGTCCACGAGAGTTTTGGCGAATGTGCATACAGTTCCACATATGACACAACAATATTTCTCATCAAAAACAGTCAAAAAATAAAGAATTACATGGGTCTACTTACAGCAATTCCTTCGAAAAACTCTAGTCTTTACGTGGCTATTTTTTTTGTACCAAAATCTGCTACAGAAACTCGGATGATCGTGGATCAAAATTTATAAAAACTGATAACACCTGTTCACACGACGGCCATTTGCAAAATTGTATGAAACTTCACCAAACTGTTAAGAGATGTCGCTACACTACCAGAATTATGAAATATATACCACATATGGCCACCTATGCAAAAATAGTTTGGTCTGCGGCTTTATTTATAATAGTTATGTATGAAAATATTAATTGTGCCAAATATGACCCATGATGCGGTAAGGGGTTAATGCTTGCCAACATCCAAAAAAAAACTATACTTTCCTTGATACCCGATTGAAATTTATATGTACCACGATGACTAATATGTCAAACATTTCCAATTTTATTCGACTCCAATTCAGAAATTCCTCAACAAAAAATCTCATAAATGAAAATTTCCATATACGTTTTATTTCTGTCTAAAATCCTGTAAATATGCCAGTTTGTGACGCTGGATGTTTTACATCCTCAGTAAAAAATGAAATGGAAATAAAAAGTATTTTAAAGTTGAATTGAATAAAAAGACATTTTTATTTTTCTGCGAAGACGTTTCATCTCGTAGCGTTTAAAATCGTATGATATTTGGAATTGTTCTCAAGATACTTTTCATATTTATATGTTTTTCTACAATTCTGTTTTAGAATATATTGTTACATTTAATGTAATGTAAAAAAATCATTAGTTTATTAGTAAAATCTAGTGTCTGATTGAAGCTGTTTGTTTAATTTTCAATCGTAAAAATCAAACATATTCATTACATTCATAAAACTGACAACCACACTAGATTATCCCTGCGCAGCGGTTACAAATTAAGGTTTTGTTCTGCGTAGCAACAATCATTTTTAAATGTGATTGGTTCAAGAAACCGCGTGGTAGGGCAAATTCAGCGAAGATGCGGAAATATCACATCTCAGATTCAGATTTCTCTTACAATTCATAGAGGACACATCTCCGTTCAGTCAACGTAAAAGCAATTTTCAATTTTTGTTCATAAGTTTTCTAACTAATTAACAAGTATCAGATGCTTCGTTTACTTTCTGAGTGAATTACTTTGTTGAGTTATTAAAAAATGTTAACCTTTACTATAAATGTTGAATAAGTTTGTTTTTAAATAAAGTGTTAAATTCATAACTTGTGCATTATTTGGGAGAACTAGATCTACGAAAGAAGAACAATAAGTCAGTCCACTGGGCCCCGATGTTTGAAATGTGTGAGTACAACTCGTCTGCGACAATGTACCACGTGACCATCTCGAAATCGTGTCAACGTTGCCAAATTTAAATTTAGACAGTTCAACAAAAAGTAGACCAAAACATATATTTTAGTTCACTTGAAACCTTTGTAAAAGAAGAAATAGAAGAAGTGATTAGGACAGACAGCCAAATTATTGGATTCAGACCAATTATAAGCTCTTTAGATCCGTGGAAACATTAATTAAAACATTTTTCAGAAAAATATTTATTTTTCACAGTTATACGAATTTAAATTAAGGAAAAGCTTAATTTTCAATCGAAAAAATTAGTTTATACATTTTCAATTTATAATTTTATCCAGAGCTCATTTGTTAATTATCTAATGGTATATGTCTACGTAACTGCCTATCCTTAAAAATCAAATAACTCACTTATTTTTCATCTAAACTTCAACATATTATACATTTTCGGAAAGGGAAAGAGTTCACCTTTCAGATAGAATAAAAATATATAGGGTGTGTCTTTAAAAAAATCGACGTTATTTTCATTTTAAAAAGACCGCTTTTTTAAAACACCCTATATAAGATTTTACTAAATAAACATTTATACTGAAAAAAACTTTATATAAAAAGAAACTGTTCAGTGAAAACCGAACCTTCCTATCATTTTTGAGTTCCGAGATATTTGCAGTTATAATGGGTCAGAAACTTCTGGGACACCCGGTATTTCAAAAATAAAGGTACTTTATTCCTGAGTAAATTTCATATTTTTTGGCAAATCTCGTATACGACTGAAAAAATTTGATGAGATATTTGCATTTTAGGTTTTTAAATAAAAAACTGTTAGTTATAAAAGTCTTTTTAATATAATAATAATATAAGAGTATTTTTTTGTATGAACTTTCTGGTTACCGGTTTTGATATCTGAAATTTCATCAGAATTGATCATAAAAGTATATTACAGGAAATCTTTGAATATGATGGCAATAAAGTACATTCAAATCTGTTTAGGATTATAATAAATAGGACCTTTTGAAATTTGTTTTAGGGTAAATCGGCGTTAGTCTACAACAGTGATGGCTTAATATGGCTTATCTGTATACACGGAAATTAGTATAATAAAAATAGTCCTGGTTTCCCCTATTTTAAGGGAAAGAAATCTGTAAATTCTCTTTTCCAATAAATATTTTATTTATTCCTAAAACAAATAGTGTTTAGTAAAGTTCGCAGCCAATAAAAATATATTTTTTTGTGTTTACCAATATTTTTTATTTGGAGTTTGTTTTTCAAATAGAACTTTTTCATTTTATAGATTTTATTAATTTTAAATATTATATAATTATTTTTTTTATGATATATATAATAAAATACAAACTACAAATCACATACCAAACTATTAATATCAAAGATATAGGTTATAATTAATATAAATTTGACTTCATAGTCTCGACACTTAACCAGCGTTGCCTAACTGCGGGGAAACTCAAGATGATTGGGGATTGGCATTATGCGGGGATTTTGAAATCTCATCGTTAAACAATATAATAAATAATCATGCAGGAATTAAAATTAAAATAAAAAAACAGTTCAGATTGGGCATAGAACTCAAGACCATTTGCACAGCAGCAAATCATTTGTCCATTGTACCTACTTTTGTTATAATAAATCATATTATAATCGGGTAAGTTCGTTTATCTCCGCGCGGTGCGAACGCGAACACATAGAGAAAACCTTTCTGTGATTCCCTTAGTTTTAGACGCTTCTAATTTGCTAGCTTTGCGTTAGATAAGTTGATTTTGTATTCTGTCGCGAAATAACGATACGATTTTGTGCAAATATGGATAAACGGTTAATAAAAGGTCAAAACAAAGAAGATAATCCTAAGATAAAGTACTTAACCTATTGAGGGGAATTTTTGGGGAATCAGCAGATTTTTGTCCCCAAATTTTGGGAATTTGACTTGGGATATTGGGGAATATGATAAATTGGCATCGGCAACATTGCACTTAACGCCTTCACGGCGCTATTGCGCATGTTTCCTCTCTTACTAAACTCAACTCTACTGGTACAACCCAGTAGAGCACTTCTATGCGAACTTATAGATGATTTCTCTTGGTTTCAAACATACCGATTTTGTGACGCTGAGAGAGTGATGAGTGATCACGTGGTAAAATTTATAAACTAACTTTTTCGATTGAAAATTAGGCTTGTTCTTAATTTAAATTCGTATAAATTTGAAAATGAAATATTTTGCTTTGAAAAAATTACTACTTTAATACACAAAAAAGAACGTTTTCACCAGAGGTTTCATAAAAAAATTATTTTTGCAAGACAAGAGATAAAAATTAAAAACGAAAAACATGGTTTTATCGTATTTGTATTTTATCTTCTAAAGGCTGATGTTTTAAAACAAATTGTTAATGATGTTTATTAGTACATCAAGAAACGGTATTTTTTTTATATTTTCAATTTCAATTATAATTTTAATGTTATAACTTGTCTACTTTTTTCTCATAAGATTAAGAGACTTATTTATCGACAGCAACATTTGGAAATTTCTTTTTTGTATTTTAAATAACCTGTAATCTTGCCAAGACAAAACATTGAATTTTCGATTTTATATTAAAAAAAAATATTATAATTATTATACTTTTTTTAAACAATATATATTGTTAATTATTAATTATTATTTAATTAAATTATTAATTATTATAAACTAACTTTTTTTCGATTGAAAATTAGGCTTTTTCTTCGTATAACTGAAAAATAGATATTTTGCTTTGAAAAATTGTCATTTTAATTTTTGATAATTTTTCTAAAAAATGTTTTGTATTTTTAATAAAAGAATTAATATTTCCATAATGGATCTAAAGAGCTTATAATTGGTCTGAATCCAATAATTTGGCTGTCTGTCCTAATCACTTCTTCTATTTCTTCTTGCACAAAGGTTTCAAGTGAACTAAAATATATGTTTTGCTCTACTTTTTGTTGAACTGTCTAAATTTAAATTTGGCAACGTTGACCGATTTCGGGATGGTCACGTGGTACATTCTCGCAGACGAGTTGTACTAACATATTTCAAACATCGGGGCCCTGGTATCAACTGCGACAGCGCTTAAAGGACCCCGCAGTTTTTGATAGGAAAATGGCTTTCGGTGGATTTCTCTCAAACTTCGGAAATTTATTCTTCATCCCATCCCGATCAAAAGTGTTCACGGGCCCAACTCAATCCTATGTGCAGATTTCGAGCTAGCGCGAGTTTAAAATGATTAGGGGGAACTTGATATATGCGCATTTATCGGCAAGTTAGGCGTTCACCTCTTTACGTTTACGGTTTATATGATGGATATATGTCATACACACCCAGATACACACACACGCACACATTTAGCGTCTTTTAGAAGATTTTATTTTGATTTCTAAACTATTACTTAAGAATTTATTTTTTATTGACATTACATTTTTCATTTTTCAATCACTTTTTTGTTACCATGACTATGTCCGACATGGGCGTTTCATTAACAGGGTTAAACACAGCCAGTCACTTTGAAATAAATTAAAAAACTAAATAAATGTTCAATGGAAAAATATTTTTTGTAAGAGAACGCTTAACAATTAATATGTCCAGCACAAGGGTCACTTGTCGTTATCTCATCTAAACCCTACTCTTTTATACTCCTACAAGGGTTCCACGACTCGCATAGAGCAAAAATGCAGCATAATCATTATGTTTATTATTCTTATTTATTTATAGCACATGTGTTATTAACCTAACTACAATTTGGCGTAATCTTGGGGAGATCAACTACCGTTTTCTGCATGGCTTAATGACTACAGTTACATAGCCATGACCAACGGTTTATACGTACTCACCGAGCCATGGTGGGTTGCCGATATTATGAACCACTTGATTTTCTCGGGAATCGAACCCGGGTCGTCTCGTTGAGAAGTGTATATGCTAACGCTGAGCCATGGCACCCTCTGCAGGATAAGATGATGACTAACCGTTTCAAATGCATTTGAAAGATCCAGAAATATACACAAACAGGGCTTGCTTTCATTAAGTGATTCATTTAGGTACTTGTGAAGTTAGGACACTAACGGCGTTTTGTGTGGATGTTTTCTATCTAAAACCAAACTGTTGTTTTGGGAGTATTTCATATTTGTTTAGGTATGACACTAATCTATTTTTAATTAATTTTTCAAACTTTTTTGAGAAGTGGGTGATTAACCATATGTGTTGGTAATTGCTGATGTTGTTACATCTCCCTTTTTATGTAATAGAGTAACAATTGTTCTATACATTTAGATAGAGTATGTGTAAATGGTTTGTGTTTGTGTTATTTATTCCAACGATTTTCCCATTTTTTAAATCAAAATAGGTGCAATTAGGAATATATTTTCATAATTGTTAAGTGTTCTCTTACAAAGAGTATTTCTCCAATCCAGTCCGTCCGGCAGAGTTTAACCCTGTTAATGACATAGTCTAGCTGTATTCATGGTAACAAAAAAGTGATTGAAAAATGAAAAATGTAATGTCAATAAAAAAAAATTCTTAAAAAATAGTTTAGAAATCAAAATAAAATTTTCTAAAAGACGCTAAATGTGTGCGTGTGTGTGTATCTGGGTGTGTATGACTTATATCCATTATATAAACCATAAACGTAAAGAGGTGAACGCCTAACTTGCCGATAAATGCGCATATATCGAGTTCCCCCTAATCATTTTAAACTCGCGCTAGCTCGAAATCTGTACATAGGATTGAGTTGGGCCCGTGAACACTTTTGATCGGGATGGGATGAAGAATAAATTTCCGAAGTTTGAGAGAAATCCACCGAAAGCCATTTTCCTATCAAAAACTGCGGGGTCCTTTAAACATTTAACATTTCCACTTTTAATTCTAAAGTCGTTTTCGAAAATTGACAACAAAAGACATAGACATAGAAGAGAGAAATAGATTTTAAAATTTAAGATGTCAAAATCTGTTGCCAACATATTTTAAATTTATAAAATAAATTTATAGTTCGTCATAAATGAAGTTTTCATAATAATATTATCATAAGAAAAAACCGAGATAAAAAAATGATAAATTTTTGAAATATCGACCGAACAATTAGAAACACATTCATTATTATTTAAGCATATCAGTGCCGCTTTTTTGACTTTGCAGTTATAAAAAGGGTTAATTGCAAAAAGGACAACCCAGCTAGCAACCATATCATTATGACGTGATTTTGTCGGCACCTGTGACGTCTTGTGACGAAAAATATGATGTGATATTAACGTGATATATGACGTCAGGATGTCACAGACCGGAGACGTCATTTGATGACGTGAATTTGCCGTCACCAGCGACGTGAATTTAACGTCAATTTATAGAGAGTACTTAAGTACCCTCTATAACGGGATAGTATCATAGGTTTTTTATAGTTTATAGTGGCTTGGTACTTCAAATACTCTTCTCTTGTGATATTAAAACCACTTATTTATTTTAAAAGTGGAAACTTTAAAATTAAAAACTTTTTTGAAATAAATAAGTGGTTTTAATATCCAGAAAAGAAGAACATTTAAAATGCTAAACCACTATGAATTACCGAAATGAATTGTTTCACATATCTTATTTATAAGTACCGATACCGGGTGACCCAGGCTTTTATTTTTTTTTAAACGATATGTCTGACAATGAGGCACATTCTAAAAATATTTCTTTATATACAGGATGTCCCAAAACAAGATACACAATTAAGTTCCATTTTTTGTTACATTTTTATGTTCGCCATTACATTGTCGATATAACGGGTTTCTTAGACTTTGTTTTGGGCTATACAGATCCCCTGTATATTGTAAACCCAAACTTTGAAGAAGACACCCTGTATATGTACCTTTCCCGTTTAATTGGATATAAACGAGCTGTTTGGGCTGTGGACTGTATATCTCTTGTTGATGACGAAACACTCAACACTTGACTAAACTGTGTATTAAATTTTAACAGAAAAATTACAAATTTAACAACGTAGAATGATTACAGTTTACATTAATTGCTAACTCATGAACACAATCAAAAACTATTTTGTGTTTGCTTTACAAAGCATGAAAAAATATTTTATGAAGATATAAAATTGTTTTACATCGATTTGTGTCGATGGAGCTTAATCGAAGACTGACTTAAAAATCGTTACATTTCTTCTGGGTTCATGTTTGGTCACGTAATGATATAAATTTTTATAATTTTGATGATCAGACCTGTACTCGTACGAGACTGAAGAATTTAGCGCATTTCCGGATATTGGACCGTACTGCATAAGTGCATGAGATGCGAAATGTTTTTTATACGAGCGAAAATATGTTTTCATATGTCGTAATATTTTGACGAGCTTTTTACAACTTGGCTAACTAACACCGTTTTGTTTCAAGGCCAACTGTAATATTTTGGCTCACTGGCGTAGACGAGGGTTTTTGGAATTGACTTATTTTATTTAATTATCATAGGCGGAGATGTTGGATTTATGTGCAGAGATCCACAAACACATTTAGAACTATTCAAGAGAACTTAGTCAACCTTTCTCCAGTCGATTCCTTAAGCTTTAGCGCATCTTCGGAGATGTAGGCGAACTCGGAGTCGATGTTCTGTGGTAGTGGTGTAGTAGGCTACGATTTTTTGAAAATGACAAATTACAAATAGCAATAACTCCTCTTTTTCAAATGTATCATTGCATGTCAGTTTTTAAGATATTTTTGCTGATGTAGGGTTTGTGGGGTATACTTTGTAAAAATTTGCGAGATTTACTGTAAAATAAGAAATTTTTACGGTTTATTCGAGAAAAACAGGAATCGAGAGGCCGCTATCGTAAAATTTGACGCATCCGTGTATTTTCAATAATTGTACGCATCTAATTATTAATCAATCCTTGCTATAGTTCGAGACTCATTTACTAGAAGACTAGCAGTTTGTGTGGAATATGATGGTGACCTACTCGTGCATTTGTTATAAGTCAAAAATGTTTACATTATTTCCTATTAATAATTCTTTGATATTGCTGTAAATATTACTAAAATTGTTTACTTTGTAATGCATTTCTGTTTCTATTACATTGAATAAAGCAACAAAATTAAATTGTTATAATTAATAGGACCTTTTGCTAAAAACACCATGGCCATCGATTTGTAAACGATTATACTATTATTAAACCATCTACAAACTACAGATATTTGGCTATATGTTCGCAATATGGTTTAAGTAATCAGTGAATTATTTGTCTATATTTTGTACACAGTCAAATGGATCTGCATTTTGGTGGACACCCTAATTACTGCTATACCACTAATGGTTCGACCACAACACTGGGTTGATATTACTTTTAAAAATTGAAAGCTCCAATTTGTTCGTTTGGTTCATCTAAAATGGATTAAATATTTGAAATAGTCTGATTTGTTTTCAACTCTCCGAGATGCATAGGCGTACCGTTTACTATTTCTTTGTAAAACGTTTTATATTTTAAACGTATTGGATTTTGCAAAAAAATAATGAAAAATCCAATAAAAGTATTAATCAGAACTATAATAACTTAAACTTAAATGAATTTAACTCACCAAATACCTAGTTAGACAGTAGAAGCTATGATGAAATTACATACTTGTTTTTATTTTTGATTTCATGGTATTTACAATTATTCCACAAATTTGTAGATATTGAAGAATTGTTTCTCTGTATTAATTTATAATTCAAATACTTTCAGTGCTTGCGAATTGAAATTGAGGGGAGCCATGATATTGTGATCTGGCATGGGGGCGTGGCCTATCCAAGGTGGCGTCAATTAGGATGAAGATTTAAATTTGACATAAGTGTTGCTCTCTCGTATTAAATATAAAAAATGTGTCTTAGATTGACGAAATTTGCATATGGGCTACAACAGACCCTAGAAAACTAAATATCAAACAAGCTGAACGCATTTTATACGCTGGGCACTTGGTAAATGCTAGAAAAAAATTAATGAAAGTGACAGTGGCTTTCTGTTTATCAACGTCGAATTTGCGAGGTAATGAGTCTTGTTGTATTGATAATATTGATAATATTTCGCTATATATTGTTTACTTTTATAATGTACAATAAATTAATTTCAAATATGCCCAAATTAATTGGAAGAAGAATGTGTAAAACTCATATTTTTCCCGATTTTATATAATTTCAAACTATTTTTATATATTTTTTTTGGCTTTTCTGGTTCGTGTGGATTATTCAACTTGATTGATGGGCTGCGTTATGTATATCGATTATGAAGTATTGAAGAACATTAGTTAGAAGCTGCTCTCATAAGAAAATGTTGCAAGAAGCATACCGTTTATTACAAAAACTTAAACGAAGGAAACATCAAAACATTTTATGTACAATTTTATTGTCATATTTTGGTTTAATTAAAACTCAACAAACTTTATAGTACCGCGAAAGAAGCTGCATTGGCTACTCCACATTGGTTTTTACCACGTACTAATCTTATGTATCCTTTTTCTCCCCAGCTAGTACCCCATGAGTTTCTAATAATCCAGTAGTTTTTGTTGTTCTCAGCACCGTAACCAACTGCGAGTACTCCATGGTTAAGAGTCATTCCAAAACACAGTAAGTGGTCGAAAACACCACCGCCATAGAACTGCCATTCCATGTTAGCATTTACTGCTACTGATACTGGACCTACACTGCCTAAAAATTCAAAATGAAATGTTATTGGAATCAATTAGTATGTTTTTAACGAACCAAAACCAAAAAGTGTAGGCCGATTTCAACGTGTGCGTAATTTCAATTTTCAGCGAACAAATTGTTGGTATCTGAATTCGATCTGCGGGTTTTATGTGCCCCTCCGTACCTCTTTGAGAACACCTTCAAAATGGGGTCCAAAATATGAAAATTTAAAGTAGACACATAGTGAATGACGATTTTGGTAAAAGTGAGTAGACTGTGGCTGTGTTGATTAGAATAAGAACTGTCTAAAATTTTATTAATACTTTCATCACAATTTGTATAGTACGGGTGTATTGGTTGTGATGCAGATAATTTTGTTTTGCTGTGATAAATTATGCAACAGCTACTAAACTACAACTGCATAATAAAAAATACTCTCCCATCGAAGAATTAGGTGTTGCTTTTAGCTTTAAATTATAATATCTGGTCACCTAGCTTCGCTCTTAATATTCAAATCTACATTTTTAAGCAGCCCAATGAGTATATAATTTAAGTATATTTATAACATGACAAATTATTAATTAATTCGCGAAAATCACGGAGTGGGCGACATCTACTTGAACTACTGATAGGGAGATAAATAAAAAGTTGATTGGCGATTGGCTTGAAAGTAGGCGGGAAAATTAAAAAAACTGTCAGTGTTAATTTTCAATTGGCTGCAGATGTTGTTGACGTTTATCAACTGCTTGTCACAGAGGTTAGTTAAATGCATTAAAGTTGCCTAGTTTCTGGGGATTTCACCCTTTTAGGGCAACTTCTACTGACGCTTGATCTTCGCGAATTGTCACGGTGGACAGGCCCCGTTTCCGGGACGTGCAACAGCAGCGTGTAGGGCACACGTCCCGTCAACAGAAGATCGCTCAGCTCACTCTATTTATCACTATATAAGAAAAACTCTATGTTCAATTGATTTTATTATTTTTTGATCTGCAGTGAAGGAAAATTATAGGTCTGATATTCATACTTGGGTAAAAACCTCCACAAATACCTGTGACCAGACTCTCGAGGTGTGGCAGATATTGATATCATATTTTTTCAAAAATTCTTTCTCTCTCTCTCTCTCTCTCTGATCATGAAAACTTAAATATTAAAACTGTCCGCATAATAAAATAGTAGCCGTAAGGGGTAGTCTCACATTATCGGGGAAGGGAAGACAGGTGTCCATTTTAACAGTGTTACTCAATGTTCCTATAAATATTTACCTAAACCCATGATTTCTGAAATTGAATTGGCAACGTTGTATTTTCAACTTTGAATTAATAAGATGGCTGTCATTTGACAAGCAAATTATTTATGTCCGTCAAATGAACCTTTCCTTTTTTATATAAAGCGACAAATTTAAAATTGAATTCTTTCTGATTAAAACGCCAGAAATTAAATAAAGTCAAACCTTTTTACTACTATACTATACAGAAGAAAGGAGTGCAGTATTTAATTTGCAGAACGTAGTACAGGTTCAAGAGGTAGAAATTTTATTTTTACCTCATCCTTCAATGCTTATTTGTAGTTAAAATTTAAATTTTAATACATCTGATCGGCCTAATATAGTTTTTGTCTAGATTCTTGTTTCCATGGTTTTTACTGTAATAAATTTGTTCTTTTGACATAAGTCAGACTTTATTTATTCATAGCCGTATCGTATGTATTTTAATTGATTCAGAATTTTGTATTAATATATATTTCAAAATGGCTTCATTCTAAAAATATTATCAGTCCTCCTAAATCCTTGAAGGCAGAATTATTAGTAATAGCAAGGCAACATAAAAACAAATTCAAAAAATATATTATGGATGAGATGGCCAGAGAAAAAGGAATTAAAATTCTCAGATTTCCTCCGAACCACGCAGAGTTAAATTCCATTGAACTGATCTGGTCTCAATTATTAAAAGGTTATGTTTCTCAAAACAATAAAACATTTAAATTGTCTGATGTGCGAAATTTGTTTTTGAAGGCAGTTTCAGATGTAAATAGAGAACATTGGGGAAAATGCATTGATCATGTTTAAAAATGTGGAAAATTCATTTAGGAAAGTGGATATATCAATGGATAATTTAATAGAACCGATAATAATAAACATCAGAAAAGACAATTATAGTGATGCCAGTAGTTTTAGTGAAGACAGTGACTTTTAAAGATAGTTCTTGAACTAACTTTTTTTTTAATCTTTGAGTTTAGGTAAGTACTGAAGCGTTACTTTTAATGCCAAGAGATTTAATTTAATCCCAACATATAATCCTCCTTGTTATTTATTGGTTAAATTTAATTCCTTCCATGTTAAAGTGTCGGATGCATAAAGTTTATTTTTATTTTTTGTAAATAATATAACTTCAAAATTTAATCTACGAAGTGCGTATATATATTTGATATGCTGTCACCTTATTTATATTATAGAAACTTATTTTGCAAAGTACGCCTATGGAATGTGACGTTATATCCCCACTTTGACTGTACTCATCTATCCTTTATAGTATATATTACTATAGAAACAAATTATTATTATGTGCCGTTGCTAGGAAATAAAACTAAAAGCTTAACTTTTCTTGTAAATATCTCGGAAGATCGAATTTTCACAGACATGGGACCTACATTTTTCGCCGATTTAGATAGGAATTAGTCTACCCTGAAAGTTTCATTGAATTCTGACGAGTGGATTTCGAGATCCTCTGGACAAACATACACACACACACACATACAAACCTTGCTCGTTTAATAGTATTTGATTAATTGTCAGATTCAAATAAAATAGCAGAATCATGAGCAAGGCCGATATATTCACCATTGCATTTTTAATATTTATATAAGTATGTTGACTCTCCCTTCCTGACTATATTCCGAGATTTTTTCACTGAGTGCATAGTTCACTGCTACAATCTGGCGCCTATTATTCAAGCATCTTTAAGAAAATAGAGCGATAATTACTAATCAGTAAGAACGCCTTTTCAAGAACTGGTATCGCCAGAGATTTTTTGAAAGGAGTTGGGTAGATATACCTTAATCTACGCAGCAATTTAGGACATAAGCAAATGGTTTGACAAAATATTGTACAATTAACTATAATGATCCAGGAAAATCAACAGACTCTGCGCTAAATGATTTAAACAGGCTGCTTTCAAAGTCAATAGAGGACAAAGAAATTGCCATGACAACGTTCCTAGACATAGAAGGAGCTTTTAACAATGCTACCACAGACGCATTAGTCAATGCACAAATCAGAAGAGGAGTCCCGCCAAGCTTATGCAGATGAATAAGGGTCTAGAGAGAAGGACAATTATACCCACTCTAGGAGAGGCTACCATCATGGCAAAAGCAGGAGGAGTACTGTCACCGCTTCTATGGGCAACCTTAATGGACGATCTCTTACAAAGACTTATCCAAGATGGCTTTCATTGCCTCGGATATGCAGACGACTTAGCGATAGTCGTCGGAGGCCGGTTTTCTGGAATACTTTCAGAAAGAACACAAAGGGCCCTAAACATAGTAGACAATTGGTGCAAAAGAGAACGGCTGTCAGTCAATGCTCAGAAAACACAAATTGTCGCATTCACAACAAAACGAGCACTGAAAGGCCTGAAACCACCAGTACTGGAGGGCACAACAATTCCTTTGGACAAAGAAGCGAAATACCTAGGAGTAGTTTTCGATCAAAGGCTTACATGGAATGCCCATACAACTAAAATCGCCAAAATGGCATCCATCGCACTAGGCAGGTGCAGGAGGATGTGTGGCAAGAACTGGGGACTCAACCTCAAAATGACCATATGGTTATACACAAGGGTAATCAGGCCTATGATATATGGGTCAGTGGTGTGGTGGCCAAAGACTTTTCAGTCAGGAATCATAAGGCAGTTAACAGGCATACAAAGACAAGCTTGTCTCAGTGCCATAGGGGCCATGAGAACCACCCCCACGGCCGCGATAGAGGTCATCTTGAACCTACCACCATTACACATATACATACAGGGAGAGGCGAGAGCGGTCACCTATAGACTTATGCAAGGGTCACGACCCATCACCAAACTCCACGGGACGGATTACCAAAGGTTAGAAGAAGAGCTAAGGGCAGGTCCAATTACAGGAATTCCCAGCGGCACCATGGTAACCAAATACAATTTCAACAGGAAATACGAAATAAAAGTACTGGAGAGAGAACACTGGGAGGGAGGAGCACCCATCAGTGCAGCAACAATCTGGTACACAGATGGCTCGAAGACCGAAGAAGGAGTCGGAGCCGGAATATACGGGCAAAAACCAAGGATAATGATCCCGGTGTGCCTTTCAAAAGACACCACAGTATTTCAAGCAGAAGTAGCAGCAATACACCTCTGCATAGGAGAAATAAACAGACAAGACAGCATAGGTCAGTCCGTTGTTATATTCTCCGACAGTCAGGCAACACTAAAAGCACTAAAGGTCACCCAAGTAAACTCCAAACTTGTGTGGGACTGTGCCTGTGCCCTGAATGAACTAGCTAACCGCAAGAAAGTGACCCTGGCATGGGTTCCAGGACACAAAGGGCATCGAGGAAATGGAAAAGCCGACAAATTGGCCAGACAAAGCTCGACAATGGCATTTTATGGTCCAGAACCCTTCTGCGGTATAGCAAAAACAACAGTTAAAAAAGCAATCAGCAAATGGGTGGAAAAACAAGCCCAAAACTGGTGGGAACAACCCCAGGGCAGAGGTAGGCAAAAAGGTTTCTCAAGAAACCATCGCCTACACTCACGGCAAACCTACTAAGCAAAGACAGAAGGTCCGTAAAAGCAATAGTAGGCATGCTTACAGGACACTGTAAACTCAACAAGCATATGAAAAACATAGGTCTGGCAGAAGAAACCACATGCAGGTTTTGCCAGACAGAGGAGGAAACCTCAATCCATATTCTATGCGAATGCGATGGAATAGCAAGGACAACGTTTTCACAGAAGGGAACGGAATACCCAGCAGAGGCAGAGAGCTACGTTGAAGAGCCACTGTCAGGGATCCTAACCATACTTAAAAGGACGAAGCTCGCGCAAGTCATCTAATTATCAGGGGAAACACAATAGATCTGCAAAGGTCGCAGTGGAAATAGGCCGTAGGGCCACCCCTTTTTACATCTATCTAACTATAATGATTCATTTTTCAATTAAATTATCGTCAATTTGAAACTTATAAAATTCGAATTTAGTCTTTTCTTAGCATTGAGTAGCGAAATCATATTGATAAAAATTTTTCATTTTTTTTTAAGTATTAAATATTACGTTTTTCATACAACTATTTTTGTTTACTTGAGATAAAATATCATGAATTTGAATTTCTACAATTGGAGACGAATTATCTAGCATTAAAGTATCAAAACATTATCAAGTTTCTAGTGGATAATTTTCTTTATAATTTGAGATTATAACTTACCAACAGCAGCTAGAAGAGCATTTTCATTTGTGTCTACTTCTTTGTAATCAGATATAGTATCTAGTACTTTGGTACCAGTTTTACATGTACCATCTCTGCCTGTATAACTGTAGCTTTCTTCTGAGCTGATACCGTTCCTTTCCACATATTCAAATGACAAAGTCATTAGACCTCCATTACAACCATCATTCTCTGTGGAGCAGTCAACCAATTCTTGTTCACTAAGTCTTATTTTCTGATTTTTCTTGATTGCTAATTGACCTTCTAAAGCTCCAGTCTATAAAAAACAAATTTTTATTCAGTTTCTTCACGAATTAATTTGTATTCGAAACTAAACTATTTTTAAACTCGACGAGACTTAAGACTTGATTTGGTAGTAGGAAAAGTTATGTAGCATTAAAATTGTTATAGAGCCACTTCATATAGAAGTATGTTATCAAAGTATTAATTACGTGTAGACTATGTGGTATACAAGAAAAACTATTTCTTTGATTATTAAATTTTGACTAGGAATCGTCAGAAAATTCCTTTGGATATGAACCAATGAGAATGTTCAAAGAAACCTCGGCAAGCTAGAAGTAAAAGTAAGAACTTGAATATAGTGCCAGCATGGCAAAACAATATAACTTAAAACCCGCCAAATTATGCTCTTTTAAACAAACATTATGGTTTTTGTGGGGCTTTAACCCCTTACCGCATGAATTTTTTGTTTTTGGTAAAAAAAATGCACTATGTGGAAAAAAAATTCAGGATTTCGGTAAAAATATTTAAAAAAATCTTTATTAACTTTTTTTAATTTTTTTTTTTGTATTTTTTTTTTGCCATATGTGGCACAATATGCAATAATATAACAAAACATCAAAATAATGTATAAGCAAATCAATCAACTAAAAGTCATTCAGTATGGAACTTATAAAAGCAGTTTCTGTCTTTGTTCAAGCAAAGATGAACACCACATTTTTCACACTTTACAAAAGATTTTTTACCACAGAAATATTTGCACCTTTGCCGATTATCACACCATACTGGAAGATGGCCATATTGATCTCTTCGAACCTCTTGGATGGGAAAATCTGATGTCGGGCCCCTTTTTTTCTTGTTTTGCAAGTTATCCATGACTCCACTGGGACGGCCTCTTTTCTTTGTCGAGCTGGCTTTATTCAATTTACACAAGCACTCTGCAATGGCCATTTTGAAATCTGCCAGAGCTAAATCTTTGAACTCGTTTTCACTTCTTCTCCAAAGTATCCATGCATTGACAACCATCAAATCAATAATATGAAAAAATATCCTCATATACCATTTTTTTGACCTAAGTTTGATTCTATAGTATCCTAGCATGGAATCCAGGAGATCTACTCCTCCCATATATTTGTTGTAGATTGTTACAGCCTTTGGACACGGAACCGTTATATGTTTGTTATCCTTCTTCGAAAATCTTCGAACCTCAACTGTTGGTGTACTTCCAGCATATGTAGACAACATGTTGACCAATTTGTTGTCATACCATGAGACAACAGATATTTTTGTTCCATCAATTGTGGCGACTTTCTCTAGCATCGCTCCACGGCCATTCTTTTTCAGTTCAGCCTCTTTTGGCATATTGCTATTTGGCACTCTGTTTATTCTAACAGTTCCGAGCGGTAACATACCATTTTGTGCCAAGTAAATTTGTAATGGGACGCTATTGAACCAGTTATCAAAAAATAGCTTGTGATTTATGTGCCTTGGAACAGTTTCTGTTAGCCGAAGAACTACGTTTGAACTCATTCCCAGGTCAGGAAAACCATTGGGGAGAATATTGGTTTGCTTTCCTGCAAAAATTTCATAATCGTAGGAAAATCCGCTTACACCACTAAGAACAAACGCCTTATACCCCCATTTACGAGGTTTTTTTGGATTGTATTGTTTGATGGACGAACGTGCTTTCGTTGGAATAATCTGCTCGTCTATAGCCAAGTACTCTTCCTTTGGAACTTTTAGTAGTTGCTCCCTCAGTTTTCTAAGTACAGGTCGTATTTTGAATAGTTTATCATGAGCAGGATTTCCGGCTGCAACAGCATCGTCATTATTCGCAAAGTGCAAAAACCGTTTTATTTCTTCCCATCTGTTGCATGACATAACATCTGAGATCAAGCGGTGATTTAGGTTCAGGTTCCAATAACTTCTGGAACTAGGTAACTGGACTATTGACATATAAATACAGGTCCCTATAAACTGTTCGAGCTCCTTTTCAGTAAGATCCAAAGGTTTTTGTGGTCTCGTTTGAGCAGAATATAAGATACTTTGGTAAACTATATCAGTAATCATCTCATTTGTTAGAAAAAAGTTAAAAAATGCATAAGGAGAGTCTGCATTTTCCAATTCAGGTGGCATGTCAGTAGAACCAAGAAATGTTAGGTTCTCATCCGATGTAACTAAATTACTCCGTTTCCAAGTAGGATGATTCTTGTTTCTATTCTTATTTAGTTTACGAAACCGTTCGAGCAGAGGTAGATCGTCGTCGCTATCGGAACTGAATTCTAAATCCGTTTCTGGGATGATAATATCTGATTGGTTATCGTCCATATCATTTTCGTCTTTGTAATCAGAATCTGGAGCTAATTTACCAGGCGGTTCTTCATCTTCTGAAAGTCTCTCGTCTTCACTACCATCTGGTACATCCATTGGCACATATCTACTGGCACCATAAAACGTTTGTGTATCCATTTTCTGAAATAAATTTAGTGTCCGGAGTGCATATTGTGCCATATATGTCCACGAGAGTTTTGGCGAATGTGCATACAGTTCCACATATGACACAACAATATTTCTCATCAAAAACAGTCAAAAAATAAAGAATTACATGGGTCTACTTACAGCAATTCCTTCGAAAAACTCTAGTCTTTACGTGGCTATTTTTTTTGTACCAAAATCTGCTACAGAAACTTGGATGATCGTGGATCAAAATTTATAAAAACTGATAACACCTGTTCACACGACGGCCATTTGCAAAATTGTATGAAACTTCACCAAACTGTTAAGAGATGTCGCTACACTACCAGAATTATGAAATATATACCACATATGGCCACCTATGCAAAAATAGTTTGGTCTGCGGCTTTATTTATAATAGTTATGTATGAAAATATTAATTGTGCCAAATATGACCCATGATGCGGTAAGGGGTTAATAGGATGAATAAATGTCGTTAAAATTTTTAAATCGCAGAAGAATTTGTCGCAAATCTTTATACCTTAACCTTTTACAACAATAATTTGTAATTTTTGGCTTTTAGTTTTTTCAAATTTATATTTTTTTATATTTTTGATTATAAGGCGATGACGAGACTTAACATATGCTGCTGTAATGTGCAAGCAAGACAACAAGACAAATTCTCGGTATTTTTGGAGCACGTTTCTCAAACTCTTCGCGAACATCATACTTACATAACTTCCCACTACCGCGTTTTATTGAAAGAAATAAGAACATATTTCTATTTGTCATCGTAAAACTTACTGCACTAAATGCCCAACAGCTTCCACAATTTCCTTGATCTTTGACTGCTACGACAGCTTGATCCCTCCAGTCAATTGTGTCTGGAGCTTTGATGTTTTCATGTTCAAAACGTGTGCCATTCAATTTTGGTTTGCTAGAAATTTGATTATTTAACATGGACATAAATTCTTCTGAAGTCTTGTCAGCAAATTCGTTAACAGCAAAAAAATATGATACTTCTCCTTTCTCATATTTAGCATTGTGTTCTTCGATTCTTTTTAAATTGTTTTGGAATATTTGGAAACGTAGTTGTTCTTCTCTTACATTTTGATATTTTTTCGAGTGAGTAACCTGGAACAAAGTTAGTAGATTTTAACTTAATTTATTGGAATCATTTAAGAATCGATGCTAAATCTGATCAAATTTTTTATTTTAAATATGTTTTTAGTTAATTACAATATTCAGCAGAGTTTGGAAAAAATATCATATTACAAAAAATAATATTTTTACCTAATGACGCTTCTTTAACCCTAAAGTAACTTTTTCTCATATATCTTGTAAAAAAAATAGTTTTAATAATATCTAAGCTTTATTTGAGTCGTATAAAATCAAAACTCTTTATTTGCCACATATGTAATTCTGAGAAAACCGCGAAAAACTGTCTGTTCATTATATATCTGTTGTTTCACAGCAGGTTTTTTATATGCTATGCGTATGTGAATACTCTAAAGGAATCCACAGTGGTTTTTGTTGAAGTATGGATAGTTATTTTCTAATTTAATGAAATTGTTTGAAAATACAAAGTTTTGAAACTGAAACTTGCGAAAATACAGAGTTTTGAAACTAATGTACAATCAACATTGTCGCGAGACAGGACCGTAATAAAAATTATTGTACCTATATCATAATACAAATATATTACATTGAGCTGTTGAACATTAATGATGAATAAACAAATGAAAAATACACCGATATGTCAATATAACGTTTATAAAAATGATTTTTCTTCAATTCCACATTCTTCCATTTTTCTTTCTGCACCAAACGCTTTCTTCCTTTTCCATGAGCTCACGGTGTTATTGGAATATCCATACTGTTAAGCCAAAAAGTATTATAAAATTACTTCTTAATACGCCTGCTATCACTTGATCTGAGCGGGCGATTCATCACGTGATCATTTAGGTGCACTGTTCATTGGTTGAATAGAAAATACAAAGTTTTGTTTGCAAATATCTCTGTAAATACACAGTTTTGATTGCAACTCAGTTTTTATACTTTTTAACGAGTTTTGAAGCTGAATGATATTGTAGGCTGATGCACAAACCTGTGATCTATCATATCCAAGAGCTAATTCATTTTTTTTGGTTTTGGTAAATACAGACTTTTGATTTTATACGACTCATTTCTACGAATCTATTTTTTTACTGTAAGGCTTCTTCTTGTCACAAAGAAAAATATGCCTTACAAGTGACGCTGTAGTACGGAGATTGCTCGAGCGCCAGTTTTTTTTTATGTGGTATGCTCCACGACCCTTAGAAACGGCGTCTTAGGGGCACAGGTAACTTCAGATAGAGATACGGTATTCTCCAGGGGTCTTGTTGATTTCAGACTCAATTATTATATACTTTTAATAGCCCTGAAAAGAGTTAAGGTTTGTGAATATAAACCAGAAAATTAACGTGACACTTATATTGTGTTTAGCTATTTTTACAAGACAAACATTGTTTATTTCAAAGCCCACCCAGGTTAACCCTTAAAAAAATAATACGTAAAAGAAATGTTTAAATCGGCTCTGTTAATCGGCGGTAATGACGGAGTGACTCAATCAGACTTTATTTCTATTTATAAAAGTATAAAATTATTTATTATTAACCGATTAAATGAAAAACGGAAAAATGCAAAATTAATCAGTTCGCGAAATTAAACGACACAGCTATTTAATTTTGTCAACCGGCAAGACAAATCGAAAGAGTTATTTAAATTTCTTAAACTAAGAAATGTAACAGAACGGTCTAAAGAATTTAAATAAATTAAATTACTCTAATCGGGAGAGTTACCTATCCCTATCAACTACGGAATTGACTGGAAGAGTTTACTGAATTTGTTAATCGCGACCTTAAACAAATTTAAACAGGAAAACGATTTAAATTTATCAACCTTTTAAATGTAATCGGCAAATTAAATCTGGAGAGTTACCTACTACTTTTTATTAAATTGTAAATTAAACGAAAAGAACTGAACCTACAGACTGACAGGTGAACTTAATACATTAAAACTGCAATTTTAAATTGTATTCAGCATAGCCAACATTGTGCCAACACATCACACAGGTAACCCCAATGTCAGGTATCGTGAGTCAGGGATAGAAGTTGCCTACTCGGCCAGTGGGTGCCACTTTAGTGCAAAATCAGTCCCAAAGTTTCGGAATTTAAAGGGATTAGTAGTTTTAAAATATAAAATAAATAACTGAATAAAAAACTTTCAATTAAATAATTCAATACTCGAACTACGGTTAAAAAAAATTAACTACTTTCAAAATAAAGTTTTTAAAGTAAATTTAATATTTAAAACTTAAACGGTTCCCCTTAATAATGAATAAATACGGTATTACGGATCCTAGAATAAGTAACTACTAATTCAGAAAAATAATGGTATTTAAAATTAAATAACTCTCCTATAAATTAAAATAGGTATGCTACTGACAGTGAAAATTTAATTATAAGTAAACCAAATTATAAAACCGGAAAAATAAACAAACTATTTCAGCCAATTATTCAGTAAATAGGAAGAGAAACTAAAATGAAAATTTCACGCAATTCGGTACTTTTATTTTCAAAATCTAAATAACTCTTCGTAAAAATTAAATAAATTCTTCTGAAAACAAACGCACGAAAAGCCAATGATAAAAAAAAAGTCGAAACTAAAAAAACGTAAACAGTGAAACGGTGAAGGCGTCTTATCTTTTAAAATAAGCGAATGTGATTTCGGAACAAAACTAACGCGATTCTAATCTATCCTATTAACACGGCAAAATCAAATAAAAAATTACGGAAAAACAATACTTAGAATTTTATACCTCGGACTATCTCTTAAACGGTGGAACGGCTAATTAAATTTTCTGCTCGACTATTCGATTTGAATCGCAGGAAAAGAATTAATTCTTAATTCAAAATTATTCTTCATCTACGCTATGAAGCCTTCCTACTTTTTCAAAATTCCCTTTCCAACCGGCTCAAATCGCCGTTCTTAAACGGTGTAGCTTGTAAAAGATTTAAAAATATGTTCCGGGTGAGCCAAATAAAAAGTATGTACAGGGTGTCCCAAATTGCTGTGTTTTGCAGGGTATCTCGTAAACTAGAAGAGATAGAAGAAAAGCAGTTAAGATGTTATGACTTCTTTTTTTTGTTAAAGTAACGATAGCCTAATTAAATCTTTAGTAACTCCCTGCAGTTGGAAGATACAGGGCGATTATTAAAAACTGTCGAAAACTACAAGGTACTATATCTTCTTAATTAAGAAAAATATAAAAAAACGTTATAAAAACTTTTGATAGATATAATATTAAAGAGTTCAGTGGCGCACAGATTATTTTTTAAGGGGGCTCACTAAGGAAATATAATGCAAACTTATGTTTTTTTAAATGGGACACCTTGAATATTTTGACGTTTTTCGTTTCCTTTTTTAATTCTCATTCACCTGATATGACATATTATATATCTATTTTGAATGGTTGGAGCTACAATGCAAATAAACCAGTTATGGATGTTATCAGGTGAAACACCCTTAAAAAATTGAACACTCAGTAACGAAATTTAACATTTTATTATAAGGATACTGATGTGTGACAATTTTATTTATCAAAATTATAATTAGTAAAAAATAAAACCAGATTAAAAAAATAAAAACAATAAACTTATGAAACAACAAGAAACATTGTAACAACTAATCTACCTGTAACTAATTTTATTAGAATGTAAAAATTACATTAAATGTTCAAAATGCTCTCCGTTTTCATCCATTAAAAAGTTTTTTGTTTAAATAATCTCCAACCAATTCAGCATTACCAAAAATAAAATCATAAAATAATATTTACAAGACTAACTTCGAGAGTAGGGAAGATTTATTACAAAATATTTAGAAAAATAAAGCTAGTGCACATACTCAATTGTGTAAGATCAGTAAGAAAAAGGTGTCAATTATTACTACAACAAAACGGAGGACATTTTGAACATTTAATGTAATTTTCACATTCTAATAAAATTAGTTATAGGTAGATTAGTTGTTACAATGTTTCTTGTTTCATAAGTTTATTGTTTTTATTTTTTTAATCTGGTTTTATTTTTTACTAATTATAATTTTGATAAATAAAATTGTCACACATCAGTATCCTTACAATAAAATGTTAAATTTAGTTACTGAGTGTTCAATTTTTTAAGGGTGTTTCACCTGATAACATCCATAACTGGTTTATTTGCACTGTAGCTCCAACCATTGAAAATAGATATATAATATGTCATATCAGGTGAATGAGAATTAAAAAAGGAAACGAAAAACGTCAAAATATACAGGGTGTCCCATTTAAAAAAACATAAGTTTGCATTATATTTCTTTAGTGAGCCCCCTTAAAAAATAATCTGTGCGCCAGTGAACTCTTTAATATTATATCTATCAAAAGTTTTTATATCGTTTTTTTATATTTTTCTTAATTAAGAAGTTATAGTACCTTGTAGTTTTCGACAGTTTTCAATAATCGCCCTGTATCTTCCTACTGCAGGGATTTACTAAATATTTAATTAGGCTATCAATACTTTAACAAAAAAAGAAGTCATAACATCTTAACTGCTTTTCTTCTATCTCTTCTAGTTTACGAGATACCCTGCAAAACACACCAATTTGGGACACCCTGTACACGGTGAGCCAAATAAAAATCGAACGTTTTATTTAATTTAATTCAATTTTAATTTAATCCCGAAATTATTGAACTTTTCTGAACGGAGAAAAATAGATTCATTACAGTACACTTATTATTTTGTAACCTTCTTACTAATATTAAAATATTCTTTCATTTTTTTAGAACGAAATTGGATAGAGAAGGACCGAGTAGGCCAATAAGAATGGCTTTCGGCCATAACTCTTGAATCGTTGATAGTACCGCTTTGGAGAAAAAGTTCTAAGACTAAAGTGCACACGGTAAAAATTTGAAAATTATTTAGAGAAACGTTTCATGGCCTCTAGATGGCGTATTTATTGAGAACAATTTAGAAAAAAAAAATGTTTCAGGGAAACTTTTTTTAATTAAATAAATTATCTTTTACTTTGAGGGAAATCAGCAATGTTTGATCAAACATTCTTTATTTGGCTCTATATAATATACGTTCGATGGTATTTGGTGGAATTTTGTAAAAGAGTTATAAATCAATTCTAAAGATATGAAAAATCTGTCCTTGCTGTCGTAATAATTCTCCACCATATACAAGAAGTTTTTTCGTTATTTATTATAAAACTATTTTTTGTGACTCTTTTTGTTGAAGCGGTAAAAGGTTAATATGTATGGATGCGATACAGATATTTGAAATTTCGCAGTTAAAGCTATTTGGGTCATTTTAATTTTAACTGTAATATTTCGACCGTGAGATCTAGGAGTTATTTTTGACTATTTGTAATTTTTCAAGTATTTAAATCCTTATAGTTAAAACACCAAATTTCAAATTTTTAAATGTTATCCATGTATTTTCAACAATTTTAACACCAAAGTTCCGATTTACGATCATGCGTCATAAATTACTATACTAAAGTGATCTTTAGTAAGTATTATTTCGATATTCATATACAGGGTTCTGTATACTGTATACTGGAACACCGCGCGACTGTTGCAGGACCCTTTATAATAGTACCAAAAACGAAACTAAAAAAAATTGATAGGGCTACATAATTTTTTTATTTTTTTTTTTAAATATTAAAGAAATGTATACTTCCACCTCAAAATAAAAATAATCCGATTATATGTCTATTTTTATGAAAAATATTTTACAAGATATACTGACCTTGAATTCAGACCAGACTGCCTGATCTGAAAGAGCGTTAATGGCCACGATGAGGGCAGAAAGTGCAACCAGAAGTTTCATCATGATTTTTCTAAAAAAAATTGTTTTAAAAAATTAATGAACAAATCAACACTATGCGACATTTTTTCATAAACACAATTTAAACGTCTATTATTTTTAAAACATATATAAATGCACATTTGCATAATGTTTTTTACTAACAAGTTTAGCAATTAAATAATTTGTTATTGCATATAAAAAAGTGTACTGTCTAGGGTGTAAATTTTTTCCATGTATTTTAGTTTTTAGTTTATTTGAAAACGTATTTGGTCAATTTTGGTGAGCAAAGCCGAATTCACAAGTGAAAAAACACTCATATCGACTTCTGAGACTCTTAGTAGGTCAGAAACCATAATTTCTTGAGATATTTACATACTTTATTTTACAATACATTTAATATAGGTATTGGGTATGCGAACGGGCCTATAAATATATTTGTAAATGTACAAAGAAAATTATTTCAGCATACATGAGTATGAAATTGATAAACAAACAATTTCTTGGTAATTAGATAAAAACAGAGCTTTTTTATACAAGGTGTTTCATTGGGAAAGCGAAATATTTTAACTGAGGTGATTCCAAATAACCCATATTTTGTGGGTCTCCATTCTATAGCTGAGATACAGAGTATTTTGTTCATTTTGGTCAGTTACTCATTGCCTCCTGTGCTTTTTTTAACCACTCTGTACAATTTTATATTTGATACACATACTCTCTATTAATAGACCAGTGCCGATAATTTTTGAAACCAAATAAAATAATAGTAGGATGAAACTCATTGGAAAAGGAAGAGAATATGACAAAAATGATAGGAAAAATAATTTACGGGCGATCTGAGGTGGGGAAGTGGAAGGGGGGAGTTTTTAAGGGTAGAAAAATGTTTATCTCGATTTCCGGCAAAACTACAAGTCCTATCGAAAAAAGTTGTAGGTAATAAAAAGATCTACAACTTTTGTATTTACATTTTTTTCACATAACCTCAAAATTTATGTGAAAAATTCAAATAACCAAGTTTTTGGTTTTTTATTTTTATCTTTTACATAAAAAATTTTTGTTTCACGAAATTTGTTGAAAACTTACCTTTTTATGTCCCAAACACACTGTAATTTTTTTGTTTTAAAATATTTATTTTTGTAACCTTATTTTGACTTAATATCGAAAAAGCAGTCTAATTTTCAATCGAAAATTCTCATGTCAAAATATCTGGTTTTTTAAAAAACTCGGTGGGCTTTTTGTTCGCTGAAATCTCTACTTTTTGATGGTGTAAAAAAACTATAAATTACTACGGAAAATGTTCTCAAAAAATGCAAAGAAACGAATAAAATTCGAATCCGATTTTTTTTTAAATCATCATGTACAATTTTGAGCTATTTATTAAAATCTATACTTTAATTATTTGAAAAAAGTAAGATTCCGTGTTACATTTATTTTTTCGAGTAATTAAAGTATAAATTTTAATAAATAGCTCAAATTGTACATGATGATTAAAAAAAAAATCGGATTCGAATTTTATTCGTTTCTTTGCATTTTTGAGAACATTTACCATAGTAATGTATATTTTTTTTTACACCATCAAAAAGTAGAGATTTAAATGAACAAAAAGCCCACCGACTTTTCTAAAAAAAGCAGATATTTTGACGTGAGAATTTTCGATTGAAAATTAGATTGCTTTTTCGATATTAAGTCAAAATAAGGTTAAAAAAATAAATATATTAAAACAAAAAATTACAGTGTGTTTGGGATATAAAAAGGTAAGTTTACACCAAATTTCGTGAAAACAAAAAATTTTTTGTAAAAGATAAAAATAAAAAACCAAAAACTTGGTTATTTGAATTTTTCACTTAAATTTTGAGGTTATGTGAAAAAAGTTGTAGACCTTTTTATTACCTACAACTTTGCAATTTAACTTCTTTCCATAGGACCTGTAGTTTTGCCGGAAATCGAGATAAATAGTTCTCTACCCTTAAAAACTCCCCCCTTCCACTACCCGACCCCAGATCGCCCGTAAATTATTTTTACTTTCATGTTTGTTATATTCTATTCCTTTTCCAATGGGTTTCATCCTACTATTATTTTATTTCACTTTTTACCATTTTCAAAGGCATCTACACTGGTCTATAATATTGAAAATCTAGGTCCAGCTTCACTAAAAATTAACAAATTCGTTCCGTTCATAAACAACACTCTGGATGTTAAAATTTGAAAAATATTTTACCATAATAGGATTAATATAGTAGATTGGTGCCCCAAAAATGTAAAAAACTTAACAATATATGAGTAGTAAAATCATCTGTGCAAAAATAAAAAGTACAGCGTTAAATTCAATTTTTTGTCATCTTTTTAGATATGGTAAATTTAACGTACAGAGTGTTCTTTATGAGCGGAACGAATTTGTCAATTAATTTCTTTAGATACAGAGTGTATGTACAAAATATTATAAAATTATAAAGAGTGATTAAAAGCACTTGAGGCAATGTGTAAATTACCAAAATGAACAAAACACTCTGTATCTCAGCTATAGACTGTAGACGCATAATATATGGGTTATTTGGAATCACCTCTTTAACTGTTATCCACTGTCAAAATATTTCCCTTTCCCAATGAAACACCCCTAAATAGTCAGTAAATTTCTACATAAAACCAAAGATGCAAGAACGAATATTAAATGGTCCTCAAATTCGCAGAGATGATAACTCAAATAAAGAAAAATCATATTGGCAAAGTTTCAGAAATATGGCGGGAAATTTTCTCAGTAATCGTAAGATAAAAAAATTAAGGAAAACATGTGAGATATCTAGTTGAAAATTATGAAAAATAAGGTCCTATGAGCCAAAAATTGCACTTCGGTGGATCTCATATAAAATAATTTCCCGCAAACCAAACAGATTGGTGTACCTAGTTATGAAATAAAAAATAAATAAAACTGAAATAATGGAAAAGTCACAAAGGAATTATTACAAACATTAGCAAAGTCGTAAAAAAATCATTGATTCGATAAAAATAAAAACGAGCATTATCGATTGAGTTTGATGAAAAAATAAAATACTATGGTCATGATAATCAGTAACTGTAAAGTGCTATTACTCCAGTTATTTAAGCTAAAAAAAGGGGTCAACCTCGGAATGAAACGGAATAAGCTGAATTTTTGTGTAAACCTTTATTTTGTCATTTTACATGTTGTCTCAAAAATCTCATATGGTCACGTCTGAGCGTCCTTAGAAATTCAAGGTCAAAGGTCACGAAAATCAGTTTTTTGGGAATATCACGCAGTGTAAAATTCTCTAAAATATGTTGTTAAACAATTTTTTATACGTTTAACCGTTTTTGGCGCTCAGCCATTTATACCATAGCGCAAGGTCATACGCGAATCCCAGTCCATAGTACGATTTTTTAACTTAAATATTTATTATATATCAGTTAATTAACTCTATAATACATTTTATTTATACATATTCGGATCAAATAATCATTTAATATTACTTAGGTACCTTTTTTATGTAAATTATGGAGTGTTAAGTGAATTATGAATGTTATATAAGTTCTGCTGTTTTTTTATAACGTACCTAACGTCTTTACAGTATGAGAGATTTTAAGACTAAATAATCTTCAGGGTGTGGAATTGTATTTGAAATATACATAGAATTATTACGATAGTGCCAATCAGCCAAGAAATATGTTTTATCAAATCGATTTAATAAAAAAATCTCGTTGAGAGACTAAAAACTATTATATCGCTATAAAAGTAGCTAGAGATGATGCCGATCTTATCGTCAAAACAGCTATTGAGGAAAAAATTGTCAAAAGCAATGTCATTTTTTGGTAATTATTCGTCATATTGGTCATCGTCAAAATATGACGTCAAAAAATGACGTTAAAAAAGCCGTCATTTTTGTGACGTTCCCACGACGTCATATTTTTACGTCAGTTTAACGTCATTTTATGACCAATGTTTCTGTGTTAGGAAATGTTTGAATACCAGTTATTGAATATATGATTTGAGAGCTCGTATTTTTGCTGGCTCGATAATTAGTATAAATAACTGTCACATAAGGGGATACGATGTATTATTGAAGAATGCTGATTATTTATTAAATTATAATTAGTATTTCCTTCATTATCATCTATTATTTTGTCCATTTACACGCTATAACTTCATTATGTAAATTACGTAAATCATTGTTGCTCATTGTGTGCATTTACCGGGACAATTCAAATTTAACTTGTTGAGTCAAACGACCGCTATTCTTTAGCCAATGATGTTCTAACGAATGTCGTGAATGAGACGCAAACGAGATTGGCCGAACACCGATCGGCGATTTCTGTCTTTTGTCAGTTGATTTGGGTTATGTTATCCGCAGTTAGTGACTTGCAAGTTTTGTTTTATATCGATATATTAATATAATAGTATAAATAAACTACTATTGTTAAGTCTTTTGTATCTAGTCACGGGGTAGAATAGAATGTAAATAAAATTTAGAACTACACAGGTGAGTGGAGTTGTACCCCTGGTGAGAAATGCCATATTGTCGAGTTCGGAGAAGGTACATCTTGGCTTACCCCTAGGAAGAAGGAAGTATATTGACCGACAGGAGGCTGTGGAACACACATGAAAATTATGTTGCATACCTATAAAAAGTTTTTTGTGAAACTGGTAAATATTTTCTTGTCATTTCAATAAATATTGGTGGCATTCATATGCTTTTTATTTATATTTTTAAACACAAACGGTTTTATCCAAATGAACAATGGGTTAAAGAAAATAATAAAAAAAATCTGTTCACTATATTGAAAATCATTGCAAAATAAAATTCCAATTGAACACTTTGTTCTAGCCTATTCATCTATTCATCGCAATTTTCAATTGTCTTTAACTGAACAAAAAAAAACAAAAATAAAAATGTGAGTGAAATATACGTCAGTGTGACGTTACTAAGACGTCCTCTATGTCAACGTGACGTTACCAAGACGTCAATGAATGGCGGATAATAAACGTCAGCTGCTGACGTCTCAGGGCTGTGACTTTTTCACGTGATTGAGACGTCATAAATACGTCAGTTGCTGACGTCATCCTAGTGATCTGATGACGTATAAATGACGTACTTTTGACGTCACTTGGTTAGCTGGGATGGCATGTATATTTTACCATATTTTAGAGAATTTTATACTCTACAACTTTTATAATAAATGCAAATACGATTTGAGGCAGAGGAAGCAGGATATTCCCAAAAAACTGATTTTCGCGGCATTTGACCTTGAATTTCTAAGGACTCTCACACGTGACCACATGAGATTTTTGAGACAACATGTAGAATGATAAAATAAAGGTTTATACAAATATAGTTGTACGTGAATAAAAATAAGATGGTACCTTGACTATTTTTCACTTCGCATCTCTCTCGCGAAGTTCGAACAACGATAGACAACTTTCCTTATTTGCTAAATCATGAGCGGTATACTCAACATGAAACTTTCTTTGTCAAAATTCTATGCACTTTGATATCAAATTTAAATTACCCTTCGTAGAGTTAATTTTGGATGACCCAAATATCAAAAAAAATTGTAGTATTTAATTATAAGTTAAAATGTAAATTAAAGATTTGTTGAATGACTTTGCACCGCACCGGTTTAAAAAATTTGATTTTAGGCAGTTATTTTACTGAAACGTGTGGATTGTTAAGTACCTAATCCGTATTATTAGTCTGTAATATTAATATGTGATTTATGATAAGAAAAAGATGTTAAACGTTTAGATTTATTGATAACACTCTGAATGAAATATAAATTATCTTTTAAAGATAAAAATTAAATATGCTGGTAGAAAAAACCACTTGTTCTGTAATATTCCAAAACTATTTCTTTTAAATACAATTTCACCTTTTATTCTAGCTAGGAATAATAAAAAAATCGTAGGTTTGGAAGCCAAACCTATTAATAAAAATAAAAATTAAAAAAATCCAGCAGTTATTATTAATAATTATTGACGTCTCTTAAGCTAGCAGAACAAAGTTAGCAGAATTAAAAATCAATACATGGACAATTAAAGGCTCATTAAAGGCTAATTAAATGCCCTAATTTAAAATTTTCGGCTCTGCGAATTTTCGCAATAATGATTTTTCTGCTAGCTTAAACTTAAGTAAGCAGAACATGACCGAAAAAGTGGTTGAAACAATAAAAATTGCAATTTTCTTTGCACAGTTATTAACGCCTCATTAAAGGCTAATTAAATGCCCTAATTTAATATTTTCTGCTCTGCGAGTTTTCGCAATAATTACTGTTCTGCTAGCTTTATCATAAATGAGCAGACCATGACCGAAAAAGTGGTTTAAAGAATAAAAATTGCAATTTTCTTTGCACAGTTATTAACGGCTCATTAAAAGCTAATTAAAGGCCCTAGTTTAAAATATTCTGCTCTGCGAATTTTCGCAATAATTACTGTTCTGCTAGCTTTAGTGGTTGAGACAATAAGAATTGCAATTTTCTTTGCAGAGTTATTAACGGCTCATTAAAGGCTCTAGGAATACACTAATCGCGAATTTCAAGCTCGATTTATTTCTTTGAGAAAATGGAAAAAGTCACGACGTGGTGGTAAGGTTTGCGGAGTATGGCGGAAAAACGATTTTAACAATGAAAACCAGTGTTTCGGTAGTATAGTAAATGCCTTTTTTTATCAGCTATTAATAAGTTTTCAACGAATGTACTACCGAAACACTGATTTTCATTGTTAAAATCGTTTTTCCGCCATGCTCCGCAAACCTTACCACCACGTCGTGACTTTTTCCATTTTCGCAAAGAAATAAATCGAGCCTGAAATTCGCGATTAGTGTATTCCTAGAGCCTTTAATGAGCCGTTAATTACTGTGCAAAGAAAATTGCAATTTTTATTATTTCAATCACTTTTTCGCTCATGTTCTGCTCACTTAACTTTAAGCTAGCAGAAAATTTTAAATTAGGGCATTTAATCAGCCTTTAATTGTCCATGTATTGATTGATCGTAGCCTTGGAAAAAGCCAAACCTATTAATAAAAATAAGACTATGAAAAAATCTAGACGTTATTATTAATAATTATTGCATACATTACCTTCAAAATGAAAAGAGAAACAACTAATATAACGAATCAATTAAAAAATTAAACCTTTTATACTGTACAGATTAGAACGAAAATGCATAAGTGTTTTGTCGCAATAATTTAATTTTTCAATGATAATTTTTGAAGTGCTCTATTATTTTTTATATTTATCTCCATTTATTGCGTATGATAATTGGATATAAAATTCCCCTTATTTTTACCAATTGTTTGTATATGTGTGACGAGAAAGGATGAATTGGAAATCACTTTATTACCCGCAAATTTTAATTTTAACTATTTGACATAGAAAATCATTAATAATAAAAATAACAGGGATAAAAAAGCAATTCAAGGATAAGGCAGTGCCCGGACTGAAATTGGCCGTATGTATGCCGTATGTTTACAGAAACCCAATTTTGCTATAAAAATAATTAAAACAAATGAAAGGAATCTGAACCTACATAATAAACAAATATGTTCTTGATACAAACTACATCAAACAATTTAGTCTAAACTCTAAAGCAAGCTTATTTTAAAGCGCGTTCCGTTTTTGTTAAAAAAATTTTCACGACCCCCTATTTCCCCCTACTCATCACCAAACACTTTGGGAAACATTGCTCTAAAGCAACATAGATATAATTCCCAGTCTTTCACCTGCTACATGTAACAACAAAATAGTATATTACGTAATATGTGTTGTAAATAGCATTTTACGCACTGTATGACCAGTAGAAAACATTTCGAAAAATTTTCCCCTTCATTATTAAAGGGGGCCTGGGAAATTAAATTTAAATTTATGATTAAACTCTGAATTTGTATTTGTAGGCAAAAAACCAAAGAAAGTTTATAAAATATTACTAAAAATGTTCTTATTAATTTAATAAGTATCAGAGATAAAAAATAATGTCCATTGTACCCTATTAATGTGTGCAATTATAAGTATTATAATTAGAGGATTAAAAAAGTTAAAAACTGTTAAGTACGTTTCAAGTAGAGACTTTTGAAACACAAAAGCTAAACCTTCAAAGTAAAATTATAAAATTATTTACTAATCTCTTTCTCGGAACCATTTTGTAGAAAGTACAACATTGATTAAGAACCAACCAGACACTGTTCTATCAGCCGTTACATTTAGATATAAATATAACCTCATTTATTTCTAATGTGAGTGTGAGTTGAGTTTTTTCGGAAAATTTAAACAAATAATTATACTAAAATCAGACAAATATTCAAGAAATAAAAATTTACACAGCAAACAGAAATCCAGAATTTCACATTCAACAATAACTAAGTAATCAACACTTCATATGACAGACTTACGTCGAACTGGTGACTGGTGTAGGCACGTACTAAGAGAATTTAACCCAGAAATGACTACATCGATGAAATTAATCGCATGAGATCGCCACGCCATTGGTAAGATTTACCCGGGAGATTTAATACTAATTATTCTTTAAATTGCAATTTCTCTGGAAACGGGTAATTATATCTTGAGATATTTTTACCTACAAACACTAAATCCCCTTCTTTATCGTTTTTGCATAAATTAATTTAGAATTTCCGACCTAGTGGTAAGAATCATTGCTTTACAACACGGCCATATACAGTGTGCCAAAAAGTCTGGACTTATGACAGGGTACTTAATTTATTTAATTAGATTTTTTGAACAATTTTATTTCGAACAATTTTACAAAATTCTCTCCATTTCACTCGACATATTAAAAATGTAGGTATTCTTTTTTATTTAAGCAAATATGACACCGCTCGAATTATCTCGATCGTTTATTTAAAGCGCACGAATATTTTCAAGCGCTTAGTTAGGATGCTCGAATTATCTCGACCGTTTATTTATAGCGCTCGAATTATCTCGAGCGTTTATTTAAAGCGCTCGAATTACCTCGAGCGTTAATAGATAATTTTAAATGACGAGCGATTACGCGATCACTACCTACTTGCGAATTATTAAATGTTCCGCTTACTTTTACGTATAAACTGTGCGTTATGTTTACAAAATCGTGCGTTTTTTTTACGGTAAACAAATCGCAAGGTTTTGTGTTTACCGTGCGTCATGAGCTATATACTGAGGCTGAGTGTCGTGTGTTTTTACCTGTTTTCTATAGTGGCCGTAGGTAAACATATTTTAAACAATTTGTAATACAAAACGGGAATTTGGCTCTTTCCGTTTTTTGCTGACAGTAGTCAGAAAAGTATGATTGTTAAATAAAAATGTACTTTTATGTTTTGTCCTTTGTTATTTATATTAATTAAATAAAGACCACAGGCAAATACGCCGAATTTCAAGCATTGTTAGAAGAGGATGACGCTTAAACGCTACAAGTCGTGAATCAATTAACTTTGACAGGTTTGAAAGCCATGGGAAAGGTCCAGAAGCTGGCAAAATGGGTTCCACATGAACAATAAAAGACAGCAGGAGAACTGAAACATCACTTGCGAAATGCAGCTCCCCAGATACAAAAAACCATTACTGCGTACAAATGTGACTAGCCAGGAAAAATAGATATATTCTGGTATGGACAATACTTTAAATTTCTTATAACTTTTATACAATGAACCTGTATTTTATATGTATAATACTAGCTATCTGTCACGGCTTCGTAACGGTGTATTAATGAAGAAAATTAGATCTTTAAAAAGGCAATTAGATAATTTCTACCATAATTTATTGCAATGTGACGATTATTAACTAGATTTGCGTTACACGTATGCCGACCGATATTTTGACTCCTCATTGGTGGCATTTTCTTAACAATGAAATACTTAAACCAAGACTAAAGGCGATTGAGTGATAGATAAGTTGATTTTTATTAATACGTTTGTCAAGTTTTTGTCACTAAAAAGTTACTAACGTTGGTACGGTGAATGATGTGAATTACTTAATACTTGATTATAACAAAATATGTTTGCTAGAGATAAATATTAACTAATCATATTATAGTATATTCTTGCGGATATAGGTAGACAGCAACCTTGTTGTCCTGTTTCATATTTAGATACACCAGTTGTAAAGAACTTGTGGAAATTTCACAATAAATCGAAATATTATGCCATGAAACAGGATCATTAACAAGGGTTTAAATAATATTTATTTCATCCTGTCCAGTAAATCTACTTACCCTATACTCATTTGCGGCCGGTAAGTGGAACATTACTGTATCAGATACCGTAATGTGTTGCCTAGCTACCTTGTTTTTGATTTTAGAAACAATGACTTTTTATTTTCGATTTTTGACAAGTTGTCACTTAAAAATATGGAAAATAAAATATTTAAATATACAAACTTACTTCATATATAAAATATCCTAGGAGAACATCTTCCGGTTTCGATTCACAGAACAATTCATATTCTTTTTATATTTTCGGGATGATTTTGAGGGAATTAATTTAGCAGTTGCTTCAGCGGCCTTATTTAAAATATCTGAAACCTCCATAATTTCAAACACCAATATTTATACATATAATAGGCCAGTCATATGTTACATTCGAAATTACAATAATTGCGGTAAACTTGCTCTTTTGGTATGTTGTTTGGGTCCACCTAGATATCCAGATTTGCAGCAGTCTGAAATTTTCGCGCGCTGAGTAGTTGCTGAAAAACACCATTTTTTTTCTCTTTTTTTTAGTTTTGTGCCAAAAAACCGACATTGGAATATTCTGACGACAAAGGTCACTACTAGTTTTTTAAAGTGTACAAAATTCCTGAGAGTTTGAGCCCTAATTCAATTATCTAGGTCTAATAGGTCACATGATACAGGGTTTCCAATATTCAATATTTTCATCAAAATGTTGAAAAATTGGAAATGCCTAATTTTCGACCAAAATATCAAGTATAATAAGGTATCTCAAGGGAAATTAATGGGAGGTGGTTATAGCAAATTTAATTATCTTTATTTAGGACTATAAGCCAGTTTTCCTCCACCTCATTCAATAGCGGTATTGATGGCCTTACACCAGGCATGGTGCTTTTCCTACATGCATTCAGTGGGTGTGATACCACCTCTGCCCTTTTTGGGCAGGGAAAATTGAAATTTTTTCGTTACACCAGGCATGGTGCTTTTCCTACATGCATTCAGTGGGTGTGATACCACCTCTGCCCTTTTTGGGCAGGGAAAATTGAAATTTTTTCGTGTCCTCAAACAAAACCCCGACCTAGTTCACCAGCTGGAAGGGTTCTTGCAGCCAGATTCCCTTCCAGAGGAGATCTAGAGTGCAGGCGAGGCATTTTTAATTGCTCTGTATAGTGGAAATGGCCAAGAAGCTCTCAACACTCTGCGCTATATACTATTTGTGAGGGCCTAGGCCACCTACCCAATACCCGGCTAAATTCCACTCATTCAGGACCTACCACCAGATTCAGGGGTGGTTAGGGGTGCACAAGACCCTAACTGATTGGGGATGGCATCAAACAGACTCGGGTTTGATGCCAACCACGACATCTTTGCCCCCAGCCCCTGAAATACTTCTGAAAAGCCTCTCCTGCCAGTGCAAGAAAGGGTGTACTGGGCCTTGCTCTTGTATAAAGGCTGTGATGAAGTGCTTTATAATGAGCAAATACTGTAAGGGGAGTGAGTGCACGAATGTCCCACCAATCGAGGATGTAGAAGAAGGTGAAGATGACCGCGACGATGCTGTTGAACACGTGTGTGATGAACCCGATGATGCTATTGGATAAAAGTTTGATGTCTCTCCTGAACTTCAAATGGACATCAACCTCCCCAACGACATCAACGAAGGGGGAGACCCTCTCGTCGAAGTTGACATTGATACTCCTGAGCCCTCAAAGAAGACGCGTAGGTTAACTTAAACTTTTTTTTTAAATGATAGTTTTTTAAGAATATTTTTGTATATTGTCTCTCTTTTCTCACTTAAATTTAATTTAGATTAGTATAATTATTTTGTTACTAGATAATAAACACATAGAAAAGAATTCTAGTAATTTTATTATAACACTCGATTTTTAGGTTTCTTTGGTTTATGGTCGTCATTGAAGAAACTATCACACCTACTTCACCTTTCAATAATTTCCCCTGAGATACCTCATTATACCTGATATTTTGGTCGAAAATTAGATATTTCCAATTTTTCAACATTTTGGGGAAAATAGAGAACATTGGGAACCCTGTATCATGTATTGTAATTTCAGCGTTTTTATTTGTACGATATGACTGGCCTATAAGTATTTGACAGCAAATAGCAGTCATACGTAACTTTGAACACCAATGGCTCAATAGCAATTAAGGTAATGCGATGTCTAATTGTAAACTATTTTTTTAAATTTTAATCAACATATAAAGAGAAGATGAAATAAAATATACGATATACGTCTGTTAAGTATTATTACAGTATTCGTATATATTCCGTAAAACAACTTATACGTAATAAGTCACCTGTAAGCTAAAATACTATTACCATTGTCAAAAAAACACGAATTTTTTGTAAAAAAAATAATAAATTGACCCCTTAGAACGACCTTGGTAAAATAATTAATATTAAATGAAAGCAAAAATTAAGTTTTAATTAATATTTAACAATTTAAGTCTTAGATCTTAGAAGTATTTTCGATAATGATAAACTTTTTTATATTGAATATAATTCTATTAAATAGTTTTGATGCAAATTCATTTTTACATGATTCCATTGTTAAACGATTTATGAACTATATATGTGTTTAGTTAAATAGTCCTACTAAAGCCTATTCTCCCACAAGTGTATTATTTTCCTACAATTTATACTAACCCAAATGAATTTACATTTTGGCGGATATTCTAATTTGCAACAACTAATGGGGTGACCGCAACATTGGAATGTTTTTATAATTTAAACGTGTCCCGCATTTGAAGTGAGAACAGTTAAAAGAGGTTTGGACCCTAACAAAATGTTGCTGTAAGTTAGTAAATTACTAAAAAATACGGTTCTCTTAACGACCCGTCAATGGCCAAAGAGTAACAGAGGCTCAGATAATATATTATCAAATAATACACACTTTATAATTTAAATGTAAAATAAGTTTTCTTAGTATTGATGTAAATTCCAGTAATGGATGTACAGGAAGTGACAGCGGCAGCTAAGCGATTAAAAAATCGAAAGGCACCGGGGCCAGATGAAATACCGGCCGAAATAACTAAGTTGGTGGTAGAAGAAACACCGAACCTCATAGCTCATATTTAAGTCCGGAAGATACCCGAAGCAATGGAAGACTGCTAAGTTAGTTTTAATAAAAAAGCCCGGAAAGGAAGAAGATCAGCCGAATGCATATCGCCCCATTTGCCTTCTGGATACATTGGGGAAACTCACAGAGCATGTAATCGCAAATAGGCTAAACAAAGAACTGGAGGAGAAGGGACCCCTCGCAGAAAATCAGTATGGATTTCGAAAAGGGAGGTCTACGGTACAAGCCATTCAGGAAGTAGTGAACAAGGCCAGGGAAGAAATCAGGAAAAAACACAGCAAAAGGGGGTTATGTGCGTTGGTAACAGTGGATGTCAAGAATACGTTTAACTCCGCCTCCTGGACAGAGATTCTCAAGGAATTAAGGAGACGCAATATTAGTAAATACCTACGCGTGCTGATAAAAAGCTACTTCTCCGGCCGGACGATCGTGGACGAGGATGAAACGGTGTACTCTGTAGCAGCGGGAGTCCCCCAGGGATCTGTTCTGGGGCCTTTACTCTGGAATATACTGTATGACGGTATATTACGAATAGAAACATCCCAAAATACCAAACTTGTTGCTTACGCTGATGACTTGGCTATAGTAGTTACTGCCAAAAATGAAGAGGTACTAATAAACGATACAAATCAGGCACTGGAAAGAGTGGGGAGATGGTTAAGAGATCACGACCTGAGTCTTGCACCTGAAAAAACGGAGTCTGTGCTCCTCATAGGCAAAAAAAGGACAAGGATGGAAATAAGCTTTAGGATAGGAAGTCATAGAATAACACCCAAAAGAAATTTAAATTACTTAGGCATAACCTTGGACCGAGGCATGAACTTCAGGGAACATCTTTTGAGGATTGCCTCTAAAGCGACTAGCGCAGCTAATTCTTTAGCGAGAATAATGCCAAGAATGGGTGGAGCCTCGGAATATACAAGAAGGCTGTTAAGCGGAGTCATTAATTCCATTATTCTCTACGCGGCAACAATATGGGGGGCAGCCTGGAAAAGGAATACAACCAAACCCTATTAAAGAGAGTTCAAAGAATAGTCGCGATTAGGATATGCAGGGCATATAAAACAGTCTCTACGGAAGCTAGTTTTGTACTCTCAGGATTAGTCCCAATTGACTTGATAGTGAGGGAAAGAATTGAGATAGAAGAGGGAAGAGAAAAAACGATGGCTAGAAGTAACACGATGAATAAATGGCAGGATCAATGGAACACCTGTGAAAAGGGTGCTTGGACGCGATCGCTTATACCCCTTATAGACCGATGGACAGCAAGGGAACATGGCAACGGCAATTTCTATCTGACTCAGGCTCTCACAGGACACGGTTGTTTTAAGGAGTATCTTTGCAGGATGAGGATAACGGAGGAAAATGAATGTGAGGAATGCCAGCAGATAGATACGGCGGAACATACTTTATTTCAGTGTGAAAGGTGGAGAGAGGGGAGACGGGAGATAGAGAGAACACTTGAAACAACTATAATAAGTGAAAATTTAGTATGAAACAGAAAGAGGTTGAGTTAAGGAGAAGGGAGTAGACTATAGTCACTTGCAACATCAATGCTCGCTCCTCTGAAGGAATGCGGACTAGCGGTACCAGAGGACTAACTCTCAGAGCGAAGGAGGTTTTTTAGTGGGTAAAAATCCCACATATCTTGCCCGGACGTACGGGAAAAAAAAATAATAATAATAATAATAATAATAATTATAATAATAATAATAATAATAATAATAATAATAATCCTTGTTTCTCAAACAAGGCAAAGAAACAAGTTCAGTTTCCAGCTATAGACCAATATCGCTTACTTGCTGCATAAGCAAAATTATTGAAAAAATGGTAAATGAGCGACTTACCTGGTGGCTATATAATAAACATCTAATTAATAATTACCAAACAGGATTTCGTAGGAATCACTCTGCCATCGATCAACTTGTTAAGCTTGAAAATACAATTCAAGACTGCTTTACTGAAAGGAAACATGCCATAGGAGTCTTTTTTGATATCGAGAAGGCGTTTGATATGACTTGGAAACAAGGAATAATACAAACACTGCATCGCTGGGGATTGAGGGGACACATGCTTGAATTCATACAAGGGTTTCTTTCTGAGCGCCAATTTCAAGTTCGAGTAGGTACATCATTATCAGAGATAAAATCACAAACTAATGGAATACCACAAGGGTCCGTACTACTCAGTACGAGTCTTTTCACAATAGCAATTAATGGAATAGCAGATGAAATAACAAGAAACACGGAGGCGTCACTATTTGTCGATGATCTAGCTCTGATTAGAACTGGCGTCAACATTGAAGAAATTGGAGATGCAATCCAGAAAGATATAGATACAGTTATCAAATGTGCTCAAAGTAGATGTTTTAAACACTCAGCTCATAAAACTAACTGTATACATTTCTGCAGACTACGTAAGTACCACACATTACCTGTGCTTAAAATACACTTTATAATTTAAATGTAAAATAAGTTTTCTTAGTATTGATCTAATATTCCGAAGTATATGAATTTTATTAAACAGTCACTGTATATAGAATCTGTCTCAATATGCGACAATATTTTTTTCTTGCCCCAAAGCATAATGTTAAAACTGAAAATCTAAATACTCTTTCGAAGTTATTCGAATCAAATTAAAATAATTATTATTTTTAGTTCACGTTTCTTTTTAAACCACAAACAGCCAAGACACTTGTATACAGGGTGTTTCATAAGGAATGGTCAATATTTTAATCATAGGTTCAGGACCTACAAATATTAATATTTTACTAAATAACTCTGGGTCAAATGTCATCTACTACTAAGATACAGGGTGTTGAAGATATAATTTATTTTTCATTTTTTTGCGATAATTTCTTTATTATTTAATATATTGACTTGAAATCTGGTACGGTTATATTTTTATGTTATCAATTTTGAGATTAGATAAATAGGGCGCCAGTCTCTACTGGGTGAAGAAAAGTATCAATTTTTTTTATTCTTCGCCTTTTTTGAATTTTTTTCAACCCTTTATGATACGCCCTGTAAATTTGAACAAAAAAGATACTTGTTTTAATAGCATAAATTCAGCTCATTTCGAGATATTTGCATTTAAAATATTCTAGCCACAGTATCTATTTAATTTACTTTTAACATATTTCAACATAGTAGGCTTTGAAACGAAAGTTAAAATATACAGCTGTCAAATAACACTGGTGAACATTTCATCTAGGCTTGTACACAGGCATCGGAGATGGTATCCTAGGGTTTTCGGGGTCGCTGATTACGATGAGCTGGTCGGTTAGGCGCCATCAGGTCAAGTTCAAGGTCATTTCAAGGTCAAATCCAGGAATAACCTCAACAAAATCTGAAAAAATTCATACACATGTTTTTTTGGTTTCTGATTTCGAATCCGTTATTTGTTTACCCCTTGTTAGAATTCTAGAGGTCACTTGAGGTTATTTTAGATAAAACAGTCAAGGGCTGAATCTTAATTCGAGGTCAGTTGAGCTTCATCAGGTCAGGTTCAAGGTTATTTGAAGGTCATATGATAGATAACCAAAGAAAAACTTGAAAAAGTATTTGATTGAGAATAGAATTCAGATTTAAGTCTGGGGCTTCAATTGCTTATGTTCATATTAAAAAATACCAAGAAATTAACATTTGACCTTCAAATGACCTTGAACCTGACCTGATGGCGCCTAACCGACCCGCTCATCGTAATCAGCGACCCCGAAAACCCTATGATACCATATCCGATGCCCGTGTACAAGCCTAGATAAAATGTTGACCAGTGTAATTAATTGTTAGATGTAATTTAATGACTGCAGTGTTAATTTTGTTCACTAAATTCCATCTAAGTACGTAATGAAAATACCACGACACAACTAGTCTAGTGTCCCCCCGAATCCAATTTCGAAAAACCGTTTCAGAATTGGACGCTCTCCTCAAAAGTTATTAACAATTTTAGATTAACAAATGAGCTGTATAGGCCGCTCAATTCAGGTCATTTTTTGCAACTTCATATTTTTGGGGGTATTTTGACCCCTTGAACACGATCCCGTTGTCAGATTCGCTCAGCGACCGTCCTATCAATTGTTATTAACAAAGACGAAAAGTTCTTCTGGTTCGGAAACCATTCTTTGATAGAAAGATGGGAAAAACGAGCTTCAATAACGACCTTCGATACTTTTATTATCAAGGTAATTCGTTTTATTCTGAAAATAAATGCTTATAATCCAGTAAATTAACGCCTCAAACCTGGGCATCAGGTCTGTCCGGCAATTTTTTTTTAAATTGCAGTTATTCATAGGTACGTTTACTTCCGAAAATCTCAGGTACGTGGAATTTATGGAAAGGTGGAAAAATGGCTCTAGAGTTCCCGAAAATCCGTTTTTCGACGATATCTGCCGAAATATGACCCATAGAGCATTTTTGTTTATACAAAAAATGAAGAGCAGTTCATTACCTACAAAAGTTATCCCTATGTTTTTTTGCTACACTTATATTTTTTTGCAAAAACGGCGTTTCAAAAATTTGCAATTTTGGGAATCTGAAAATTCGCAAAATTATTGTGGTAAAAACGGAAAATTTGAATACCCTCCCAAAACTTAAATATCCTCCCGATTAATAAATTTATTGTAAAAAAATCCAATTTGAGAAAGTTTGAAGGCAGTTCTTTCTCGTGCATTTAATAAAATACTTGATATACAGGGTGAGTCATAACTATAGGGACAGAGGTTAAGTGCAGGTTATTTGGACCAAAATATGGCGATATGACTAAACATACCTTAATAAAATATTGCTGTGGAATAAGATACAGGGCGTTAAAGTTGAAATTTCTTTTTCTTTTTTTTCTGATAATGTCCCTGTATATTTATTAATTGTTATCAAAATCGGCACAGCGGCATAACTTTGGACAAGGAATATTATGTTATGTATTATTTCACATTTTGTTATAGGGGGAGCCACGTGAATGATTCCTGATGATGAAATTAAGTGGTATCTTTTTTTGACGAAACTTTTTAGTGATTTTGATTTCTACATAATATTAGCACTCTTGTTTATATACGATAATTTCACCCGTTTTAGAGAAAAACGGAATTGAACAGGTAATTTTATAATGTTTTCTTTGATATCATTTATTACAAGAATTAGAAAAGGCATAGAGGTCGGAGGAGGTCACATAGAACATTTAATTTAAGTTTGCTCTTTTTATGTTAAACTATTTTTAATTCTGCTTTATAAACTATTGAAATAGATGCCTTATGTCATAAGTTTTTTATTGTCTGTTGTTTGAAATCTCCTTCTCAGAACTGTCCAATTGCGTTTTTCTCGAAAACGGGTGAAATTATCGTGTTTAAACAAGATTATCAATATTACGTAGAAATAATGTTTACGTCATATTTTCTAATCAAAATCACTAAAAAGTTTCGTCAAAAAAAGATGCCACTTAATTTCATCATCATTTCATGTGGCGCACCCTATAACAAAATGTGAAATAATACATAAAATAATATTCCTTCTCCAAAGTTATGCCTCTGTGCCGATTTTGATAACAATTGATAAATGTACAGGGACATCATCAGAAAAAAACGAAACGCCCTGTATCTTATTCCTCAGCAATATTTTATTAAGGTATATTTGGTCCTATCGCCATATTTTGATCCAAGTAACCTGCCCTTAACTTCTGTCCCAATAGTTATGACTCACCCTGTATATACTATACAGGGTGTATCATAAGGAATGGTCAATATTTTAATTACAAGTTCAGGACCTCGAAATATTCATATTTTATTAAATTACTCTGGGTCAAATGTTATCTACTACTAAGATACAGGGTGTTGAAGATACAATTTATTTTTCGTTTTTTTGCTGCAAGTTCTTTATTATTTGATATATTGACTTGAAATTTGATATGGTTATATTTTTAAGATAATAAATCATTAGAGTGTTATCATTTTTGAGATTAGATAAAGAGGGCGCCACCTACACTCTACTAGATGAAGAAATGCATCAATTTTTTTATTCCTGATAAATTTGAACAAAAAAGGTATACTTGTTTTAATAGCATAAATTCGGCTCATTTCGATATATTCGAATTTAAAATATTCTAGTCACAGTATCTATTTAATTTACTTTAACATATTTCAACATAGTAGGCTTTGAAACTAAACTGAAAATGTAGAGCTGTCAAAAAAACAAAAAATAAATTGTATCTTCAACACCCTGTATCTTAGTAGTAGTAACATTTGACCCAGAGTTATTTAGTAAAATATTAATATTTCGAGGTCCGGAACCTATCATTAAAATATTGACCATTCCTTATGATACCCCCTGTATACTGATGAAAAGGTCAGAATGTGATTTTTTACTTAGTACAATTCCTAACCCTAATAATTTTCTCAATTTTCCGGAAAACGAAAAAATATGAAAAAAAAAATGCCATCGACAAGGGGTCCTTGATTCCCGATAGACCCGAGCATTTTCGAAAACTCCGGAAATCCAGAAAAAAACGCCTTAAAAAAACATGTTGTTTATGAAAATACACGAAAATAATTTTTTCGCCTACCATGTCTGAAAATGAATCATATCAACCCTAAAAATCAGACCGAAAGTAATATTTCCGGCCCTTGGGCCGCAAAAATCAAAAAGAACACGATATTCACTATCAACTCACCTTTGACTTTGACATTTCACATACATTTTCATTAAACGTCAGTGTAAAATCAAGAGAATTAAACTTTAAAATAAAAATACGTTCTGATTCTGAATAATTGTGATTATGTGAATTAGTGAAAATGAATAGTAATTCAGGCGGTGATGAAGAATTTACGAATACTCCACCAGACTTGCAAGAAGAAGGTAGTAATCTTTCTCTAAATTTGTTACTTAACAAGACAACGCGCAATGGTACGAAAAGTAATATATAATAAATAAATTGGTACATATTTATTAATTAAGTTGCTCATTAAATTCTGTCTATATTTATAAAATTAAAGATTTTTGTTATATTTTCGTACTTTTTTGTTTTTTTTTTGGGTAGGCGAAAAACAGTTGTGTGTCACACATGCAGAAAACGCTTTAGCAGCCCTTAGCTATTAGCTGCCCTCGCTTCGCTTCGCTCGCTCATGCAGCTAATAGCCTCGGGCTGCTAAAGCTCATTTTCTGCCCTTGTGACACACTATACTATATTGAGTCTTTCTGAATATATTTAACAGCTTGCAAAGCCCCATTATCCAAAAGGATTCGGTGAAATTAGTCTTTATAAAAAAAATATGAATAAATTTATAGGAGGGTCAAAATATCGAGAAAAAACAAACTTTGACCCGGTTTTTTAATAATCCAGAGAAAAAGATAAAAGGAAAAGTAACATGATATTATAGCTACAGGTTCCTTCTTTCATCTTAACTTTGAAAAATTTGTAATCCGCTTGGGAGTGTCATTCCTTTAGAGCGTGTTCTTTAATGGGGGTGCGTTTTGGAGCCGGTTATGTCGAAAAGTATCAAATTTTTGGCAAAAATGATAAGGATCATTTTTGTAAGTAATGAACTGATTTTCATTTTCGTCCAAACAGAAATTCTCTAAGTGTCATATTTTCGGAAATATCGGCGAAAATAGGCGAAAAAAACCACATTTTTGAGTCCAATGGGCCATTTTCTATAAAAAAAATCGTTTATTGGACTATTAAATGTTTACTAAAAAATCAACCGAAATACCTGTTACCTATCTTTTCGCTTATTCGTATATTCATCATTGTCTAGTGATAGTTTTCCTAATTTGTATCTTATTCCCATTTTTAGCAGTGATTCCATAGGTTTGTTTCTTCTGTAAATTGTTTGAATTCAACAAATGGCATTTCTGTTTTTATTTTTTATTCTTGAGTTCTTTTTATTAGTTGTTTCAATATTTTTATTACAGTAAGTTTTAAGTTTTGATTTAATTATATTAGCAATTTAGCCTGATACTGATTTTAAACTTAACTGAAGAGAAAGTGCGAAAATTTAAATAATTTACATGGACCCAAAAATTCTTCTACATACTTAACACTGACAGACTAATTCACTAAGTACCCGTTTGATTAAAAATAAAACGCTTTGACTTATTCTACCAAAAAAACAAGAGAAAATGTTTATATATTATTGTAGTTTAATTAAAAGGCAAAAAAACTTTACAGTTCGGGATAAGAAGCATCTTTGGCTATTCCACATTGGTTTTTACCACGTACTAATCTTATGTATCCATCTTCTCCCCAGCTAGTACCCCATGAGTTTCTAATAATCCAGTAGTTTTTGTTGTTTTCAGTACCGTAACCAACTGCGAGTACTCCATGGTTAAGAGTCAGTCCCAAACATAAAAAGTGATCGAAAACTCCTGAACGGTAAAGTTGCCACTCGGCATTGGCATTTACTGCAACTGAGATTGGGCCTTCAGTGCCTAAAAATTAAAACAAAAAATGTGAATAAAATTAATTATAATATTTAATAAGTTTTTTTAATACTAAATAACTATTAAATTGGGAAATTGGAACATTTGGTTTATCAACTAAGTTGAAACACTATCGTCGACCACTCAACCAAAACACAATTTTAACACACTCTACACGCGTGTCGCCAACTATGTTGGCATCATCAGGAGTTGATAGACTAGTCTATCATCGACTATCAACATTTTGGTTGAGTGGTCGACGATAGTGTTTCAACTTACTAAATAACTATGATATTATTAACTTAAAAATAAAAATGATATGTTTGATACCTTCAGTTAGGTGGCAGATAAAGTACAGTTAGAATAAGATTTGCGTGTAGATTGGTTTATTTAATTGTTCCTTAATCCGGCAGAAGTGAGAAACTATATACCAGTTCGGCTTACCGCGTTTGCAAGTATACCATTAAAGCAAACAGGGCATTTAAAAAAATCAGCAATATATTAGATGTACAACTTTACTTTTTTCACTTTTGTCAACGCGGGATACGTTCGCTACCCGAAAGATGGTGAAAAATAGCGGCCAATGATGAACAATACTTTGAATCATAAATTTCAGAAAGAAAACGGCGGAAGTAAAGTTGTACGCCTAATATTAAATCAAATTCCTAAACGAAAGTCATATTGCATATATTTATGCAACAGGTATGTAGTAACAACCGAAGAAATTGTCAGTTAATGGATTAACAAGCTTGTACTGCCATAAAGAAAGTAATAAAACTTACCAACAGCTGCTTGAAGAGCTTTTTCGGATTGGTCTACATTTTTATAACCGGAAATTGATTTCAGAACCTTGGTGCCACTTTTACATTGGCCATCTTCGCCCGTATAACTGTAGCTTTCTTCCGAGCTAAGACCATTCTTTTCTACGTATTCAAATGCCAATCCCATATCACCTCCATTGCAACCAGCATTTTCTGTGGAGCAATCAACTAATTCTTGTTCACTAAGAGCGGCGTTTTTGTTTTGTTTGATTGATAATTGACCTTCCAAAGCTCCAGTCTACAATAAAATTTTAGCGGTCAAATTATTATGTCCCAAAAATATTGTCACGAGGTCCGTTTTTGGTCTACGTGTCGCTGCTACGTATCCAGGGCGAAATGCCTTTTCGACCTTTACGAAGTTATGGGGATCTCTCCCTGAACACTTAGCAGTTATTACTCTTTAGTACCACCACTCACTCTGAGAAATAAAACTAGAAGTACAAAACAAATACAACTTTATTGGGTCACCCTTCAGATAAATATAAATTAATAAATGACAAAATGCTAAAAATTATCTCTTACCTAAGCATGTCGGGTAAAGGGCTGGTCACGCTTCTCCCAATTTGCCCTATCGTGCTGAAGGTTCTCGTTCCCAAACCAGGACCGTAACTCGCGGACTATTACTTCTTACTTTATGTATGTAGCCGAATTTCCTTCTGGCGGTCACCTTTTCGGTAGGAGACCCCCTTCGTAGCCAAGGACCGACTAACCGACTACCTGACTACCGACTACCCGACTACCGACTCCCTGACTCCCGACTACCTGACTACCGACTAACTCCTCTCTTTTTCCTTGGAACGTTTTTAAAACCAAAGATAGCTGAATGTGCAGAATCATTATTTTGGTAAAATCGCTCTACTTTTCTGTCTAGGTTAGGCTCGTGCTTGAGCCACCCAACTTGACTTTCGTGATTCTGCACATCAGCGAAATTTAGCGGCGCGACCTGGTTTGGTTAGATGTTTGGGTTTTCGATTAATTATATAAATAAACTTGTATTAATATAGTTTTGATAAATAAACTGTTCTAAGAAGATTTTGACTTTTCGTAAATATTTTAACTATATTTGGGATGCGTGACAATATCCTGCTTAAAATAAACTAAAAATAAATTAAACGGAATTTAATACAAGTTATCAAAATCAGTACCACACAAACCTTTGAAAAATCAAAGACACCTCCGAGACACCGAGTCTGAAAACCAAACAACTCCTCCTAGGACAAACGCCCCTACACATTCTAAAAAATGGTTGTGAAAAAACTTGATAAGTATGGTATTTTTCACAAAATATACTATGTGACCTACATTTTACATTATATATGAGTACATTGTAAAATTATCCACAGAATAATGTATGTGAAAAATATCGTCAATGTGAAAATATATTGTGAAAATTACTGGTTTACAGAATTCATTCTGTGAATGAAATTACACAGGTTTAATTATGTGAATACCCCTCCACCTGGACTCTGCACTATTGGGTTTTTATTTTTAGAACTTGGTGTCTCAGAGTTAGGCAAAGTAGTTGAGTTTTCTCCCTAACCTAAGCAGTTTTGTGGTGTATGTCGACCAGAAAATGAAGTTAAGTACCTACTTATTCTTTTAATATTATATTTGCATGTAAAATATATAGTTTTTTTTTCCAGAATATAGTTGCCTTAGAAAGAGGAGAACTACCTCTTACTCCAACAATTGTTGAAGTGAGTAGTCAATTGTATGAAATTGTAGTACTAGTATCCACAACAATTGTTGTATCACTAATGCTGTCAATATTTTCTAGGTCAGAAACCAGCTACGACATTTTATTTTGTATATCTGGAAAAGACAAATATAATAATAAACTCCCTTCAATTCACCTCCTTACGAGTGTACCCCAGAAGCTCTGCAGCTTGTAAGGGGGAGGGATGGCTATTATTATTATTTACCGTGGCGCTCTGGGGCGACTTACTGATGATTGATGGCGCATTTGCTTTATAGTTGCGGGAAAACCCAGAAAAACCTCACAACACCATCATGATACCATAAATAATAATGGATACGAAAATTTCTTGATTTTGAATACAAAATACCTTACGGATTTATCCACAATCCAATTTTTTTCAGTCAAATGATTTTGTAAAGTTTTATTATGCATAATTTGATTTCAAATAGTTTTGCACAGTATCTGTACAAACCAAAAAGATATTTAGTTTTTTAAACTCATAGATAAATATACTTATTCTGAATAAAATTACGTTTCTTTATATCATATTTGAATGTCACACCAAACAATTATCAAGTAAATTTACGGACTAATGAAGAAATCACAGTAATCATTTCGTAAGATTACACAATAAATCTAGTATTTTTACAGAATTCATAAGTTAATAGGATTTGTACATAAATATCTGAATTTTCACTTGATTTTACGTTGGTTACAAATGACCAACGTAATATTATGTGATTTTCCATAATCTTTTTTATCAATGCAGATATTGGATTACGTTAACAGTAAAATTTAAAACTACATATTATTACATATAATTCATGAAAACATCCTCATTGTAAACAGATAATTATTGCCCCATCGACAGATTTATAGCTGAATGAATAAGGTATGTGCCAGTAGATATTTAAACTTTTATTATAATTTTTTTTTTTAATTATTATAAATTTATTTAATTGTTTAAGCATAATAGTATTTGTATAAGGTTAAGTGGAAGAACAGTTTATTGAATTTTCATTCAAATAAACTGAACTTCGCCTTTTATTTTTCTAAGCAATCCTCTTGTAATGCTGTTAATGTAAAAAAATTTTGTTTTTTGTTAGAAAAATAATAAAGTCGTTTATTATTATTATTATTATTATTATTATTATATATCCATTAGTTTTCTGCTTTTTCTGCATTTCTGATTCTGAAAATGACTTGGACCTCTAACCATATAATCAGATTGTTGAAATAATAACATAATACTAAGAATAATGGCCTGAAATTATTTGGAGTTAATCCGCGGAGAAAGTCCCAAGAATGCTATGAATTAAGCTAAATGTGCCAGGATTAACATGAAAAGAATTATAATTGTTAATAACACAAAATTTATTAGGACTTTTAACCAAAAGTAGATTTAGAATTTAGATGAAGAAGGAACCATTCGCAGTAACGAAATTTTACAATTTTATGACATAAAGGAATATAAAACTTTTTAAAATAATTTTTAGAGCACCACTCGAATTACACGTCTTCAAGGAAACATACAATTATTGTAAAATTTGACTAAATTTTTAATTCGGCATACTAAGACCGGTTTCTGCCTTTCGGCTTCGTCAGTTAGGCTTTCGAATCCAATAAATCATATTCCAAACATGCATACAAATTTGCTATCACCTATCAACCAAACTAATAAATGAAGCCTACAAGTGAGTTTTGATAACTTTACAAACCAAAAGTTGCATTGGGGCTTGCAAACCGATTTCTGGTCAAGATGTCACTCTCTTCTTCGTACCCCTTTAAGGGAAATATACAAAGTAAGTGGGACATATTGAGTAGAATCGATCAAAAAATCAAAAACCTCCAATGCAAATTGGAAAGGACCCCGCACCATTTAAATGTAAAAAACGTCCCAGTCAAATTGGCTGAAAATTTCGTGAAAAATTCTTCAAACCTTTCTGATTAAGGAATATGCTATATACTATGACTCAATTTTTTGTTATAGAGAGAGAGAGAGAGAGAATATGCTTTATTGTCATAGAAAAATTACAAAAATTTTATAGACAAAGCGAAATTAATCATAATAAAAATAAAAATAAATTACTAGATAAAACAAAACACAAACAAAATAACAATAACAACTGCATTGGATATGCAATATCCGTCACTATAAATTATTGTTCAAATTAAAATTTTCAAATTAACTTAATTTAATTATTGCTCCTATATGCTGCAACCCAAAAGTCTAAGGCACGTTATAAAATTCTGCCACTGTGTAAAATGGTCTTTCTTGAAGAAAAGCCCTAGTGGATCTTCTGAACTTATCATAAGAATTTATAGATTTTAGCTGTATCGGGAGATTATTATACAATTTTTTTGCATTGTAGGTAATACAATTTTTTATTAGGTCAGAGGTGGGAATAGGTAAGTAAACATCAGTATCTAAATTTCTTGTAGGATATCTACGAGTTGGTCTTTCCGATAAGTTTTGAATGTGTTTGCGAACTAAGCAGACGGATTCAAAGATAAATAGAGCAGGAAGGGTTAGAATTTTGAAATTTTTAAAGTAATTTTCACAGTGTGTCCTACCACTTAAACCAAATACATAACGAATTGCTCTTTTTTGTAATTTGAAAATAGATTCGAAGTGGTATAAGCTACAAGAACCCCAGAACGGTAAACCATAGCGAAGGTGAGATTCGAATAAGGAAAAGTAGGTCATTAATGCAGTAGTAGGGGTCAGCTCTTTAGAAACAGTTTTAATGGCAAAACATGCAGAAGATAATTTTTTTGCCAAGGTATCAATATGAGTGGACCATTTCAGGAATTCGTCTATATAAAGACCTAAAAACTTAATTGAGTTCACCGTTAGAATCGGATTATTGCTTAGAGTTATAGGCTGTAAAGTACCTCTGTAAGACATTGCTACGGTTTTACTGGTGTTGAAACAAAGCCCATTCGAGTCAGACCAAGACTTGATAGTAACTAGGTCTTTGTTTATGCTAGATTGTAATGTCTGTATATCAGAACTACTCCAGGTTACACTCGTGTCATCGGCAAATAAAGTAATGCTTCCACTTATTTTTAAGTCTGTGATATCGTTGATGAATAATAAAAATAAAATTGGACCTAACACTGAACCTTGCTAATTGGCAGATTTGAAGAATCAGCACCATTAGCACGTACCTGCTGATTTCTATTTTCTAAGTAAGTTTTAAACCATTGCAAAGGAGAACCCCGTACGCCATAAATTTGTAGTTTCTTAATTAAGATTTCATGATTAACACAATCAAAGGCCTTTGCAAAGTCACAAAATACTGAAGTTGTGAAAAGTTTATCATTAAGTGATGTATATATTTCATTAAGAACGGAAAACATTGCGTCGTCACTAGTGCATTTTTTAGGAAGGAAACCATATTGATGAGGTGTTATGATGTTTTGTTTGAAAAGAAAGGGCAGTAGGCGATTTTTCATTAGCCTTTCTATTATCTTCGATAAGGTAGGTAATAGAGCAATAGGTCTATAGTTACAAGTTTCGGTTTTGTCGCCGCCTTTATGAAGTGGGATTATTATAGCTGTTTTTAGACAGCTCGGAAAGATACCATTAGAATCCTTGGAAAATGGGTAAAAATACAAATCCCTAATTTTCAATTTTTCAACTTTAACATATGAAATTGGGGACTCAGAAATCCATTCTGATATTAAAATCCGACGATTGGCCACAGTTTTTGAAAATATCACAAAACAAGTATACAGGGTCCGGTAAACCTCCGGCATAAATAAAACTTACAGATTTATTTGAAAGGTATCTATTAATGGTGGTTAAAAGCAAACATTTTAAAATTATTTTCATGTGTACAGGGTGGTCCATTGGTAAACTGGGCAAATGACTTAATTTTTTTTCAAATGGAATGCCATACTTATTTTTACATTTTTATAATTGCCATAGTTAGTACTAAACATCCCCAAATTTTTTTTGTAAAACTTTTTTAGATTTAATGCTAAAACTTTAAAATTATCAATGAGCAATATTTTTTAGACTCTGTTTGAAATTTTTATTTTGTACAGGGTGAATTAAAATAACATTGAATTAAATTCATCAATGGATATTGAATTTTATCCCCTTCAACGTTGCCATTTACATATTTTTCGTCGTTTAAAAGTTATTTAGAAAAAACACATTTTTGATCAAAATCTAAGTAGGAATGTGTAAATTCAAATATTTTTGGGAAAAATGTTGTTTTCTCCGAGATGGCTGAAAGTTTTACAAAAACATTTTAATTGTGTATAGTACTATAGTTTAGAGAAGAAAGGAGTGCAGTAATTTAATTTGTAGACGTAGTACAGGTTTAAAAGGTAGAAATTTTATTTTTATCTCATCCTTCAATGCTTATTTGTAGTTAAAATGAAAATTTTAATACATTTGATTGGCCTAAGAAAAGATTTCGTTTGATTTAATCATGTTTCCATGTTTTTAACTGTAATGAGTCTGTTCTTTTGACAGATGAGCCAAACTTTATTTATTCATAGCCGAATCAATTAAAAGACATACGATATATGTCTTTTAATTGATTCGGAATTTTGTATTAATAGGTATTTCAAAATTGCTTCATTTTAAAAATATTATCAGTCCTCCTAAATCCTTGAAAGCAGAATTACTCGTAATATCAAAGCAACATAAAAACAAATTAAAAAAATATATTATAGATGAGATGGCCCGAGAAAATGGAATTGAAATTCTCAGATTGCCTCCTTACCATGCAGAGTTAAATGCCATTGAACTAACCTGGTCACAATTACCTAAAAGGTTATGTTTCTCAAAACAATACAACATTTAAATTAACTGATGCGCGAAATTTGTTTTTGAAGGCAGTTTGAGATGTAAATGGAGAACATTTGAGAAAAGTGGAAAATTCATTTTGGAAAGTGGATATAGCAATGGAAAACTTAATAGACCTTATAATAATAAACCTCAGAAAAGACAATGATAATGATACCAGTAGTTATAGTGAAGACAGTGACTTTTAAAGGTAGTTCTTGAACATTTAAATTTTTTTAATCTTTGATTTTAGGTACTGAAGTGTTTTAATGCCATAAGATTAAAAAATTTTAATCCCATTAGCAACATATAATCCTTCGTGTTATTTATTGGTTTATTTTGCAAAGTACGTATGGAATGTGACGTTATCTCCCCACTTTTACTGCACTCCTCTTTTATTAAGAGTATAACTATGGCGGTTCTAAAAATGTAAAAATAAGTCTAGCATTCCATTTGAAAAAATTAAGTAATTTGCCCAGTTTACTAATGGACCACCCTGTATAAATGAAAATAATTTTAACCACCATTAATAGATACCTTTCAAATAAATCTGTAAGTTCTATACTTAGATTAAAGAGACCAGAGATGGAACATTGTCCTTTGCGCATGTTGTCTATTTCGGCATGAATTCACCCACCAATAGGTTCAAGGTTTGTCAGACTAGACCCGAACAGCACCAGGCCACGTACCATTTTCATTTCCAGGATCGTATTCTAGTGCATTATGTGAGTCGGAAAAAACCTCGAAAAAAACAAATATTTTAAGCGAGCAACCAAACCCCCCCGTTTTCGAGGATGCTGAACACGATGACGGTGTTTAAAATTCTTTTGGGGGCTGGCCAACCCCCCAAACGGCCAAAAGCCCCCTAAAAATGGTGGGAATTGCGTATTACGGATATTTCATCGGTAAAATATTCCATACCTCCCGTTTTCGAGGATGCTGAATACGATGGCGTTATATAAAATTATTTTTGACTTAACCCAACCCCTCAAACGCCCAAAAACCACCCCCAAAATGGGGAAATCGTGGACACCGGTAAAATTTATCTTCCCCCTCGGTTTCGAGGATGTTGAACGCGATGGCGGTATCCAAAATTAGCTCCACCCCTCAAACGGCCAAAAATCACCCCAAAATGGTGGAATCGCAGATTCCGCGTCTTCTGCCGGCAGAATATATCTTCCCCCCCGTTTTCGAGGTTGCTGAACACGATGGCGGTATTTAAAATTATTTTCGACTTAGTCCGACCCACCAAACGGCAAAAAATCACCCACTGCCGTGTGATTTTTTTTTTGTTGTAAAAGAAACACCGCGTCATCTCCCGTTTTTGAGGATGTTGAGGACAATGGTGATGTTATATATATATATATATATATATATATATATATATATATATATATATATATATATATATATGTAACCCTACGCTCCGGCACCAAAAACGACCTTATATAGACGTTGTGGCACCATATAAAACGTTGTGGCACCAATTTTTGGTGCCACAACGTTTTAAGTCATTTTTGGTATCTTGAGCACCCCAGGATGCCCCACAGCAATTTTCAGGAAGGTGCCACTTGGACCATTTATATGTAAAAACCCGATTTTAGTTAATCCGTATACTCCCCAGGGGTCACCCCGACTCGTCTATAGCATACGCTACGTACAAGCACCAGGACGCGACCGAAGCGTTGTGGCACCATGAACGAAAGTACGTTCAAGCACCTTTTAGTCGTGTTTTGTAAATGCGATGTAAAAATATACAACTTGATATTTGCGGTGTAAGCTTAAGAGGTAAATCTTGCTTTTGGATTGCGATTCATGCTTTAATAGGTAGAATTATAATTTTTCATAAATTATTTTATTAAAAATAATATAAATAATAACATTTGGGAATTATCAAGAATCACCAAAAAATTTTCTCCACGGCCACTACTGAATGTAGTTATTCTGAAACCACTTATGATAACAGAAAAGAAACATTCTCGCTCTTGAGATTGAAAGAAAATTCTGAAACATTTGTCTCTTATGTATTTTATACGTACTTCATTCTATCACTAGAGATACTCTTTATTCCATACTTGTTTAAAAAAATAAGGTTTGCCATGAATGTCGAACTAGTTGACGTGGTCTTAATATTGGTTTGTAGAAACTTTTAATTTATTAAAAAGGAGAAGAAAATTAAACGATTCAGATGTAGAATTTCTTAGTTAATTAATTTGTGTTTTTACAAAATTTCGATAGAACGCCAATTCATTTCTCAAGAGTAATTTTTAAATTTACACTTACATTTTACACTTTACATTTTTACATTTACACTTCACATTTTTACATTTAAATAATTAAAATTAGATTTTAATTTTAAATTATAATAACGGTATCCATAAATAATCAATTATTTTAATAACAACCTCCGAGGCGAATACTTCTTTTCAAAATAAAATTGAAATAATATATGGTGCCAAAAGGATATATATTTCAAGTTATTATATTATATAAACTTTGCGGCACCACGCAGGAAGGAACGTTCAGGCACCATTTAGAAGCGTTTTGTGAATTCCATGTAAAAACTAAAAAATTGTTGAAAAATCTTTACAAAAACTTGTTGGGTATTTTAACGGATTGCGGTGCAAGCTCTTTAATTAAAAATTATATAGATAATAACATTTGGGCATTAAAAACCCCTGTTTTATCAAGAACCACTAAAAAAAATCTTAATTTTACGAGAAAGTTATTCGTTATAAAAAAATCATGTTTGTCAAAAAAAATAAGATTCGTATATCACAATTTCAAGTTACATGTAGAAAATTAAGAAAATGTGTAAGAATATTATAAAGTAACTAAGATTATTTAGTATTTTACTCAAAATGTTTATATAAGTAAGTTGTTGTCCAAACTACAAATTTTTACATCAAAAATCCTCAAATGGAACCTTTACTTATATCAATATCTACGGAATCTCTAAAATTTTATTTTTTTGCAAAGAAAGCAATAACAAAATGAAATAATATAAAAATTGTTCACTTATACTTAGAATATATTAAATAGTGCAATTTTGTTTAAACAATATGGCTCATTTTAAAATATTAACAATTGTGCAATTTGTGTCAATTAATAAATAATTTCGATAATTTTTCTCATTTAATTAATTTCTTAGTACATTTGTGTTTTTACAAATGAACTAAAATTTGGATTTGCCAATCTTATTTGTCAATAAGACTAATTTTTATGTTTTAAAAATTGAATTTAATTTTTAATTTGAAAATTTATATTTATATTTTATTTTAAATGATGCATACAATTTTTTCAATTCCTAAACATTTTGTGAATAATAATAAGTAATGGTAGTTTTCTATTGATACATTTTTACTTTTTAACACACCGTACAGGTATTCTAAGATTTGGATATTCTGATCTTATTTTATTTAAGATTTTTCTAAAGAATAAACTAAAATAATATTTTTTCCACTTTTCGATCCATTTGTGGATATACTGTATATTCTAACCTAGAGCATTTTTAGAATACGCGATTTTGGCAAAAATTACAAGACTTCAAATTAAAATTACTTAATAGAAATTATTAATTAAAAAGACAGATTCAACAGTTTACGAACGTTTAATAGTATTTTTTATTAATTAAAAGTCTCATTATAAAATTGAAATAAATATCAAAATATGCATTGCCAGAGAAGGATATTGACCAACAGCTCGCACAAAATGTGATCTCGATGAAACTTGGCATTTAAGTACTTGAATGGGTGTAGAAAACGATAAAAAAATCTTTGCTGCTCTAAAGTATATGCTAACTTCACAATTTCGAAAATAAAATCGAAAACTTGGTTTTTCTTATATCTGGAAAAAAAATAAAAATTTCGAAAAACTAATAGCACCAAAAGAGCGGAAAATTGTACTAAAAATTATATTTAAAGTTAAAAAGTTAAAGTTAGTTAAAAAAAAATTGTATTACTGTAAAAAATTATTAAAAATAAGAAAGCAAATTCGAAAATTCGACGCGCGCCGAGCCGTTGAATTCAAAAATTCAGGCGAGACGTTCGGAAAAACTAAAGTATCTTTGTGTAAATTGTAAGCAAAAAAACAAAAATGGAAGCATTTTAAAGAGGAGACTCTAAGCTTTCTCAGGAATCCATTAATTTTTAATTTTTTTTTTTGTTTTCTCATAGAAAATTTGATCGGACGAATTTCTAAAATTCTCACTGCTTTTTATAAAAGTGAAGATATCTATTAATAGAGGCATAACAAAAAAAAATCCTTGTAGATTTATCATTATTATACTTTTACTTTTGATTTAAATATAATTAAAATGATGAACATTATCTGGGTTTAGTAAAACTTGTTTCAAAATTTTCATTTTTTTTACAATATTCATTCGACGCAATTTTTATTTTCAAAATAGTGTTTATATAAATCAGAAATTATTGTTTTTTAATAAAGTTAAAAATAATTTAGAAATTGATTTGTATAAAATAAAATTTTTTATAAAAATAACTTATAATATAATTTTTAGTAAAATTTTCCGCTCTCTCACGTGGTGCTATTAGTTTTCGAATTTTTTTTTTCGAGATATAATGGAAAAACCAAATTTACGATTTTATTTTCGAAATTGTAAAGTTAGCATACACTTTAGAGCAGCAAAGATTTTTTTATCGTTTTCTGCACCGTTTCAAGTACTTAAATGCCAAGTTTCATCGATATCACATTTTGACGAGGTCAAACTCTCTGACAACTGGGTTATTGGTTATTTGCTCGAATAAAAATGTACTGTTTGTATGCTACCTATATGTAGGATTAAAAGTTTTTTTAACTTCTTGGTTTTTTTTTTTATAGAAAATTTTGTCATACGCATTAATTTGTTAAAAAATATTTTTTCAGATTTTTCATTATTCTTGTCTAACGCCCCAACCTCCTTAAGCGTTCGAGTCGAATATGTCTGTCCAAGATAAAATTGAAAAGTGTATTCTGAAATAATATATATGGTGCCAGACAGCATATACAGTCAAAACATATATACGGTGCTGGTAGAACCTCTTATCGCTCTACAATTCCGGGTTTGTATACGTCGATTTAGTTTTTGGTGCCAGTACGTAAGATTACCGGTATATATATATATATATATATATATATATATATATATATATATATATATATATATATATATATATATATATATACACCGAGTTGGCCACAACCCCCAAACAGCCAAGAATCACCCCCAAAATGGTGGAATCGCGAGTTTTTTTTTGCTTACAGCAGAAAAAAATGTTTCACCCTGTAGAGGGTGATTTTTGGCCGTTTGGGGGATGCATCCTCGAAAATAAGGGGGAGAGGTTTGGTTGCTGCTTAAAATATTTGTATATTTTTCCGACTCACAGAATTCACTATTCGTCACTTTTGCTTGTATTAATTATTAGTGATTTAATTTTGTTATCAGAATGCCACGTTGTGTTGTGAAAAACTGTTTTTATAATAATAGTGGCAATATTTAGAAAGATAAGCAGTGTGTTCGATTTTATGCGTAAGTATTTCTTTTACTGTTTTGTCGCCGAAATTTATTGGATATTTATTATTTAGTAGATATTCCAAAAGAAGATAGTGTCAGGCAACAATGGATATTTGCTTTGAAAGTTAACGCTAGAGATGTTTTTAGAACTTCTCGGGTCTGTCATTTGTATTTTATTGCAGATTTATTTGATCACGAAAAGTTAAAAAATATCTATATCTAAAGGGAAATGCTATACCTAATATATATATATATATATATATATATATATATATATATATATATATATATATATATATATATATATATATATATTTACAGATAAGGATAGGTCCTAACAGTTGAAAAATGTATTCCTTTTTTATTCTACTTATATGTAGTTATTTAACTGTAAATAGAAAAAATATTTTTTACAATTTTCATTCGTTTCACTTAGTGGATAATTGTGATTTGAACAAATTCAAACGAACTAAAATTGACCCGAGTCCGTCTCTGACCAATTTCTCGTATCGTCTCGGTTCCCGCGCTCAATTTACCCAGTTTAAAAAACAGGCAACATTCGCGCAACTAGAACAAGCCTGGATGTTACATATCTGGTCTCTTTAATCTAAGGTTCTATACCACAAGCGTTAATAGAAATACGACAGAGGTTTGCCAGACCATCTATACTTGTTTTGTGATATTTTCAAAAACTGTGGCCAATCGTCGAATTTTAATTTCAGAAAGGACTTCTGAGCCCTTCTCTTCATATGTTAAATTTGTATTTTTACCCATTTTTCAAGGTTTCTAATTCTTATAACAACAAATTGAGGCAAATGATCTCAATCGGACTTCAAGTTTTTACATTTAAAGGGTGCGGGGTCCTTTTTGCTTTATAAACTTGTTAAAACAAGTTCTTTCTCAATCCCACCTTTTGGTGAGAGTAATATTTTTTAATTCGTTGTCACAAAACTTACTGTACTAAATGCCCAACAACTTCCACAATTTCCTTGATCTTTGACTAACACAACAGATTTGTCCCTCCAGTCAATTGCGTCAGGAGCTTTGACGTTTTCATGTTCAAAACGTGTGGCATTCAATTTTGGTTTGCTAGATATTTGATTATTTAACATGGCCATAAATTCTTCTGACGTCATGTCAGCAAATTTATTAACACCAAAGGAATATGATACTTCTCCTTTGTCATATTTAGCATTGTGTTCTTCGATCCTTTTTAAATTATTTTGGAATATTTGGAAACGTAGTTGTTCTTCTCTTATATCTTGATATTTTTTTGAGTGAGTGACCTGGAATAAAGTTTAGATTGATTAAAATCGTTTGATTCTGTAGGAATAGTACAAAAAATAAACACTAATTTAAAATTCTAATTCAGAAAAAAATTCTTTAATTAAACCAAAAAGTACCAAATTGTATTATTAGTAAATTAGTAAATCTGAAAAATTATTTCAATATACCGGGTGTATCAACGATGCGTGCGTGGAGGATAGCTGCTTCCCTTTTGAAGATAGGAAAAAATGTTTCAAATAAAAGTTGTAGACAGCAATGAAAGCTATGTTCCAAAAATAACTACCAATATACAGGGTGTCCCATAAAAGTGTAACTTATCAAAGTTATGTTTTTTTAAATGAAACACCCTATATATTTTTACTCGATTGAATTCCTTCGGAAGAGTGCTTCTCAAAAATATAGGGTTGTATGGGTTTATACCAGGTGGTTCTGAAGTTATGGTGACATTTATGTCCCAAAATGGGTTCATTCAACACCAAATATCTCAAAATCAATAATTAGGAATAACAAAAATTTTTCACCAAATATCCTCGAAATTGGTGTATTTTGATTTCATATTCATAAATTTACCGAATGGCACTTTTCCCATACAGGGGCAACCAAAACTCGGGATCATTTTTTTCTCAGTTTTTTCAAATGGAACACCCTGTATATAGTGCCATACCAGAATAGTCAACACTATAAGCTTCCAGAAAATGAAAGGTTTGCCTACTTGATCTTCACCGGAAATGCATCTAATTCTTAAGGAAAATATGGAAAAATGTCATAAAAGCAATAATGATATTTTTTATTCAATGATGGACAAACATGGAACAAAATAAACTCAAAAAAATGTAAAAAACCGTCATTTTACAGTAGATGTTCAAACAATCACCCGTTTTAAGCTATGCATAACCGGACACGGTGGCCTAGTTGGTAAGGCGTCTGCCGATTCAGCTTGGTCAGTGTTCGGGGAGTAAGTTCGAATCCTGCGTATTCAAGTGGAATTAAAGTCAGATAAGACTTTGGGCAAGTGTAAAAAGGTATTTGCGTCATACGCAGTTTCATTCACGCCGGTAAACAGGCCGGATGAGATCGGATATCTCGTGGAACTGATAGGGGTTGGTGACACAATTACACACTTGTTAGTCGGTAGATCACCTGCATGACAAAGGCATAGTCCTGAGTTTAAGGTGATTGAGGACCGTGGTTCGGAGCCCACGATAAGCTGTAGGTCCCGTCCAGTTTAGGTCATTAGGTCAGAAAAGAGACGTTAAAATTAACAAACAAACAAATAAGCTATGCATAAATTAAGTCTATCTACGACTTCAGTTAAAGCTGATCTTGTAGTAGAGCGAAGAAATCCTCTAATTCTATTTTTCCTTCAGCGTCGTTGGTTTGCCGCTAATTTATTTTTGTGCTCACTTCTTGTGTTTCACTTTTTCTGTTTCCACAAACCTCTTCTTCGAAAACTCTCGAGTCGCATACATTCTACTGGCTAAATGCAGTTTCTGTAACATCTATCCGGAATGTCGATCATTTTATCAATTATATCAAATAACCCTTGGAACATTTGAATGTTACAGGAACTGTCAACAAACATGACATTTTATTATCGAAGTGAATTTACAGTTTAAATCTAATATTTTCTCGTTTCGAAATGAAATTATCCACCGAAGAAATGATAAACATGATCTACATCAAATATTATGGTTTAAATTATAAATTCACTTCGATAATAAAATGTCATCTTTGTTGACAGTTCCTGAAACATTAAAATGTTCCAAGGGTGATTTGATATAATTGATAAAGTGATCTACATTCCGGATAGATGTTACAGAAACTGCTTTTAGCCAGTAGAATGTATGCAGTTCGATATGCGACTCGAGAGTTTTCGAAGGAGAGGTTTGTGGAAACAGAAAATGTGAAACACAAGAAGTGAGCAAAAAAATAAAATAAGCGGCAAACCAACGACGCTGAAGGAAAAATAGAATTAGAGGATTTCTTCGCTCTACTACAAGATGAACTTTAACTGAAGTTGTAGATAGACTTAATTTATGCATAGCTCAAAACGGGTGATCGTCTGAACATCTACTGTAAAATGACAGTTTTTTACATTTTTTTGAGATTATTTTGTTCCATGTTTGTCCATCATTGAATAAAAAAATATCATTATTGCTTTTATGACATTTTTCATACTTTTCTTAAGAATTAGATGCATTTCCGGTGAAAATGAAGTAGGCAAACCCTATATTTTCTGGAAGCTCATAGTGTTGACTATTCTGGTATGCACTATATACAGGGTATTCCATTTGAAAAAACTGAGAAAAAAATGATCCCGAGTTTTGGTTGCCCCTGTATGGGAAAAGTGCCATTCGGTAAATTTATGAATATGAAATCAAAGTAGACCATTTTCGAGGATATTTGGTGAAAAAATTTTGTTATTCCGAGTTACTGATTTTGAGATATTTGGTGTTGAATGAACCCATTTTGGGACATAAATGTCACCATAACTTCAGAACCACCTGGTATAAACCCATACAACCCTATATTTTTGAGAAGCACTCTTCCGAAGGAATTCAATCGAGTAAAAATATATAGGGTGTTTCATTTAAAAAAAACATAACTTTGATAAGTTACACTTTTATGGGACACCCTGTATATTGGTAGTTATTTTTGGAACATAGCTTTCATTGCTGTCTACAACTTTTATTTGAAACATTTTTTCCTATCTTCAAAAGGGAAGCAGCTATCCTCCACGCACGCATCGTTGATACATCCTGTATATTGTTCAGTAAATAACATTTTTTAACTTATTAAAATTTTACTGTTTTACGCTTACTTTATGTATATATTATGTTTTATTTAATTACCTTAAATTCAGACCAAAGTGCGTGATCTGAAAGGGCGTTGATGGCCACAAAAAGGGCAGATAATGCAACTAAAAGCTTCATGTTTTTCCTAAAAAAAAATATATCGATACAGGCACACAAAAAAAGAAATTGGTGTACTTCTAGAACTTTTCAGATAAATTACAAGTGTTTCGACGTACTGAACACGAATGCGATGTTAGTCTTTACCCACCACTCCCACCAGTTTTTAAAAAATCCTGACTACTTTCTTGAAAAGGACCTCGCAGTTTTTGATAGGAAAATGGCTTTCGATGGATTTCTCTCAAACTTCGGAAATTTATTCTTCATCCCATCCCGATCAAAAGTGTTCACGGGCCCAACTCAATCCTATGTACAGATTTCGAGCTAGCGCGAGTTTAAAATGATTAGGGGGAACTCGATATATGGGCATTTATCGGCAAGTTAGGCGTTCATCTCTTTACGTTTATGGTTTATATGATGGATATATGTCATACACACCCAGATACACACACACGCACACATTTAGCGTCTTTTAGAAGATTTTATTTTGATTTCTAAACTATTACTTAAGAATTTATTTTTTATTGACATAACATTTTTCAATCACTTTTTTGTTACCATGACTATGTCCGACATGGGCGTTTCATTAACAGGGTTAAACACAGCCAGTCACCTTGAAATAAATTAAAAAACTAAATAAATGTTCAATGGAGAAATATTTTTTGTAAGAGAACGCTTAACAATTAATATGTCCAGCACAAGCGTCACTTGACGTTATCTCATCTAAACCCTACTCTTTTATACTCCTACAAGGGTTCCACGACTCGCATAGAGCAAAAATGCAGCATAATCATTATGTTTATTATTCTTATTTATTTATAGCACATGTGTTATTAATCTAACTACAATTTGGCGTAGTCTTTGGGAGATCAACTCGTCATATTTGTTTAAAATGAAGGATTAAAAAGGAACATACGAAAAACCATCTTGCCATCAGCGAAATAACAACGATGCTTATTTCAGCTCATTTTCATAGTGCCCCTAATAAAGTAACATGTATTTAACTCTATGTTCTATAATCTAGACATCTATCACTCGCGTTCCACCTTCAATCTAATAATCTTGTTGACGGATCTTTCTAACATGAATTATTAAAAAGGAACATGTGAAAAACCATCTTACCCCGTACCATGGGGTATGATTGTTGAAGCTAAGCACTGCAGGAGAAAAAAAAAGTAAAGTTCGTGTTCCCATGGTTCAGGCCGCGACTACCGCTTTCCGCATGGCGTAATGATTACAGTTACATAGCCATGACCAACGGTTTATACGTACTCACCGAGCCATGGTGGGTTGGCGATATTATGAACCACTTGATTTTCTTGGGAATCGAACCCGGCTCGTCTCGTTGAGAAGTGTATATGCTAACGCTGAGCCATGGCACCCTCTGCAGGATAAGATGATGACTAACCGTGTCAAATGCATTTGAAAGATCCAGAAATATACACAAACAGGGCTTGCTTTCATTAAGTGATTCACTTAGGTACTTGTGAAGTTAGGACACTAACGGCGTTTTGTGTGGATGTTTTCTATCTAAAACTAAACTGTTGTTTTGAGAGTATTTCATATTTATTTAGGTATGAAACTAATCTACTTTTAATTAATTTTTCAAACTTTTTTGAGAAATGGGTGGTTAACCATATGTGTTGGTAATTGCTGATGTTGTTACATCTCCCTTTTTATGTAATAGAGTAACAATTGTTCTATACATTTAGATAGAGTGGGTGTAAATGGTTTTAAAAGATAATCACAGTTTAATTTAATTATTTCAGACTTTGTGTTATGTATTCCAACGATTTTCCCATTTTTTAAATCAAAATAGGTGCAATTAGGAATAGATTTTCATCGCTTTTTATTTGGTTTGCTAAAGCTATTATTAAATTCATTAGCAATGTTAATTTTATGCTGGACATAATTGTTAAGTGTTCTCTTACAAAAAGTATTTCTCCATTGAACATTTAGTTTTGTATTTATTTCAAGGTGTCCGTCCGGATGTGTTTAACCCTGTTAATGAAACACCCATGTCGGACACAGTCTAGCTGTATTCATGGTAACAAAAAAGTGATTGAAAAATGAAAAATGTAATTCTTAAAAAATAGTTTAGAAATCAAAATAAAATCTTCTAAAAGACGATAAATGTATGCGTGTGTGTGTATCTGGGTGTGTATGACATATATCCATTATATAAACCATAAACGTAAAGAGGTGAACGCCTAACTTGCCGATAAATGCGCATATATCAAGTTCCCCCTAATCATTTTAAACTCGCGCTAGCTCGAAATCTGTACATAGGATTGAGTTGGGCCCGTGAACACTTTTGATCCGGATGGGATGAAGAATAAATTTCCAAAGTTTGAGAGAAATCTACCGAAAGCCATTTTCCTATCAAAAACTGCGGGGTCCTTTATAGAAACTGAAACCAGGGGACCGTTTTTACCAAGATCTAAGGAAGGAAATACCAGAACAGATAAGACGCCAGTAAGATGGCTGATTACTGCTGGATGCTAAAGAGAGGTGCAGAAACGTATGTAAGAAAAAGTTCCAGAAATTTGGAACTGGCGTTTTTGGGAACGAGAAAATAAGTTTTAAGGTTAATAAAAAATATACTTTTTTCTACTTAAGTAACGTCGCTTTAATATTCTTTTACAAAAATAGCGCTAACTTAAAGAGCAAAAAAGTTTAACGCACATTTATGCCACAAATGTGGCCTAACTAGCACCCTCTATAAATTACATCTAAGTAGGTACCATATTCTGATTTCTCGTACCCAAAAACCCCCAGTTCCAAATTTTTATGTATACTTAGAAAACGAGTAAGGAATTTAATTTATCAGATTCGACATCCTAAGACCGGTTTCTGCCTTTCGGCTTCGTCAGTTAGGCTTTTCGAATCCAATAAATAAAATTCCAAACTCGTACAAGTCAGTAGCTATATCCGCTATAAGATAAAATAAAAGCTTTGCCACACACTGCAAATTGTGTATGCAACCCCAATACACCGGGAATTTTTTGCTTTTAATAATTGTCAATACTCTCTTCTAATCATAGATGGCAGCACATCTAAAAATTTTATCTTATAGCGGATATAGCTACTGACTTGTACGAGTTTGGAATTTTATTTATTGGATTCGAAAAGCCTAACTGACGAAGCCGAAAGGCAGAAACCGGTCTTAGGATATCGAATCTGATAAATTAAATTCCTTACTCGTTTTCTAACTTTGTATTAATCTCTGAAAGGGATACGAAAGAAGAGAGTGGCATTTTGACTAGAATCAGTCAAATAAAAGCTTTGCAACACACAATGCAAATTGTGTATGCAACCCCAATACACCGGGAATTTTTTGCTTTTAATAATTGTCAATACTCTCTTCTAATCATAGATGGCAGCACATCTAAAAATTTTATCTTATAGCGGATATAGCTACTGACTTGTACGAGTTTGGAATTTTATTTATTGGATTCGAAAAGCCTAACTGACGAAGCCGAAAGGCAGAAACCGGTCTTAGGATGTCGAATCTGATAAATTAAATTCCTTACTCGTTTTCTAACTTTGTATTAATCTCTGAAAGGGATACGAAAGAAGAGAGTGACATTTTGACTAGAATCAGTCAAATAAAAGCTTTGCAACACACAATGCAAATTGTGTATGCAACCCCAATACATCGCGAATTTTTTGCTTTTAATAATTGTCAATACTCTCTTCTAATCATGGATGGCAGCACATCTAAAAATTTTATGTATACTGTTACGTACGATGCTACGTGCGTTGTACCTAATTTTGTTGTTTTAGTGTTGTATTTTAATTTGTTTTCTGATACGTAACTTTTTATTTTATTATTTTAAAATTAATTTTACCTTCTGACGTATTCTTAGCCAGAACGTGTTCAATTTTGTGGGGTGGCCTTTTTCACCTCAGCCAAAAGTAAACTGACTTGCAAATTATAACCTTCAAATAATAACGACACAGTTAAACGAAAATATGTGTGCATTTATTAACAATAATAAGAAAAAAAAACAAAACTCAAATTGGCGTTTATTTTGTTGAATATTTTGGACAGAAGAATGTTTAACGTTTATTATTTTTATTAACTTTCAAATTTTGTAACTGTTATTAATTATGTACAACTCTACCTTACTTTATTCTGTCTTTGTCATTTTAAATTAAAAATATAGGTTAAATTAGTTTGTTAGGCTCTCTGGCCTTATTATTTATTTTAAGGTTTTAAATATCGATATTTAAAGAAAGAAAAAGGTACCTTTACTACTCTCAGAATTCTTTGAGCAAATTTATTTGCTTGATTGCAGTCGAAGCTGTAGTCCAAGTGATTCTACCAGGTTTCATTACAGGAATACGGGATTATGTTCTACAGGATACAGTAACTGGATACAAATTCAGGAAAAAGTTTCAAAGGACTGGTATTACCTCAGGAACGGATGGTGAAATGTTTCCAAATCTCCAAATAAAATTAATTCTAACCTCACTTTAGAAATTGACAGGTAAATTTCTACAATTATTTTATCAATCTAGAACTACTTTGACATGGATTTTTGTTTGTTTATTAAATGAGGATCGATGTGGACACTTCGGTGGTCTATTTAGAAAAAGCCCTCGCTACTCCGCGAATTTGGTTTTTATGAACTTGCATGTCATAGCATTCTAGATTAAAATTTGACATAATATTTTTAAATAAATTATTATTATATAAAAAAAATTACTTCAATACATCTTTTAACCATTACTTAGGTTAAAAGAATGATTTTTATGTAAATTATATGTTATTTTGACTAATATTAAGAATACAGGAAGGTTTTTCTGTTTTCGTTATTATTGAAGTTATAATTCTGCTAAACTCTATTATTTTTGTTTATTTTAAATTAATAATATGATTTTAACAATTCCCACGCTTGGTTTTCTAATTTTCATTTACTTCCTAAATTTAGATTGATGATTCGTTTAAATTTGAATATTTCATTTTGAGGTTATATGAAAATTTCTTTTTCACATAGTGTTTAAAATAATAACTTTCACTTAGATGTGACGATTGCAGACTTGTCTGGGACTATTCAGTTTTGATTTTCACTATTTTATTATTTGCCAAAATATTTGTAATTGTCTTAAAATCGTCGATTTGCTTATGGATTTTCCATGTTAATTTTATCCTTCATAAATCTAACATTTCATGAATTAATTGATACTTCCAGATTGATTTAAAATTTTATTTGATTAAACACGTTCTGTCTAATGTTACTCAGATTAAAATAAATGATCATTTATTGTTATTTATTTGTAGAAATTTGATTATTATTATCATTAGACAAAGTTAAGTATTTCACTCGTTTACACCGTTACAATACATATCCAAAAACTCTAAAGTTATGGTAAAAATAAATCTTAAAATTTAACCTTTAACACCCTGTATATTCCTTATTAGCAACATTTTATTAGAGCAAGTTGGTACAAATCGTAATATTTTAAAGTGAAGAATCTACAATAGTTCTATGTACAATTACTTAAGAACTACCCTGTATAAAATGATATAGAATAGACTGAATGACTTCGGTCGATGGCCTATTGGGATCCAATAAAGTACATTAATTATTATTATTATTATTTGATATAGAATTCTTCAAAATCTACATTTTATTTGGTAATCAAATTTAGTTTCACACTATTTTTTGAAAAATCATTTAACAAAAATATATCCTAATATAAAACTGCCTTTGTATTTTGAATAAAAAATCATAGTGCATCTACAAACTAGCTTTGTTAAATTTACAAGATCTTAAAAAACCTTTGAAAAATAGATACGAAATATTTTTATAAATTTAACCAATTATTAGTCATATATGTACATTACCTTTTAATGAACAACAGAAAAAACTGACGGATCAATTAAATATTTGTGCCTTTTATACTGTCTATGATATAATAAAAGTATTTTATCTCATGAACAATCTCTCCTGATGAAAGTATTTGCTTTCAAGTACTTTTTTACCATATCTAAGTTTATTGCACATTATCTGTGAAGTGGATGTCTCTAGGAATGCATTTGATCACCTTTACTGTGGGCCATCCTAGTAGACGACTCATTCAAAAGGACTTCTGAAGTTTTCCAGAGGTATCAAAGAGGCATCTAAGACGAGGAATTCACGAAATACCCTCACAAAACCATAATAGTTACCTTTAGAAAAAGAATAGTACTAACAGAAATAAGACCAGTCATAAGAAATATGAACATACGTAAACGCAAGCGATACATAAATATTAGCAGAGCGATAGAGAGGACGACCCTAACAGCAGCACTAAAAGTCTTATTTAACCGAGTTGGGAATAATCGGAATAACATTAGATTCAAAACTCTACGAGACAGGGATGCACATCAGAAGGGATCATTGTCCATACAGAAGTAAACTGGTACACTAATCAATGAAGGTGTAGCAGAAGGCATATGTGGGACTAAACTTAAAGTAGACTTTTGTGTTTGTAGTTTAAAAATACTTAAATAAAATAATTAACAATAGTTTAAACAAAAAAGTATAAAGAAAACTGATAAAACTATTTTACAAAAAAACCAAAACATAAACCAAACGCGTCACTTATCTACTGCACACTTGGTTCACGCATGTTGGTCTCCTTTAAGTGTGTTGAAAACCGCTCCGAGAGCCATCACAAGCCGATTCTCTGACCCAACATGACTAACAAAAGCCATCACAAGCCAATCCCTGTCTGCAGTCGGATTGGGCCACTGCCTGGCCATTAAAAATTTAAGAAAAAAACGCGACAATATTCTAGGTATGAATTTCTGCAATAACCACTGCGCAGATGGTTTCAAAATCATGAGTTTAGTAAAAGTTTTATTGACACATATTAAGACAGACAAGCGACGTTAAAATCAGTCGGTTCTACGAAGGTACATTTAAAACTTGTAACTTGTATGCGACAGTGTTGGCTAGGGTGGATAAAGGGACACAGAATCTACAAATGCAATATGGAGTCTGATCAATTGGGTCAAGAAAGAGCCTCTAATGCTGCAGTTACTGATAGTCAAAGTTTTATTGACAATCAAATAAAGTTTCAAAAATAAACAGTTAACAAAATAAACTAGTATTGAATAAAGCCTTACGAACTACTTTAGTAAGGTTGATGCACATCAGTACTTTCTATGTCACTACATTTTACCTGCACCCAGCATGCGCCTTTCACTCACCTATACCATATCTTTCGCTCAAAGAAATCATCATCAAATTTAATTTTTTTTTTTCAATTTCGATTATTTCTTCTTCGACCGTATTATGTTTACCAGAAAGATTTTCCCCTTACCACATTGCGACCTATGAGATCTTTTCTGAATACCTTACATCTATGTTTTAATCCATAGGATCTAGGCTTCTGAGGAATCCTATTATTCGTTTTGTAGCTAGGTCTGTAACCTGATCAGAGTCTAGGATGACCTCTTCCAGGTATTTAAGACGGCCCTGCAATTGCAGATAACGTGTTCCGCCGTATCATCTGCATCATCACAGAATCTGTATGTTCCACTGTCCACTTTGCCTATCTTACAGAGATGGTATCTAAGTGAGCAGTGTCCAGTGCGAATTCCTGTGATTACTCTGAGATCAGATTTCTGAAGCTCCGAGAGCAATTTAACGTAGCGAGCAGAAGGTCGTAATAAACTTTTTGCTTCTCTTTGGCCTGGAATATTTTTCCAGAATTTTGCTATTACCACTTTCTTTGTTGGTGCACTGCCGCAGTATCAGTTCTAGTGAAAGGTTGTGACTAGTCTTTTATAATATTTGCAGTTTTATCAATAACTTCCGTATACTGCAGAAAAACCTGGAAAATCGTTACTGAATATATCGGAGTTTGGAAAATTTATCCCATCAGCAGCAAAATTATTAAGTAATTCGACAATTTCGTAATTATTTCTTCAAAGGGATGACGTCAAGTTTAAATAACACTCACAATCGGAGCCTTTTTTAGGACAATATAGAAGCAAATATGTAAAGCTGCAGCCTATGTAAAGAGTGTCAATGGATCAAAACAATAATCGAGCCATTACGTCGGTAGCAGTTGGAACTTTATCAAAATATTTTAGGGGTTAGTATTACTAACGATGATAAGATAAACGGGGTTGTCATTTGTAGCAGTTAAAAATAAAACGGGGTCACTTATTGCCGCTACTTTTTCATTCACAGAGGGTTCGGGATAATTTTTGATCATTATTAATATATTTCTTTACCCGATAGCTATAATATATTTAAATTTCTATATCGTACTCTTAATAAAAAAAAACATTTTACACGGTCGAAGTTTTTCACACTGTTTTTTTTTAAATTTTATCATTTTACGTACATAGTTCAAACTAATTTTTATGATGTATATACTTGATAAAGTAGTGTTTGATTACAGATTGTGCAGATACTATTGTTTCCATTTCATCAGTAAATCTTGATTTGCATTTACGATAATATACAGTACTTTACTATGAGATGACAAAAAATCTTGTGTTTAACATAAAAAATTAAAAACTAGATTATATTATATTATAGACAAACGAACCATTTAAAATTTAAAATAACCATTTTCGGCAAGGGCGGGGTAAAACTTACCAAGTAGTCCAAGAAAGCTAGTAAATTTTTTTCGACTTAAATTTTTTTGCAAATTGCTAGTAAAGGTGTCCAGAAGTAGAAAACTTTCGTTAGTTGCGTTTTGAGTGGTGGCAGGTGGGGGTGTGAAAAAAAAGAAAAAAAAAATTCGTAATTGATAAATTACCTTTTTTAATGAATTAGTGTTCCCTCCCGAGTTATAGTGCGCAGAAAAATATGATATTCACCACAATATTCGTACATTTCTAAAAAAAATGTATTTTTTGCCCGTAACTTTTTTTGACTGATAATATTAAATAATGTAGAATAATGCATTTTAAAGCTTAGGATGTCGCCGAAATATCATATTATGACAAACTTTTTCATTGGAATGACCGTTTTTTCAATATTTGACCCGAAAAATGACATTGACGGTTATAAACGCAAAGATAAAAAAAATGGTAATTATTCGGAAGAACATTTGCTCAAAGCCTTGTCTCTTTAATTTTTTTTCAAAAATCAATACTTTTCACGGTATTGACCAAAAATTGAAAATGTCATAAAAAACAAAAATTTAGCTCAACTTTAACAGACCAAAACTTAAAAAATAATTATCCATAGGGCTAAAAATTACTAACTGTAAAAATTGTAAAAACATATGTTACGACTTTCTGCAAAAGGATTTTTTTGTCAAATACCACAGTCTAGATAGCGATAAAAAATAGCGTAAAAAAATTTATTTTGTCCATAACTTTTTTTCTGCTTATGTTAAACGGTTCTGGATGGTCTTAAAATGTTCCCAATGTTGTTCTCTCATTAAGATGTTATAAACATTTTTTTGTGGAAGTCATATTTTTTCAGATATTTACGCTAGAACAGCGGTTCTCAAACTTTTCAAATTTTGTACCACATAAAAGCATTTCGCCGTTAAAAATCAATGTGTCGCGAAATTGTTCGAAGTTTTTGGAAAAGTCGTCATTTCAATATTAAAGCTAGAGCCGTTAAAGTCCAAAACTTGAAGAAAAATATATGTGTTTCTGAAAACAAACTGATAAATGTTAAATTGTACCACTAAAACATTGTAATGTACTACCAGTGGTACATGTACCACAGTTTGAGAACCCCTGCGCTAGAACGATCCAGTTTCTTAAAACACCCATTTTTCAATTGCCAGATCTTCCTTCGTATTAATCGTAGAAAAATAAAAAAAATTATTTTAATTGTTAGCTCAAGGCCATAAAATTAGTTCATATAAATTTTTACGTAATAATATCAGATTTTCGGTTATATTTAAAAAACTGGAAATGTACGATTTTTATGGTGAAAATCGTAATTTTTACGCCCTATAACTCGGAATGGGTTTATTCTCATGAAAAATTGTATTTAACATTAATTCATTAACAAATAATAATTTATCGATTGCGCAAGTTTATTTTCTTTTTTTCCCTCACTTTTTGATGAAAAAAACGCCACTATCGAAAGTTTTCTACTTCTGAACTAAACACCTTTCCTAACAGTTTGCAATAAATTTCAAGTCGATCTGTTTAAAAAAAACTTTATTAATACTAAATTATAATCACAAGGAGACTAGGAAAGTACTTAGAAATGGTTAAAACAAAAAAAAAACACTTTTAAACTGCATACATTTTTTTTATCGCGTTATAAGAAGCACCACTTTCTTTATGATGTAAAACAGTTTTGTGTGTATTATGTTTTATAAATTTTTTTATAAATTACAATCATGGGGGGGTAATTACCCCCTGTACACCCCCCCCCCCGTAAATCCGCCCTTGAATTTTCGGCATTTAAGTAGGTATAAAAAATATTTATCATATTCCAACTTTTCTTTATTTTTAATAACACTAAACATATTTTAAAACTAAAAGTTTAACCATTTATGCAATGATGAAGTTCTTCGAACATGGACTGCTTACTTTATTTGGTCAAATTGATTAATGACCCCTATTAATGATGATTTTATTATATGTAACCCAACGTACATTGCTCTTATTATACATTTATATTGAGAGTTGCCTATGGTGTAGGCAACCAAACATACATATACATTTGAGGTGTGGTAATACTGTCTGTCATTGTATGCCATTATTTAATTTCTTAAAATTCAAAAGTAAGATATCTTTATTTTTGAAAAGTACGGTCGACGGAAAAGTTCTGCAACGAACTCGTAAATTAAAATGGCGATTAACATCTCGAACATTAACGCGCTCGCTCTGCTCACGCGTTAAATTATCTCGGTTGTTAATCGCCCTTATTAATACACTTGTTCGTTAAATAATCATTAAAACAACTAAAATTAAACAATTCTGCAACGGCACTGTTAAATTAACATATATTTTTAATCTAAATAATAACATAGTTGTATTAACTAACCAGCGCCAGCGTATCCATTTAAGTGGTACTTTAACATCTTATTCCTCTTTTTGAAAGATGGCAAAGGTTATCCCGAGAAAGCTAAGCAAACGATTGAAGCAGTTATCCTAATAATCAAACCGGATTCTTTAAATGAAATCATTCGGGTCTTTACTATTTCTTAATTGGAGCCTAAGGAATATTGTACTTGAGTGTTCAAGACAATTTCATAAAACTAGTACTTTGTCTTCCCATTATCACACTGGGTTATATATTGAGAGGTAAGCAAAGTAAATATTTTATAAAATAATTTGTAAAAGGCCTTTTATTTTTTTTTTTTGCTCGAATGCTGGTCCTATGTAAGTATCGTCGGATATACCTAGGAGATTTAGATGTCTTCTAAGAAGGTAGTGCCTTGGAAGAGTCTTATTACGTTATTGAGTTCTTTCCCGCATTTGATTTTGTCTGCTCTTCCAAGGACCCTCTATAAATATTCTGGACTGCCTAAGTCCAATCAGAGCCTTTCGTGTTCTCTATTTGCATATTCCGTTAGCACCCATTTAACATGTTTATACGAAATTACAAGTGGATTCGAGTCCAGTTAAAATTTTTTCTCTAAAATTGCATGAAAAGCAGAAAACTGTAGTGAATTACTCCTCTAATAACAGAATCAGAATGTTGACGTCCTGGCAGAGTTCGGGTCAACATCATCCAATAGTTGTAGGGGCTTTTTTCAAGGAGTAGTTTGATTTTTAGACTCTGTACAACCCATTTCTTTTGCAAACGAGTAAGGAACTTAATTTATCAGAATCGATATCCTAAGACCGGTTTCTGCCTTTCGGCTTCGTCAATTAGGCTTTTCGAATCCAATAAATAAAATTCCAAACTCGCACAAGTCAATAGCTTTATCCGCTATAAGATAAAAATCTTAGATGTGCTACCATCTATGGTTAGAAGAGAGTTTGACACTTTACAAAGCAACTATTCCCGATGTGTTGGGTGTTGCATACACTCAATTTGCATTGTGTGTTGCAAAGTTTTTATTTGACTGATTCTAGTCAAGATGTCACTCTCTTCTTCGGATCACTTTAAGGGATTAATACAAAGTTAGCAAACGAGTAAGGAATTTAATTAATCAGATTCGACATCCTAAGACCGGTTTTTGCTAACTTTGTATTAACGAAGAAGAGAGTGACATCTTAACTAGAATCAGTCAAATAAAAACTTTGCAACACACAATGCAAATTGAGTGTATGCAGTAGTATACGCAACACCCAATACATCGGGAATAGTTGCTTTGTAAAGTGTCAAAACTCTCTTCTAACCATAGATAGTAGTACATCTAACCAATTCTTTTGATTTTTCAAAAGTTTTTGTGGTACTGATTTTGAGAATTTGTTTAATCTTGAAATAAATAAATTTAAGAAAAATTAAAACATAATTTTCATATCATTATACTATTATTAATGTTTTCGAAACATTTTGTTGTTTTTGAAACCAAATAGCAAAATGTAGTTGAATGTAATATCATTATCAGATTAGAATGGATTATAAACCAGATTAAAGTTCTGGATGTACTTTTCACATTTAATATCAGGTTCAATGAACACATCACAAGGTTGGAGTAGTTTGTTATGGAAAACTTGTTTGTAAGCTGTGAATTTTCATATCAAACTTGTAAAATCATATTTAACTTATTGTATTTTCCAAACTCGGTTCACTAAAACTAATATACAAAATAACATCTTAATTAAAATACAAAAGCTCTTTAGCGGAGAGCTTATTATGAAAATAAATTAAAAACACTAATCCTTAAATGTTTTCTATCAGAATTAGGTTTTAAAACTTTCTAAAATTAATTGAAACGGTATAGATTAAAATAGATTTACGGTAGATAATATGGCTTATGAAGAGAAAGTGAAAGATACGATATTTCGTTCTATACTTGTAATTTTCTGTATTTATTTATATTAAAAAATAGGTACTCAATTTTTTACGAAAATACTACATTATTTTAAGTCCCAAATTAAATGAGATCCGGCCAAAATCTAATAATGATATTATTTTAAAATTTCGCATAGAAAAAGTAACCTCAACGCATAGGAGTTGATACGAGAATAGATCGAGACAAAAACACAAGAAGGGAATAGTAACTGAAGCCCTCCTGCAAACAATGGGAATCTGTAATAAAGTAACCATTTATCGGTAACACTATCGCACTTAGAGGTTTATAATGCATCAGATAAAATAGAAATTTGGAATTTGGTTAAATTATAGCCATAAGTGTTTTAATAACTGGAGAAATTAACAAATGACAAAAAGTTATCCCCATCAATGGAGTTAGGGGACGGCTATGGGCGAAAAATTAAAGTAGAATCATATACATTTCAAATTTTATACAATGAGAGATTTAAGAATCATACTAAAGTGAAAAATGGCACCTTAACATACCCTCAATAACTTATTCCCTAAAGAACGATATTATGAAATGGATCCTTAAACCAAATTATGGCAACAGGCCTCTTTAAAGAAAAGGAAAGTGGAAAACACAAAAAGCCTCCGGCTATAGTGTTCGGCTGAGGCGAAAAGAAAGCATTCTATTACTTCAAAAATTCAATCAATTCTTAAGAAACTCAATATTAAAGTGGCAAACCAGTGCAACGTCTTAAAAATAAATGAATTTTCCAAATTTACGTTTTTCATTTTAATAGTAATTTATGTATCAAGGGAATTATAAGTGCCTTAATTCCCGAAGGCAAAGTTTGCATTGCCTGAGGTAATTAAGGCACTAAATATAATGAAACACTAACAGCAATATTCAACTAACGTCAAAATATCCTAACAACGTGAATTAAGCCTGACAACGGGAAATTAAGGCATCTCTAGTATCCCAAGGGAGTTACGACCCTGTTTATTGATAATACATGACAGTTATGGCTGTCATTATTAATGTCATTTTAGACAAGTAAACTATCAAATAACATACTAGTGTGTTATAATTCATAACTCACGTTCATATTTAAAGTAGTAATATCTGGTCACCGAGCTTCGCTCTTAATATTCAAATCTACATTTTTAAGCAGCCCAATGAGTATATAATTTAAGTATATTTATAACATGACAAATTATTAATTAATTCGCGAAAATCACGGGGTGGGCGACATCTACTTGAACTACTGATAGGGAGATAAATAAAAAGTTGATTGGCGATTGGCTTGAAAGTAGGCGGAAAAATTAAAAAAGCTGTCAATGTTAATTTTCAATTGGCTGCAGCTGTTGTTGACGTTTATCAACTGCTTGTCACAGAGGTTAGTTAAATGCGTTTCACCCTTTTAGGGTTCAATTGTTTTATTATTTATTGATCTGCAGTGAAGGAAAATTATAGGTCTGATATTCATACTTGAGTAAAAACCTCCACAAAAACCATTCATTCTCTCTCTCTCTCTCTCTCTCTCTCTCTGTGTGTCATATTAACTTTAGATTGAAAATGGCCCAAAAATCTAAAATGAATAGGAAATTGGTTAATGCTAAATTGAAGATAAAGAAAAGATTAGTGATAATTGATGGATATTAACTTTAGATTGAAAATGGCCCAAAAATCTAAATTAATAGGAAATTGATTAACGCTAGATTGAAAATAGAGAAAAAATTAGTGATAATCGATGGATATTAACTTTAGATTGAAAATGACCCAGAAATCTAAAATTAATAAGAAATTGGTTAATGCTAAATTGAAGATAAAGAAAAGATTAATGATAATTGATGAATATTAACTTTAGATTGAAAATGGCCCAAAAATCTAAAAATAAGCCCTAAAATTTTTATATTTTCCTTTAAATTTGCAATTTAATATCATATTATGACTATAGAACTTGGTGAAAGAATATATTATTCGTTGATAAATTTACAATTTATTTCCTATACCCTCAGCCATTTCACCGAACAAATGGCTATTCTCAACAAATCACAAAGATATCGGAACCTTATATTTCATTTTTGGAATCTGATCAGGAATAGTAGGTACTTCTTTAAGTATCCTCATTCGAACTGAACTAGGCAGCCCAGGATCCTTACTCGGTAACGACCAAATTTATAATGTTATTGTTACTGCCCACGCTTTCATTATAATTTTTTTTATAGTTATACCTATTATAATTGGAGGATTCGGAAATTGGTTAATCCCTCTAATAATTGGGGCCCCAGATATAGCATTCCCTCGTATAAATAACATAAGATTCTGATTACTACCCCCATCACTATTCCTGCTATTAATAAGAAGCTTAGTAGAAAGAGGGGCAGGAACAGGATGAACAGTTTACCCTCCTTTATCTTCTAATATTGCTCATGGAGGGTCCTCTGTAGATTTAGCTATTTTTAGACTACATTTAGCAGGTATCTCCTCCATTTTAGGAGCAATTAATTTTATCACAACAATTATTAATATACGACCAAGTGGAATAAACCTAGACCAAATACCCCTCTTTGTATGAGCCGTTGCTATTACAGCTATCCTACTTCTTTTATCACTACCAGTATTAGCAGGAGCTATCACAATACTATTAACAGATCGAAATCTAAATACTTCCTTTTTTGACCCAATTGGAGGAGGGGACCCCATCCTATATCAACATTAATTTTGATTTTTTGGACACCCTGAAGTATACATTTTAATCCTACCAGGATTCGGAATAATTTCTCATATTGTAAGTCAAGAAAGAAGAAAAAAAGAAGCCTTTGGAACCCTTGGTATAATCTATGCCATAATAGCAATTGGATTATTAGGATTTATTGTTTGAGCACACCATATATTTACAGTAGGAATAGATGTGGATACCCGAGCCTATTTTACTTCTGCAACTATAATTATTGCAGTACCAACAGGAATTAAAATTTTTAGATGATTAGCCACATTCCATGGTACCTTAATCAATAATAGCCCTGTAACCCTATGAGCTTTAGGATTTATTTTTTATTTACAGTAGGAGGATTAACAGGAGTAATTCTAGCAAACTCATCTATTGATATTATTCTTCATGATACATATTATGTTGTTGCTCATATTCACTATGTTCTTTCTATAGGAGCCGTTTTTGCAATCATAGTTCAATGGTTCCCATTATTTACAGGACTAACTCTTAATAATTTTTATCTTAAAATCCAATTCTTTATTATATTTACAGGCGTAAATATTACATTCTTCCCTCAACACTTCTTAGGATTAATAGGAATAACCCGGCGATACTCAGACTATCCAGATATATTCATACTATGAAATATTATCTCATCCCTCGGCTCCTTAATATCATTAATTAGAGTATTATTTTTACTTTTTATTTTTTGAGAAGCCTTCTCAGTACAACGTAAAAGGATATCTTCATTAAGAATAACTTCTTCAATTGAATGACTTCAATTTCACCCCCCTGCAGAACATTCCTATTCTGAATTACCTATACTTTCAATTAACTTCTAATGTGGCAGATTAGTGCATTGGATTTAAACCCCAAATATAAAGTTTAAACTTTTTTTAGAAATTTCAACATGAAAAAATTTCATATTACAAGATAGAGCTTCGCCTTTAATAGAACAACTAAACTATTTTCACGACCATACTCTTATAATTTTAGTCATTATCACTGTCCTAGTAAGACAATTAATGCTATCCCTATTTTTTAATAAATTTACTCACCGGTACCTATTAGAAGGTCAAATAATTGAAATTATTTGAACAATCTTACCAACTATTACGTTAATTTTTATTGCAATCCCATCACTTCGTTTAATCTATATCTTAGATGAAATTAATAATCCAACAATTACAATTAAAACTATTGGACACCAATGATATTGATCTTATGAATATTCTGATTTTAAAAATATTGAATTTGACTCATATATACTACCAACTAATGAATTAAACTTATTTAACTTTCGACTATTAGATGTAGATAACCGAATTATTTTACCATTTGAATCTAATATCCGAATACTTGTTACTGCAGCAGATGTAATTCATTCTTGAACAATCCCTTCTCTAGGAGTAAAAATTGATGCAACCCCTGGCCGTTTAAACCAAATCAGATTCATTATTAATCGACCGGGATTATTTTTTGGACAATGCTCTGAAATTTGTGGAGCTAACCATAGATTTATACCAATTGTTCTAGAAAGAATTTCTCTAAAATATTTTACTAAATGAATTTTGAAAATGACCCAATTGTCATTAGATGGCCGAAAGTAAGCAATGAAATTTTAACTCATCCTATAATATGATCACGTATATTTCTAATGAAAAATTTAGTTAAACATATAACATTAGCTTGTCAAGCTAAAATTATTAAAACATAATAATTTTTTATCCCACAAATAATACCATTAAATTGACTCAGACTAATATTATTTTTTATTATAATTTTTTATATATATAATAATATAAACTTCTATATATTTTTATATAAAAATAAAAAAATACTGATTAATAAAAAAGAACAAAAATTTACTTGAAAATGAAAATAAATTTATTTTCATCCTTTGACCCTTCATCAACAATAAATTTATCTTTAAATTGAATAAGAACTTTTATTGGACTAATTATTATCCCCCCCTATTTTGACTTATTCCCTCTCGATTTAGATTCTTATGAATAAAAATTATCAATACTTTACATCAAGAATTTAAAGTATTAATAGGAAATTATAAATCTCAAGGAAGCACATTAATTTTTATTTCACTTTTTTCTATTATTTTATTTAATAATTTTTTAGGATTATTCCCTTATATCTTCACAAGAACTAGACATATAACATTAAGACTAGCCTTACCATTATGATTAAGATTTATAATTTATGGGTGACTAAATAATTCAATTCATATATTAGCACATTTAGTACCCCAAGGTTATAGTATGCATTGAAACAATTAGAAACATTATTCGTCCAGGAACTTTAGCTATTCGACTCTCAGCTAATATAATTGCAGGACATCTTCTTATAACTTTATTAGGAAATACTGGCCCTATAATATCTTTAATTATAATTAATTTTTTAATTATTACCCAAATTTTATTATTAACCTTAGAAACAGCTGTTTCTATAATCCAATCATATGTATTTGCAGTTTTAAGAACCTTATACTCTAGAGAAGTAAATTAATGTCAACACATAAAAATCACCCCTTTCATTTAGTAGATATCAGCCCATGACCTCTAATAGGAGCCTTAAGAGCAATAACTATAATAATAGGATTAATTAAATGATTTCATTTATATAATATTAACCTATTAATATTAGGAACAATTATAACGCTTCTAGTTATATACCAATGATGACGTGATATCATTCGTGAAGGAACCTATCAAGGACTTCACACATTAAAAGTAGCAAAAGGTTTACGTTGAGGAATAATTCTATTTATTACCTCTGAAGTATTCTTCTTTCTTTCCTTTTTTTGATCATTTTTCCATAGTTCATTATCCCCTTCTATTGAAATTGGAATACAATGGCCCCCCCTTGGTATTACTCCCTTTAACCCTACAGAAATTCCATTATTAAATACATTAATTCTTTTAACTTCCGGACTAACAGTAACATGAGGTCATCATAGATTAATAGAAAATAACTACAATCAAAGATTACAAAGTTTAATTTTAACTGTAATTTTAGGAATATACTTTTCAATCCTACAAGGATATGAATATATAGAAGCTCCTTTTACAATTTCTGATTCAGTTTATGGAGCATCATTTTTTATAGCAACAGGATTTCACGGACTACACGTATTAATTGGAACCTCCTTTCTCTTAGTCTGTTTAATCCGCCACTACTTAAATCACTTTTCAACTATTCATCATTTTGGATTTGAAGCAGCCGCATGATATTGACAATTCGTTGATGTAGTTTGATTATTCCTATATATTTCTATTTATTGATGAGGTAGATAATTTATATAATATAAAAATTATAATTGACTTCCAATCAATAAATCTAGAATTCTAGTATAAATAATTAAACTAATAATTTTTTTATCAATACTAATTTTTATTATTTTATTAATTTTACTTACAATTTTAAACTTAATCTCCAAAAAAAGATTTTATGACCGAGAAAAAAGAAGGCCATTCGAATGTGGATTTGGCCCTAAAACTACTGCACGATTACCCTTTTCCTTACATGTTTTTTTAATTGCTATTATTTTTTTAATTTTTGATGTTGAAATTACACTTCTTCTTCCATTAATTATAACATTAAAAATTTCTAATTTAATAAACTATACTTTTACCCTTATCTTTTTTATTATTATTCTTTTACTAGGAATTTTCCATGAATGAAATCAAGGAGCATTAAATAGTTAACTATAACATTTAATTTGCATTTGAAAAGTATTGAAATATCAATTTATCTTAAATAAGAAGCAAATATTGCATTTAGTTTCGACCTAAAAATTTGATTTAAATTAATCCTTATTTTTAATTGAAACCAAAAAAGAGGTATACCACTGTTAATGGTAAAAATGAGAAATCTCCAATTAAAGAAATAATAAATTAAAGAATAAGCTTCTAACTTAAATCTTAAGCATTGAAATACGTTTTTATTTCTATTTATATAGTTTAAAAAAAACTTTACATTTTCATTGTAAAATTAGATAATTTCTTATAAATTACTTAAAAGTATCACTACTTAATAATATTAAACTCTATATAAGCTACTTAAGTATAAAAAATATAATAAAAAATAAATTCAAATTACTAATAATAATAAATAAACCTTTAAATTATTTACAGATAAAAATTGAATAATAGTCATTTTTTTAAAAGAATGAGCTAAATTTTGTCCACCATAATATTCAAATCATCCTTGATCGAAATCTTTTAAATAAAGGCCCCCAACCCTAATAAAATAATAATTAATACCTAAAGTAGATAAAATAGGCATATTTCATATTGAACCTATTTAACAGTTGTCACCTTTTTACAGGTGTCACATTTTGACAAGTGTCCATTTTAACAGTGTTACTCAACGTTCCTATAAATATTTACCTAAACCCATGATTTCTGAAATTGAATTGGCAACGTTGTATTTTCAACTTTGAATTTATGAGATGGCTGTCATTTGACAAGCAAATTGTTTATGTCCGTCAAATGAACCTTTCCTTTTTTCAGATTAAAACGCCAGAAATTAAATAAAGTAAAACCTTTTTACTACTATACGATACAGAAGAGAGGAGTGCAGTATTTAATTTGCAGAACGTAGTACAGATTCAAGAGCTAGAAATTTTATTTTTACCTCATCCTTCAATGCTTATTTGTTGTTAAAATTTTAATACAATCTGATCGGCCTAATATAGTTTTTGTTTAGATAAACCTGTTCTTTTGACAGATAAGTCAGACTTTATTTATTCATAGCCGTATCGTATGTATTTTAATTGATTCAGAATTTTGTATTAATATATATTTCAAAATGGCTTCATTCTAAAAATATTATCAGTCCTCCTAAATCCTTGAAGGCAGAATTATTAGTAATAACAAGGCAACATAAAAACAAATTCAAAAAATATATTATAGATGAGATGGCTAGAGAAAAAGGAATTAAAATTCTTAGATTGCCTCCGAACCACACAGAGTTAAATTCCATTGAACTGATCTGGTCTCAATTATCTCAAAACAATAAAACATTTAAATTTCCTGATGTGCGAAATTTGTTTTTGAAGGCAGTTTCAGATGTAAATAGAGAACATTGGGGAAAATGCATTGGTCATGTTAAAAATGTCTAAAATTCATTTAGGAAAGTGGATATATCAATGGATAATTTAATAGAACCGATAATAATAAACCTCAGAAAAGACAATTATAGTGATACCAGTAGTTTTAGTGAAGACAGTGACTTTTAAAGATAGTTCTTGAACTAACTTTTTTTTTAATCTTTGAGTTTAGGTAAGTACTGAAGAGTTACTTTTAATGCCAAGAGATTAAAAAAAGTTTAATCCCAACATATAATCCTCCTTGTTATTTATTGGTTAAATTTAATTCGTTCAATGTTAGTGTCAGTGTCAGATGCAGATGCAGATGCATAAAGTTTATTTTTATTTTTTGTAAATAATATAACTTCAAAATTTAATCTACGAAGTGCGTATATATATTTTATATGCTGTGACCTTATTTATATTATAGAAACTTATTTTGCAAAGTACGCCTATGGAATGTGACGTTATATCCCCACTTTTACTGTACTCATCTATCCTTTATAGTATATATTACTATAGAAACAAGTTATTATTATGTGCCGTTGCTAGGAAATAAAACTAAAAGCTTAACTTTTCTTGTAAATATCTCGGAAGATCGAATTTTCACAGACATGAGACCTACATTTTTTGCCGATTTAGATAGGAATTAGTCTACCCTGAAAGTTTCATTGAATTCTGACGAGTGGATTTCGAGATTCTCTGGACACACAAACACACATACATACAAACCTTGCTCGTCTAATAGTATTTGATTCTATTTATTTATTACTATTACAAGCAGAATTCACATTGATATTCAAATTAAAGGAAAACGCTTTTCATTGGAACCAGACGCTCCCATATCCCATAATTTGTATTTTGTTGCGTATTGATTCTTCTAGGTATCCTTCTGCTACGGTCGAGGACTTCCATCATCCTTGACGCTTGAAAGTAGTCATGTTAGCCCCTGCATGGGCCAAAAGAGTCGCCGAAGATCTTCTCAGGCATTGACCGGTGTAGAGCGCTAGTTACTCCAATTTCAAAAACTATGAATTTCTTGAAGGTATCTTCGACAACGTATTTATTCCCATACACTGGCTGGTACACCTCCCATTTTTGTAAAAAAACAAAAAAGCGGATAGAACTAGTATATTTTGGTCTCAAAGACATGTATTTTTTACACAAATTGATCGGGTTGACTGGAAATCCTTCTTCAAGTATGGTGAAACTTCCCGATTTCTTGGTTTTAGTGTCTGGCAAAAATATTTCCCTTTGTCTTGAATGTTTTCTATTTTCAAATTGACCAATTCATCGCATCTACAAGCACCGCTAATTCCCATTATTAAAGCCACTTTCATTAACAGGTACTCGTTGTCAGGAGCTTCGTTCAAAAACTTCTCTGTTTCAGGTCGTTCTAATGTCTTGGACTTCTTTGGTTTGTATCCCTGTGATTTGCTTTTCAAAATGCTCGTTAGTTTGACATATTTTGAAATATCGATTTTTTTATAAAGGTGAATAGTCGAGCGAAGCATCGAGTATTTGGTCCATAGCGACGATGGGGCTAATTTTTTTTGCAAATGTAAAAAATAAGCCAATATAACTATTATTTTTGCTTATAAAAGTGTACATTAAAAATAACTATTTCTCAAAAAAAATGAATATTGATCGCTAAGAGGAAGATTGAGAGGGGGTTTATTTAAAAAATTATGAATAAAAATAATTAAAGTCGATCCCGCAAAATTTATTGAATAATATGTAGTTTCGACATTTTCAGTTCTTAGCTTAAATAACAATGCAGATTTTAAGTGCCTATCAAAACTCACTTGAAGTAATCATTACTGTTGTAGGTAACAACCAGGGTTGAAATATGTGATTGATTATACAAAATAAATTAAATACAAAACCATCACCACAACATAATATCTCAAAATCAGTTGTTCATTGGATTATGAAAGAACTACTTCTGTATTCCTTTCACTCAAAAAAAGTTCATACAATGATTAACCTGCACGACTTAATTATGCTCAGTGGTTTCTTCAAAAACAACAAGCAGTAACATTCTGTAACGAATCCAGTTTCGCATTAATGTACATAATTTAGGGGGAGGACCCACATGGCTTTTCCAAACAAGAAACCAACGTATATTTATTGTTAATATTTAAAAGTAATAGTGGAAAATAATTTACTATGCACGTATTTTATTGAACTGCCTGAAGCATTTAGATTTTTTACAAACCGATATCTCGGTCCAATTATTTTAGTACTAAAACACACACAGTAAACTGGGATGCTAGAATACAAGAATGAAGGTTTTGCAATCAAGTTTATAATCCGTGAACCTGTGTCAAAATAGAAAAGAATTACGTAATAAATAAAATCAAAATATATTTTCTTCACTAATATTTTTGGAGAATCATATGCAATTGTGGAAAATCGATTATTCCATCGAGTTTTAAAATACCTCCTATTACACGACTGTTGAGGGTTCTGGAATAAGCCCTATGTTGTGCCAGTTTCCCAGGACGGCCAACAATGTGTTACCGCCTTTTTAAACTACATCGTAGTTCGAATTTCGAGTGGACTGTAATTTTAGATTGAAGAAATGTGCTGTAGTAGGTTTGCCTTCTCAACTTCATCCAACAAAAACAATGGACACTTTTATTTAACCATTTATTAAACTTGTTAAATAAATAAATGAACAAAAACAACAACGTAACAAAGATTACATTAAACTAGTAATCGTGAACAAAGTATTATAGTTAATTTAAAGAAATGACCACATCATTCAGAAAATATTAATTTTGCGTGTGTTCTGCATGAGTGATAATTAGACACTGGAGGGTCCTAGCCTGGTTCGCAGCTAGCAACACACTGAGTTTGAATTCGACGAACCTCAGTCGCTTCAAAATCTTCCCTTCCGGATTGCGCAACACCTTCTCGAAAGATTCTTTAGCTTGAGCCGCGTAAACAAGCATGTAAAATTTTTTCTATTGTCTAGACGCGACGGTTAAATTTATGGCTTGATACCATCATTATGAAATAGAGCAAAAAATTATCTTTGTCGACACCGCTTCCTGGTTTGACGCCGCTCGCCAACGTATTTTGGTGCGGCGTTGCCGGTTGAACGAATAAACGAATATGAGTTTACATGTTTAATTATCTGAAAATTAAACAACGACATTTATTTAATAGCGTTTCTTAATTTTTGCGAGAGATCCTTCACATGAAAATTATGTTTTTCCTATGTAGTTTATTAAATCCAATAAACAATTGAATAATATGAAAAAATACAGTTTAAATAATTGAGGTAGGTAGTTTAAAGCTTTATTATGCTATATTAAAGCTGTTTCTAAAACCATTATTTAATTTTTTTAATTATCGAAGTATAAAAAAATATACTAAGCAACCCTGTATACCGGGTGACAATGAGACTAGGGCCATGCCTATATCTCGTTCATTTTTCAACCGATTTGAATAAAATTTGGAACATAGATATGAGACACAATTTTGGATTGACGGTCGTATAAAACCAAAATGGTGGACTTCCGGTTTCGCCAGAAATGTCACCAACTTCGATTTTTTAAATGGAACACCCTGTATATTTGATGTTTTCTAGATTCTATGGCTCAAACTACATACGACAGTGTTGCCAAATTTTTTATTTATCAATAAAAAAATTCAAATTTCCAAAAAATTTTTTTAGCACAGGAGGCCTTTATCTGGCCAAAATCTATTCTAATTGACATCAGTAATTCATAGTAATAGACTTTTCATCGATATGATCAATAACAAATGCTACAGCGGGAATTTAAATTTTCTAAATTCATTTTTAAAGAATAAATCGTTTTTTTCAAATGGTACCTACCGAGGGCCATCTTGTCATTCGATAGAGAATTTAATTACCAATTCAACGATATACATTATGTACCACTTCCTTTTTGTTCAAACCTAAATATGATCGTTTATTGAATTTATACAATACCTATTTCGTACCATGCCGTCGAATTCCAATCCGTTAAGGTTTGAAGAAATTAAAGATAGCCATGGAATAACAATACGTGTTTAATATCACGTCAAAAGTCAAATACCAAAGAACCAGCTGATCATGACCACATCAACTTCATCGTTAGAGAAGAAGCGGAAACTAATGTCTTAGCGTATGTCGAATTTTCTCCAACTGCGTCAGTGCGAGAATTGGGAAGTGAATGTGGGATCAGCAAGGAAAGTGCCAGAAAAATATTAAAAAAACATAAATATCGCTTCTATAAATACAGTTTGCATCAGCATTTATATGAAACTGACTCAGAACGGAGACTAACGTATTGTAATTGGCTTTCGCGTCATAACGATTTTAATAATGATTTTGTCCCTAGGTTGCTGAGAGAAGGTAATTTTCAAGAAAGATTTGGTTTGAACGTCTCGGTGGGAATCATAGGGACAAAAATCATTAGACCAATTTTTTTCGACGGGTGTTTAACAGACCAAAGATATTTACAATTTTTAGAAAACGAAATTCAGAATAATGTTAATGATTTACCTGAAAATATCAGGGAAAATATGTTTTTTCATCAGGATGGTGCAGGACCTCATAACGCTAGTATTGTTCGGCAATATCTTAATGATACATTTGGGCAGAGATGGATTGGAACAAATGGTCCAGTCAGATGGCCAGCCCGATCATCCGATTTAACCCCTATTGATTTTTATCTATGGGGTCACATCAAATCCAAAGTATATTCAAGAAGACCAACTACTTTCGAGGACTTGAGAGATAAAGTTGAGCGCGCAATTCAGGAAATTCCTGCCCAAGAACTAATAAATGTGATGAGGTGCACAATAAATAGAACTAGTCTATGTGTTAGACAAAACGGACAACATTTCAAACAGCTCATAGGTCATTAATAAATAAAATTAATCTTGGCTGGTTGTGAAACTGTTCTATTGAAAATAGGATTATAATATTTTAGTAATAATCTGTATGTTGATATTTCAGTAGTTAGATTTATTCAAACAGTTCGATTATATTAAAATTATCTTTCTTGCAATTTATCATCATTCTTAAGTAAAGTTTGAAAGAATGAATAGTTACCTACCAATTTTTTGAGATTGACTTTATTTCTACTTTTCCTGGGCATTGCACAATATATTGTACAAATTCAATAAATGATCATGATTAGGTTTGAACAAAACGGACGTGGTACATAATGTATAGCGTTCTTCTGAGATTCTCCGTAAATCAGTATCATATCGATTTGTTCGTTTCGCGAGTAACGATTATTTTCCATTTCGGAAGGAGATGACAAGTAAAATTGGTATTTGACTTTTTGACGTGATATTAAACATGTATTGTTATTCCATGGCTATCTTTAATTTCTTCAAACCTTAACGGATTGGAATTCGACGGCATAGTACGAAATAGGAGTATTGTACAAATTCAATAAACGATCATATTCAGGTTTGAACAAAAAGGAAGTGGTACATAATGTATATCGTTGAATTGGTAATTAAATTCTCTATCGAAAGACAAGATGGCCCTCGGTAGGTACCATTTGAAAAAAACGATTTATTTGTTAAAAATGAATTTAGAAAATTTAAATTCCCGCTGTAGGATTTGTTATTGATCATATCGATGAAAAGTCTATTACTATGAATTACTGATGTCAATTAGAATAGATTTTGATCAGATAAAGGCCTCCTGTGCTAAAAAAAGTTTTTGGAAATTTGAATTTTTTTATTGAAAAATAAAAAATTTGGCAACAATGTCATATGTAGTTTGAGCCATAGAATCTAAAAAATATCAAATATACAGGGTGTTCCATTTAAAAAATCGAAGTTGGTGACATTTCTGGCGAAACCGGAAGTCCGCCATTTTGTTTTTATACGACTGTCAATTCAAAATTATGTCTTATATCTATGTTCCAAATTTTATTCAAATCGGTTGAAAAATGACCGAGATATAGGCATGGCCCTAGTCTCATTGTCACCCGGTATATACGAGTGATTGATTATTGTGACAAAGCTCAGTAGATCTGTTGTAATAAAAGGTACTGAAAAATGTTATTTACAAGAATTGTAGGCAGCTTTAAGTTTTACATTTTAAAATTACTTACAATGTTACAGGGTGTTTCATAACGCCCTGCCAGATCAACATTAATGGAACGCCCTCTGTATTTTAACATTTTTAAAATCTTCTCAATGAGCTGATTTCAACGATACCTATTATCACTTGTAATCTCCCTAGAGCTTAAATTACTATCGGAAATATTCCTGAAAGCATGAATTTTTTAAAAAAAATTCATACTTGAGGAGATATTTCCAGATAGTAATTCAAGATCGTGGGAGATTCGGTAAGAAAATTTCACTCCAAAGTAATATAAAAAATTATAACATGACATTTTCTTAAGATACCTTCATATGTACCAAAAGAATATGCTACTAGAATTTTAGTAGTATAAAATAAACATTTGTTGGTCTAAAATAATCTATCTCTTAGCTATCAACCAATCTGTATTATTTTACAGTGAACGGAAGGGTGTATTTTTATAATTTGACACATGACAGAAATCCTATCGCTGTGGTACAGCCCAGGGTAGGAAAATACTATGGTTTTTTGGTTGCTACAGTAACGAGCTGAAACGAAAGCTTCTTATTGGTTAAAAAATGTTGGTGTGAAATTTTCTAAGGTAAATAGTAAAGGATCTATAGCTACTCAAAAATTACATTTCTGTAAATTCTGGTGGCTGCTGTAGCTGTAAGATTAACTTATTAAAAAATAACTAAAAGGTAACAATTAATTATTAATTGTTTGGCAGTTGTTGATTTTGTCATCTTACAAGCTCAAGTGAGATCACCCTGTAAGTATGAATTTTTAGCCAACCTCCAATCAATATAACAGTGCAATATAATCTAATACAGTGTAAAAATATTTAGTTTACAATATTTCGTTTATTTTTTATTACTAAAAGTTGCTAATGGTAAAATTTGATATTTTTACATTTTAATCGTTTAATTTCTCGACAACAAGCCATAGGATCCAATTTAACATATTACAATTTTGAACGAGGACGTCAAGATCTACATTATATCCAATATTCAGAAACTTTGACGGTGACTCTTTTTATCGATATTTCAGGCTATTCCTGCATGTTAAAAATACATACTTTGAACAAAAAGGCCTGTGGAAACATGAATCACCCTGTAAGGACATATATTTTATTTTTATTTATTACTTATGTATTTTGTCTACATATATCCGCCAGAAACTTTTAAAAAAATTTTACAGGTACTTTTTGGTACACATTTTAAAATTTCGGGATCTTGAACTTTAACGCCCTTTATATCGAAATCTAGCCATAGGATAGGATTCGGCCCATGAACACTATTGATCAGGACATCAAGTACTATCTCATATCAAAAATTCAGACAATTTGACGGTGCTCCCGGCGTTTCCATAAGAACGGTGCGGGGTCCTTTATTATATATATATATATATATATATATATATATATATATATATATATATATATATATATATATATATATATATATATATATATATATATATATATAATTTTATAAAATAAAGAGAAGAATCATCATTAGGAAAGGAAAGTTTACTGGAATTTGAAATTAAAATTTGTTACAAATGTCAGTCAACTATATAACGGTGACATATTTGAAAAAATCACTCTCTGATCCAGACATAGAAACAGTAAGGGTGTTAAAAAATTTAAATCTGCAAAATTAAAATGAACTCAGCTTTTAATGGATGGAAAATCAATAACTCTTACATATTCTACACTGTAGTATCTCGCATTTGCATAAAAATAAATTTTAAAGAGAGAAACACTGTTTAGTAACTTCTTTAAAAATCTATACTTATGTTGTGGTATTTCTCTCATCTACATAAATTCATGAGAAGAGAAAGAGTATATTTATGAGCTCCGCACAGGTTGGCCGTCTCGCCCTTGCCCTACACTGAACTTTAAACATGATGCTCCGTCTCGCCTGATGATAGAAATACTGGTAAATAACTGTATTTCCTTAACCATACTTGTATGGAGTAGAATAAAATCATCGAGTTCTTTGTCCCGGTCAGGGAAAAAGGAATTATGCATAATTACAAAAGACATCTAAAAATTTTTAACCTCTTCGAAATGGTGATATTACTCCTTATCTGGACAATATTATTATTCCGTCGAATACACTAAGTGAGGATAAGGAAAAAATGCCATCCTAAAATAACGTTTCCATTAATTATTATTAACAAAACAGTGGGGATTAAAAAAGTCCCTATATCAAAGATGGTTTAACAGGTACAACAGTTCCTAGGCCTTACTGGTTATTTCGTTTAAAATTAGGCCTCAAAAAATATTATAAAAAAAATGTAAATCCAATTGTATTCCAATACCTACAGATTTATATTCATACTCATTCTAGCAGTATTCAATCCAAAGTTAGAAACACAAGTCAAGAAGAACTCAATAAAACAGAAGAAAAACTTATTCTCGTAAGACAACAGAAAATTTCACTGATTTAAATTAGAACTGATTGTAGTTGTGAGAACCTTAGAATGTTTTCGACACTATACCTATTTTAATGGAATAGAAATTGCAGAAATATTTTCTATTTTTGATAAACCGAAACGAATAGAAGCTGTGGCTGAGACTAGTAGAACGGTTTGACAGGTAAGTATTAGATGCAACAGCTTCAATAAGAGTGATAATTGGGACTCTTATTTAGAAGCAATCCAATAATGAGTTAATAGTTCGAATCGTAAGAAACAGAAACTTCCTCCGTTGAATTAATGTAAATTTGTAAATCTAAGAACGTAAATGAAGAAAGCCAGATATTACTAAGTTAACAAAGAAAACAACGAATAACTTACAAGCTAGTGAAGAAAAACTGTAAGAAGTTGATAAAAAAATACAAAGGACTATCCAGAGTCATATTGGTTCTTCCGTATAACCTTTCTAAATAAGAGGGTATAAAAGCTTCTAGCCACCTAAAATTAAGTTTAAAAAAAATAACTGCGTGTATAAAGGCTTATTGTCATTGCAAGATAGAAGTTGCAGATATAAAGACCTTAGCGAATTACAGAATTTTATTAACATTACTACATTTTTTTATAAGTTCTTTCAGTACTACCTTATTTGTTTTAGAAGTGATGTCACGTGAAAAAAATTAAATCTAAAACGAAACAAGAATAAGTATCGAAATAGATGTTTAGGATTGAAACGTATTTATATAAAAGAAAGATATTTTAGGTAAGCTCTGTTTAATTATGATTAAATGAAGTAAGTATATAGAGTCCTGCAACAGTGGCGCCGTGTTCCATATCTCTGTTTAGGAAAGAGATAGGAATACAATTTTTTACAATGTTACCTTATTGTTCATTTCGGAAGCTCATTGTGGTTTGTATTTTAATTTCTCTCTCTTTCCACTGGATTAAAACCACTTAGTTGTTAAAAAAGTTTTTTTATTGACGTTTCGGCTTTCCAAACGGCTTTCGATTTGGAAAGCCGAAACGTCAATAAAAAAACTTTTTTAACAACTAAGTGGTTTTAATCCAGTGGAAAGAGAGAGAAATTACCTTGATCGAGCTCGACAAAATAAAAAAAAATTCAGTCACATGGGGTATTCAATTTTTTCTGGGTGGGTCCCAACTTTCTTTTTTTAAATGGCAACCTGTATTTTTTATCACTTTTTCGGTTTTTACATGAAAAATAAAATATACTTCATCCATGTTTATATTTCGAAAATATTGACGGTTTTTGAAATTTTAGTGAACTTAGCGATAGGGAATACTTGATAAAATTTGTAGAGCCTTTGTTGGAGCCTCTTATGGACCGATAATATACAGGGTGTTCCATTTGAAATAAGTAAGATTCTGCAAATTTTTATTGATAATGTGTGGCAAGCTGTTTTTCATACCGTGTATATCTCAGGTCGATTTCAGATACACCGTTTGAGAGAGTCACCAATGTAGAATATTTGACCAAAAATAAATTTTAATGGGACTTGGCATAACGTCATAAATTCAAATATTCTGAGTGGCGAATATTGGAAAAAAAAACTCGCTAAGAATCTCGAAAACCGTCAATATTTTCAAAATATAAACATGCATAAAGTATCTTTTATTTTTCATGCAGAACCAGAGAAAGTGATAAAAAATACAGGTTGCCATTTAAAAAAACAAAGTTGGGACCCGCCCAGAAAAAATTGAGACTGATTTTTTTTTTATTTTGTCGAGCTCGATCAATAAGTTAACATTATAGAAAATTGTATTTCCTAAATAGAGATATGGAACACGGCGCCAGTGTTGCAGGACCCTGTATATAGTTTTTCCATTTTCAATTGCAGAACCAAAATTTCCAGATGTGCCGACAGTTTTCTTTGATCCGACAAGTGGCTTTGTCGATAATGGCGGCTTGTATAAAGCAATTTAAAATGGACAAACTATACCTACTTATTACTTGCAACAATTATCCACAATGTAATAAGTTTTAATTCTGTTTTTTCGTGGTCCTTTGTGAAATAGGCCTTTATTATTTATTATTATTTCTTAAATTCGCCTCAAAGTCACGGTAGACGCGACGATCAATTGTGGCTAAACGGTTATATTTTGAAAATTTTGTTTATTCACGGATATGTGGGTTGATAAAGGCTACTGTTATATCTTTTGGTTTTACCAAGAATATGCTTGGAATATAAATATAACCAAATAATATGAATAAGTAAATTAAACACTTCTTCATCTGCGAAGCGCACTGGTTCAGTATAAACTGTAGTACATGGTGTCCCAAATATATTACAGCTACATTTTAAAATTATTTTCAATTATACATGTTGTTCCAAAAAAGTGTAGCTTATAATTATAAAGGTCTACTATACCTAAATCTATTAATTTTTGGAGTTATTTTTATTTTTGTTAAATTTTACATTATTCTTCCACCGTAATGCATAAATATAATACCCTGTATTTGATCAGCTTAGACTATGATAAAAAAAAATGACAGATTGATCCACTTTTCATAATAATGGATTAGTTAACAGTCATAACTTTCATTATTATGATACTCAAAACCAGCATTTGTTGCCCATAATATACCATCAGAACTGGTGGAACATTAATGTATACGATGGAATTATAGGTTACCAAGTTATTCCTCCATATTTCTTTGATAGCCAGTTAAATGGGAGTAAATTTCTCCAAATTTTAAGAAAAAGTTTTTGGGAACTGTTGGAAAATGTTTCATTAGATATTAGACAAAAAATGATGTTGCAATAGTCTAAGCTGATCAAATACAGGAAGTTTAGGCATTACGGTGGATAAATAATATAAAATTTATCAAAAATAAAAATAACTTCAAAATTAATAGATTTAGGCATAGTTGACCTTTACATTTTTTAAAAGGTAATGGAATTTGCTTCACAATAGGATTATAAAATACAGGGTGTCCCATTTAAAATAAGAACGAAATTGTCGTTTGAATATGTTATTAGAGAATCGCCCCATTTTGGACGCCCTGTATAATTTTAAACAAGCCTAAATACATTATTGCTTTGAATTATTAGTCTAATTTTTTTCAGTTAAAATTGGATTTGATTGATTCCGTAGGTTTCCAAATTATTGGTTTTCTTGTAATCTAATTTTTAGAAATATCAAAATATTTCGAGAAGTAAAAAGCTTAGGTATATATTATTTTTAACGTATAATCTACAAATGCAATAAAATATAAGGTCTTCCATAAGAAATAATATAACTTTAATACACCACACTTTCTGGGGACAACCTGTATAATTCAATATAATTTTAAAATGTAGCCTTTATCAACCCACATATCCATGAATAAACAAAATTTTCAAAATATTAACCGTTTAGCCACAATGGACCATCGCGTCTACCGTGACTCACCCCGTATAATATTTTCTATATGACAATATGCATTTTAACAATTTCGGAATAAAATTTATGACGCGATCTATCTGCAAAAAACTATTTTCTGCAGTTGACTCTACTTCGACGCGCTTTCCTAGAAGGTTTCACGGAAATAAAAGAAAATTTATTACTTTGATTCCAGATCAACTGATATACGACTGTGATTTTTCATGAATCCCGCAGATCGTGTATGCCATATACCATCAAATGGATTTCCTTTATCCCATCAATCTTATAATTTACATTAATGATGCGTCCTAACTTACCGACAAATCAAACGATTCGCGAGATCGCAAATAATGCGACACCGAAATCCATCACTTGTCAACTGCAAATGTTTTGCGGTAAAGTTTTGTCAGGCTTCTGTTTCGTAATATTTTAATCCGAGTTGTGCTGGAAAATGTAACCTAGTTTGTCGAAGTATTTAGAGGGACCAATATGAATGAATAATAGTAGAAGAGCTAACATTTTAGCTGACGTCATTTATTGAACGTAATCACGTATAACTATTATGTAGAAGTGAATCTATGAAGTTTCTGGCTTGTCATAATTTTGTAATTCTCAAACAATCTTAGCAAAAGTTTTAATTTACTTTGTTAGTACGTTTCTCAAATGCGGGTACTAAACAATATTTTAAACATTATGTACAGGTACCTATGCTACCGTTAACACAAACAATATTTGATCTATTTAGAAAACTAAAGGAAAAGTCATTCGTAAACTTCACATATTAGAACAGCGTCGTGAATTTGGCAGTTGTATTATCTTTTCCTACGGCTGCTTAGAATATGCATAAAAACTTCCCTTGAAAAACGTCAATTTCAAACAGCGTGTGTAAACGTTTACACACGCTGTGTGCAAAGTAAAATGACAACACAACTCATATTAACAACACATATCAATGAATCGAGATGAAATGTAGCATGCGGACACTGTCACTACTGACAGTTCTCATTTCTCATTAAAATAAAATCAAATTTATTGCAAAATTTTAAAAAAGCAGTGTTACACGATGATAGAAGATGAATTTAACTGTACTCCTCCAGAAATACTTGAAAGGGCCTCCCAAATCACGCAAAATCTTTTACCATTAATTTCCAAAGAGAGGTATGAAAGTTCTTATGAAACATTCATAAAATGGAAAAATGAACGAAACCTAAACTCGTTATCAGAGAATGTTCTGCTTGTTTATTTTGAAGAATTAGCGCAAAAATATAAATCTTCAACATTGTGGTCGCACTATTCTATGTTGAAAAGCACTATAAACATCTGGTCGTTTTAAATAAGATTTGCTTTACCTAACAATAAATAGGTACCAATAAAAATATATATGATAATAAAGTCGCAGCCGTAGGAAAAGTATAGTGTGTAACTCGTGTGAAAAATGCTATTTTCAAAACTTGTTGCACAATATACTATTAAAACATTATTATGTACTTTGTAATTAAATTACAAGTACTTTAAATTTTTTTTTATTATTAAACACCCATAAAAGCATTTAGTATATTACAATCTGGTCAACAGTAACCAGTGAGCAATTTAATTCTAACTTATATAGAGTTTGAAACTTAAAATACTCATCAGCGTTCCTTAGGTTCTGTAGAAAGGATTGCACTAAACTTTAACGTGCACACACAAGCTCTGCTTTTGCACTAAAAAACACTAACAAAGGGCTTGATCCTCTTAAGTCTTCTTTCTAAACCAGTATTGTCTAGGAGCTGGATAGCCTCGACATTGACATGATGATGCAGTCTTTCTTCATGACTCTTGGCTAATTTCTTGATGGTCTGGTCAACAGTGTCCATTTCCAGATCCCTATAGAGATCACTATTGCGAATGTACCAAGGGGCATCTACTATGTTCCTTAGTGCTTTGTTTTGAAATCTTTAGATGATTGCTAAGTTGCTTGCTTTGATGCATCCCCATAGTTGGATACCCCAGGTTCATACAGGCTTAAATATCTGCTTATAAAGCATAAGCTTATTATATAGAGACAGGGTGGAGTTTCTTCCAATTAGCCATTACATTTTTCTATATTTCAGTCCAAGTTCTTCTCTTTTCTTTTTAACATGCACTTTCCACTGGAGTTGGGCTTCTAAGGTAATACTTTGCTGCGTTTGTATGTGGAATTAAGGTTGTTGTTTATTCTGACTGGAATATGATCTATCCTTTTGTTAGTAAAGTTAATGTGGAGTGATTTAGTTTCATTAAGTTTAATTTTCCATCTCTTCGTCCAGTCATAGATAAGGTGTACAGCTGTTTGCAGCTTGTGGGTTGCTTCTTCATTGCTCTTTTCTACTGGTAGAATTGCAGTGTCGTCGGCGAAGGTGACTATGGTATTGTTTTCTAACTCTGGAATATCACATGTGTACAGTAAGTATAGGACAGGTCCTAGGACACTTCCTTGTGGTACTCCAGCCTTAATTTCTTTAAGATAGAAATAGGCTTCTTCTTGCCTAATTCTAAAGTATCTTTCCGATATATATGAATGGAGGATATCCTGTATATTGTTTTGGAAGGAAAACCTTGAGCTTATGTATTAAGCCTTCATGTCAGACCTTATCAAACGCTTGTGCTACATCAAAAAACATAGCAGCACAAATGTTTTCTCTTCTAATGATTTCTTTATAATGTTGGTTATTCTATGATCGTCGAGTGCTTATTTTTAAATCCAAATTGGTGATCAGGGATAATTTCTCATTCTTGGATAAGTGGTTTTAGTCTTTTGAATAGGAGTTCTCAAATAGTTTGGACATAACAGGCAGTTATGAGATCGGTCTGTATGATGATGCCTCATGTGGTGGTTTCCCTGGCTTGGGTATCATTATGACTTCCGCAATTTTCCAGGTACATACTTCAGTCTGAAGGCAGCATTTATTAGGTTAGTTAGTTTAATTATTGGGGTAATTGTTTTGAAATTTCTCCAGTAATTTAGTCAAAACCTGGAGCTTTTTTCGGATTAATATTTTCTTTTATTTCGGTAGTACTTTAAATAAAGTAGCAAATTACGTAACCAAGTCATCGCGCAGTTTTACCGAGCTCAGTGAGGTAAAAATGGGATAAAGATCTAAGAAGTTCAATCAGAAATATTTATATAAAAAGATATATCATTACAATAAAACATTTTGGTCATTACAACATATTTGGTATAGTTTGGCATAATTATATTTTTTGCAGAAGTGGAATAAGAATGGCTTTCAGGTAGATCCCATCCAGTTCACTTTTCATGTGCGCAGGATCCATATTATACGATACTGCGAAACCATAACTCTATATCCTTACCATGGATGAAGTTCATTAGACTTCACGTGATGTTTAAATTGTTTTAACCATTTAAAGAAAAGAACATAATTTGCCAATCATCAGAACAAGTTTAAATGGAACTTACTAGATCACCTTTTTCAAACTAGCGTAAATTATTAGAGTTGAAATATATACAGGGTGTGTCACGAAGATGGCGCATTAGCCATATAGAGAGAACTATAGATATTTGAAATTTGAAAATTGGGTTATGGGGCTTTGTGAGTACCGGGCCATACCGGAAGTAGGCGTCAACTTTGTTTTTTCTTTTTATTTTTAGATTCAGCGTCAAATTTTGAACAAAAAATTATTAACATTCCACATGTCTAAGTTTCCGAGATATTTGAGATTTTTGTAAATATTTTTGAAAAACAAGCATTTACTTTAAATTCCTTATCTGGCTTAGTTGTTAAGCTATTAATTTCAAATTTTATACAGAGATTGTGAGAATATCCTTCTAGCATAGGGTGAAACGTCAATTGCGATATTTTATACAGGGTGTCTAGAGTAAAGCGTCCAAGTCGATAATTTAATTTCATATGAAACATCCTGTATTTTATTATCACGCCTGAATCAGTTTTTTATTATCTTTCGAACTGTATTAGCATTTCCTATACCTAAAGTTAAATATTTCTGAGTTATTGCTAGATAATACAATCTAGCATGCCATGAAAATAGAAAAAACAGTTGTAATAAACAAACTACTGGACAATTAGATTATTTTGTTTTCTAACTTCGTTCAATTTGTAGTATAAATGGCTCTTCTTAACTGGGTTCCAATTCTTCATCATCAACTTTTAGTTTGACCGCAGCTTTAAAGAAAATTCTCCTAAAAATTTATTGAAATCCGTTTTAATTTATCACAAAATTTTTATTTTTTTAAATTTATTAATTAATTAGTAATTAAGCCCTTAAAACTTTTATCATACTGTATCAACATTTATCAAGCCACAAGAGCTCTAATGTGGCCAACGGCATTTGTCTCCATACTATACGACTTGATTAACTAAAAAATAATTCCGCAAAATATAAATGTATCTGTAATAGTATATTACGTAATAAGTGTTGTAAAAAGCATATTACGCACGATGGAAAAATTGCGCACACGCATTACGTACTATATTTTACCTACGGCCGTATACAGTGTGCTAAAAAAGTCTGAAGTTATGACAGGGTACTTAATTTCTTCAATTGGGATACCCTGTATTTTATTGCATCTTTAGATTTTTTTGAACAACTTTACAAAATTCTCTTCAAATCCAATAGATTCCCGCCTCACTATCACTTGACATATTGAAAATGTAGGTATTCTTTTTTAAACAGTATGAATCTTATAATCATTAATTAGAACTTATTTGTTTTTAAAAAAAAAGTTTATATTATTTTGATTTTGACAGTTGCTATGACTACGCACATGACGGGCGATTACGCGATCTCTACCTACTTGCGAATTATTAAATGTTCCGCTTACTTTTAGGTATAAACTGTGCGTTTTGTTTACCGTGCGCAATGAGCTATATACCGAGGCTGTCAGTCGTGTGTTTTTGATTGTTTTCTATAGTGGCCGCAGTTCAAATTATTTATTTGTTGTTATTTTAACTAAATAGGAAATGTTAGTTTAACATTAGTTTCATGATCACTATGTACAAAGTAGATCCTCTAATTCTAATAATGTCATTTAGGATGAGAGTGGGAGTTACCAGTTATAATAACCCATAGTAAACAATTGTACTCCTGGGAACATCATCAGATCAGAGTCTAGGGATGCTTCAGCCCGTACTTGAACCTTCAAGGAAGTCTCTCTTCTTTGTTTGATTAAAATCTTTATAAAAGTGGGATAGCTGAATACACTTGTCACTTGTAGATTGAAATGAAGAGTACTTTGTAAGAAGCGTATAGATTTATACATTTCATACAAAGTACTCTAAATTTAAAATCTTTATATTTTTACTCTATATAATTTACAATAAAGATTTTGACATTAAATTAGCTTTAAATTACACCGGTTTTATCCATTTAAATAAATATAGTTATTTAGGCCTCCTTTCATTTCGAGTGAATAGAAATTTTTCCCTTTTCAAACATTTCTAACGTTTAAGATACACCACAAAAGTTAAATAAAATATGAAAAAAGTTCGACAGCAAGTTTCCGGGAATAAATCCCAAAGGTATGGAATTTGAGATACAACTTCATTTCGAAGGAAGTGGTTCTTTTTAGTTTATTTTAACGTCAAATGTCAGCACCAGATTTCTTCAATATAATATTTGCTGAATGGCCGTAAAAAGAGAAGTTTGAAAAAAGTAAAAAGAAGTAGAACGGAGTTGTCGGTATTTAACAAAAAATGATGGAAAACTTTTGCTTTATATTCTAAAAAACTGGTTATTAAATATACATCAAGTCTTCATTCTGACAACGATAGGAAAAATTTAAGGAACAGACAGTTCATTAAATTCCATTTAATTTTGTCCAAAGAAAATTCCGCGAGCACCAAGAATCTGGCCCGCGGCACTTTATTTTGGTAAATTTTTCAATGTAAGTAAATCATGCAAAAATAAATCAGATGTTTTTATTTAACGACCAACTACAGAACATATTAACTGTAATTTTCCATTGACAATTATTTGCAGTTGTGGATCAAGTTTACTAGTGAGAATTATCAGCAGCGACTTTAAATCATTGAGTTTGAATCTGTAAATATTTTTTGTATATTTCAATTTGGAGAATCTTTTTTCACACAAATAAGTAGAAAATCGAGAAATGATGACTGAATAGTTTTCTTTCAAAGTATTTCTATACTGCAAATCACACACTTCCATTTAAATTTCTGGAACAAGGATTTCTATATTGACATTAAAAGGATTTTGTAAAATCTTGATATCCTTTGCAGTTTGAATCTGTAAATATGTTTTGTATATTTCAATTTGGAGAATCTTTTTTCACACAGATAAGTAGAAAATCGAGAAATGATGACTGAATAGTTTTCTTTCAAAATATTGCTATACTGCAAATCAAACATTTCCACTTGAATTTCTGGAACAAGGATTTCTATATTGACATTAAAAGGATTTTGTAAAATCTTGATATCATTTGCAGTTTCATTAAAATCTGAAAAACGAGACTCTTAATCAATTTTCAAAACGCCCAAAGCTTGAATTGCGAAGTCTAGGAGAAATAGAGTCTTAGTCTGCTCACTAAATGTTTGCAATGGGCGAAACATTTTTTGTTCAATTGGAATTGAAACAGAACAATTCTTTGACAAAGAGAAACTTCTATAACTAAACACTACTCTTGTGCCTCAGCAATAGGATGATTCTTTTCATCCAGGAAAATTTTTATTATTGTTCGGAGCGTTAAAACTTTTTCGCAGACAGCGTTCTTCAATATAATCTGGCAGGTCGGAATTGACAATGTTTGAGCGCATGTGATCTAATTTAATTAACAGCTGACATGACTGGCTTTAAAACTTTTGATAAATTCATATGTTCGAAATCGAACATTTTTACCTACGCCCATGGCGACAAAGGAAATAAAAATAACCAAACCGCACGCCTAAGTACCCAGCATAGCAACAGTACAACACGCATCGTAAATCAAGGCCATCGCGCAGATAATCAACGCGGAAGTAACTCACCGACGAGATAAAACTTCAATGCTAAAAGCCGCCCTTGTCGGCAACCGCCTTTACATACATCGCGACACATTGGCGAGACTGCAAGTTGCCAAAGAGATAAAAAAAGGCACAACAATAAAGCCGAAAATACATACCCGTGATTGGCCGCCGAAGGATCTCGCATATCGACAAGCGTCTCAAATAAATCAAAATTAAACCAGTATAACTTCTATCTCCGTATGAACAGGTCGTACCGTTGGGCGGTTCATACGTAATAAATTCAGCAATTTTTAACTTATACAAATTGCATGATATTACATACATACCCATATTCACATTCAGTTATTTCTTGAGCAATTGCAAACACAGTTTTGAATTTTGTTATATTATATATTTGTTAAAAAGTGTTTTGTTTTTTACGAAGTTATCGTTAATATATAAAATTCAAGTAATCAGTGCATAATTTCGCTACAACCTCTATACAGTCCACTCAATTTCTCAGCTAACTTAAATCTACAATAAGTTGCAGGGTGTGGCCTAATAAGTTTGGGTCTCCAAATTTGGTATTATTTGGAACTTCCCAAAACACCATACATTTTCCGCACAAAGACTGTTGATGAATGATGCAATGTACGATTAATGGTTTTAATCCACCGTCATTTTCTTCCGCAAGGGCACCTTTATTTTTTCACACATGCTTTAGCCACTATCAGTAGTAATGTTGAAAATAATATTACACCCTTATGTTATATAAATATTTTTCGTAAAAAAGTCATCTTCCTTAAGTAGATCTCTGATTTCGTAATTAATTAGACTTCTGTGTTCATCTTTTGCTAATCTTTTGTGATCTACTCGTATTATTCCATTAACTATCAAAGATACATAGATTTTCTTAATCCTTTTATGGTATGCACATTGTTTATTTATATTTTTATCTTGCAGTAACATTCCCTAGTAAAACTAGGCCGGGTTTTATGCGTTAAAACTAATAAAAATATGACGTCATTTTTCACAAATTTTTGTAATTTAAATATATGTTGAGCAATATCAAAAGACTGAAACGAAAACTCAAGTAGGTGTATATGCGGGAACGACTTGCCTGAATGGATATTTTTGTAAAATGAAAGGTAAAGAAAAAACCTGCTTAATTAACTCGCTCGACGTATTTCTTTTAAAACACCACTCGAGCTCCGCTCTCGTGGTGTTTCGCAAAATACGTCTCGTGACTCCGAAGTATAATCGATTATTTTCGAAGCTCTTGTGATATTACTACTGATGATTTTTATGATGCCTTTAATGCGAAACAAGTTCAGAAGCACTTATCGCTTATCATTCATTGTATTTATTGAATAAAATAAATAAAATTAGATAATAAAAGCAGCTTCTATATCTTCACATTCATTGTTGTCATTTTCCCAAATTGCTAGATATTTTTTTAAAATAGGTAATTTTTTATAAAGACTGATTTTACTTTATTTTTAATTTATTTCGGAAACTCATATTTTTATATGGAATAAAACCACTTATTTTCTTGGAACCGTTTTAATTTTTTTTTTTGACGTTTCGACTTCTAATTCTGAAGTCGTTTTCAAAACGAGATAACAAAATATATAATAAAAATTTACTATAGAAACAGAACACTTGATAATCAAAAATATGACATCAACATATGACACTTAGAAAAAGATTTTGAGATTAAAGATGTTTCAATCATATTTTTGTGACGTTTCTGTGAACGAATTTTGAAAGGATAGCGCATTTGCATATTAGACTAGAATTTATACTTCGTCATAAGTTTTCTTATTAATATTATAATAAGAAAAAACCAGATAAAAACTTATGATACTATCCCGATATAGAGGGTATCCTTTTTGCAATTAACTCATTTTTTACTTTATTTTTGCTAAAATACGTGTACTTGGGTTTGCTTTCATTTGTACTGTATTCTAATGTAATCTGAGGTTGTTTAATTGTAGATGTATTGTAACACCTTTTTTACCTGGTCACCAAGAAACTGCATACCACACTCTGTATTCGTCTCATTCTTTCTCGATCGAACATATTGATTATAATTTTAACATGACTAATAGATGGCAACCAGTATTACACATTTCTGTATGCGAGGTTCCGTTCACTTAATACAACCGACACATTTAACTCTTGTTGTCTCTTTTATTTCAATAGGCATATGAGTCCAGGATAATTTCGGGAGTTTTTTTTTGACTGTTGATTCGGTCTTTTATGGTTTTAACGCTTTGCGAACCACGAGTGTTTTAAAAGTGATATCTCATATTGAGGTAAGATTTCTTTTCCTTGTGTGGGTAAATCTATTTCTTTATGTATTTCACGACCCTTTTTATTTTAGGATATATATTCACTTTCTTTGTTACGGTTTAAAGCCTAACATGCCTAAAATATGGTTTTTTATTTTGGGGCCTGAGGCCATTTTGTTTCTTCACCGCACTAACCAGTGCCTTGGAAAAATTTACCGTTTAAACTGATGCAGCAGTACAGTACTATTTTTTTCATCTCGTGAGATGCCGAACAATAAACCCTGGTGGATATGAAACGATTATTTTGATTCGTTAGTCTCCATTTCGCCTTCCAGTCCTTTGAAATTTGTTTGCCTGTGTAGAAGAAGATGCCGGTAAATTTCTGTGAAGTCCTGCTCTTTTATAACTGATGGAGTTAAGGTACTGTTATTTTTATTTATTTTGGTTTCACCAGGAAAACCTAGAGACCTTCACGTAAAGGATTATTTATTTACGTGACCTAAAAATTGAAATTTTACTAGCGATAGTTGCCATTTCTTTTCAAAGAACTTTTCCAAAAACTATCAGTGTGTTTAACTATATATTTACAAATTTGCTTTGTTTGTTTAAATTTAAAATTTATATGAATTTATTTGGGTAAGGGTATAAAATACGTACAACTTGCTTACTGTTAGTCAAGGCAAGGTTGATTTTCATTGGTGTGATTCCATCATTTAGTTTTAACGATTTTGAATACAGGGTGGGGCGATAATCACTAAGATCAGGTAAATTAGGTGGTACAAATAGATTTGTTATTTTTTTTTTAAGCGCTTCATAGCGGGGAGCTTTGATGGCTGACATAAATATTATTGGAACTTTCCTAATTTACCATTTTAAAAATTAAAGAACTCAACCAAAGCCCCTAGCATATGGTGGATGGCTGATTTGTAAGCGTAACGCCTCAATAAAATTTTTATAGTTAAGAACTCATCCCACCATTTTTTAGAGAGTTATTGCAACCTCTTTTTGGCCGATCTTTTAATAAAAGATCCCTTATTTTGACATGTACGCATGCGCAGTGAACAGTCCCTTAAGTTTTGCTTTTATTAAAATACAGGCGTCCTGTATTTAATTTAAATACAGGACAGGTTGCCTTTAATTAAAGAAACTTTATTTTGACTTATGAAGGGCGGTTCTGCCAACTTAATGAAATTCAAACTGATAAAAATCAACAGGCACCGAATAAAATAAAAAAAAACTTGTAAGTATTCGCTTCTCGTCCTAACTGATACGCCCTCTGGTGAAAACAGCGAAAACTGAGCTAAGGAGTAGTTTTGACATTTTGGGTTATTTCTTTAGCGTTGTTAAGTAATTTTCATAGTGTTTTTGTCTTGTTTTTACAAATAATTTTGATTTGTTGATCTTTTTTATAATGAGTAAACATTATTGTTGTGTACCTAAGTGTTCATCATGGGGAAAAAGAAACCCTGAACTAAGTTTTCATTCGTTTCCAAAAGCAGGAACGTCCAAAGTTTTTTTTGAAATCAAACTTGGCAATAGAGAATTAGTGGATAGGAAAAGATTGTGGATCACAACATTAAAAATTGGCAAGAAAGTTTCAAATACCATGAGAGTGTGTTCTCTACATTTTGCTAAAAGTGATTTTATTCAAAAAGGTATGGTAAAAATATTTAATTATTATTTACCACTTTGCTTTGATTTATTATTTACAGTTAGAGTAAAACGGAGAACATTAAAGCCTCATGCTATAACTTTACAAGAACATAAGAGGTTCTCCACTTTTACAGTGTTAGAAATAGATAATTTCCGAGTAATTTCATGTGGATTAGATTCCAATGCACTCGTTTGTAAACACAAACCATATATTTCTATCCACTCATAAGTTTCTATGGTCTTTCCCGCTAAAATAAGATGTCCTGCATTCAGGACATTTTCACCTTCAACTACAGATCCGCCCAAATAGTTCATGTACTCTAAAATGCTTAACTTCATTTCTAAAAAATAATGGAAACAATAATTTGAGACTAAAATGTATTTAAGTAAAACTTCTGACTACTATTCACCTAAATACAACTGGAAATATCACACTTTTAAAGATATAAAATAAATGTTTATGTATAGTTTATAAAATAAAATGAATGTCATACTAAACACTAGACAAAAACAATACACAATTTACACCTAGAAATAATTCAAAAAAACAAAACTGATACCAAATAAACAACTTAAATACACATGAAATATCCCATAAGAAAGCACGAAGTAAACAAACTACTACTCCTTAGCACAGTTCCAATTTCACCGCATGAGCGCTGCAATCTTAATCCGAGTTACCTATAGAGCAGGGCCATCAATAATTTGTAAAATAAAAAAAATTCTTAGCACTATGTGGATGGTCGGAAAATTTAGGGTAAATTAAAAAAAATCAAGTGACAGAGTAAAAGTTCCAGAAGGGGTGTGGGGGTACGTAAATCTATGCCTTTAGGGTTTGATATAGGATTTATACCATTTGTGGCAGAAATATACATTCATTTCGGAAGCTCATAGTGGTTTGTATTTTAATTTCTCTCTCTCTTTCCACTGGATTAAAATCACTTAGTTGTTAAAAAAGTTAAGATAGTTGTTAAGAAAGCCGAAACGTCAATAAAAAAACTTTTTTACAACTAAGTGGTTTTAATCCAGTGGAAAGAGAGAGAGAGAAATTAAAATACAAACCACTATGAGCTTCCGAAATGAATGTATATTTCTGCCACAAATCGTATAAATCCTATATCAAACCCTAAAAGTTTTTTAACAACTAAGTGGTTTTAATCCAGTGGAAAGAGAGAGAGAAATTAGAAATATACATATCCTATCGCAAAAAGTAGTAGATAATTAACCAAGCAAAAATTACAAATTATCTACGAAGAAGCGGCTTGGACTATCTCAAAGAAAAAATGAGAAAGAGATGGCATTGGAACAGAAAAGGTTAAACATTGAAGGAAGAAAAGTAGGTGTGGCAGAACAGAATGTTGCCCTAGCAGAGAAAAAGTTTCGTTTGGAATCCGAACAGCAACAAAAAGTGTTCGATAATCAGACAGTCATTAATAAATTACTATAAATAGTTCAAAAGCATATTTGATGTAGTACATATTGTATATATTTTTCATTCACAATAAATATATGTACATATATAAGTAATACATACTTTTTGTTAAGATATTTATATATTTACGGGCCCATTTAAGATATAAATTACAATTTTGAATTATAATTAAAATACACAGACAATATATATGTGTAAGTATAAATCAAAAAATTGATATAACAAAAGATATAATAATAAATTATTAGTAGTAGTCTTCCTGGTCATTAGATGGTCTGCATATATTAGGTCGAACTGTACCATCAATAAATTCCAGTTTGGGACAGCTGCTCCCATGTTGGTTATCGACAATGTCCATGATTTTCCCCAATAAAATTTGCAGTTGTTGTAATAATGTGGCATAAGGATAGATTCGTCTTTTTAATATACATAGTGCCGTCATCACTATAAAGTCACATTTGAAATATTTAAAAAAAAATCATTTTGCAAGTTACCTACCATTCACATTGTTCCTGGTGTTAGTGATAATGTGCTGTGGAATCAGCAAAGCATTTCTCAATCGCGGTATATCGTCACTATGAAAACGAAAATTCCGCGGGTTCTATTACATTATGTTGTGTAGAAGTAAGTTTTCAATTTCTTCGTTATTAAGTATTCGTTTTACCTTCGTAGAGAAAGCACGACTCCGTAAGCGCTTTCTATACGATAACAAATAAAATCGGCTATTATGATTACGCGGCGGTCAGTGACTCGGCCTTGAGTTATCGTGTTACAAATTAAGTTTATGCAATGCATCAAAATCAAATATCATCACCTGTGTTTCGGCTATCGATGGTGGATGTAGGTCAAAACAATAGCATACTGTTTCAAGAAAATGGTACGAGGTCACCGAATGAACAAACACTATACAGTGCTTGGAAAAATTCCGAATATGAAAAAAGTTGTTTAGTAAACAAATTAAATACTATACAACAACAATTAGAACAAATGCAAAAAGATCACTCAGATCTGCTAAATAAGTATACAGGGTTAGAAAAAAGTCTGGAAAATACTTCTACAACACAAAAAGAGGAAATAAGCCCAGAACAATACTTCACTGACGATGAAGAACTCGCAGAAGAGACAGAATGGATAAGGAAGAAGAGCCGAAAAAAAAGAAGAATGGATACATCACTCTCTCCTCCGCAACCAAGTCCAAAGGTCCCAGAAAAAGATCAACCAAAAACTAAAAAAGTACCACAACCGCCTCCGATAATAGTAGACGGAATAACAAACTTTAATACACTCCATCAACTCATAGCTAAAATAATGAGTGGATTCCAGATCAAAGTAATCAATGATAAAAATATAAAAATTAATGTCCCGAATGAAGAATGCTATCAAGCACTCACTAGGACACTGAATAACGAGGAATACTCATGGTACTCCTATGAGAATAAACAAAACCGTCCAATTAAGGTAATGGCAATCAATCTTCATCATTCATGTAATCCTGAAGAAATAATCCAGGAAATGAAAAGAAGAGGATATAAAATAATTGAAGTTACTAGAAAACTGAAGTACAAAACAAAACAGCCTCTAAATATGTTTATGTTGTCGTTCAGCAACGATGAAGATGTTAATAAAATATTCAGTATAACTGACATATTAGGAATAAGAGTTCAAATTCAGCCAATTAGAAAAACTAAATTAGTCCCGCAATGTAAAAAATGCCAAACTTATGGGCACACCCAGAAATATTGCGCTAAAGAACCCAGATGTGTGAGATGCACTGGAAGGCACCTCACAGTTGATTGTGATAAGCCAAAAAATGCAACCCCAAAATGTGTTCACTGTGGAGAAGGTCACCCAGCGAACTATCGAGGCTGCATGGTAGCCAAAGAAATTCAAAAAATTAAAAATAAACAACTGAACAAAACAAAACTGCCTACTAGACCCCAGCGAGATAATAGAGAAAGTAAAGAACCTCCAAAACAGGGTCAGAGTTATAGCCAAGATAAAGCCTATAGTCAAGCAGTAATACAAAATATTGCTCAAACTAACAAAAAACCGCAACACCAAGGTACAACAAGTACAAATATTGACAATATGCTCGAACAAATCTTGGACAAACTAAACAAGATGGATGAGCGTATTTTAAACCTAGAAAAACGCGCTCAAGGAGCAATCCCTAAAACCAGAAATGGCTAAACACTTAAGAATCCTAGAATGGAATGCAAACGGGTTACTACAGCACCAACAAGAACTACAAACAATCCTGGAACTAGAAAAAATTGATATCTGCCTCATTGCTGAAACGCACTTCACTAAGGAGTCATTTATCAAATTTAAGGGTTATAAGGTATATCATACGATCCATCCAGACAATTCAGCAAAAGGCGGAAGTGCAGTTATAATAAAGGAATGTATATTACACCACCAAGAAATGGGTTACCAAACGGTAGAGATACAGGCCACATCTGTTAAAATTAAAACAAAGACTTACGAAGTTACAATCACAGCTTTATACTCCCCACCGAGACATGCTATAAAAAGAGAACAATATGCTGACTTTCTGGATAGCCAAGAAGACAGATTCATAGTTGGAGGAGACTTCAATGCGAAACATACCCACTGGGGATCCAGACTAATAACATCTAAAGGTAAAGAACTATTAGCAACATGCAACAATCTCAAATGTCAAACACTCTCAACTGGAAAGCCAACGTACTGGCCCACAGATCCGAACAAAATTCCTGATCTTATAGATTTCTTTATAATTAGAAATATATCCTCAAATTATATACATGTAGAAGAAGCTTGGGACATGAACTCAGATCACTCACCCATACTTCTTACACTGAGTGATAGTGTGATTCAAAAAGAAAATCGACCTAAATTAGTCAACAAACGAACGGACTGGCAAAGCTTCAAAATCAAACTTGAATGGTTAATTAATCTCTCGGTTCCGTTGAAAACAGAAGAACAACTAGACCAGGAAGTCGAACGTTTTGTCAAAGATATTCAACAAGCAGCTTGGGAGAACACCCCTGATTTTAAATACAAAACAAAAGGAAATAATTATCCAAAAGAGATAAGAGACCTTATACTAGAAAAAAGAAAAATCAGAAGAAAATGGCAACAGTCCAGAGCACCAGCTGATAAAACAGCTTTAAATAATGCAACACAACAGTTAAAACGCGAAATTCAGCGTATTAAAAATGAATCGATTGGTGAGTACTTGAGTGAATTAACTAATGACAGCAGTACCGATTACTCACTCTGGAAAGCAACCAAACGATTAAAAAGTCCTATTACACATAACCCACCAATTAGAAAGGAAGACGGGAGTTGGGCACGAAATAATATACAAAAAGCAACCAGATTCGCAGAACACTTAGAAAAGACTTTCCAGACCAACGATGGTGAAGAGACCCAAGACTGGAATGAACCAGAACAGAAAGATTCAGTGATTAGACCTACTTCTCCAAAAGAAGTTTATGTGGAAATCGAAACAAATATAAATCCTAAAAAAGCCCCTGGATTTGATCTGATCACCGGGGAAATCTTGAAACAACTCCCACGTAAAGCTGTTGTCAAACTGACCAACCTTATCAATGCATCATTTAGGATGAGATACGTACCTCAGCTATGGAAAGTAGCAGAGGTTATAATGATACCTAAGCCAGGTAAACCTCCCCAAGAAGTAACGTCATACCGACCAATCTCTTTGTTGCCTGTTATTTCGAAACTCTACGAAAAACTGCTTCTTAAGAGATTAAAACCTCCAATAGAAGAAAAGGACCTGATTCCCTCCCATCAATTTGGTTTTGGAGAAAAACACTCAACGATCGACCAGGTGCATAGAATCACAGACATAATTGAAAAGTCTTTAGAGGAAAAGAAAGTTTGCTCCACCGTCTTCCTAGACGTGGCCCAGGCTTTTGATAAAGTCTGGCATGAGGGCCTTAACCACAAGTTAAATTTGTTACTACCACGTCAGTATTCAGAACTCTTAAAATCCTATTTATCAAACAGATACTTCAGAATAAAACAGGAAGATGTATATTCTGATCTAAGAGAAATTAAGGCAGAAGTACCCCAAGGTAGTGTACTAGGTCCAGTACTCTACTTACTGTATACCAGTGATATTCCTAACCTTGAGCACGATACTATTGCAACATTTGCTGATGATACTGCCATTCTGGCTGTTGGAAAAGACCATGAAGAAGCCAACCGAAAATTACAAACATCTGTAGACCAGATTAACACCTGGACTAAAAAATGGCGTATTAAGTTAAATGAAAACAAATCTGTTCATGTTAACTTTACTAATAAACGAAACCAACACATTCCCATAAGAATAAATAACGCTCAGATTCCCTATGCTAATACAGCAAAATATCTTGGAATGACACTCGATGCTAGACTTCGCTGGAAAGTCCACATTAAAAAGAAACGTGAAGTGCTTGGTATAAAATATAAAAAGATGTATTGGTTATTAGGAAGAAACTCCAAGTTGTCCACACATAACAAACTGCTCCTCTACAAGCAGATATTGAAACCCGTTTGGACGTATGGTAGTCAGCTTTGGGGCTGCGCCAGTAAAAGTAACATCCAAGTTATCCAACGTTTTCAAAATAAAGTATTAAGGAACATCGTCGATGCACCCTGGTACTGTCGCAACAGTGATCTTCATAGGGACCTGGATGTAGAAACTGTTGACAAGACTATATCTAAATCTGCCAGCAGCCATGAACAACGGCTGCTCCAACATGGGAACGTTGAGGTCATCCAGCTCCTCGATAATACCAATTTAGTAAGAAGGCTCAAGAGGACCAAACCTTTTGAACTAGTTCAGTGACAGTGCTAGTTACAAACAGAGTATTGTGTGGATTTGTGTTACACGTTACCGGTAGTGTTACTAAAATTATCAGACCCTAAGGTACACTAGTGAGTAGGACCTTAGTATTTAAGAATTCTAGTTAAGTTAGGTTGGAACAAAATTGCTTATTGATCTTCATGATCAGATTGTAATTATAGAAAACATTCCCAGAGTGTTTTGCTACGAAAAAAAAAAAAAAAAAAAAAAAAAAAAAAAATTAACATCCGCTAGAATAGCTATTTCCAATTGTTCCTCCAGGTTGTTTATTATTAAGTTACAAAATATTGTAGGTTAGAAATACGATTCGTGTCATTGTCAGAATAAAGGACTGTCAAAATAAAGTATGCCGATGAGGAACGTTGCAATAACTCTCATAAACCAATCGTGACATTTCGTAATACAGGATACTTTATTACAGGATCCTTTAATAAAGTTTGGCTTTGCAATAACTCTCTATTATAACAAATATTTTCTTTAAAAATTTTTTTGTTGTTTGTAATTTTTAAATTTGTCGTTATTTTGAATTTTGAAAGACAAGGAATATTAAAAGAAACAAACAAGAAAATTTAGTATTTTTATTTCAATAAAAGTAAGTTTGTATTTTTGAATAAAAACCAAGACACGCCTTTTTTTAAATAAATTAGTTATAATAAAATGATCCTATTTTAATAATAAAAAATAAAATTAAATTATAGTTACGTTAGAGATTTAAAGATAAAGAAAAAGAATGAAATTATAACCTAAAAATTAGTAAAGTCAATTTTGAAAAAAATACGGTTGCGAGAGGAGAGATAGAAAATTGTCAATTTGGAAAGTCAGAAATTTTGGAAGTAAAAGAAAGTTTTTTTGGAAATATTGTTAAAAGAATTAAAGTTATTAGCTAACAATAAATAATGGTAAAATTTTACTATTGGGGCTCAGCCCCAATTTTGATGAGATATTTTTTTTAGACTAATTTGGGGTCGCTGATCACGAATCTGCAATCAGTTGCTTGCGGTCTCATTAAACAAAAAAGGGAAAAATTTTACTATTGGGGCTCAGCGCCAATTTTGATGGGATATTTTTTTTTAGACTAATTTTGGGTCGCTGATCACGAATCTGCAATCAGTTTCCTGCGGTCTCATCAAACAACAAAGTTATGAATTTTTTTTAAGTAAAATGGTCACCTGAATAGCGGTCAGAACGTAAATTCTTGTCATATTTTTCGCTGTGGCTAGAGTCCCGTCCCTCGGAACTCCAATTTTTTCCCGTCTAATAAACGCATGCGCATTGCGTAACATAATAAATATATTTACTTGAAATATTACTTTGTACCTCATTAATATGAGCACACCTGAACTTATCTTTTACCTGACCTCATTATTTTGCACATCATTAATCTGATCACACCTGAACTTATCTTTTACCTGACCTCATATTATTTTGTACATTATTAATATGAGCACACATGACCTTATCTCTTACCTGACCTCATTATTTTGTACCTCATTAATATGAGCACACCTGTACTTATCTCTTACCTGACCTCATATTATTTTGTACCTCATTAATATGAGCACACCTGAACTTATCATTTACCTGACCTCATATTATTTTGTACCTCATTAATATGAGCACACCTGAACTTATCATTTACCTGACCTCATATTATTTTGTACCTAATTAATATGAGCACACCTGAGTTTATCTTTTACCTGACCTCATATTATTTTGTACATCATTAATATGAGAACACTTAAACTCTTACACTCTTACCTGACATCATATTATTTTGTACCTCATTAATATGAGCACACCTGAACTTATCATTTACCTGACCTCATATTATTTTGTACCTAATTAATATAAGCACACCTGAATTTATCTTTTACCTGACCTCATATTATTTTGTACATCATTAATATGAGAACACTTAAACTTATCTCTTACCTGACCTCATATTATTTTGTACCTCATTAATATGAGCACACCTGAACTTATCTCTTACCTGACCTTATATTATTTTGTATATCATTAATATGAGCACACCTGACCTTATCTCTTATCTGACCTTATTATTTTGTACATCGTTAATCTGATCACACCTGACCTTATCTTATCTGATCTCACCTGATTTGTTAAATTCTGGTTTATTCAGACGTCCATTGGATATTGGTTATTTTTCAATAACCAATAATCATGGCGGTTTCCTATTCAGGTGCACATTGAAAGTTAAAACACAACTGGCATTAGTTCTTCAATAGCCCTATTCAGAAGATCATTTTTAAGCAAGAACAGATAATTGAATATTGGATTTTAAAAATAGTGCTCAGGCTACTATTTTGAGTATTGGTTATTTGAATTTTGTCTGTTACACATTTGTTTTGTTGTGTCAGAAGAATAATAATTGATATTTGTGAGTAAAATTTTTACTTTTCCGCCCACCGCTATACCATAGAGGAAAAGTAATGTAATCGTGCAAAAAAAAAGTCCAAAAAATATTTTTTTTTGCCTTCATTCATCGTTACTTGGCTTGAAAAACACGAAAAAATATGTATGGAACCGATCGGGTCGAGATCACTGAAATGATACAAGGATGACGCCTATTGATTTTGGGACAGGTCGGATATGTCCATACAAAAAAATTCTTGGAAAAATGTAACATTGAGGAATCCTAATAACCAATGTTTATTGAGAAATAACTAATTGTCGTCTGAATAAGCCAGATTCTATTAATTTCAAGTAATACGCAATACAGATGCGTTCATTACAGACGAGAAAAAAAATTGAGTCCCGGAAGGACGGGACGCTAGCCACAGCGAGAGTTTACGCTAATCGCAACTCAAGTGACCGTGGTATTGCCAAATGTCAGTACGTCAAATTGCTGCATGAATTTTTAGGTTATCTTTTATAATTTAGTATATTTAGCTGAAATATTACTCTGTACATCATTAATCTAACCAGACCTGACCTATCTTGTACCTTAAGTCTTTTGGTTTTAATATATATTTATATAAACCTACTTATATACATATTTTTCTGGTAAGTATTAAAGAAAAGTTGACAATTTATTTCACTTAAAAAATTCATAACTTTTTTGTTTAATGAGACCGCAAGCAACTGATTGCAGATTCGTGATCAGCGGCCCCAAATTAGTCTAAAAAAAAATATCTCATCAAAATTGGGGCTGAGCCCCAATAGTAAAATTTTACCCAAAAAAGTTATGAATTTTTTAAGTGAAATAAATTGTCAACTTTTCTTTAATACTTACCAGAAAAATATGTAGGTTTATATAAATATATATTAAAACCAAAAGACTTAAGGTACAAGATAGGTCAAGTCTGGTTAGATTAATGATGTACACAGTAATATTTCGGCTAAATATACTAAATTATAAAAGATAACCTAAAAATTCATACAGCAATTTGACGTACTGACATTTGGCAATACTAGGGTCACTTGAGTTGCGATTAGCGTAAACTCTCGCTGTGGCTAGCGTCCCGTCCTACCGTGACTCAATTTTTTTCTCGTCTGATGAACGCATCTGTATTGCGTATTACTTGAAATTAATAGAATCTGGCTTATTCAGACGACAATTAGTTATTTCTCAATAAACAACATTGGTTATCAGGATTCCTCAATGTTAAATTTTTCCAAGAATTTTTTGGTATGGAGATATCCGACCTGTCCCAAAATCAATAGGCGTCATCCTTGTATCATTTCAGTGGTCTCAACCCGATCGGTTCCATACGTATTTTTTCGCGTTTTTCAGGCCAAATAACGATGAATGGACTTTTCCTCTATGGTATAGCGGTGGGCGGAAAAGTAAAAATTTTACTCACAAATATCAATTATTATTCTTCTGACACAACAAAACAAATGTGTAACAGACAAAATTCAAATAACCAATACTCAAAATAGTAGCCTGAGCACTATTTTTAAAATCCAATATTCAATTATCTAGAAAACGAGTAAGGAATTTAATTTATCAGATTCGACATCCTAAGACCGGTTTCTGCCTTTCGGCTTCGTCAGTTAGGCTTTTCGAATCCAATAAATAAAATTCCAAACTCGTACAAGTCAATAGCTATATCCGCTATAAGATAAAATTTTTAGATGTGCTGCCATCTATGATTAGAAGAGAGTATTGACAATTACTAAAAGCAAAAAATTCCCGGTGTATTGGGGTTGCATACACAATTTGCATTGTGTGTTGCAAAGCTTTTATTTGACTGATTCTAGTCAAAATGTCACTCTCTTCTTCCGTATTCCTTTCAGAGATTAATACAAAGTTAGAAAACGAGTAAGGAATTTAATTTATCAGATTCGACATCCTAAGACCGGTTTCTGCCTTTCGGCTTCGTCAGTTAGGCTTTTCGAATCCAATAAATAAAATTCCAAACTCGTACAAGTCAATAGCTATATCCGCTATAAGATAAAATTTTTAGATGTGCTGCCATCTATGATTAGAAGAGAGTATTGACAATTACTAAAAGCAAAAAATTCCCGGTGTATTGGGGTTGCATACACAATTTGCATTGTTTGTTGCAAAGCTTTTATTTATTGGATTCGAAAAGCCTAACTGACGAAGCCGAAAAGCAGAAACCGGTCTTAGGATGTCAAATCTGATAAATTAAATTCCTTACTCGTTTTCTAACTTTGTATTAATCTCTGAAAGGGATACGAAAGAAGAGAGTGACATTTTGACTAGAATCAGTCAAATAAAAGCTTTGCAACAAACAATGCAAATTGTGTATGCAACCCCAATACACCGGGAATTTTTTGCTTTTAGTAATTGTCAATACTCTCTTCTAATCATAGATGGCAGCACATCTAAAAATTCAATTATCTGTTCTTGCTTAAAAATAATCTTCTGAATAGGGCTATTGAAGAACTAATGCCAGTTGTGTTTCAACTTTCAATGTGCACCTGAATAGGAAACCGCCATGATTATTGGTTATTGAAAAATAACCAATATCCAATGGACGTCTGAATAAACCAGAATTTAACAGATCAGGTGAGATCAGATAAGATAAGGTGTAATCAGATTAACGATGTACAAAATAATAAGGTCAGATAAGAGATAAGGTCAGGTGTGCTCATATTAATGATGTACAAAATAATATAAGGTCAGGTAAAAGATAAGTTCAGGTGTGCTCATATTAATGAGGTACAAAATAATATGAGGTCAGGTAAGAGATAAGTTCAGGTGTGCTCATATTAATGATTTACAAAATAATATGAGGACAGGTAAAAGATAAGTTCAGGTGTGCTCATGTTAATGAGGTACAAAGTAATATGAGGTCAGGTAAAAGATAAGTTCAGGTGTGCTCATATTAATGATGTACAAAATAATATGAGGTCAGGTAAAAGATAAATTCAGGTGTGCTCAGATTAATGATGTGCAAAATAATGAAGTCAGGTAAAATATAAGTTCAGGTGTGCTCAGATTAATGATGTGCAAAATAATGAGGTCAGGTAAAAGATAAGTTCAGGTGTGCTCATATTAATGAGGTACAAAGTAATATTTCAAGTAAATATATTTATTGTTACGCAATGCGCATGCGTTTGTTAGACGGGAAAAAATTGGAGTTCCGAGGGACGGGACCCTAGCCACAGCGAAAAATATGACAAGAGTTTACGTTCTGACCGCTATTCAGGTGACCATTTTACTTAAAAAAAATTCATAAGGAAACTGATTGCAGATTCGTGATCAGCGACCCAAAATTAGTCTAAAAAAAAATATCCCATCAAAATTGGGGCTGAGCCCCAATAGTAAAATTTTTCCATAACTAAATTATTTACGAAGCAGAAGAAGGAGAATTAAAAAAATATTAAAGGAGTTAGAACATTATAGATGGTAATGGTTAGTTGTAAAATTTTGAAATAGCCTGGAGATTGAAAAAGGTGTGAAAAGTAAAAAGTTAGAAGTCGAGGGAGACCTTTGAGTGGTGGCAAGGTCAGAATTACAGTCAGGTGGTTAAGGTTAAGAGGGGAGATTGAAAAAGGTGTGAAAAGGAAAGAGTTAGAAGTAGTCGAGGGAGACCTTTGAGTGGTGTCGTCAGAATTTCAGTCAGGAGGTTAAGGTTAAGAGGCGAGATTGGAAAAGGTGTGAAAAGGAAAGAGATAAGTAGTAATAGTTTTTTGTAAATTGTTTGTATTCGTGATTAATTTATTTCGTTATAGAATATAGAAGATTGACAACAAACAATCTCAGATTTCATATAAATTGATATTTAATGCAGGGTGATATATTGCTGGTTTTGTCAGTGTAAAATAAACAAAATAAAATGGGATAATTTTAAATTTTGAATTTTGTTTTGTTTCGAATAAGTATAGAGTATAAATTTAATTTTTCATTTTAGACCAGTGCAGATAATTTTTGAAACACAATAAACTAATAGTAGGATGAAACTCATTGGAAAAGGAAGAGAATATGACAACAATGATAGGAAAAATAATTTACAGGCGCTCTGGGGTCGGAAAGTGGAAGAGGGTGAGCTTTTAAGGGTAGAAAACTATTTATCTCGATTTCCGGCAAAACTACAAGTCCTATGAAGAAAAAGTTAAATGGCAATGTTGTAGGTAATAAAAAGATCTACAACTTTTGTATATACACTTTTTTCACATAACCTCAACATTTATGTGAAAAATTCAAATAACCAAGTTTTTGGTTTTTATTATCTTTTACAAAAAAAATTTTTTTTTCACGAAATTTGGTGTAAACTTACCTTCTTATGTCCCAAACACTCTGTAATTTTTTTGTTTTAAAATATTTATTTTTTTAACCTTATTTTGACTTAATATCGAAGAAGCAGTCTAATTTTCAATCGAAAATTCTCACGTCAAAATATCTGCTTTTTTAAAAAACTCGGTGTTCGTTGAAATCTCTACTTTTTGATGGTGTAAAAAAAAATATACATTACTATGGTAAATGTTCTCAAAAAATGCAAATAAGAAACGAAGAAAACTCCGAATTTCTTTTTTTTATATCATGTACAGGGTGGCCAAATAAGAATGCGAGGTACTGTATCTGGGAAACTATCCATCGTAGAGGCTTGCGGAAAAAAAAGTTATAACTAAAACGGCCAAGAGAAAAACCTGGAAAATATTTTCAAGTTTCTAAAATGGCCGCTAGTGGGCGTAACTGCAATCTTGAATCTAAGAAAGTGATGTTTCTGGGAATTCCGCTATATTAACCTAACAAAAAAATACCTGATCTTTAAATTAGATGATAATCTGAATCTTTTTTGTTTGACAACTTTTGCTGCATCTCTAAAAATAAAGTGGTGGGGGTATTCAAAGGTTTCAGTAAAAAACACCCTGTATATTCGAAACGGCTGAGCCGATTTTAACAAACTTGGGCTCGTTGAAAAGAGCTATTCTTGGGCTACAAATGCTATAATATTTTAAGTTTTGTTAGTTTCAGACGTCGCCGCTAGAGGGCTTTTTTCGAAATTTCGACAGAAATGGTTAATTTTCTCAAAAAAATTAAATGCATTGGTATGATTTCTTTTTCACGAAAAAGTAGCTAAATGATGCCTAAACAAGCTCGCGAAAACCACATATCGGTTTCTTGTTCCTAACCTAAAATTTAGGCCAAAGAAAATTTTATTCGGAAATCCCTTAAATTTTTAATTTTTTAAACTAATTAATTCCTTTTATTATGTAAGTTGTGGTCCTAAAAAGGACCGAATTAAAAAAGAGAGGTTTTTAATGTCCCCGTAAATGCTTGAAGTGCTGAAGCCTCTCATGGGTAGACAAAACTGCAGCTTCAATTTCGGCTCTCGATATGTTACGTAATGTATTACGAATCCGGTTTTTCGTATCTCTCTGGTCGTAGGTTGAGTCTGAAAATCAAGACAAGTTAACTCTGGTGATCGCGCAGGCCATGGAAACAGACTTCCTCTTCCAATCCAACGCTGTTGTGATACTGCATTAATATGCTCTCACACAATAATGGAGAATTTTTATTTCTAATTCTTTGGACCGATGAAGCCACCTTTAAAATCTGCACAATATGCATTATTGGTCTGCAGAAAATCCGCATTGGTTGCGTGAAGTTCAGCACCAAGGACGGTGGAGTTTAAATGTGTGGTGTGGCATACTGGGAGGCAGAATTATTTTTTTTTAGCAATCCCTAAGTGGCAATATCTTTCTTGACTTTTTGGCCAATAAATTACCGTTGTTGTTGGAAGATGTTTCACTGTAAACACGTCAAAACTTGTTTTTGCAGTTGAATGGTTGCCCAGCACATTATGCTATTATTGTGTGAGAGCATATTAATGCAGTATTCCAACAGTGGTAGATTGGAAGAGGAAGTCTTTTTCCATGGCCTGCGCGATCACCAGACTTAACTTGTTTTGATTTTCAGACTCAACCTACGACCAGATACATATGAAAAACCGGATACGTTAATGCATTACGTAACATACCGAGAGCCGAAATTGAAGGTGCAGGTTTGTCTACCCATGAGAGGCTTCAGCAATGCATAGAGCGTGATGACCAGCATTTAGAGCATTTACGGGGGCACTAAAAACTTTTCTCTTTTAAATCGGTCCTTTTTAGGGCTACAACTTACATAATAAAAGGAATTAATTAGTTTAAAAAATAAAAATTTAAGGGATTTCCGTATAAAATTTTCTGTGGGCTAAATTTTAGGTTAGGAACAAGATATCGAGATGCGGTTTTCGGGAGCTTGTTTAGGCATCATTTAGCTACTTTTTCATAAAAAAGAAATCATACCAATGCGTTTAATTTTTTTGAGAAAATTAACCATTTCTGACGAGATGTCGAAAAAAGTCCTCTAGCGGCGACATCTGAAACTAACGAAACTTCAGATATTAAAGCATTTGTAGCCCAAGAAGCTCTTTTCAACTAGTCCAAGTTCGTTAAAATCGGCTCAGCCGTTTCGAATATACAGGGTGTTTTTTACTGAAACCTTTGAATACCCCCCACCACTTTATTTTTAGAGACATAGCAAAAATTGTTTAACAAAAAAGGTTCAGATTATCCTCTACTTTAAAGATCAGGTATTTTTTTGGTAGGTTAATATAGCGGAATTCGCAGAAACATCACTTTCTTAGCTTCAAGATCGCAGTTACGCCCCCTAGCGGCCATTTCAGAAACTTGAAAATATTTTCCAGGTTTTCCTCTTGGTCGTTTTTCCGCAAGCCTCTACGATGGATGGTTTCCAAGATACAGTACCTCGCATTCTTATTTGGCCACCCTGTATAATTTTTAGCTATTTATTTAAATTTATACTTTAATTACTCGAAAAACGTAAGATTCCATGTTACATTGATAAATAAAAGAGTAATTAAAGTATAAATTTAAATAAATAGCTCAAAATTGTACATGATGATTTAAAAAAAAAGAAATTCGGAGTTTTCTTCGTTTCTTATTTGCATTTTTCGAGAACATTTACCATAGTAATGTATATTTTTTTTACACCATCAAAAAGTAGAGATTTCAACGAACAAAAAGCCCACCGAGTTTTTTAAAAAAGCAGATATTTTGACGTGAGAATTTTCGATTGAAAATTAGACTTCTTAAGTCAAAATAAGGTTAAAAAAATAAATATTTTAAAACAAAAAAATTACAGAGTGTTTGGGACATAAAAAGGTAAGTTTACACCAAATTTCGTGAAAAAAAAATTTTTTTTTGTAAAAGATAAAAATAAAAAACCAAAAACTTGGTTATTTGAATTTTTAACATAAATTTTGAGGTTATCTGAAAAAAGTGTAAATACAAAAGTTGTAGATCTTTGCCATTTAACTTTTTTCCATAGGACTTGTAGTTTTGCCGGAAATCCAGATAAACAGTTTTAAAAAACTCCCCCCCTTCCACTTCCCGACCACAGAGCGCCTGTATATTATTTTTCGTTTCATGTTTGTTATATTCTCTTCCTTTTCGAATAGGTTTCATCCTACTATTATTTTATTTCACTTTTTACCATTTTCAAAGCTATTTGCACTGGTCTATTTGTTTTATCAAAGGTAATACCACGAGTCCTCCAAATTTTATCGATTAAATTTTTGGTTTTCACGAAAACGGCTTTATTCAGAAAAACCACGAAAACAAACTGATTTTATCTCAAATCAGTTTGTTTGAGTGGTTTTGCCTGAAATAAAGGCGTTTGAGTATGGAAACCAAAAATTTGATCTATAAAATTTGACAGGACGAGTGGTATTTTGAAAGATTATTTTTTGAATCATTTTGTGTTAAAAACAGAGAAAGACACTTTACACTCAAAAGTTCGATATTTTCTTTTACATTTAAACGCCAAACGTAATATAAGTTGCCTATCTAGTAGTAGGCATTTAAGATTATTTATTAAGTGTAACGTTTAGCCGTTTTGACATTATGTCAGTTTTAAACGAATTTATGGATGGAGCTGTGTTGTGTGTTACAATAAACGAATAAAAACAGGTTAGTTTACAAATATATTTTGAAATTTGGGTATTAACATAGATTTGCAATACATTTTTGTATAATAATAATTGATAAATGTTTACATTTGACATCTCAAAAAAGGTAAACATAGTTTAATCAAAAAACAAAAACGACGAAGCGGTTTTATCAAAGGTAATACCACGAGTCCTCCAAATTTTATCGATTAAATTTTTGGTTTTCACGAAAACGGCTTTATTTGGAAAAACCACGAAAACAAACTGATTGATAAAATCACGAGTCCACAGGACGAGTGATTTTATCTTAAATCAGTTTGTTTGAGTGGTTTTGCCTAAAATAAAGGCGTTTGAGTATGAAGATCAAAAATTTAATCTATAAAATTTCAGAGGACGAGTCGTATTTGAAAGGATTATTTTTTGAATCATTTTGTATTAAAAACAGAGAACATAGTCATTTATGCAAAAGACACTTTACACACAAATATTGAAAATTTTCTTTACCAATTTAAATTGAAACCTGAGCTGTTATAGTTTTACATACAGGGCCACCAAGGCGATTTTTTGACTGGCTACCCCGCGAAACGGCGCCGTAAATAAAAGCGAAGAAGAAGAATGAAATGAAGTCTTTCTTAATTTAATTAATTTTAAGTTTAGTGTTGAAGTGAGGTATGTAAAAATGTTAAAGGCGTTTTGAAATAAACTAATAAAAACAGGTTAGTTTACAAATACATTTTGAAATTTGGTTATTAACATAGATTTGCAATACATTTTTGTATAATAATAATTGATAAATGTTTACATTTGACATCTCAAAAAAGGTAAACACAGTTTAATCAAAAAACAAAAACTACGAAGCGGTTTTATCAAAGGTAATACCACGAGTCCTCCAAATTTTATCGATTAAATTTTTGGTTTTCACGAAAACGGCTTTATTTGGAAAAACCACGAAAACAAACTGATTGATAAAATCACGAGTCCACAGGACGAGTGATTTTATCTTAAATCAGTTTGTTTGAGTGGTTTTGCCTAAAATAAAGGCGTTTGAGTATGAAGATCAAAAATTTAATCTATAAAATTTCAGAGGACGAGTCGTATTTGAAAGGATTATTTTTTGAATCATTTTGTATTAAAAACAGAGAACATAGTCATTTATGCAAAAGACACTTTACACACAAATATTGAAAATTTTCTTTACCAATTTAAATTGAAACCTGAGCTGTTATAGTTTTACATACAGGGCCACCAAGGCGATTTTTTGACTGGCTACCCCGCGAAACGGCGCCGTAAATAAAAGCGAAGAAGAAGAATGAAATGAAGTCTTTCTTAATTTAATTAATTTTAAGTTTAGTGTTGAAGTGAGGTATGTAAAAATGTTAAAGGCGTTTTGAAATAAACTAATAAAAACAGGTTAGTTTACAAATACATTTTGAAATTTGGTTATTAACATAGATTTGCAATACATTTTAGTATAATAAAAATTGTTAAATGTTTACATTTGACATTTCAAAAAAAAGGTAAACACAGTTTAATCAAGAAACAAATACGAAGAAGCGGTTTTATCAAAGGTAATACCACGAGTCCTCCAAATTTTATCGATTAAATTTTTGGTTTTCACGAAAACGGCTTTATTTGGAAAAACCACGAAAACAAACTGATTGATAAAATCACGAGTCCGCAGGACGAGTGATTTTATCTTAAATCAGTTTGTTTGAGTGGTTTTGCCTAAAATAAAGGCGTTTGAGTATGAAGATCAAAAATTTAATCTATAAAATTTCAGAGGACGAGTCGTATTTGAAAGGATTATTTTTTGAATCATTTTGTATTAAAAACAGAGAACATAGTCATTTATGCAAAAGACACTTTACACACAAATATTGAAAATTTTCTTTACCAATTTAAATTGAAACCTGAGCTGTTATAGTTTTACATACAGGGCCACCAAGGCGATTTTTTGACTGGCTACCCCGCGAAACGGCGCCTTAAATAAAAGCGAAGAAGAAGAATGAAATGAAGTCTTTCTTAATTTAATTAATTTTAAGTTTAGTGTTAAAGTGAGGTATCTAAAAATGTTAAATGTTTTGAAATAAACTAATAAAAACAGGTTAGTTTACAAATACATTTTGAAATTTGGTTATTAACATAGATTTGCAATACATTTTAGTATAATAATAATTGTAAATGTTTACATTTGACATCTCAAATAGGTAAACACAGTTTAATCAAAAAACAAAAACGACGAAGCGGTTTTATCAGTATAAAACACAATGATTGGTTAGGATCCTGAGTTGTTATTGGCTGAAACCACAAAATCTGACTGTTTTGACAGATGAAAAAAATAATCAGTATAAAACACAATGATTGGTTAGGATCCTGAGCTGTTATTGGGTGAAACCACAAAATCTGACTGTATTGACAGATGAAAAAATAATCATTCAAAAAAAAATTTTAAATTCTGTTGGAATTAAAAAAAATATTATTACTAGGTATCCCTGAAGAGTTTTGAAAAATCATGTATAAATTTTAATTTCTTTATGTCCATAAATTTATTAGTACTCCCTATTTTCGCTTCTTTGTATAATGCAATAAAGTTAACGATTTTCTTGTCTCTAGCAATGATTGCTATGATATGCGTAAAGGATGAATTTATGAACAGTAATTCCCTTTCACCCAGAGCTCTAATATCCCTGGATAATTTTTGTTATTTTAGATGTGACCTCTAGTATTGCTTCGGCCCCTTTCATCGTTATTTTTAATAAGGTGGTGGTATATGTAGGATTTTCTTGTCTTTTACAAGGACTTTACTTATAAGACTGTCAAATGCATGCTTATTCGTATTTATGGTATATATTGATCCGCCTCGCGTGAAGCATTGTTGGTAGTCTCCCATATGTAGGTCAAAAAATCGTCAAAAAAACAAAAATTTTTGAAAAAAAAAACCGATTTAAAGAGGGGAATAATTCTATGCTTAATTCTATCAAAATTAACCTTTTAGTTCAAACATCAAATTAAATTTTTTAACTGTCGAAAATAAATCCATTTTGAATATTAAACGATAAAAAAATAATTTTTTTTTCTCTAAAATTTTACTTTCAGTTTTAAAATTTTCCAATTCGAGTTGGTGGCGGAATTAACAACAACAACTTGTTTCATTTCAGTTTTTTTCCAATCTGCTCAAATCTAAAATGGAAATATTAAAATTGTGATATTTTTATTGTTTCAATTTTTCCTAAAGCCGAACCTGCATTTTCATATCTCTCAATAATTGAGTAAGTACGTTATTCGTGAGAAGTGTAATCTGTATGCCAAAAATGGAAAAAATATACTGTGATTCAAATTATTAAAAACTCGTTTATTTTGCAATCATCATAAAGATGTAATCGGGTAGGATTTATCAATCTTATTTACAGAGAGACTTTGGATCATAATCTTCACTGAATTCTCCTTAAGATTATATCTTTACAGTTGTAAAGTGTGACTCTATATGTGCAAAAATGCAAAAAAGTCACAATAGAAACTATATTAACACAAATATCACTCTGTTTACTAAACTTAATAAATTCACATGTGTACCCTGATATAATCTTTATAGTCCAGTAACTGAAGGGTCAAACCTGGGAATAAGTCTGGCATGAGTTCCCACATAGCGCATTTTGTAGGTCACCGCAGGTGTTTTAACATGAGAAAATCCTTAACGCGTTGTGGTCAAGGGGAGGGGCTGAAAATGGGCCCCAAAACCTGGAAAATGAGTTTCCCGCTAATATCTGGCTAAATATGCCAATTAGAGAATTTTTGTTCAGACAAAAAATGGAGATCAGCTCATTCTCTACACAAATGGTTATTATCATTTTCTTCGAAAATTCAATAGTTTTCGAGATAATGGCACTCAAAAGTCCCCTCATTTCAGCTGCTGCTCTACCTTCAGGAATTCCGCTTTCTATGAATTAACGCGTAACCGGGCGGACGAATTGTTCAATATCTCGAAAAAAAAAAATATTTTTCGATGATTCAAAGTTCATCGGAATGGGAAAACCCGTAGCTACAATTCCATGTGACTTGAAGTTAGTTCGTATTTACCAAAAATATTTAAAAAAGCGGTCAAAGTTTTTTTCAACAATATTTAGAGGCTGCTTCATTAATTTATTCATATTTTCTTTAAAAATAGTCATTTATTCTAATTTTGCCTTAATAATGGGATCTTAGGGGGTCTTGAATGACCTCAGAAATTTTTGCAATACTTTTCTGGCGTTCTAATATACAATTGATTTGTTTATTTGCATATTTTAGCCGATTTCGGAGTTCCAGAGAATCTTCGGAACAAGCGCGAATTATAATCTTATGATCAGTTATATTGATTTCCAATGCTCATCATTTCAAAGCTTAGATGGTCTACTTTTCAAATATATTTTTTTATTTTTAATAGAGTCTAATAATTTTCGAGAAATGAGGAAAATTGGTCACACGAGTCAAAACCGGCCTTTTTTTGTTTATCCATTTCTTGTTCCCCTCTGTTTATTTCTTGAGGATTAATAATTAGATGAAAGTAAATTTCTGAGGTCATTCAAGACCCCCTAAGGTTCCATTATCAAGGCAAAATTAGAATAAATGACTATTTTTAAAGAAAATATGAATAAATTAATGAAGCAGCCTCTAAATATTGTTGAAAAAAACTTTGACCGCTTTTTTTAAATATTTTTGGTAAATACGAACTGACTTCAAGTCACATGGAATTGTAGCTACGGGTTTTCCCATTCCGATGAACTTTGAATCATCGAAAAATATTAATTTTTTCCCGAGATATTGAACAATTCGTCCGCCCGGTTACGCGTTAATCCATAGAAAGCGGTATTCCTGAAGGTAGAGCAGCAGCTGAAATGAGGGGACTTTTGAGTGCCATTATCTCGAAAACTATTGAATTTTCGAAGAAAATGATCAGGGCCATTTTTGTAGAGAATGAGCTGATCTCCATTTTTTGTCTAAACAAAAATTCTCTAATTGGCATATTCAGCCAGATATTAGCGGGAAACCCATTTTCCAGGTTTTGGGGCCCTTTTTCAGCCCCTCCCCTTGACCACAACGCGTTAAGGATTTTCTCATGTTAAAACAAATTGCGCTATGTGGGAACTTATGCCCGACTTATTCCCAGCTTTCGATCTTTTCAGTCCTTCATTTACTGGATTATTAAGCATATAAGAGATAATAATAATAGACGTACAAATGAATAGATATAAGAAAACAAGCTTTTAAATCAAAATGTTTACTGTTTTTCTTTTAAAGCAAACAAATATTTATGTACCCTTTTTTTTTCAGGAAATGTATCTTGATGACAACTATATAGAATTTATCTCCAACAGAGCATTTGATGGACTACGTTTCCTGAAAACTTTAAGCTTAGAAAACAACAGACTTTCCCGTTTTCCTCCAGGACTCTTTGCAAGCGTTTTTACACTCGTGAACTTGGATTTAAGCAACAATCGACTGGAGACCCTGGTATTTGATTCCATTGAACAGTTTTACTATAATTTAATGAACAATGGAACTATCGAGCTTAAAGGTAAATAAATAAGCTTGTTAGATATTATTCTTATGTAGTAATCATTAGGTAGATATAACCGTTAAATTTTACGCACACGTTAGGTTCTAAAAACGCTTCGGGAATCCTCCAGTGAACATTGGGGAATAGCAGGAATAGCAACTATTGTATTGAAGAGTTGTCGAATGTAAAAACATTAATTAAATTTATGAAAAATCTAAATTATAATGAAGTATATAAATAGATAAAATAGTCACACTGACATAATTCCTAATACAAAATTGCTACTGCTAAACAAAAATGTTTATTTTATAATTTTAATTAATTTTTTGCAAGTATGTCAAAATTCAGCATTTGCAACTTAGGTTTAGAATTACTTGACAGTCCCTAACAAATAAAACAAAATTAATAATTATTCTCGTAACTCTTAACATAGCGGAGATTTATGTCAGAAGTTTGGAACACTCTGTATACATACGAGTTTACAGAGCATAATTACTTAAATTTAATTTAGTCATGGCGATTAGTTGTCTAATTTAAAATCATTAGTTTTGTTTTAAGTTGAAAACTATCGTCGACCACTCAACCAAAACACAATTATAACACACTCTACGCGCGTTTCGCCAACTATGTTGGCATCATCAGAAGTTGATGATAGACTAAACAATTAATTATTTCTAACAGCTATTTATACTAAATGACTAACACCCCCTACCCCCGGCGGTGCCAGCACCGTCATCACCGGTGACCTAATCAGCCAAGGGTGACTAATCAGCCAAGGATGACTAACCCGCCCGTACCTAATGGATTAAACAAAAAAGCGGACTAAGAGGAATTGGTCCTTTGTCTCTGTTTAAACTAGTTTTACATTTGCCTATTTCTATACTTTCAAATGTGTCCAACAATTTATTATTGGATACATTTTATGATTCTATGATTTTGATTAAAAGCATGTTCGGCTATACTAGATTTTTCGGTACGCCCATATTTTGAGAGAGCCATGTGCTCTTTAAAACTGAGCTGTACAAAGCGTCTAGTCTGCCCAACCCTACTTTCTATAGCAACTAATTTTGTAAATACCACTTTTTTCCAAATTACTGTATTTATCCTTGATATTACCTAATAACTGTTTTAAAGTGTTGTTAGACTGAAAAACTAAACTTAAACCCGCTTTTTTGAACACGCTGGTAAGTCCTTTGGTGTAAGTGGGATTATACGGTATAGAAATGAATTTTTCAGTCTGTTTTTCCTGTTGGAAAAACGTCGTGTCACGTAGGTTTTTCTTAAATTTATATTTGTTGATTAGTTTGTCAACTAAGTCTTCGTCATAATCGTTTATTGCAGCTGTATCCTTATTCAAATTCTTTTCCTTATCAAATCTTTCTTTACTTAGTGGGAAGTTAAATAAACGATGTACTAGGAAATGTAAGCTAACCATCTTGTGTTGATTACAATGAAAAGAATCTGATGGGATATACCTGCTTGTGGCGGTATCTTTCCTAAAAATGTCAAATTCTAACTTATTCTAGTAGATAAAAGTGACTATTACGATAGAGTTAGTAATTTGATTAAATCGGGTTCATACATTTCAGTTCGAAAGAGTCCTTTGCCAAAAATGATTAGGTAAGTTATCAGTACTTTAAAAAAGTGTAACAACCTTGTTACCCCACGGAATAAATATAGATTTACAATTGGCAATCCAGCCATGTCAAAGTTGTATTGCCTTCCCAAAATACACAAACCTGGAAAGGCAATGCGACCCATTGTGTCTGCAATAAGCACACCTGGTTATAATATTTCCAAATGGTTATCGAACGAGTTTGAAAATTTACCTTCACAACTTAAAAATTTTTCTGTTAAAAATTCTATAGATTTCATTGATAAAATTAAAAATACTTCAATTCAAGAAGGCGAAATTTTAATCTCGTTTGCTGTAAGTTCATTGTTTCCTAGTGTACCGATTCCGCAAACCTTGGAATATCTTGAAGAATTACTCAAATCAAACGACTTGGGTGACGAAATTACTCAAGAATATTTATTTTTGACTAAACTTTGCATGGATCAAAATTATTTTTAATTTAGAAATGAATTTTTTAAACAACATGAAGGAACTGCTATGGGCAATTGTCTATCACCGTTCATGGCAAACCTTTTTATGAGTAAATTCGTAACCAAGATTAGTCAAGAATTTGAGTATTTACCAAGGATATGGTACAGATATGTGGATGATGTATTTGCTATTTTCGATATTAAGAAAACTAACTTAGCTGGCTTCGTGACAAAATTAAACTCCCAATTTCCATCCATAAAGTTTACCTATGAAATAGAAAACGATGGACAACTACCATTTTTAGACACTTTGGTTATCAGGAACGAGAATAAGTTAGAATTTGACATTTTTAGGAAAGATACCGCCACAAGCAGGTATATCCCATCAGATTCTTTTCCTTGTAATCAACACAAGATGGCTAGCTTACATTTCCTAGTACATCGTTTATTTAACTTCCCACTAAGCAAAGAAAGATTTCATAAGGAAAAGAATCTGATTAAGGATAAAGCTGCAATAACCGGTTATGACGAAGACTTAGTTGACAAACTAATCAACAAACATAAATTTAAGAAAAACCTATGAGACACCACGTTTTTCCAACAGGAAAAACAGACTGAAAAATTCGTGTCAATACCGTATAATCCCACTTATACCAAAGGACTTACCAGCGTGTTCAAAAAAGCGGGTTTAAGTTTAGTTTTTCAGTCTAACAATACTTTAAAACAGTTATTAGGTAAGTAAACCAGTAAGGAATTTTAATTTATTAGATTCGACATCCTAAGACCGGTTTCGTACAAGTCAATAGCTATATCCGCTATAAGATAACATTTTTAGATGTGCTACCATCTATGGTAAGAAGAGAGTATTGACATTAAATTTATTAGGTAATCCCAAGGATAAAAACAGTAATTTGGAAAAAGGTAGTATTTACGAAATTAGTTGTGGGGATTGCGATAGAAAGTATGTTGGACAGACTAGACGCTCTGTACAGGTTAGATTTAAAGAGCACATGGCTCACTTAAAATATGGGCGTACGGAAAAATCTAGTATAGCCGAACATGCTTTTAATCAAAATTATAGAATAAGTATAGACAATGTAAAATTACTTCAAAATGTATCCAATAATAAATTGTTGGACGCATTTGAAAGTATAGAAATAGACAAATGTAAAACTAGTTTAAACAGACACAAAGGACCAATTCCTCTTAGTCCGCTTTTTAGTTTAATCCATTAGGTACGGGCGAGTTAGTCATCCTTGGCTGATTAGTCACCGTTGGCTGATTAGGTCACCGGGGATGACGGTGTTAGTCATTTAGTATAAATAGCTGTTAGAAATAGTTACTTAATTGTTTAGTCTATTATCAACTCATGATGATGCCAACATAGTTGGCGAAACGCGCGTAGAGTGTGTTAAAATTGTATTTTGGTTGAGTGGTCGACGATAGTTTTCAACTTAGTTGATAAACCAAAGGTTCCAATTTCCCAATTTAGTTTTGTTTTAATTATATATACATATAATCAATCATTCCCCTTCTACCCAAAGGGTGTAGGGGTTATAGTCCCCACTTTTATCCAAATTTACCCGCATTTAACCACTTTTTCCACTCTTCTCTGCTCTGTGCCAAAAACCTTTGCATCTAGCCATTCAAGTCCCCTTTTCTCCAGAATCCTACCACTTTGTTCCAAGTTTCTTTTGGTCAACCTCTCCTTCTTTGTCTCTGTGTTTTTGATTCCCATATCTGTCTCACTTGAGCCGAGTCATTCATTTTTTGCAATTATCCCCACCATTCAAGTTGACGTTTCTCAATGAGTTCTTCTATTGATCCTATTTCTAACTCTTTTCTTATATCCTCGTTCCTAATTCTATGTAGTTTTGTTACTCCTCTAACCTTCCTTAAATACTTCATCTCAGCTGCTCCAATTTTACTGTTTTGTTGTTTCGATAGTACCCAGGATTCGCAACTGTATGTTAAAATAGGTCTATATATGGCTTTGTATACATTTATCTTCGTTTTTCTTGATACCTCTTTCTTATTTAATAACTCTTGTTTAGCGCATAATAGACTTTATTCGCTTTTTCTATCCTATTGTTCAATTCTATCTCCTGTTTTCCATTTCCTTCTAATGTAACTCTCAATTATTGACAACTATCTACTTGTTCTAGCTGATCATCATCCATTGTTATCTCTATTGGCTTTTTTTTTGTTTGGATATTATCATTACTTTCGTTTTCGCTATATTCATTTTCATCCAATTGTTCGTCAGCACTTGGTTCCATACTTTCAAGTTTTCTTTTAAATCGTTCTCACTTCCTGTTACTATTTTTATGTATGAGAGAGTATTAAAATAATAAAGCGTTCGTAATCCATAGGCGTACCACTTCTTTTAGTAGACAGTTAAAATATTTTGTGAAGTTATACCTCGAGTATTTTCGTATGTATGTATAAATATAATAAATATATCGGGTGTACACTTATATTTTCACCTAATTAACCTGCTTATAACTTCTAAGCAACTGAAGGTAAAAAAGTGCAATTTTTTCTAAAATATTTTATTTTTCCACAAGGTATGTTAAGAACATTGTGTCAAACGGGTTATGTAGGTATAAGGGTTTCAACTTTGACTTTTAAACAACGTTACGTTCATAAATAATAATTTTAATATAAAAACTACTTCTTACCTACAAATCCAAATCAGAATCGAAATCAGTGGCTCGATCATTTCATCAGTAATATTGTCCAACTTCCACATTTTCTCTTCTTCTTTAATCGTATGATTTACTGCCTTTTCCCAGTTTTCAGGCTTCACATTATTTACAACCTCCAAAAACAACTGTTTAACATCACTCATTTTAAAAGAATTATTTTTTCTTGAAACTTCTCCCTTTATCTGTGCCCATATCAGTTTACTTCGCAATGATATGGTGGTGATCTAACCACCGTCATCCCACGATTTTTTGCAATTTCATATTTTTTTAATTTCTCTTTATGAAGGGAACACAATTGATACAGTTCTCTTCTCACAGAACCGGGATGGAACTTAATATTCTTTGAATTTAGCCAATTCTGTAAATCTTTTTTTAACCACTTGGTTGTGGGCATTTTTTCTGTAAGTCTCGAGTGATAACTTGCATTATCCATTACTATTATACAGTTCTGAGGAAGAAGATCTATCATTTGTTCGAACCACTCTTTAAAGACATCAGCATTCATAACAACTCTGTAAATCGTAGATTTCCCAACACCAAGCGTACTACTAACTAATTCCACTGTGTCATCAACACTTTTATATAAATGTTTGTCTGTAAATGATTTAAAACAATTAAATATTAATGTTTTTTCATTAACTGTTAAAGGACCGATTTTTTGTCGTTTACGCGATACTTTCAAATTTTCCATGATCACACTAGAATTCACAATAGACTGCACACTGCACCTTGCATGTTGCAACTAAACGACATTTAGTAAGCTGTCAAGAATACACAACTGGACCTCCTTACTAAATGGAAAACTTACAATCGCATTTTCGGTGAAATTTGTTGGTAAGGGATTTATCTACTTATAATTCGATTACTGTAAGAAATTCTTGGAATTAAAATGAAACAAAATTGGCAAATAGGTACTTATTGAAAATAATCTTAAGATACGACTATGTTATCTTTAATACACAGGGCTTTTGGCCTGTCCAAACCTTTTTCTATTGTTCTGTACAGCTTATGGTTATAAAAGACCAATAAAAGACCCAAAACTTGTATTAGCTCAGGTACATTTATGACAATTTTAGGAAATATTTAGATTATTCCGTAAAAATATTTAAAATGACCGTACTAAGTTTTGCATTAGAAATGCTGTTTTATTACTCTCTCATACATAAAAATAGACCATAGTGCTACGTCGTCTGCAAAGGGGCGCTCAGTGATACAAATTCGTTGTAGATTTCGGGACCCTTTACATAATGATTTGATTTTCTTTTCTAGGTACTTCTTCTATTATTTTGTTCTTGAATGTAATAAATAATAGCGGACTTAAATTGCTTCCTTGTCTAACACCTTCTCTTGTAATGAATTCTTCAGATACCGCATTTTTACTTATTACTCTATTTCTCGTTTCTTTGTACATACCTTTAGTTTCTTGCTTACGTTTATCTTTTCCAAACAGTCCCATATTCCTTTTCTCGGTACTCTGTCGAATGCTTTTTTCATATCGATAAATGCTATGTATGCTTCTTTTCCTGTACCAAGAGTTCTGTCTTTTAAAGAGAAAACGTGTGCATCTATCTGCCTTTCCTAAACCTACTCTGGAATCTGATAAGGTCGGTTCTATTTCTTTCCTCAGCTGTTTTTCTATTATTCTTTCTAATCGTTTTAGTATAGTACTTGGCAGCTTTATCCCCATATAATTATTACAATTATTAGTATCTCCTTTCTTAAAAAGTGGTAGTATCAAACCAACTTCCATTTCCTAGGAATTTCTTCTTTTATCCAGATTTTTTTAAATAATTCTAGCAATACTATTGTTCCTTCTTCTCCCATGGCTTTGATCATCTCCGACGTAATTTTATCAGCACTGGATGCCTTTCTATTCTTTAGTTCTTTAGTGGCTTATATTTTCCTTGTTATTATCTACAACTTCTCCTTCTACGTTTGCTTCTGTCTCATTGTTTTCTCTTTGCTGTTCGCTATTTAATAGTTCTTGGAAATACTGCTTTCACCGTGCCATTACGTCTTAGTATTTCTCCCTCTTTATTTTTAATTGTTAGTGTTTGTACCTTCTTACTGTTATTTCTAAGATTTTTTAACACTCTAAAAAACAATTTCTGGTTGGTTTTGCTATCTTTTTCTAATTTTTCACCAAATTCTGTTCACGTTCTTTGTTTAGCTAGTAATACTAAGTTTTTCACTTTTACTCTTTGTTGTTTGTAAGCAATAAAGTTCATTTCTGGTATATTATTTAAATATTTGTGCCATTTTCCTTTTTTTATTTTGTTTTGAATTGCTGCTTGACAAAAATATTTACTTAGAAGTTAGTGTTATTTTCGTCAAGTGCATTGTCTTCTTTCTCTAAAACTTCATTCTTAGTCGGGAATCCGAGGTGCTGAATTCGACCGCCTCTATACAACTCGCGAACATCCATCTAAAATCATGCAAAATATCCTGCCGGATTCGAATTTTTTGTTCGCCCTTTGATCCGGAATTGAAAAATGTGTCCAAACATGACATTTTTGAAAAAACTGAAAATTTTCCTTCAAATAATATTTATTGCAAACTAGTGCTTCACTTTGTTAATTGGTGTCCGATCGTTATGAATTTTGGATATGATATTTTTCAGTACTTCCCTGACATAGTGTCATTACAATATTAAATGTAGAACGTCAAATAAAAGCTACGTCATTAGATGACACTAAATATCGTCATTTTGCAGTGTAAAATGGTGAGTCGAGATAACTTTTTTATCTTTAGAGATAGTTAAGCGAGAAAAATGTTGTCAATAGAGCAAGGAAACTTTTTTACTTTAACTTTTTTTTCATACGACATTTAGTTTAGGTTGTGTACTTTTTTAAAACCGAAGGAAATTGAATCGGCGCGTCGCATCTCTTGGCTTTACCACTGTGGATGCGAATAAAGCGATCAGTGTTTTAAAGGGAGTAAACACCACATCCTTCTTAATACGCTCAACAAAGATGACGCGCATTACAATATTATTATGACACTATAGGAAGTATAGTGCGATTTATGAGATTGAGAAATGATAGGGAATAATAATAATAATTTTTTTACAAGCATAAAAGACAATACTATTATTAATTAATTAAAATATTTATTTTACAATGCATTTTCCTTCACACTGGCAACTTATATTAGATCTTACATTTGCTTTCAGGGATTTGCACTTGTTACCACAATTAAATAATTTACATTTGCAAAATGGAGTAATTTTTAAAAATGTAGGTTTTGCTTCTTTGGACATTAATTTTGGCTCTATAGAATTATTGTCTTTGCGTTCGTAACCAAACTTTAGAATTTCAGGCAGATCTGGCTTTAACATATATGCCGTTTTGAAATTTGCGCATTGTAAAAGTGCCCTTCTCACATGAAAAATAAAAAAATCCTCCGTCGGCGGCAAATCCCTAAAAAAAGGTCATTATTAAAACCTTATTTCAATGATATATTTTGGTTCCAAAATATTCATCTCATCTGGTTCTTGAGACAACACTATTTTTAGGGCTCTTTTTTTGCCTTCTCTAAACCAAAAGCTAACAGAATCACATCCAGATAAACAGTATATTGACAACAAATTGTCTGCTAATATTTTAACATCCAGATGCTTCAAGTTTGCTAGTGCTTTAATCATTGAGAAACATGGGATAAATTTCTTTTCTCTTTCCATCCAAATTTCGACTTCTAAGGTAACCGAGAAAAACGTTGATAAAATAAAAACATCTATGTCCAATGAGTAAATAACAAATACCTTAAACATATCTATAAAAAAATTAATAATTGCAAATATTATAGTATCAGGTTCCTCATGCCCATAGTAAACTGTAACTCATCAACCACTTTCGACTTCATTTTTGTCCATTTTATTGTTCTTTGATTATCTTCTGACATTCCTGCCAATACAATTTCAATTTGATCAGGTATAACATAATTTTCTTTCATTAGTTTTTGTGCTAAATATGGTTCTTTTTCTCATAAGGATTTGATATAAATTTCTTCCAATCAGGTATATCAAGTTCGTCTCGTATTTCGCTTGTTTCAAAATGACAATTTTTCGATCTTCTATATCTTTCTGTTTGCCTTAAGCTTTCTTCAAAATCGTAACGACCACCAATGCGTACTATTGTACCACAGATCTGAGGCTTTAACTTTAATAGTAAAGAAACGTATTTTAAAAATAATTTTCGAGATTTTCTGCTATTAAAATTTTGAATAAGTGCCATCTAATTTTTTATATAAGCTGTTTTAAAAGTGTCGCGTTCTTCTATTGGTATGTGGGAAAGCTCAACAGGTACATATTTAATTTATCTTAAGACAGCCTTATAGAGTTCAGATTTGTTTCCTTCTCTCAAAATAATATTTTTAAAAATTGCTCCACCTTGCAAATGTTAAATTATTTAACTGTGTTAACAAGTGCAAATGCCTGAAAGCAAATGTAAGATGCAATATAAGTTGCCAGTGTGAGGGAAAATGCATTGTAAAATAAACATTTTAATTAGATAATAATAATAATAATATTTTGTTTTATGCTTGTAAAAAAATTATTATTATTTATATCATTTCTCAATCTCATGAATCGCACAAATCGCACTATACCTCATATAGTGTCATAATAATATTGTAATGCGCGTCATCTTTGTTGCGCGTCTGAAGAAGACTGTGGTGTTTACTCTCTTTGACACACTGATCGCTTTATTCGCATCCACAGCGGTAAAGCTGAGAGATGCGACGCGCCGATTCAATTTCCTTCGGCTTTAAAAAAGTACACAACCCAAACTAAATGTCGTATGAAAAAAAAGTTAAAGTAAAAAAGTTTCCTTGTTCTATTGGCAACATTTTTCTCGCTTATACTAGTTAACTATCTCTAAAGATAAAAAAGTTTTTTCGACTCACCATTTTATTCTGCAAAATGACGATATTTTGTATCATCTAGCGAAAAAAAAATGACGTAGCGTTTATTTGACGCTCTACATTTTTTATTGTTACGACACTATGTCAGGGAAATACGGAAAAATATAGTATCCAAAATTCATAACGATCGGACACCAATTGACAAAGTTAAGCACTAGTGCAATAAATATTATTTTAAGTGGCAACCGGAGTTCTTGCGAGAAGCAAATTTAACTTCTATTTTATGAGGATTTTCTAATATAAAATTGTATTTATATGCGCGCCTCCGGGAACACTTTGCGATGGAATATTTCTCGACAGCTTTAAATGTATGTAACGATGTGGCAGCACTTTCCAAAGATATTTAGAAAATAAATGGGAAACCATATTATTTAAAAACTACTTGATATTTATTAAAACAAATAGGAGCAAATTTTCATAGATTTAATGCAGAATGGCGCGGATATTTCTTTTTGTGATTTTCCATTTAAAATTAACAAAATAAATACTTTTCGAAGGTTTACAAAAAAATCAAGGTTTCTCCACCCTAAGTTTTGTAATTATTAGTATTTTCTAAAAATTTCACAAAAATCCGACTAAAACTAAAGGCTTAAAAGGTTATTAAAATTTTTCAAGGGGTTCGGTTTGCTCTTAAGGAAAATTTTCAGTTTTTTCAAAAATGTCATGTTTGGACACATTTCGCAAATTCCGAATCAAAGTGCGAACAAAAAATTCGAATCCGGCAGGTCATTTTACATAGGATTTCATGTTTTTTAGGTGGATGTTCGCGAGTTGTATACCGTGTGACACAGACTCATGGTGCACCCCCCTTTTCTCCTTTGTTTCTCTAGCTATATTTCTGAAATTTGGAACATTCAATATGCTTACTAGACGGCACTTTTTGACATATTTGGAAAAAAATATCAACTTCCGGTTTTTCCGGAAATATCATCAACTTTCGATTTTCAAATGGAATACCCTGTATATTATTATATTTTTGGAATCTTCGTAATTATCTGAATCCAATGATACCTCATAGTTGATATTTCATTCGTCAGAATACCCATTTTATTTTTCTAGAGAGCCAAATAATCAAAATAATCGTACACTATCGCATTTTCGATTAAAATAGTATTCTCGTTTGAAATACGTGCGAAAAACGTAAAACAAAATGTTTTTTTACCCAAAACTCAAATTTTTCAAATGGTACCTTAATGGTACTCCGATGTCATTCGAAAGTACCATCGATGGGGTATCCATCCATATTAACTCTTTTTGTGTATAATCACTACGAACAAAATAATGTAATTGAAAAAAGTTTAAGTATCTTCTCGTATCTTCTTGTTCAATAACAATAAATGAAGGTGGCTATGGAACACAAGTTACACTTTGACATTTCGATAATCTGAACACTTACACTCTCTTCAACTACATTATTTACGATTATTTTGATTATTTGGAATAATTTTACGGGGTTTATGGCTCTCCAGATCGAAAAATAAAATGGGTATGCTGACGAATAAAATATCAACCATGAGGTATCATTGGACTCAGATAATTATGAGGATTCCAAAAATCTAATAATATACAGGGTGTTCCATTTGAAAATTGAAAGTTGATGCCATTTCCGGAAAAACCGGAAGTTGATATTTTTTTCCAAATATGTCAAAAAGTGCCGTCTAGTAAGCATATTCAATATTCCAAATTTCAGAAATATAACGGGAGAAACAAAGGAGAAAAGGGGGGTGTACCATGAGTCTGTGTCACACGGTAGAGCATCTTTAAAACGCTTCCTAGACGGCCTCAGATTCCCAACTATCTAAGATTTCTCATGCTCCGTATGGTGCTCACTTTTAAGGCATAACTTTCATCTTCATCGCTAATCAAATTATCGTCTTCTTCCAGCTGATTCAATACCACTCCTTAAATTTTGGGTTATTCGAATTCATCCGAGATATTTCTGCCTCTTCTGCCATCTTCATAAAACGACAAAAACACTAAATAATTATAAAATGCGAAACAGCTAAAAAAGCTGTAATAATTTTTCTTGCTTCTCGGTATGTGATAACACTGGCTCCAAAATCGTTAAAATTTTATAAGTGATATACAGGGTGACCCAGGGGTACGTGCATGCTCTATAACTTTTTTTCTATTCAAGCTATCAGTTTGATTTTTTTTTAAACGATAAGACCGACAATGGGGCACATTTTAAAATTATTTCTATTTATATACAGGATGTCCCAAATAAGATACACAACTAAGTTCTGGTTTTTTAAATGGCAACCCCGCATTTTTGTTACATTTTTAGATTCGCCATTAAATTGTCGATATAACGCACCCGGGTTTCTTAGACTTACCTGCAATAGTTTTTGACTTATGTCAATTTATGTGTCAAAATAGCGTCGTGCAGAGATCCACAAAAAAATTCAGAACTTCAGAACTGTTCAAGATAACTTAATCAACTTTTTTCCAGTCGATTCCTTAAGCTTCAGCGCATCTTCTGAGTTGTAGGCGAATTCGGAGTCGACGTTCTACCGCCTACTACGATTTTTTGAAAATTACAAATTACAAATAGCAATAACTCAACTTTTCAAATGCATCACCCTATATTTTATTACATCATTGCATGGCATTTTTTAAGAGCTTTTTGCTGATATAGGGTTTGTTGGGTCTATTTTGTAAAATTTGCGAGATTTATTGCAAAATAAGAAATATTGACGGTTTATTCGAGAAAAAAAAAGGAATCGAGTAGGCCGCTGTCTTAAAATTTGAAACATCCATATACTTTCAATAATTGTACGCGTCTCATTAAAAGAAAAAAAGAATCAAGTAGGCCACTGTTTGACACATTCATATAATTTTGAAAAAAATATGTTTCAACAAAAGGAAATTGTAATAGAAACAGAAATACATTACAAAGTAAACAATTTTTATAATATTTACAAGAACATGAAAGAATGATTAATAGGATACAATATAAATATTTTTGATTTATAACAAATGCTCGAATAGGTCACCATCATGTTCCACGCAAACTGCTAGTTTTCTAGTAAATGAGTCCCGAACTCTAGCAAGCATTGCTCCATCAACTGAACGGAAGGCTTCCGTGATCCTGTTTTTCATATCATCTGCAGTTGTTGGACGATCTCTGAAAACAGTTTCCTTCACGTACACCCAAAGAAAAAAATCTATAGATCGCGCGGGCCAAGGAATAGTACCTCTCCCTATCCAACGATTAGGGAAGGAATTATCTAAAAATTCTCGCAACATCCTATGGTTATGCACTGAAGCACCATCGTGTTGAAACCACATTGTCCCTCTGGTATTCAAATCCACTTCTTCTTAAATATTGGGAAGATGTTCGCGAAGAAACTGTAAATACCTTTCACCATGCAGCACATTGTCAAAAAACAATTTCCTTTTTGGTATAAGATACACTACCAGTGAGTTCAAACCGATCTCTCAACTTTAGGAATGAAGACACCCGTGGAGTTCTTGCTTCTGGATATTTTTGCAGGTAGATTCTGCTTGCTAATAAAGGATTTCTGTCAGCTTCGCCAATACAGTAGACCATATTTACTAATTCCTCGCGAGTAATTAATAATTAGATGCGTACAATTATTGAAAGTATATGGATGTGTCAAATTTTAAGACAGCGGCCTACTCGATTCCTTTTTTTTTTTTTTAATTAGACGCATACAATTATTGAAAGTATATGGATGTGTCAAATTTTAAGACAGCGGCCTACTCGATTCCTTTTTTTTCTCGAATAAACCGTTAACATTGCTTATTTTGCAATAAATCTCGCAAATTTTACAAAATAGACCCAACAAACCCTATATCAGCAAAAAGCTCTTAAAAAATACCATGCAATGATGTAATAAAATATAGGGTGATGCATTTGAAAAAGTCGAGTTATTGCTATTTGTAATTTTCAAAAAATCGTAGTAGGCGGTAGAACGTCGACTCCGAATTCGCCTACAACTCAGAAGCTTAAGGAATCGACTGGAAAAAAGTTGATTAAGTTATCTTAAACAGTTCTAAAGTTCTGAACTTTTTACGACATAAGTCAAAAACTATTGCAGATAAGTCTAAGAAACCCGGGTGTGTTATATCGACAATTTAATGGCGAATCTAAAAATGTAACAAAAATGTGGGGTTGCCATTTAAAAAATCAGAACTTAGTTGTGTATCTTATTTGGGACATCCTGTATATAAATAGAAATAATTTTAAAATGTGCCCCATTGTCGGTCTTATCGTTTAAAAAAAAATCAAACTGATAGCTTGAATAAAAAAAAAGTTATAGAGCATGCACGTACCCCTGGGTCACCCTGTACCTACTAATTGAAACGAACCTGAAAGATATTAAGATTTTAAAATAGACATTGTTTCAGTGGCGCTATAGGTTATTGGTTCATTTTTTAAAATTAATAAATATAGGTAATCTGAAATTTTTATATGCACATGTTTAAAGCTGCAGATAGATAGATAGATAGACTGGTCCCTTGGACTGTTAATTAGCCATTAACGATCATTTTATCCGTAAGCTTAGTTTCATTATTCTACAATTATTTGAGGAAATGACGTACCTATAGCCGTATCACGCTCGTTTTATACTCGGGCGGCATTTGGCATGGAATAGAATAAATTAGTTTTTGGTGCCTTTAATTTTTGGACACACCTAATATTTATACTGGTATTTTTTTTGTATAAACGCAACAATATTTAATAGTTTATTTTGTTTATAACTTTCATTCAGATTATTTTAATTTTTAAGTTAAAAACCATTTTTTAACAAATTATCATGAATCAAACAACTAGTACACCTGCGTAAATACAATTTCCAAGAGTTGTTATTAAATTTGAGGGCTTGTTCCTCCAGTGCACAGTAATTTGAGCACGATTTGTGTAACACTGAATTATTTCATTACATATCTGTAACAACTCATTGTTCGCATCACTGGAATTCAAAGGAAAGATACAAACCACAATTCGTATTTCTGTACTTTGAGCAATGCATCTAACTCTATACTTCCAGCAGTATATCTAAACTATGTTAATTTAGCGGAATTTTCTTACTCCTACATTCTCCGTAAACAAGAACTGCATCTTGATTATAGTACGGTGAAATATACGTTAACCTATACATTATCATTTTGTTGATGGCTAAGGACACGAGTCTCGATTAAGATAGTAATAATTGATAGGTCAACTGACTTAATTGACCTGAAATCCACCACACCAACAGAATGATAGATACGGGGACGTTGATAAATTGTTATCCGATTTCAGAGAACGTTACTGCAGTTTGAAACAAATTTTTGTTTATTCAACATAATCACATTCTGACTATATAGACTTGTATATTATTTTAACGATTATTTTTGTCGTGTAATTTTAACCAATTGGAACGTTCAAATTAGTTAAGTTACCTTGTATAATTTCGATAATACCTGATTATTGGGATCTGACATCTAGCCTACGCCACCTGGCGCTTTGTTTTCGAACACAAAGTAGGGTGAAGTTTCCATCAAACGGGAAAATCCATTTTTGAGATAAATAATGACCGAAATTGTATTAAAACAGCATGAAAAATCAAGAAATAAAGTGTACTGCTCAGTAAATAAAAAAAACAGTTTTGTCCAGTGAAGGGGTTGGTGAGGGTCGAAAGTGATCTTCAACGCCACCACCGTGCTCATCATCCTTGAAAACGGGGGAAAAGACGTTTTTTTACATGGAAATGATGTGCTTCCCGTTTAACCCCTTTAGGGGTAGTTTTTGGCCGTTCTAGAGAGATTACAAGTGATGGTATATTACAACAGGTGTAGAAAGTGCATGACACCAGTGAACGTTTAGCACGAGCCGCGTAGCAGAAAGTGCGGAAACGGAACGAGTGTGAAAATCACTTTCTAACGCGTTATGTACAATATTTTTCCTACGACTAATAATTAAAACAAATTTTAAAAAGATAAAGATTATTTAATAAGAAACAACAATTAGATGAACTTAATATGTTAGCACTTATTTTTAAACTTTGTGTCATTGATTTGACAGAATTATTTTTTATTATTTTGTGTAACTAAAGTAGATTAATTGTATTTTATTTAACCTAACAAAAAACTGTCATTATCCTAGTATTTTTTTAATAATATTTCGGTGTGAAATTTTCTTACCGAATACCACCCTGGCAGTGCAACAGTATTGGTGATAGAATATATTAACAACTATATACAGCAACATGCATCTTAATCTAATTGAATAGTAATCAAGCGTGAATCATACAATGAATGAATACATTATCAATAATCAAGGAATAGATAATGAATAGGAAGATTGACATTGACCGTTTTTATATACACAATAATTAATAACAATAACTTTTATACGTGTTGGTTTATCGACCTTCCTATATCACGTAATATAAATATACCTGACCTTACACTAATACTAATAACTAAATATTCTAATGTGCTGGGCGATGCGACTCTGCATGCCACAGTGGGGTCATCTGTCATCAGAACAAGGTGGTCTTCAAAGGCTATTGCTGTAACCTCCACTCTCTCAGTGATCGTACCACCCATTCGCTGATTGGCATTCAGGCTGCTCAAGAGCTCGTCAATAACAATGTTGAAGATGATCGGACTCAGTGGATCACCTTGTTTCACCCCCTCAGTAATCTTATTGGCCTGGTGGTCTGGCCTCCTACCTTGATCGTGGTGGTGGAATTGTCAAGTGCTGATAGGACGTATGATATGGTATTCGAATCCAAACCAATGCGCCATAGAGCTCGGTCGATGGAGCTTCTTTGTACCGTGTCAAACGCCTTCCGGATGTCCAGTGAAACAACAGCGTGGCTCTTATTGCTGAGTCGTCTGGATCGTAGAAAATTGTCCAGAATTAGGACGTTTGCCATGGTACCGTCGATTTCTGTAAAGCCTCTCTGGTTAGACTCCAGTCTTACGGCAGACTTCAACCTGTGATGATATTGTTATAGGTCTCCAATTGGTTGGGTCCGTACGTGTGCCATTTTTAAAGATCATTGTTGTACGGGCAGTTCTGAACCTTCGCAGTTGCACATTCCGTAGGAAAAGAATTGAAAATAGTACTGCTAATGTTTGGTTTGGTACTCTTTTCACCTTCTCCACTTTTAAGCCATCCGCTCCAGGGGCGGAGTTGGACCAGGTGGCCTTGGCTCGTTCTACGTCTTCGCTGGTTATTGGTCGGAATGCAGCAGTGCTCGTGCTCTTGTCGAGGTTTCCTGCCGACTCGAAAATTTCGGCGTACATCGTTTCCACATCTTCGACGGACGGGGTAGTGTCTGGCGCATCGATGTTTTTGCCAGAGATAATTTGGTCGATAAGGGCGGCTCTATTTTTGTTGTAAAGATCTTGAACCTTCTTATATTGTGCGGCTCGATCTCCACGACCAGTATGCCCTTGGCCGTAGTTCTTGGTCTTTTTACCCCTTGTTGTTTGTCTTCTCCTGCTACTCTTCACCTTAGTGTCCGCAGTCTTGTCTATGTTAGTGGAGATCCATCTTTCAATATGGTCAGATAGTTCCACTTCTTTAGGTTGGAGGACTAGGTCTATAAGTTGCAATAGTGGATCAGCCGAGTTGCTGTTGAGGATAAGTTCCGCTTTACTGTCAATAAGAAACTGTCTCAGCACGATATTATTATCCTCAGCTTCGGCTGTGAAGTCCATGGCATCATCGTGACTACCATGTTCTGTTACAGTAGGGTTGTTTTCCGCTGTTGCTGCGTCGGGGGAGGGCGATGCGGTGATGTACACTTCTTTTTTCTTTCCGGTGTTAAAAACTCGTAACTAATACCTTTCGAGGTGCCCGATATTTGCGAGCTATGTATGCCTGGTGTATTGGCTATCGGCAAGATTGCTGGTACGGATATGCATGCAGGTGATGTTTCCTCAGCTCGTTCCATTACTATACTTACAGAAGGGGGAGATTCTCTTAGGGTTTGGTCCTCTGTTGGACGTTGAGAAGGCATTAGATTTGCGTCTCCTTTCCAGTGCCTGTTGTTTATATTGTTTGTAAACCTCCTTCTCCCTTCTGTGGCGGATCTGGTGGTTCGTCATGCCGGTTAATTTGGAGAGTTCTTTTAAAACGTGAGAACCGGGACCGAGCTTGATCTCATGCTCAGCCATTTGTTGTAAAATTTCTACCTCTGATTTCCCCATTTTGGCGACGTTCATCACGCTTTCTTCCGCTTTGTGTGCTCTTTGTTCATGGAATCGCACACCGATATAAGTAGTATCTTGTGCCACATGTTTTCTGATGTTTGCGGAGGCCACTTGTTGTTTGATATTTGTTCCTACATATATTACATTGTAGTGCTTGTGAAGCCGGACGTCCAGATAAACTGGCGCATCTTTCTTGGGTTGTAGTCGCTTCGTCTAAGCTGGTGAGGGTGCTTGCCCTCGGTCGCGTCATTGGAGGGAGAGATTCCCTCCTCGTCGACGGATTTGACATCTCTCTGCTAGGGACTATATCTGATTGGTTCAAGTCATATCTGGTATTGGAAATATGTGTGTTCTTCCGGAGGGATTTCGTTGTTGTCCGACATTTTAGGGGGTCGGTATTCTTCAGAAATTTTGGCAGTTGCCCAGACCAAATACCTCTGGTGTATGTCGAGGTATTAAAAATAAAAAAGAATGGAGACTAAAATTTTTGATAAAAAAGACCAGTCTTGAGACTGGCCAATTCTCCGTAAGAGGCGAAACTATCGCGCCTGGAGGAACCCTAACGGGTGCCCCGTCTTACACACTCTGACACCATACCCGCGACCACTACTTTCTTAACGAACCGAAGCCCTATTTGTGGCACTGCTCATGCGCGAGCAACTGTAAATTTGGGTCAAGAAGAGAGTCATAGTTACTCCCGCCGTTTACCCGCGCTTGTTTGAATTTCTTCACTTTGACATGCAGAAATCACATTGCGTCAATACCCGCTGGGGCCATCGCAATGCTTTGTTTTAATTAGACAGTCGGATTCCCCTAGTCCGTGCCAGTTCTGGTCTGACCGTTGAATGGCGGCCAAAGAGGACATCCAGTCGCCCGCGAAGGCAAACCGGAGCCTCGCAGCAAGACGGTTCCGCGGGAGGCCAAGGCACGGGACCGAACTCGGATCCACATTCTCACTCTTGCGAGATCAGACGCTTCACCTCGCACAGGCCCGGCACGTCAGCCGCGACCCGCTTCCTCACCAAGCCCGACACCTCAGAGCCAATCCTTATCCCGAAGTTACGGATCCAATTTGCCGACTTCCCTTACCTACATTATTCTATCGACTAGAGGCTCTTCACCTTGGAGACCTGCTGCGGATATGGGTACGAACCGGCGCGTCGCCTCCACGTGACCCTCAAAATATTCGTGTTCTCGAAAAAATTTCCAGTAATAATTGAAGCGATACAGATCGAGTGTACGTACTTATTTGGATTTATCTTAGATGATTGGGATGACTTTTTTTAACTTAGTAAACAACAAAATTGACTAGACTTAGGATCTTAAATTTTTTTGAAAGAATAATAGTATCTGAGAATTACAAAAACGAATTGTTTATAAATTCAACATAAATATTCACACAAAGCTTATCAATAAATTTTTTTGGAAACCTTCTTTGACCGTACTATAAAGTACATATTTTATAGTAGAGAATGAAAGAACTAAATAACAAAAATAAGAAGAAAAATCATATTGCATTACAGGGTATATACTGCGATGTTAGGCGAAAAAATACGTACACCAAACGCTGTTCATATAATAAAGGAATGAACACGAAATACCCAATAATGGGCATCTATTGTTGGATAACTTACAATTCGAAGTATCAAATTTAACATTTAACTACTAAAGAAACTGAGAATTCAAAATGTTTTCAGAACTCACTATTTGTTTCTTTATTATGTGACATACTTACTCTTTAATTCAATTTAAATTTCAGCGTCAAATTAAGCCTGACAAAGTACTGTTGCAGCTCCTTGTTATTAACGGACTAATTAAGGAAAATAAAGACGAGACGAAAATGAAGTTGGTGGATAATAATAGTTGATGAAAGTCTGTACTAAAGTTCAGGAACTGATTTGATTGATAATACAATTATGTTTCATAAAATCAAAATAATAGTACTGCGGAATAATAATTTTATTATCTAAATAAAAACGAGTTAGCCTTTTGATTTTTTTCTAAATAAAGCAGAAAGTGGTTAAGTCATCATAATTGTTAGGATATTGAACAGAAAATTTATTTAACTTTGATGACAAAGTTTAACCCAGATCTGTGTAGCTCGGTTTTAGAGCACTCCTCCTCAAGCCTCGTCGCTATTTCCCGATTCTCGATTCAAGACGACATTCAAATGCGACTTCAACTTCTTCTTCTTCTTCATCTGACTAGGATTGCTCATGTTTATCTGCCTCTCATTCTATTTCTGTTGTTGTTGTTGTCAGTAGGTTGTCCTTCCATCTTTTCTGTGGTCTTTCTGTTGGTCTTTTGCTGTAAGGTTTATTATTTTTGCAAATGTTAGCTAATCTGTCAGGTGCCATTCTATTAACATGACTATCCCAGTCTCTTTTCTTTGCTTTTACCCGTTTGTTGTTGCTCTGGATGTTACATTGCTCCCGTATGCTCTTATTTGTTTGTCTGTCTCTGATGAGTGTTATACCCTTTATTGTTCTTAGAGTCTTCATTTCTACGTGACTCAACGACTTCAACTTATCGGCTAAAAATATATTGTGAAGTTTTTTGTGTTTTCTGGAACAAGCATTCAGCAACATCGGTGTTTAATATCTACTTGCTTACCATTTGTCCCGATGAAGTCGAGCAATAATTGCCAAGTCAAATGTAAAATGGGTATTAGAGATACAATCTCATGCCTAAAAACTAAAATTTAACCCACAAAGCCTAAACAGAAAATAACTATAATAAAATAAGTAATAGCTATATTATAGAATATAGAAGAATAAATTATAATGCAGGCGAAATAGGTAATTTAATTTGCAAAAAAGTATAATAATTTTCTTCAGGGTTTTTATAATTGGAAGTGATAAAGGGGCTTACAATGAACCTAAAAAGAATTCGTCCAACAAGAGTGGTGCTAAAGGGTTCATTTGAGTGGGGTTAAAAGGGGGGCAAAATGGTATTTTGCGATTTTCCGCGAAACTTGACGTCTTATCAAAAAATATCCAATGGCAAAGTTGTAGATTTAGAAAAAATGTACAACTTCTATGTGAGTCATTTTTTACCATAACCTCAAAATTTTCGCGGAAAATGCAAATGTTATTCAAATTTTTTTTTTAGTTTTTTATTTTTAATTTCCGCAAAAACAGTTGAATGTTGATGAAATTTTGTGGAATTATACCTTTTTAGGTCTTAAATAAACCAGAATTTTTTCAGATTAAAAAATCTAACGGTTTTCAAGATATTAAAGTTTTTAGATTTAGATTTACGTGAACATTTTAATACAATAAAAAAATAATTTTGAAAACGAATTTTTCAGTACTAAATTGTTGATAATTTCTTTAAATTTTTAATAAAATTAAAAAACTGATTACTCCATTGAATTTTCCAGAAAAAAAAATACAAACGAAAGTGTGTTTCATTGTTTTCGAAAAATCGTATTTTTTTCTTTTTAACCGAGTCTTAACTTGAACTCCGGAAATGAAGATGCAACTGAAGAATCCAGTGATGATATTGAAGAAGACCAAGAAAATATGCGAAAAAGACCAAAATTGGCGTAATATTATTAACTTTTCTAGTTTCTGGTAAATCTGTAAATATTCCTTGGAAAATACCTATAGAATGATTTTGAAAACCAAATTCTGAGTTTAAAATAATTTCATTCATTTTAAAAATCGTTATATAGCAATCCTGTTTGAAACCAAAAATTACACGTGACTGTTCTATTATAAAAAAATGGAACAATAATTTTTTCTTTTAAATTGGGAAAATGGAACATTTGGTTTATCAACTAAGTTCTAACACTATCGTCGACCACTAACCAAAACACAAATTTTAACATCAGGAGTTGATGATATCATCCACTCCTGATGATGCCAACATAGTTGGCGAAACGCGCGTAAAGTGTGTTAAAATTTGTGTTTCGGTTAGTGGTTGACGATAGTGTTTCAACTTAAATTTTTACTTGTTTCTATGAAACTTCATTATTTAACATCAATATAGTTTCTATTCGTTTAATGAATCGTTTAATCTGCAAGATAATTTTTCACTATAGAATTTTAATACAGAAAGACTTACTTTTTTTAATTTTGAATAAAAGTACAATATTTTCTCGGAAATAAAAAAAAATACGATTTTTCGAGTTTTTTTCGACAGATTTGAGGTTATATTAAAAGGTATCCTGTCAAAAGTTTTTTCATAATCTACAACTTTCATATTGAATATTTTTCAAAACTATTTAAAAAATAATTATTTTTTATATTTATCTGCATTTTCATTATTACAATCGAGGGGTAAACCGCGAGGTCCATTTTGGTGTACAGACCTCGTCAATTAGTAGTCATTACTCAGCCATTACTAGCCATTAGTAGTCATTACTCGGCCATTAGTAGCCATTACTAGCCATTAGTAGCCATTACTAGCCAATAGTGAGGAGCCATTACTAGCCATTAGTGCACAAAAATTTAACTCGCGGTTTACCCCTCGATTACAATTGAATATTTATACCATACGGAACAAAAATCCAATTTCAAATAAAAACAATGAAACACAGTTTCTTCGTATTTTTTTCTGTAGAATTCAATGGAATAATCATTTTTTTAATTTTATTAAAAATTTAAACAAATTATCAGCAATTAAGTACTGAAAATTTAGTTATTGCAAAAATCATTTTTTGATTTTTTTCAATTTTTGAGCATGTTTTTAAATGGGGACTATTAGTTTTTTTATTGTATCAAAAATTTCACGAAAAAACAAAAAAAATGAGCACCTACAGAACCATGGTATGATATTTTGCCAAACAACTTTATTTTTGAAAAAAAAAAAATGTTTTTAACCTAAAAATTTAATATCTTGAAAACCGTTAGATTTTTTTAATCTGCAAAAAAAGTATACTTACACAAAATTTCATCAACATTAAATTTTTTTTAGCGGAAATTAAAAATAAAAAACTTAATTTATTGCAATTTTCGCGAAAATTTTGAGGTTATGGTCACATAGAAGTTGTATATTTTTTCTAGGTCTACAACTTTGCTATTTGATATTTTTTGATAAAACGTCAAGTTTCGCGGAAAATCGCAAAATATCATTTTGCCCCCCCCCTCTTTAACCCCCCTTTAAGAGACCCCCTTTTAACTCCTTTAGCACCCCTCTTGTTGGACGAATTTTGTTTGCGTTCATTGTAAGCCCCTTCACTTTCAAAAACCCTACAGAAAATTATTGTTGACTCTTAATCTAATTTGCCTGGTCTATACTACACCTATAAGTTACTGAGACAAGTAGGTATGACAAAAACTATCAATTCTACAAACTCTATTTTAGATCGTCTCTAGAGACAATCGTGATCGAGAAAGCTCCGATGTCACGTCTACCTCGATGCTAGGCAAAGAAACAAATAAATAACAGCTTATACAGATGCATATTATTGAACTACTACAGCAGCTTCAAGACGAGTATTTTTTCTTATTATTTGCTCTGTACATATACGGTTCTTTTTTGGGGAAATTTCATCGAATTGTATTTCAAAATTAACGGAGGTATCGCTAGATGTCTTTGATTCATCCTGTCGTTTTTTTTGGTTTTTACTTCTTTTTCGTTCATAAATATATATAATAATATATAATAATCATAAATAAATCTTCGTAATTCCTAAGCAGAAAGACCTGTTAAACACATACTCCTAAACTGCCAAAGGTACACCTACCTGAGACAAACCCTCGACTTACCTAATACCCTACAAAATTGCTTGAACTCACACAATGCACTTCTTAAAATTATAACATTTCTTAACCATGCAGATCTCACCAACGAATTGTAGTCGATGCCTAAAAAAAATAATAAAAAAAAACAATAGTTGTTTTTAGTCAAAATCACTTACACACTATATTTTATTTTCGTATACGATTGAAACGCCTCTGGTTTTTTGCGTTATAAAACATATCTGCTGCTTATGCAAGTGAGATCAGAATAGTATATTCTGTAACAAGGTTGGAATGAGAATTCGACACGAGTGGAGGATTCCGAACGCGAGCTAATGCGAGCGTGAGGAACCACGAGTGTCGGATTTTCATTCCAACAGAGTAACAGACTGTACTTTCTCCACGGACACAGAAAGTAGAAATTAAATATAGTAAAATGAAACCTCAATCTCTCAACATTGTGTAGGTAGTATTTTTATATTCTCACTTATACTAATAATATATGTATTAAAATGAAATGAAATTAAATTACTAACCAGCGCAATACAAGTGTTCATTCACTTAGGCGTTTACTGGTTTATATTACTACTATTTCATATTTTTATTACTATTGTTTTTTATTGTTATAATATGTATAAGCATTTATAAATAAATAAATAAAATAAATAAAAATAAATATTCAAGCTTGGATTTTTGCGGTAGCAAATTTTGAGTTATATTATCGGAAATTTTTTTATTTCTGGAGGAGTATTTTCAAATTCTCCATCTGATTCGTTTGATTTTCTTCTCCTTTTTAATAAATTAAAAGTTTTTACAAACCAATATTAAGACCATGTCAACTAATACTGTCAGTTAATTTGACATTCATGGCAAACCTTATTTTTGTAAACAATCACGGAATACAGATTCTAGCTCTAGAGATAGAATGTAATACATATAAAATACATAAGAGACAAAAGTTTCAGAATTTTCTTTCAATCTCAAGAGCGAGAATGTTTCTTTTCTGTTATTATAAGTGGTTTCAGAATAACTACATTCAGTAGTGGCCGTGGAGAAAATTCCTTTCTTCTGAATTATACAATAACATAATAAATAATAAAAGTTGGTAATAAATTTCGTAACCCATAATATTATGTAGGTACTGTCGATAAACTTTTATGTAATATTATAAAAATGTTATAAAAGGAAAATTAGATTTTTATACTTCTCCTTTAGTATTATTTGTATATTTAAATAAACTGCTTACTAGATGCCAGAGATAAGATAACGTCTCACATTTGTATATGGCCATTTCTCAAAATAACCAGATTTGGTCTTCATCAATTATAACGAAGGTGGAATTTTTTGAACCATAAAAATACCAAAAAAGGACCATGGGCGTAAGAAAACTGCCTAAGGATGTGAAATAAAATCACACTTGTTCCCAAGAACAAGGACATTAAAAATGTCCTACACTGCTCCAGCGTCTGGACTTCAACAACTACTTCTTGGGCTACTTGCCCTACCAGGTATTGAATTACGAAAGTCCAGACGTGGTTTGGTGCCCGACCAAGTCGGGGCTTTAAACCAAAAACTTCGATTTTGTTATTCAAGGAGCTTGCCTCTGTCAGACATCCTTTAGGGATAGGATGTCGAGCTAGCCAGCTTCTTACTGATGAGGTACAATAATACCGAAACCGGTTGAAGAAAAATCGAAGTTTTTGGTATAAAGCCCCGATTTGGTCGGGCACCAAACCACGTCTGGACTTTCGTAATTCAATACATGGTGGGGCATATAGCCCAAGGAGTAGTTGTTGAAGTCCAGACGCTGGAGCAGTGTAAGACATTTTTAATGTCCTTGTTCTTGGGAACAAGTGTGATTTTATTTCACATCCTTAGGCAGTTCATCAATTATATTACCGAATGAGCCTTAAAATAACATTAAAAACATGGTAAAACAATTTGACGCAGGCCCGGATTCAGAGCCGTGATTTGGGAGGGGGCGAACCTTCCGGGGGGTCCGGAAAATTTTTGAAATAATGTCTTTATTACCTTTTAGTTATTTATTTGTATATGTGTTTTTTCCCTTGGGGAGGGGGGGGGGTGTCGCCCCTCCCCCCTTGTATCCGGGCCTGATTTGACGTTATAGTCTTTAAGTATTTTTATTATTATGTAGGTATTAATATAATATGAATATGAAGCAATTTTAAATGTAATGATTCCACAAAAATAATAAAATTATCCAAATCGTCGACTCCCACCTCTGAGTTACAAAAAATTGAATTCCTGGCTATAATTACTGCAGACAATAATGCATAATTCTGCTTCGTAATGCGTTATCCTTGTACTCACTGCTACAGAAGTAACAAGTTGCCTATCGTACTCTGCAGCCTGGTGCTTTTAGATGAACAAACCCTCTTTTTTAAGCACGTAATATTTGATTGTTCCAGCTATAAGTTACGTACACTAGATTTATACTGGATATGCAGAGAGTAAATTAAGAATGCTTTTAATTAATATTCAATCAATGCGGAACAAAACTGAGAAGTTGTATTTGATTTTGGAAGAGTTAGGGTTTCCCCAAATAGTGGCTATTACAGAGCACTGATTACAAGTTGATGAACCCATTTTTATTGAAAAATATACTGTAATTAGCAGGTATGACAGAAATAGTACAGACCATGGTGGTACTCTAATTTTATCTTTAAAGGATGAATTCTCTGCTGTATCTAAATACGATTTTTTACAAGCTGAAAATGTCTTTGAATTCTCCATAGTGTACAACAAAAACATTGATTTGTTTATTATTTGTATTTGTAGAACTCCCAGATCAAATGTCCACCTGTTTCTCGAGAATCTTCTTAATTTACTTGACGCATTGTCTATAAAAAGTAGGAAAATTTGATGCGGCGATTTAAATATTGACTTTGCTAATGTATGTGCTAATCAAAAGTCTCTGACAAATATTTTGGAATCATTCAGTCTCACTATACACGTAGATTCGCCAACTAGAATCACCAAAACATTATCTACAATTATAGATTACGTAGTCTCCGATTCTAAACCCGCTGATATTGAACACCAAGTAATGAAGCAGTTTTTGCCAAATTTTTGATACTACGCACAGCTCCAAAAAAAGTCACTCAGTTGGGTAGAATTTCCCCTCAGCGTAATTTTGAAAAATCTTATAACTTGTGTCTAGATACTAATTAGAATGGTCTTCTTGAAGATATTGACTGTAAATTTTTGGACTTCCTAAATAAAATAATTAAGTGTTTCAATACAGCATTTCCCCTTCGCCCCATTAAAACTAAACGTGATAAACCTTGGACAACTAAAGGAATAAGAATCTCTTCAAAAAATGTGAGGTCACTTATGTATATTAAAAAATTCTCAAATAACCCCCTATAGTACAGTAAAATTTGAATTGTAAATGGAAAAAATTAGGGGCAGCAAGCTAAAATTTTGCAGGTTGTTTTTGGTCAAAGGGACGAACTCAAATCCAATTTTTCGACCTTCAACCCCTTGCAGAAGGGTGGTTTTTAGGGGTGAGTTTGTTTTTTGCAAATAACTCCCTCATTTTTAATCTTTCAAGTGCAATTTTGTAGAGAATTACATTTGCAACAATTTTCAATTCTTGACTTTTTTCATAACTGCATTATTTTGTTTATCAAATCGGTGGAAAACTGAAAAAAAAAACGAAAAAACCAGTTTTGTAATTTTTTAAACAATTATTATTGTATTGTATTGTATTTTTGTAAGATTAAAAATGGGGGAATTATTTGCAAAAAACAAACTACACCCCCAAAAACCACCCTTCTGCAAGCGGTTCAAGGTCGAAAATTTAGATTTGAGTTCGTCCCTTTGACCAATAACTACCTGCAAAATTTCAGCTTGCCCCTAATTTTTTCCATTTAGTCAATATTAAATTGTCTCTATTTACTGTAGTACTAATATTAAATTATATCAACAACTACAGAATACTATATCGGAAAATTATCAAATCTACTAAGAAAAACTATTACAAAAATCGCATCTCAAGAGCTAAAAACTCTTCGAGAGAAACCTGGTCTATTATAAATGACTTAAGAAATAAAACCCGTTCTTCAAACACTGTTAATCCTAGTCCTGATGAACTAAACAATTATTTTGTTAATGTAAGTAAGAATATCAGCTCTAACATAGCTCCGGGCCAAGATACTCTCTCCTTCCTCCTACCTACTAAAAGGGTCACTAATAGTTTATCCTAGGGCCAGTAGATAAGCCCGAACTAGTGCAAACCATAAACAGCATTCAAAATAAATCTTCCTGTGGAAATGATGGCTTGTCCACTAAAATATTTTCAAATATACCTGATGAATTAACATTTTAACTTCGCTGATTAATGAATCCTTCGAATCTGGTATCTTTCTGAACTGTCTAAAAACAGCTATAATAATACCGCTTCATAAGGGTGGCGACAAAACCGAAACCTGTAACTATAAACCTATTGCTTTATTATGTACCTTATCGAAGATAATAGAAAGGCTAATAAAAAATCGTCTACTGTCCTTTCTTTCCAAACAAAACATCATCAGTATGGTTTCCTTCCTAGTGCACTAGTGACGCAATGTTTTCCGTTCTTAATGAAATATATACATCACTTAATGATAAACTTTTCACAGCTTCAGTATTTTGTGACTTCGCAAAGGCCTTTGATTGTGTTAATCATGAAATCTTAATTAAGAATCTACAAATTTATGGTTTACGGGGTTCTCCTTTGCAATGGTTTAAAACTTATTTCGAAAATAGAAATCAGCAGGTGCGTGCTAATGGTGAGCATTCCTCAAATCTGCCAATTAACAGTGGAGTACCTCAAGGATCAGTATTAGGTCCAATTTTACTTTTATTATTCATCAACGATATCTTACAGAGGTTCTTTACAGCCTATAACCCTAAGCAATAATCCGATTCTATAACGGTGAATTCAATTAAGGTTTTATATATTGATACCTTGGCAAAAAAATTATCTTCTGCATGTTTTGCCATTAAAACTGTTTCTAAAGAGCTGACCCCTACTACTGCATTAATGACCTACTTTTCCTTATTCGAATCTCACGTTCGCTATGGTTTGCTGTTCTGGGGTTCTTGTAGCTTATACCACTTCGAATCTATTTTCAAATTACAAAAAAGAGCAATTCGTTATGTATTTGGTTTAAGTAGTAGGACACACTGTGAAAATTACTTTAAAAATTTCAAAATTCGAATACTTCCTGCTCTATTTATCTTTGAATCCGTCTGCTTAGTTCGCAAGCACATTCAAAAGTAATCGGAAAGACCAACTCGTAGATATCCTACAAGAAATTTAGATACTGATGTTTACTTAACTGTTCCCACCTCTGATCTAATAAAAAATTATATTACCTACAATGCAAAAAAATTGTATAATAACCTCCCCGACACAGTATGATAAGTTCAGAAGATCGACTAGGGCTTTTCTTCAAGAAAGACCATTTTACACAGTGGCAGAATTCTGTAACGTGCCTTAGACTTTTCGGTTGCAGCATATAGGAGCAATAATCAAATTAAGTGTTTAATTTTCAGATAATTAAACATGTAAACTCATATTCGTTTACTAATTCAACCGGCAACGCCGCACCAAAATACGTTGGCGAGCGGCATCGAACCCGGAAGCGGTTTCATCAAAGATAATTTTTTGCTCTATTTTAATGATGGTATTAAGCCGTAAATTTAACTGTCGCGTCTAGACAATAGAAAAAATCTTACACTTGTTTACGCGGCTCACGATAAAGAATCTTTCTAGAACAATTACGCAATCGGGAAGGGATATATCTGAAACCGATGAACTTCGCCGATTTTAAATTCAGTGTGCATCTAACTGTGAACCAAGTTAGATCCCTCCGTTGACACCAGCTCAACGTTAAAATATTTCGTTTTACACAGTGGTACTTAGCTGCGTATCAGGCGGTCCATTTTATTTTTCATTTCATATTCAAATTTAACACACGCAAATTAATATTTTCTGAATGATGTGGTCATTTCTTTAAATTAACTATAATACTTTGTTCACGATTACTAGTTTAATGTAATCTTTGTTATGTTGTTGTTTTTTTGTTCATTTATTTATTTAACAAGTCTAATAAATGGTTAAATAAAAGTGTCCATTGTTTTTGTTGGATGAAGTTGAGAAAATAAACCTACTACAGCACATTTTCTTCAACCTAAAAGTACAGTCCACGAAATTCGAACTACGATGCAGTTTAAAAAGGCGGTAACACATTGTTGGCCGTCCTGGGAAACTGGCACAACATAGGGCTTATTCCAGAGCCCTCAACATTAAGTTAATTTGAAAATTAATTTATAGTGACGGATATTGCATATCCAATGCAATTGTTATTCATATTTTGTTTGTGTTTTGTTTTGTCTAGTAATTTATTTTTATTATGATTAGTTTTAAATGTTTAAATGTCTTTTACTGTCATCATGGTTGCCCCACTACGAGAAATGACGTGGTCTTACCTTTTAACGTGCGATTTCTCAGCATGGCCGAAAGGACAACCCGATCCACATATTAGTGGTCACGGTTAGATCCATACTCACCAATCTTACCAATTGAGTTGTTCTGACAACAACGATTGGTTGATTTAATTTTAACAATACAAATACGAAAATTTCCCGCTAATACTAGAACGAATGAATTACGCCATGGACAAGGTATGTTAATAGTTGATAGTTGTAACGGTGGTGGAATTTTTTGAACCATAAAAATACCAAAAAAGGACCACGGGCGTACCGAAGAGATGGCTTTGCACTCACCTACTCTTTCTCGACTTAACCGTTTGTACTAAGAGTTGGTGGGTTCAAAGCGATCTTCAGAATTTCTTTAGAGATAGAAATTCGAGCTAGCCTGCTTCTTACTGAAGAGGAACAATAATTCCGAAACCGGTCTAAGAATGGCAAGCTCCTTTAATAATAAAATCAAAGTTTTTGGTTTAAAGCCCCGACTTGGTCGGGCGCCAAACCACGTCTGGACTTTCGTAATTCAATACCTGGTGAGGCATATAGCCCAAGGAGTAGTTGTTGAGGTTCAGGCGCTGGTGCAGTGTAGGACATTTAATGTCTTTTGTTCTTGGGAACAAGTGTGATTTATTTCACAACCTTAGGTAGTTGATAGTTGCTAGGTGAACATGTTGGTTACAAAGAAATATTGACAATAATTTATTTATCTGAGATATAAGGTATAGACTATAAGAATTACAAACCATATTGCAATTAGTTAATAATACATTTTTCTAAACGGTGCATTCACTGTAACACTAGCACAATGTATTCGAAAAACCTTGTAAATGCAAAATTTCCATGACTAACTATTCTCCCATAAAATTTAATGTTGCAAATTGTGTATACTGTTCGTATTCCAGGGACAAATCAAAATAACAACGCATTTATATGATTTATGCATGAAGTTATGAGTGGATTCCAGACCTACGGCACTCATTCATCTTCGTGTCGTATATACTGAAAGTACGGAAACGGAAGTTAGAAAGCTGGATAAGACGTAAGTCGGAAGGCATATGCCAAAAGCTTTCTCATGCAAGCCGCGGAAACCGTAATGAACTGTTACTTTTGAGTAAAGGTTTACTTTGATTCGCTGATATGCCTTTGAAGCGATCAGCTATATTTGTTTTTCCACTGGCGAGGCACTTTTTATATTTTTCGACTGTATAAAATATTAAAGAGGGTGCGCGGTTGCTTAAATTTTTAAAGCCGATGAGGCAGGTAACCGGGAGTGATACTGATATATTTATTATATTCACAAATGGCCTAAGAGTATATGTGTTGGAAAATGTCCAACATGTTTGCCTGGTAAGGGATAAGACCTGTTCTGCTCACTGATGAGCAAAGATCAAATCGAGCAAAATGAAATAAAATAACTAAATTTCTAATAAAATAAAAAAAATCTGTTGTGTCGCCACAAGAGTTTCCCGGCAGTTATAAAATAAAAATTAAAAAAATTAATTTGGTGCTAAAAGTCCAAATCAAGTGATATTTTGAATTTTGTTTACTTTTTCTTTGACATGTCAATAAGCCAATAATGCACCTAAATACCAAATTTTTTCTAATGTACATAGGGCTACTGCGCCCCCTGGTGGGGTGATTTCAACCAAAAACAAACGGATTTATTCCGCGATGATCCGATACCCACATACCAAATTTCAGCTCAATCGGATCAAGCGTTTGGACGCTACGGGTTGCGATTTTTTAGTTAAAAAAAATTTTTTTTTGGTTAGGTTCAAAATTAAGGAATGAAAATGTCAGGATGTATTTATAAGCCAGTGAGGCACATAAATATCAAATAAAAACTAGAAGTCTTATTTTTAGATGTGCTACCATCTATGGTAAGAAGAGAGTATTTTATTTTATCCCTTTCAGAGATCAATACAAAGTGAGTAAACCAGTAAGGAATTTTAATTTATTAGATTCGACATCCTAAGACCGGTTTCTGTCTTTCGACTTCATCAGTTAGGCTTTTCGAATCCTATAAATAAAAAAAGAAACCGGTCTTAGGATGTCGAATCTAATAAATTAAAATTCCTTACTGGTTTACTCACTTTGTATTAATCTCTGAAAGGGATAAAAAAGAAGAGAGTGACATCTTGACTAGATTCAGTCAAAATTTAATGTCAATACTCTCTTCTTACCATAGATGGTAGCACATCTAAAAATGTTATCTTATAGCGGATATAGCTATTGACTTGTACGAGTTTGGAATTTTATTTATTGGATTCGAAAAGCCTAACTGATGAAGTCGAAAGACAGAAACCGGTCTTAGGATGTCGAATCTAATAAATTAAAATTCCTTACTGGTTTACTTGGAAGTCTTATATTTTTTCGCGATGTACATAGGGCTCCTGCGCCCCCTGGTGGGGCTATTTCAACAAAATACTAATGGGTTCAATCCCCGATCACCCGAAATCCATATACCAAATTTTAGCTCGATCGGATTAAACGTGCGGACGCTATCGTGAAAGAATACAAACAGACAGACAGACGGACAGACTTCCATCTGGAAATCGTTTTAATCGTCTCAGGGGACCTCAAAATGGATATATCCGTCGTTATCTCAAAATTTTTTTTAGCACGTTCACAATACTTTTATACTTTTCCTTGGCGAGGGACCGGGAAAGTAAAATATATGTACAGTCACGGGTAATTAAAGGACCCCGCACAAAAGGATAGGATTTTGCCGTTCGGTCGAATTGGCTGATTTTTGGATATGTTGTAGGTTTTGTCATCCTGAACAAAAGTCTCCATGGGCACCAAGGTCCAAAGTCCATATTTTGGCCGCTATCGAGCTCCAAAGGTCCATTTCTCCATCATAACGTAACCTCTTGAAGCAAGCCAATTACTCATTGAAATATCGTTTTTGATTTATTTTATTATCTAGTTATATGTTTTCGAGGTCGCTGAGTTGGAATCTGATGTCAAAATGACAGAATTGACAGTTGACAGCTGTCAACAAGCTGTCAAGTTGACGGAAGAATACAAAAAACTTGAAATAATGATGAGACCACATGTTTTCGAGGTCGTTGAGCTTGAATCTGATGTCAAAATGACAGAATTGACAGTTAACAGCTGTCAAGTTGACGGAAAAATACAAAAAACTTGAAATAATGATGAGACCACATGTTTTCGAGGTCGTTGAGCTTGAATCTGATGTCAATATGACAAGGATGATAGTTGGTAGTTACTTTTGTTGTCAGTAATAAACTAAGAACTAATGATCCTTTAGCATGGGATCTTTATGTCACCTACTTAGGCACCTACTCCACACACATTAAACCATTACAAAAGATTCAAGATCGAATTCTGCAAATCTTATCATGCAAAACATACTCCCAAACCACTCTGCTTATGTCAATCAGTCAATCTTATCATCATATATGCATTAATATCAACAAGGAACAGCGAAAAAATGACTACTCTGAAGTTATGGCGATCTCGAAAACATATGGTCACCTTATTATTTTTTTGTGTTTTTCCGTCAAGTTGACAGCTGTCAACTGTCAATTCTGTCATTTTGACATCAGATTCAAGCTCAGCGATCTTGAAAACATATGGTCACATCATTATTTCAAGTTTTTGGTATTTTTCCGTCAACTTAACATCTTGTTGACAGCTGTCAACTGTCAATTCTGGCATTTTGACATCAGATTCAAGCTCAGCGATCTCGAAAACATATGGTGGCATCATTAATTCAAGTTTTTTGTATTTTTCCGTCAACTTGATAGCTTGTTGACAGCTGTCAACTGTCAAGTCTGGCATTTTGACATCAGATTCAAGCTCAGCGACCTCGAAAACATATGGTGACTTCATTAATTCAATTTTTTTGTATTTTTCCGTCAACTTGATAGCTTGTTGACAGCTGTCAACTGTCAAGTCTGGCATTTTGACGTCAGATTCAAGCTCAGCGATCTCGAAAACATATGGTGACATCATTAATTCAAGTTTTTTGTATTTTTCCGTCAACTTGACAGCTTGTTGACATCTGTCAACTGTCAATTCTGTCATTTTGGCATCAAATTCCAACTCAGCGACCTCGAAAACATATAACTAGATAATAAAATAAATCAAAAACGATATTTCAATGAGTAATTGGCTTGCTTCAAGAGGTTACATTATGATGGAGAAATGGACGTTTGGAGCTCGATAGCGGCCAAAATATGGACTTTGGACCTTGGTGCCCATGGAGACTTTTGTTCAGGATGACAAAACCTACAACATATCCAAAAATCAGCCAATTCGACCGAACGGCAAAATCCTATCCTTTTGTGCGGGGTCCTTTCTAACAAATATAAAACCATTATGCACGCCCATGACAGACAAACAATTTATCACAATCAAGGCTCCGCCTTGTCGGTTTCGGGTTAAGTTAAACCCCGAAGGTCTGGACCAGTAAGAATTAATAATTTTAAATCAACCGCGAAGAGAGAATCACGTGTTTCCGTCCCGTCAGAGTCTCTAGGACGAGAAACTTGTTCGTGGGGTTCGACGCCATATCATTCGATCCAACGCACTCACAGATAACACGCGTTTTAATTTTTACATAAAGCTCTCACAAATATACTATATAATCAAGCAATAACAAATTCGTTTTCTGAGCAATTGCGGGCTAGCACATATGCATAAATTGTATATTGTAAGTTGTTAACCTGTACAGAATATATGGAGCATTATTAAGTGTCGAATTTCATTTCAACTCCTCCAATCATACAAGAACAAATAGAAAACGACAGAGCAGGTAAATTCATTCATACAGTCCACTTTTGACTTGGCTAGGCCATTAGCCAAATATTTTTAGGAGATTAGGGCTAGGAAGTAAAAATCCCGTCTAATCCCAGTCAATATATTTTTTTAGTTTTGGCAGGTCTCTTATTAATACCGGTTTACTTAGTAGTCAAGAATAAACCAGTTGAGAATGCTCTTCTAGCATTGCCATAGACCGAACAAATTGTAATGAAAGTATTAATAAAATTGTAGATTGACAGTTCTTCTAATCAACACAGCCACGGCCTAAAATTTTACAATTCATAAACACAAAAAAGGTGCATACATACAAAAAAGCTACATACACACAGAACGAATTTAGATACCGAACAAAGGACCCCGCACTAATCTTATGGAAAACCGGTTTCGGTGAAAATCGCTGAAATTTCAATATGATTTAGCCCATGCCATTCTGAACAAAAGTTACCATTGTGCCAACTCTCTGAATGCTGGATTCTACAGGGGGTCAAAGTTTGATATTTTGACGATTTTTCAAAAAATCCGGAATTTCATTTTCATCGTATGGATCTGAATTTTGTTTTTGGTAATTTTTATCAAACTTTTTTCGAGAAAATATTCGTTTTCCTGCAGATCTATATGGAATTGATGTTACTTACAGTACATGAGAGGGCGATTATATTTTGCATTTGAACCAACCATCCAACTTTAAATATTTGGAAGATACTGGGCGATCAAAAATATATTTTCAATTTCGGAAAAATGTATCCCTTTGTATATTCAACTTCCACCAACATATTTAGCTGATGTTTTGAAACTATGTAGCTAATATATATACAAATGTGTCAACGTCTGTGCTCATTAATCTGAATCCAAATAAAGTTGCGGCGATGGTCCAAAAAATATGGAGAAGGGATGTTTCGGAATAATTTTGAAATGATTTCTAAAATCATCCGTGAATTGTTTTTATTTTCCGACATAATGTAGATGAGTCTTTCTTGATTAAAAAGTTCCACAGTGCCTACCTCGCGAATGCCACGGTTTGAATTATACAGGGGTTTGAACTACACGAAGGTGGAATTTTTTGAACCATAAAAATTCCAAAAAGGGACCATGGGAGTGACAAAACTGCACAAAAGATGTAAAATAAAATCACACAAGCTCCCAAGAACAAGGACATAAAAAATGTCCTACACTGCACCAGCGTCTGGACTTCAACAACTACCTCCTTGGGCTATATGCCCCAACAGGTACGAAAGTCCAGACGTGGTTTGGTGCCCGACCAAGTCGGGGCTTCAACCCAAAAACTTCGATTTTGTCATTAATGGAGCTTGCCATTCTTAGACCGGTTTCGGCATTATTGTGCCTCATCAGTAAGAAGCAGGCTAGCTCGGAGTAGTTGTTAAAGTCCACACGCTGGTGCAGTCTAGGACATTTTTAATGTCCTTGTTCTTGGGAGCTTGTGTGATTTTATTTTACATCCTTTGTGCAGAGGTTTGAAGTATAGTATTTCATCGATTTCTCGAATAATCAATAATTCCTTTGTAACGGAAAATAATATTGTTTCCTAGACATACTTACGGTCACAAAAAGACAATGGCAGTTATGAAGACCTGAATATAAACCAAAGCATATCGTTTCTCTCTATAATTTTTCATATGTCATTATTAGAATGAAATGTGAAAAAATTCGATGGTGCAAAACAGAAATATCTTTTATACTAATACGCATAATGATGCCGTGATCCTCTCCAGAAGACACTTGTTTAACAGCATACAGCAATTTTTTTTGGACGAGTTGCAACCTTTGTATATTCATGAATTATGGTTTCATGTATTTTGTCATTGAAATGTTTTTAAGTTTATCTAGGAAACAATATTATTTTCCGTTACAAAGGAATTATTGATTATTCGAGAAATCGATGAAATATTATACTTTAAATCCCTGTATAATTCAAACCGTGGCGTTCGCGAGGTAGGCATTGTGAAACTTTTTGATCAACAACGACTCATTTACATTATGTCAGAAAATAAAAAAAATTCACGGATGATTTTAGAAATCATTTCAAAATTATTCCGAAACATCGCTTCTCCATATTTTTTGGACCATCGCCGCAACTTTATTTGGATTTAGATTAATGAGCACAGACGTTGACACATTTGTATATATAAATTAGCTACATAGTTTCAAAACATCAGGTAAATATGTTGGTGGAAGCTGACTATACAAAAGGATACATTTTTCCGAAATTAAAAATATATTTTTGATCGCCCAGTATCTTCCAAATATTTAAAGTTGGATGGTTGGTTCAAATGCAAAATATAATCGCCCTCTCATGTACTGTAAGTAACATCAATTGCATATGGATCTGCAAGGAAAACGAATATTTTCTCGAAAAAAGTTCGATAAAAATTACCAAAAACAAAATTTAACCCTCTGTATACCCACCAGTTTTGATTCTAGAAACTTTTGTCATTTGAACTTTTTGATGCACATATTGTGGACTATTCCATTATAAAAATTCAGATCGATACGATGAAAATGAAATTCCGGATTTTTTGAAGAATCGTCAAAATATCAAACTTTGACCCACTGTAAAATCCATTCAGAGAGTTGGCGCAATGGGCGTCGCCGGGTTCCTCCACCTACCTGCGGTAATCGTAATCCGGCAACCGAGTTCCTTCACGGTACCGAAGGGAAAGGGATTATAGGATTATAGGAAGATAATAACAGTCATTTTCTATTTCTAATATATATTACAAAAATCGAAAAATTAATAGGTGTTTAATTTTCAGATAATTAAACATGTAAACTCATATTCGTTCAACCGGCAACGCCGCACCAAAATACATTTGCGAACGGCGTTCAAACCAGGAAGCGGTATCATCAAAAGATAATTTTTTTACTCTATTTCACAATAAAATATCACGCCATAATCTACAAACGCAATTCTAACCGTTTCGTCTAGACAATATAAAAAACCCACGCTAACGAACTTTCTAGAACAATTGCGCAATCCGGAAGGGATAAATCTGAAACCGACAAAACTTCGTAGAGTTTAAACAGTGCGTCTCTAACTGCGAATCAGGTTAGACCCTCCGTTGACACCAGCTCAACGTAAAAATATTTTGTTTATCACAGTGGTACTTAGCTGCAATCAGGCGGTACACTTTATTGTTCACTTTATATTTTCAAAATCAAAACTCAGTGTTTCGAGAATTTAAACAGTGCGTCTCTAACTGCGAATCAGGTTAGACCCTCCGTTGACACCAGCTCAACGTAAAAATATTTTGTTTATCACAGTGGTACTTAGCTGCAATCAGGCGGTACACTTTATTGTTCACTTTATATTTTCAAAATCAAAACTCAGTGTTTCGAGAATTTAAACAGTGCGTCTCTAACTGCGAATCAGGTTAGACCCTCCGTTGACACCAGCTCAACGTAAAAATATTTTGTTTATCACAGTGGTACTTAGCTGCAATCAGGCGGTACACTTTATTGTTTATTATATTTCAAACTAAACTCAGTGAGTCTTTAACTGCGAATCAGGTTAGACCCTCCGTTGACACCAGCTCAACGTAAAAATATTTTGTCTATCACAGTGGTACTTAGCTGCAATCAGGCGGTACACTTTATTGTTCACTTTATATTTTCTAAATCAAAACTCAGTGCTTCGAGAATTTAAACAGTGTGTCTCTAGCTGCGAATCAGGCTAGGACCCTCCAGTGTTATTTCATCACTCATCCAGAACACACAAAATATTTTCTGATTGATGCGGTCCTTTAGTTTTTACCTATGTGCTAGTGTTTGTTAAGCACATATGGTACTTATAATACTTTGTTCATTGATTACCAGTTAATGTAATCACTTGTTACGTTGTTGTTTATTTATTTATTTATTTATTTAACTTAAAATAAATCGTTAAATAAAGGTGTTAGTTGTTTTTTGTCAAATGGAGTTGAGGAGGCAAAATGTTACAGTCCACTTAGAATACAACGATGCAGTTTAAAAAGGCGGTAACACATTGTTGGCCGTCCTGGGAAACTGGCACAACATAGGGTTTATTCCAGAACCCTCAACAATAGGTATGTAAGTACAAACTTGGTATAAAAAAATAATATACAAAATTATACTAAATGAATATGTTTTTACTTGGTAACGGGTAAATACGAACAACAAATGTTTTTTAGAAATTGATATCTCGTTATTTTCGTAGATACGTATAAGTCTATTTCACTCTGAATGCGGTCTTGTTTTAATTTTAACTCACGACGTATTTTTTTAGGATAATTGTGAGCTGTTTTAATTTTTATGTATGTTTCAATTTGGAAATTAGTGAGGATTTCTAAAAATTTGAAAATATTGGGATGCGATTCATAAAAATGAGAACTAAACCGTGAATGAAAAGATTCACAACTATTTGTTGATCGGAACATTTCGTTTGAAGCACAGGACCATAATTCAGTAGGAAATATAGCTTCTTCACTAATGTAATTATCAACAATATAGTCGCAAAATTCGAGAATTTTTACGTTACCACTAGGAATTTTTTCAAATAGCTCTTCAACAAAACAATCTCTCACATCATCTGGATTTAAGAACGACAAGCCAAAAAACAATTTTAAGAATTTTCCTTCTTCAGAGTCCTTTAATTTATATATGGCAGAAAGACCCAAGTTTTGTATCTTTCTGAACCAAGATTGACCAAGATCCTACATCCTATTATTTTACACTGTGGCCAACTATTTTTTACAGCTTTATGTATAGCCAGTTCAAAATCAATAACCATTTTCGTTTAAGAATACTAAATAAATTAATATATGTTAAGGCTTTTTTATTAGGAAGAAGGCAGAAAGCTAGCGGGACATAATGGCCATTTTTATAACCATGAATTGTAAATAGTTGTAAAAAAAATTTGGTACAATTTTCAAAAGTTCCGTCCATAAATATTGTGTCCACAGAACACATAAAAAATAAATTTGTATAACAAGTAAAAATTATAATTTGATGAGTCTGATCTAGAGAAAGTAAAAAATCTTCTCCCTTATTTGTTTTTGGATGTAAATCTGAAATCAATAAAATATGCGTTAGATACTTACAAATAAGTTAAACTCAAAATGTGTTTGCATTACCTTGAACAACTTTAAAAACTTCTTCTTGACTTGTTGGCAAAGGCGGAAGAATTTTTCGTCGGGCAGCATAAATATTCTTTCTGGAGCAGTCAATATCATTGGTATTAAGACTACCTGCAAACTCGTTGCATTTAAGATCTGCATGTATAAGTTTTGCAGGTTTTTCATTTACATCTACCGTAGCTTTTCTCTTTAAAGAGTTGCTTACTGCTTGTCTGCAAACATTTTTGTCCTCTTCATGGTTATGCACTAGTAAACTTTCAATTATTTCATTGTCCTCTAAACTCCTGGAGTACACTTTAGCAGAACACGTTTGTTTTATACATCTCCACTAACAATACCAGAAACCGCGACATGAGCTTGAAAAATTAAAATTTTCCACCAACAGCATTTTTTTGCCTTTTTCACTCAACATAAATTTGACTTCCATCTTTATAAATTACCACTTCAACTGAATTATTAGTAAATAATTTAAGTTTTATACAGTTCCTCCACCTACCTGTTGATGGCAATTAGGGTTTTAAAACCCCCATTAGTACAGGCCCCTGGTGGAGGAACACGGCTATGGAAATAATCCCTAGAAACACAAGATGGATTATTATCGTAGGTAAAGTGTAGGAACTCGGTGACACCGGGCGCAATGGTAACTTTAGTTCAGAATGGCATGGGCTAAATCATATTGAAATTTCAGCGATTTTCACCGAAACCGGTTTTCCATAAGATTAGTGCGGGGTCCTTTGTTCGGTGAAACTATAAATATTACGAGGGTTTTTCGTAAAGTAAACCAGCCGGTAATTGCTGTTAAGTGAAACAAAAATATTGGCTAATAATATTTTTGAATTGATTACACAGCCACACGGAAAAAAAAATAATACACGTCTATTGTTTGTTTTTGAGGTGGCATTTTTATATCTTCAGATTTAAAATGGGAAATCACAAAAAGGGCGAACACAATGATATAAGAATTGCATTCAGAGAAGGAAATGATCTTCAAACTATACAAAACTTATACAGGGTGTTTCATTGGGAGAGGGTAATATTTTAACAGTGGATAGGAGTGACTGAGGTGATTCCAAATAACCCATATTTTATGGGTCTACGGTCTCTTATAGCTGAGATACAGAGTGTTTTGTTCATTTTGGTCATTTCTTCATTGCCTCCTGTGCTTTTAACCACTTTTATAATATTTGGTACACATACTCTATGTGTCTTAACAAATTAATTGAGATATTATTAATATTAAAACTACAGGCCCGGCTTCACTAAAAATTGACAAATTCGTTCCACTCATAAACAACACCCTGTATGTTAAACCTTCAAAAATATTATAACATATCTAAAAAGAGGACAAAAAATTGAATTTAACGAGATACTTTTTATTTTTGCACACATGATTTTACTACTCATAAATTGTTAATATCTTTTATATTTTTGGGGCACCAAACGTGCTTAATTTCGTTTAAAAGTATGTTATACCATAATTTTTTATTCAACACCCGTTTTATTTGTTTCCTTATGAAAAATTGTGTAGTTTGGAGTAGAAGAGTAAAAGAAACTATAATCAAATGTCAAATAAAAAGCATTGTGAATTTGTCCCGATATTATTTAAAGTTGGAAATACGCTATACTATTTGTGAAATTAAATAGATACGTCAACAACACATGAGTCGAATAAATAAAAATCATTTTTAGTTAAATAATATCTAATTAAATTATAAACAAAATTAAAAAATTACACAACACTTAAAAGACTAGAAAAAAAAACAAGTTTAAAAAAATTATAATAATTGTTCGAAATGACCCCCATTCTATTGAATGCATGTTGTTGCTCGCTTATAATTTGGTTTAAATCTTGAATATATGAATATACAAAATTATTAAGAACCTGTACCATCACAGTTCGATTAGGGTATCTCATTTGATATTCCCTGCTTGCCGCCAGGCCATTCCCGTCACAAAAACCATATAAGTATATCATATCAGCATATTCTTCATTAGAAAATTGATGTGGCATTTTTAAAATAATCGAAACCAAACCACAAACTACAAAAATAGTGCAAACCTTGTGAAAACTTAAATAAAAATAAATTGAAACAGGGAACTCTAAACTGTCAATTCAATGGGCATCTAGATTTTGTAATTTTTTTATGTTTTCATATTATTACTATTAAATTTCACAAATACATAGATAGCTTATTACCAAACATACTTAATTAAATAAAGAACGCGTTTTTAAGTATTTTTATCCTTTACAAAAATTAGATTTTAGATTCTTTAACTCTCCTACTCTAAAAATACACAATTTTTCATAAGGAAGGTTAAAAAAAATAAATAAAATGCGTGATGTATAGCTAAATCTAATGTGATATTTAGTTCCTAGTACGATCCTGTAAATCTGTTCTCATGACGATAAAAAATTTTGGTATAACATACTTCTAAACAAAATAGTTAATTAGGCCAAATAATATTGATTACAACTTAATAGGATTAATTAAGCACGTTGGTGCCCCAAAAATATAAAAGATCCTAATAATTTATGAGTAGTAAAATCATATATGCAAAAATAAAAAGTATATCATTAAATTCAATTTTTTGTCCTCTTTTTAGATATGGTAAAATATTTTTGAAAATTTAACATACAGGGTGTTGTTTATGTGTGGAACGAATTTGTCAATTTTTAGTGAAGCCGGGCCTGTATTTTCAATATTAATAATATCTCAATTAATTTGTTAAGACACATAGAGTATGTGTACCAAATATTATAAAATTATACAGAGTGGTTAAAAGCACAGGAGGCAATGAAGAAATGACCAAAATGAACAAAACACTCTGTATCTCAGCTATAAGGGACCTTAGACTCATAAAATATGGGTTATTTGGAATCACCTCAGTCACTCCTATCCTCTGTTAAAATATTACCCTCTCCCAATGAAACACCCTGTATAAGACCCAAAATAGAATTCGCAATGCCAGTTTGGAACCCATATTTTATCAAAGATATAGAAATATTGGAAAAAGTACAAAGAAGGGTAACTAAAATTCCTCCGGAACTTCAGGGTTATAGTTATTTGGAAAGACTTTCTATTTTACAACTACAAACTCATAAAGATCGTAGACTTAGAGGTGACCTGATTGAAACGTATAAATGGGCTAGTGGGAATTATTTTTGTAAGAATATTCTCAATGTTTATCAGAACAGGACACACAGAGGTCACTCCAAAAAACTGGAAAAAGAAAAATGTACTAAACTTCCAAAAAAAAACTACATAAGCAACCGAGTGGTGTGTATACTTGGAACAACCTGCAAGACGACACTGTCTCAGCAACATCGGTGAACCAGTTTAAGAATCGCTTAGACAAGGAAATGGAAAATGCTGCAAACATTATTGTCCATTATACTAATTAACATACGTGATAAACTGTGATAGAATTTAACATACTGTGATAATAATTGTTTTTTTTTGTGATATTCTGTTTTGTATTCTATAATATAGTTTAGTTATTTAATGTGACTTTACAATTCTAGATCAGTCTCATCGGTTTTCCGTTTACTGATCTTGTTAATAATAATACATATTAAATCTGAGTCATGCGCCCGCTCCACTCCATCAGGTCTATGGATACCGCAAATCACCAAAATATCTCAAATTTTCACTTCAGGATTCTTCCTTTAATTTTTGACATTCCCCAGTGTTCGAATATTTTTTCCGCTGCTCTTTTTCTTCCTTTATTTTGTCAGAATGATGAAGGATTTGTATTATATTTATATAATTTCAAAGTGGCTGATTTTTGAATCTGATATTATTTGCTGCTACCATCGAATTTGAAAGCATCCCAAGGAATAAATGCACTCTGAATTATTTATTTTTGAGATTGAATCTTTGTTACTCAAGTTTACCTGAATTTTTAGCTTTTTATCGTTAGGACATATTTGCGAGCAAATTAAATCGGTTGGATCAAGCAGAACGAACGAAACTATCAATAAAATTCCTCGTTTCTTCTAATATCTCCTTCTCTTAACCGCGCTTCTCCCGTGATCTAGCTAATAAATAAATCTATCGAAATCATGCAAGTTTAAAAGTTAAAACGTCCTTGTAGTACAGTCACTTAAGGTTTTCACCTCCGATTTCGTTGAACCTCCATCGATTTTCATGAAAATTGGTGAGTGGTTAGAGGACACCTCAAGAAACAAAAGTGACATGGTGCCAACTTGCGCTTTTATCCTGGGGGTGGATGCTACCCCTTCTCGGTGGTGGAAATTATTTTATTAAAAATAACACCAGGACTCGATATAGGTACGTACCAATTCTAAGCAAAATTTGTTATATAAAGTTATTAAAATAAATCAATACTTTTTGAGTTATTAAAGATCAAAGATTTTGATTTTTCGTGAAAAAAATGCATGTTTTAAAGCGGTTTCTCATAAATAACTCAAAAACTATAAGTTTTTACAAAAAAGTTGCCGTTACCAACATTGAAGCTAATAAAAAATCAAATAAATTCCTTACTTGAAAAACCTTTTAATATTAATTCAAAGTTATAAGTAATTGAATGTATATTTTTTTTTCGGCGAGTACTCAAATGTAAGTATTCAAGCTGAAATAACGGGAAAACGATGCATTTTATAATAGTATATTAAAGAACGAGTTTCATAAGACGATGTTTATTGTATGAGTTCGAAATACGAACGAATACAATAAACGGATTATGAAACGAGTTCTTTACGCTATTTTTGTAAAATTTTCGCCTATTTTTATTATATAATTAAAAATATTTCGTACTCTTAATAGTAACGTAGTTCCTTAATTTTGTAGCAGTTGGTAACAATGATTTGACATTTATACTTGACAGTCACTCAGAGGCAAATTTAGAATCAAATGATAGCTGATTTGACAGGAAATTATGCTACCAACTGTGAAAAAGCGTGCTATAATATGCGCGTTATGGCCTATTATAGCACTACTTTTAGTGTTATAATAGCTATATTATAAAAGAAAATTTTAAAATAGTATATTAAAGAACGAGTTTCATAAGACGATGTTTATTGTATGAGTTCGAAATACGAACGAATACAATAAACGGATTATGAAACAAGTTCTTTACGCTATTTTTTAAAATTTTCGCCTATTTTTATTATATAATTAAAAATATTTCGTACTTTTAATAGTAACGTAGTTCCTTAATTTTATAGCAGTTGGTAACAATGATTTGACATTTATACTTGACAGTCATTTCAAGTTTGAATTTTCATTTTTCATTTCTTGTATTTTAAAGTTTGTAAAACCTATGTGAAAATGAGTGATGAAATGTCGTATACGCCACCAAAAATTCGAAAAATTGCAGAAAATAGTACCTATAGGTAATTTAATTCCCGACAAATCTCGGCATCTTTATGAGAAAGCATATAATAAGTTTCAAGATTGGTGTCGTGAAAGTAATATTGAAAACATCTCAGAAAATGTGTTACTTGCATATTTTGAAATCCAACGTCAAAAATTTAAATCATCTACCTTATGGACGACTTACTCAATGTCTAAATTTATACAAAAATGTTGATATACCAAAATTTAATAAATTGCAAGCTATGTTAAAACGAGTATCTACAGGTTACATTCCAAAAAAATCAAAAATTTTAGAACCAGAAGACATTAACAAATTTATAAACGTAGCTGAAGATAAGATGTATCTTGCAATAAAGGTATGTTTATTAAAAAATGATTCTTAATTTCTTTGTAGTTAGATTACGTATTTTTTACCTTTACACTTTTAACATTTATACTTGACAGTCATTCAGAGGCAAATTTAGAGTCAACCGATAGCTGATTTGACATGTAGGAAATTATGCTACCAACTGTGAAAAGGCGTGCTATAATATGTCCGTTATGGCCTATTATAGCACTACTTTTAGTGTTATAATAGCTATATTATAAAAGAAAATTTTAAAAAATATACTTACTGAACACTTGTAACGTTCCAATCGTCCTTGGGATCATTCGTTACACTTACTAGATTGCAATGGCCAACTCCTTTTTCACAATCTAGGCCTGGTACTTTTCGTCGGAGAGCACTAAGGTCGAGGTTACTTTAAATAGAGGGTGATTCTAGAACATGGTGTGAGACGGGCGCCACCCTATTTGTCACTTTTAGAAATATGGAAATCAAACCTTTTTTCTTTACAAAAAGGCGTGTCTTGGCTTTTATTCAAAAATACAAACGTAATAAAAATACTAAATTTTCTTGTTTGTTTCTTTTAATATTCCTTGTCTTTCAAAATTCAAATTAACGACAAATTTAAAAATTACAAACAACAAAAAAATTTTTAAAGAAAATATTTGTTATAATAAATGGTGGGATGAGTTCTTAACTATAAAAATTTTATTGAGGCGTTACGCTTACAAATCAGCCATCCACCATATGCGAGGGGCTTTGGTTGAGTTCTTTATTTTTAAAATGGTAAATTAGGAAAATTCCAATAATATTTATATGTCAGCCATCAAAGCTCCCCGCTATGAAGCGCTTTAAAAAAAAACTAACTTAAATCTATTTGTACCACCTAATTTACCTGATCTTAGTGATTATCGCCCCACCTTGTATTCAAAATCGTCAGAACTAAATGATGGAATCACACCAATGAAAATCTACCTTGCCTGGACTAACAGTAAGCAAGTTGTACGTATTCTATACCATTACCCAAATAAATTCATATAAATTTTAAATTTAAACAAACAAAGCAAATTTGTAAATATATAGTTAAACACACTGATAGTTTCAAATTTCAATTTTTAGGTCACGTAAATAAATAATCCTTTACGTGAAGGTCTCTAGGTTTTCCTGGTGAAACCAAAATAAATAAAAATAACAGTCCCTTAACTCCATCAGTTATAAAAGAGCAGGACTTGACAGAAATTTACCGGCATCTTCTTCTACACAAGCAAACAAATTTCAAAGGACTGGAAGGCGAAATGGAGACTCACGAATCAAAATAATCGCTTCATATCCACCAGTGTTTATTGTTCGGCATCTCACGAGATGAAAAAGGCACTGGTTAGTGTGGTGAAGAAACAAAATGGCCTCAGGCCCCAAAATAAAAAACCATATTTGGAACATGTTAGGCTTTAAACCGTAACAAGGAAAGTGAATATATATCCTAAAATAAAAAGGGTCGTGAAATACATAAAGAAATAGATTTACCCACACAAGGAAAAGAAATCTTACCTCAATATGAGATATCACTTTTAAAACACTCGTGGTTCGCAAAGCGTTAATAGTATATTACGTAATATGTGTTGTAAATAGCATTTTACGCACGAATGGAAAAATTGCGCACGAAGCCGCGTAGCGGCGAGTGCGTAATTCCATGAGTGCGTAATTGCTTTATAACACGCATTACGTACTATACTTTACCTACGGCCATATACAGTGTGCCAAAAGTCTGGACTTAGTTATTGCATCTTTAGATTTTTTTAACAATTTTATTTCGAACAATTTTACAAAATTATAGAGGATGTATTATCATATAACATAATTCGTTCTATTTATTGACATTGAAACTTACCAAACAACTGTTTGGTAGATTAACAAATTGTTACATACCTATTAAAAATATATTGGAAGTATTTCGATTTGTTGAATCATATGTCATTGTAAAATTTTCATGTGTTGCGGTTGTTGAGGTTGTATTACGTAAAATAGCGGAGGATATTCGAGATGAAGTAAGTTCTTTGTTTTTTAATTAATCGTCAACATATCCTTCCGCTACTGAAGACGATTGGCAGCCACCATGTCTCTTTAAATTCATCCCAAAACATTTTCGGAGAAAAAATTCACCTTATTTTTTAGTCTCCAGTCCATGAATCTACTGTAACAATTTTCGTAGCGTTCGCGGGATTTACTTGGCAGTAAATTATTCGTTGCCATTTCCATGACGTTGGGAGGAGTTAAATTTTCGTTTTCACTATCACTTTACATATTCATATCTTATAATTATTATCTAAAACTTACTTGTCTTTCAAAAAGTTTGTTTCTATTATTTTGATTTTGACAGTGACTATGGCAACGCTGATGACGGGCGGTTACGCGATTACTACCTACTTATAGTTGCCTTTCTAAATAAGTTGGACAAATTATTTTGACCATTTTACCTTTTTATTTCTAAAGAAATGCCATTCATATATATATTTTTATACATTATTTTTCTACAGATAAGATAACGATTTATAAAAACACTTTCTTTTTCAAGGAATAGGCCAGTAAGTTAAAACGATCAAAACAATTTGTCTAACTTATTTTGAAGGCAACTATATGTATAAACTGTGCGTTTTGTTTACCAAAACCGTGCGTTTTGTTTACGGTAAACAAATCGCACGGTTTTGTGTGTATCGTGCGTAATGAGCTATATACTGAGGCTGTGTGTCGTGTTTTCTGTAGTGGCCGTAGGTAAAACCATAAAAGACCGAATCAACACGGTGTCTTTCAACAGTGAAAAAAACTCACGAAATTATCCTCGACTCATATGCCTACTGGAATAAAAGAGACAACAAGAGTTAAATGTGTCGGTTGTATTAAGCGAACGGAACCTCGCATACAGAAATGTGTAATACTGGTTGCTATCTATTAGTCATGTTAAAATTATAATCAATATGTTCGATCGAGAAAGAATGAGACGAATACAGAGTGTGGTACGCAGTTTCTTGGTGACCAGGTAAAAAAAAGTGTTACACACTTTTCAAAGTACTCAGATATACCTATTAAGTGAGCGCTAAAAGAAGTTGATAGAATCAAAATTAAGCAAGTTATGGTGAAAATAAGAGGACCCTTTCGAATTTTTTAGGAAAAAGTCAAAAATAAAACATAAGTCATAAGCCACAAAAATTAAAATTTATACTAATACTAATCCCTATACTTTCTTTATTTTAGCATAAATAATGACCTCAAAAATTGGCCGGTTTAAAATGCATGTTTTTGAAAAAAAAAAATATGATTTAAAAAAATTAGAATTTTTCAAATTTTCGTAAATTTCATTTTCTTTTGATAATAACTCCAAAAATACTCTATATAAGTAAAAAATGATAGAGAACGAAATTTGAGTTTTTTTTTAACAAAGATTTTACTTTTTTCTATTTTTGTAGGATAAAAAATAACCGAGATAGAAAATAAGGAATTTAAAAGATTAAATTTAATACGATGATATAGCCCTTGAAATTACCTTTCAAATGGTTTTTGGATGAAACTGATATAAAAATTAACGGACTCATTGTAAAAAAACCAATAACATTTTTTTGGAAAAATTTCTGGAGCAAAGATTTTGTATGTAAATATAGGAAAATAGATAGATAGTAAGAAGTAGACGTGTCGATAGGTACATGCTCACAAAATATACATGTGTGGGTGTGTGTATGTATATTTTGAAGATAGAAAAAGTGAAAGGAATTCTGTACATCACAAATTTTCCATTATTTTTATGACAAGGGTGAAACGTTTTAAAAAAAACTGTTACTAAGGCCGTTGGGCGCCAAAATGTAACGTTTTAAATAGTTACTTTTTAAAACGTTAGATGAAGTTACCCTGGCTAGCTCAATACCAGAAAAACAACAATAAGCTTGGGCCGTAGATTTGTCTTAGAACCTTACTAGCGAGTTAGTGGCATAGTCTTTAATTAAAAAGACTTTAAAAAGTGCTCACTAATCAAATTAGGGGCGCCACGAGGTTAGTTCAAGTATAACCTCGAATACATGCCACTAACTTTCTAGTTGAGAGCGAAAAATAAAAACACTGAAAATAAGTGAAATTTATTAAAATGAGTGTTTGATATGGAAAGCACAAACAGAACAATTTTTGAATTTAAGATTTAAAATTGACGTGACGACTTCTGGCAAAGTTGTAGGTGTCAGATGACACTTATCTTTGGTTAGTCGGTCGAGACCGCTGGTGGGAGGAGAAGGAGGCGCCTGGAGGACTACATTGAGGGTTGCTGGAACTTCTTGAAGCTCTTTTTAAAACAGCACGGAATATTCTTTAGAACTTCGTTATAGACTGGACGGTCTCACCGACATAACCTTAAACTAGACGGCTAATATCCATATTCCCACCACACAAGAAACTCATCCAATTGAACATTCCGAAAACGTCTCTGCGCAATGCGCAATGGACACCAGTACGTCTGATATCTGGGTTTCGGTTCTCGAGCTTTGCCGATTCGAGGAGACGAGACATATTGTTTCTTGTTCATAGGCGTCCACTGTTCTGTTTGGTGTTTGACCGATATTCGATAGAGAAATAGTGAATTTATTGTAAAAATTAAGTGTTTTGTACTTTGGTGTAAGAACCGTTCAACAAACCGTCCCAAAGGTGTTATGTTTCATAGGTAAGTCAATATAAGAAACACACAATAAAATTGTTATATACCATGCATCTATTCAACAACTTTGATTCACACACATTTATTATACCAAAAAGTAATTACTTTACGCGAACGAATGTATATTTGCTTCACAATGATATTTTAGGATACCTGAGGACCAACGTAATGAATGGTTGAAAGCGATCGGAAGACCTTTAGAACCGCTTCCGCACTCGTCAACAAGAATATGTTCAAAGTATTTTGCTTCAAAAAGTTATTTCAATGATATAAATTAAGGATACTATATGTTTTACTCGAACGATACAGCTATTTATACCTATACTATACTATTTTATAAAAAAACATCCTGTTCTCACAAATAATAATATTTCCAATCAGTAAATGAAAACTCCAACCTAAATCCTAAATTGTTTTCATCATTCCACTTATTTTCATTCTAGACCCAATCATTTTCCCTAAGGTACGCCAATGTCGGAACATAGACTTTAAGGTTATGTCGGTGAATATGACAAACACAATGCGCATGCATTATGGACACCAGTCATCCTCGTAATTGATCAATTTTTATCATATGGCATTTAGTCTAGTTTAAGGTTGTGTCGGTGGACGGTCTCCTTTAAAAAGGGTACCTCACTGGATCTCCTTTATTAACGTACGGGACTCCTTTAATAATCGGCTCGGGTCTCCTTTACGACGGTACCTCACTGGATCGCCTTTCTGAATCTCTTCGGGTCTCCTTTTTTTTACTCGGTCCAGGTCTCCTTTGTTAATCGGCCCGGGTCTCCTTTTGAAACGAAAAAGCACCACATCAATAATTAGAGAGTTGAAGTTGTGCCAAGTACGTAAACGTTAACACCCGACTTGATATCTACGCATGCGCATTTGTCTGGAAATAGCGTTTACGTGAAAAATAGGATTGCGTACGTACGTGACCTTGCGTTCTCTCACGGATACCTTAAAAATCTACGTACGTTAACCGAAGATTATACGAGTGACACCGATAAATGGCGAATGTCCCAATTTTGAATTTTGACTTAAAGTAAATTATTCATAGCTTCAAAAAGACTTTCTTTATTTTTTTTTGTTAGATTACATTCAGTTATAATATAATATAATAATAATATAATATAATATATAATAATAGTTGAGAAATTCCTATAGAAGTAATAATAATAATAATCCTTTAATTTCTCTCTCTCTTTCCACTGGATTAAAACCACTTAGTTGTTAAAAAAGTTTTTTATTGTCAATAAAAAAACTTTTTTAACAACTAAATGGTTTTAACCCAGTGGAAAGAGAGAGAGAGAGAAATTAAAATACAAACCACTATGAGCTTCCGAAATGAATAATCCTTTAATTTAGCTCTTGGCTAGTATTATTTTTACATTTAGGTTTACAAAAAAAAATAAATAGTTATATACTCTTGGCTCTTGGCTCTTGGCTAGTATTATTTTTACATTTAGGTTTACAAAAAAAAATAAATAGTTATATACTTATATTCACAACCTACATGTTCTTTTAAAGCTCATTAAATTATTGCAGTTTTTAATAAAATCAGACAATTCATTGTATTGCTTTAATCCCTTATAAAACAGACTATATAACTATAGTGCTTACTCTGTCTAAATAAAAATTGTTTCTTGATCTTGTGGAATATTTATGTCTTTAACAAACCTACAATTATTTACAAGTTGAGGCACTATAGTTGATTAATCATTTTATATATAAATAACATGGTATTAAGGGTCACTCAAGAAGTTACTAAATATTCGTTTTTGTTTCATTTGATTTATATAATTTAGGAATTTAAGTGTGATTTAGAAGTTCTCAAAAGAATTTCTTTATTTTTCTGTTATTTAGATTACATTCGGTTGAGAAATTCCTATAGAAGTTACTAAATATTCGCTTATTATGTTTCTAAAGGTTATTTCTCATATTTCAGTAAGATAATAAAAAACTTTCAAGTTAAAACATTTTTTATTATATAAATATTTATTTATTAATCACAATAACAATAACAAAACAATATTACAGAATATTTATCTCTAAAACTACAAACCAACGAATCTTTACATTTTTAGAAAATATACTGAATAAAATTACATTTACAAAATGTAGAAATGTTCAACTAAATTTAATTGATGGCGCTTTTTACATCTTAAAACTAGCAAACAATGCAAACAAAATGTTGGTAATAAAACAAACATTAAAGTTGTTTTTGCTTGATAAAAGGTATGCTACTTTAATATTGCGATACTAACTTTACAAAAATCAATCTAGGTACATTTACTAAAATTTAATCAGCACGATGGATTTTGAAAATCTGTGTGTGCTGAACAGAACATTAAATTTCCCAAATATTGTTCCAGTTGTGTGGAGGCTCAATCGCCCATAAAGCTCTGCTCGATTCCCAACAGGATCATTGTTGAATATATGTAGCAAGATTACCTCATCCATTATTTCATCTTCTTCGAAATCTGAATCCCCAAGTTGTGCTGCATCAAGAATACCTTCCATCTTAAATGAAATAAATAGAGCCTAATTGAACATGTATAAAGACGTGCTTACCCTAAAAATGTATCTTCTATTTTAGTAGAATTTCAACGAATCCAATTCCAATAATTATTTTGTTTTTCATTTCTATAACTCATATAGTGGCTTTGCACTTTAAATACTCTTCTTAATGGAGAGTAAAACCACTTATTTTATTAAAAAGTTTTTTAATTTTAACGATTCGACTGTCTGCTCACAGAAAACAACATAAAAGCAAAATAATAAAAAATAAATAATTAACGGTTGACAGTTGACATCTACTTTACGTACGTACATGAACACTTTAACTCAAATTTCATACAACTTTATTACGTTATATTTCGTACGGTATTTTCTACGTAAAGGGTTACGTACTGTGTTTACTTGAACTCTCTATTGATACAAAAAATAATGTCTTTCCATCTTTTAGCACGTGTTAACAAATATAAAATGTTCAAATAAAATATACGGTGAAGAAATGAACAAAAAAGTATCCAGATAATTAAAAATTTAATTTAAAAATACGATTGGCGTTAAGATTTGCAATAGTATTTTTCCGAACGTTGTAAAAGATGGAAAAACTTTGAGATAAAAAAAATGTTAAAAAAAACTAATTTGTGTCGTCCATTTTGTAAAAATATTACACATACCTAGAGATAAAAATGATTCTAGCTGCACCTTATAAGCGATTTGATTTAATTTACTAAGCAATTTAATTAGTAATAATTGAATACGAAATAGGAACCTTTGTCACCAAATAGCAATTAACACAAAAAGAAAACTAATATCTGACTTCACACTATTTAGGTTAGGATGTTTTGATTGATGCACCAGAAAGACGGAATTTCAGCAGCACACCATTAAGAAGCCCGGGTCTTCTTACATTTATCCCGCTGAAGGCAGTTATAGGGATATTTGCTATCAATCTAGTTTTTAGGGGTAGCGATAAGCGCTTTTCTCCCTATATCTCAGTGTCGTGTCTTGGTGTGCCTTTGTCAGTTAGTCTGGTCCTGTGTGGTGGTTGGTTTTGGTTTTTTGTGTCCCTTCCTCCCCCCTGAGTCCCTCCCTTCGTGTTTCCCCCTCCCCCCTTATCCCCTTGCCCTTCTGTGTGCCCCTCTCTCCCCCCGTATCCTTTCCATTCCCCTTTCTCCCCCCTTACCCCCCTTTTTTTTTTACCGCCGCTTCTCTTGCTGTTACTCCTGTACCAGCCGCCGTTGGTTAGGGTAGTCCGGAGTTGTACGTCGATTCGTATCTTCGGGACTCCCTCGTCGTTCGCATGTGAGTTCCTTAATTTCACAAAAATTAGATCAACTTGTGATGACTTTGGCTATCAATCGTAGTTAGTGTTGAGGAGTTGCCTCCTAGACGGAATTTAGGATAAACCGATTAATTTATAGTTATTCAGATTCGACGTCATCGACCGAAAGCTGTCAATCGGAACCACAATCGATATTTAGATATCAAACGGTTTATGCGATATCGAATTGTACACGGACACGGGACGAACTGGGGAATTGTTTCACAGACAATCGATCGTTTCGTCGAAATACTACTTATCAATAAAAATGTACAACCTCGAACGAAATAAACGTTACAAGGGGTAGTTTTTAAGGGTGGAAAATTTCTCAATAAGTAAATAAAGCTTTTAATACTCAGTAAATGAGATTTCAATTCAGTAATATATTATTCAAATGATTAAAGTTTCTTGAAACCAATTTTTTCAATGATTCTGCTTTAAGGGGGTGGTTTTTAAAGGTTGAAATTTCACAGTCAACCAAAAATTATATCATAAACATTAAACAAACTGCTTGTGTAATGTTAATATGCGATTTCATATTTCAGAAATATAAAAAATAATTTTTTCATGATTTTCGATTTAAGCGGTGGTTGCTAAAAGGGTTGAAAAATTAATTAAAATCATAAAGCATGCATATAATTGTTGAAAAATATTTATTTTATTTAATTAAACGAGATTACTTACGCCAGAATGCTTAAATCTGCATTTTTTACCATTTTTACAAAAGTGGTGGATTTCACCCCTAAAATGCAAAAAGCGCAAGTCGAGCATATGTCATTTTTGAGGTTAAGGGTAAAATATACTCAATCCCAAATTTCACCGAAATCGGAGGTATTAGTTGATTTTTACCTTCATTCACTGTAGTATTGGAAAAATGATAAAATAGTATATTATGCAAGGATCATGTAATGATAGCTATTAATACATGAACCGCAGGCGAGTGTCGTAAATTAAATCTTAAGCGAGTGTATTAATAGCCATTACATGAAAGTTGCATACGCTATTTTTTCTACGACAAAATATAAATAAGCACTTTAACTAAAAACTATTAATTGATATTATTTGATACATTTGACACAACAAGAATAATTTTGACATTAGCTTTCACAGAACTGTCATTAATAGCTAATATCTATCAACAACCTACTTGATTACAACGTAGAAATTTCTATTGGTACAAAGTCAGTTTTATAATGAAAAGTGTGCTATAATGAGGTTTAATATAAAACGGATAACGCACATTTAATAAGTAATTTAAAGTACAGGAGTAGAAAAAATTTATTTAAGCACCATAAAATTGTATTATTGAAGAAGGAAATTAAAATATTCCAGTTATAAACCAGTGAATGAGAATTGTTGTTAAAGACAGGCTCGTGCGCAAGGGGGGCGTTTAAAACTCCCCTCAAGAGGAAAATTTCTGTATCTTTACTTGAAATATTAGAAAATACTTTTCCTTACGGGCCTGGTTAAAGATAACACCACATTAAAACATGTAAACCCGCCATAGTACAGTAAGAATTCAGCGTTTAGTCCGAAAAACGCTACACTTGACGAGACCACTTGTCCCCTACGTATTTTGGGGCGCTGATTACGAAAATGAGGGTTACAAGTTGCAGCAATTGTTGGAACAACCCTAAAATTGCAAAAAACACCCCCAAATGCAAATTTAACCATTTTATATGTTTTTTGGGATGCTGATTACGAAAATGGAGGTTAAAACTTGCGGTAATGGTCGAACCACCCCTAAAATTGCACAAAACACCCCTAAATAGGGGTGTTTTTCGACTTTACTTGTTGTTTTGCAAACTAACTCATCTCATATGTTTTTTGGGGCGCTGATGACGAAAATGGAGGTTAAAACTTGCTGCAATGGTTTAACCACCCCTAAAATTGCACAAAACACCCCTAAATAGGGGTGTTTTTCGACTGTACTTGTTGTTTTGCGAACTAACTCATCTCATATGTTTTTTGGGGACCTGCTTACGAAAATTAGGGTGCCGAGACTGGAAAATTGGTGTTACACGCCCCACATGCATGAAACACCCCTCCCAACCGGTGACTTTTGGTGAAAATGAAATATAAAATACAAAAACTCAAAATGGATTATATTTTTATTAATTGATATGACATATGACAACTATCAAACTTCTTACAAGATATCACTATTCAGTTGTATCTAGTCTTGGTAATTTGCAAGGAGCAATTTCTTCATCCTAGCCAAAATCTGTTGTTGTTTCGGACCAATCAACTTCTGAACTAATCTGCGACTCGCAAATATCGCTTGTATCATTTTCAGTTTCGTGAATCAATATTTCAGGCTCAAGTTCTAGTTCTATTTCATCTTCAAAATCTTTGTCTCCATCAAAGTCTTGCATAGTCAATGTGTTTTCACTATTCTGGCAGTCTCTGCCTTTACATCCTTTGCAGAATTGGGTGCAACGCTCGTCAAAATTTGGAGATCTACCTAGAGATTATTTTTATAGGACTCGATCAACATTTTCGAGGGCCCCAGGCGAGAGTTACACATCAATGAATGTGTGAAATTATGAGACAATTTTTTTTCGGTTAGTCTTTAGCGACCGTGTCTGGACAACCCTCGGGACCGGCAGCTTCAGGGGTGGTTCAACCATTGCCGCAAGTTTTAATCTCCATTTTCGTAATCAGCGCCCCAAAAAACATACGAGATGAGTTAGTTCGCAAAACAACAAGTAAAGTCGAAAAACACCCCTATTTAGGGGGAAAACAACCCTATTTAGGTAGAATCCAGCATTCAGAGAGTTGGCACAATGGTAACTTTTGTTCAGAATGGCATGGGCTAAATCATATTGAAATTTCAGCGATTTTCACCGAAACCGGTTTTCCATAAGATTAGTGCGGGGTCCTTTGTTCGGTGAAACTATAAATATTACGAGGGTTTTTCGTAAAGTAAACCAGCCGGTAATTGCTGTTAAGTGAAACAAAAATATTGGCTAATAATATTTTTGAATTGATTACACAGCCACACGGAAAAAAAAAATAATACATGTCTATTGTTTGTTTTTGACGTGGCATTTTTATATCTTCAGATTTAAAATGGGAAATCACAAAAAGGGCGAACACAATGATATAAGAATTGCATTCAGAGAAGGAAATGATCTCCAAACTATACAAAACTTATACAGGGTGTTTCATTGGGAGAGGGTAATATTTTAACAGTGGATAGGAGTGACTGAGGTGATTCCAAATAACCCATATTTTATGGGTCTACGGTCTCTTATAGCTGAGATACAGAGTGTTTTGTTCATTTTGGTCATTTCTTCATTGCCTCCTGTGCTTTTAACCACTCTGTATACTTTTATAATATTTGGTACACATACTCTATGTGTCTTAACAAATTAATTGAGATATTATTAATATTGAAACTACAGGCCCGGCTTCACTAAAAATTGACAAATTCGTTCCACTCATAAACAACACCTTCAAAAATATTATAACATATCTAAAAGGAGGACAAAAAATTGAATTTAACGAGATACTTTTTATTTTTGCACACATGATTTTACTACTCATAAATTGTTAGTATCTTTTATATTTTTGGGGCACCAAACGTGCTTAATTTTGTTTAAAAGTATGTTATACCATAATTTTTTATTCAACACCCGTTTTATGTGTTTCCTTATGAAAAATTGTATAGTTTGGAATAGAATAGTAAAAGAAACTATAATCAAATGTCAAATAAAAAGCATTGTGAATTTGTCCCGATATTATTTAAAGTTGGAAATACGCTATACTATTTGTGAAATTAAATAGATACGTCAACAACACATGAGTCGAATAAATAAAAATCATTTTTAGTTAAATAATATCTAATTAAATTATAAACAAAATTAAAAAATTACACAACACTTAAAAGACTAGAAAAAAAAACAAGTTTAAAAAAATCAAATACTATTAAACGAGTAAGGTTTGTATGTATGTATGTGTGTGTGTGTGTGTCCAGAGGATCTCGAAATCCACTCGTCAGAATTCAATGAAATTTTCAGGGTAGACTAATTCCTATCTAAATCGGCAAAAAATGTAGGTCTCATGCCTGTGAAAATTCGATCTTCCGAGATATTTACAAGAAAAGTTAAGCTTTTAGTTTTATTTCCTAGCAACGGCAGATATAATAACTTGTTTCTATAGTAATATATACTATAAAGGAGAGATGAGTACAGTAAAAGTGGGGATATAACGTCACGTTCCATAGGCGTACTTTGCAAAATAAGTTTCTATAATATAAATAAGGTCACAGCATATAAAATATATATACGCACTTCGTATAGATTAAATTTTGAAGTTATATTATTTACAAAAAATAAAAATAAACTTTATGCATCTGACACTTTAACATTGAACGAATTAAATTTAACCAATAAATAACAAGGAGGATTATATGTTGGAATTAAACTTTTTTTAAACTCTTGGCATTAAAAGTACTTACCTAAACTCAAAGATTAAAAAAAAAAGTTCAAGAACTATCTTTAAAAGTCACTGTCTTCACTAAAACTACTGGTATCACTATAATTGTCTTTTCTGAGGTTTATTATTACAGGTTCTATTAAATTATCCATTGATATATCCACTTTCCTAAATTAATTTTCCACCTTTTTAACATGATCAATGTATTTTCCCCAATGTTGTCTATTTACATCTGAAACTGCCTTCAAAAACAAATTTCGCACATCAGGAAATTTAAATGTTTTATTGTTTTGAGAAACATAACCTTTTAATAATTGTGGCCAGATCAGTTCAATTAACTCTGCGTGGTACGGAGGCAATCTGAGAATTTTAATTCCTTTTTCTCTGGCCATCTCATCTATAATATATTTTTTGAATGTGCTTTTATGTTGCCTTGCTATTACTAATAATTCTGCCTTCAAGGATTCAGGAGGACTGATAATATTTTTAGAATGAAGCCATTTTGAAATATATATTAATACAAAATTCTGAATCAATTAAAATACATACGATACGGCTATGAATAAAAAAGTCTGACTTATCTGTCAAAAGAACAGGTTTATTACAGTAAAAACCATAGAAACAAGATTAAATCTAGACAAAAAATATATTAGGCCGATCAGATGTATTAAAATTTAAATTTTAACTACAAATAAGCATTGAAGGATGAGGTAAAAATAAAATGTCTACCTCTTGAACCTGTACTACGTTCTGCAAATTAAATACTGCACTCCTTTCTTCTGTATAGTATAGTAGTAAAAAGGTTTGACTTTATTTAATTTCTGGCGTTATAATCTGAAAGAATTCAATTTTAAATTTGCCGCTTTATATAAAAAAGGAAAGGTTCATTTGACGGACATAAATAATTTGCTTGTCAAATGACAGCCATCTTATAAATTCAAAGTTGAAAATACAACGTTGCCAACTCAATTTCAGAAATCATGGGTTTAGGTAAATATTTGTAGGAACGTTGAGTAACACTGTTAAAATGGACACTTGTCAAATTGTGACACCTGTAAAAACGTGACAACTGTTAAAATGTGATACGTGTCAAAATGAACAAATCTCAATATGAACAAATGTCAAAATATTACACCTGTCAGAATGTAACAAATGTCAAAATGTCACACGTATCGTACTTTTCTTTATTTATTACAAAGATCTAACCTAACCTAAAGCTAATGTTTTTTTTTTGGCGGGTGGAAATGCTTTATGCACATCGGGTAAAGGTTCTTCCCTTCCCCGATAGTGTGAGACTACCCCTTACGGCTACTATTTTATTATGCGGACTATTAACATAGATTTCAATTTTTTATTTTACAAGAAACTTTAAAGAGACATTTAAAATTCTCTATTTTTATAGTACATTGTAAGGTTGATTGTGACTTTGTATTTTCCAAGAACAAATTGTAATGTAATGTACAAATGAACCATTTTTGTAACTGAAAATTTTTGAAAAAATATGATATAATATCTGCCACACGTCGAGAGTCTGGTTACAGGTTTTTGTGGAGGTTTTTACCCAAGTATGAATATCAGACCTATAATTTTCCTTCACTGCAGATCAATAAATAATAAAATCAATTGAACATAGAGTTTTTCTTATATAGTGATAAATAGAGTGAGCTGAGCGATCTTCTGTTGACGGGACGTGTGCCCTACACGCTGCTGTTGCCCGTCCAGGAAACGGGGCCTGTCCACCGTGACAATTCGCGAAGATCAAGCTTCAGTAGACGTTGCCCTAAAAGGGTGAAATCCCCAGAAACTAGGCAACTTTTAATCCATTTAACTAACCTCTGTGACAAGCATTTGATAAACGTCAACAACAGCTGCAGCCAATTGAAAATTAACAGTGACAGCTTTTTTAATTTTCCCGCCTACTTTCAAGCCAATCGCCAATCAACTTTTTATTTATCTTCCTATCAGTAGTTCAAGTAGATGTCGCCCACTCCGTGATTTTCTATTTAGGGGTGTTTTGTGCAATTTTAGGGGTGGTTAAACCATTGCAGCAAGTTTTAACCTCCATTTTCGTCATCAGCGCCCCAAAAAACATATGAGATGAGTTAGTTTGCAAAACAACAAGTAAAGTCGAAAAACACCCCTATTTAGGGGGAAAACACCCCTATTTAGGGGTGTTTTGTGCAATTTTAGGGGTGGTTCGACCATTACCGCAAGTTTTAACCTCCATTTTCGTAATCAGCATCCCAAAAAACATATAAAATGGTTAAATTTGCATAACAACAAGTAAAGTCGAAAAACACCCCCATTTTGCAATTTTAGGGGTGTTCCAACAACTGCTGCAACTTGTAACCCTCATTTTCGTAATCAGCGCCCCAAAATACGTAGGGGACAAGTGGTCTCGTCAAGTGTAGCGTTTTTCGGACTAAACGCTGAATTCTTACTGTACTACCAGTGCTTCCTGCTTTTTGGCCGTAACAGATGCGCGGGATTGTGACATATATATTCTTTTCTATTTGTCAATACTTTAGCGATATTAGCATTTAAAAATTAAATTACATTTACTGGTTAACAAAATGTATATTTTGGGACATTAATAAATTTTATGCAAATGCCTCATTAGTAAGTCGATACCGATAATAATAATACAACTAGAAATTGTTAAAATACAGACATTTAACATGGTATATTTACATTATTATTTTGAAAATATCAATAAACAGATCATTCATTATTATGAGCTGTGCTTTGTTATAGTACATTCTTTAAAAACAATAAAATGGAGATTTGTTGAACGTATTTTTATTGAAGTAAAAAAGACAAGTATTTTAATTATCAAGCTTTCTTTCAGATAACTTTCGAAAAAATACATTATATTCACAAAATTTTTTGACAACAACCGCAAATCCACGAGTTTTGGAACTAAAATTTTACACTGCAAAAAGTGTAAAAATTTCACAGTAATTTTACAGCACTTAAAAATACATTTACATTATTTTTAATGTTGTTACCTAAATAAAGTGATTAGAAAGAGGTTAATATCAAAATTTATGATTGAATGGAAATAACCAGAATTAGAATTAGCTCAAAAACAAAGATTCAGAATTATTATTACATTTTATAATGCTTTGTTTATCAAAATAAAATATTATTCTTCCAACTTTCCTTAACATTAATATAGAAACAAAAATATGAAGAATGAAGAATTAGAGTATTATATTTGCTCTCTGTATTGTGGCACAATCACATCGATCCGTCATGTATGAAACTAAAAATGTACACTACAAAAAGTTTTAGTAGAAAATATAAAATGCAAAAATTCAGTGTACATAAAGACAGTACTTGATTCTTCCATTTCACGTATTTTTGGTGGTCACTTTTACAATTTTCACTGTACTAGGACTCTCGGAGAAACTAAGGGAAAGGTATTTTTCAAAATATAAGGGTTTGAGTCACGGGAGGGAATCCCGGTGATTTAAATGCCTTCGAGTAGGAATTTCAGTAAAGTAAGAAAGATGATGTACACAGGGTGACCCACGACAATTCCCTCGTTCTCTTGTGTCTAAACGGTACGAGATGTCAGCTTAATTTTTTAGGTTTTTTAAATACAACACCCTGTATTTTATAACATTGTTAGTTTATACATATGTTAAAAACTAAGTCAACTTTATTCAACGTTCCCTATATTTATCGCTAACCAATTTTGAGAAAATTGTTATTTTAAGAAAAATATTCTATTTAAACAAGAATTAAAAAACCGGAAACCTCTTACTTTCAGTAACACAAATTTATATCGATTTATTCTGACTTTTAAGGCTTTCATTTGCACTGTGTAGGATTTCGATATTTTGCACAGGGTGTTTAGGAAAGGGATTCTAATTTTATGTTTTTCAAACGTGAAATAACTTCATTTTCTATAAAAAAATTATGAGTAATGCATATGCATAAAATTAACGATTAAAGATTTATTAGGATTTCTCTCTCTTTCCACTGGATTAAAACCACTTAGTTGTTAAAAAAGTTTTTTTATTGACGTTTCGGCTTTCCAGATCGAAAGCCGTTATCAAAATGACATAAAATAAATAAATTTACTAGAAACAGAACACTTGATAATCTTGCAAAAATATGACATCAACATAGTATACATAGAATAAGATTTTGAGATTGAAGATGTCAAAATCTGTTTCAATCATATTTTTGTGACGTTTCTGGGAACGAATTTTGAAAGGATAGCGCATTTGCATATTATAAGAGAATTTATACTTCGTCATAAATGAAGTCTTCTTATTAATATTATCATAAGAAAAAACCAGATAAAAACTTATGATACTATCCCGATATAGAGGGTATCCTTTTTGCAATTAACTCTTTTTGTAAAATAGGTATCCAAATTTTTGAAATATCAACCGAACAATTAGAAACACATTCGTTATTATTTAAGCATATCAATGCTGCTTCTTTAACTTTGCGGTTATAATTATTCGGTTCTTTTAATAATCTAGTTGAAAAATTCCATTGTATTTTATGACCAGAATCCCATGCGTGTTCACATATTTTGGATTTTTCGAATTGTTTATTTTTAATGTACGATTGGTGTTCATTAAGTCTAATATGAAAAGGTCGAGATGTTTCTCCTATATAAAATTTATTACATTCGCATGGAATTTTGTAAATACAATTTTTTGTGTTTTCAATTTCATTAAAAGGTTTTGTATTTACTATTAAAGATTTTAATGTATTATTAGTTTGAAAAACTGTTTTTAAATTAAATTTATTGCCAATCCTTCTAATTTTTTCGGATAATTTTGGAATATAAGGGATTTTTACTATATTTGAAAGAATTATTGGGGGGTTTAAATGTTGATCTTTAGTTTTGATGTCTCGGTAAAGTTCACGATTTATAAATTTACTTGGGTAGTTGTTCTTAATCAAGACAGATTTATCAAGTGATAATTCATTATTTAAGATATTGTCATTTAAACAAATTGTTTTTGCTCTATCTGAAAGAGATTTGACAATACCTCGTTTAACACAAATTGAGTGGTTTGAATTAAAATTTAGATATATTTGTATGTGTTTCTTTTCTAAAAACTGATGTATCAAAACAATTGTTGTTATTGTGTATTAGTACATCAAGAAACGGTAATTTTTTATTATTTTCAATTTCAATTGTAAATTTAATAGTAGGTTCCGAATTATTAATAGTATATAAAAATGTATCAATATTTTCCCTATCGTGTTGCCAAATTGCAAAGATATCATCTACATATCTAAACCAGACAGAAGGTCTTAAATTTTGTTTGTTTACAATTTCCATTTCAAAATTCTCCATGAAAATATCACACAATTTTGGTGATAAAGGAGAACCCATTGCCATGCCAAAATTTTGCTGATAAAAATCACTATTTAATTGAAAATATTTAGTTTTAATACATAGTTCCAATAATTCTAGAATTGCTGAGACGCTTGATTTAGTTCTATTTATTAATGTATTATCACTTGTCAACTTTTTTCTCACAAGATTAAGAGTTTTGTCGACAGGAACATTTGGAAATAAACTGACTACATCAAAACTAACCATTATATCTGAATTTGTAATTTTGATTTTTGATAATTTTTCTAAAAAATGTTTTGAATTTCTGATAAAGGAATTAGTATTTCCTCATAACGGATCTATTATTTTAAGTAGAAATCTTGCTAAATTTTGACAAGGTGAATTTATAGAACTTATTATTGGTCTTAATGGTATTTGTTGTTTAGGAATTTTGAGTAAACCATAAAAATGTGGAGGTTTACTATAATGAGAAGTAAGAGATCTTCGTTCTTTATCACTTAGGAATTTTTTATTTTTATATAAAGTTTTGTAAATTTTGTTTTCAATACTAGTAGTTGGATCTTTATTTAATTTTGAATAATTTCGTTAATTTTGTTATCATAATCTGTTTTGTTCATGACAACCGTCGCGTTACCTTTATCTGCCGGTAAAATCTTAATTGTATTGTCATTTTTTAAATTTTTAATTGATTTAAATTCTGCGGATGTTAAATTTTGATTAATTTTGTAAGATTTTTCTAATTCAATTTTGCAATGTACCTTGTATTCGTTGCTTAAGTCAGTTGGTAAATTTTGAGAAGCGTTTTCTATAGAACTAATAATATCAAATTTTGGTACATATTTTGGAGTTACCGAATAATTTAAACCTTTAGCCAATAATAAATTTTTTGTGTGATTAAGATCTCTACTTAAAATATTTATTACCGTATTTAAATTTTGTTCTGAATTTCTAAGGTTATAAAAACTTTTTTCCTCAATTAGATTATTAAATTTTCTTAATTGTCTATTTTTGGTACAATTGAATTCTTTCTCATAACTATTTAAAACACAATGGATTATTTTATCGAAATCAAATCTGGATACCTGATTATACAAATATGATTTAATATCCTCGATATCTTTTTCTAAATTAAATTTATTAAACCTATGGAACTGAATCCTCTCTCTGACTATGGCGTGCTCTGCTCTATTTAAAATTCCACATATCTTGTTGTTCTTTATTGGAGTTTTAAGTCTTAGGCCTTTTGGAATGATCTTGTTTTCTCGGCATTTCATCATGAAACATAAAGAATTTTTACATTTAGCAAATTTTTTATATACATTTTCTAAAATTCTAAAAAATTTACATATTTCCGGTCCATACCGTATTTGTAATTCATTTCGGAAGCTCATAGTGGTTTGTATTTTAATTTCTCTCTCTTTCCACTGGATTAAAACCACTTAGTTGTTAAAAAAGTTTTTTTATTGACGTTTCGGCTTTCCAGATGGAAAGCCGTTATCAAAATGATATAAAATAAATAAACTTACTAGAAACAGAACACTTGATAATCTTGCAAAAATATGACATCAACATAGTATACATAGAATAAGATTTTGAGATTGAAGATGTCAAAATCTGTTTCAATCATATTTTTGTGACGTTTCTGGGAACGAATTTTGAAAGGATAGGGAAAATATTGATACATTTTTATATACTATTAATAATTCGGAACCTACTATTAAATTTACAATTGAAATTGAAAATAATAAAAAATTACCGTTTCTTGATGTACTAATACACAATAACAACAATTGTTTTGATACATCAGTTTTTAGAAAAGAAACACATACAAATAGATATCTAAATTTTAATTCAAACCACTCAATTTGTGTTAAACGAGGTATTGTCAAATCTCTTTCCGATAGAGCAAAAACAATTTGTTTAAATGACAATATCTTAAATAATGAATTATCACTTGTTAAATCTGTCTTGATTAAGAACAACTACCCAAGTAAATTTATAAATCGTGAACTTTACCGAGACATCAAAACTAAAGATCAAAATTTAAACCCCCCAATAATTCTTTCAAATATAGTAAAAATCCCTTATATTCCAAAATTATCCGAAAAAATTAGAAGGATTGGCAATAAATTTAATATAAAAACGGTTTTTCAAACTAATAATACATTAAAATCTTTAATAGTAAATACAAAACCTTTTAATGAAATTCAAAACACAAAAAATTGTATTTACAAAATTCCATGCGAATGTAATAAATTTTATATAGGAGAAACATCTAGACCTTTTCATATTAGACTTAATGAACACCAATCGTACATTAAAAATAAACAATTCGAAAAATCCAAAATATGTGAACACGCATGGGATTCTGGTCATAAAATACAATGGAATTTTTCAACTAGATTATTAAAAGAACCGAATAATTATAACCGCAAAGTTAAAGAAGCAGCATTGATATGCTTAAATAATAACGAATGTGTTTCTAATTGTTCGGTTGATATTTCAAAAATTTGGATACCTATTTTACAAAAAGAGTTAATTGCAAAAAGGATACCCTCTATATCGGAATAGTATCATAAGTTTTTATCTGGTTTTTTCTTATGATAATATTAATAAGAAAACTTCATTTATGACGAAGTATAAATTCTCTTATAATATGCAAATGCGCTATCCTTTCAAAATTCGTTCCCAGAAACGTCACAAAAATATGATTGAAACAGATTTTGACATCTTCAATCTCAAAATCTTATTCTATGTATACTATGTTGATGTCATATTTTTGCAAGATTATGAAGTGTTCTTTTTCTAGTAAATTTATTTATTTTATGTCATTTTGATAACGGCTTTCGATCTGGAAAGCCGAAACGTCAATAAAAAAACTTTTTTAACAACTAAGTGGTTTTAATCCAGTGGAAAGAGAGAGAAATTAAAATACAAACCACTATGAGCTTCCGAAATGAATTTATTAGGATATTTCTCTAAAATTTCTATTTTTTTTGTTTACATTTTAGTAGGCAATGATTTTTTTTGTTGTAGTTGATAAGTAGGTATGGGATCAAAACTTAATAAAAAATGAAACTAAAATCAAGACTTAAACATTTATGAAAAAAAACAATAATAATTGTTCAGTATGATGACATTTTCCTATATGCATAACCGTACTCGTTTTTCAAACGATCTCTTTACGTTTCTCAGGATATCTGGTGTTATAGTAGCAAACGCATCCTTTATTCTAATCTTCATGTGATCAGCAGTGGTACCTAGGTGGAGTATTGTAACAAAAAATAAAGATCAAAAAAAAAGTATTTATTTGTGAAAAACATAAACTAGTAAATATAGAAATTTACGAGAGGCCAAAATCGTTTTCTTTTCGAAAAAATATAGGAAACTGCAATTAAAAAAATAATCTTTAAACTAAAATTTAAACTCCAGTATCAAAATTGTTCGAAATTAAAATCTAGGGACAAACAAAAGTCCCTAGATTAGAACCTTGTGGCACTCCAGACGTAACTACGTATGAAACAGATTTGAAAGATTCGTATTCAACAAATTGTTTTCTGTCAACTTAACCCTCGAGCATGCGCGCCAGCGGCAGATTGCCGCAACTTTTTGTTTTTGTGTTATAATTAAAATGTGACGATTCTTTCGAAACTGGGCATTTGGGTATTCCTTGTTTATGTTCACTGTTTATTGACTCCGCTTATCGACACATCTGGTGCAATGTAATATTTCTGTTCAGTTGGTACAAGCGAAAGTTCCAAACCAGATCGAATTTGCAACGTGTTTGCGGCAGATTGCCGCTGGCGCGCCCGGTCGTCAAATGTCAAATTCTAACTTATTCTCGTTCCTGATAACCAAAGTGTCTAAAAATGGTAGTTGTCCATTGTTTTCTATTTAATAGGTCAACTTTATCGGACACCGTGGCTCAGTTGGTTAGGGCACCAGCCTTTATTCTCTGGGTCACTGTTCGAAGAGTAGGTTCGAATCCTGCCGCATTCAAGTGGAATAAAGATAAGACTTTGGGCAAGTGCAAAATAGTATATTGTGGAACGAGTGCGCACAGTTGTCGATTGACCACGAGAGCGAAGTTGAGCGCACTCACTTCGTTCGTGCGCTCGTTAGCTCGAGTGGGCAATCGACAATGCCGCACGAGTTGCAGATACTATTTTTTTTACGAATGCGGGGATACAATGATAAATTAACTAGGTGCCAACGACAAAAAAATCAAAAATTAATCAAATAAAAAGTAAAATATTTAGAATGAAAATAACTTTTTATTTTTAACGATAACTAGGAAACTAAAAAAGGCAATTTATTTTTTTTTTCACCTATGATTATCGAAACATTTGAACAATTGGTGAAATTGAAATTTATATTTTTGGAGATTCTAGAGGAAATCGTATTCAAGTCAATATTCTCTTTGTCTTCGAGACTGACTCTGATGGGTACTTCAGCCGTTGTATCGATATTTGGGTTGATTTGGTGTACATTTTCACGTGAAGTACTCGTAGATGGTCTGTCCAAAATAGTGGTCGCAATTTGCTGGCCGATTCGTTTTTTATTGCCGATCGATTCTTCAACGTAACCTTCAGCGACAGTGTTAAATTTCAGGTGGTACGGATTCATCGTCAGAACTCTCATCAGTCTCCGGTATCATCATAGAGTTGAAACTCATTATTGTAAATTTTAATTTTTTAATCAATCAATTGATCTGTCACTTAAACGTCACATTTTTTTGGGGGTCTGTATTGTCAATTAAATAGCCAAACAGCCATTTTACACCCGAAAAGGCGGGCGCAAAGATAGTACTTTTCCCGCATAAGTAAAAAAAAGGAATTTGTGTTATACGCAGTTTCATTCACGCCGGTATACAGGCCGGATAAGATCGGATATTTCGTGGAACTGAAAGGGGTTGGTGGCACATTTACACACTTGTTAGTCGGTAAAAACTAAACCGTTTTTAAAATAATGATAACTGGAAATAGTCGAACTCGGATTTTCGTTCTTTGTTAAAACACCAAATTAAAAAAAAATTACCTGAGAAAGTTATGCGCAGGAGTGTTTACTCAAAATGGAACAACAGTGTCGTGAGGATGTTTTAATCGAGTGTTTAGTGAAGTTTCACACCAGTAAAGTAGTTTTTGCATCGATTCATAACCATGTATGAAACATGTGTCCATTCATTTCATCCCTGATATGAAGGAACAATCAAAACAATGGAGAATCGCCTACAAAGAAGTCGAGTACACCTCGATCTGCAGACAAGGTCATGGCATCAATTTTTTGGGATGCGCGAAGAATAATTATCATCAAAAATCAAGAAAAAATTGTCGCATTTGGCGAAAAAGAAAGTTTTGTTTCATTAAAACAATACAATTTATCCATTATCGCGATGGCTAAATTCAATGAGTTAAAGTTCGAATTGGTCCTCATGCACTTTTGCCAAAAACAAAGAGGTGTGTGTGTGTGCGCGTGTGTATCTGTGTGTCTGTTGTGTCCTGGCATCATGGAACATGGTCCTCAGCCACAAAAATAAATAAAGAGGTGGAGTGGGCGATTGGTAGGTAGCTTAAAATCTGCAAGTTTGGGATTTGGATTCTTGCAACTAGGTACAGCTTGTAGACGATGTATTCTAATAGGACGATCCAGCCATTTTTAGATATTACAACGGGTATTTAAATTTAACGTACCGCATTTAAAGTTGTAGAGAGGATGGTGAGACCCTGCCTTATCTGACCAGCCGCCACTGAGCCACATTCTAGTTGTTTTACGAGTAAGAACGAGATTTGTAATGGAAATGAAATTTATATTATTTAAATTTAGAAACTTGGGTCTTACTAAAACATTTATTTAATACCAAACATTTTAAAACATTTAAGTTGCAATTTTCTTCTTCTATTCAGGTTTTAGAACAGTATGGTGATATATTATGCAAACCACAATTTGAGTCCCGTTTCGTTTCTAGGAATATCAATGTAATGTAAACATTTACCAAGAGAAGCTTAAACTTTCCCTTTTATTTACACGTAGATAATATTGTGTATGCAACAAATTCTTGAATAGTTTGCTGACTTCGGGTATCAAAGTGAGTTAATCTATGTTGGTTTACGATTGTCATCGTCAGTTGCTGCAGGAGGTCGCTTTATAAAATTCATGAGTAAATGCAGAATAATTGTTTGGAGAATATACCCTTAATTTTATTTAATTGCAAAATGCTTGTGTACAGTTTTATTTGTAGTAGCCAATTTATGACAATATCCAATAATATATTTTTTCATTTTCTTTAAGCTACTATATTTTTTTTTTATTTTAGTAATTTTACGATCTGAAAGTTCCTACTACATGGTAATTAATATTATAATACTACACTATATAAACTCACCTTACCAACTCATTTGACATTTCTTACGCTCACCTGATGTATCTACTGACTAATTTGGCAGTGGTCTGGTCAGCAGTGTCCATTTATAGGTCCCTAAGGATATCGCTGCTTCGGCAGTATCAGTGTGCATTAACAATGCTCCTTATTGCTTTATTCTGGAACCGTTGAATAACCTAGATGCATTCTAAAATCGGTTGCTGATTAAAATATTTAGGTTAGTAGGAATATTAATAATACCGTTCTTGCGTTAGGAGAAAACTTGTTTATTTCTATGATAAATCATTGAGGTTAATTGTTTCAAATACAACTTAAAATTCTTCATCACCAATAAAATTGTACTAAGCAATGAAACCCAAAATCATGTACCACAAAAATATTTTAATTTGTTTTTTAAAATAGTTTGTAAGTTTCTTATATTAGTTGACTTTGAATCGCCTGGAAACTTTAATATATTTTGGTGGTACACGACTTTGTGTTTTATTACTTAAAACTTTGGACCATGTTTCGGAACCATAAATGGAACAGTTCCAAGGCGTAAATATGAGTCATCGATAGATTTGTTCGTAGGGTTTATTCGCAACTGATTATTCAGGGTAAAAATTTCGCATCTCGGACGTCGGAAATTTTTACCTGTTTAGAATTCGCAATTGGTAACTTGTTTACCTACTCAATTAAATAATTTTTTTTTCAATTAAATGATGGGGAGTTGTTTATAAGTAAGACAACAAAAATAGGTTTTTAAAAATATGTTTATTACATATAATATAGGTAAATAATTTCTCTCTCTTTCCACTGGATTAAAACCACTTAGTTGTTAAAAAAGTTTTTTTATTGACGTTTCGGCTTTCCAGATCGAAAGCCGTTATCAAAATGACATAAAATAAATAAATTTACTAGAAACAGAACACTTGATAATCTTGCAAAAATATGACATCAACATAGTATACATAGAATAAGATTTTGAGATTGAAGATGTCAAAATCTGTTTCAATCATATTTTTGTGACGTTTCTGGGAACGAATTTTTGAAAGGATAGCGCATTTGCATATTATAAGAGAATTTATACTTCGTCATAAATGAAGTTTTCTTATTAATATTATCATAAGAAAAAACCAGATAAAAACTTATGATACTATCCCGATATAGAGGGTATCCTTTTTGCAATTAACTCTTTTTGTAAAATAGGTATCCAAATTTTTGAAATATCAACCGAACAATTAGAAACACATTCGTTATTATTTAAGCATATCAATGCTGCTTCTTTAACTTTGCGGTTATAATTATTCGGTTCTTTTAATAATCTAGTTGAAAAATTCCATTGTATTTTATGACCAGAATCCCATGCGTGTTCACATATTTTGGATTTTTCGAATTGTTTATTTTTAATGTACGATTGGTGTTCATTAAGTCTAATATGAAAAGGTCTAGATGTTTCTCCTATATAAAATTTATTACATTCGCATGGAATTTTGTAAATACAATTTTTTGTGTTTTGAATTTCATTAAAAGGTTTTGTATTTACTATTAAAGATTTTAATGTATTATTAGTTTGAACAACTGTTTTTAAATTAAATTTATTGCCAATCCTTCTAATTTTTTCGGATAATTTTGGAATATAAGGGATTTTTACTATATTTGAAAGAATTATTGGGGGGTTTAAATTTTGATCTTTAGTTTTGATGTCTCGGTAAAGTTCACGATTTATAAATTTACTTGGGTAGTTGTTCTTAATCAAGACAGATTTAACAAGTGATAATTCATTATTTAAGATATTGTCATTTGAACAAATTGTTTTTGCTAAATAATGGTCCAAATATCTGGTGGGTGTATATAGAAAATTAAAATAAACTGTCACTGCATTTTTGCAATATATGCTAATTTTAACAAACATTAACTACTGCTTGTTTTTTCCTGGACATAGTCACTGACAGTGTTTTTTATTTGAAATACAACATGTCGTAATTTCCTTCTTTTTGGCATCATGTACAATTCCACTTGTTCCATTATATTATCGCAGTCATGGAATTTTAGTGCCTCTATGAGTTCAAATATATTCTTGATAATTTCTTGTTTAGGCGGTTATACCAACCTTAAAGCGAGTTTATTGTTCTATGCCTTTCGCCGTAGCATATCCACATTACATTGTACAAGCGGGTCATTAACACTGTTTTTCATTATACTCAACCATCCATCGTCTACGCTTTCGTATGGAATGTATGACAATGCAGCGCACCTTATATGCATTCGGATTTCCTCAGTTTCAATTTCTTGAACTTTGCGCCACAAGAATTGATTAAAATCGGGGTATTTGTGGATTACCATGGTGGATTATTATCTTATTTGCAATCAAAATAGATTTGGTTACTTACTAATCCTATACTGTTCATTATATTATAAACATTTATTTCAATGAACATAATTTTTGTAATAACTGTTGAGGGTTCTGGAATAAACCCTATGTTGTGCCAGTTTCCCAGGACGACCAACAATGTGTTACCGCCTTTTTAAACTGCATCGTGGTATTCTAAGTGGTCTGTAGATTTTATATTGGTTATGGGTGTACTTTACGTTTATCTTCTCAACTCCATTCAACAAAAACAATGAACACTTTTATTTAACTATTTATTAAAATGTTAAATAAATAAATGAATAAAACAACAACGTAACAAAGGATTACATTAAACTGGTAATCAATGAACAAAGTATTAAGTACCTTATGTGCTTAACAAAAACTAGCACATAGGTAAAAAACTAAAAAGACCGCATCAGTCAGAAAATATTTTTTGCGTGTGTTCTGCATGAGTGATAAATAGACACTGTTTTAATTCTCGAAGCTCAGTCGCTTCAAAATCTTCCCTTCCGGATTGCGCAACACCTTCTCGAAAGATTCTTTAGCGTGAGCCGCGTAAACAAACATGTAAAGTTTTTTCTATTGTCTAGACGAGACGGTTAGATATATGGCGTGATATTATCATTGTGCAATAGAATAAAAAAACTTATTTTTGACGATGCCTCGTGTTTGAGCGCTGTTTTGCAAATGCGTCCTAGTGCGGCGTTGCCGGTTGAATGAGTATGAGTTTACATGTTTAATTGTCTGAAAATTAAACAATAACATAACGAATTTCCTTTCTTCTCGTCTTATATATTGAAACATTTTCCTAGGCTTGCGAATTCTACACAGGTAACAATTAATAGAGTCCCCCAGTTGCGAAACTTTCAACCTCCAAAAGGGTAGAGTCCTCAGTTGAGAAGTCCCGAGGTAAGAAGATACCATTCATAGAATGGCAGCTTTCACACTTGGCAGCACGGTAACGACACGACATGGAGTAGGGATGAATTTACATTGAAAGCGATGTAGTGGCTTCGTCGATTTCAATGTAAATTCATCCCTACTCCATGTCGGGTCGTTACCGTGCTGCCTAGTGTGAAAGCTGCCAATAGTTAAACACTAATATATTTTTAGTAAAGAAAGTCCAGTTCCATGTGCAGAATACCCAATTCCAAAAACAGTAAAACATAAGATGGACTGTCAAAATATCAAAAGAACAGTTCACCGTGCGAGAAAGTACGAAAAGAGTGAACAAACGGGTAACAACGAGTACTTTTAAGTGTCGGATGGTAGGGGTAGTGGGACAAGTAGGGGGAGAGTTACGGGGGGAAAACAAATATTATTGAAACGCTTGTAACTTCTGTACTAATTGAGCTAGCGCAACTATCCGAGGCTCAAATTGTTCACTTTTTCATCCGCTAAAATATAGCAACACGGAAACATTTTATTTTTTACAAATGCACGCTTAGCGCAAAATAAAATCTGGATAATTTTTTTGCTCGCGTTTTTAGGAATGAAGAAGGGGGTTGATGAAAAACTGTTTTTTTACCTCTCGACATCTTTTTTTATCTTTCATTTGAGCCCACCAGCAGCTCGATGCGATAATTATGAAGGGTTCTACGGGCCGGAAAAGTCATTGCCATATAGCGGGAGAATGGAGAAGAGTAGGGGATTCTAACCGAGCTCAAAAGAAAGACGAGAACATTTTCTAACCATTTATTAATTTTATTATTTTCCCACGTCAGTATCTTATTCTCCTGCGCGAGTTACAAATGGAAAAACGGAACGAAACCGGACGAAGACGGCAGCTTTTCTGTCGTCTTCGTCCGGTTTCGTTCTGTTTTTCCATTTGTAACTCGCGCGGGCGGGCAAGATACTGACATGGCAAAATAATAAAATTAATAAATGGTTAGAAAATGTTCTCGTCTTTCTTTTGAGCTCGGTTAGAATCCCCTACTCTTCTCCATTCTCCCGCTATATGTCAAAGACTTTTCCGGCCCGTAGCACCCTTCCTAATTATCGCATCGAGTTACTGGGGGGCTCAAATGAAAGATAAAAAAAATTTCCTCAACCCACTTCTTCATACCTCAAATCGCGAGCAATAAATTATTCATCCTATAATTTGCGCGCATTTGCTGTGGTGCTATCTTTTAACGGATGAAACAGTAAACAATTTGAGCTCCGGCTGGTTGCGCTAGCACAATTAGTATAGAAGTTACGAGCGTACAATAATATTTCATATCTCCCCTCCTACTTGTCCCACCACCCTCATCATCCGACACTTAAAAATACTAGTAAACCAGTAAGGAATTTTAATTTATTAGATTCGACATCCTAAGACCGGTTTCTGCCTTTCGGCTTCATCAGTTAGGCTTTTCGAATCCAATAAATAAAAATTCCAAACTCGTACAAGTCAATAGCTATATCCGCTATAAGATAACATTTTTAGATGAGCTACCATCTGTACTAATCGCTGAAAGGGATAAAAAAGAAGAGAGTGACATCTTGACTAGATTCAGTCAAAATTTAATGTCAATACTCTCTTCTTACCATAGATGGTAGCTCATCTAAAAATGTTATCTTATAGCGGATATAGCTATTGACTTGTACGAGTTTGGAATTTTTATTTATTGGATTCGAAAAGCCTAACTGATGAAGCCGAAAGGCAGAAACCGGTCTTAGGATGTCGAATCTAATAAATTAAAATTCCTTACTGGTTTACTCACTTTGTATTAATCTCTGAAAGGGATAAAAAAGAAGAGAGTGACATCTTGACTAGATTCAGTCAAAATTTAATGTCAATACTCTCTTCTTACCATTGATGGTAGCTCATCTAAAAATGTTATCTTATAGCGGATATAGCTATTGACTTGTACGAGTTTGGAATTTTTATTTATTGGATTCGAAAAGCCTAACTGATGAAGCCGAAAGGCAGAAACCGGTCTTAGGATGTCGAATCTAATAAATTAAAATTCCTTACTGGTTTACTCACTTTGTATTAATCTCTGAAAGGGATAAAAAAGAAGAGAGTGACATCTTGACTAGATTCAGTCAAAATTTAATGTCAATACTCTCTTCTTACCATATATGGTAGCTCATCTAAAAATGTTATCTTATAGCGGATATAGCTATTGACTTGTACGAGTTTGGAATTTTTATTTATTGGATTCGAAAAGCCTAACTGATGAAGCCGAAAGGCAGAAACCGGTCTTAGGATGTCGAATCTAATAAATTAAAATTCCTTACTGGTTTACTCACTTTGTATTAATCTCTGAAAGGGATAAAAAAGAAGAGAGTGACATCTTGACTAGATTCAGTCAAAATTTAATGTCAATACTCTCTTCTTACCATAGATGGTAGCTCATTTAAAAATACTAGTTATTACCCTTTCATTCACAAAAAATTGACGCCCCCATCTCCACAGTATCTCGAGAAATAATTAATTTTTTTCATTTTTGCTATTCCAAATCGAGATATTTCGTTAACTAATTGAGTTATGGGATTCTGGTTGGAACTAGGTTACGTGTTTTGTTAAGCTCTTCAATTTTGTTAAGCATATTTTTTTTGTGGGACCAAACCCGGCTGAGATTTGTCGGAAAAACCGTTTTCAAGTTAGAGGATTTCCCCCTCCTCCACCGCCGCCTGGGACGATCATTTCATGCAGGAATGATGGGGGGATCTGACTTCATCGATTGGGAAAAAAAATTCTCGATTTCATCAGTCTGTGTTCTAGCCGTTTTTTTCGCCAGATCTACTCCATTAGATAACCCTAAGAAGAAAATACTAAATACTACGCTAAGTCCGGTTAATTATTGCCATTGACATCAACAACAATACCAAAGCCAAACATACATGGTTCCAAAATCATGCTCTCTATCTGGTGGGACCAAAAGGGTGTTGTTTAATTAATCTGATAATTTACTTTGTTTAAAAATATACATTTTTGAATACAAAAAATCGCACCGAACTAATTTGTGCTCCCAATAACTTCCCTAATACACAATAAACTATTGTCACGCTAAACAAAAGAACACTCAGTACATCGAGTTTGCATTTTTGTGTTTAATATAAGTAGTAAATTATATAATCAAACCAGCGATTCGAATAAACAATAATAGTATTTTTTAATAACATAACATTGAGCTGGTCACGTCAGACCCAATTCGCAAGATATAAATATCCGCCGAGTTAGCAATAAAGGGACTCTGGTCTTGGAGTCGTAGAAGACTCTTGTCCTAGAGTCGTAGTAGACTCTTGTCTGGGAGTCGGGGTGACTCTGGTCCTAGAGTCGTGGTAGACTCTGGTCTTGGAGTCGTAGAAGAATCTTGTCCTAGAGTCGTAGTAGACTCTTGTCTGAGAGTCGGGGTGACTCTGGTCCTAGAGTCGTGGTAGACTCTGGTCTTGGAGTCGTAATACTTTTATCTAGGGGTCATTGTGTGTACGAGATCGTACAGCCCTAACTCCAAGCCAGCGTGACGTGCCCAACGAAGAGATATGTGTAGCTTATGGTAAGGCCTTTTGTATTTTATAAGTATATATTTTTATAGTTGTTAATAAACTTGTTTACTGTTTAACCTGGTTTTATTTCATAAAGAAAGGTAGCAAATAATTATAAGTTAATAATTCTCACAACCATTAGGGTCGTGACACTATTTCTATCTCCAATGTCACTTAATACTCGCATTCTCTTATTGGGACACTCAAATGCACTAACGTGTTTTACCAACAGTGTGTTTGTATGGGAAAACGTTCACAAAGACACGGTGTCATAGTTTTAATCTATTATTTTACTATGAAAACAGATAGTGAGATAACATTATTTTACATCACAGTCCATTTGGTGGCCAACGTACCGGCTCCATCTAATGATAAATCCGTAAGGTTTACACTATATAGTTATAGTCAACGCGTTGATTAAGAAAATAAAGGTAATGTCTTCCTACAGCATGTTTCGTTTTAGAAAACATTTGCTTTTTATTTTATTTTATAAGTAGACATCAGAGATCACCAAGTAAAGTATTTCGAATTAGCCTTTTTTTTTCTAATTTTAAGTAGGTAATAGATAATTCATTTCGGAAGCTTATCGTGGTTTGCTAGTTCAATTTCTCTTTATTTCTCTGGATTAAAACTACTTATTTTTCTTAAACAAGTTTTAACGACGGTGGAATTTTTTGTAACCATAAAAGTACCAAAAAAGGACCATGGGCATACCAAAACTACCTAAGGTTGTGAAATAAGTCACACTTGTTCCCAAGAGATTTAATGTCTTTGTTCTTGGGAACAAGTGTGACTTATTTCACAACCTTAGGTAGTTAAAAAAGTTTTAATTTATTAATTAATTAATTAATTAAAGAGGAGTGCAGTAAAAATGGGGATATAACGTCACATTCCATAGGCGTACTTTGCAAAATAAAAATAAAAATAAACCGATAAATAACATGTTGTTAATGGCATTAAACTTTTTTTAATCTCTTGGCATTAAAACACATCAGCACCTGAAATCAAAGATTAAAAAAAATAAAAAGTTCAAGAACTATCTTTAAAAGTCATTGTGTTCACTATAACTACCTACTGGTATCATTATCATTGTCTTTTCTGAGGTTTATTATTATAGGGGCTATTAAATTTTCCATTGCTATAACCACTTGCTAAAATGAATTTTCAACTGTTTAATTTTCAGACAATTAAACATATAAACTCATTCAACCGGCAACGTCGCACCAAACATTTACATTTGCAAACAGCGCTCAGACACGAAGCATCAACAAATAGTTTTTTTTTCTAGTTTTTTTTTTCCATTACGTTACGGCTGACACGTAGGCCAATATTTACCGCGCAGAATCTATAACGAACTTTCTAGGCTTATGCTACAGGAGTAACGTCCGCCCTGAAATTCATAATGACGTAATTTGAGTTAATCTTTGTCTTCTCAAGCGGGAGAGAGAGACAGACATAAAAAACTTACATACCTAACAATCTTTCTATAAACAATCGCGGACCGGAAGGGGAGATTTTGAAGCGACTGAGCTTCGAGAATTTAAACAGTGTCTATCTATCACTCACTCAGACCACACAAAAATTATTTTCTGACTGATGCGGTCTTTTTAGTTTTTTACCTATGTGCTAGTGTTTGTTAAGCACATATGGTACTTATAATACTTTGTTCATTGATTACCAGTTAATGTAATCCTTTGTTACGTTGTTGTTTATTTATTTATTTATTTAACTTAAAATAAATCGTTAAATAAAGGTGTTAGTTGTTTTTGTCCATGGAGTGGGGAAGACAAAGAAATACAGTCCACTTAGAAATACGATGCAGTTTAAAAAGGCGATAACACATTAGTCGTCCTGGGAAACTGGCACAACATAGGGTTTATTCCAGAACCCTCAACATCAACTTTTCTCAAATGTTCTCCATTTACATCTCAAACTGTCTTCAAAAACAAAAACATCAGGTAATTTAAATGTTGTAATGTTTTGAGAAACATAACCTTTTAATTGTGACCAGATCAGTTCAATTGGATTTAACTCTGCATGGAAAGGAGACAATCTGAGAATTTCAATTTCTTTTTCTCGGGCCATCTCATCTATAATATATTTTTTTTTTATAATTAACGGCAGCACAGGTCATTGGCACGGGAACAAAAATACAAAACAATAAATGGTAACATTAGATCAAATTGTATAGCTTACAGTCTTTTATAAAGTAGGAGTAGGAGTAACATTCAACTACGATGTGTTTGACAGTAAGATGTGAATTACAATGTTCACATACAGGGGGTGTTGAAGCCATTAGATGTTCGTGGGTCAAATGAAAGTGTCCAATTCGAAGCCTCCATAACAGTTTTATCTTTTCGTATCATTGGGGGAATTCTGGGAGAGTGAATAGTGGCTTGTATCTAGCGTAGTTTTGTAGATGTTCGGTTCCAGCAGTTTTGCCATGTACCAGTGTATAGTTGGATATGTTGGATATGTTCAGTGGAACATGCTTCTTTTGCCGCTTTGTCTGCCTTCTCATTTCCCGGGATTCCTACATGGGATGGGGTCAAATGATGTTTATCAAAATGTCTCTCTCAGCAAGGTGGTGACATACTTCATGTCTTTCTTGTACTATTGGGTTTTGTGAGTAAAAGTTTTTTATTGAGTGGATAGATGACAATGAACCTGTGCATACTGCTACTTTTTGACTATTGCACATAGGAGATTTCAGAGCATTCAGTATTTCCATTAGTTCAGCAGTATGTATGCTGCAGTTGGTAGATAGACGGCTTGTTGTTATGATCGTATTTTCAGAAACAACGGCACAGCCAACTGTCTCCTCACCCTTCGAAGAATCTCTGAAGAGGACTTTGTCATAATTATTAGTAAGTATGAGTTCAGAGAAAGCTGGCCTTAGAAGAGAACTGGGAGTATCGTTTTTGTTGCCATTAAAGAGACTGGTGTTGAAGTTGGGCAGTTTTTTTGTCCAAGGTGGGATATTGGAGATTGTGATAGGATTTGTGAGTGACAGATCAATGTTACCTAATAAGGGCAACATTGATTGAGCGGTAGAAAGTATTGTTTTCAATTTGGAGCCTCCAAGTCAGCTTATTGTCAAAGGTAACCCCTAGTAATTTTTGTTGGTTAGCTAATTGTAATGGGACTCCGTTTAAACTTAAATTCGGAGACTGGTGAAATCTTCTTCTGCTAAATTGTATAACCTTAGATTTGGAAGGTGAAAACTTAAAACCAGATTCTACTGACCAGTGGTAGATGTTGTCTAAGGCTTTTTGAAGGAGAGAGCATGTACTAGCTGTCACTTTTCCTTGGCAGAAAATAATGAGGTCGTCGGGTAGATTGTCTATTTTACAGGGGGACGAATTAACGAACCTATATTGTTAATAATAAGTAGGAATAAAGAGGTAGTTAGGACCGAACCCTGGGGTACTCCGTTTTCTGAAATCTGTTGGTCAGAAATTTGTCCATTTGCAGCAACTCTAAAAGATCTGTTAGAAAGGAAGTTTTGCAAAAAAGACAAAATATTTCCAGATATTCTGAATTCTGTTAGTTTTTTGAGAATATGATACCTGGGGTGGTGTCAAAATCACGTTCAATATCTAAAGAAACTGATAACATTGAATTTGTTTTTATGTTGCTTTGCTATTACGAGTAATTCTGTCTTCAAGGAAGACTGATAATATTTTTAGAATGAAGCCATTTTGAAATATATATTAATACAAAATTCCGAATCAATTCAAATACATACGATACGGCTATGAATAAATAAAGTCTGACTTATCTGTCAAAAGAACAAATTAAAAACCATGGAAACATGATTAAGTCAAACGAAAGCTTTTATTATGCCCATCAAATGTATTAAAATTTTTTTAACTACAAATAAGCATTGAAAGATAAGTTAAAAATATAATTCTACCTCTTAAACATGTACTACTTCTACAAATTAAATTATACACTCGTTTCTTCTCTAAACTATAGATAGGTACAGTTTGTTAATAAATACTTCATTTCAACCGTATTGAGCAATTAGGTGGCTATGAAATATGTTTACCAAGTTTGTCTAATACCATCAATGTCATGTTCAGTTATCAAATTAATTGATTTTTAACTTGTCACCTACTTAAATGCTATGTACTAGAAGTATTTAATTAAAAGTATACGCATCTGTATTACTGTTAAAAGTTATGTCGGTTAGATACAGGGTGAAATTTAGTATAGTTAGCATAGCTGTTTATTTTATTTTGATATTTTATTCTGTACTTCATCAACTTTCATCTAATAAGGAATAGTATAAATTATTATTATTACCTATTATTTATTAAAAAATTCCAATCCGGTATGTAAAATGTTTCTGTAACATAGGTAGGTTGATTATTTCTACAAAGTTCTCTCTCTTTCGAAGTGGAAGTTTATTTCCAGATTCTCTGGAACTATGTCATAACCAGGCGTTAATCTCTTTCCAAAATTTTGCTTTACTGTAGTTAAGTTTGCGGACAAAGTTTCTTCCAAAAGAAAGTGTTAACAAGAAAGTGGTTTTACTGGTTTCAAAATGTGTTTCTCCTTACATTGTTTGGGCTGAACTTTAAGGTTATACCTTCGGAAAAGTCTGGCTCTTTACAAATTCGTAAATAACTTCATATTTTTATCTTTTGATTTAATTATTTTTAAACTTAAGACTAATAATAGTATTAAAGGGTTTATTTAAATCATTAAACGACAGATTTTAGCGTCGCGGTCGTTGTTTTGCATTGGTATGAATCTGAGCTACTTTATTAATTTTAAATAACTTAAGTGAAATTTAACACCCTTATCAGAGAAGACAGTTTTGGTAACGGCAAACTTAAAATTCACTAAGTTATGTAAAAGGTTTTGAAATCCTTTAATGATTATGCAAAATTATTTAAATATTAAAAAAAATGTGCAATAGCGTATTTATTAAAAATTAGGTATATCGTTAATTTAAATATATTTTAAATAGATATAGAAATAGATCATAGACGTCATACAATAAACTTTTGCATGTGTCAACATAATCCATAGAAACATTAGTCGATTTGCGTTTGCGTCATAAAGTTTACGAGCCAAATTCTCGTTATTTGCGAGAGGATTTAATTTTCCGCTTCAATATGAAGAAATCTGCGGCTCAGGCTCAGATGTTTAACACCATTTGTTTGCTTGTGAATCGTTGCTTGAAAGGCAAAGACGGGGTTTCTGCATCGCATTGTGACTGAGGACGAAAAAATGTTTATTACGATAATGTTTCTAAAATAATAACTATGCGGATGTCAGATAATAACTTATTTATCATCCATATTGAGTCAGCTCTCAGTTTTAATCTCGAACTAGATCCCCAGACATTGAATTAATTACAAATTTCAATTCATTAAGTTTTTTTTTTTTTTTTGATAATTTATTGACAATTTACAATCTACTTCATTAGTAAGTATTAAGTAAATATGCTGAATGTTTCCGGCTTGAAAGTAAAATACCCAGTGGTATTTCTACTTAAATAGCAGAGGACTTCATTAGTCTTCCGGCAGATCTTCAGGCCAGGATTTTCTTAATCTTCTGTTGGCTGGTCCAGTTCGATATAACGATTCTATCAGATCGTGTTGGTGTCCTAGAAGTCTTTTCTGGTAGTTGGTAGATGCAGTTCTTATTTCTTCTGTTATAAATGGAATCTTTAGATCGTCGTGCAGTGTTTGGTTACTAATATACCATGGTGAGTTGACAATTGATCGAAGAGTTTTGGACTGAAACCGCTGTATAACTTTTAATCTAGTTGGTTTAGCACATCCCCATAGTTGTACTCCGTATGACCAAATGGGTTTTAGTATTGATTTGTACAACAGTATTTTATTCTCCACTGACAGTTTGGATTTTCTTCCCATCATCCAGTACATCTGTCTAACTTGATGTCTAGTTGTCTTCTTTTTGCTTGTATATGTCTTTCCCATGTTAATCTTTGGTCCAAATGGAGGCCTAAGTATTTGACTTCTGTTTTGACTGGTACTGGGACGCCGTCAATTGTGACAGGAGGACAGATATTCCTGCGGTTTATGAATGTGACTTGCACCGACTTGGATTGATTTGTTTTGATTCTCCATTTTTTGTACCAGGTGTTGAGTTGGTCTAGGTGATTTTGCATGTTGATTGAGGAAGTAACAGGGTTGAGATGCGTAGAGAGCATGGAAACATCGTCTGCAAACGCAGCAATTACGGTACTGTCTGTTTCCAGCAGGTCACTGGTATATAGGAGAGGGCCTAGCACACTGCCCTGTGGTACTCCAGATTCTATGGGATAATATTCTGATATGGCATCGTTGTACTTGATTGAGAAGTTTCTTTCAGTTAGGTAGGACTTTAAAAGCACGTAATAGTTATTATTTAGTAAATTTTTGAGCTTGAACAGCAGTCCATTATGCCACACCTTGTCAAAGGCCTGTGAGACATCTAAGAAAACTCCATTACAATATTGCTTCTCTTCTAGAGCTTTGCCTATGGTATTGACTATTCTGTGAGCCTGGTGTATCGTTGACATCTCTTCTCGAAATCCAAACTGGTAATCTGGTAGGATACTGTTCAGTTGGTGGTCTTCTTGAATTCTTTTGAGCAGGAGTCTTTCAAAGATTTTACTAGGGACTGGTAGTAGGCTGATTGATTCTTAGGTAATTTTTTAAGAATTTCTGCAGTTATTAGGTCGTAGCCAGGCGCTTTCCGATTGTTCAATTTCTGTATTTCCTCCTTTACTTCTCTGGGACTTACAGGTCTTATAGGTGGAGACATCTGGCAGGGTATATCTAGAAATTCTTCAATTTCATTGTACATGAAGCCTGGTGTTCCGTCTGGAGTTTTAAAGACATTTGTGAGGTGGATAGCAAATGCGTTCGCTTTTTCTTTGTTAGATCGGGCCCATTCATTGTTGCTGGTTCTTATTGGTGTTACGGGTGGAGTAGGTCTCTTGAATTTTTTTGTTGCTTGCCAAAGACTGTGGTCATTGCTTGATAAGTTTTTAATATATCTTTCAAAAGTTGAATTTTGAATGTCTTTTAATGTTGTGGATAATTGTCTTGATAATCTTCTGTACTGGTGTAAGTCGTTAACGTTTCGTGTTCGTTGCCATTTACCTCTTGCTCGTCTTTTTTCAGCTATGAGTTGTCGAATATGTAGGGGAGTAGTCATAGGATTTGCATATTGTCTTTCATCTTGAGGTGTTGCATACCACGCAGCTTGCTGTATTGTTGTAGTAAAATATTGTGTGGCTTCGTCTATATCTTTTGGTTCTTTTATGCGCATGTTGAGATATGTCGAATCTGATAAATTAAATTCCTTACTCGTTTTCTAAGGACGATTATATGTTGGGATTAAATTAAATCTCTTGGCATTAAAAGTAACGCTTCAGTAATTACCTAAACTCAAAGATTAAAAAAAAAAGTTAGTTCAAGAACTATCTTTAAAAGTCACTGTCTTCACTAAAACTACTGGTATCACTATAATTGTCTTTTCTGAGGTTTATTATTATCGGTTCTATTAAATTATCCATTGATATATCCACTTTCCTAAATGAATTTTCCACATTTTTAACATGATCAATGCATTTTCCCCAATGTTCTCTATTTACATCTGAAACTGTCTTCAAAAACAAATTTCGCACATCAGGAAATTTAAATGTTTTATTGTTTTGAGAAACATAACCTTTTAATAATTGAGACCAGATCAGTTCAATGGAATTTAACTCTGCGTGGTTCGGAGGAAATATGAGAATTTTAATTCCTTTTTCTCTGACCATCTCATCCATAATATATTTTTTGAATTTGTTTTTATGTTGCCTTGCTATTACTAATAATTCTGCCTTCAAGGATTTAGGAGGACTGATAATATTTTGAGAATGAAGCCATTTTGAAATATATATTAATACAAAATTCTGAATCAATTAAAATACATACGATACGGCTATGAATAAATAAAGTCTGACTTATCTGTCAAAAGAACAAATTTATTACAGTAAAAACCATGGAAACAAGAATCTAGACAAAAACTATATTAGGCCGATCAGATGTATTAAAATTTAAATTTTAACTACAAATAAGCATTGAAGGATGAGGTAAAAATAAAATTTCTACCTCTTGAACCTGTACTACGTTCTGCAAATTAAATACTGCACTCCTTTCTTCTGTATAGTATAGTAGTAAAAAGGTTTGACTTTATTTAATTTCTGGCGTTTTAATCAGAAAGAATTCAATTTTAAATTTGTCGCTTTATATAAAAAAGGAAAGGTTCATTTGACGGACATAAATAATTTGCTTGTCAAATGACAGCCATCTTATAAATTCAAAGTTGAAAATACAACGTTGCCAATTCAATTTCAGAAATCATGGGTTTAGGTAAATATTTATAGGAACGTTGAGTAACACTGTTAAAATGGACACTTGTCTTCCCTTCCCCGATAGTGTGAGACTACCCCTTACGGCTACTATTTTATTATGTGGACAGTTTTAATATTTAAGTTTTCATTATCAGAGAGAGAGAGAGAGAGAGAGAGAGAGAGAGAAAGAATTTTTGAAAAAATATGATATCAATATCTGCCACACGTCGAGAGTCTGGTCACAGGTTTTTGTGGAGGTTTTTACCCAAGTATGAATATCAGACCTATAATTTTCCTTCACTGCAGATCAAAAAATAATAAAATCAATTGAACATAGAGTTTTTCTTATATAGTGATAAATAGAGTGAGCTGAGCGATCTTCTGTTGACGGGACGTGTACCCTACACGCTGCTGTTGCCCGTCCCGGAAACGGGGCCTGTCCACCGTGACAAGTTGCCCTAAAAGGGTGAAATCCCCAGAAACTAGGCAACTTTAATGCATTTAACTAACCTCTGTGACAAGCAGTTGATAAACGTCAACAACAGCTGCAGCCCATTGAAAATTAACACTGACAGCTTTTTTAATTTTCCCGCCTACTTTCAAGCCAATCGCCAATCAACTTTTTATTTATCTCCCTATCAGTAGTTCAAGTAGATGTCGCCCACTCCGTGATTTTCGCGAATTAATTAATAATTTGTCATGTTATAAATATACTTAAATTATATACTCATTGGGCTGCTTAAAAAGGTATATATGAATATTAAGAGCGAAGTTTGGTGACCAGGTACTATATTATTAAACAACTAAAAGATAAGAAGAATTATATTTTAATCTACTGTGTTGACATTTGAATATTAAGAGCGAAGCTCGGTGACCAGATATTAAAATGTCTAATGCAGCCACCATCATGCTCATTTTCCTAAACCTAGGTCCAGTGTCCCCTTCTAAAACCAAATTGTTGGTTCGTTAATTTTAATTTCTTCTTAGTAGTCCAAAATAATTTTAAAAAAAATCTGTTCTGTCGCCACAAGACTTTCCCGGCAGTTATAAAATAAAAATTAAAAAAATTAATTTGGTGTTAAAATTTTTTCAGTTCAAATCAAGTGGATATTTGGTATCCCAAAAAAAATTCGTTTCAAATTTTTTTAAAGTAAAAATGACATTTGAAATATTATAAAAGGAAAAACATTTCACATGTCAAAAAAAGTAAAACAATTTTTTAGGGTCGGAAGTTTGTTTACCTTTCCTGTCATGTCAAATGTCAATTGGATTTTAAGATTCAAAATTTTTTTCCATTGCTTAGTTTCAAAAGTAAGGAGTGAAAATTTCAGGATGTATTTACAAGCCAATAAGGCACCAAATACCAAATAAAAACTTTAGGTCTTTTATTTTTTTGTAATGTTCATAGGGCTACTGCGCCTCCTGGTGGGGCGATTTCAACCAAAAATAAACGGATTCATTCCGCGATGATCCTATATCCACATACCAAATTTCAGCTCAATCGGATCAAGCGTTTGGACGCTACGGGTTGCGATTTTTTAGTTTAAAAAAATTTTTTTTAGGTTAGGTTCAAAATTAAGGAATGAAAATTTGAGGATGTATTTACAAGCCAGTGAGGCACCTAAATATCAAATAAAAACTTTAAGTCTTATATTTTTTCGCTATTTACATAGAGCTCCTGCGCCCCCTGTTGGGGCGATTTCAACCAAAAACTAATGGGTTCAATCCCCGATCACCCGAAACGCATATACCAAATTTTAGCTCAATCGGATTAAGCGTGCGGACGCTATCGTGGAAGAATACAGACAGACAGACACACAGACAGACGGACAGACTTCCATCTGGAAATCGTTTTAATCGTCTCAGATCAGGGGACCTCAAAATGGATATATCGGTCGTTATCTCAAATTTTTTTTAGCGCATTCACAATCCTTTCCCTTGGCGAGGGGCCGGGAAAGTAATAATTGTATCTATTATTTTTGCCTACAAAATATTTATACGTTTATTAGCGACTCGCAACCTTAAAATAAATGATATGGTATAACACATTTAAAAAAAATCAGGAATTCTGAAATAAGACACTGCGAAAAAAGTATTATATCAAGATAATATATCCCATTAAGGACGGAGTTTATTATTATTTTTTTAAACAAAATATTTTTGTTTTTTCTTTATTTGGTAGGTATAAAGAATTAAGAATTTTTAAGAAAAAAATATAATTTCGTTTTAATTTATAAGAAACAACGTGTTGCAAAACGCAACGCCAGTCCTTAAGAGTATGAAAATACTCTTAACTAAGCAAAATGTTTAAAATCTACTATGAAAGTCAACATTACATTTTTTGCACATTCCAACGTTACATTTTATACAGTATGTTCGTGTAATAGATGTACACATGTCTCCAGCACACCGCCATCGTTTGTTATTTGCAATGGAGTCTAAAATGTGACCTGCATTGTCATAACGAATATCGTCCCTAACTCTAGATGAGGAACGACTTGACGCACTCGTTGATGGACGACCTCCTTGACGTGGAAGAGTTTGATACATGGTTAAGTAACTTTTCACAATTTCCCTTCTGAACTGCAATGAAGTTAATTTGTTACCTGCTCGTTTATGTAAAATCCATGCATTTTGAATTGCAGTATCTAGCAGCCAAGTGAAAAGATTCCACCACCATTTTTTTCCTCTAATGCTGATCCGATGTCTGGCGGTATTTTCATTCATTAGATCTGTACCTCCCATTGATGAGTTGTATTTGGCAATAGCTAACGGTACTTGTATTTGGATATTTCTTTTCTCAGCTTGAGAAAACCTTTTTACATGATTCAACGGATTTGCACCATACTCTGTTGATGCAACTGTAACAATACTATTATCATTCCATCTGATTAGTATTGTTGCATATTCTCCTCTGGGTTGCTTCTGTAGTGTTTGCTTTTGTGGAAGAGGACAGCCTCTCGGTATACGATTTTCTCGAATAGTGCCTGTTGCGCCATATCCAAGATTGTTTAAATAATGCAATAAATGCAAACTTGTAAATAAATTATCGAAGAAAAAGTTATATCTCAGATTTCCTTTATTGGAGATTCTTAATTCGTCTATCATTTTTACCAATGGTGCAGCACATTTACCAAAGACTTTTTTGTAATCATCTGGAATATTATTGTCAGTACCTTGATAAGGAATAAAGTTTATTAGATATCCACTTTTTGTCGTCAAACTCCAAATCTTGTATCCAAATCTTATAGGCTTAAGTGTGTCTACCATAATATTTTACCATAGTTTCGTCAAAATTTAAATCTTGTTCTGGGACTAAGTGATGCATAAATTTATTTTTCAAAATGTTCATAACTGGTCGAACTTTACAATATTTATCGGACAAATCAAGATTGTCATTATTTACACAATGCACATAACGACAAATTGAAATAAATCGATCACGTCGCATCGCAGACTTTACCATTCCATTTCCCATATCTTCACTACTATCCCAGTAAAATTTTTTTCCTGGCAAAATATTGTAACCCGATAATATGAGAATTCCAAGAAAACATTTTATGTCATTGGAATCTATTGAAAAATTTTCATCATTTTTTTGTCGGCTATACCTTCTAGTTTCTGTTACTAGTAATGATATAATTTCATTGTCAATAAATAACTCAAACATTTCAACAGGAGTAAGGCATTTGAAGTTCTCATAGTTTTTTTGTGGAAATTGCTTTTCGTTGGAAACTACGTCACCATTTATCCAAGAAATGTTGCTGTAATCAATTTTTTCTACGGAGTTAACAAGCTGAGGTTCTTCCTCGGGTTCCTCTAGAGCTTCAGAAATAATTTCATTATCGTCTGTATTGTCTTGTTGATAAATTCTTATTTCGGCTGCAGCTCGCAACTGATTTGCAGACAAATTATCAACAAGACCACCACCGTCTTCATCTGCAGAGTCTTCATCCGTCAACTAGGCCGGTTCTGGGGGTTCAATATAGATTTCATCAACGTCTAAATCATCTGCGTAAGCCATTTGCAAAGCTTCTTCGAGTGTAAGTCCACCAATAAAAAATTTATATAAAGGACCCCACACAAAAAGGTAGGAAATGGCCGCTCGGTCAAATTGTCTGAATTTTTGATATGTTATGCATTTTGTCATTCTGAACAAAAGTCTCAATGGGCACTAAGCTCCAAAGTCCGTGGTTTGGCTGCTATGGAGCTCCGAAGCTCCGTGACTCCACCATAGTAGAGAAACCTTTAAAACACATATCACCTTTTAAAAAATCATATTTTATTTATTTTAATGTGTGCCCTTAAGTTTTTGAGGATGCTGAATTTAAATATGATGTCAAATCCATAATATTGACAGCTGTCAAATAGCTGTCAAATGCTTTAAAGAAAAAAGAAATCTTAATATTAAAGAATGCTATCATATGTTTTTGAGGACGCTGAATTCAAATAAGATGTCAAATGGATAATATTGACAGTTGACAGCTGTCAAATGCTCTTAAAAAATAAATCTTACACTAAGGAATAAGAACTTTATGTTTTTGAGGACGCTGAATTCAAATGTGATGTAAAATCGATAATATCGACAGTTGACAGCTGTCAAATCGATAGTATCGACAGTTGACAGCTGTCAAATGCTTTTTAGTAGTAAGAAATCTTATATTAATGAATATAATTATATGTTTTTGAGGACGCTGAATTCAAATGTAATGTCAAATCAATAATATTAACAATTGACAGCTGTCAGATAGTTGTCAAATGCTCTTAAAATAAAGAAATCTTACATTAAGGAAAAGAAACTTATGATATAATATAAGATTTCTTATTACTAAAAATCATTTGACAGCTGTCAACTGTCAATATTATCGATTTGACATCACATTTGAATTCAGCGTCCTCAAAAACATAAAGTTCTTATTCCTTAGTGTAAGATTTATTTTTTTAAGAGCATTTGACAGCTGTCAACTATCAATATTATGGATTTGATATCATCTTTAAATTCAGCGTCCTCAAAAACATATGGTAACATTCTTTAATATAAGATTTCTTTTTTCTTTAAAGCATTTGACAGCTGTCAACTGTCAATATTATGGATTTGACATCATATTTAAATTCAGCATCCTCAAAAACTTAAGAGCATACATTAAAATATGATTTTTAAAAAGGTGATATGCGTTTTAAAGGTTTCTATACTATGGTGGAGTCACGGAGCTTCGGAGCTCCATAGCAGCCAAACCATGGACTTTGGAGCTTAGTGCCCATTGAGACTTTTCTTTAGAATGACAAAATGTATAACATATCAAAAATTCAGACAATTTGACCGAGCGGCCATTTCCTATGTTTTTGTGCGGGGTCCTTTGAAAAGGCAGTAGTCATAAGGACTGGCGTTGCTTTTTCGCAACGCTCTAAATTACGCAACAAAATCACACGACTACATAAATTTTGAAGTTTTTAAATGGTCACTAATTAATAGCTACATCAATTTACTATTGAATCCAAATAAAAAATAAATAATTTTTATTATAAACAATGGAAAAATACTACTTACACTAACTTGAAGTCCATACCGAGATCAAAATTTATAAACACTAACACAAAACAATAAGCTGTCTACGAAAAGCTTTAGTTCTAGACTAAACATATATACGAACCTAAAAGTCGTACATTTACCACCTACACTGTTGCCATTTAAACAAAAAATATTGATATATTAGGTTGCAATATTCCTTCGAAATATTACTGTTATACGTTGCGAAAATGCAACGCTAGTCGTTAATGGGATATACTGACTGGACGCATATATATTTACATCTAACTCCACAAACTGTTATGGATCCCAAATTCTGTGATAAATGTAATTTATGAAATAAAACTAATTTATTCGTTCAGTTATTGTTGTTATTAAACTTACGAGATCCTGCTTTAAAGCCATCGTTTTTATCTTTTTTTTTTGTAAAATTACTTTTCTCGTTGCTAAATGCTATATACTCACTTAGTTTTTGCCTGATTCATAAAAATGTATGTAATAATAACTTTTAAGACTTAAGCAAACTACTTTTTGCATTTTTTATAAATATGAAAATTATTAAGATACTGGTAGATTTATTTATGTGTAACCAATAAAACACTTTTAAAATTATCAATAAATATTTTACATTTGACATACCCTTGTAGGATCTAATAACTCAAAAATATCCATTTTGATGCAGGTGAATCATATTTCAATTCATTGTTCGAACAATACCAAAAATATACTTTTTATTTTATCGGAAACAGATTTAGCTGGATCTCTTTTGAGTATATCTCCAGTTATACCTGTGCCTTTAAGGGCGAAGTTTTATTTTAAAACAAATATCCCTGACAGACAAAGCTTTAAAGTAGGAGATACGTATCTTAAAAAAGATTTTCCACAGCATGCTTTAAAATTGAAAATATGTTCAAGCGGAATTTCATAAATCTTAATGTGTGTATGTGTTTTTAGACATGCAATTTAAAACAGTCAAATCTAAGTTGTACAAAATCAATTTTTTTAATTCCTAATTTTGCGACTATTACAGAGACTTTGATATTATTAACCATTATTCGTCAAATTGTGAGCATAATAGGCATACTTGGAACTATTTATTAAAAACTTTTTCCCCGTCGTGAAGACTACATTAACTCGTTACGCGGCAAATATTGACCAATAGGAAAAATCTACGCCATCAGAATTCTTCATTAGGGAGGTAATAATTTTTACAAAAGGAAATTCTATTGCTGAGTATTCAATACATTTTAATTACGTTACATAAGTGATTGAACTTCATTTCTGTAGTTCATAGTGGTTTGTTATTTTAAATGTTCTTCTTAATATCTAAAATTAAAACCAAAAATTAGATTGAAATATATGTACAGGCAATTGATAATACCTTGCCAGCCTCAAAATATATTTGAAATAATAATTTATTATTATTATTATTATTATTATTATTATTATTATTATTATTATTATTATTATTATTATTATTATTATTATTATTATTATTATTATTATTATTATTATTATTATTATTATTATTATTATTATTATTATTATTATTATTATTATTATTATTATTATAAATAGACCATTGATAGTTTACCAGTTTCTTCCTTGTTATTTATAAAAATACATTTAAAATATGTACAAATATTTCTCATCCACCAAAACACTCAGATGATTCAGTCCACCAAAGGTTAACCGATATCTAGTGTCTAAAACACCACCAAAAGATATTAGAATTACACATGGCCATTATGGAGATTTCTGATGTTTGTGAGTCCTCGGCCTCCCTCCCCTCTTGGTAACGTCATTCGTATCGTGCTTGCCTTGGGATGGTGTTTCCTGTGTTTGGTAAGGGTTGTTCTCGTTTTTCTCATGATGGTTATTATTATTATTATTATTATTATTATTATTATTATTATTATTATTATTATTATTATTATTATTATTATTATTATTATTATTATTATTATTATTATTATTATTATTATTTCTGGGTGTCTCAGGTTCTCCTGGTATTTTGGTCGAGGTACGGGTTTTTACCAAGCACTCTCGCCTACTCTTGACTCAAGAATCTTCTTACTATTCGAGTGGTGTTCATGACAACAGCTTTCTGGAGGAGTTTATACACGTTGCTTTGCAGGCCTAGTATCTCGAGGTATCTGTGTAGGTCCTTTGGTATGACTCCTGTTGCAGATATGACGATGGGTTCGATGGTTACTTTGTCGAGGCTCCACAACTTCTTAATTTCATCAGCTAGTTCTGTATATTTTCTTCTTTTTTCTGTGATGGTGGGAATCAGATTGTGTGTGTTTGGTATTGCCACATCTATGATGAATGCCTCCTTTGCTGCTTTATCCCTTACTACGATATCAGGTTTATTGTGGGCGATGCAGCGGTCAGTTATAATGGACCTATCGTGATAGATGGTAACTTGCCTCGTTTCGATTACTGATGGTGGTTCATATTTGTAGTAAGGTGTTTTGGGCGTATCTTTTATCAATTCTAGCCTGTAGCATATGTCCTGGTGTATCACAGCACTGACTTGGTTATGTCGGTGTAGGTATTCGCTTTGAGACAAGGAGCTGCACGCTTGATCTTGTATAGCTACCATAAACCCCTCCGTTTCTGGGTAAAGTTCTCCGCACCTCAACCACGCGTTCGACGCTTGTTTGTCGACATGTCTTTGGTCAAGGTCATGCGGATGTCTCCCATGGAGGGCTTTACTTCGCCATTCTTGGTTCTTCTCCTCCCTGCTAACGATAGCCTCGTTAGGTTGTGGAGTTTCATCGGACAGGTTCAGTGGTGTATACCCTCGGTCAGCTAAGCAGGCGCTTTGGTGGAGGGGTGACGTCCTTTGTCTTTTATAGAAGTAATCTCTTAGTAGTTGGATCTGGCCATTATGTAGATTTCTGATGTTTGTGAGTCCTCGGCCTCCCTCCCCTCTTGGTAACGTCATTCGTATCGTGCTTGCCTTGGGATGGTGTTTCCTGTGTTTGGTAAGGGTTGTTCTCGTTTTTCTCATGATGGTTATTATTATTATTATTATTATTATTATTATTATTATTATTATTATTATTATTATTATTATTATTATTATTATTATTATTATTATTATTATTATTATTATTATTATTATTATTATTATTATTATTATTATTATTATTATTATTATTATTATTATTATTATTATTATTATTATTATTATTATTATTATTATTATTATTATTATTATAAATAGACCATTGATAGTTTACCAGTTTCTTCCTTGTTATTTATAAAAATACATTTAAAATATGTACAAATATTTCTCATCCACCAAAACACTCAGATGATTCAGTCCACCAAAGGTTAACCGATATCTAGTGTCTAAAACACCACCAAAAGATATTAGAATTACACATGGTCCTTCAATAGCGCATAAAAATTGACAATCTTTTCCAATATGGTATTTTTATCCATAATACATTTAAAAATAAAAGCTGAAAGTAGTGTGTGTAGAAAGATTAATGCGAATGGATTATTAAGAATAGCAACTCTGAGTAAAACGAGTATCCCTATTAAATTTTTTTGGTTTCTCTAACAAACCTTCCTATTTAGTGGAGTGAAATTAGAATTTTATATGGATGTAAGAGCTAAGTCAATTTTTTCGATTTTATACATAAAGAGAAGCTTGTAAAAAAATTTTCAATAAATTTGGGCTGGAGCTTCGCGAGATATGTGCCAAAAACGGCATTTTTGGTATTTTTCGAGTGGATTGTTTCATTATTTTTTAAATATCTCCGGCTCTAAGAGTCGTGGAAAAAAAAATTAAAATGACCGTGATGAAGTAGAGTTTTTTTTAAAAATGCATCCTAACCGCAAAAAACAAATTCGCGCACTTTATTATTTTTTTTTTGTTAATAAATAACCAAAGAATCCTCTAATTTTCTTAAAAATTGGAGAGTATATGTATTTTTATGTCGGGAAGACATTTTTTTTTTTTTTTTTTTTTGCGGAGGTGAAGGAAAACCCTTTATGGGGAAGTTATGAGCCTAAAATCTCAAGGTCTACTGTGAGACTCTCCTTTCAAAGCATACTCACTAAAAAACTTCACCCCCTGGTTGGGTCCGTCTGACCGAAGCCTCCGGTGACACTTAGGCCTGTCGGCCCATTGTATCTTCCCTCTCTGTTTACAATACCCAGTCCAGTACCTTAGTGCCCTGTACAAGCTTGTACAGGTCCTGTACTGAGTGGGAGTTGTATAGTTCTGGGTCACCTATTGGCTGCCCAAAAATTTGCTGTCTTTTGCGGTCCAGTGCCTCGCATCTACACAGTATATGTGTCACTGTTTCTGTTTCCTTACCGCAAAGTCTGCAGGTAAGGTCATCATTGTACAGTCCCATCTTGTTGAGGTGCCCCTTAACTGGCGCGTGGCCAGTAAGGAGTCCCGTAACTGTTTTCAGCTGGCTCCTGTTCATCTTTAACAGGTCTGCCGCTCTTTTGTGGCACGGTCCTTTGATGTATTCTTTTCCGTGTTTGTTTCCCGGGACGTTTTCCCAATAATTTTTATGTTTGTCCCAGATCCAGTTTATTACAGACACTCTTGCTGTACGCTTTGGTACCTCTAGTGTCCGTCCATGGTTTGGGGGGTTTTCCGAGCCTCTTCTTGCGAGTTCGTCTGCTTTCTCGTTACCTGCAATTCCCTGATGTCCTGGCACCCATATCAGTTTGACGTGATTATGGTCTGCCAGCGATCTCAGTTCCTTTTTGCAGTCCCATACCAGTCTCGACGTCACTTCCTTGCTGCACAAGGCCTTGAGTGCCGCTTGACTGTCTGATAGAATATTAATACGCGCGTTAGCTATATCTCTCCTGTTATTCTCCCTCGCGCATTGGAGAATAGCATATACCTCTGCCTGAAAGACAGAAGTGTGAGTACCCAATGAGTAGCTGATGCCAGTCTGCGGGTTCCTAGAGAACACACCCGAGCCCGCTCCATTCTCAGTCTTGGATCCATCTGTGTACCAGATTTTCCCTTGTAGAATGTTCCTGAGCTGTGAGTCGTTCCATTCAGTTCTATCTGGCACCACTACTTTGATTGGGTTGTTGAAGTTGGAATATGATCTGTTCTCGTCCATAGTACGTCCCCGGTCACTATTCCGACGATACTCATATGTCCAGTCCCAACGTTCATATTGGTTTGTGTGTTCTGTAGTCTGAGGGCACCAAGCCTTGCCTCCCCTTGTACCACAAAGTGGAGAGAAGGCAATCCCAATAGTGTCTCCATCGCTAGAGTAGACGTTGACTTTATTGCCCTCGTGATTCCAAGACATGCAAGTCTTTGCACCTTGCTTAGTCTTGTAATGGCTCCTCTCTGATGCGTCTTTGGCCACCACACCAGAGAGGCGTAGGTAATGGAGGGCAAGACCACCTTGTTGTACAGCCAGTGCAACATTTGTGGTCTTAGTCCCCATTTTTTCCCAAAAGAACGTCTGGATACAACTAGTGAAGTCACCGCCTTTCTGGTGGTTTTTTCCAGATGTTGGTTCCAAGTCAACTTGGAGTCAAGAACTACTCCGAGATATTTGACTTCTCCCTTGAGCTGTATGTCTTCCCCTCGAAGTCTTATAGGTCCAAGACCATCCAAGTTGCGTCTTCGGGTGAACGCTATGATGTCCGCCTTGCTGGGATTGATATTCAACCCCTGCGAGTCCGTCCATCTTATTGCCAGGTTGAGAGCCTCCTGCATGCGATCTCTAACCGTCGTGTTGTATTTTCCTTGTACAAGGACTACTATGTCATCGGCATATCCAAGGGCTCGATGACCTGCATCTTTTAGTGTACCCAGCAGCCCGTCCGCTATCAGATTCCACAAAAGAGGAAGACATGGTAAAACTTTAAAAAAAATTGTATTTGCCTAGCCAAAATCGGCATTTTTCGAAAAAAAATTGAATTGGCCGCCATTTTTGGAAAAAAAAATAGTAGAGAAAATTTTTTTATCTTAAAAAGAAGGATTTTGTATGTACTTTTGTCTAAGAAAATCCAACATTTTATTTCTTTATTTAAAATGCCCAATTTAGGGAATAATAAAACAAAAAAAATCGATTTTCATTTTTTATATTGATTTATATTGATTCGTTTTCTAACAAAAATCTTACTTTAGAACCTGAAATATTTGTTTTATTTTTTAAACATTTTTTGGGCTGAAATACAGTTTTTCTAAGAGAATCAAGCATAAATATCGCAATAAAAAAATTGGAAAAAAATGAAAATCGAATTTTTATTTTTTTATTATTCCCTAAATTGGGCACTTTAAATAAAGAAATAAAATGTCGAACTTTCTTAAACAAAAGTACACACAAAATTCTTCTTTATAAGATAAAATTTTTTTCTCTACTATTGTTTTTCTATAAATGGCGGCAATTCAATTTTTCTTTGAAAAATGCCAATTTTGGCTGGACAAATACAATTTTTTTTTAATTTTTACCATGTCTTCCCGACTTAAAAATACATATTTTCTCCAATTTTTAAGAAAATTTGAGGATCATTTGATTATTTATTGCCAATTCAGTAAAAAAAATAATGTGCGCGAATTCGTTTTTTGAGGTTAGGATGCATTTTTAAAAAAACTCTTAGAGCCGGAGATATTTAAAAAATAGTGAAGCAATCCACTCGAAAAATATCTCGCGAAGATCCAGGCCAAATTTATTGAAAATCTTTTTGAAAGCTTCTCTTTATGAATAAAATCGAAAAAATTAAAAAAAAATGACTTAGCTCTTACATCCATTTTCAGAATATTTTCGTCTAATTTCGCTCCACTAATTTGGTTGAATAGGACATTGAAAGGGGCCTCAATACGAATGCAAATATTTATTTTAAAAAAATAAATATTTAGCATATTTGCAAGACATAGGGGGAACGCTTAAAACTTTTTCAGGCGATTATATAATTACAAACCTAAGCCGACATACAGGGTACTATTGAAATACGTACATATATTAAACAATTTTCTAAAACTGAGGTTAGGAAGAAAACACGGTCCTTTATTTCTTATTTTTTATAGCGACCGGTTTCGGCGATTAAAACATCGTCATCATCAGGCCCTATGTGGAAAAATTATGGAGTTAAAAATGTCACAATGACAGTTTAGTTAAGTTATAAAGTTTAAGGAATTTATTTTAATTTTAAGTAAAAAACTCACCATACCTTTTCCACGCAGGAAAAACAGCAGGAAAAACACCAAGAACATGTCAACACAGTAGTTTAAAATACAATTCTATATTTGTAAAAACAAGGAAGATCTTATAGATCCTACTTTTTATTATTTAAAATTTAATTTATATTTTATTTTATAAAAACGTAGTTAAACAACAGTCTCGTACATACAAAAAAATACGAATGATATAAAAATTACGTTAACAAAAAGATTAAGACAATAAAAACCTGTACTGTAAATGTCGTAGTGCTAAGCACCCTATACAGCTTTGTCTTCACTGAAAGGCTCTATGTGTATTATGGAAATTTTATTTAGAATAATAATAAATGTAAATATATTTAAAAAAGGCTTTAAAAAAAAATACCGAATTTGCTACAACGAAATAGAAACACCTACCTGAATTAGACATATTTACCTGACAAATCTAACCGACTTTGACAATTACCTGGATGTAACATTATAATTATTATTCTCTTTCACTTTCATTAGAATTAGATTATAGTGTGTTAAAGCGAAACAAGTATTCACTTACTTATCGTTTCTTGCTTTATTTGTAAATAATATTTTTTTGCTAAGTTATTTTTATTGTATTGTTTATTGTTTATGTTTATGAATAAAGTAATATTATTATTATTATATGCTAAACAACGACTGCTATCTAGTTGTTTGCTCTTAGTTTTTAGTTGTTTAATAATATAGTACCTGGTCACCAAACTGCGCTCTTAATATTCATATATACCTTTTTAAGCAGCCCAATGAGTATATAATTTAAGTATGTTTATAACTTGACAAATTATTAATTCGCGAAAATCACGGAGTGGGCGACATCTACTTGAACTACTGATAGGGAGATAAATAAAAAGTTGATTGGCGATTGGCTTGAAAGTAGGCGGGAAAATTAAAAAAGCTGTCAGTGTTAATTTTCAATTGGCTGCAGCTGTTGTTGACGTTTATCAACTGCTTGTTACAGAGGTTAGTTAAATGCATTTCACCCTTTTAGGGCAACATCTACTGACGCTTGATCTTCGCGAATTATCACGGTGGACAGGCCCCGTTTCCGGGACGGGTAAAAGCAGCGTGTAGGGCACACGTCCCGTCAACAGAAGATCGCTCAGCTCACTCTATTTATCACTATATAAGAAAAACTCTATGTTCAATTGATTTTATTATTTATTGATCTGCAGTGAAGGAAAGTTATAGGTCTGGTATTCATACTTGGGTAAACACCTCCACAAAAACCTGTGACCAGACTCTCGACGTGTGGCAGATATTGATATCATATTTTTCAAAAATTTTCAGTTACAAAAATAGTTCATTCGTACATTACATTACAATTTGCTCTTGGAAAATACAAAGTCACAATCAACCTTAAAATGTACTATGAAAATAGAGAATTTTAAATGTCTCTTTAAAGTTTCTTGTAAAATAAAAAATTGAAATCTATGTTAATTGTACACAAGTACAAGCATTCATTCTTTTTCTCTCTCTCTCTCTCTATGATAATGAAAACTTAAATATTAAAACTGTCCGCATAATAAAATAGTAGCCGTAAGGGGTAGTCTCACACTATCGAGGAAGGGAAGAACCTTTACCCGATGTGCATAAAGCATTTCCGCCCGCCAAAAAAAAAAGATTAGCTTTAGGTTAGGTTAGATCTTTGTAATAAATAAAGAAAAGTACGATACGTGTGACATTTTGACATTTGTTACATTCTGACAGGTGTCATATTTTGACATTTGTTCATTTTGAGATTTGTTCATTTTGACAGTTGTTACATTCTGACACGTATCACATTTTAACAGTTGTCACGTTTTTACAGGTGTCACATTTTGACAAGTGTCTATTTTAACAGTGTTACTCAACGTTCCTATAAATATTTACCTAAACCCATGATTTCTGAACCCATGATTTCTGAAATTGAATTGGCAACGTTGTATTTTCAACTTTGAATTTATGAGATGGCTGTCATTTGACAAGCAAATTATTTATGTCCGTCAAATGAACCTTTCCATTTTTATATAAAGCGGCAAATTTAAAATTGAATTCTTTCAGATTAAAACGCCAGAAATTAAATAAAGTCAAACCTTTTTACTACTATACTATACAGAAGAAAGGAGTGCAGTATTTAATTTGCAGAACGTAGTACAGATTCAAGAGGTAGAAATTTTATTTTTACCTCATCCTTCAATGCTTATTAGTAGTTAAAATTTAAATTTTAATACATCTGATCGGCCTAATACAGTTTTTGTCTAGATAAACCTGTTCTTTTGACAGATAAGTCAGACTTTATTTATTCATAGCCGTATCGTATGTATTTTAATTGATTCAGAATTTTGTATTAATATATATTTCAAAATGGCTTCATTCTAAAAATATTATCAGTCCTCCTAAATCCTTGAAGGCAGAATTATTAGTAATATCAAGGCAACATAAAAACAAATTCAAAAAATATATTATAGATGAGATGGCCAGAGAAAAAGGAATTAAAATTCTCAGATTGCCTCCGAACCACGCAGAGTTAAATTCCATTGAACTGATCTGGTCACAATTATTAAAAGGTTATGTTTCTCAAAGCAATAAAACATTTAAATTTCCTGATGTGCGAAATTTGTTTTTGAAGGCAGTTTCAGATGTAAATAGAGAGCATTGGGGAAAATGCATTGGTCATGTTAAAAATGTGGAAAATTCATTTAGGAAAGTGGATATATCAATGGATAATTTAATAGAACCGATAATAATAAACCTCAGAAAAGACAATTATAGTGATACCAGTAGTTTTAGTGAAGACAGTGACTTTTAAAGATAGTTCTTGAATTAATTTTTTTTTTAATCTTTGAGTTTAGCGTTACTTTTAATGCCAAGAGATTAAAATAAGTTTAATCCCAACATATAATCCTCCTTGTTATTTATTGGTTAAATTTAATTCGTTCAATGTTAAAGTGTCAGATGCATAAAGTTTATTTTTATTTTTTGTAAATAATATAACTTCAAAATTTAATCTACGAAGTGCGTATATATATTTTATATGCTGTGACCTTATTTATGTGACGTTATATCCCCACTTTTACTGTACTCATCTATCCTTTATAGTATATATTACTATAGAAACAAGTTATTATATCTGCCGTTGCTAGGAAATAAAACTAAAAGCTTAACTTTTCTTGTAAATATTTCGGAAGATCGAATTTTCACAGACATGAGACTTACATTTTTTGCCGATTTAGATAGGAATTAGTCTACCCTGAAAGTTTCATTGAATTCTGACGAGTGGATTTCGAGATCGTCTGGACACAAACACATACATACATACATACAAACCTTGCTCGTTTAATAGTATTTGATAATACTCTCGTTGTCTTTATTTTTCATCTAATAGCTGCCAAGTTTGCTCTGGTGAAAATGTTGTTCCTGTCTAAAAACTATCTATTTATTTCATCCACTGATTTATTTATGCCTCAGTTTATATTTATGCATTACTACCGCATAAGAGTTGTTTCTCATAAACACATTTCCGTACATACGTAACTAAAAGACGAGCTATATTTACTTACCTCACAACTCCTTTAACAGGCTGTACATATTCAAACAGTGACCCGCTTTTGGTATGCAAATAAACTGTTGTAAGGAAAGTGTGAAGTAGGGTAAACACGTAATACTTTTATTGCAGTGTTGATAAACGTCTATCTCAAACCCCTATCTGGATGAAACTATTTTACTTTTTATGTACCTCAACTTGATTTATGAAGAGGAAATGGCTGTAAATTTCCTGGATGGTCAAAACGAAATAAAGAAACTTTAACATAATTCACGTAAGTTTGTTAAAGCAGACAGGTGTTAAATTAGAAAAGCATATCTAATCGAAAAATGTGTTAAACCATAAAAATATTACTGACTAGGATGCGGATATCTTAAGATATATAGAAATATTAACTTGTTTTAATAACATGTCCAATTCTACCAAGCAATTGTTTGACGCAACAGAGCTAACTTGTCGAATTGTTGGTAACATATTATTTAAAAATATCGGAGCACCATTTTTCGTTTTAATATTGGTCTTTAAGTGTGCCCATATTAGCTAAATCGGATTGGAGGAATAATTAAAACTTTCTGTCCGTTGTTGAACTCTTGCTGTATTCTTTTATTTTAAAAATAAAAAAAATATTGTATTCAGGGTGTTTCACAGTTAAACCGACATACGTTAACTGTAAATAAAGGGTACTTAGGTGATTCCAAATAACCCTGATTACTGGGACTAACGCCTTTAATAACCGAGAAACGGGGTGTTTCATCCATTTCGGCCAATATTTTGATAAGCCGGAACTTGAGAACCACCCTGTAGATTTCTCTCAGACTTGGTACAGGTATAGTGTGTTAATATCCCAATCCCAATCCCAGATCCGGATTAAGAAGAATTTGTAAAATTTGAAAATCTCCAAAACAACACCCTATATACATATTACTAATCTTTTCAAATTATGGTCTTTTTTATAATCCATAATTTTGGAAACACTCTGTAGATTTCTTTCATATTTGGTACAGGTATATTGTTTAAATGGCCCTATCGTAGAACACAAGAACTACAGTTAAAATACAGATCCGGATTAAGAAAAATTTGTAAAAGTTGATAATCTCTAAAATAGCACGCTGTATAACAGATTATTTAAAATGTAATCGGATAACTATTCGAAAAAGAAAAAAAAAAGGAAAAAGATGTGTTATTGGCAAAGCCTACTTAATAGTTTAATGAGTTTTGTATCCGGAATTAATCCGAAAAATTAAATCGTATTTTTTTGTAGAACGCTCTTGAGCACTTATAAAAATATTTCAGTAAAACACATTTTTTTTCTTTTTTTAAAAAGGTATCCTATTACATTTAAAAAAATCTCATATACAGGATGCTATTTTAGAGATTACCAACTTTTACAAATTTTTCTTAATCCGGATCTGGAATTTAACTGTAGTTCTTGTACTGTACGATTGGGCTATTTAAATAATCTACCTGTATCAAATATGACTAAGTTGTGGCTTAAGTATTGCATTAATTGAATTTTAACTTTAAAAGTTTAGTATTTTATTTAGTATTAGTAACTACTAATGGCTTCCTGAGAAAGAGTCTCATCTTTAAAATGCTTTCCTTTTTTATTCTTTGCGTACATTTTAGGCAAAGATAGTTTAGTTTTTTCCGAACGCCTCGCCTGAATATTTGTATTCAACGGCTCTGCGCGCCTAGAGTTTTCGAATTTGCTTTCTTATTTTTAATAATTTTTATAGTAATACAATTTTTTTTTTAAAATAACTTATAATTATTTTTTTTTCGAGATATAATGGAAAAACCAAATTTTAGATTTTATTTTCGAAATTTTGAAGTTAGCATACACTTTAGAGCAGCAAAGATTTTTTTATCGTTTTCTACACCCTTTCAAGTACTTAAGTGCCAAGTTTCAACGACATCACATTTTGTGCGAGCTTTTAGTCAATATCCTTCTCTGGCAACTGGGCTTTTAATGAGATGTTAATAACTGTGCAAAGAAAATTGCATTTTTTATTGTTTCAACCACTTTTTCTGTTCGCTTAAGTTAAAATTAGCAGAACAGACAGAAAATTTTTAATTACCCTTTTGTATCAGCCATTAATAAGTTTTCAATGACTACCCTACCGAAACACTAGTTTTCAGTGTTAAAATTGTTTTTCTCCACGGCCACTACTGAATGTAGTTATTGTGAAACCACTTATAATAACAGAAAAGAAACATTCTTGCTCTAGAGATTGAAAGAAAATTCTGAAACTTTTGTCTCTTATGTATTTTATATGTATTACATTCTATCACTAGAGACAGAATCTATATTCCGTGATTGTTTACAAAAATAAGGTTGCCATGAATGTCAAATTAACTGTCAGTATTAGTTGACATGGTCTTAATATTGGTTTGTAAAAACTTTTAATTTATTAAAAAGGAGAAGAAAATCAAACGATTCAAATGTAGAATTTGAAAATACTCCAGAAATAAAAAAATATGCCGATAATATAACTCAAAATTTGCTACCGCAAAAATCCAAACTTGAGTGTAAAAATACTACCTACACAATGTTGAAAGATTGAGGTTTCATTTTACTATATTTAATTTCTAATTTATGTGGCCGTCGAGAAAGTACAGTCTGTTACTCTGTTGGAATGAAAATCCGGCACTCGTGGTTCCTCCACTCGTGTCGAATTCTCTCTCAACCTTGTTACAGAATATACTATTCTGCCATGCTCCACAAACCTTTTACCACCACGTCGTGACTTTTTTCCATTTTCGCAAAGAAAGAAATCGAACCTGAAATTCGATATTACTGTATTCCTACAGCCTCTAATAAGCCGTTATTAACTGTGTAAAGAAAATTGCAATTTTTATTGTTTCAACCACTTTTTCGCTCATGTTCTGCTCACTTAAGTTAAAGCTGAAAATTTTAATTTAGGCCATTTAATTAGCCTTTAATGAGCCTTTGCCATGTATTGATTTTTATTTCTACTGACTTTGCTCTTCCAGCTTAAGGGACGTGTTAAAGTCCGCTTCTTCACTTTGAATAAGGTGGTAAGATATTGAGAAGGTAATCAAAATTCTTTAGATTTTCTTTATATTCTTATTCTTTATTTTCTATTTTCAAAATTGTGACATTTTTCATCAAAACTCAAATCAAAACTAAGTACATAATTTATATTTTATATTTATATTTTTGGAAATAATAACAAATGAATGCTAAATTATGTCTAATGTTTAGTTATTTTAAATTTATTTTGTTTTTATAATTTGTTACCCTAAATGCCTTTACTATTACTAAGTCTTTTTATTTTTGTTTTTAAGGTAATGTTTGATTTTATTTGTTAAAATTTTAATAAATATTTTTGGATGGAATTTCCTGATATTATCATCAAATTTTATGTTTTCTTCAGTTCCTCCTTGATAAGTTGTTGTGTGAATAAAATCTGTTTTTCCCATATTTTGTCATCCTCATCTAATTTTTGTCTAATTATAGTATCACTTCTTTCTTCATCTTCATTTCTTCTTCTATCCATTCTTAATATATTAATTTCTTTCTCAGGCAATTTTATTTTGCTGTTTACTTCTTCTTGGGCTTCTCCTTTAAGTGTTCTTCCTTCAATTTCCATTATTCCTGTGTTATACATTTCACACAATTCTTTTATCTTCTTGATTTCTTCCTCCATTCTTCTTCTGTTTATATTTAATTCTCTCTCCGTTTCATCTCTATTTTCTTGCAACTTCTTATTTATCTTCCTTTTTATAATCAAATTTCTTTTAATAATTTCTATTTCTTGTTTTGTTTCCTTTTCAATTTCTTCTTTGGTTTTTCTTATGTTTATTTCTGTATTTCTTTGTTCTTCTTGAATATTTGTTTGCAGATTTATAATTCTTTCTTCCTGCATAATTAAAGACATTTCCATTTCTTCTTGTTTGTTTCTAATTTCTTTTAAATTCTGTTCCTGTGTTTCTATTTTCCTGTTCATAGTGGCGTTTAAATTGTCGATTTTATTATTTTGTTCTTCAATAGATTCTTTTATTTTCCTTGTGTTTTCTTTCTGTTCGTTTATAGATTCTTGTAATTTCCTCGTATCTTCTCTCTGTTCATTTATCTTTTCTTCTATCTTATTATTCGTCCTCTGTAACAATGCTTCCATGAATCTCATCAACTGTTCATCCCTATTTTCCATTCCATTATTATCTCCCTTCGTCTTTTGGGTTCACTCAATTTCGAGCGCCAATTGAGAAGATAATTCTTTAGATTTTCTTTATTTTCTTATTCTTTATTTTCCAATTTCAAAAATGTGACGTTTTTCATCAAAACTCAAAACAAAACTAACTCTATCAACATAAACATCCCATAAGAGCCCTGTCAATTTTAAACCCCCTTCTACATAATTCCCCCACATTTCAAAATTTTAACATCATAACATAACAATATTTTAAAAATTCATTTCGGAAGCTCATTGTGGTTTGTATTTTAATTTCTCTCTCTTTCCACTGGATTAAAACCACTTAGTTGTTAAAAAAGGTTTTTTATTGACGTTTCGGCTTTCCAGATCGAAAGCCGTTATCAAAATGACAAAATAAATAAATTTACTAGAAACAGAACACTTGATAATCTTGCAAAAATATGACATCAACATAGTATACATAGAATAAGATTTTGAGATTGAAGATGTCAAAATCTGTTTCAATCATATTTTTGTGACGTTTCTGGGAACGAATTTTTGAAAGGATAGCGCATTTGCATATTATAAGAGAATTTATACTTCGTCATAAATGAAGTTTTCTTATTAATATTATCATAAGAAAAAACCAGATAAAAACTTATGATACTATCCCGATATAGAGGGTATCCTTTTTGCAATTAACTCTTTTTGTAAAATAGGTATCCAAATTTTTGAAATATCAACCGAACAATTAGAAACACATTCGTTATTATTTAAGCATATCAATGCTGCTTCTTTAACTTTGACAAGGTGAATTTATATAAATTCACCTTGTCAAAATTTAGCAAGATTTCTACTTAAAATAATAGATCCGTTATCAGGAAATACTAATTCCTTTATCAAAAATTCAAAACATTTTTTAGAAAAATTATCAAAAATCAAAATTACAAATTCAGATATAATGGTTAGTTTTGATGTAGTCAGTTTATTTCCAAATGTTCCTGTCGATAAAACTCTTAATCTTGTGAGAAAAAAGTTGACAAGTGATAATACATTAATAAATAGAACTAAATTAAGCGTCTCAGCAATTCTAAAATTATTGGAACTATGTATTAAAACTACATATTTTCAATTAAATAGTGATTTTTATCAGCAAAATTTTGGCATGGCAATGGGTTCTCCTTTATCACCAAAATTGTGTAATATTTTCATGGAGAATTTTGAAATGGAAATTGTAAACAAACAAAATTTAAGACCTTCTGTCTGGTTTAGATATGTAGATGATATCTTTGCAATTTGGCAACACGATAGGGAAAATATTGATACATTTTTATATACTATTAATAATTCGGAACCTACTATTAAATTTACAATTGAAATTGAAAATAATAAAAAATTACCGTTTCTTGATGTACTAATACACAATAACAACAATTGTTTTGATACATCAGTTTTTAGAAAAGAAACACATACAAATAGATATCTAAATTTTAATTCAAACCACTCAATTTGTGTTAAACGAGGTATTGTCAAATCTCTTTCCGATAGAGCAAAAACAATTTGTTCAAATGACAATATCTTAAATAATGAATTATCACTTGTTAAATCTGTCTTGATTAAGAACAACTACCCAAGTAAATTTATAAATCGTGAACTTTACCGAGACATCAAAACTAAAGATCAAAATTTAAACCCCCCAATAATTCTTTCAAATATAGTAAAAATCCCTTATATTCCAAAATTATCCGAAAAAATTAGAAGGATTGGCAATAAATTTAATTTAAAAACAGTTTTTCAAACTAATAATACATTAAAATCTTTAATAGTAAATACAAAACCTTTTAATGAAATTCAAAACACAAAAAATTGTATTTACAAAATTCCATGCGAATGTAATAAATTTTATATAGGAGAAACATCTAGACCTTTTCATATTAGACTTAATGAACACCAATCGTACATTAAAAATAAACAATTCGAAAAATCCAAAATATGTGAACACGCATGGGATTCTGGTCATAAAATACAATGGAATTTTTCAACTAGATTATTAAAAGAACCGAATAATTATAACCGCAAAGTTAAAGAAGCAGCATTGATATGCTTAAATAATAACGAATGTGTTTCTAATTGTTCGGTTGATATTTCAAAAATTTGGATACCTATTTTACAAAAAGAATTAATTGCAAAAAGGATACCCTCTATATCGGGATAGTATCATAAGTTTTTATCTGGTTTTTTCTTATGATAATATTAATAAGAAAACTTCATTTATGACGAAGTATAAATTCTCTTATAATATGCAAATGCGCTATCCTTTCAAAAAAATTCGTTCCCAGAAACGTCACAAAAATATGAAACAGATTTTGACATCTTCAATCTCAAAATCTTATTCTATGTATACTATGTTGATGTCATATTTTTGCAAGATTATCAAGTGTTCTGTTTCTAGTAAATTTATTTATTTTATGTCATTTTGATAACGGCTTTCGATCTGGAAAGCCGAAACGTCAATAAAAAAACTTTTTTAACAACTAAGTGGTTTTAATCCAGTGGAAAGAGAGAGAAATATTTTAAAATTTTTATTGACAACGGAAGTAGGTAACTAGAAAATAATATGTATACAAATGTCGTAAAACATTTAAGAATATTTGAGCTGTAAAAATAAATGTATCAATTGAAAGGTCAACGTTTTAAAAAATTATCATAAGCTGGATATTCTAGTTTTTACTTTCCTCAGAAAAGGTAGAATAACGCATTTTTCCGTGTGCGTTTTTGACCCTGTGCGGATATTTTCTGTGCGCTTATATGACAGGGCGCTTTTTTCTGTGCGGATATTTCCTGTGCACTTTTTTCCCGTGCGCTTTTTTCCGGGATTCCTCTATAACCATATTAGCGTAAAATCCCCAAATTAAAAGTTTGTTTTTAAAGAATTTCAAATCTTTCTTAACTTTCTGCTTTCGATATACTATTGAAAAGCTGTTTAAAATTAAAATTTCGTTTCTCTAACACGTTTTCTGGAGTCTTTTAGTTGAAAACTTTACCTCAACACGAAACCGTCGAGAACAATCCAATTTTTTATCGCTCACCAATACCGCTTGTGATAAAAGTTAATAAACTTTATAACCTTTTCCAAACAAGTTGGAGTTGGAGTAGTTGGATCCCTGAAAATCTCTACAGAATTCTTGGGAGTGCTAAAAGTCTAAATTTAATCAAGACAATAGATCCTTATTATGTGATAAAGAATATTGAGACATAATTTAAAAATTTAATTTAGTGAATGGCTTTTGTAGGCAGATTAAGTTTTTAAAACAAAGAACCCCGCACAAAAGGATAGGATTTTGCCGTTCGGTCGATTTCGTCGATTTTGGATATGTTGTAGGTTTTGTCATCCTGAACAAGAGTCTCCATGGGCACCAAGGTCCAAAGTCCATATTTTGGCCGCTATCGAGCTCCAAAGGTCCATTTCTCCATCATAACGTAACCTCTTGAAGCAAGCCAATTACTCATTGAAATATCGTTTTTGATTTATTTTATTATCTAGTTATATGTTTTCAAGGTCGCTGAGTTGGAATCTGATGTCAAAATGACAGAATTGACAGTTGACAGTTGTCAACAAGCTGTCAAGTTGACGGAAAAATACAGAAAACTTGAAATAATGATGAGACCATATGTTTTCGAGGTCGCTGAGCTTGAAATATGATGTCAAAATGCCAGAATTGACAGTTGACAGCTGTCAACAAGCTGTCAAGTTGACGGAAAAATACAAAAAACTTGAAATAATGATGTGACCATATGTTTTTGAGGTCGCTGAGCTTGAATCTGATGTCAAAATGACAGAATTGACAGTTGACAGCTGGAACATACCAGTTACGTTTAGCACCTAGCTATGTTCAAGATAGTCTCTTAAGAAATGGCGAAGATTTAGCTGACGACGAAGAGCAAATGATTGAACTAGATACGAATACAAATGAACCTGGTTTTTTTAGGGTTCGTTTATACTCTAGATTTTCTAATGCTAGGAATCATCAAGTTTGGATTCATTTTAACGAAGAATACGCTGCTAACAACTGTGACGATAATCAAGCTCAGCCTATTCTTGGCTATTATTGTACGTGTAAAGTAGGAACAAGAACACTTGGAACGTGTGCACACGTTGCTTGTGTTCTTTGGTACCTCGGTTATGCAAGAAATCATGAAAATAACAAATATCCTTCTTTACAACTCTTGGGAAATGTCCTGAATGCAGATATTGATTTAAATAACATTGAAATTATAGATCCGTGAATGTTTTTATAATGAACTCATTTGTTTTCTTCAAGCTTTAGTATTTACTTCATTCATACATACTCACCCACACACACAAAATTAATATAAACCACACTTCTTAGTTTATTACTGACAACAAAAGTAACTACCAACTATCATCCTTGTCATATTGACATCAAATTCAAGCTCAACGACCTGGAAAACATATGGTCTCATCATTATTTCAAGTTTATGGTATTTTTCCGTCAACTTGACAGCTTGTTGACAGCTGTCAACTGTCAATTCTGTCATTTTGACATCAGATTCACGCTCAGCGACCTCGAAAACATGTGGTCTCATCATTATTTCAAGTGTTTTGTATTTTTCCGTCAACTTGACAGCTTGTTGACAGCTGTCAACTGTCAATTCTGTCATTTTGACATCAGATTCAAGCTCAGCGACCTCGAAAACATATGGTCTCATCATTATTTCAAGTTTTTTGTATTTTTCCGTCGACTTGACAGCTTGTTGACAGCTGTCAACTATCAATTCTGTCATTTTGACATCAGATTCCAACTCAGCGACCTCGAAAACATATAACTAGATAATAAAATAAATCAAAAACGATATTTCAATGAGTAATTGGCTTGCTTCAAGAGGTTACGATATGATGAAGAAATGGACCTTTGGAGCTCGATAGCGGCCAAAATATGGACTTTGGACCTTGGTGCCTATGGAGACTTTTGTTCAGGATGACAAAACCTACAACATATCCAAAAATCAGCCAATTCGACCGATCGGCAAAATCCTATTCTTTTGTGCGGGGTTCTTTTCATGATTGATAGTAAAGTAAAGAGTAAAATTAGCCCAGTTGTCAGAGAGTTTGACCTCGCACAAAATGTGATCTCGAAAACACTTGGCACTTAAGTACTTGAAAGGGTGTAGAAAACAATAAAAAAATCTTTGCTGCTCTAAAGTGTATGTTAACTTCGCAATTTCGAAAATAAAATCGAAAATTTGGTTTTTCCATTATATCTCAAAAAAAATAAAAATTCCGAAAAACTAGTAGCACCACGTGAAAGAGCGGAAAATTCTACTAAAAAATAATATTATAAGTTATTTTAAAAAAGAATTTGTATTACTATAAAAATAAGAAAGCAAATTCAAAAACTCTACGTGCGCCGAGCCGTTGAATACAAATATTCAGGTGAGTCGTTCGGAAAAACTAATGTATCTTTGCCTAAGATATACACCAAGAAAAAAAAGAAAGCGTTTTAAAGAGGAGACTCTCTTAGGAAGTCATTAGTTTTTATTTTTTTTTGTTTTTTCATAGAAAATTTGACCGGATATTATAATTTCTAAAATTCTCACTGTTTTTATAAAACTGAAGATATCTATTAATAGAGGCAATATCTGGACCTACAAAATTTTTTGATTCTACCATGCATTTTGTATAACGATAAGAAACATTTACATTTTTCATTTAAAAAAGTTTCAATATTGAAGTCTAGCATATACACGAATATTTAACTCAGAAAAAGATGATAGAAACCAAAACTATTACACATATTTTTAGCACATTTTGACAAGTGCCCATTTTAACAGTGTTACTCAACGTTCCTATAAATATTTACCTAAACACCCATGATTTCTGAAATTGAATTGGCAACGTTGTATTTTTTCAACTTTGAATTTATGAGACAAGCAAATTATTTATGTCCGTGAAATTAAAATTTTTTCCTTTTTTAATACTTTTCAAGCTTATTCTGGTTTTAAATTGCTACTTGGGCACTTGTAGAAAAGTTATGTACCTATGCGTTTGTATTGGAAAAATATGTCAAATAATCGTTTCAATGCACTGAATTTGTTTGTCTTGGGAGTGAGTACCCCAATATATATTATTTCAAAAAAAATGTTAAAAATATTTTTCCGCGCAAAAATTTCTATTGCTATATTGATTTCATCATGTTTTATAGCATCTGTGAAAATTTCATGAAAATCCCAGTCGGCCCCATATTCTTAACGTTTACCCAGAGATGTGCGTGTCAGTAGTTGACAAAATTTGTAGGTTATTATGGCGAAATTAAATAAAGTCAAACCTTGACATTGATATTTACAAAAATAGGTTACTTTCATATGACGATTTTCCATCATCACTCCACCAACGTTTTCGCCGGCCACTGTTAGACCAACATTATGTATCGCGACTACGTTGCTGAACGTTGCTTTGGAACACCCCTCGCACAAAAATATGTGATTTCCATCGATGATCGATGATTGACAATCAACTACTTTTAACAATGACAAAAACTGACAAATTGGGTCGAGTGAATAAAAACTTAGCTTTTGCTTTTAGTATGAAGTATAAGCTTTAGCTTTTACTAGGTAGATTTAGCTTTTGCTAATAGCATTTACTGAAATTGAAGTGAATAACCTTTTGCTTTTACTTACTAGCAAAAGCTAGATATTTTAAGTATTTACTTAAAGTTCTTATTTGGTAAATCATTCAAAAAAAAAAGTTTTTATACTGATAAGGCCTATATTTATATTTTTATGATTAATCAGTCGGCCGTGAAATTCTGGGGAACTGCAGGCTCAGACCTGTCGATAGACTGTATATGTATGGACAAATTTTAACTGCCGATGTGCAAATCGACAAAGGCAAATATCGAGCACATGAAAACTTTTTAAACCAGTATCATTTTAACGAGTGCTAACGGTTTACGTTCAAAATGAGTAGTGATTCAGAAAATTCTACAAGTGACTTTTTGACGGAGGAAGTTCCTGCAAAAATTTCGTCCAACCTGAAATTGATGGAAATTTTGGAAAGCTATAATATTATATTTAATAAATCGCAAGTTCCTAAAATACAAGAGAAAAAAGAACAAGCATACAAAGAAATCCACCAAAAATATATTTTGCAAATTGGAAGGGATTTAACTGAAAAACAACTAAAAAAGAAAATCCAAAATATGAAGACCGAGGTGAAGAAAAAGACGGACAAAACTGCAACGGAAAATAAGAAAATTGTTTTAAACGCGTGGGAAAATCAACTTTTGGCGCTAATGGAAGGACAAGAAAACCCTGTTTTTCAAAAAATACCAGGTAGGTAATAAAGTATGGCTAGAAAAACAAATAAATGGTACGAAGATGTAAGAGCAAAATTAAGTATTTTTTCACCGAATAGTATAAATTACTGTTTTGCTGCTATTTGATCCTATAAATTATTTCAGGAGCAATGTCGATAGGATCTGTGATGGAACAACCTTAGCCATCAAGGTCCAAAACTGAAGAATTTATTCCACCTCCACCTCATGTTCGGCCTTTACCTGATAAGTCTCCAGTTACCAGAAGAACCAAATTTAAGGAAACAGACGAAACCTCAAATTTGTCCAATACAGAGCTCCAATGACTGGTATTGTTGGAACAGCTGGAAAAGGAAGAATTATTGTTGGAAAAAATACAAAAAGAAAATGGAAACCAATTTGAAGAAATAAATAATTTGTTGTTCAGAAAGTTGTAATTAAATGAATAAATTGTTTTCGTTGTTAACTTTTTTTTAATAAATTAATGAACTTAACTCAGATTAAGGTACCTACTTACATTTTAATTAAACTTAAAAAGTAATTCAAAATAATAAAAATCATAAAATATAACATTATACAGTGTGGCCATTGAAAACTTTCTAGAAGGCATTTTTGCCTGAAAAATGTGTCGAAAAAATCCTCCTTCAAGTATCTTGTTTATTTTACTTAACGTATTAATATTCATGTTGTCTTTTGATATTATACGGTATCGTACTTAGTAGTATATTTACAACTGCAATTGAAAAATTATATTTTTTATTTCTTCTCGTCTCTGTTGACCACGCTGACGGTCATTATTCAGCTCATCATTATCTTCCACAACTTCTTCACCATCGTGATCCTCGGCGACTACTTCTTCTTCGTCATTTGGTAATTGGTCATTTAAATACTTAGCAACATTATGCAGAACCACAGCGCTGACGATTACTGATGGAATTTTGTCAGTATTCAATCGTATCTGCTGTTGCAAAACAGGGAATCGACGTTTTAGTTGTCCGAAACAGCGTTCTATAATAACGCGCTCTCTTTTATGTAAATTATTATACGCTATTTCTTGAGGTGTGGTGGGGTTTCTATACGGTGTTAATAGCCATGGTGTTATGCCGTACCCTTCATCGCCTAAAATAAGTCCATAGTTTTGTTGACGTCTTCTCATCATACCAAAAATATTTGATCTTCTTAAAATACGACTGTCGTGCACTGTCTACGGATGTAAAAATTTGTTTTCCGTCACAAGTTGCTTGCACATTTATACTACACCAGCCTTTCCTATTGATATACTCGTCACCATGTAGCGATGGCTTTATTATTGGTACATGAGTGCAATCAATTGCACCAAAAGCACAGGGAAAACTATACAACTGTGCCCATTCGTTGATTGCCTGGTCAGTCGAATTTTCTGTTGGAAATTTAATCCAAATTTCTGCCTTTTCAACTATTTTTGGTAAAACGTGAGATATCGTTTTACATATTGTTGTTCTATGAACTCCTTCTTCTTTTCCGATCCCTATTTGAAATCCAGGATCACTTAGAAATCGCAAAAATATTTGCATTTGTTTTTTTGGACTCAATGCACCACCTCTAGTCTCCACTTTTGGCTCCAAAAAATGGTTAGCTATCCACTCAACTTTCTCTTCACTAAATCTTTCTTTTCTTTCGGGATAAAATTTAACAGATCTTATATTCATAAATGCAGCCATTGCGTCCAAACTGTTTAACAATACTAAATTTTTAAGCCAGGGTCTAACAAGCTTGCAAAAATGTAAGCTTTTCCTTAATATTCTTAGTAATTGCTTACTTTTATTCACACCATTTTTAGACAATGCTAAAAACTTTAGCTTTTGCTAATTGTATTTTAAGTAAAAGCTACTACTTATTTTTATTCACTGCAATCTAAGCATTTGCTAGGAAAATGTAAGTTTTAGCTTTTACTGAATTTTTATTCACACTGCCCATTATACTAATATTTGTCAGTTGCTCTTCTAATGGAAATAAAACCACTTATTTTAAAGAAAAAGGGGGCTTTAATTGACGTTTTGTCTTTCTTGAATGAAAGTCGTTTTCAAAATTTTTAATAATTTTAGACTTCTAAATCTTAAAAGTTTAGAAAAGTCTTATAGAACGCTTCTGTCTGTCGTCCGTCCGTCCGTCTATATGCATTTAAAACTCAGCTTCCAGAACCGATAGAGACTAACGGATAACGGATATGAACTCAGGATACCTTGAGCGTGTGCACGCCTAAATTTCATCTTTCTACGACGATTTTTCATATTTAATACTTTTGTTATCTTAACAAACACATATTCTCGCTATTTTGTCGGAGACGAAAGAGGCCTGAAAATGGTATTCTGATGACTTTGACGTCTATCAACGTCATTTATTTCTAATTCATTTTGAGTTAAATATTTTGGATCATTTGCACATAATATACGGTAGTTAGATCACCGAAAACAACATGAGTTAAATTGAAAAAAACTGACCTAAACATTTGAGACAAATTTTGAAGTACATAGTTCAGATCCCTTTAGACGTTGGACGTTGCGAAGAATATTAAAGATCTATTGAAAAAACTATTTTGGTAGTAAGTAAATAACATTTTTTATTTACAACCATATATGCAATGCTGACAATACTAACGTCATTGAAGGTTACAAAGTATCATATTACACACCTCTACTTCCCGCCCTCACTTCCCTGCCTCTAAAATTTTGTAATCGTTAATATTTTTCTCATCTATTGTAGATGAATATTTTTTATATTTAAAAATATAACACATTGACAAATATTATAATACCTATTTAATGGCAAACAATAAAAAACAACAATAAACTAAAATACAACAAACTACTTATTGGAATTAATGGTTAAATTTGAATTATTATAAGCAATTATAGAAATAATTAGGCCAGTACCAGCGCTGGCGTCTTCAACAGTTATCTCTTTGGTCGACAAATTACTTTGCTGTTGAATGACTAAGGTTTGTGAACTACTTGCAACAGCTTCAGAAGACATGGCACGTTGGGACAGCATAGTGGCAGTTTTGGTTTTATTCTCCATTGAGCTATCCACATAACCTTCTGCCACAGTACTAGATTTCCATCCTCCCAGCCATTTTAATTGGACTACATTTGCACCACTGTTAGCAAGTAACGTAGCGGAGGTTCTTCTTAGAGCGTGGCCTGTAAAGCCTTTCGAGTCCTCTAAATTCAAAAAAGTAGCAATTTTTTGGGAAAAATTAGCTATTGTATTGTACCCAATTGGTTGATTTCTTGCTATTCCTCCTCTAAGCTGAACAAAAAATCTAGCAATGATCTTCACCCATACTGGATCAGTAATGAGAAATGATCTACTTGTATGTGTTTTGGAATCTGGAATCTCAACCGAAATTTTTTCTTCAAAAAAAAAAACAATATCGAACATTTTCATTTTCACTAATTCGTCCGTCCGACAAGCTCCAGATACGCCTATTATTAATGCGACCTAAAGCAATAAGAAAAATATAATAATATAATAACTGCACTTGTATAAGCTCAAACACGATTTTTTTTTTAAAAATACTTATTTAAAGATCACAAATCTTTATCGGTAGAAAATTATTTGGAGCTTTGTTTAAAAAATCCTCTATATTTTTCCTGGAAAATACGTTCGATTTCTTGGGCCTGGGAAGGCCAACAGTTTCCCATGTTTCGAAATATCAGTTTTTTTGTTCAATTTGTATCATACTTTACATTGTCCACAAAGTGGACGGCTTCTTTTGTCTGGTTTGTTCTCTAAAATATGCTAAGAGTACGTACACTTTCGGAACTGGTATTCTTCACCACTTCCTATATAATTCAATAGCTTTTAGGTAGCGATGCTTACTTTTTTCTGGAACCAAGCCGTGTGCTGCTGCGTCAGCAGCCTGTCGTATTTCTGGCGGGGTACAATCCACCAATTCTTAATCGGAGGACATTTTTCTCAATTTATTATTCGCGAAGTTAATATCCATCCGACTTTATCTGACATTTATTTATATTGGTGACAGTTGTTTACCACATAGCAACAGTAACAATATAGGTACCTGCTTGATTATTCTGAGAAAAATGCCTGATAATTTTTTGTTAAATGTAATATTTTAGGTATGTTCAGAACGAAACAAAGATTTATTAATTTTGATCAAAATATGATGGATGTAAATAAAATAGTATACAAACCTCGGTAGAAAGTTTCATTCCTGTCTCGATATCATAGCTAACCTCGACGCTTCGCGTCTCAGTTAACTAACAATTCTTCCCACCCCTGTGTGTAATATACTATTACGGATGTATCTTTTAAGATTTTTTTCAAATTTAATAAATACCATAGATGGTAGCACATCTAAAAATGTTATCTTATAGCGAATATAGCTATTGACTTGTACGAGTTTGGAATTTTTATTTATTGGATTCGAAAAGCCTAACTGATGAAGCCGAAAGGCAGAAACTGGTCTTAGGATGTCGAATCTAATAAATTAAAATTCCTTACTGGTTTACTCACTTTGTATTAATCTCTGAAAGGGATAAAAAAGAAGAGAGTGACATCTTGACTAGATTCAGTCAAAATTTAATGTCAATACTCTCTTCTTACCATAGATGGTAGCACATCTAAAAATGTTATCTTATAGCGGATATAGCTATTGACTTGTACTAGTTTGGAATTTTTATTTATTGGATTCGAAAAGCCTAACTGATGAAGCCGAAAGGCAGAAACTGGTCTTAGGATGTCGAATCTAATAAATTAAAATTCCTTACTGGTTTACTCACTTTGTATTAATCTCTGAAAGGGATAAAAAAGAAGAGAGTGACATCTTGACTAGATTCAGTCAAAATTTAATGTCAATACTCTCTTCTTACCATAGATGGTAGCACATCTAAAAATAATTTCTTGTTTAGTTTAGAAGTCTATTGTTCCCGCTATCTAGCGGATGCCGTTACTACTTGTTTTTTATAGTAATACAAATTCTTTTTTAAAATAACTTATTTTTTAGTAATCCGTTCTTTCGAAATTTTTATTTTTTTTTTCGAATTATAATGGAAAAACCAAATTTTCGATTTTATTTTCGAAATTGTGAAGTTGGCATACACTTTAGAGCAGCAAAGATTTTTTATTGTTTTCTACGCCCTTTCAAGTACTTAAATGTCAAGTTTCATCGAGATCACATTTTGTGCGATTATCCTTCTCTGGAAACTGGGCTAAATAGTATGTGAATTTTTAGCAGCAATTATTTTTTTTAAATAAATATAATAAATTTAAATTCAGATGAAAGAAGGAATATTCTCTTAAAAAACAGACGACTTCTAACATAAATACATCACCTGCAAACCTGCTTTGTGCAATAATAACATTCTTTTGTTTTTACTTTGACAAAGTCGCATGTTTGCGGCACCCCAGAGTTCAATTTCCCTTGGCTGCTTTTTCCTCCAAGGGATTTCTATTTATGTTCGTTGTTTTAGAGTTAACACTTTTAATTAATGATAAACGTATATGGAAAGTCATATGAAGTTAAGCTTATGAAACTTTTATGTTTACTAACTTGACAAAAAAACTAACTACAATTATTTACTGCTTTTTCGTGACTCGTTTTATAACGGAAACGTGTTTCTGTTTTATAGACCAATTCGCAATGCATGGAGAAATCCAATAAAGATAATTCCCATTTGGATAATTTTTGTATTGAGATAATGGTTGATTTAATACCAAAAGTGGAACAATGTTTTGAAATTTTAATAGATCGGCGACCTAAAAGTCGTATTCTGAATAAATAGAAATTATAAATATTTTAAAGGACAAGTATTTTAAATGGTTTTGGAAGACACTCTCATGTTTGATATGATATTTATAAATGTATAACAAAGTTCTACCAAACTAAGTAAAAGTAAACTTTCGTGTTGTCGACAAGTATTTGATATAGATATGCAAATATTTAGGCATTTACCTTAATTGTTTACCTTAATTATTTAATTACTTATGGTATATTAACCCAAAGAAACAAGTACGTGTTATATTTTTTAATAAATCGGTTATTTGACTAGTACCATGTTCCTTCATCTTTAAATAGCTTTTATATTTACATAAAGGCATCATACCACGGCATCATTCGTAGCTTACTTCTTTAGCCATAATTGCAGTCAGTAATCTTGGCTTCTGTGTCATAATCACGCTCTGGAATGTCACTCCTATCAAACAGACAGAGTACTAGACCTAGCACATTTCCTTGTGGCAGGCTGTAAGTTCTTTTATTTGAGAATAAGCATATTCTTGTTTTATTTATTTATTTATATCAAATACTATTAAACGAGCAAGGTTTGTATGTGTGTGTGTGTGTATGTGTGTCCAGAGGATCTCGAAATCCACTCGTCAGAATTCAATGAAACTTTCAGGGTAGACTAATTCCTATCTAAATCGGCGAAAAATGTAGGTCCCATGTCTGTGAAAATTCGATATTCCGAGATATTTACAAGAAAAGTTAAGCTTTTAGTTTTATTTCCTAGCAACGGCACATAATAATAATTTGTTTCTATAGTAATATATACTATAAAGGATAGATGAGTACAGTCAAAGTGGGGATATAACGTCACATTCCATAGGCGTACTTTGCAAAATAAGTTTCTATAATATAAATAAGGTGACAGCATATCAAATATATATACGCACTTCGTAGATTAAATTTTGAAGTTATATTATTTACAAAAAATAAAAATAAACTTTATGCATCCGACACTTTAACATTGAACGAATTAAATTTAACCAATAAATAACAAGGAGGATTATATGTTGGGATTAAATTAAATCTCTTGGCATTAAAAGTAACGCTTCAGTACTTACCTAAACTCAAAGATTAAAAAAAAAGTTAGTTCAAGAACTATCTTTAAAAGTCACTGTCTTCACTAAAACTACTGGCATCACTATAATTGTCTTTTCTGATGTTTATTATTATCGGTTCTATTAAATTATCCATTGATATATCCACTTTCCTAAATGAATTTTCCACATTTTTAAACATGATCAATGCATTTTCCCCAATGTTCTCTATTTACATCTGAAACTGCCTTCAAAAACAAATTTCGCACATCAGGAAATTTAAATGTTTTATTGTTTTGAGAAACATAACCTTTTAATAATTGAGACCAGATCAGTTCAATGGAATTTAACTCTGCGTGGTTCGGAGGAAATCTGAGAATTTTAATTCCTTTTTCTCTGGCCATCTCATCCATAATATATTTTTTGAATTTGTTTTTATGTTGCCTTGCTATTACTAATAATTCTGCCTTCAAGGATTTAGGAGGACTGATAATATTTTTAGAATGAAGCCATTTTGAAATATATATTAATACAAAATTCTGAATCAATTAAAATACATACGATACGGCTATGAATAAATAAAGTCTGACTTATCTGTCAAAAGAACAAATTTATTACAGTAAAAACCATGGAAACAAGAATCTAGACAAAAACTATATTAGGCCGATGAGATGTATTAAAATTTAAATTTTAACTACAAATAAGCATTGAAGGATGAGGTAAAAATAAAATTTCTACCTCTTGAACCTGTACTACTTTCTGCAAATTAAATACTGCACTCCTTTCTTCTGTATAGTATAGCAGTAAAAAGGTTTGACTTTATTTAATTTCTGGCGTTTTAATCAGAAAGAATTCAATTTTAAATTTGTCGCTTTATATAAAAAAGGAAAGGTTCATTTGACGGACATAAATAATTTGCTTGTCAAATGACAGCCATCTTATTAATTCAAAGTTGAAAATACAACGTTGCCAATTCAATTTCAGAAATCATGGGTTTAGGTAAATATTTATAGGAACATTGAGTAACACTGTTAAAAGGGACACCTGTCTTCCCTTCCCCGATAATGTGAGACTACCCCTTACGGCTACTATTTTATTATGCGGACAGTTTTAATATTTAAGTTTTCATGATCAGAGAGAGAGAGAGAGAGAGAGAGAGAAAGAATTTTTGAAAAAATATGATATCAATATCTGCCACACCTCGAGAGTCTGGTCACAGGTATTTGTGGAGGTTTTTACCCAAGTATGAATATCAGACCTATAATTTTCCTTCACTGCAGATCAAAAAATAATAAAATCAATTGAACATAGAGTTTTTCTTATATAGTGATAAATAGAGTGAGCTGAGCGATCTTCTGTTGACGGGACGTGTGCCCTACACGCTGCTGTTGCACGTCCCGGAAACGGGGCCTGTCCACCGTGACAATTCGCGAAGATCAAGCGTCAGTAGAAGTTGCCCTAAAAGGGTGAAATCCCCAGAAACTAGGCAACTTTAATGCATTTAACTAACCTCTGTGACAAGCAGTTGATAAACGTCAACAACATCTGCAGCCAATTGAAAATTAACACTGACAGATTTTTTAATTTTCCCGCCTACTTTCAAGCCAATCGCCAATCAACTTTTTATTTATCTCCCTATCAGTAGTTCAAGTAGATGTCGCCCACTCCGTGATTTTCGCGAATTAATTAATAATTTGTCATGTTATAAATATACTTAAATTATATACTCATTGGGCTGCTTAAAAATGTAGATTTGAATATTAAGAGCGAAGCTCGGTGACCAGATATTAAGAATACAAACAGGACGAGCCCAGTACAGTATTCACTGTTTACTAAACTAATAAAATGGATAAATCCTTATTAAATGTTGCTTAACAATAAAATAAGAAAAAGATATATATTATACATATTATATAAAAAGAAACTAGTCAAGATGAGATAGATATAGTTTTTTAATCGTGTTTGTAAAAGTTATCAAAGAGGAAGAGAAGATATCCACATCGGTGAGTGACGAGATTGTATTGTATGATTTACTGCATCTTTGCAGAGGAGAATTTAGGTAGTAGTTAGTAGAGCTTTGACTAATTTTCAAAAGATTTTTCCCGCGCGTGTTATAGGATGGAGTAATGAAATTAATTTTACTTAAAATTTCGCTAGATTCAATTTGCCCGTTAAAGATTTTGTAGATAAATTTAAAATCTGAAAGTTGACGTCTGTCGACTAGTGATATGAGCTTCAGTTCTCGTTTGCAAATATCGAAGTCTGCATAAGTATGAAATTTTTTTGAAACTTATTTTATAAATTTATCTTGGACTTTTTGTAATCGGTCGATATAACAGTTTTAATAGGGATTCCAAATAGAAGAACCGAAGCTCAAAACACATTGACATATGCCAAGTATAGATTTCTAACAGACTCTACCTCTTTGAAGTCGTGACAAACGTGCATCAGTGCTTTATTAGCTTTTTTTGAAACATATTCGATATGTTGGCCAAAAAAGAGTTTGGAATCGATATAAATACCGAGATCTTTGACCACGAGACTTTTGTTAAAAGTTCATTATTGAGGAAATATTTGTTTTCGATAATGTCTTTATTCCTTGAAAATGTTTATACATTGACATTTTTTTGTGTTCAGATAAAGATGGTTTTGCTGGCAATACAGAGTCAGACGATCTAAATCTTCTTGATCAGGAGTTTATCGGAAGAATTAGATATTTTTCGAAAAAATTTCATGTCGTCAGCAAACGCCAAGAATTTTGTATTAATGAAACATGAGGAGATATCGTTAATGTATATGTTGAACAGAAGAGGGCCCAGGTGTAACCCTTGAGGAACCCCTGCGGTTATTCTAGAAATAGGAGAACGAAAATTTCCGATGGATATAGATTGGGATCTGTTGCTGATGTATGAACCAAACCACCTAAGCAGATTGCCGTGTATACCGACTTCGGAAAGCTTTCTAAGTAGGATGCTATGATCGATTTTATCTAGTCTTACTAAAATCGGTGTAGAAATATCTTTATGATAAATAGTTCAGAATATTGTCTAGGCAGAAATGGATTCAGTTCAGAATTCAAACTTGCAAGTTTTTAAGTTCTTGAGAAATAATTTTTCATGAAGTTTAGAAATAACTGGCAGTAATGATATAGATCTGCGTGGTAGAACTTCATGAACAGGTTTGGGTATCGCAATACTTTGGTAAGATTGGTACTTATGTTTTCTTTGAAAGTTGCTTCGAAACTTCACCTCGCTAATCAGGTCAAAGTCAGGAGCTTTTTTCGCGATAATATTTGTTTTGTTTCAAATACAACTTTCCACTAATAATTTGATACCAGATAAATTATTCTTTCAGCATAAAAAAGTAATCGTCAAGAAAAATGAAGTATTCTTCACTTCTTTTATTTAAATAGACTGTTTCTATTAAGAACATAAATAGTTTTAAAATCTTACCTTAAAATTCCGGTTCTGTAATTGGCTAGAGCTGGTTTGGAATGAACGCCAGCTAGACATATTTTAGTTCATATGAACTCAAACTCTATGTATGCTGTTCTGAAGTTAATACTTTTAATTAAAAATAAAACATGGCAACTCATATGCCGTAGAGCTTATGAAGCTTATGATACGAGATGACAAAGTCTATTTAGAATTTATCCGTGTTTGAGGTTTGACCATAAGCCGGATTTAACACAAATGAGATTTGCATTCTTGAATACTTTTTACACAATTATAGAATAAAAAAATGTATACTTACAGAAACCAAATAAATGTTTTTTAAATAAAATATAATAGTTCATTGATTTTATGTTATATAAATATAGAAATAGAGCTATTGCGTAGTCAGATGATTCTATGGAATTAAATATTCGATAAGTTGTGACAGTAATGATTTTTACGCCACAACATCCTCGAAATGAATTAAATATTGAAACTTAAGATGCTTCGACGAGGATGGGATCGAAAAAAATAGTGTAAAAGAAACACAAACAGAGTTAACATGAGAAATAGAAAAGGACATTGTAAGGAAAATTAAGGAGCAAAGATACTGAATGAAGATAAAAATCAACTATTACCTCCGATTTCGGTGAACCTTTATCGATTTGCATGAAAATTTGGGATTGAGTATATTTTACCATCAACTTCAAAAATGACATATGCTCGACTTGCGCTTTTTGTATTTTAGGGGTGAAATCCACTCCTTTTTTTAAAACTGGTAAAAAATGCAGATTTAAGCATTCTGGCGTAAGTAATCTCGTTTAATTAAATAAATTAAATAAAATAAATATTTCTCAACATTTATATGCATGGTTTATGATTTTAATTAATTTTTTTAACCCTTTTAGTAACCACCCCTTAAATCGAAAATAATGAAAAAAACATTTTTTATATTTCTGAAATATGAACTCGCAAATTAACATTACACAAACAGTTTGTTTAATGTTTATGATATAATTTTTGGTTGACTTTAAAATTTCAACCCTTAAAAACCACCCCCTTAAAGCAGAATCATTGAAAAAATTGGTTTCAAGAAACTTTAATCATTTGAATAATACATTACTGAATTGAAATCTCATTTACTGAGTATTAAAATCTTTATTTGTTGCGAAATTTTCCACCATTAAAAACTACCCTTTGTAATAAAAATAATGAAAATTTGTGATGTACAGAATTCCTTTCACTTTTTCTATCTTCAAATATACATAGACACACCCACACATGTATATTTTGTTAGCATGTACCTATCGACACGTCTACTTCTTACTATCTGTCTTTTTTCCTATACTGGGTGTCCCATTTTAATCCGCCAGTAGCGATAATTCTGAAATATTGCATTGAATCAAAAAGTGTTCCAAATGAAAAGTTAATGGTTTTGAGGGGGACATCTGATACCGTAGACTTTGCCCCCCCAGCCCCCCAAGGGGGGCGGAAACAGGGGGCAACTTTAAAATCTTAAATGGAAACCCCTATTTTTTATTGCAGATTCTGATAGGGGCTTAAAAAGTATGTAAGTTTTATCCGAAACATTTTTTTTATTGGTCGAGAGATGGCGCTGCAAATGTAAAAATTAGGTTTTTTGTCAATTAAATTGCGAAAATCGTCACGTGGGGGGGCCGGTCAAACACTGTTTGAAAAAAAAATGACATTCTTTTTTGAATTATTTTACCATTATTTAATTTGAAAAATAAGTACTCAATCGCTATTTTTGAGTACTTTACGTCTTTGTAGGGAGGGGGCGGGGGTAGTATTTGGGCAGGCTGAGAAAAAAAACAACCTTGTAAGGTTGTGAGTAAGTCTTAAGTAATAATAACAGTTAATTACGTGACGATTTTCGCAATTTAATTGACAAAAAACCTAATTTTTACATTTGCAGCGCCATCTCTCGACCAATAAAAAAAATGTTTCGGATAAAACTTACATACTTTTTAACCCTCTATCAGAATCTGCAATAAAAAATAGGGGTTTCCATTTAAGATTTTAAAGTTGCCCCCTGTTCCCGCCCCCCTTGGGGGGCTGGGAGGGCAAAGTCTACGGCATCAGATGTCCCCCTCAGAACCATTAACTTTTCATTTGAAAGACTTTTTGATTCAATGCAATGTTTCAGAATTATCGCTACTGGCGGATTAAAATGGGACACCCAGTATATACATACAAAATCTCTGCTCCAAAAATTTTTCCAAAAAAATGTTATTGGTTTTTTTACAATAACTCCGTTAATTTTTATGATATAAGGTTCATCCAAAAACCATTTGAAAGGTAATTTCAAGGGCTATAACATCGTATTAAATTTAATCTTTTAAATCCCTTATTTTTTAAAAGGTTAAATGGCCCTCGTTACATGGTTCTCGCAGTAAAATTTAAGCTCTAATCGTTTCTATCTCGGTTATTTTTTATCCCACAAAAATAAAAAAAAATTAAAAAAACACTCAAATTTCGTTCTCAATCATTTTTTACGTATATCGAGTATTTTTGGAGTTATTATCAAAAGAAAATGAAATATACGAAAATTTTAAAAATTCTGATTTTTTCAAATCATATTTTTTTCAAAAATGTGCATTCTAAACCGGTAAAAATTTTTGAGATCATTACTTATCCTAAGGAAAGTCTTGTAGGGATTACCGTACATTTAAATTTTTGTGTACGTTTTATTTTTGACTTTTTCCTAAAAAATTCAAAAGGTTCGTCTTATTTTCGTCATAACTTGCTTAATTTTGATGCAATCAACTTCTTCTGGAGCTCATTTGATAGGTATTTCTGAGTACTTTGAAAAGTATTCAGTAAGTTTATTTTATAAAATGCATCGTTTTCCCGTTGCTTGAATACTTAGATTTGAGTACTCGCCGAAAAAAAATATACATTCAATTATATTAGAACCCACTTGTTTAGGAGAATGAAAAAATGTTATAAAAACACAAAGGATACCGCTAATAGAAGGAATGCTGATGAATCTGGACATTTTTGAGCAGTTTAATGTCGAAAACACCATACACTGTCCATATACATAAAAATAAAATAATATTTTGGCTATTAGGACCACTGTGTAAAGATTCAATAACCAACTTAGCTGGATATGGTTATAGGGGAGAATGGCGTATAATTATTTTATATGAATTTACATTTTAATTTCTATAACGCATATTAGATTTGAATAGAGGTTGCTATCTTCATTTTTTGATCTCTTGTGAGATTAACAAACGTTACTAATTAAAATTTTGTCTTAAATTAATTTAACTAAACTGTGGGGTGTGAGGTTACACTCATAAGAGGCGACAATGGAAGTGTGGTTATAGTTTTTACATTTTCAATTGCAGAAACAAAATTCTCAGATGTGCAGACAGGTTGCATTGGCGGCTTGTAGATGTGCCGACAATTGGCGTTGTCGGTATTAGTGGCATGTAGATGTGCCGACAAGTGGATTTGTCGGTATTAGTGACTTGTATAAAGCGGGATCATTTTGTTCTGCAATTAAAGTAGGAAGTAGAAGTTAGACAAATATTGTCTTCAGTAGTGGGGGCTAGGAAAATATCCATACAGTGATACACTGTGCTTGTGTTCGCACTTGATTTTTGATTTAGTGAATAGTAGGTGGTAGGTGATTCGTGGCGTTAGTTTATTTCAGTTAAATAATATTATTCTTGGCTTCCGTGTATATACATACTTTTTTTATTTTGAAACATTGTTACAGTGTACTTCTTATTTATTTATTCGGTGTCAATTTCAATATGTTTCGTCCTTGGGAAAATACAGTTTCTTTAAGTGGATCTAAAGAATATGAACAATCATTAAATGATATTCCAATGGATTATGTGGTATCAGGTTGTAGTCCCAAAGATTCCTGTAGCTCCGATGAGGAAGAGAACATTTTTGGTGAAAGAACTTCAGAGTATCAAGAAATATCCACCTCGCGAAAAACAATATCTTTGTAAAGATGCCCAAACCATATGTATAAATGTTTATAAGAATATTGTAACTTCCGAAGGTGAAAGGAGTGCCATTGAAAAAACATCTTTTTTAACAAATGTTCCCATTAGCACTCTTTATAGAATTATAAAGAATGGTCCAAAAAATCGTAAAGAGAGGTGTGATAAAGGATGTGTTAAAACTTTAGATCCTTCAATATCAAAATTAATTGGTAGTATTATTTATGAATCTTACCAAAGAAATGAGTTCCCAACAGTGGATAGTATATTTTCTTTACTAAAAAGTAAAAGGCCAGATTTAAGAATTTCTAAAAGCACAACACAGCGTTGGATATCGAAAATTGGATTTAAATACCAAACTATCATCAAGATGACTGTAATAATGGAAAGCCAGAGGATCATAAAATGGAGGATACAATATTTGGAAAAAATTAAGGCATCTCGAAATAGTAACAGAAAAATATACTATTTAGATGAAACGTGGTTCGATACCCACGATACGCCAAAGAATGGATGGTCTGATGGAACAAGAAGATGTTCAGTAAATGTTCCTTGTAACAAGGGAACTTGACTTACAATTCATCACTGTGGATCGGACTCAGGGTGGGTACAAAATTGCCTCAAACTCTCTGGAAAAAATTTGGAAGATTGTAATTTAGATTACCACAAAAATATGTCTGGAGAAAGTTTTGAAGATTGGTTTGAAAATCAGCTGTTAAACAATATTGAAGAGAATAACATCATAGTGATGGATAATGCTTCATATCATTCCCGCTTAATAGAAAAAGTTCCCAATACCAACTCAAATAAGTCTGAGATTCAAGAATTTTTAAGAAATCATGAACTTTATTTCGAAGAAAATTATACAAAAAAACAATTGCTTCAAGTATTAGGCACGCAATCATTTGAAAAAAAATTCTTTATTGATGAAATGGCTTGATGCCATTTCATCAATAAAGGGGCCACGAGGTATTGCGCCTTCCGCCCTATTTTTGTGTATTTAACCCCATAGAATTAATTTGGGGACAACTTCAAAAGAATAAGGCGTCATAACGTGTTTCCCAAATTTGACGGGTTGGTTGCAAATTTGGTACAAGAAGAAATTAACAAAATTTCAGCTGATGATTGGCAGAAAAAAATCAAACATGTCATCAAAGAAGAAAATTCTTATGTAACGAGTCCGACCCAATTTATTATCAATGTTGATTACAGTGAATCCGATGGTGAGGATTGAGATAGGGTAGGTAAGCTTAATTAATTTATAATATTTATGACTTTATTCGCTGTGTTTTTAATTTTAGAATTAAAATTTGAGACAAAATTTTAATTAGTAACGTTTGTTAATCTCACAAGAGATCAAAAAATGAAGATATCTACCTCTATTCAAATCTAATATGCGTTATAGAAATTAAAATGTAAATTCATATTAAATAATTATACGCCATTCTCCCCTATAACGATATCCAGCTAAGTTGGTTATTGAATCTTTACACAGTGGTCCTAATAGCCAAAATGTTATTTTATTTTTATGTATATGGACAGTGTATGGTGTTTTCGACATTAAACTGCTCAAAAATGTCCAGATTCATCAGCATTCCTTCTATTAGCGGTATCCGTTGTGTTTTTATAACGTTTTTTCATTCTCCTAAACAAGTGGGTTCTACTATACCTATAACTCACTTTGAATTAATATTAAAAGGTTTTTCAAGTAAGGAATTTATTTGATTTTTATTAGCTTCAATTTTTGTAATGACAACTTTTTTGAGATATTTATAAAAAATCGCTTTAAAACATGCATTTATTTCACGAAAAATCAAAATTTTTGATCTTTAATAACCCAAAAAGTATTGATTTATTTTAATAACTTTATATAACAAATTTTGCTTAGAATTGGTACCTCTATCGATTCCTGGGGTTATTTTTAATAAAATAATTTCCACGCCAGAGAAGGGTAAAAGCGCAAGTTGGCACCATGTCACTTTTGTTTCTTGAGGTATCCTCTAACTACTTACCAATTTTCAACAAAATCGATGGAGGTTCAACGAAATCGGAGGTGAAAACCTTCAGTGACTGTACTAATAATGAAATATGAAGGGCAGATGTCAAGTCAAAAATATTTTCAATGTTCTAATAGAAACCCTGTAGTGAAATAAGAAGAAGAACAAACAGCATGAGTGCAAGCTAGCAAAAGTATAAGAGTGAGAACGTGTATGAAAAATTCTTGGGCCAGCCCGTCATCAGGGCCCCGATGTTTGAAATATGTGAGTACAACTCGTCTGCGAGAATGTACCACGTGACCATCTCGAAATCGGTCAACGTTGCCAAATTTAAATTTAGACAGTTCAACAAAAAGTAGAGCAAAACATATATTTTAGTTCACTTGAAACCTTCGTACAAGAAGAAATAGAAGAAGTGATTAAGACAGACAGCCAAATTATTGGATTCAGACCAATTATAAGCTCTTTAGATCCGTTATGGAAATATTAATTCTTTTATTAAAAATACAAAACATTTTTTAGAAAAATTATCAAAAATTAAAATGACAATTTTTCAAAGCAAAATATCTATTTTTCAGTTATACGAAGAAAAAGCCTAATTTTCAATCGAAAAAAAAGTTAGTTTATAATAATTAATAATTTAATTAAATTATAATTAATAATTAACAATATATATTGTTTAAAAAAAGAATAATAATTATAATATTTTTTTTAATATAAAATCGAAAATTCAATGTTTTGTCTTGGCAAAATTACAGGTTATTTAAAACACAAAAAAGAAATTTCCAAATGTTGCTGTCGATAAATAAGTCTCTTAATCTTATGAGAAAAAAGTAGACAAGTTATAACATTAAAATTATAATTGAAATTGAAAATATAAAAAAATTACCGTTTCTTGATGTACTAATAAACATCAATAACAATTTGTTTTAAAACATCAGCCTTTAGAAGATAAAATACAAATACGATAAAACCATGTTTTTCGTTTTTAATTTTTATCTCTTGCAAAAATAATTTTTTTATGAAACCTCTGGTGAAAACGTTCTTTTTTGTGTATTAAAGTAGTAATTTTTTCAAAGCAAAATATTTCATTTTCAAATTTATACGAATTTAAATTAAGAACAAGCCTAATTTTCAATCGAAAAAGTTAGTTTATAAATTTTCAATTCGTGTGCAAGAATGTACCACGTGATCACTCCTCACTCTCTCAGCGTCACAAAATCGGTATGTTTGAAACCAAGAGAAATCATCTACAAGTTCGCATAGAAGTGCTCTACTGGGTTGTACCAGTAGAGTTGAGTTTAGTAAGAGAGGAAACATGCGCAATAGCGCCGTGAAGGCGTTAAGTGCAGTGTTGCCGATGCGAATTTATCATATTCCCCAATATCCCAAGTCAAAAATCCCAAAAGTTGGGGACAAAAATCTGCTGATTTCCCAAAAATTCCCCTCAATAGGTTAAATACCTTACCTTAGGATCGTCCTCTTTGTTTTGACCTTTTATTAACCATTTATCCATATTTGCACAAAATCGTATCGTTATTTCGCGACGGAATACAAAATCAACTTATCTAACGCAAAGCTAGCAAATTAGAAGCGTCTAAAACTAAGGGAATCACAGAAAGGTTTTCTCTATGTGTTCGCGTTCGCACCGCCCGGAGATAAACGAACTTACCCGATTATAATATGATTTATTATAACAAAAGTAGGTACAATGGACAAATGATTTGCTGCTGTGCAAATGGTCTTGAGTTCTATGCCCAATCTGAACTGTTTTTTAATTTTAATTTTAATTCCTGCATGATTATTTATTATATTGTTTAACGATGAGATTTCAAAATCCCCGCATTTTCCCCGCATAATGCCAATCCCCAATAAATCCCCAATCATCTTGAGATTCCCCGCAGTTTGACAACGCTGGTTAAGTGTCGAGACTATCAAGTCAAATTTATATTAATTATAACCTATATCTTTGACATTAATAGTTTGGTATGTGATTTGTAGTTTGTATTTTATTATATATATCATAAAAAGAATAATTATATAATATTTAAAATTAATAAAATCTATAAAATGAAAAAGTTCTATTTGCAAAACAAACACCAAATAAAAAATATATTAAAATATTTTAACTTACCAGACTGAATCTACAAAACTGGAAAAATATTGGTAAACACAAAAAAATATATTTTTATTGGCTGCGACCTTCACTAAACACTATTTGTTTTAGGAATAAATAAAATATTTATTGGAAAAGAGAATTTACAGATTTCTTTCCCTTAAAGTAGGGGAAACCAGGACTATTTTTATTATACTAATTTCCGTGTATACAGATAAGCCATATTAAGCTGTTGTAGACTAACGCCGATTTACCCTAAGACAAATTTCAAAAGGTCCTATTTATTATAATCCTAAACAGATTTGAATGTACTTTATTGCCAACATATTCAAAGATTTCCTGTAATATACTTTTATGATCAATTCTGATGAAATTTCAGATATCAAAACCGGTAACCAGAAAGTTCATACTCTTATTTTAAAAAGACTTTTATAACTAACAGTTTTTTATTTAAAAACCTAAAATGCAACTATCTCATCAAATTTTTTCAGTCGTATACGAGATTTGCCAAAAAATATGAAATTTACTCAGGAATAAAGTACCTTTATTTTTGAAATACTGGGTGTCCCAGAAGTTTCTGACCCATTTTAACTGCAAATATCTCGGAACTCAGAAATGATAGGAAGGTGCGGTTTTCACTGAACAGTTTCTTTTTATATAAAGTTTTTTTTAGTATAAATGTTTATTTAGTAAAATCTTATATAGGGTGTTTTAAAAAAGCGGTCTTTTTAAAATGCAAATAACGTCGATTATTTTAACGACACACCCTATATATTTTTATTCTATCTGAAAGGTGAACTCTTTCACTTTCCGAAAATGTATAATATGTTGAAGTTTAGATGAAAAATAAGTGAGTTATTTGATTTTTAAGGATAGGCAGTTATGTAGACATATACCATTAGATAATTAACAAATGAGCTCTGGATACAATTATAAATTGAAAATGTATAAACTAATTTTTTCGATTGAAAATTAAGCTTTTTCTTAATTTAAATTCGCATAACTGTGAAAAATAAATATTTTTCTGAAAAATGTTTTATATTTTGAATTAATATTTCCATAACGGATCTAAAGAGTTTATAATTAGTCTGAATCCAATAATTTGGCTGTCTGTCCTAATCACTTCTTCTATTTCTTCTTGTACGAAGTTTTCAAGTGAACTAAAATATATGTTTTGCTCTACTTTTTGTTGAACTGTCAAAATTTAAATTTGGCAACGTTGACACGATTTCGAGATGGTCACGTGGTACATTCTCGCAGACGAGTTGTACTCACATATTTCAAACATCGGGGCCCAGCTGGCGCTACGTGAGCGCCGCTCTATCGGCCGCTCGCCACAATAATTCCTAGTCAGATTTAAACTGATTGCACTGGTTACGCATAAGTTTGATTGTAAAACACGTTTATTTATTATTAACTGACATCTCAAGCAGGTAAAATTAACAATTTTTCGACAGAAAAGACTCACGGCTTGCAAAAAACTCTGGTATAATCATTAATCGAAAATCTAATTTAGAGACTCCATAATAGCCTCCAATTATAAGGAAACTAAAACTGTGGTGTGTAAAAGATGTATTAAATTAGTGGCAAAATAGTTATTTCACTCTTTATAACTAGATAACGTCCCCGCATGTGTTTCTACAAAAAAATAACATTTACTTTTACCTTTAACAATAGCACGTTGTATAATGTAATAAAAAAATCTCTTTGTCATAAGGCTTGGATATTTAATGTCTCAGTTATTTTAAATAAAGCTTCATTAATACACCGGCTTGGACGTTTTAAATTTTAGAGCGTCGTTGTGTAATATGTATTAAAAGAAGACATTTTTGGTTGTTTTTCTAGGGCAACCGGATTTTGCCTGGCCTGTTTTGGGGAATTTCATAAACAAAATAATTGATTTTTTAGTAAAAATAATTATCTGTGTTTATTAAAGTTATTATTTCTACCATCTATGATTAGAAGAGAGTATTGACAATTATTAAAAGCAAAAAATTCCCGGTGTATTGGGGTTGCATACACAATTTGCATTGTGTGTTGCAGAGCTTTTATTTGACTGATTCTAGTCAAAATGTCACTCTCTTCTTTCGTATCCCTTTCAGAGATTAATACAAAGTTAGAAAACGAGTAAGGAATTTAATTTAATTTATACCCTTACTCGTTTTCTAACTTTGTATTAATCTCTGAAAGGGATACGAAAGAAGAGAGTGACATTTTGACTAGAATCAGTCAAATAAAAGCTCTGCAACACACAATGCAAATTGTGTATGCAACCCCAATACACCGGGAATTTTTTGCTTTTAATAATTGTCAATACTCTCTTCTAATCATAGATGGCAGCACATCTAAAAATTTTATCTTATAGCGGATATAGCTACTGACTTGTACGAGTTTGGAATTTTATTTATTGGATTCGAAAAGCCTAACTGACGAAGCCGAAAGGCAGAAACCGGTCTTAGGATGTCGAATCTGATAAATTAAATTCCTTACTCGTTTTCTAACTTATTATTTCTATTTTTATTTATTTCACCGTTTCCTCTAATATTTTGAATGTTTTTCTTTTCTGGATATTAAAACCACTTATTTACATCAAAATAGTTTTTTAATTTTTTTTTATTTAAATCTAGATCTAGATCTATTTGCAGTCTTTTGGTCATTATATGGGATTTCCATGTTAACCTCTGGGGGTGTTATCCGCGAACATCGCAGTTTTGGTATAATTTGTTGTTGGGGTGTCGGCACTAAATATTAGATATAGGAAAGGCCACTTTGCCTTGTGGAACTCCAGATTTGATTTGGTGGTATTCTGCTGGTGTTGGTTTAGAAACAACGATCTGTAAGGCAGGATTTAAGAATTAAGTAATGGGGTGTCGGAAGGGTAAGTTTACCTTTGTATAGGAGGCCATCATGCCAAACACTATCAAACGCTTGCTCAATGTCTAGGAAAGCAGCAGTTCATACTTTCTTTTCTTCTTAGTATCTCATTTACTACTCTGTGGCTTTGTTGCAAGTAGAATGTTGTTCCCGGAACCCAAATTGATGAGTTGGTATTATTTCTTCAATATTAGCATCTAAAGTGACTTTTTTTTGAGTAGAAGTCTTTCAAATAATTTAGACATCATTGGTAGCAGACTAAATGGTCGATATGAAGATATGTTATTAGGAGATTTGCCAGGTTTCTGGATCGGTATTATTTGGGCAAATTTCCAGCTCACTGGGAAATACTCCAGCCTTAGCATACTGTTGTAGATCGTCGGTCGCTAGTAGCACAAGACCATTTCTGGGCAATTCTTTCAGCATTTTTCCAGTGATTAAGTCAAAAGCTGGTGCCTCGTGGCTATTGCATTTGGATATTTCCTCATCTGACACTTTAATATTGAACGAATTAAATTTAACCAATAAATAACAAGGAGGATTATATGTTGGGATTAAACTTTTTTTAATCTCTTGGCATTAAAAGTAACACTACTTACCTAAACTCAAAGATTAAAAAAAGTTAGTTCAAGAACTATTTTTAAAAGTCACTAAAACTACTGGTATCACTATAATTGTCTTTTCTGAGGTTTATTATTATAGGTTCTATTAAATTTTCCATTGCTATATCCACTTTCCTAAATGAAGTTTCCACTTTTTTAACATGATCAATGCATTTTCCCCAATGTTTTCTATTTACATCTGAAACTGCCTTCAAAAACAAATTTCGCACATCAGGAAATTTAAATGTTGTATTGTTTTGAGAAACATTACCTTTTAATACTTGTGACCATATTAGTTCAATGGGATTTAACTCGTGGTAAGGAGACAATCTGAGAATTTTAATTCCTTTTCCTCGGGCCATCTCATCTATAATATATTTTTTGAATTTGTTTTTATGTTACTAATAATTCTGCCTTCAAGGATTTAGGAGGACTGATAATATTTTTAGAATGAAGCCATTTTGAAATATATATTAATACAAAATTCCGAATCAATTAAAATGCATATGATACGGCTATGAATAAATAAAGTCTGACTTATCTGTCAAAAGAACAGGTTTATTACAGTAAAAACCATGAAAACAAGAATAAATCTAGACAAAAACTATATAAGGCCGATCAGATGTATTAAAATTTAAACTTTAATTACAAATAAGCATTGAAGGATGAGGTAAAAATAAAATTTTTACCGCTTGAACCTGTACCTGTACTACGTTCTGCAAATTAAATACTGCACTCCTTTCTTCTGTCTAGTATAGTAGTAAAAAGGTTTGACTTTATTTAATTTCTGGCGTTTCAATTTGAAAGAATTCAATTTTAAATTTGCCGCTTTTAATCCATAATGACCTACAAATTTTGACAACTACTGACACGCACATCTCTGGGTAAACGTTAACAAAATGGGGCCGACTGGGATTTTCATGAAATTTTCACAGATGCTATAAAACATTATAAAATAAATATACTTAGCAATAGAAATTTTTGCGCGGAAAAATATTTTTCACATTTTTTTATGAAAAAATATATGTTGGGATACTCACTCCCAAGACAAACAAATTCAGTGCGTTGAAACGGTTATTTAACATATTTTTCCAGTACAAACGCATACATAACTTTTCTACAAATGCCCAAGTAGCAATTTATAACTAGAATAAACCTGAAAAGTATAAAAAAGGAAAGGTTCATTTGACGGACATAAATAATTTGCTTGGCAAATGACAGCCATCTCATAAATTCAAAGTTGAAAATACAACGTTGCCAATTCAATTTCAGAAATCATGGGTTTAGGTAAATATTTATAGGAACGTTGAGTAACACTGTTAAAATGGACACTTGTCAAAATGTAACATCTGTCAAAACGTGACAACTGTTAAAATGTGATACATGTCAGAATATAACAATTATCAAAATGAACAAATCTCAAAATGAACAAATGTCAATATATGACACCTGTCAGAATGCAACGAATGTCAAAATGTCATGCGTATCGTACTTTTCTTTATTTTTTACAAAGATCTAACCGAACCTAAAGCTAATCTTTTGTTTTTTGCGGGTGGAAATGCTTTATGCACATCGGGTAAAGGTTCTTCCCTTCCCCGACAGTGTGAGACTACCCCTTACGGCTACTATTTTATTATGCGGACAGTTTTAATATTTTAAGTTTTCATTATCATAGAGAGAGAGAGAGAAAACGAATGAATGCTTGTACACGTGTACTGTTCACATAGATTTCAATTTTTTATTTTACAAGAAACTTTAAAGAGACATTTAAAATTCTATATTTTCATAGTACATTTTAAGGTTGATTGTGACTTTGTATTTTCCAAGAACAAATTGTAATGTAATGTACGAATGAACTATTTTTTTGTAACTGAAAAACTTTGAAAAAATATAATATCAATATCTGCCATATGTCGAGAGTCTGGTCGTAGGTTTTTGTGGAGGTTTTCACCCCAGTATGAATTTGAAAAAAAAAACTTTGAAAAATATGATATCAATATCTGCCATATGACGAGAGTCTGGTCATAGGTTTTTGTGGAGGTTTTCACCCCAGTATGAATATCAGACCTATAATTTTCCTTCACTGCAGATCAATAAATAATAAAATCAATTGAACATATAGTTTTTCTTATATAGTGATAAATAGAGTGAGCTCAGCGATCTTCTGTTGATGGGACCTGTGCCCTACACGCTGCTGTTGCCCGTCCCGGAAACGGGGCCTGTCCGCGGTGACTATTCGCGAAGATCAAGTGTCAGTAGATGTTGCCCTAAAAGGGTGAAATCCCCGGAAACTCGGCAACTTTTAATGCATTTAACTAACCTCTGTGAAAAGCAGTTGATAAACGTCAACAACAGCTGCAGCCAATTGAAAATTAACACTGACAGCTTTTTTAGTTTTCCCTCCTACTTTCAAGCCAATCGCCTATCAACTTTTTAGTTATCTCCCTTTCAGTAGTTCAAGTAGATGTCGCCCACTCCGTGATTTTCGCGAGTTAATTAATAATTTGTCATGTTATAAATATACTTAAATTATATACTCATTGGGCTGCTTAAAAATGTAGATTTGAATATTAAGAGCGAAGCTCGGTGACCAGATATTTATTATTTAAATCTGGTATACTGAATATTTTAGAAAGGTGTTCTCCGAAAATATTAGCTTTTTCTTTGTCGGATTTTCCCCAGGTGTCATCTTGTTTTCTGATGGGCGGTATATGAGGTGTTGGTCTTTTGAGGTTTTTAGTCGCTTTCCAGATCGAGTGGTCTTCTTTTGACAAATTAGTAATATAGAATTCGAAGGAGTCGTTGCGTGTTTCTTAAAGGGCCGTTTTTAAGCATCCAGTGAGTCTATTATATTCTCTTTTGTCAACTGGGTTACGACTTCTATGTCATCTGCATCTAGCTCTTCTTTTTTTGCTAACTAGTTCCCTGATGTGTAAGGGTATATTTGTCGTTTCTTTGCGTAGATTTTCCATTGGTTTTTAATTTTAGGGCTGACCCTTGGATTTTGCACGTTAAATAGTTTACCGCTACGTCTATATCATCAGGTTCTTTTAGTTTAATGTTGAGGTTTTCTATATGATTTCTGAAGATATTCCAATCGGTTTTGCAAGACGTGAGCCTGGGAGTTGGAGGTCTGTTGATTACATGTGTACTAATTGTAGCGATTATTGGGGAGTGATCTGAAGACAGGTTCCAGTTTGCTTCAATATTAGTGTAGTTTGATCCTAGACCTTTTAATAGGAGTCCAGTAAATCTGATAGTATGTTTGGGTCCGTTGGCCAATAAGTGGGTTGGCCAGAGGACAGGTAGGAACAGTTTTTGTTGGTAATTGCCTTTTGGTGTAGTTAGCCTTGATCCCCAATTGGTATACTTAGCATTCCAGTCTCCGCCAATGATGAATTTTCCTTCAAATTGGTCCAAGAATGCTTCAAATTCGTATGTTTCTATTCCGTGTCGTTCAATGTGTTTGTTTTAATAGAAAAACGAAAATTTTTATGAAAGTTTGAAATGATCTTCGTTTTTATATCTAAATTATTGAATAAGGAAATTTAAATGAAATTACGCGTATTCTTTTATGAGACAAAATGTAACGAAAAAGTAAAAATTACGATAATTTTTTAAATGTTTTGGATATCTATAGACTTGTATAAGATTCTGATGACTATTATACTTAACTTTTGAATAATTTATAAATGTCTGAATTTTTAATGAGCAAGGTTGTGTAATATGAGTTAGGCGCCGCGTTCTGTGTTTAAACAAGTCGAGCACCACTCGGCGAAATATCCGTTTAATGTCTGGGGATCAGCAAAGCGACTGTTCAACAATACTTGATGAATTTAATGAAACGGTCAAAGGATCTTTTAATGTGATAAGGGCAAAATCCTCTCATCATATTAGGAATAAAGGAAGATTAATGTTGGTCATTTATTTAAGATTTGAAATTAAATTTTATGGAAATTTATACGGATATTTTTTTCATTTTAAGTTTTGCTGTAATGGGGTATTTCATAACACTTGTTGAATCTGTTTTAGTGATGTTTTGAATTTAACTCATTAGGAACGGTTTTTAATATATATTTTAAAAATGTGAATTTTGACCAACAGAACACGTTTATTTATTTATTATTTGCCATCTAATAGTTAAGCACGTCTTGCCATGGTTAGACTGTGTATGGGTGACCACTGATATGCGGATCGGGTTATCCTTTCGGCCGTGTTGGGTGGTTGGTAAAAGACAATTTTTAAATTATAACTTTGTTTCCTATTAAAATATTTAACCGAAATTTTACCAAATTGCCCTTAAATTTTCAAGGTATTTTCTATGATTTTAATAGCAGTGCTATTAAATTGTACTAGATTTAACACCTATTAATTCCCACCTAAATCCCGGACTTCGAGTGTAAGCGTTATAATCGGTTCAAGAGTTTCCACGCTCTTTAACTTTCTCGCCTAAATCCCGACCTTCGACAGTCACTGCAATATATAAATTAATGTATATTTTAAACTAAAATTTACTCCTAATGGTTCACTTTGGCAGTATTATAATTAAGTAGGTAGGTTATAGTGCCTTTGTAATGTCACGTAAAATATAATTTTTTATAATATTACTTAATACTTAAATTGACTCGCACCAGCGCTCTTTTCTGCCCGCTTTCCATTTTCCAACTGTGCATCTTAATAATAAGAACCTTAGTCCATGAAGGAGCATTGATCGTACTATCCCGTAGACCAGTTGCATTTTTAGTAGCTAATATTGGAGAACCTTCCAATATTAGCCATCAGCTTCATGAGCGAGGACAGCCTCCGTTCCGCTTTCTCTGTCACATATGTCACATGCAAGCCGAAGACCCCGTTGCCGTCAATCATCACTCTCAGGTATTTTAGACACTTTTCCCCTCTAATTTCTACATCCATTATTTTGACAGTAATTTCCCTTTTCCTTTTTCCCTTTAATACTACTAGCTTTTAATCATCGATCTCAAATATGTGGGTGAGCTCCTCGATGTCTTCAGCCTCTACAATGATAGCCAGGTCATCAACGAGAGCCAAAGTCAAACCTTACGACTCTATTTTGAGCATTTCATCATACAGCAGGTTTCAGAGAAGAGGCCCGAGCCCCGATTCCTGTGGAACCCCCGCGTTTACATTCTTATCCATGGTTTTTCTTCAGATAACTTTCAATCCCCTTCCTGTCTAATGCTTCCCAGGATGTCGTATTGAAAGCATTCCGGACGTCAACCGTGAAGAGGGCGACCCAGAACTTCCTCGAGTTCTTTACTATTTTGAGGACCCTCTCTACGGCCTCTATGGTTGACCTAACTTTTAAAAATGTATTCCCAGAAATCCCAAAATAAATTTTTTCCCATACAAGACTTTATCCCCGGAGGAAGTTTTTCAGTAATGGAAGCACTTTTTTTCCTAATTTCGAAGAACTGATGCGCCTATTTGAATTTAAATTTTGAAGTAATTTGCTCTAATAAATAAAAGCATTGAAATTGATTAATATTAGTAATGTTTTGTAAAACAAAAAATTTAACGCCTAGCACATTTTTTCACTCCAATTATTCTTTAACGTAAACAAAATTGTTTTCTAATTAACAAAATTGGATACATACAAATCCAACTATTCACCACATTTTAATTTAAAAAAAGCGTGATAACGCTCTGCTGCAAATTGTAATCAATTTGAAAATTATTCAAAATGTGGAAACGGCTATGTTGTATGGAAATATTTACCATGTTGAATTGAGAGTTGTGGTAGTTCCAATATACATGTTGTGGTTTATATATGATACATTCAATACATAATTTAATTTTTACTGGCATATATTTGTGTAACTGATTTATTTACTTACCTGTACGAACTTAAAATTACATATAAAATTATATTTATTTTTACATGCAGTTTTTTCATATATCATTTTACTTATGAACGGAATTTTAGTAGGCACTTTTCATTGAATTTTTTATATGCTTTAACAAAATAGGTTTTTAAATAGTTCAAAATCACGTACCGACACTACAATTTATTTGGAAATGTGTTATTTTTTTCTATGATATTTTTGTTATGCAAATGTGCTATCATCTATCTACACAACTGAAAAATGCAGTCGAGGAAAGAGTTTTGATAATTCAACAAAGAATAAATTATCTATTAACGCTGGGTGTTGGAAAATTCTGGTTTATTTCCTTCAATTTTGTTGACGGCGTTATCAAAGGAGATTTTTTTTGTTTAGGTTTTTTTAAAAGTAGCTTTTTAAGATTTTTAGTTAGTTTGACGTGTTCTGGGGAACTTGAATCCCCAGCTAGTATTACTGGTCGTGCAGAGAGTAAATTAAGAATGGTTTTAATTAATATTCAATCAATGCGGAACAAAACTGAGGAGTTGCATTTGTTTTTGGAAGAGTTAGGGTTTCCCCAAATAGTGGCTATTACAGAGCACTAGTTACAAGTTGGTGAACCAATTTTTATTGAAAAATGTTCTGTAATAAGCAGACAGAAATAGTACAGACCATGGTGGTACTCTAATTTTATCCTTAAATGATGACTTCTCTGCTGTATCTAAATACGATTTTTTAGAAGCTGAAAATGTCTTTGAATTCTCCATAGTGTACAACAAAAACATTTATTTGTTTATTATTTGTATTTATAGAACTCCCAAATCAAATGTCCACCTTTTTCTCGAGAATCTTCTTAATTTACTTGACGCATTGCCTATAAAAAGTAGGAAAATTTTATGTGGCGATTTAAATATTAACTTTGGTAATGTATGTGATATTCAAAAGTCTCTGATAAATATTTTTGAATCATTCCGTCTCTCTATGCACGTAGATTCGCCAACTAGAATCACTAAAATATCATCTACAATTATAGATTACGAAGTCGCCGATTTTAAACCCGCTGATGTTGAACACCAAGTAATTAGCTCAGGTCTTGAAGCACTTTTTGCCAAATTTGTGATACCACGCACAGCCCCAAAACAAGTCAGTAAGTTGGGTAGAATTTTCTCTCAGCGTAATTTTGAAAAAAATTATAACTTGTGTCTAGCTACTAATTGGAATGGTCTTTCTGAAGATATTGACTCTAAATTCTTGGACTTTCTAAATAAAATAATTAAGTGTTTCAACACAGCATTTCCCCTTCGCCCCATTGAAACTAAAGGTTGTAAACCTTGGAAAAACTAAAGAAGAATCTCTTCAAAAAATATGAGGTCACTTATGTATATTAAAAAATTCTCAGATAACCCCCTAATATTAATTTATATCAACAACTATAGAACACTGTATCTACTACAAAGAAACCTGCCCAACTAGCAAAATAGAACTCTATAGTTATCGTTTAGTAACATTTAAAGAATTGTTTTATTTCTTAGTGTGTTTGATCACGACAATTGTGTTTTGTAAGAAAATGTTTCTATAATATTATTGTATATATGTTCTTACAACTCATATTATAGAATAAAATCTTTTTTAAACTTAAACATTTTATAACAAGTCTATAAAGCTATATACAATCTTTATAAAAATATTTTAAAAGAAATGTATAAAGATCATATTACAGTTGTAAAAGTAATCATATAACCTTTAATATTTGCGTTATGCAATATTCCTATAAAGATTATATAACCAGTTGTATTAAAGTTTATATGATAAGTATAATAGTATCATTCTGTTGAGCAGCGTTATACAACAAGTATAAAATCCTTTTATAATTAATCTATAACTACATCCGTTGACCCTATTATAAATTGTTTATAGAACAAAAATGTAGTTTACAGAGATAAAAGTCTCCCAAATTCTGCGTTAAAAAATTTGATTATACATAATCTCATTGAGTCAATTTATTTGCAAAAATGGATTCAGCATCCCAATGGAAAAAATTAAAGTTTTGATTATTGATCTAGGGGTAATGAGTAGATTAATCACTGGTTGGAAGGATGGAAATTTTGAAAATTACTTAACAAAATTGTGTGCTAAATATTAATCTAAAGTGTTTTTTTTCGCAGTCTGGGCAGGATTGTCAACCCCCTCTTGCGATTTTCTATTGTTTCTATAATTTTAAACATATTTTCATAATAACCATTCAACTAGTAACTGTAATATCGTAATATCATTGAAATTTCTAGTTTATATTTCTATATTTCTATATTTCTGTATAGTGTTATACTTATGTCATTGTATATCCTTATACAATACTTATATTATGTTTAAACGACAATTTTGTTCTAATACGGAATTTTTCTTCGCTCTACAGGACATTATCAAACGTTTAAAATACAGGGTTGTCATGTTGTGCCGATTAGAGGAAGAATTGATTATTTTTTGGTCAATACCTTCCTTCGGTTTACATATACCTAAATAACCCACAATAACACACAATAAGCGGCGTTTCTGGCCGACAGTCGGATTAGACGAGATTTGTAATTATACATAGTACTTATACCCTATATCTTCGAATTCTTAGAAGCATATCATATGTTTGGATTTTCATATAGATATTTTTCTGTGAACTTTATGTAGTACCATATCGTGTTACATCCAAGTTTTTAGGAAACATGGCATATTGTGTACAACCAGGTTCTTTATCAGTAATTAAATGCAGTCGTAAAAAAAGTTTAAATCTGGCAACCCTCCAAAATTTGTGAAGGTACACTTGTTGTTGTATAGCAGTTCTCACAACCATTATAGAAGTTAAATTACTAGCTGGGTGGTCTATTATAAATGACTTAAGAAATAAAATCCGTTCTTCAACAATTATTTTCTTAATGTAAGTAAGAATGTCAGCTTTAACATAGCTCCGGGTCAGGATGCTCTCTCCTTCCTCCTACCTACTAAAATGATCACTAATAGTTTCTTCCTAGGACCAATAGATAAGCACGAACTAGTGCAAACCATAAACAGTCCACAAAAATATTTTAAAATATACCTGATGTAGTAATTAACATGTTAACTTCGCTGATTAATGAATCCTGTGAATCTGGTATCTTTCCGGACTGTCTAAAAACAGCTATAATAATCCCGCTTCATAAGGGTGACGACAAAACCGAAACTTGTAACTAAAGACCTACTACTTTATCACCTACCTTATCGATGGTAATCGAAAGGCTTATGAAAAATCGCCCACTGCCCTTTCTTTCCAAACAAAACATCATCAGTATGGTTTCATCCTACAAAATGCACTAGTGACGCAACATTTCCCGTTCTTAATGAAATATGTACATCACTGGTAATCTTTTCACAGCTTCAGTATTTTGTGACTTCTCAAAGGCCTTTGATTGTGTTAATCATGAAATCTTAATTAAGAAACTACAAATTTATGGCGTTCGGGGTTCTCCTTTGCAATGGTTTAAAACTTACTTAGAAAATAGAAATCAGCAGGTGCGTGCTAATGGTTAGGATTCTTCAAATCTGCCAATTAGCAGTGGAGTACCTCAAGGTTCAGTGTTAGGTACAGTTTTATTTTTATTATTCATCAACGATATCACAGACTTAAAAATAAATGGAAGAATTACTTTATTTGACGATGACACGAGTGTAACCTGGAGTAGTTCTGATATACAGACATTACAATCTAGCATAAACAAAGATCTAATAACTATTAAGTCCTGGTCTGAGTCGAATGGGCTTTATTTCAACACCAATAAAACCGTAGTAATGTCTTATAGAGATACTTTACAGCGTATAACTCTAAGCAATAATCTGATTCTAACGGTGAACTCAATTAAGTTTTTAGGACTTTATATAGACAAATTCCTGAAATGGTCCACTCATATTGATACCTGGGTAAAAAAATTATGTTCTGCATGTTTTGTCATTAAAACTGTTTCTGTAGAGCTAACCCCTACTACTTCATTAATGACCTACTTTTCCTTATTCGAATCTCACCTTCGCTATGGTTTGCCGTTCTGGGGTTGTTGTAGCTTACAAAACTTCGAATCTATTTTCAAATTACAAAAAAGAGCAATTCGTTATGTATTTGTTTGAAGTAGTAGGACACACTGTGAAAATTACTTTAAAAATTTCAAAATTCTAACCCTTTGAATCCGTCTGCTTAGTTAGGCTTTTGGCTTGCAGCCGTTGCAGCATATAGGAGCAATAATTAAGGTAATTTGAAAATTTTAATTTGATCTTTAATTTATAGTGACGGATATTGCATATCCATTGCAATTGTTAATCATATTTTGTTTGTGTTTTGTTTTGTCTAGTAATTTATTTTTATTATGATTAGTTTTAAATTCGCTTTGTCTATAAAATTTTTGTAATTTTTCTTTGACAATGAAGCATATTCTCTCTCTCTCTCTCTCACACACACATAAATTCTCATTAATCATTAAAATTCCCCGGAAGTCAAAGTTGTAGCCATTATACCTACAATTCGGTTTAGATCAAGTGTAAAATATTAACAACTACGAGTATTTAAATTATACATATTACTTTCCCGGCCCTCGCCAAGGGAAAGTATTGTTAACGCGCTAAAAAAAAATTGAGATAACGACGGATATATCCATTTTGAGATCCCTGAGACGATTAAAACGATTTCCAGATGTCTGTCTGTCTGTCTGTCTGTCTGTCTGTCTGTCTGTCTGTCTGTCTGTCTGTCTGTCTGTCTGTCTGTCTGTCTGTCTGTCTGTCTGTCTGTCTGTCTGTCTGTCTGTCTGTCTGTCTGTCTGTCTGTCTGTCTGTCTGTCTGTCTGTCTGTCTGTCTGTCTGTCTGTCTGTCTGTCTGTCTGTCTGTCTGTCTGTCTGTCTGTCTGTCTGTCTGTCTGTCTGTCTGTCTGTCTGTCTGTCTGTCTGTCTGTCTGTCTGTCTGTCTGTCTGTCTGTCTGTCTGTCTGTCTGTCTGTCTGTCTGTCTGTCTGTCTGTCTGTCTGTCTGTCTGTCTGTCTGTCTGTCTGTCTGTCTGTCTGTCTGTCTGTCTGTCTGTCTGTCTGTCTGTCTGTCTGTCTGTCTGTCTGTCTGTCTGTCTGTCTGTCTGTCTGTCTGTCTGTCTGTCTGTCTGTCTGTCTGTCTGTCTGTCTGTCTGTCTGTCTGTCTGTCTGTCTGTCTCTATTATTCCACGATAGCGTACGCACGCTTAACCCGATTGAGCTGAAATTTGGCATATGGATTTCGGGTGATCGGGGATTGAACCCGTTAGTTTTTGGTTGAAATCGCCTGACCAGGGGGCGCAGGAGCCCTATGTACATTACAAAAAAATAAAAGACCTAAATTTTTTATTTGGTATTTAGGTGCCTTATTGGCTTGTAAATACATCCTGAAATTTTCATTCCTTAATTTTAAAAGTAAGCAATGAAAAAAAAAATTAAATTTAAAATCCAAATGACCTTTGACAAGAAAAATTAAACAAAATTCTGACACCAAAAAACTGTTTTACTTTTTTTTAACATGTGAAATGTTTTTCCTTTTATAATATTTCAAATCTTATTTTTACTTTAAAAAAATTCGAAACTGCCGGGAGGGAAAGTCTTGTGGCGACACAACTGCCAAGGGGTACGCAAGTCAAAAAAGGTTGAGTACCGCTGCTATACGGGATAGTAAGTATCATGTTAAATTTTCCCTCATATCCTCAATACCCATCCAAAATTTTTCCTTTGAAATCAACTGAAATAATTCCAATCAAAGTTTTCGTGTAAACACCTCGTATAGCTCCAGGGTAACCTTTTGTAAATAAATACTCGAACAGCTCTTCTCTTAAAATTATTAACATTTTAGCATAAAATTAAGTCAATATTTACAGTTTTAAAATAAAAAAGAATGAAGATTGTAAACGTTCTGTTTCAGTAAAAAAAATTAATTTTCTTAATTTTTTAATTTAAATTTCACTGGACTAATGTGAACGAACATTCTTAAAAATCCTTAATTCACCAATTTGTCGTCTGAATAATTTATGTTAAAGAATCAATTTATCGCCTTCTACCGTTGTGCGTTTAATTTCAATTACTGTCAATTCCTCTGAAGACGTTGACTTTAATCTTACAAAGTGGGTCCAAAGATAAGTAAATATGAAAAAGTAATTGTCGAAGGAAGCCCATTATTTGTAATTTAACAAGAGTATTGTTCTGAAATTTGCTCGGACTCTATGGCACTGTAGAGGCGGGATTGATTTCCTAGAACAAACATCATTGTGAGCATTACTATTGACATTTAGAACAATTGGATTATCTGCCTAATGTAGTAGGGTGCCGATCGTGGTTAATAAATTAACAGCAAAATGTTTTTCAATGACAGCGTCATCACTATTTCAAAAACTAGAGTTTCTGCGTTAACAAATATATGTAACGTTGTTATTCTAAACTACATTTTAATAAAATAACCAAAGAATCTTTCAAAATGTAAACAAAAAATATTCAATAGACGTATTTAACATCAAACCTACTCATATTCACTAAAAAAGGTTTTTGGCCATATACAGTAGAGTGAAGCGAAATTTTTTTTTTTGTAAATATTACACGCTTGACGAATAAAAAGTTATGTACTACTACTATTTTACTACAGATGGATCAGTGGCGTAGCCAGGAATTTTTTTCGGAGGGGGCCCACCATTTCTCGTAGATATACAGGGTGGTCCTTAACTAATTGTACATAGAAGTATGGTAGATTCCTCACTTTAAAATATTACGATTTGAACCAACTTGCTCTAATAAAATAGTGCTAGAAAGGAATATACAGGGTGTTAAAGGTTAAATTTTAAGATTTATTTTTTGCAATAACTTTAGCGTTTTTGGATATGTATACATAAAAATTTGGAACTGAGGGTTTTTGGGCACGAGAAATCAGAATCTGGTACCTACTTCGATGTAATTTATAGAGGGCGCTAGTTAGGCCACATTTGTGACTTAAATGTGCGATAAACTTTTTTGCTCTTTAAGTTAGCGTTATTTTTGTAAAAGAATATTAAATCCACCTTATTTTAGTAGAAAAAAAGTATACTTAGCTCAGCTTACTGATTACACTAGTGGTTCCCCATCATCCACCGTTTTCGGGAGGTGGCCCTCACCTATTTTTATCACTTTTTCATAATTTGGAGGAATGAAAAAAAAGATCGGATTCAGGAGGTCATTCTACATAAGAATCAGCAAGAATGGTGTCAGGACTAGAAAAAAAAATTTTTGCCGACCAGTGTAATCATGCAGCTGATCCCTAAAATGCGATTATCTGGTAAACCGTTAAGTTTTAAGGTTAGTAACAAGTATGCTTTTTTCTACTAAAATAACGCGGATTTAATATTCTTTTACAAAAATAGCAAAAAAGTTTATTGCACATTTATGCCACAAATGTGGCCTCTACAAATTCTGATTTCTCGTACCCAAAAACCCCCAGTTCCATATTTTTATGTATACATATCCAAAAACGCTAAAGTTATTGCAAAAAATAAATCCTAAAATTTAACCTTTAACACCCTGTATATTTCTTATTAGCAATATTTTATTAGAGCAAGTTGGTTCAAATCGTAATGTTTTAAAGTGAGGAATCTAACATACGTCTATGTACAATTACTTAAGGACCACCCTGTATATAAATACTTTTTTCAGCAGTGATGGGGTAAATATACAGGGTGACCAAGGGTTAAACCGTCAAACATTCAGGATCAGGTTTTCAGGAAAAAATAAGATTTTTTATTCCCATAATCATGGGTCCTAACTTGCCTTATTTTTAGAACAAAAGAATTTTTTATGAATTTCTTAAAAATACTGGTTGATTTTAATAAAACTAGGCATGCTTATTTGCGGCAATAAGGGGCTTCTTTTAATTCCATTAGAATTAAATTATTAATTCCGGTGACGTCCCACAAGGTAATCCAATTGATATTTTTTGCCACTTCAATTTTATTCGTATCTCCCTTCGTTTTTAAGAAAAAAATTAAAAACTGCGAAATATAAATCTTATTTTTTTTCTGAAAACCCCATCCTGAATGTTCAACGGTTTAACCCTGGGTCACCCTGTATACAATGTCAGCTATTTAAATACATTATTTTATTTAACAACAATTTGTCATCATCATATCTATTTTATCAAATGTATTCTTTCTATCGATCATACAGTTGATTGTCGATGTCCGGATCGAGTTTTTATTACTTGTCATTAGACATGTCTTCATATTATTCTGTGTTTTACTGTTTATTTAATTTAAATGTCATGTCGAAAAGTTTTGTTTTTAATTTTTAAGTTTTTTAAGTTGTTAATTTTTGCAATGTCCAATGTGTTTTACCTTTAACCTCATGTAATGCTCATAACAATACTTGCCCTAATTTTGTATAACAGTTTTCAAATTGAAAATGAAAATATATTATTTTTGTTATTAAAGCGTTTATGTTTTTATAACTTTTTAATCAATATAAATATTTACAAATCTCAGGAAGTTTTTGGTGAATTCTTAATATTGATATTTCTAAATTTTCTGACAACTCTCTAACTGCCCAAAACTCCCTATTACACTATAACAAACTATACCCTAACTTACACACTACAATACCCCCCCCCCAACATTTCAAAAAATTTTTAAACAGAGTAAAAATATTTTTAATTGTTATAAAACATTATTTTCCATTTTTAAATTCATTTAATTATATTCATTTTTGTCTAATTCATGCTCCTTTTCCATTCATTTATGTTTATTTCATTTTTATTCATTCCTTTATTCTAATGCATTTTTAAATTTCGCCCGATAATGTTTCTCATATTGACCTCCTTTATTCATTTCTTCTACATCAACATTTAACATAATTCTGTCTCTTTAAAATTGTCATGGGTGAAATTTTTGTTACCACATTTGGAACACTATTTACAATTTTCCAATTTTTCCTATTCATCTTTGTTGATTGAGTTATTTTAGCATTATTTGATTTTTTCCCTTTTACTTTCTTCCAGTTTCTTTTCTTTTTCTTTACTGTTTTTATTTTCTTCCTTCTAGCTCTTTTTATTTGATATTTTTTTATTTTACATATTAATTTCTTCCAATTTCTCTCTCCACTTTGGTTTAACCTTTCTTCTATGTCTTTGATAAATCTTACTGGGTGAAATCTATTGTCGTCAAAGAATTGCAAATCATTTTCATTATCATTTCCCATAATAATAACTTTTTGTTCATTTGTTTCTTGCTTTTTCTTTAAATTATCTTTTAATTGCTTTAATGCTTCTTTACACTCTTCTTTGTTTTCTTGTATGTCCTTTTTTAAAGATTGCTGTGTGTTCTCTACATTTTTAATAGAAAATTCAACTTCGTCTCTTGTCTTATCAATCATTTTCTGGGTATGCTTTCTTTGTTTTTCTATTACTGGTTCAACCTTTCCTATTTTTTTCTTAAGTAGAACTTTAACTTAATTTTTGTTGTTGTCACTTTTATAATTTCTATTTCTTTCTTCATAGTTTCTTCCGAATTCATTATATCTGTCTTCAAATCATTCTTCAATCCTATCATATCTGTCTTTATCTCTTCCTTATTTCTTTCCATGTTCTTTTCCATCTTTTCTTGATTTTTGTTTATAACTTCTTGTAGATTTTCACTCATAGCAATTAACATTTGCATAATTCGATCATCTGATCTGCTATCTTCTTCGGTATTATTCTCTATGTTGGTTCCTTGTTGTTCTTCATAAGCACTATTATTATCCTCATTGAAATTTTCCAAATTTATTTCCAATGATTCTATCATATCTCCTTGATTTCTTTCTTCTCTTGCGGTATCCATCTTTTTGTTTCCACTTCTTAAGTACATATCTTTTTACACGTTTTTATTTTTTTTTTACTTCTGTGTCAACGGCATCGACTACTAAGGCCATTAGCCTCGTATTCTGTGTTGGCTTTGTTACTGCTTCCCAGCGCCACTTTAGGAACAGCACTGTTAATTAGAACCCAACAGTGAATGGTCCTGGTATATGAAAATCAATTTTTAAATTTTTAATTAATTAAAAATCAGAAAATGATATCTGCCTTTGGTGTGATTCGAACCCACAACCCTTGGACTATGAGTCCAGTGCTCTACCGCTGAGCCACCCACCCCTTAACACGTTTTTATTATTTTTTTTTTATATATAAAGGCCTTACGGTTTTAGTTTTCGTGCCCCACCTTGGTTGGCGACATATATTTTAATTATTAAGTCTTTTTATTTTTATATTTTTTTTTATTAAATACAATAATAAATGTCAGGTTTTTTTAGTAAATTCTTAATATTGACATTTCTAACTTTTCTGACAACTCTCTAACTGTCCAAAACTCACTATTACACTATAACAAACTATAACCTAACTTACACACTACAATATTTACAGATCCACTTGTTGCTGAAGATAAAAACCATATCAGACTCAATTAAACTTAAAAACCCCAACATTTTACTGAACTATAATAAAGCTAATTTTACTAATATTAAAAGAGATATTGATTCCATTAACTGGCACGACATATTATGCACGTTGGATACTCAAAGTAGTGTTGATAGTTTTTACTCTAGATTGAACAATATTATTTCCATGATTGTACCCTCTTTCGCTAATTATAATCCATATTGATTATCTGACATTTAGGCTTCTTAGAGGCCGTTCTAAATACTTAATTGACTATAAAAGTTATATTGAACGCGTTGAGAGTTCCGTCATATCTCATCCTAAACAAATTTGGCCGTTTGCAAAATCTAAACAAGGCAAAAGAATTATTATCGACAAAATTAATAAGCTCCCTGACAAAGCTGCAGGCATAGATAATATTCCTACTTGTCTCTTAAAAAATGTGTTCGTAAAAGATCTAAGCCTCTACATGTCTTATTTAATAAATCTTTGGAGGAGGGTTACTTTCCTCATGTTTGGAGAAGGGCCTTAATTGTACCAATTTTAAAATCCGGTAACAAGCTTTACAGGTTTACAAAAAAAAAGGTCGGGACTATTTGACCAGACCACGTTATTCCTAGGTATTTTGGCACCCTGAATCCGAATCCGGGCTCAGTTTTTTCCCAGCACGTCACAGAAACGAGATTTCAAGGTCATTTATAGATACTACATTCTGTGACTCGGAAAAATATACAAATGTTTTAAGCACCAACCAAACCAACTCTCCCCCCGTTTTCGAGGATGCTGAACACGATAGCGGTAGTGCAAATTCTCTTGTAGTTGACCCAACCCCACACACGGCCAGTAAAACCAGTAAAATATATCTTCCCCCTCCTTTTCGAGGATACTGAATACGAAGGTGGTATTCAAAATTATTTTCAACTTGACCTTAAACGGACAAAAACCACCCCCAAAATGGGGGAATCGTTGATGCCGCGTCTTCCACCGGCACAATATATCTTCCCCTCCGTTTTCGAGGATGCTGAATACGATGGAGGTATTAGACTTGTCGCACCCCCCCAAACGGCCAAAAATCACCCTTTACAGGGTGAAATTTTTGTTGTTGCTGTAAACAAGAAAAACCCCGTCATCTCCCGTTTTTGAGAATGCTGAGCACAATGGTGATGTTACATCTGTACACCGACTTAGCCACATCCCCCAAACGGCCAACAACCACCCTCTACAGGGTGAATTTTTTTTTTGAGTAAACATGAAAACCCGCGAGAATTTTTCACCCTGTAGAGGGTGCTTTTTGGCTGTTGAGTAGGGGGACTAAGTCGAAAAAAAAATTGAATACCGCCATCGTGTTTAGCATCTTCGAAAAGGAGGGGGAAGATATATTTTGCCGGTGGAAGTCGCGGAATCCGCGATTTCGCCAATTTGGGGGTGGTTTTTGGCCGTTTGGGGGGTTGGGTCACCTCCAAAAGAATTTTAATCACCGCCATCGTGTTCAGCATCCTCTAGAATGGGGGAGAGTTGGTTTGGTTGCTGCTTAAAATATTTGTATATTTTTCCGACTTACACAATGTACTATCTACAAATGAGCTCTAGAAGAAGTTGATAGCATCAAAATTAAGCAAGTTATGATGAAAATAAGAAGACTCTTTCGAATTTTTTAGGAAAAAGTGAAAAATAAAACATACGCCGTTTCCATAACAATTAAAATGTATAGTAATACCTATAAGACTTTCTTTATTTTAGCGTAAGTAATGACCTCAAAAATTTTGACCGGTTTAGCATGCATATTTTTGAAAAAAAATATGATTTAAAATAATCGGAATTTTTCAAATTTTCGTAAATTTCATTTTCTTTTGATAATAACTCCAAAAATACTCGATATACGTAAAAAATGATAGAAAATGAAATTTGAGTTTTTTATAATGAAGATCGTACTTTTTTTTTATTTTTGTAGGATAAAAATAACCGAGATAGAAACGTTTAAAGCCTAAATTTTACTACGAGAACCATGTAACCGAGGCCCTTTAACCTTTTATCTTTTAAACAATAAGGGATTTAAAAGATTAAATTTAATACGATGTTATAACCCTTGAAATTACCTTTCAAATGGTTTTTGGATGAACCTGATATCATAAAAATTAACGGAGTTATTGTAAAAAAAACCAATAACATTTTTTTTGAAAAATTTCTGGAGCAGATATTTTGTATGTATACAGGGTGCGCCAATTATTCCCACTCGATCTCTAGCACCGAAACTAAAAGAGATATCAACAAGATTTTTTGTAGGGGTAGACAGTGTCACTCGGACTACAATTTTAAAATATTTTTATGTATACAGGGTGGCTAATTTTTGTGGAATTAAAATTAATTTGGTTTTTTTAAATTGAACACCCTGTATACGATTATGTCTTCTGATTCTACTTAATATTAGATTTACGGTAGTTTTTTGTATTTGTAAATCCGACGCGGCGTTGACAAGTTATTCCTATTTTAAGCAGATTTAATGAAAAAACAGCATTTCAGAAATATTAGCACAAAAACCACATTTTTTAAAAAAATCCTCAAAAAAGCTACTATGATGTAAATGAAACATGCACCTATCACAATAATCACACAACATCTTCACCTGTGGCAATAACTTAATTTTTTTAAATGGGACACCCTGTATATTTTTATTCAGTTAGAAGCTCTGCCTAATACGCATTAAAAAAATATAGGGTTTTGCAAATCTAACTTTACCATTTACTTTAATAATTGACGTTAAGTGACAAACAACATATTTTACACAAAATTTTACAAAGTTTAATCGTAAAAAAACTACAATAGTGAAAGTTAAAATTTATAGTAGGTATTCAAAATGTCTTCCATTTTCATTTATACATTTTCTTGCCCTTTTTTTCATTGATTTATGCACATCTCTTAGCATTGCAGGGGTCACCTGTCTAAATGCTGCAGTAATTCTTTCTTTCATATTTTCTTTGTAAACAATATTTTTAATAAAACCCCACAAGAAAAAATCGCAAGGTGTAAGGCAAGGCGATCTAGTAGGCCAATTTATAGGTCCTCCCCTTCCTATCCAACGATCCTGAAATTCCCTATTTAACCAATTGCGAACATCTAATAGGTAATGTGGTGTGGCACCATCTAATTGAAACCACATTTCGTTGCGATAATTTTGAGGCACATTTTGCAATAAGTTGCGAAAATCATGTTCTAAAAAATCTAAAAAGATAGCTCCATTTACAGTCCCATCAAAGAAATAGTGACCAATTACATAATCACCTATTATTCCCGCCCACACATTTAAAGACCATCGATACTGTGATGTGGTTCTAAATAAATGTTTATTGTGGTCCGAATAATAATGGAAGTTGTGTCTATTTACACAACCGTTCTTATGAAACGTGGCTTCGTCGGAGAATAAAACTTTGTTTAAAAAGTTACGCTCTGTATTTATCTTGTTTATTAACCATCTATAGTATGCTACTCTACGCGCGAAATCACGTGGTAACAATTCTTGGTGAAGCTGAATATGATAGGGGTGATATTTATTCTTTTTTATTATGCGTCTAATTGTGGTATTGGAAATATCTAACTGATTGCTTAATTGCCTTGTGCTTATATTGGGATCTTCAACTATACTGATCATTACCTTATATTCGTTGTCAATAGTAACAGCTGTAGTTTCACGTGAATGTTTTTCATACTTGACGGTTCCTATTCTATCAAATCTATTCTTTAAATTCTCAAAAGTATCCTTTTGTGGATGACGTCTTTCTGGGTATCTTTGACGATAGACCCTACTAGCAAGAAACGCATTTTTTTGACATTCACCCAGTATCCATATCATATCAATATTTTCTTGAACAATATAATTCTTATTAAAATCCATTTTTTATACACAACCGATTAAATATAGTAGACGTGATACAATACAAAATTTTATGTTGACAATTAATGCCATAACAAAATATACCTACTGTCATTTTCATAGGTAACTTGATTTCTTATTAAAAATTGTGTAAAATATGTTGTTTGTCACTTAACGTCAATTATTAAAGTAAATAGTAAAGTTAGATGTACAAAACCCTATATTTTTTTAATGCGTGTTAGGGAGAGCTTCTAACTGAAGAAAAATATACAGGGTGTCCCATTTGAAATAATTAAGTTATTGTCATTTGAAAACTAGACTATTGGCATGCCATCGGCAAACACCCTGTGTAACAGGTGAAGATGTTGTGTGATTATTGTGATAGGTGCATGTTTCATTTACATCATAGTAGCTTTTTTGAGAAATTTTTTAAAAAATGTGGTTTTTATGCTAATATTTCTGAAGTGCTGTTTTTCATTAAATCTGCTTAAAATAGGAATAACTTGTCAACGCCGCGTCGGATTTACAAATACAAAAAACTACCGTAAATCTAATATTAAGTAGAATCAGAAAACATAATCGTATACAGGGTGTTCAATTTAAAAAAATCAAATTAATTTTCATTCCACAAAAATTAGCCACCCTGTATTCATCAAAATATTTTAAAATTGTAGTCCGAGTGACACTGTCTACCCCTACAAAAAATCTTGTTAATATCTCTTTTAGTTTCGGTGCTAGAGATCGAGTGGAAATAATTGGCGCACCCTGTATATAGGAAAAAAGATAGATAGGTACCTGCTCACAAAATATACACGTGTGGGTGAGTGTATGTATATTTTTAAGATAGAAAAAGTGAAAGGAATTCTGTATATCACAAATTTTCCAATATTTTTATGACAAGGGGTAGTTTTAAAGGGTGGAAAATTTCGCAATAAATAAATAAAGATTTTAATACTCAGTAAATGAGATTTCAGTTCAGTAATGTACTATTCAAATGATTGAAGTTTCTTGAAACCAATTTTTTCAATGATTCTGTTTTAAGGGGGTGGTTTTTAAGGGTTAACGGAACCAAAAATTATATCATAAACATTAAACAAACTGTTTGTGTAATGTTAATATGCGATTTAATATTTCAGAAATATAAAAAATGATTTTTTCATGATTTTCAATTTTAGGGGTGGTTGGTCAAAGTGTTGAAAAATTAATTAAAATCATAAATCATGCACATAAGTGTTGAAAAATATTTATTTTATTTAATTAAACGAGATTACTTACGCTAGAATGCTTAAATCTGCATTTTTACAATTTTTAACAAAAGGGGTGGATTTCACCCCTAAAATGCAAAAAGCGCAAGTCGAGCATATGTCACTTTTGAAGTTGAGGGTAAAATATACTCAATCCCAAATTTTCATGCAAATCAATGGAGGTTCACCGAAATCGGAGGTAATAGTTGATTTTAACCTTCATTCACTGTGGTATAAGTTGTTATTCATTTTATAATTTTTTGTATATTGAAAAGTGAGTACTGTTTCTGGGTTCGTCCCGTATTTTATTCCGTTTTGTTAAATAAATAAATAAATGTAAGTAAATATCCATTTATTTTATCCAAATTTAATTTTATATAGATTGTATTCATGTATTGATGTAGTAAACCCCCTTTTTAGAATTCATTTCTCTGGTTCTGGCTGATGCTGGACTTGTATAGGTTCGAAACATGTACCATACCTATTTGAGAGGGTAATAGAACTATTGCCGACAATGACTTAGAGTTTTCTTGGAACATTACAAAGATATTCTAAATAATAATTATTTAAAATTTTTATTCAACATAAACTACAAAAAAAATCAGGGAAGATAACTTATACAATCTAAATTAGGTTTTGTGAGTTTCCCGGTATATTTCAAATATAATTTGTCATATTTGAAATCTAGAGGGCTGTGAAAGCAAGTTTTAATTAAACCAATTTCACGGAGTGTTTGAGTAAAATCGTTGCCTAGTAACATCGTTTAAAATTAAACAAATCATTGAAAATCAAAGCCAAACATCGAAAACAATAACAAAGTGTTTGATTATAAATCCAGCTCCAGTTATCAAATATCCAGGTTCCAGTTCCAAGTCACAAACACCCTGATTCGGGTTTCAAATTATCCATTAACACTCACTATTTTAATTTCCGTGAATTGCATTCCCGATTTCATTTGGAACCTCTTCGTTCCAGAAGGAATCGTAAAGATCTTAATATTCTTTGCAACATAGTCAATTCTACTGTTGATCGTCTTACTCTTTTGTCTCATGTTGGGTTTTCCGCACCTACTAGATCTACTAGAAATAGTGTTACTTTTATCAACCGTTCTTTAGAACACCAACTATCGTATAAATTCCTTTATCCCCAGGTCTACAAGATTGGCCAATCAACACGATATTGGCTTATTTACACCTTGTTCTGAGTTTCGCCGGCAGCTCCAACATTGTTATTTTTAAATTTGTTTATTTTTAACTTTTTAAGATGTATTATATGTATATCTTTGACAATTTTTATACAGGGTGTTTCATAGTTAAACCGACATACGTTAATTGTAAATAGAGGGTACTTAGGTGATTCCAAATAACCTTGGTTAATGGGTCTAACGCCTTTAATAACCGAGATACGGGGTGTTTCATCCATTTAGGCCAATATTTTGATAAGCCGTAACTTTAGAACCACCCTGTAGATTTCTCTCATACTTGGTACAGGTATAGTCTGTTAATAGCCCAATCCTATAGTGTAAGAAGTACAATTAAAATCCAGATCCGGATTAAGAAGAGTTTGCAAAATTTGAAAATCCCCAAAACAACACCCTGTATATCAGATTTTTTAAAATTGGGATGAATATTTGAAAAGAACGGAAAAAAATGAGTTAAAGTGAAAAATTTTTATAAGTGCACACACATCCCATTCTACTACTGCAGTTTTAACGTCCAATTACATCAAATGTATTTTTTTCATTTTCACAAGCAGTAACTTTCGAAATACCTTGTAGATTTCTTTCATATTTGGTACAGGTATCATTTTTTAGTAGCCCAATCGTATAATGTAAGGACTATACTACAGTTAAAATCCAGATACGGATTAAGAAAAATTTGTAGAAGTTGAAAATCCCCAACGCAACACGCTGTACATCAGATATTTTTTAAATTGGATCAGACATTCGAAACGAATGGAAAAAACTGAGATATTCTGACTTATTTTTATAAATGCACATCTCGTTCTACATATTACTAAACTTTTAAAGAAAATTCAATTAATGCCATAACTTTGGAAACACCCTGTAGATTTCTTTCATATTTGGTACAGGTAGATTGTTTAAATAGCCCAATCGTACAATAGAAGAACTAAAGTGAAAATTCAGATCCGGTTTAAGAAAAATTTGTAAAAGTTGGTAATTTCTAAAATAGCATCCTGTATATCAGATTTTGTTAAATGTAATCGGATACCTATTTAAAAAAAGAAAAAAAGGCAAAATATTTTTATAAGTGAACAAGGGTGTTCTACAAAAAAAAATACAGATTTAATTTTTCGGATTAATTCCGGATACAAAACTCATTAAACTATCAAGTAAGCTACGGCAATATCACATCTTTTTTCTTTTTTTTTTCTTTTTTCAAATAGGTATCCAATTACATTTTAAAGAATCTGATATACAGGGTGCTATTTAGAGATTATCAACTTTTACAAATTTTTCTTAATCCGGATCTGAATTTTAACTTTAGTTCTTGTATTGTACAATTTTATTTAAACAATGTCTGATCCAATTTAAAAAAAAATCTGATGTTGGAGATTTTCAAATTTTACACATTTTTCTTAATCCGTATCTGGATTTTGACTGTAGTATAGTCCTTACATTATACGATTGGGCTACTAAAAAATGATACATGTACCAAATATGAAAGAAATCTACCAGGTATTTCGAAAGTTACTGCTTGTGAAAATGAAAAAATGCATTTGATGTAATTGGACGTTAAAACTCCAGTAGTAGAATGGGATGTGCACTTAAAAAAATTTTTCACTTTAACTTTTCCGTTATTTTCAAATATCCATCCCAATTTAAAAAAATCTGATATACAGGGTGTTGTTTTGCGGATTTTCAAATTTTGCATATTTTGCAAATTCTTCTTAATCCGGATCTGGATTTTAATTGTAGTTATTACACTACAGGATTGGGCTATTAACACATTATACCTGTACCAAGTATGAGAGAAATCTACAGGGTGGTTCTAAAGTTACGACTTATCAAATTATTGGCCGAAATTGATGAAACACCCCGTATCTCGGCTATTAAAGGCGTTAGACCCATTAACCAAGGTTATTTAGAATCACCTAAGTTCCCTCTATTTACAGTTAACGTATGTCGATTTAACTATGAAACACCCTGTATATATTTTTTTAACTATTTAAGACCTCTATCTCCAATATCATTTTATTTTATTGTTTGATTGTAATTGTAATGGGCGTCAGTCCGTAAATAAATAAGTAATATCTGGACCTACAAAATTTTTTGATTTTGTATAACGATAAGAATCATTTACATTTTTATTAAAAAAAAAGTCCCGATGTTCTTCGCCAAATCGATATTTGCCCAAAAATTTATTAAATTTAACAAACCGAGTTTCAATATTAAAGTCTATTAAAGTTCGGCAAAGACATACGAATATTTAACTCAGAAAAAGATGATTAAAACCAAAACTATTACACATATTTTTAGGACATTTTGACAAGTGTCCATTTTAACAGTGTTACTCAACGTTCCATTAAATATTTACCTAAATTTATGATTTCTGAAATTGAATTGGTAACGTTGTATTTTCAACGTTGAATTTATGAGATGGCTGTCATTTGACAAGCAAATTATTTATGTCCGTCAAATGAACATTTTTTCCTTTTTTAATACATTTCAGGCTTATTCTGGTTATAAATTGCTACTTGGGCATTTGTAGAAAAGTTATGTAGGTACCTATGCGTTTGTATTGAAAAAATATGTTAAATAATCGTTTCAACGCACTGAATTTGTTTGTCTTGGGAGTGAGTATCCCAATATATATTTCTTTTTAAAAAAATGTGAAAAATATTTTTCCGCGCAAAAATTTCTATCGCTATATTGAATTTATCATGTTTTATAACATCTGTAAAAATTTCATGAAAATCCCATCCCCCATCCCATATTCTTATCGTTTACCCAGAGATGTGCGTGTCAGTAGTTGTAAAAATTTGTAGGTTATTATGGCGAAATTAAATAAAGTCAAACCTTGACGTTGATATTTACAAAAATAGGTTATTTTCTTATGACGATTTTCCATCATCACTCCACCAACGTTTTCGTCGACCACTGCTAGACCAACATTATGTATCGGGACTACGTTACTGAACTCAATAGGCAACATTCACTTCACCTTGAAAAAAATTGGATCTGAAATCTTAAGCATATTGAAAAAGTATCTTAGTGTCATATCTTTTATAGAATAGTAATGTCACATGTTCATGTAGAAAGAAGTTTTTCATTAAATATATGAAATGGAAATATCAAATACTATTAAACGAGCAAGGTTTGTATGTATGTATGTGTGTGTCTGTGTGTGTGTGTGTGGGTGTGTGTGTGTCCAGAGGATCTCGAAATCCTCTCGTCAGAATTCAATGAAACTTTGAAGGTAGACTAATTCCTATCTAAATCGGCAAAAAATGTAGGTCTCATGTCTGTGAAAATTCGATCTTCCGAGATATTTACAAGAAAAGTTAAGCTTTTAGTTTTATTTCCTAGCAACGGCACATAATAATAACTTGTTTCTATAGTAATATATACTATAAAGGATAGATGAGTACAGTAAAAGTGGGGATATAAGGTCACATTCCATAGGCGTACTTTGCAAAATAAGTTTCTATAATATAAATAAGGTCACAGCATGTAAAATATATATACGCACTTCGTAGATTAAATTTTGAAGTTATATTATTTACAAAAAATAAAAATAAACTTTATGCATCTGACACTTTAACATTGAACGAATTAAATTTAACCAATAAATAAAAAGGAGGTTTATATGTTGGGATTAAACTTTTTTTAATCTCTTGGCATTAAAAGTAACGCTTCAGTACTTACCTAAACTCAAAGATTAAAAAAAAAGTTAGTTCAAGAACTATCTTTAAAAGTCACTGTCTTCACTAAAACTATTGGTATCACTATAATTGGCTTTTCTGAGGTTTATTATTATCGGTTCTATTAAATTATCCATTGATATATCCACTTTCCTAAATGAATTTTCCACCTTTTTAACATGATCAATGCATTTTCCCCAATGTTCTCTATTTACATCTGAAACTGCTTTCAAAAACAAATTTCGCACATCAGGAAATTTAAATGTTTTATTGTTTTAAGAAACATAACCTTTTAATAATTGAGACCAGATCAGTTCAATGGAATTTAACTCTGCGTGGTTCGGAGGCAATCTGAGAATTTTAATTCCTTTTTCTCTAATATATTTTTTGAATTTGTTTTTATGTTGCCTTGCTGTTACTAATAATTCTGCCTTCAAGGATTTAGGAGGACTGATAATATTTTTAGAATGAAGCCATTTTGAAATATATATTAATACAAAATTCTGAATCAATTAAAATACATACGATACGGCTATGAATAAATAAAGTCTGACTTTTCTGTCAAAAGAACAGGTTTATCTAGACAAAAACTATATTAGGCCGATTAGATGTATTAAAATTGAAATTTTAACTACAAATAAGCATTGAAGGATGAGGTAAAAATAAAATTTCTACCTCTTGAATCTGAAAGAATTCAATTTTTAATTTGCCGCTTTATATAAAAAAGGAAAGGTTCATTTGACGGACATAAATAATTTGCTTGTCAAATGACAGTCATCTCATAAATTGAAAGTTGAAAATACAACGTTGCCAATTTAATTTCAGAAATCATGGGTTTAGGTAAATATTTATAGGAACGTTGAGTAACACTGTTAAAATGGACACTTGTCAAAATGTGACACCTGTAAAAACATGACAACTGTTAAAATGTGATACGTGTCAGAATGTAACAACTATCAAAATGAACAAATCTCAAAATGAACAAATGTCAAAATATGACACCTGTCAGAATGTAACAAATGTCAAAATGTCACACGTATCGTACTTTTCTTTATTTATTACAAAGATCTAACCTAACCTAAAGCTAATCTTTTTTTTTTTGGCGGGTGGAAATGCTTTATGCACATCGGGTAAAGGTTCTTCCCTTCCCCGATAGTGTGATACTACCCCTTACGGCTACTATGTTATTATGCGGACAGTTTTAATATTTAAGTTTTCATTATCATAGAGAGAGAGAGAGAAAAAAATAATGAATGCTTGTGCACTATTAACATAGATTTCAATTTTTTATTTTACAAGAAACTTTAAAGAGACCTTTAAAATTCTCTATTTTCATAGTACATTTTAAGGTTGATTGTGACTTTGTATTTTCCAAGAACAAATTGTAATGTAATGTACGAATGAACTATTTTTGTAACTGAAAATTTTTGAAAAAATATGATATCAATATCTGCCACACGTCGAGAGTCTGGTCACAGGTTTTTGTGGAGGTTTTTACCCAAGTATGAATATCAGACCTATAATTTTCCTTCACTGCAGATTAATAAATAATAAAATCAATTGAACATAGAGTTTTTCTTATATAGTGATAAATAGAGTGAGCTGAGCGATCTTGTGTTGACGGGACCTGTGCCCTACACGCTGCTGTTGTCCGTCCCGGAAACGGGGCCCTATCCGCTGTGACTATTCGCGAAGATCAAGCGTCAGTAGATGTTGCCCTCTAAAAGGGTGAAATCCCCAGAAACTAGGCAACTTTAATGCATTTAACTAACCTCTGTGACAAGCAGTTGATAAACGTCAACAACAGCTGCAGCCAATTGAAAATTAACACTGACAGCTTTTTTAATTTAATTTAACAATTAAACTAAAATCGACTAATTAATGGTTTCTATTAACTACATAAGTATTCCGCCAGCATTTCAAATGGGATTAGTCCAATATTACATAAATACAAAGCTTATTTTACTCATTCGGTTGCACTCATTTACACGGTATTAATTTGGTTTGTCAAACCCAGAGTAGCCGATTGTCGAAGACGAAATCACGAAACATATCGTAAATATGAGGACTGATTGGATTCTGCATACAATCAAGCAATCAAGTTTGGTTAACGTCAATGTTTAGTTAACCTTTATTCCGATCGAATAATTTATGTTGGATTTGAATCGCTTTTATGTAATATGTACAAACTAGTAACAAATTGGCAGCATTTAAATGAAAGGCAAATATTTAGATTGCATTTCATTAAGTGATTAATACATTTTTATGAGATTTCATTAACTTTAAGTGTTTTACTATAATTTTAGTGGTTCATATGTTTTAAATATATTTTAAGTTGGTATGTTATTAACAACAGTAAAATACGTACCATGTCGTTTTCCAGCTAGAAATAATTTAAAAGGGTCACCACTCTACTCTTACCCATATACTCCGATGGTTGACCAACCCTAGCGATGAAATATATCAACTAAGTATAGTGGTATTTATGCGCTTCCGTTAACCCATAAACTCAGATACTTCATTTGAAGATGAGACGACTTCTTGGATTTAATTCTTTAAGTCCTTAGAAGATTATAAGTTAGCTTAGAGAAAAGTAATTAATTTGTTTTACCTAATTTAGTTTGAGATTCTAGTGTTCACGAATAGGTCAGAAAAGCTTAATTGGAGCTGACTCAATTTCTGCCATTAGACTAATACACAACATGGGGGATAACAAATTATATCGCAAAATTTGTCAAAATTGTCACCTGTAAACACTAAAGAATCTCTATACAGTGTGTTTCGTAAACCTTATACAATATTGGAATTAGTGATAGACCAGGTCATGACTGTTCAGAATATCAGAATTTCACCTCAGTAAAAATCTCACAGTTTTCGAGATAATGAGCATTTTTTGAATTTCTGGAGAATGGCTATGTCACCTTGGATTTTTGAGAGTCATGTCTACAAATTAAGACTAAGTTAAATATCTTTGCTGCTCAAGATTAATGATGAGTGATGCTTTCAGACGTACAGAAGAGTTTTTCACAAATTGATACAATTTTTCAAGAAATGTGGGTAAAATGCCAGATTTGAATCCCAATAATTTTTTTAACAAAAGTTTGACATTATTTTCTGAATAATACATAATCACGTGGAGGTGGACATTCTATAATTATTTTTGGAAGGAGTGGTATTTCGATTACATTAGATATTTGCATTTGTTGGCTCAATTCCTGTGTTGTTTTTCTTATACTATTCGCTGATTGGCTGAAATCCATTTCCATATGTGAAATATTATTTAATACATATAATGTTAAAAATAACTTATCCCATTTATTCTTGATAATTTGAATCCGAATGTGTTTGAGATTCAGACAAAAAACCAGTTGAGAATACTCTTCTAGTATTTCCATAGACCGAACAAATTGTAATCAAAGAACAAACATTATTTGAAAGTTCTACTCACTTTTACCAAAATCGTCATTCACGGTGTGTTTACTTAAAATTCATGCAAACATTTTAAAATTCAAAATTTTCCTATTTTGGACGCAATTTTGAAGGTGTTTCTGAAGAGGTATGGCGGGGCACATCAAACCCTAAGCTTACTTTTTGATGCTCTGTTCCAAATCTGAAGTCAGAATTTTAAAATTCATAAACACAAAAAAGCTACATACACAAACACACACACACAGAACGAATTCAGATACCGAACTTTGTTCGGTGAACATTAGTTACCAATGCACTCTTACAAATAAAATCAATTTTAACTAACGAATCCTACTTTTCTTATTAACCCTGGAGTGAACGGGTGAAATATGGGACAGGACGGGACGGGTTGGGTATGGTATACACGTAGCCAATAATTGGAAATTTTTCGAACTAAACGTTTTTATTTACAATAAATTCAACTTCTAAGAACAAAACAAATCAATTTCTTATGAAAATTAATAAAAAAACTTAACAAAAGTCATTACGGCAATAAATACAAACAATAACGCACTCTCATAAAACTAGGCTAAATCAAGATAAAACTACCAGTGAAATAAAAATTCTTCCCCGGAATCAAATTCTTGGTCACTAGGAACTTGGTCATACATATCTTACAAACGACGAATATTTTTTTCGTATGGGTCGTTCATTTTAACGCCTACAAGTACAAAATCATAAGAAAAAATATAAATTTGGCTTACAAAAAAGACTTACGCAAAGGAACGGGACGTGTATCTCATACACCAAACTCTTAAATAAGAATAATTAACGAACTTTCTTCATTCACACGTGTTGATCGACTAAATTCAGGAGACTACTGCAAGCGCGAATGACCACAGCCAAGACACAGTAGATACAGTAGTTCCACTTAGCATCGGCATCTTTGATATTGGTGTCCAGCAGTTTCATTTTTTATATTCGCACTGGTATTGACACTATTGACAGTAATGACATTTCTCCCCGCCACGATCCCTAACAATGCTCATATATACACTGCTCGATATATCAATTATTGATATAAACTGCTCGCTAAAATTCAGTATATGCAAATAAGGTTGGAAACATGGAAAAGTAGTAAAAATTAATTATGCAGTTTTCAATGAGGTAAAATTCATTTAATCGGATGCACCCGAGATAAAAAAAAATGTTTGGTGATTCTTACGTATTTTTGTCTCCTGAACACGAATTTGAAGTCAAAAAGCGGAGGTCTCAAATGCTTTTTGAGATATAGGCCCGTAAAGTATGAAAACTTTCTAATCTCACGATTATCTTTATTGCCACACTTATATTAACTTCATATGTACGTTTATTAGTACAAATTTGAACCATTTCTAGTCGAGTTGAAATTTGCATATATTTTTATATGAACAAAAAATGAGTTTTATGATTATGGGTCGATGTTATTCAAACGTGGTTTAAAGGAGTTTTTGGGAATGGAGTTTCTGCCAAAATTCAATATGGCAAATACAAAATTGTGGTTGAGTTGTGTGCTTATATAGTTTGATTCTGTTTAAAAAAGTTAATACAGCCATTCTATATTCGTTGTTAAAAAAAATGCAAGAGATTATTACGAAAATATTTATTTTTCCCATTTCAGTTGACATTTCACATTCCTAATATATAAGAAAGAAATTTATTGCATACAATGTACATAGTCAATACAATTTTTTCTAAGAAAACAAGAACCAAGAATGCATGACACCTAATAAAAACATAGATAGATAGATATTTATTAATCTAAAATTACAAGAATTTTACACTCGTCACAAAACATTACAATTATTACAAGCTTAAAACTATAATTTACAATAACAATAACAGACAGACACCCACACAGCAAAGGATATTCCCAGAATATCCTCACAAGATACCTATGTTCTTTTTGCAGAATATTCCTAAGCAAATATTCTGAGAACGATCATAGAATGTATTGGATATATTAAAATATTTAGCACATCTATAAAAAATATCTTCAGTTAGTAAAGAAGTTCAATATTGTTTCAGAAATTACTCACCTTGCATCATCTAAAAAAACTTAATTGGGGATTTTCCCTCGAATTGCTTCGACATACTACACAAATTGTACATGGTTTTTTAAGCACAACATCACCAACAACTGTAGACATTTCGCTTTTACTATTTCGCACAAAACAAACAGAAAACGCCACCAAATAATACAAACGAAAACGAATGAAATAATAAATTGAGCGACGCAATTAAAAATGTTTTCATATTGCAATGTTGTCAATGTGAATTGTTAAATTATCATAATTCAAGATGCTATTGTAGAATTGTCACAAAAATGATCACTTTTCAATGAAATAAGTGGACCATACATAGGGATTGACGCCTCATTGATAAAATATCCTAAAACTAGAATTTGATGAAATAAGAGACTACTTTATGAAATGTTTATAACACTTCTAATATATTACACAGTAGATTGGATGAAACTTTTTAAATCCCGCAACTATGGAAGAGTGCCGGTCGTTCTTAAACTCGTCGTTTGCGCATTAGCCAGGAGTCGCAACTCCTGGCTAATGCGCGTTGAAACCTTACAACCAGAAATTGGCCGAAGTGGAATTACTGTATCTACTGTGGCCAAGAACTCATCGAAATCTAACTAGAATTTTATGCACCGGTGTATCTCATACCCAACCCGTGCACTCCAGGGTTAATTAGGATTAAAAATATTTTTTCTACAAACGTCAAAAAATGACAAGGTTGTAATGAAGTTATTTTTCACAAACTAAATAATTTAAATAATTTCGAAATTAAATGAAAATTTATTTAAAATTAAATAAAACGTTCGATTTTTATTTGGCTCACCGGGTACATTAAATATTCAAAGTATCGAGCTAACGTCGTTTAAAGATAGTATTGCGCGCGCCGCGAATCCGGTCGCTTTGGAAGGGATTTTTCGGTAGTAGGAATTCTTCAGAGCTTAGGTGAAAAATAATTTGAAAATAATAGCTGATTTAGACGTATCCAGTAGCTGTCGACAGTCTCACTGCCCGTCAGCGCTGTCGAGTAGTTGGCTCCATGTAAACACTTTTTTGTGACAGTACAGCGCTGTCTCGAATAGAAAGTCCGTCTATTTTTGACGACAGTAGTCCTCACCCGCGTCCCCCCAAACACCCGAATCAGTCCATGGCGCATTTTTATAGAGTGAACAGTGGCGGCGTTTAAAAATTGACCCGAAAATGAAGCGAATTAGAAACGTTGAACTTGGTTCAACTTTATAGAGAACACGAATGTTTATGGAATCTGCGTTGTAATGCGTATAAAAACAAACAGCAAATATTCTGACGTACGTCGTAACGCCAACCTGTACTCAGAGGGAACTTCTAGTTTTCGTTGTTGTAGCAAAGCAAAACCTCCCGTTATATTTCTATCGTTGATCCATTTTCTGACCCATATTCTTTTTTTATTTAATAATTCTTCCTCCAACATATCTGTAAGCTCCTGTAATAAGAGCGAGGGCATTATCTTAACAGATTTCCTTTTAAAGAACCCCACATTCATTTTCGTACGCACCTGATCATAAGCACACATTCACGACAAACTGGACTCGTGTAAACGACCAGTTCCAGCAGTGGGCGTGTCGTAGCAAGCGTGACAGTGAGACTGTCGACAGCTATTGGATACGTCTAAATCAGCTTTATGAATTAATTCGCTTTCTCCGATCAAAATTAAACAGTCGATAACAATATTCAATAGTCCGAATTTTTCCGCCGCCGTTATAAAAACCTTAGGTATACAACTGATAAGATTGTTTTTTTCCGTGTTTTGAATTTAATTTATCACCGTGTTAATTTGGTACAAGATCGAATCGTTTTATTTTTGCTTAGAAACGCGTTAAATATTTTAGCCGAAAAAGATTCTTTTAGTTTTAATCTTTTTGATTTCCGTTCGTTTTCTTTTGGAAAATTTATTTCGTGGGGAATAATATTCGTTTTATTTTATACGGAGAGTTATTTAAAGTTTAGAATTAAGATTTTCATTCTTAGTTTTTTTTTTATTGTTTACCGGTTTACAAATGTTCTTTTGTTTTATGAGTTAGTTTACTTGTAATTTTTTTTAGTAATTTAGATTCGGTATTTGCATTCAGTCCGTTTGTTTTACTGATTAGTAATTTTGGGAATAATTGATTTAATTGGTGATCCGTAACATCTTAATTTTTTTGGAGAGTTATTTACGTAAATACAGAATTTTCTTTTAAAATATAATTTTAATCTTTGATAATAATTACCGAATAGTAGTATTTCTCCGTTAACTGAGTTAATTATTTCTGCAATTTTAATTTCACGTTAGTTATTTGAGTTATTTTGGTTTTTGATCGTAGTGGTTTTGAAATTGATTTATTTAATTGAAGGTTGAAATTATATTTTTGCTTTCAATTATTTATTTTATATTTTAAAACAAGCTACCCCTCCAGATTCTAAGACTTTGGGATTGATCTAGCTCTATTTAGGCTCCCCATTACTACTTAGGCAATTTCAATCCCTTACTCACGCTACTTGGGCATTGGCGTCAATCGTTTTGACTGTCAATGTCGGCTAAGCTGAAAGTCTTAAGAATCCGTCCGTGAACTGTTAATAAACTCCGACAACTTTGGGACTGATTTTGCACTATTTTAGGCTCCCCATTACCACTTAGGCAATTTCAGCCCCTTACTCACGCTAGTTGGGCATTGGCGTCAATCGTATTGGCTGTCAATGTCGGCTATGCTGAAAGTTTAGGAGTTCGTCCGTAAATCCGTTTTAAATTCCGACAACTTTGGGATTGATCTAGCTCTATTTAGGCTCCCCATTACCACTTAGGCAATTTCAATCCCTTACTCACGCTAGTTGGGCATTGGCGTCAATCGTATTGGCTGTCAATGTCGGCTATGCTGAAAGTTTAGGAGTTCGTCCGTAAATCCGTTTTAAATTCCGACAACTTTGGGATTGATCTAGCTCTATTTAGGCTCCCCATTACCACTTAGGCAATTTCAATCCCTTACTCACGCTAGTTTGGCATTGGCGTCAATCGTATTGACTGTCAATGTCGGCTAAGCTGAAAGTTTAGGAATCGGTCGCGTCCCCGTTTAAAATCAAAGTAGAAAAGTAGGATAAAGTCACCCGTTAGAATGTATTTTAAATATAATAACTCTCCTGAATTTATTTATTTATTTTCTGAATATAAGTAATTAAGAATTAATTTATTTACTGTAGTTTGATTAATTTTTAAAGTTAATGAAGTTAACTAACTCTTCTGTTAATTTTGATAAACTCCGTCGTGTCAGCTTATAGGTTAATAAGGTTAAATAACTCTTCCGTTTTAAATGTAAATATTTAACTTATTAAATTCTTCCGTGTAATTTAATAATTGGGTAAATTTCAATAAAGTCTAATTGAGTCACTCCGTCATTACGGTATTTAATAGAGCCGAATCGAACGTTTTCTTTTAAATAATTATTATTTTTGTTCGGGGTTAAAGTGGGTGGGCTTTGAAATAAAACAAATTTTTATATTGTAACGTAGCTAAAAACAATATAAGTGTCACGTTTATTTCCTGGTTTATATTCACCAACCTTACCTCTTTTCAGGGCTATTAAAGGTATATAATAAAGTAAAAATAATTAAGTCTGAAGTCAACTAGACCCCTGGAGAATACCGTATCTCCATCTGAAGTTACCTGTGCCCCTAAGAGGCCGTTTCTAAGGGTTGCGGAGCACACCACATAAAAAAACTGGCGCTCGAGCAATCTCCGTACTAAAGCGTCAATCTTGTAAGGCAATATTTTTCTTAGTGGCAAGAAAAAGCCTTACAAGGTTCGCGCATTCCTAACAATGTGCGAAGGGACTCTTTTTTTAATTTTCCTACGTTACCACGACACCGTACGCGAAGTAGTGTGCGAAATACATATTTCGCGCACTGCATGTAAACTATATGAGATTTTTGTATTTTAACCTTTATGCAAAAATCCTAGAAATCATTTATTTCTAAATGTTTAACAATAATAAAAGGCTTTTTAACACTTTTCAAATTGTGGCAAAATTTTACACTACCTGATTATTATTAACATTAATGGTGCAGTCAGTACACGAACCAATATTTATTCCCAAACCAGATAATTCATAAATGTGCTACCATATATGATTGGAGCTTAGAAGAGAGTTTGCTAACCAGATAATTCAGATTCAGCACGTGATATTGTAGTATTGGGGGTTGGAAGACTATCCATTTTTGACGTTTGTAGAAAAAAATTTGTTTGTAACTCGTGCGCGAAATACTTTGGCGATCTCGACTATTTTTAAAAAAAAATCAGTTCTTGATCACCAAAGTAGCATTTCGCGCACTAGATACAAAAATAACTATATTAAACAAGGTAAAAGTGCTCAGTTGTAGAACGCCGAGATTTATTTCTTCTCATGGGGTCGTGGGTGGTGAAGGGCTCAATGATACACTGTCTAAACACTGGATTTTTATTCTAATTTAACACAAACGATTTGGTCGTAGACCACACAACCTAACATACAATTATTAGTAGGTATAATTTTTAAAGATTCTAAAACAACAAGTGGTAGACAATAGAGAGTTGAAGTAAACACAGTACGTAACCCTTTACGTAGAAAATACCGTACGAAATATAACGTAATAAAGTTGTATGAAATTTGAGTTGAAGTGTTCATGTACGTACGTAAAATAGATGTCAACCTTTAATTAATTGGTCTGTATTTTGCTGTTATGTTGTTTTATGTGAGCAGAAAGTCGAAAAGTCAAAATTAAAAATTTTTTTAATAAAATAAGAGGTTTTATTATATCCATTAAGAAGAGTATTTGAAGTACAAAGCCACTAATGAGTTAAAGAAATGAAAAACAAAATAAAATATATATTGGAATTGGATTTCTTGAAATTCTACTAAAATAGAAGTTACATTTTTATGGTAAGCACGTCTTTATACATGTTCAATTAGGCTCTATTTATTTCATTTAAGGTGGAAGGTATTCTTGATGCAGCACAACTTGGGGATTCAGATTTCGAAGAAGATGAAATGGATGAGGTAATCTTGCTACATATATTCAACAATGATCCTGTTGGGAATCGAGCAGAGCTTTATGGGCGATTGAGCCTCCACACAACTGGAACAATATTTGGGAAATTTAATGTTCTGTTCAGCACACACATATTTTCAAAATCCATCATGCTGATTAAATTTTAGTAAATGCACCTAGATTGATTTTTGTAAAGTTAGTATCGCAATATTAAAGTAGCATACCATCAAGCAAAAACAACAAATGTTTGTTTTATTACCAATATTTTGTTTGCTAGTTTCAAGATGCAAAAAGCGCATCAACTAAATTTAGTTGAACATTTCTACACTTTGTAAATGTAATTTTCTAAAAATGTAAAGATTCGTTGTTTTGTAGTTTTAGAGATAAATATTCTGTAATATTGTTTTGTTATTGTAATTAATAAATAAATATTTATATAATAAAAAATGTTGTAACTTGAAAGTTTTTTATTATCTTACTGAAATATGAGAAATAACCTTTAGAAACATAATAAGCGAATATTTAGTAACTTCTATAGGAATTTCTCAACCGAATGTAATCCAATAACAGAAAAATAAAGAAATTCTTTTGAGAACTTCTAAATCACACTTAAATTCCTAAATTATATAAATCAAATGAAACAAAACGAATATTTAGTAACTTCTTGAGTGACCCTTAATACCATGTTATTTATATATAAAATGATTAATCAACTATAGTGCCTCAACTTGTAAATAATTGTAGGTTTGTTAAAGACATAAATATTCCACAAGATCAAGAAACAATTTTTATTTAGACAGAGTAAGCACTATAGTTATATAGTCAGAATATAGTCTGTTTTATAAGGGATTAAAGCAATACAATGAATTGCCCGATTTTATTAAAAACTGCAATAATTTAATGAGCTTTAAAAGAACATGTAGATTGTGAATATAAGTATATAACTATTTATTTTTTTTTTGTAAACCTAAATGTAAAAATAATACTAGCCAAGAGCTAAATTAAAGGATTATTCATTTCGGAAGCTCATAGTGGTTTGTATTTTAATTTCTCTCTCTCTTTCCACTGGATTAAAACCACTTAGTTGTTAAAAAAGTTTTTTTATTGTCAATAAAAAAACTTTTTTAACAACTAAGTGGTTTTAATTCAGTGGAAAGAGAGAGAGAAATTAAAGGATTATTATTATTATTACTTCTATAGGAATTTCTCAACTATTATTATATATTATATTATATTATAACTGAATGTAATCTAACAAAAAAAAATAAAGAAAGTCATTTTGAAGCTATGAATAATTTACTTTAAGTCAAAATTCAAAATTGGGACATTCGCCATTTATCGGTGTCACTCGTATAATCTTCGGTTAACGTACGTAGATTTTTAAGGTATCCGTGAGAGAACGCAAGGTTACGTACGTACGCAATCCTATTTTTCACGTAAACGCTATTTCCAGACAAATGCGCATGCGTAGATGTCAATTCGGCTCCTAACGTTTACGTACTTGGCACAACTTCAACTCTCTAATATGAATATGCGAAGCTTTATCTCTAGTCGCTGTCGCAATTCCTTGACCACTGCCGCGTTACGTAATACACTCATCAAAACATATCCCCCTTCCCCTGCACACATTGGGCGCTTTCACATTAGGCAGCACGACAACGACACGACAACGGCAACGATGCCGGTGAGGTTGAATTTACATTGAAATAAATGCAGTGCTTTCATATTAGACGACATGCCGTGCTGGTATCGTCCCCGGCAGCCGTCTTCCCACTCGTGTCGTCCCGATTTTTGAAACAAGATGTTTAGTAAAACAATAAATAAATAAAACTGATTAGTTCAATTCAGTGTTTTAACATGGCTTTTAAGTTTGATAGTTACCTTAATTGAACTGCTTGAAAAAAATTGCTGTATTGAAAAATAATATGAAAATAATAATAATAGAACATCAACTAATAGGCCCGCCCCCATTTCCTTAATCTAATTTTGTTTTAGTTTTTTTGCCTTAAGTTCTTTTATGTAGTTGTCTATTCTTGTGTTTTCCTAAATTTTCTTAAAAATATAAATAAATTCGTTCATTTTTAATGTTCTATTTTCTTTTCTTTAAATTTAAAAAGATCAAACTATATTTTTTTTCTTTAGAAATGAACTTCTGAGAATTCTAAAAAATCACAATAGCGATGAATCATTAAAGAAATATTATACAGGGCGATGTTTTAGTATTATTCAAAACAGCTTGTTCCTTTTGGAAGCCGATTCTCGAAATTGACTAAAACGGTTGTATTATTAAAAATATAGCACGAGCTGTGGTGGAACTAGTAATTAAAAATTAAATTTTTGTACAAAAAAATAAGAAATTGGGTAATCGTGGGGGCAAAAAATTGTCTATTTCTGTACTTTGTAAAATCCTTATTAGAGTTTTCTAAAACTATATACAGGGTGAAATGTTTTATATGAATAAAACGAACTAATTTTTTAATACCGGACCTGATTTTTTCTAACCTCGGTTAATTAGATGGTAGTAGTTTTGCCAAAATATGAGACAAATCAAACTAATCGTTCAAAGGTAATGACCAAAAAATATTTCAGTCAAAATTCACAACCCTCATATATTATTAAACAATGGGAGCAGACACTTTTTAATGGTCATTTGATATTCCCCATAGGGGCTTCAATACAGTTCCTCATAACTCACCCAGTATATCAGGAAGAGAGTTCTAAATTTTTAGTGCAGATGTATATACGTATTGATAGATTTCTTGACAACATTTTTCTCTTAATATTTTTTTTTTATTATTTTCATATAATTTTTCAACAGAGGGATTTTTCAAACCAGTTCAATTAAGGTAACAACATCAAACTTAAACGCCATTTTAAAACACATGAAGGAACTGAATTGAACTAATCAGTTTTATTTAGTTATTGTTTTTACTAATTATTTTCAAAAATCGGGACGACACCAGTGGCCAGAATGCTCCTTGCCGGGGTGCCGTCTGCCGGGACGACAGTTTTTATTGGTAGGTACTTAGTAGGTACTTAACAACGTCGTAAAGCAATTTCGGACCAATAAACCTTATAATAGATTCTTAATAACTTTTATTGGGGTTTATTCTGCTATTTTGAATTACGTGATAATCGAATATTTAGAAAAATGTTTATATTTAGGTAATACATCTCACCCTCGTTTTAATCATTACCCCCTTCAGTCTGGATGATTAGTACAGGTAGGCGCAAATCTCATACAGCGAAATCTGATTAGTTTAATTCAGTTCCTTCGTGTTCTAAGATGGCTTTCCAGTTCGATATTGTTACATTAATTGAGCTAGTTGAAAAAAATACATGTATTTGGGATAAAAGTAATGAAAACAATAAAAATAAAATATTAAGAGAAAAGTGTTGGCAAGAAATGCATGAATATTTGATTAATGAATTTGATCAACTGTCAGTTGCAGAAAAGAAAAAAAGAGGTTATTATTTGTAATTTGCCCAGTTGCCAGAGCCAAAGGACCTCGGGGTCCTTTAGACCAAAAGTTTAACCAATTACCTGAATCTATAAAAAAATGTACCATTCTTAATAATTTTAAAATGTTACTTAAAGCACATATCAAAAACTTATAATTTATGTTGTTGTCTAAATTTTAGAATGTTTTTGTTTAAAATTCTTTTTTAATTTTAGTTTGTTTAATGTTAGTTTGTTAAATTTAAATTAATCGACATTCGACTTGTAGTATCATTTTTCGTTATACCATCGTGTAAGCTGCTCAATATATAATCAAATGTATTTTTGGTCATCCGAAAGTAATTAAAAAATTTAATTTCGTTCGGCGACTTTTATAATTGGGTGTAACCACAACTGCCTAAGTTTTTGCCTTCTACGTCGTCGAATATGTAGTAAATATATTTTATTATAATCCGCCATGCTATACTACGATCAACAAAGTGAAATAAAAATCATTGTTGGTGTCGTGTCGTCGTCGTGTCGGATGTCGTGTCGTCAAGTGTGAAAACGCTCATGTCGTGTCGGTGTCGTGTCGCTGTCGTGTCGTCGTCGTGTCGTTGTCGTGTCGCCAAATGTGAAAGCAGCCATTGCTGACACTTTAGAAACAAAGAGACTCGCACACTCTATGAGGGTCTACAACGGTGTCTGGGGATATTGATACCTTACCCAGTTCATGAATCTACTTTTATTGGTTCAGGTCTACGCTACAGAATAGTATGGTTAAACTTTTAGTTTATATTAGTAGATGATCCGGTCACCAACGTGGTCAGGGTTGGATTTGAAAATATGATCGTATCATTGTTCCACCACATATTTGTAGTTTAAATTAATATTTCATAGTTCTTAATTATATCGAATATAATAGCTATTTGTTTGTTATAAATTTTATTTTATTATTTGGCAGACAAAGATTTGGTAATTACCTAATAATTGGCACAATTTATAAATAAGGAAAAAAAAGTGATTTAAGAGTAGAATTTACATTATATTTATCTACCACCTACCAGTGGAGAAAAAAAGTAGTTTTGGTGATCAGATCTAAAATAAATAGTATTAAACGTTTATAATCGATTAGGTACAAAATGTAATGCTTTTTTTAATAAAAGTTAGTAAGACAACGGAATATTCTATTAATTCTATTCTAGAAATGTCCAAATACATACAATAAACTAAATGTATATCTAAATCTAAAACTCTATTAAAGTAATAACATATTTATTATATAGGAGATACTAAGATATTATACAAAAATTATATAGAAATTAGAGTAAATACAAACATTAATTACATTCAAAAGAATATGGGGAGATTGAATGATTAGATTGCATTTATTTAATAGTTTCTTTTCATATACTTAATGAATATTGCTTCGTTTTGATTTGAATCTTATTTAATAGAAAAAATAATAGTAGAGGTCAGGAGTCGGAGTGACACCTTTTTTTTCCGGACAGGGCCAATTTAGTTTTACCCCCGGCGCCGGCGTCTCCTTCAAAACGACCAAAAACCACCCTCTGGAGGGGTTAAACGCGCGTTACAAGGTTTCCCTGTAGAAAAACACTCTTTCCCCCATTTTCGAGGATGCTGAGCACGGTGGTGGTGTTGGATATCGCTTCTGACCACTACCACCCCTTTCGGGAGGGGTTGGTGGGGGTGGGAAGCAATATTTAGCCCCACACCGTGCTCAGCATCCTCGAAAATGGGTGGAAAGTGTGTTTTTCTACAGGGAAACATTGTAAAGCGCGTTTAACCCCTCCAGGGGGTGGTTTTGGCCGTTTTGAAGGGAATGCCGAGGGTAAAACTTTTTTTATCCTCAGATTCGGTTTCAGCCACCTCGAAAATGGGTGTAATACATTGGCCCTGACCGGAAACAGAGGGTGTCACTACTTATACAAAGTGACCCCCTTTCGGGGGAGAGTATTGGCCGGCGGAGGGGTTGGTAGTAGTCAGAAGCGATATCTAACACCACCAACGTACTCAGCATCCTCTAAAATGTGAAAACAAATGTGCCCAGAGTTTTGACAACTTTAAAACGTAAAAATTCCTAATTTGCACTGGTGGTTACAAAGTTAATGACCTGTTCTTCTGCGTACCCCTTTAGTGTGTTCTTTTTAAAACTACAGAAGTGGAAAAGAATTTTGAATCCTGGAAATTAGTGTAAGAATCTCCCCACATTTCCGCAGCTACTACAACAGTGTGTAGTAATAATCACTAGCAACAAAATATTTAATATCAAAAAGTATAGAAAAACCAGAAAAATAAATTGTTTCATTACTTTTAGAAAGGACTATGTTTCCATCTTATGGAAAATAAAAGACCACTCAAATGCGGATATTTTGATACCAACAGATTCATCTTGAAAAATAGAACATTTCATAACATTGCGCCAATGTTGTGAGTTTTATAATTAAGTTACAATTAATGATTTTAATTTTAAAATCGCTTACGAAAATTGTATGAGTAAGAGAGAGACGAAATACATAAATGAAGATTTATTAGGTCAGGTCAGGTCATAAATGAAGATTTATTATTAGAGATAAATAACTAATACCAGACAGGGTCGAACTGACCTAATGCACCGTTTTTTTACTTTATTAAATTTTTTTGGTAGCCGAAGCCGGTTTTTGTGTTATACTTATTTTGATGGCACTGTTTAGCCATCCTATAAATGCAAAACTTATTAGGCAGATCCTTAAATAAGTGGAATACATACCTGCAGTTGTACGGATATCATAAAACAGATATATCCAGTTGTAAAAGTATAATGGCCCACTAACCCAGTTACTTATAGCATTAATATTTACTGTACTGTATTGCTAGCTAAAGCGTTTCGATTTATTATCGATCATCATTAACTGTCTATGCATATATAAGTTGAGGAGGCCCTATAGACCAATGCCCTTATGACAGTCCTGTAGAAACTTAACATTTATATTTAGCCCTATCAGGCTTGTTTTGTGCAGTTATAGTTTGACAGTGTATATCCCTAATTAAGTGAGAAAAAAAAGATTTTACAGTTTTGTCCCTTCCATCCTTAAATATAAATGATGTGGCACCATTTGGCTCTCTTACATATAAACTATTTCAACGAGTGCGACGAAAAGCTGCCATCAGCAGTATATTTTTTGTATGTAACGTGGATTGGGTTGATTTTTTATTATTATTATTTTATATTTAATAAAACGATCTTTTTAATCTAATCAAAAATGATTCAAACGCTCCGAGTAGTTCATTGAATTGAAATAAAGTCCCGATATATTTTTAACCCCACATTTTAAAAAGTTAATTGTCCTGTGAATAGCAATTCAAACAAATATTTATTATTTATTACACAAAATTTAATAAAAGAATAACTATTTGAAATTAATTCAAATATCAAACTAGATGAAATATCAAAACATTGTGTAAATGTGAAGAGAATAAAAAAAATTCGTAGTAAATTTTTACCTCCATATACCTAGTTCTAATATAGGGAAGTTTGATTATATTATGAATATTTTAAGACCTGATAAAGCCGGCTTACCTTACGGAAATTTCATTTTTAGCACGATATCTTCACTGATATACATAAGCCAAAATGTTTTCACTTTGTTTGATTATTTTTTAACAAAAACATTGTTATTTTACTACGAAATTGGGTTTAAAAATTCACATATTTTCTTTTAAGTCAAATACAAAGTTTTGTACCTGGAAAATTAACTTCACAAAAAAAGTTAATATAAAATACATGAAAATATTGCTAAACTCATTTAAATAAGTAATTTAGTTTTGATTAGGTAACTATTGTGCTCTTTCTGTTGTTACCGGTGAATAAAGATATCCAAGAAAAATATTGTTGGTTATTTCATTAATAAAAGATCTTACAGACTTCATAAAAACATTAAATATCTTAAAAACCACAAGATTTTCGGTATGTAAAGGTTATTCGTTTTTTACGTGAAAACTTTACAGCAATACAAAACAAAATGAAAATAGCTTCAAATACCATGGGCGTAGAAAATGGTTGGGAAAAGGGAACATACTCTTCTAACTGCACACCACTGGATATATATGAAACATGATGTTTTACTTAAATATGTCTTCTTACATTTAAAAACGACCTGCTAAAATTCAAATTAATATAATCCGTTTTAAAGTTTTTAAATAAAAACATTTATATTTTTTTTAACTTTAACGCCCTGTATTTCGAAAAGTAATCGAGTGGGACCCCTCATTACTTGAACCATTTTGTCCAATTTTACGAGAGGTATCTACAGCCAGACTTTGTAAGTGTAATTTGGAAACACCCTGTATAATATGAAAAATATATAGTCGACTATTTCACGCACTTGTAAAATAAACCAATCAGGAGCTCCAGTCAAGTTTGGATTATCGATAATACTAAACTTGACTCTTGACTCTGATTGGCCTATCAAGTTCGGTGTTTTCAACAGTAATACCACAAGTGATTGAATTTTCGCGATAAGTCTGTCGATTCATTTCATAACGAAACTGAGTTGCTTCAAGCAACTCTGTTGAGTTATGAAATAAGAGACAGACTTATGAGATAAATTCAATCACGAGTGTAATTTTATTAGACTATTTCACATACAAAGTAAAAGGTAAAAAATCTGGAATTCGGTAGAATTAGAGGAAATTAGCAGAAAATGCAAGAAGTTGATCGGAAACATTAATAAAGTTTAATAAACAGGAACCATTGACATGGAACAAAATACATTTGAATTGAATTAAATCAGTATTAACATAACGTACTAGGGGGGTGGGTGGCTCAGCGGTAGAGCACTGGACTCATAATCCAAGGGTTGTGGGTTCGAATCACACCAAAGGCAGAAATCTTTTTCTGATTTTTAATTAATTAAAAATTTAGAAGTTGATTTTCATGTACCAGGTGTGATTCCTCACTCGACCATTCACTGTTGGGTTCTAATTAACAGTGCTGTTCCTAAAGTGGCGCTGGGAAACAGTAACAAAGCCTACACAGAACACGAGGCTAATGGCCATAGTAGTCGATGTCGTTGACACAGAAGTAAAAAAAATAAAAAAAAAAACATAACGTACTTAAATATTTCTCAATTATAATTATAAATGGTGCAGTTATTATATACAATGCTTTGAGCTTGATTATTTGAACACTCGCTTGTATTTGCAATAGTTGTCTTTACGACACATTCCTTGTAATCAGAACCATTCATTTTTATCATGTTGAAGCCCCAGTCCTTTATTATAACAGGAGTAGCTCATTTTTAGCGTGGTTATTTATATTTGACGTTTAACTGTCACATACGTAAATCTGAAAACACCGAACTTGATAGGCCAATCAGAGTCAAGAGTCAAGTTTAGTATTATTGATAATCCAAACTGGATCTCCTGATTGGTTCATTTTATAAGTGCGTGAAATAGTCAGTAGTAATACTATAAGTACTTCAAAATAATCAGGTTATACATGGATAACTTGTTGCATAATTACAAAGAGTGTCAGTTTGACAGTTTAAATAATCCGACCGCGAAGCAGGAGGATTGTTCTGTCAAACTGACACCATTTGTAATTATGCAGGAAGTTTGAGATGTATAACCGTACTTATTTTGAAGTACGTATTGTGTTTGATACGATTATTTTTTATGTAAATTAAGTATATATAAACAATTTATTAATTTAAATACAAATTGATACAATGAAAATTACAATTATTATATACTCAGTTTTTGAACCTGTAGCGTTTTAAAATCGACTCATTTTGAACAATTATTGATAAACGTCAAAATATGACAGTCCTATTAGTTTGTGTATTGTTGTAGGTATATTGATGTCGATATGGTTGCTATGGAAATGAAATTATTGTAAAATTTTCGATTGGTGGAGCTACTCTATGTATAATCAGGTATTATCAAAGGTAATACCACGAGTCCTCCAAATTTTATCGATTAAATTTTTGGTTTTCACGAAAACGGCTTTATTTGGAAAAACCACGAAAACAAACTGATTGATAAAATCACGAGTCCGCAGGACGAGTGATTTTATCTTAAATCAGTTTGTTTGAGTGGTTTTGCCTAAAATAAAGGCGTTTGAGTACGAAGATCAAAAATTTAATCTATAAAATTTCAGAGGACGAGTCGTATTTGAAAGGATTATTTTTTGAATCATTTTGTATTAAAAACAGAGAACATAGTCATTTATGCAAAAGACACTTTACACACAAATATTGAAAATTTTCTTTACCAATTTAAATTGAAACCTGAGCTGTTATAGTTATACATACAGGGCCACCAAGGCGATTTTTTGACTGGCTATCCCGCGAAACGGCGCCGTAAATAAAAGCGAAGAAGAAGAATGAAATGAAGTATTTCTTAATTTAATTAATTTTAAGTTTAGTGTTAAAGTGAGGTATGTAAAAATGTTAAAGGCGTTTAGAAATAAACTAATAAAAACAGGTTAGTTTACAAATACATTTTGAAATTTGGTTATTAACATAGATTTGCAATACATTTTAGTATAATAATAATTGATAAATGTTTACATTTGACATCTCAAATAGGTAAACACAGTTTAATCAAAAAACAAAAACGACGAAGCGGTTTTATCAGTATAAAACACAATGATTGGTTAGGATCCTGAGTTGTTATTGGCTGAAACCACAAAATCTGACTGTTTTGACAGATGAAAAAAATAATCAAAGGTAATACCACGAGTCCTCCAAATTTTATCGATTAAATTTTTGGTTTTCACGAAAACGGCTTTATTTGGAAAAACCACGAAAACAAACTGATTGATAAAATCACGAGTCCGCAGGACGAGTGATTTTATCTTAAATCAGTTTGTTTGAGTGGTTTTGCCTAAAATAAAGGCGTTTGAGTATGAAGATAAAAAATTTAATCTATAAAATTTCAGAGGACGAGTCGTATTTGAAAGGATTATTTTTTGAATCATTTTGTATTAAAAACAGAGAACATAGTCATTTATGCAAAAGACACTTTACACACAAATATTGAAAATTTTCTTTACCAATTTAAATTGAAACCTGAGCTGTTATAGTTATACATACAGGGCCACCAAGGCGATTTTTTGACTGGCTATCCCGCGAAACGGCGCCGTAAATAAAAGCGAAGAAGAAGAATGAAATGAAGTATTTCTTAATTTAATTAATTTTAAGTTTAGTGTTACAGTGAGGTATGTAAAAATGTTAAAGGCGTTTAGAAATAAACTAATAAAAACAGGTTAGTTTACAAATACATTTTGAAATTTGGTTATTAACATAGATTTGCAATACATTTTAGTATAATAATAATTGATAAATGTTTACATTTGACATCTCAAATAGGTAAACACAGTTTAATCAAAAAACAAAAACGACGAAGCGGTTTTATCAGTATAAAACACAATGATTGGTTAGGATCCTGAGTTGTTATTGGCTGAAACCACAAAATCTGACTGTTTTGACAGATGAAAAAAATAATCAAAGGTAATACCACGAGTCCTCCAAATTTTATCGATTAAATTTTTGGTTTTCACGAAAACGGCTTTATTTGGAAAAACCACGAAAACAAACTGATTGATAAAATCACGAGTCCGCAGGACGAGTGATTTTATCTTAAATCAGTTTGTTTGAGTGGTTTTGCCTAAAATAAAGGCGTTTGAGTATGAAGATAAAAAATTTAATCTATAAAATTTCAGAGGACGAGTCGTATTTGAAAGGATTATTTTTTGAATCATTTTGTATTAAAAACAGAGAACATAGTCATTTATGCAAAAGACACTTTACACACAAATATTGAAAATTTTCTTTACCAATTTAAATTGAAACCTGAGCTGTTATAGTTATACATACAGGGCCACCAAGGCGATTTTTTGACTGGCTATCCCGCGAAACGGCGCCGTAAATAAAAGCGAAGAAGAAGAATGAAATGAAGTATTTCTTAATTTAATTAATTTTAAGTTTAGTGTTAAAGTGAGGTATGTAAAAATGTTAAAGTCGTTTAGAAATAAACTAATAAAAACAGGTTAGTTTACAAATACATTTTGAAATTTGGTTATTAACATAGATTTGCAATACATTTTAGTATAATAATAATTGATAAATGTTTACATTTGACATCTCAAATAGGTAAACACAGTTTAATCAAAAAACAAAAACGACGAAGCGGTTTTATCAAAGGTAATACCACGAGTCCTCCAAATTTTATCGATTAAATTTTTGGTTTTCACGAAAACGGCTTTATTTGGAAAAACCACGAAAACAAACTGATTGATAAAATCACGAGTCCGCAGGACGAGTGATTTTATCTTAAATCAGTTTGTTTGAGTGGTTTTGCCTAAAATAAAGGCGTTTGAGTATGAAGATCAAAAATTTAATCTATAAAATTCCAGAGGACGAGTCGTATTTGAAAGGATTATTTTTTGAATCATTTTGTATTAAAAACAGAGAACATAGTCATTTATGCAAAAGACACTTTACACGCCAATATTGAAAATTTTCTTTACCAATTTAAATTGAAACCTGAGCTGTTAGGCTGTTATAGTTTTACATACAGGGCCGCCACCAAGGCGATTTTTTGACTGGCTACCCCGCGAAACGCCGTAAATAAAAGCGAAGAAGAAGAATGAAATGAAGTCTTTCTTAATTTAATTAATTTTAAGTTTAGTGTTGAAGTGAGGTATGTAAAAATGTTAAAGGCGTTTTGGCGTTAATAAAAACAGGTTAGTTTACAAATACATTTTGAAATTTGGTTATTAACATAGATTTGCAATACATTTTAGTATAATAAAAATTGTTAAATGTTTACATTTGACATTTCAAAAAGGTAAACACAGTTTAATCAAGAAACAAATACGAAGAAGCGGTTTTATCAGTATAAAACACAATGATTGGTTAGGATCCTGAGCTGTTATTGGCTGAAACCACAAAATCTGACTGTTTTGACAGATGAAAAAAATAATCAGTATAAAACACAATGATTGGTTAGGATCCTGAGCTGTTATTGGCTGAAACCACAAAATCTGACTGTATTGACAGATGAAAAAAATAATCAGTATAAAACACAATGATTGGTTAGGATCCTGAGTTGTTATTGGCTGAAACCACAAAATCTGACTGTTTTGACAGATGAAAAAAATAATCAAAGGTAATACCACGAGTCCTCCAACTTTTATCGATTAAATTTTTGGTTTTCACGAAAACGGCTTTATTTGGAAAAACCACGAAAACAAACTGATTGATAAAATCACGAGTCCGCAGGACGAGTGATTTTATCTCAAATCAGTTTGTTTGAGTGGTTTTGCCTAAAATAAAGGCGTTTGAGTATGAAGATCAACAATTTAATCTATAAAATTTCAGAGGACGAGTCGTATTTGAAAGGATTATTTTTTGAATCATTTTGTATTAAAAACAGAGAAAGACACTTTACACTCAAAAGTTCGATATTTTCTTTTACATTTAAACGCCAAATATTACAAACATAATATAAGTTGCCTATCTAGTAGTAGGCATTTAAGATTATTTATTAAGTGTAACGTTTAGACGTTTTGACATTATGTTAGTTTTAAACGAATTTATGGATGGAGCTGTGTTGTATTGACAATAAACGAATAAAAACAGGTTAGTTTACAAATATATTTTGAAATTTGGTTATTAACATAGATTTGTAATACATTTTAGTATAATAATAATTGATAAATGTTTACATTTGACATCTCAAATAGGTAAACACAGTTTAATCAAAAAACAAAAACGACGAAGCGGTTTTATCAAAGGTAATACCACGAGTCCTCCAAATTTTATCGATTAAATTTTTGGTTTTCACGAAAACGGCTTTATTTGGAAAAACCACGAAAACAAACTGATTGATAAAATCACGAGTCCGCAGGACGAGTGATTTTATCTTAAATCAGTTTGTTTGAGTGGTTTTGCCTAAAATAAAGGCGTTTGAGTATGAAGATCAAAAATTTAATCTATAAAATTCCAGAGGACGAGTCGTATTTGAAAGGATTATTTTTTGAATCATTTTGTATTAAAAACAGAGAACATAGTCATTTATGCAAAAGACACTTTACACGCCAATATTGAAAATTTTCTTTACCAATTTAAATTGAAACCTGAGCTGTTAGGCTGTTATAGTTTTACATACAGGGCCGCCACCAAGGCGATTTTTTGACTGGCTACCCCGCGAAACGCCGTAAATAAAAGCGAAGAAGAAGAATGAAATGAAGTCTTTCTTAATTTAATTAATTTTAAGTTTAGTGTTGAAGTGAGGTATGTAAAAATGTTAAAGGCGTTTTGGCGTTAATAAAAACAGGTTAGTTTACAAATACATTTTGAAATTTGGTTATTAACATAGATTTGCAATACATTTTAGTATAATAAAAATTGTTAAATGTTTACATTTGACATTTCAAAAAGGTAAACACAGTTTAATCAAGAAACAAATACGAAGAAGCGGTTTTATCAGTATAAAACACAATGATTGGTTAGGATCCTGAGCTGTTATTGGCTGAAACCACAAAATCTGACTGTATTGACAGATGAAAAAAATAATCTTAAATCAGTTTGTTTGAGTGGTTTTGCCTAAAATAAAGGCGTTTGAGTATGAAGATCAAAAATTTAATCTATAAAATTTCAGAGGACGAGTCGTATTTGAAAGGATTATTTTTTGAATCATTTTGTATTAAAAACAGAGAACATAGTCATTTATGCAAAAGACACTTTACACACAAATATTGAAAATTTTCTTTACCAATTTAAATTGAAACCTGAGCTGTTATAGTTTTACATACAGGGCCACCAAGGCGATTTTTTGACTGGCTACCCCGCGAAACGGCGCCGTTAATATAAGCGAAGAAGAATGAAATGAAGTCTTTCTTAATTTAATTAATTTTAAGTTTAGTGTTATGTTATGTAAAAATGTTAAAGGCATTTTGAAATCAACTAATAAAAACAGGTTAGTTTACAAATACATTTTGAAATTTGGTTATTAACATAGATTTGCAATAGTATAATAAAAATTGTTAAATGTTTACATTTGACATTTCAAAAAAGGTAAACACAGTTTAATCAAGAAACAAATACGAAGAAGCGGTTTTATCAGTATAAAACACAATGATTGGTTAGGATCCTGAGCTGTTATTGGCTGAAACCACAAAATCTGACTGTATTGACAGATGAAAAAAATAATCAAAGGTAATACCACGAGTCCTCCAAATTTTATCGATTAAATTTTTGGTTTTCACGAAAACGGCTTTATTTGGAAAAACCACGAAAACAAACTGATTGATAAAATCACGAGTCCGCAGGACGAGTGATTTTATCAGTATAAAACACAATGATTGGTTAGGATCCTGAGTTGTTATTGGCTGAAACCACAAAATCTGACTGTTTTGACAGATGAAAAAAATAATCAAAGGTAATACCACGAGTCCTCCAACTTTTATCGATTAAATTTTTGGTTTTCACGAAAACGGCTTTATTTGGAAAAACCACGAAAACAAACTGATTGATAAAATCACGAGTCCGCAGGACGAGTGATTTTATCTCAAATCAGTTTGTTTGAGTGGTTTTGCCTAAAATAAAGGCGTTTGAGTATGAAGATCAACAATTTAATCTATAAAATTTCAGAGGACGAGTCGTATTTGAAAGGATTATTTTTTGAATCATTTTGTATTAAAAACAGAGAAAGACACTTTACACTCAAAAGTTCGATATTTTCTTTTACATTTAAACGCCAAATATTACAAACCTAATATAAGTTGCCTATCTAGTAGTAGGCATTTAAGATTATTTATTAAGTGTAACGTTTAGACGTTTTGACATTATGTTAGTTTTAAACGAATTTATGGATGGAGCTGTGTTGTATTGACAATAAACGAATAAAAACAGGTTAGTTTACAAATATATTTTGAAATTTGGTTATTAACATAGATTTGTAATACATTTTAGTATAATAATAATTGATAAATGTTTACATTTGACATCTCAAAGAAGGTAAACATAGTTTAATAAAAAAACTAAAACGACGAAGCGGTTTTATCAGTATAAAACACAATGATTGGTTAGGATCCTGAGCTGTTATTGGCTGAAACCACAAAATCTGACTGTTTTGACAGATGAAAAAAATAATCGAAATTATACGAGGTAACTTAACTAAATTGAACGTTCTGATTGGTTAAAAATTAAACTAAAAAAATAATCAGTAGTAATACTATAAGTACTTCAAGATAATCAGGTTATACATCGATAACTTGTTGCATAATTACAAAGAGTGTCAGTTTGACAGTTTAAATAATCCGACCGCGAAGCAGGAGGATTGTTCTGTCAAACTGACACCATTTGTAATTATGCAGGAAGTTTGAGATGTATAACCGTACTTATTTTGAAGTACGTATTGTGTTTGATACGATTATTTTTTAAGTAAATTAAGTATATATAAACAATTTATTAATTTAAATACAAATTGGTACAATGAAAATTACAATTATTATATACTAAGTTTTTGAACCTGTAGCGTTTTAAAATCGACTCATTTTGAACAATTGTTGATAAACTTCAAAATATGACGGTCCTATTAGTTTGTGTATTGTTGTAGGTATATTGATGTCGATATGATTGCTATGGAAATGAAATTATTGTAAAATTTTCGATTGGTGGAGCTACTCTATTTATAATCAGGTATTATCGAAATTATACGAGGTAACTTAACTAAATTGAACGTTCTGTTTGGTTAAAAATTAAACGAATAAAATAATCAGATTTATGTATGTGACAGTTAAACGTCAAATATAAATAACCACGCTAAACATGAGCAGATTTGGTTTAAATTTCATCGAATTAATAACCGAAAAAATTAATGAAAATATACCAAAAAATACGAAAAAATCGAAGGAGTATGTTTGGAAGCAATTTAGTAAATTTTTCGATGAACGAGAATACCTATTAGACGCCTGTCGAGACACTAGCTGTTATATTAAAGAACTGGGGCTTCAATATGATAAAAATGAATGGTTCTGATTACAAGGAATGTGTCGTAAAGACAACTATTGCTAGTACAAGCGGGTGTTCAAATAATCAAGCTCAAAGCATTGTATCAAATACAACAGCGAAATTCACACATACCCAACTAGAAATGACACAAACTTTTACGTTACTCGTACTAACTATTCACGAACACAGAACTCTTTATTTCACAATGGTTTGTTTGAGTTTAACAAACTTCCCAATGAGCAGAAAGATTGTAATACCGTGTATAACTTTAAGTCAGAACTTTTTAAGTATTTAAGACGTAAGTAAATTTTCCTTCAAATATTCTGTTCAAATACTTTTCAGATTTTTAAATTTTACTTTTTTAAACTGTCTCACCTATATAAATATTGTGTAATTGATTTGTAAATTAGGAATACCTATTTAATAAAGACTATTATATATAATAACTGCACCATTTATAATTATAATTGAGAAATATTTAAGTACGTTATGTTAATACTGATTTAATTCAATACGTATTTTGTTCGATGTCAATGGTTCCTGTTTATTAAACTTTATTAATTCCACAAAATTTACTTCTGATTGGCCTATTTTTACTTTTAACTAGTTTTTTGTAAGCTGAAGAAAACAGTTGGCGTTGGAATTCTACCTTAATCGCTTTTTGATTGACATTAGTAAAATCTAATCAAATACTATTAAACGAGCAAGGTTTGTATGTGTGTGTGTCCAGAGGACCTCGAAATCCACTCGTCAGAATTCAATGAAACTTTCAGGGTAGACTAATTCCTATCTAAATCGACAGAAAATGTAGGTCTCATGTCTGTGAAAATTCGATCTTCCGAGATATTTACAAGAAAAGTTAAGTTTTTAGTTTTATTTCCTAGCAACGGCAACTTGTTTCTATAGTAATATACTATAAAGGAGAGAGGATATAACGTCACATTCCATAGGCGTACTTTGCAAAATAAGTTTCTATAATATAAATAAGGTCACAGCATATAAAATATATATACCCACTTCGTAGATTAAATTTTGAAGTTATATTATTTACAAAAAATAAAAATAAACCTTATGCATCTGACACTTTAACATTGAACGAATTAAATTTAACCAATAAATAACAAGGATATAAATAATTTGCTTGTCAAATGACAGCCATCTCATAAATTTAAAGTTGAAAATACAACGTTGCCAATTCAATTTCAGAAATCATGGGTTTAGGTAAATATTTATAGGAACGTTGAGTAACACTGGTAAAATGGACACTTGTCAAAATGTGACAACTGTTAAAATGTGATACGTGTCAGAATTTTTAGATGTGCTACCATCTATGGTAAGAAGAGAGTATTGACATTAAATTTTGACTGAATCTAGTCAAGATGTCACTCTCTTCTTTTTTTATCCCTTTTCAGAGATTAATACAAAGTGAGTAAACCAGTAAGGAATTTTAATTTATTAGATTCGACATCCTAAGACCGGTTTCTGTCTTTCGACTTCATCAGTTAGGCTTTTCGAATCCAATAAATAAAATTCCAAACTCGTACAAGTCAATCCGCTATAAGATAACATTTTTAGATGTGCTACCATGTATGGTAAGAAGAGAGTATTGACATTAAATTTTGACTGAATCTAGTCAAGATTATCCCTTTTCAGAGATTAATACAAAGTGAGTAAACCAGTAAGGAATTTTAATTTATTAGATTCGACATCCTAAGACCGGTTTCTGTCTTTCGACTTCATCAGTTAGGCTTTTCGAATCCAATAAATAAAATTCCAAACTCGTACAAGTCAATAGCTGTATCCGCTATAAGATAACATTTTTAGATGTGCTACCATCTATGGTAAGAAGAGGGATAAAAAAGAAGAGAGTGACATCTTGACTAGATTCAGTCAAAATTTAATGTCAATACTCTCTTGACTTGTACGAGTTTGGAATTTTATTTATTGGATTCGAAAAGCCTAACTGATTAAGTCGAAAGACAGAAACCGGTCTTAGGATGTCGAATCTAATAAATTAAAATTCCTTACTGGTTTACTCACTTTGTATTAATCTCTGAAAAGGGATAAAAAAGAAGAGAGTGATATCTTGACTAGATTCAGTAAAAATTTAATGTCAATACTCTCTTCTTACCATAGATGGTAGCACATATAAAAATGTTATCTTATAGCGGATACAGCTATTGACTTGTACGAGTTTGGAATTTTATTTATTGGATTCGAAAAGCCTAACTGATGAAGTCGAAAGACAGAAACCGGTCTTAGGATGTCGAATCTAATAAATTAAAATTCCTTACTGGTTTACTCACTTTGTATTAATCTCTGAAAAGGGATAAAAAAGAAGAGAGTGATATCTTGACTAGATTCAGTAAAAATTTAATGTCAATACTCTCTTCTTACCATAGATGGTAGCACATATAAAAATGTTATCTTATAGCGGATACAGCTATTGACTTGTACGAGTTTGGAATTTTATTTATTGGATTCGAAAAGCCTAACTGATGAAGTCGAAAGACAGAAACCGGTCTTAGGATGTCGAATCTAATAAATTAAAATTCCTTACTGGTTTACTCACGTGTCAGAATGTAACAACTGTCAAAATGAACAAATGTCAAAATATGACACCTGTCAGAATGTAACAAATGTCAAAATGTCACACGTATCGTACTTTTCTTTATTTATTACAAAGATCTAACCTAAGCTAATCTTTTTTTTTTGGCGGGTGGAAATGCTTTATGCACATCGGGTAAAGGTTCTTCCCTTCCCCGATAGTGTGAGACTACCCCTTACGGCTACTATTTTATTATGCGGACAGTTTTAATATTTAAGTTTTCACTATCATAGAGAGAGAAAGAAAAAGAATAAATGCTTGTACACGTGTACTATTAACATAGATTTCAATTTTTTATTTTACAAGAAACTTTAAAGAGACATTTAAAATTCTCTATTTTCATAGTACATTTTAAGGTTGATTGTGACTTTGTATTTTCCAAGAACAAATTGTAATGTAATGTACGAATGAACTATTTTTGTAACTGAACTGCCACACGTCGAGAGTCTGGTCACAGGTTTTTGTGGAGGTTTTTACCCAAGTATGAATATCAGACCTATAATTTTCCTTCACTGCAGATCAATAAATAATAAAATCAATTGAACATAGAGTTTTTCTTATATAGTGATAAATAGAGTGAGCTGAGCGATCTTCTGTTGACGGGACGTGTGCCCTACACGCTGCTGTTGCCCGTCCCGGAAACGGGGCCTGTCTACCGTGACAATTCGCGAAGATCAAGCGTCAGTAGATGTTGCTCTAAAAGGGTGAAATCCCCAAAAACTAGGCAACTTTTAATGCATTTAACTAACCTCTGTGACAAGCAGTTGATAAACGTCAACAACAGCTGCAGTCAATTGAAAATTAACACTGACAGCTTTTTTAATTTTCCCGCCTACTTTCAAGCAAATCGCCAATCAACTTTTTATTTATCTCCCTTTCAGTAGTTCAAGTAGATGTCGCCCACTCCGTGATTTTCGCGAATTAATTAATAATTTGTCATGTTATAAAAATACTTAAATTATAAATTCATTGGACTGCTTAAAAATGTAGATTTGAATGTTAAGAGCGAAGCTCGGTGACCAGATATTAACGCATTAATTGTTGTCACTTTTTAAATATCTATTACCGTTTTAAAACAATAATTCGTAGTGTGAATCCAAAGTAAAAATGCCATTTCTATTCACACCGAATGAATATGTAGATATGTTGCTAATCTATAGTGAATGTAGGAAAAATTCTCGAAATGCTGAGGCCTTATACCAGGAGCGTTTTCCCGAAAGAAGAACACCTTCGCATATGACTTTTGCAATGGTTGAAGAGAAGTTGCGACAAGGTTCATTTCCAAACTCAAAACATAGTCATCATGACAAACCAATACAGTCCGAACAGAATATGGTGAATGTTTTAGCATATGTAGCGGTCAATCCCCATGTGTCCATACGAACTATTGCTGTAGAAATTGGTGTTTCTTCAAGTTCAGTGCACAGAATTTTGAAAACCCACAATTACTACCCATTTGACTCATGAATTGCGACCCACCGATCCGAATAGGAGATTAACCTTTATAGCCATCATGCAAGTTATGATGCAAGACACTCCCAATTTGTTGAGTAAAATTTTGTGGAGTGATGAAGCGCGTTTCCATAATAATGGCGTCGTAAATCGCCATAACTCTCACTATTGTTCAGTGGAAAATCCGCGGTGGGTAAGGGAAACTCGCTTTCAAACCAGGTAGGGAGTTAATGTTTGGTGTGGTTTATTCAATGGTCGGTTAATAGGCCCATATTTCTTTGACGGCTATTTAAATGGTCAGAGATATTTGAATATTCTAGAAAATGCCTGCGAAAGAAGAGACATGATATGGCAGCAAGATGGCGCACCTCCACATAATAACGGCATTGTAACAAATTATCTTAATGCCAGATTTCCAAACAAATGAATTGGAACTCATGGATCCTTTCGATGGCCTTCACGATCGCCGGATATGACACCACTAGATTTTTTTTGTATAAGGTTATTTGGAAGATCTGGTTTATAATGAACAACCTGTAGAAGTGAACGATTTAAAAATTAAAATTAGAAGAGCTTGTAATAACCTTACGCAAGAGATGATACATGCGGCATGTACACGTGAATTACTTAGACGCTTCGATGCTTGTGTTGATGCAGACGGAGGTCATTTTGAACATCTCTTATAAAATTACCGTGCAATCGAAATGTTCTGGTTATTCTTGAAAATAAACATTAAATTGAAAATTTGGTAAAATTATTACTTTGGTACCCTCATTGTGATACACTGTTGAATTTGAAATAAAAAACCCTTTCATTTGAGCTAAGCTTCTGTGATGACGTGACAGATACTCTGTATACCTCAGATGAAATTACGGTAGGTCCCAAAAAGATTACCCAATTTTCAAAAAAATTTATTCGTTAGTTCCTGAGTTATAGCCTGTAAAAAAAATCTTGGGACACCCTGTATAAGCAGTTTGTAGAAAAATAGAATTATCGAGTCAATTTTTTCAAAAACTGCCTGTTACTTAATAACCTAGAAATCAAATTATTTGCAAAAATCAAATTGTCTCTCGACATATTTATCTTTAGAATGATATTACGTTGGAATTGTTATTGTTGTATTATACGTAGGTATACAAGAATGTTTAAATAAGATATGAAATTTCATCAAACTTCTAATACACTCTTAGCGATAAGCATCCTCGAAGTTTTAGTGGACTTTAAAGTTTATCGGTTTTTCAACGCCGAGTTGCGAAGAAAAAACTTTTAACGAAATATGTTACAGTTAATACTTATCTAGAGTTTCTAGATAAAGGTAAGTCTATCTATCCTATAAGGGTTACCAAGACAGTGACAAAGATAGGAATTGTAAGGAATTTAAGTTTCCAAAAGTATTTTTATGGATTAATGTGTACCTATGGATAAAGGTCTGAACTGACTGTAATTGTGAAAAATGGGGGCTCATGACTTAGTCGAGCTAGAGGTGAAAGCTATAAATAAAGCTTTATAATATATTGTATTACGAGTGACGAAATTAAAATGTTTTCGACGAGTGAAATACTATACTTTTTCTACAACCCCGTTTATATCACAATAACATGATAAAGAATGTGTTTTATAACTGGAATGCATTTTTTTCATTTTTATTAAACAAAAAAATAAAAAAGTCTTAAAACCAATATATCTTGCTGCCTGAGCCCATCCAAAATAAGCAAGAAGCACAGTTTCCGAAATAGTAATTTACGTAACAAGTTCCGAAAGTGATATTTTGCGGGACGAGTAGGAACTTTTCAGGACGAACCGTAGACGTGTCCTGGAATCCTGCGAGTCCCGTAAAATCACTTTTGGATCGTGTTACGTACAATATTTATTCTGCAGCCGTTTGTATGTTAAAAAGGATATCAATGCATAATAATGTATGAACTTCATATAGAGTAAAGCGGGAAATATGCCGCGTCGGGTAATACGCCTCACTCCGTTTCTGGCTAGTACAGAGGGTTAACGCCGCCGTAACAGTAGTCACTTGTTACCGTTTATACCAAGCAGTACACATTTAGTTGTTTTCTTGTTTTATTGATAAAATGTTGTAAATGATGCCACAAAAACGGTAAGTGAACTTCAGATTTTTTTAAATTGAATTTGGTAAGAGTTTATTGAATCAAATATTAATGATCAGATTTTAATATCAGTAGTGGGGTAAATAAGGCTTTTAACCTAACTTTTGCGTTTACTACATTTACATGGGCTTTGTGATTTTTAGTTGCAATTATTCACTTGTACTTTGGGGTAATATGCCTTATAAAATGGTAGTCCGGCATATTACCCCATATATATATTCCCGACATAATGGATTGAATACTTTATAGAATTTTTGATTATTTCAGATTAATAAAGTGCCACGTTCTTATGTCCGAAGACATCTAAGAAGGCAATGGTCATCAGAAGAAGACCTTCATAATGCTGCTAGGGATATCCTTAATGGTAGAGGGTCAGTTCGAGAAATAAGTCGAATTTAGCAGCTTGAGTCATGTCATTTTCAGCCGTTATATATTAAGAAGTTTTTTACTTTGATTAATGTTTTATTGGAAATAACAGTTTATTTTAGTAGTTTTGCGAAAACAGGGTAATTTTCAATTTTCAAATTATAAATTAATGTTGCCATATTACCCAATGCTACATGCCATATTACCCATGGGTACTGGTAATATGGCAATAACGTATTATGCGACATTTCTGTTTGTAACATATTTGTTAGTGGGAATACGTCAACGAGCATTTTACATCGTATACCGATCGATATACACGAGCTTTACGATGCCACCTTCTTCCTATGGCTGGGTCAGTTACTTGTTAGAATGTGAGCCTTTGAAAATTAAGTTGCCATATTCCCTTTACTTTACTCTATCTAGACAATTACATATAACAATCACCCTTATTTTTTTTTTTTTATTATTAAACACCCATAAAGGCATTTAGTATATTACAATCTGGTCAACAGTGACCAATGAGCAATTTAATTATAACTTAATCAATAGAGTTTGAAATTTAAAACTAAGGTATACTCATCAGGGTTCCTTAATTTCTGTAGAAAGGATTGCACTAAACTTTAACGTGCACACATAAGCTCTGCTTTTGCACTAAAAACACTAAACTAACTCAAAGGGCTTGATCCTCTTAAGTCTTCTTTCTAACCCAGTATTGTCAAGGAGCTGGATAGCCTCGACATTGACATGATGATGAAGTCTTTCTTCATGACTCTTGGCTAATTTCTTGATGGTCTGGTCAACAGTGTCCATTTCCAGATCCCTGTGGAGGTCACTATTGCGAATGTACCAAGGGGCATTTACTATGTTCCTCAGTGCTTTGTTTTGAAATCTTTGGATGATTGCTAAGTTGCTTGCTTTGGTGCATCCCCATAGTTGGATACCATAGGTCCATACAGGCTTAAGTATCTGCTTATAAAGCATAAGCTTATTATGTAGAGACAGAGTGGAGTTTCTTCCAATTAGCCAGTACATTTTTCTATATTTCAGTCCAAGTTCTTCTCTTTTCATTTTAACCTGCACTTTCCATCGGAGTTTGGCATCTAATGTAATACCTAAGTATTTTGCTGTGTTTGAATATGGAATAAGATTATTGTTTATTCTGACTGGAATATGATCTATCCTTTTGTTTGTAAAGTTAATGTGGAGTGATTTCGTTTCATTAAGTTTAATTTTCCATCTCTTCGTCCAGTCATAGATAAGGTGGACGGCTGTTTGCAGCTTGTGGGTTGCTTCTTCATTGCTCTTTCCTACTGCTAGAATGGCAGTGTCGTCGGTAAAGGTGGCTATGGTATTGTTTTCTAACTCTGGAATATCACATGTGTACAGTAAGTATAGGACAGGTCCTAGGACACTTCCTTGTGGTACTCCAGCCTTAATTTCTTTAAGATCGGAATAGGCTTCTTCTTGCCTAATTCTAAAGTATCTTTTCGATATATATGAATGGAGGATATCTGTATATTGTTTTGGAAGGAAAACCTTGAGCTTATGTATTAAGCCTTCATGCCAAACCTTATCAAACGCTTGTGCTACATCAAGAAAGATAGTAGCACAAATGTTTTTGTCTTCTAATGATTTCTCTATAATGTTGGTTATTCTATGAATTTGGTCGATCGTAGAGTGCTTATTTGTAAATCCAAATTGGTGATCAGGGATAATTTCTTTTTCTTCGATAAGTGGTTTTAGTCTTTTGAGTAGGAGTTTCTCAAATAGTTTCGACATAACAGGCAGTAATGAGATCGGTCTGTATGACGATGCCTCATGTGGTGGTTTCCCTGGCTTGGGTATCATTATGACTTCCGCAATTTTCCAAAGGCTGGGTACATACATCAATCTGAAGGCAGCATTTATTAGGTTAGTTATTTTAATTATTGCTTTTTTGGGTAATTGTTTTAAAATTTCTCCAGTAATTAAGTCAAAACCTGGAGCTTTTTTCGGATTGATATTTTCTTTTATTTCGGTAATTACTTCTTTGGGAGAGGTAAATTCTAGTTCTTGGCCAATCTGTGGCTGATCTTCCAGAGTGGGTTCTTCATCTTGATCTTCATAAGGTTGAAAGATTTTTTCTAGATGATTTGCAAATCTTGTTGCTTTTTGCTCATTATTTCTAGCCCATTTACCATCTTCCAATCTGACAGGTGGTATTCGCATTATGGGTCTTTTCAATCTCTTAGTAGCTTTCCAGAGTGAATAATCAGTACTACTGTCATCTGTCAATTCTCTTAGGTAAATACTAATCGATTCTTCTTTAATTTGTTGTATTTATTTTTTGAGTCTTTGGGTAGCATTGTTGAGTATAGTTTTATCTTGTGGGGCTCTAGTTTGCTGCCATTTTCTTCTAAGCTTTCTTTTTTCAGAGATTAGTTCCCTTATTTCTCTAGGATAGTTGTTTCCTACCGTCCTTCTATTAATAGCAGGTGTAGTTTCCCAAGCTGCTTGATGGATATTATCATTAAGCAATTTCACTTCGTCGTCGTCTAGTTGTTGTTTATTTCTTAAAGGAACAGATAGATTAATTTTTTCTTCAAGAATGATTTTGAAGCTTTTCCAATCTGTTAATTTGTTAGTCAATGTAGGGTTATTTTCTTTTTTAATAATGTTTTCACTAAGTGTTAAGATGATAGGGGAATGATCAGAATTCATGTCCCATCCTTCTTCTATTTTTAAAAAGTTGACCGATATGTTTTTGATTATAAAGAAATCAATAAGGTCTGGAATCTTGTTGGGATCGGTTGGTTTTTTACTTTGATTAATGTTTTATTGGAAATAAAAGTTTATTTTAGTAGTTTTGCGAAAACAGGGTAATTTTCAATTTTCAAATTATAAATTGATGTTGCCATATTACCCAATGCTACATGCCATATTACTCAATAACGTATTATGCGACATTTCTGTTTGTAACATATTTGTTAGTGGGAATACGTCAACGAGCATTTTACATCGTATACCGATCGATATACACGAGCTTTACGATGCCACCTTCTTCCTATGGCTGGGTCAGTTACTTGTTAGAATGTGAGCCTTTGAAAATTAAGTTGCCATATTCCCCCGCTTTACTCTATCTAGACAATTACATATAACAATCACTCTTATGAATACGTTACTTATGCAATAATTCATTAGCAGCCGCTTTAGCAGATTCACTAATCTCATGTGGAATCATTTCGCTACTTATTTCCATTTTTTTGATTTGAAAATCGAAAAAACACACACCAATGTTACATGACAGGCGCTGTCAGAATAAAATATATGTTCGTGTTATTGTCAAAACCGCCTACTAGATATCCAAAATCGTCCCGAAAGTAACAAGAATCATAACGAAAGTAAAGAAATCGTCCCGAAAATAGCATTTTTGTGCCGTCACTTTAGAAAATGCGTTTTTCCGATCATTTTTTAGGTGGGAAAGTACGTCGTTACCGGTCTAGATCGGAAAATTGACATAACTGCTCGGTAAAGTGACATAACTGCTCGGCAAAGGACCTACTTTCCCGAGCTCTTATGTCAAAATTTGTTAAATATCACAGTTGCCATGACAATACCGTAGCCATCAGTCAGTAGATGTCTTTGACGTTTTGATGCACTTTGTGTATTATTATGATTCTGTTCCCTTATTATTGTCAAATTATTGGTGGCTGCACAAAAAATATTGTACGCGCTACACTCGGAAAGTGTATTTACAGGGCTTGCGTGCTTTCAGGGCTCCGCCCTCTAAAGTATCACTTTCCGAGCTTAACACGTAAATAACTATTTCGGTACGATTTGTGTAAAGTGGTACTTTCGATTTAATGAATCATACCGAAAATTTTGTTTTCGAGACGACTGCAGAAAAATGAATTTACGTGATTCTGAACTCTCCTATCCATGAATTTTGCATATATTTATTCATATCTCTTTTTATATTTTACTGGTAATTAATCCTCAACTTGATTTGCTATTTCTAATGGTGTATTTGGAAAATCTAAATCATTTTCGGAATCAGAAATCATGACAACTTAAAAAACTGAGAAGTCTAAATAATTAACCAGGAACGTCAAACTAATGAAAACCGGGCAAATAGATAGAAGTTGTTTTTAAATTTAAGTTTCGTCACTAGAAATGAAAGTTAACGTTATGAGAATTTCGCAAAATGACGTCTTTTCGTAAAGGGTTGCACAAATAGTGGCTGGATTGATTCATTGATTGGTTCATCTTTCTATTTTTGCCACGCTAAATGTTTACAGGAACTTAAAGACGTTTTACAGAGAATGAGTATGTTTAGTACTGAATTCAATACATCTACCCCAGCCACTAGACATTGGTTCTTTCACACCAATGAAAACTGGCATGTTTTGACATAATAAAAGTCTCTAAACCTAAGAATTTTCATAGAACCAATAGATGAGTTTCCAGTAAAGCTAAAAAAATGCTCTGAACGTGATATACTGCGACCCCTACTGCTGCCCAATCGTTAAGGATGTATCAATGATTAGAGCAGTTCCTCCAGTCCTATTACTTTCAGAAAGTTCAGGATGTCGGTAGGCTTCAGGTTAGGTAGATCTTCCTCTTCTGTTTGATATTCTCCGAGGTATTGTACCCTTGGATTTTGCAGGGTAATGCATTCTGAGACAATGTGGATAGAGGTTTCCTCCTCTTCCTCGCAGAATCTGCCTTCTTCTTTGTCTACTAATCCAAGTTTCTTTAGGTGGCCTCTCAGCCGGCAGTGCCCTGTTAGGATACCCGTTAGTATTCTGAGCTTATTTTTACTTTTACTGACGCAGTCGTCAGATCTCTTCTGGTTATAGTTTTCCAGTAGTGTCTTGGCCTGCCCGATTCCTTGTAGTCCATTCCAGTATTGGGATCTTTTGCTATTTGCTTCTTTTCCAAGTTCATCAAGTATTGTACTGGTGCTTATTCCGCAGAAGAGTTCAGGTCCCAAAAATGGTGTTTCAGCCCCATTACCCTCCACTCCAGTGTGTGCCGGAACCCATAGGAGGGTAACAGTGTTGTTCTTGCCTAGTTCGTTTAGATTCTCTAGGCACTCCCAAACCATCTTGGAGTTGATTACGTGGGAGTTCAATGCATTAATGGCTGCTTGGCTGTCTGACATGATGATCTCTTGTCTGCGAAAATTTCTTTCCATGTTGAACTGGACAGATTTTCCGATGGCGTATATTTCAGCTTGGAAAATGCTCGGAGATTTGACTAAACTTTCGGAATATTTGGTTCCAGGCCCATATACTCCTATTCCTGTTCCTTCTGTTGTTCTAGAACCATCTACCATTTAATGGCACTTCTATTGAGTTTTGGGATGGTCTTTTTGTCCCATTCGCTTTTGTTACTTAGATTTGTGATGAATTCTTTTCACAAAGCTAAACTTCTTTGTCATCTCATCTTGGGGCATGTCCCAGGTTTGGTGATTTCCAGAAAGGAGTCGAAACTTGCGTTTGGTTGATCCTTCTCTGGTCATCCTGTAGGTTGTCCTTATCGCTATACTCTCCAGTACTATATGGATATAAGGCTTAGGATTACCTCCATGGCAGCCGTTGGGCACGTTCTCATTGCACCTGTTATGCATACGCAGGCTAGTCTTTGGATTTTCGCTAGATTTGCCTTTGTACTGGCCAGCTTAGTTCTGCTGCCCCCGACGACTGCTCCATAAGTGATGGCCAGTCTCACTATTGACGTGTACATCCACTGCAGGATCTTTGGGTTACATCCCCAGTTTTTTCCCGCAAAATTTCTGCACACCATTAGAGCTTTTGTGGCTTTGCTGGTTACTTCTTATTCGTGCTTATTCCAGATGAGTTTATTATCTAGTATTAGTCCCAGATATTTGACATCTGGCTTCCATTCAATAACTTTCCCGTCCAGTTCGATGGTTTTGAGGTTAATGTTTCTTTTTCGTGTAAAAGCAATTAAGGAAGTCTTGATGGGATTGACACCATTCTTTAGTATAGTCGAGCCCTCTTTGAACTATATCGCAGAGGGTATTCTCGAATTTGCCTCTTGCGATTATGACTATGTCATCTGCATAGCCTTGACACGATACACCAATATCGGTCAAATCGCAGAGGAGTCGATCCACTGTTAGGCTCCATATCAGAGGGGAGGCCACTCCTCCTTGTGGGCATCCTCTGGTTGTGCAGATGGAATACACTAAGAAAATAAGTTTGTGGTCTTAAAAAATTACCTCAAAAGAAAATCCCAACGTAATTCTTCTGGATGTTCAAAATACATTGACCCATTTTCTGAATAATTTTCTTAATAATAAAAATCATAGAGAAAGAAAACAAAACCTAAAAAATGTATCTGAAATATAAAACCCTGTATTGGTTACAAGCCGATTTTCTGCTTCTCGTTCATAAAACGACGTCGTCCTAGAATGTACGAATCATCAGATTTAGAATATACTTTCAGCATAATAACGCGATGTTTACTTATCCACTGTACCACGATAACTCATCCTCTTAATGACTTTCGCAATTTTAAAAGATCTTAGCTTGGACTCAAAAGATACTTATATCCAAATATTCCGAAATCGGATTTTAAGGAATAGTATAAACTTCACAGGTTTTCTCTCAGTAATCCTAAAGTAAATAACGATAAGGTTCTACTTAAACACTAAATAGATATACCAGTGCAGATAGCTTTGAAAATGGTAAAAAGTGAAATAAAATAATAGTATGATGAAACCCATTGGAAAAGGAAGAGAATATAACAAACATGAAAGGAAAAATAATTTACAGGCGCTCTGCGGTCGGGAAGTGGAAGGGGGGAGTTTTTAAGGGTAAGAAAACTGTTTATCTCGATTTCCGGCAAAACTACAAGTCCTATGGAAAAAAGTTGAATTGCAAAGTTGTAGGTAATAAAAAGATCTCCAACTGTCGTATTTACACTTTTTTCACATAACCTCAAAATTTATGTGAAAAATTCAAATAACCAAGTTTTTGGTTTTTTATTTTTATCTTTTACAAAATTTTTTTTTTTCACGAAATTTGGTGTAAACTTACCTTTTTATGTCCTAAACACACTATAATTTTTTTGTTTTAAAATATTTATTTTTTTAACCTTATTTTGACTTAATATCAAAAAAGCAGTCTAATTTTCAATCGAAAATTTTCACGTCAAAATATCTGCTTTTTTAAAAAACTGAGTGGGCTTTTTGTTCGTTAAAATCTCTACTTTTTGATGGTGTAAAAAAAATATACATTACTATGGTAAATGTTCTCCAAAAATGCAAATAAGAAACGAAGAAAACTCCGAATTTCTTTTTTTTTAAATCACCATGTAAAATTTTGATCTATTTATTTACATTTATACTTTAATTACTCTTTTGTTTATCAATGTAACACGGAATCTTATGTTTTTAGAGTAATTAAAGTATAAATTGAAATAAATAGCTCAAAATTGTACATGATGATTTAAAAAAAAAGAAATTCGGAGTTTTCTTCGTTTCTTATTTGCATTTTTTGAGAACATTTACCATAGGAATTTTTTTTACACCATCAAAAAGTAGAGATTTCAGCGAACAAAAAGCCCACGGAGTTTTTTAAAAAAAGCAGGTATTTTGACGTGAGAATTTTCGATTGAAAATTAGACTGCTTTTTCGATATTAAGTCAAAACAAGTTTAAAAAAATAAATATTTTAAAACAAAAAAAATTACAGAGTGTTTGGGACATAAAAAGGTAAGTTTACACCAAATTTCGTGAAAAAAAAAATTTTGTAAAAGAAAAATAAAAAACCAAAAACTTGGTTATTTGAATTTTTCACATGAATTTTAAGGTTATGTGAAAAATGTGTAAATATAAAAGTTGTAGATCTTTTTATTACCTACAACTTTGCTATTAAACTGTTTTCCATATAACTTGTAGTTTTGCCGGAAATCGAGATAAACAGTTTTCTACCTTAAAAAACTCCCCCCTCCCCTTCCACTTCCCGACCCCAGAGCGTTTGTAAATTATTTTTCCTATCATTTTTGTCATATTCTCTTCCTTTTACAATGAGTTTCATCCTACTATTATTTTATTTCGTTTCAAAAATTATCTGTACTGGTCTAGTATGGCTTATTTGATTTAATAAAACACACCTATTCGATTAAAGATACACCTTTACGGTAGAAAGAATGCATAAAAAAAGAATACGCAAATTATATTTATCGTTAAAACTTTTATTCAATATTATTTTCGTGTTCTCGTCTATTTACATAAACTTACAGAACTTATTACTGAATATGACTACTCGCTGATTGGACTCGAGAAAGTTTCCAGCGTTCTTATACGCATTTTGAATTTTTATTAGTAAAAATGCAATTTTGTTTCATATATGCCAACTTTTATACGGCCAAAATTTCTACAACTCTGTGTTACCTGTTTGGATTTATTATAAAGATTTCGAAGGATATTTACTTTGAAAGGAATGTTTGTAAAAAATCTTTACTTTTATGTTCTTGCTGTAATACTTTCACTATTTATTTTTGGCTACTTACGTGTAAAATTTTACGCCCTTTATCTGTCCTACTTGTTAATAAAATATACGTGTCTACAGGGTTATTCATTATAAATTACCCACCCTTATTATCGTTATTATTGCCTACAGAAAAAAACGTTTCAAATAAAAGTTATATGGTTATAACTGTTTTTTGTTAAAATGCTATTAAATGTACAGTGGCGTGCAGATTTCAGGGGACACAAAAAAATAATATTTTTTTTAAATAGAATACCCTATATATTTTTACATTTTTATAATCCTCTCGATGAGCTGATTTCAACGATGTATCACACTTGATGTCTAATCTGGATAATAAAGGATCTACAGCCACCTGAAAAATTACATTTTTTGAGTTAAAGTAGCTGTAGTAGCCAAACGGTTAAAAATCGAGAAAAACGGTTTACATGTCTCTATCCTAACTTTTCAAATTCTATACTGTGGCACTAAAAAATTGTATACAGGGTGATTAAAAATCAGATGGGATTTCCAATATCCAAAAAATGTGATTTTCAGGTGGCTGTAGATCCTTTATTACCCAGATTAGACATCAAGAAGTGTGATACATTTTTGAAATCCGCTCGTCGAGAAGATTTTAAAAATGTAAAAATATACAGGGTATCCTATTTAAAAAAATATTATTTTTTTGTATCCCCTGAAATCTGCACGCTACTGTACATTTGATAGCATTTTAACAAAAAAAAGTTATAACCATACAACTTTTATTTGAAACTTTTTTCTATAGGCATTAATAACGGTAATTAGGGGTGGGTAATTTATAGTGAATAACCCTGTACAAAGGAATATTTTATTCCTTCATTTGCAAAAAATCTACTAAACTAAATTTAAAATTAAAACAGTTTAAAGGAGTTAACATGGATGGCATTCGAAATAATTTCGAATGCCATCAGAATTCCATTATCGTACCATTAGAAAAAATTGAGTTTTGGGCAAAAAACATTTTGTTTTACGTTTCTCGCACGTATTTTGAACCACAATACTATTTTAATCTAAAATGCGATAGTGTCCAATTATTTTGGTTATTTGGAATAATTTTAGGGGGTTCATGGCTCCATAGATCGAAAAATAGAATGGGTGTTCTATGATATAATTCAGATAATTACGAAGATTGTTCTAGTGTTCACGTGTCGATATCGGCCCCGTGAAAAGTTAAATTTTCCAGTAACGACATTGCGAAAAATAATATGAAAGTCACATCAATTTAATCATAAACTAACGATCTTTGTGATAATCGAATAATTACAAGTGAAAAAAAACTTTAAGGGCGCGGTCTTGTACGTCAAATATCAGCCAAATTATGTCAAATAAGATGCTGCCCGGGAGGTGCTGGTATCTCGTGATAAATGCTTAAATTAAACAAAATAGTTACAGAAACCTTCCTTTGAAATTTTCTCGTTACAGAAACCATTCGAGAAATTCCTTGTTTATTATATTTAATACAAGGGGAGAACAATATTTCATCAAAACGTAGAATCTTAACTTTTTATTTTTCATTTATTTTCTTTGTAGGTATATTTTATTTATACAGAGCCTTTCAATGAAAACGATTCATCCATAAGATCTTTCTTTTAATTCTAAAAATTAAAATAATTTGTTACTGCGGCATTGATAATATCAAAATAACATTTTCTTTTCAGTTATTTGTTCCTCGTTATGAAGAGAAACGAAAGAAAAATTAACCACGCGAACGATTAATAATTACGATTTAGGTGAACATGTCAAAGATATTTACAAGTCGGAAACAATTCGAAATAAAATGCCCTTTTCAAATGTATAGATACAGAGTGATGTTATTGCTCATTTCAAAGTTAGTATATAGCTATGACAACTATCTACACACGTGTCAAGTTGCATCGGCGCTTCTTTGTAGATCAAAGAGCCACTTTTTTAAGTCAAGGCAGCAGGCTTTCTTTGAACTTTGGTTCAGCTCACGGTGGCCCTAGACTCCTAGACAATTGTATCAAAGGAGTAAGCCGCTTTAGCAATATTTTTTCCTCGTTTTATTGGTTCAAATTTTCTCCCGAATTTTTCTAGAAGACTATTTAAACCCGAGATCCTTGATTTTATCTGATAAAAAGTAAGCTTTATCATCTATTTATATTTTTGTTGTTGAACTATGCTTATTATGTTCTACACCTTTGAAAATGAATATTGACTATAGCTCAATGTTTAATTTGTTAATCCTTAACTAAGACCTAAATAGAATTAAAAAATGCAAAATCTCCCATCCCACTGTAATAGGTTATGCCGTTGTCTGTATAAAGGTATATACAGTCTCAAATTTCAAATTATCCGCCAAGCCGGTGTATGGTCGGAAAAGATTTCGTGAGCAATCGGACGGCGCCGGCGTTATTTAACTCGGGTTACTGAGGCAAATAATACAATACGCTTACCGTATTATAGATATTAACTTTTTACTAATCCAAAATATTCACGAAGCGATAAATAAATGGCAAAGGTCCGGAATTGCACAAGAGTCCTGCTGCTGGCGCATGCGTGTGCGAACTTGGGATTTGTTTTGATTGTCAGTGTGTTTGTGTTTACAGTTTACACTGTTAAATTCTTTGGTCGTTTAGTGTTCTTTGAAGCCTAAAAAAATCTTACTGCTGTATTTCTTGAAAAAAATATTCCATGGAGTGTACAACAGCAGCGTTGATAAAAGTACTATTAAAGATTAAAAAAAATTGTCTGGAAATTAAATTTTAAATCCTATTACATTCGGAAATCAGTCGATGTAACTTTTGGTCTACATGATAGGATTTTATACACAGGAAGATCCTTAAAGTATGTAATATTATTGTTTCTGCACGGAAGAACGAAAAATATTTTTTTGTGAAAACGTTCTTTTTTGTGTTTTAAATAAGCAGCTGTAATTTTTTCAAAGCAAAATATTTATTTTTAGATTTTATACGAATTGAAATTCTATACGAACAATATTTTTTTCATATCATCTTAAAGTCGAGGTTTTAACGAAGAAAATGAGAACTCTGATAAAGTTAAACAATTGAAAATTTGTAAACCAACTTTTTCGATTGAAAATTAGGTTTTCTTTTAAATTTTTGCACAGTTGGGCAAAGTGACGGGTCACATTTTTTAAGATAATCAGATAAAATCAGAACTTCAAGCTCAGCCTACTACCGATTCTCGATATTTTGCTTCGCGTTAGAGATATCAAAAAACATTAGAAAAAGTTGTTCAAAATATTATTTTAACCCCATATACCGATTTTCATGACAAAATTCGCATATTTAATTTTTTCATTATATATTGGTCTATACACAAAAATTATTACATTTTTTTTAATTTGATAAATTAGTCTTTCATGGAAAGTAATAATTTGACACATTGACAATTTAGTAGTGATTATAACTGATTAAAAAAGAAAAATCATGATCCCTACACTTACTAACTATTAAATAAAAATTAATTTGTTATGAAAGTCGTACAAAATATCATTTATTTTGAATATATATATATATATATATATATATATATATATATATATATATATATATATATATATACCGGTAATCTTACGTACTGGCACCAAAAACTAAATCGACGTATACAAACCCGGAATTGTAGAGATATAGGAGGTTCTACCGGCACCGTATATATGTTTTGACTGTATATGCTGTCTGGCACCATATATATTATTTCAGAATACACTTTTCAATTTTATCTTGGACATACATATTCGCCTCGAACGCTTAAGGAGGTTGGGGCGTTAGACAAGAATAATGAAAAATCTGAAAAAATATTTTTTAACAAATTAATGCGTATGACAAAATTTTCTATAAAAAAAATCTAAAGTCAAAAAGTTAAAAAACTTTTAATTAATATAGCATACAAACAAACAGTACATTTTTATTCGAGCAAATAACCAATAGCCCAGTTGTCAGAGAGTTTGACCTCGTCAAAATGTGATATCGATGAAACTTGGCAAAAATCTTTGCTGCTCTAAAGTGTATGCTAACTTTACAATTTCGAAAATAAAATCGTAAATTTGGTTTTTCCATTATATCTCGAAAAAAAAATTCGAAAAACTAATACCACCACGTGAAAGAGCGGAAAATTTTACTAAAAATTATATTATAAGTTATTTTTAAAAAGAATTTGTATTACTATAAAAAATTTTTATTTTATATAAATCAATTTCTAAATTATTTTTAATTTATTAAAAAAAATAATTTCTACTTTATATAAACACTTGAAAATAAAAATTGCGTCGAATGTATAATAATGATAAATCTACAAGGATTTTTTTTTGTTATGCCTCTATTAATAGATATCTTCACTTTTATAAAAAGCAGTGAGAATTTTAGAAATTATAACGTCCGATCAAATTTTCTATGAGAAAACAAAAAAAAAATTTAAAAATTAATGGATTCCTGAGAAAGCTTAGAGTCTCCTAATTAAAATGCTTCCTTTTTTGTTTTTTTTCTTACAATTTACACAAAGATACTTTAGTTTTTCCGAACGTCTCGCCTGAATATTTGAATTCAACGGCTCGGCGCGCGTCGACTTTTCGAATTTGCTTTCTTATTTTTAATAATTTTTTACAGTAATAGAAATTTTTTTAACTAACTTTAACTTTTTAACTTTAAATATAATTTTTAGTACAATATTCCGCTCTTTTGGTGCTATTAGTTTTTCGAAATTTTTATTTTTTTTCCAGATATAAGAAAAACCAAGTTTTCGATTTTATTTTCGAAATTGTGAAGTTAGCATATACTTTAGGGCAGCAAAGATTTTTTTATCGTTTTCTACACCCATTCTAGTACTTAAATGCCAAGTTTCATCGATATCACATTTTGTGCGAGCTGTTGGTCAATATCCTTCTCTGGCAATGCATATTTTAATATTTATTCCAATTTTATAATGAGACTTTTAATTAATAAAAAATACTATTAAACGTTCGTAAACTGTTGAATCTGTCTTTTTAATTAATAATTTCTATTAAGTCATTTTAATTTGAAGTCTTGTAATTTTTGCCAAAATCGCGTATTCTAAAAAATGCTCTAGGTTAGAATATACAGTATATCCACAAATGGATCGAAAAGTGGAAAAAAATATTATTTTAGTTTATTCTTTAGAAAAATCTTACTAAAGTCCATAAAATAAGATCAGAATATCCAAATCTTAGAATACCTGTACGGTGTGTTAAAAAGTAAAAATGTATCAATAGAAAACTACCATTACTTATTATTATTCACAAAATGTTTAGGAATTGAAAAAATTGTATGCATCATTTAAAATAAAATATAAATATAAATTTTCAAATTAAAAATTAAATTTCAATTTTTAAAACATAAAAATTAGTCTTATTGACAAACAAGATTGGCAAATCCAAATTTTAGTTCATTTGTAAAAACACAAATGTACTAAGAAATTAATTAAATGAGAAAAATTATCGAAATTATTTATTAATTGACACAAATTGCACAATTGTTAATATTTTAAAATGAGCCACATTGTTTAAACAAAATTGCACTATTTAATATATTCTAAGTATAAGTGAACAATTTTTATATTATTTCATTTTGTTACTGCTTTTTTTTCAAAAAAATTAAAATTTTAGAGATTCCGTAGATATTGATATAAGTAAAGGTTCCATTTGAGGGTTTTTGATGTAAAAATTTATAGTTTGGACAACAACTTACTAACTGATGAAGTCGAAAGACAGAAACCGGTCTTAGGATGTCGAATCTAATAAATTAAAATTCCTTACTGGTTTACTCACTTTGTATTAATCTCTGAAAGGGATAAAAAAGAAGAGAGTGACATCTTGACTAGATTCAGTCAAAATTTAATGTCAATACTCTCTTCTTACCATAGATGGTAGCACATCTACAAACAACTTACTTATATAAACATTTTGAGTAAAATACTAAATAATCTTAGTTACTTTTTAATATTCTTACACATTTTCTTAATTTTCTACATGTAACTTAAAATTGTGATATACGAATCTTATTTGTTTTTGACAAACATGATTTTTTTATAACGAATAACTTTCTCGTAAAATTAAGATTTTTTTTAGTGGTTCTTGATAAAAGAGGGGTTTTTAATGCCCAAATGTTATTATCGATATAATTTTTAATCCGCAATCCGTTAAAATATCTACCAAGTTTTTGTAAAGATTTTTCAACAATTTTTTAGTTTTTACACGGAATTCACAAAACGCTTCTAAATGGTGCCTGAACGTTCCTTCCTGCGTGGTGCCGCAAAGTTTATATAATATAATAACTTAAAATATATATCCTTTTGGCACCATATATTATTTCAATTTTATTTTGAAAAGAAGTATTCGCCTCGGAGGTTGAGTCGTTAGACAAAAATTGTTTTTTATTAATTTTCCAATTTTTTAAAAACTTAATTTTACTTTAAAGTGCTTCTAATTTTTTTAAATTATTACCTAATTTTTATACATAAATTTATAAATTGCGGATATTTACATAAATTTAATTTTTTTATTACTAAGTTAGGACAAAAAATTCAAAAGATTCAATGGATCTAAATAAGTAAATAATTATAATCAATGGAGTGGCGAACAAAAAACTAAAACTGTTATTAATTAACCAACTAGTTGACATTTAGAATTATTATTTGTTTTTTAATATTACAATATTTTTGATTTGTGAAGTTTTGAATATGTAAAAACTTACCTTGAATAATATTTATATATTAATAATAAGGATTTAAAACTCTTATTAAAAATGGCAAAAGGTCTTAGATATTATATTTTTTAATAAATATAAAAAAAATAATCGGTTTGGTTGTTATTAAAATAATTGATTATTTATGGATGCCGTTATTATAATTTAAAATTAAAATCTAATTTTAATTATCTAAATGTAAAAATGTGAAGTGTAAATGTAAAAATGTAAAGTGTAAAATGTAAGTGTAAATGTAAAAATTACTCTTGAGAAATGAATTGGCGTTCTATCGAAATTTTGTAAAAACACAAACTTAGAAATTCTACATCTGAATCGTTTGATTTTCTTCCCCTTTTTAATAAATTAAAAGTTTTTACAAACCAATATTAAGACCACGTCAACTAATTCGACATTCATGGCAAACCTTATTTTTTTAAACAAGTATGGAATAAAGAGTATCTCTAATGATAGAATGAAGTACGTATAAAATACATAAGAGACAAATGTTTCAGAATTTTCTTTCAATCTCAAGAGCGACAATGTTTCTTTTCTGTTATTATAAGTGTTTTCAGAATAACTACATTCAGTAGTGGCCGTGGAGAAAATTTTTTAGTGATTCTTGATAATTCCCAAATATTACAAATAAAATAAAATAATTTATGAAAAATTATAATTCTACCTATTAAAGCATGAATCGCAATCCAAAAGCAAGATTTACCTCTTAAGCTTACACCGCAAATATCAAGTTGTTTATTTTTACATCGCATTCACAAAACACGACTAAAAGGTGCTTGAACGTACTTTCGTTCATGGTGCCACAACGCTTCGATCGCGTCCTGGTGCTTGTACGTAGCGTATGCTATAGACGAGTCGGGGTGACCCCTGGAGAGTATACGGATTAACTAAAATTGGGTTTTTACATATAAATGGTCCAAGTGGCACCTTCCTGAAAATTGCTGTGGGGCATCCTGGGGTGCTCAAGATACCAAAAATGACTTAAAACGTTGTGGCACCAAAAATTGGTGCCACAACGTTTTATATGGTGCCACAACGTCTATATAAGGTCGTTTTTGGTGCCGGAACGTAGGGTTACATATATATATATATATATATATATATATATATATATATATATATATATATATATATATATATATATATATATATATATATATATATATATATATATATATATATATATAGATGTGCTGCCATCTATGATCAGAAGAGAGTATTGACAATTACTAAAAGCAAAAAATTCCCGGTGTATTGGGGTTGCATACACAATTTGCATTGTGTGTTGCAAAGCTTTTATTTGACTGATTCTAGTCAAAATGTCACTCTCTTCTTTCGTATCCCTTTCAGAGATTAATACAAAGTTAGAAAACGAGTAAGGAATTTAATTTATCAGATTCGACATCCTAAGACCGGTTTCTGCCTTTCGGCTTCGTCAGTTAGGCTTTTCAAATCCAATAAATAAAATTCCAAACTCGTACAAGTCAATAGCTATATCCGCTATAAGATAAAATTTTTAGATGTGCTGCCATCTATGATTAGAAGAGAGTATTGACAATTACTAAAAGCAAAAAATTCCCGGTGTATTGGGGTTGCATACACAATTTGCATTGTGTGTTGCAAAGCTTTTATTTGACTGATTCTAGTCAAAATGTCACTCTCTTCTTTCGTATCCCTTTCAGAGATTAATACAAAGTTAGAAAACGAGTAAGGAATTTAATTTATCAGATTCGACATCCTAAGACCGGTTTCTGCCTTTCGGCTTCGTCAGTTAGGCTTTTCGAATCCAATAAATAAAATTCCAAACTCGTACAAGTCAATAGCTATATCCGCTATAAGATAAAATTTTTAGATGTGCTGCCATCTATGATTAGAAGAGAGTATTGACAATTACTAAAAGCAACTTAAACATTTGTTTAATATTTAAATTAAAAAAAAAGACAAAAAAAATAAATAAATAATGCAATAAACGATTCATTTTATACGTCAAAGTTAAAATTGTTTTATAAATTTTACCTAATTATGTCAATTTCCTGATTATGTCAATTTCCTGTTTATGTCAATTTTTCTGATTATGTCAATTATATTAAAATTTTTTCATTCACATACACAAGTAGTTAAACTACTTCTGTGGAAATTTGTTTATTCACTTTTAATTTTTAATTTGTCTATGTAAATGTATTTTTCTATTGTTTACTTCATATTATATTTTTTTATCTTTTTTCTGAATAAACATATATTTGATGCTGAATCCAAAAATAAAAAGAAAAATGGTACACGTCATTTGAAATAACATAGTTGATCTCTACTTCCGGTATAAGCGGAAGTAATCGGAAGTTGAAAATATTTTCATTGAATAATAGCCCCGTAACCCAATTTTAAAATTTCAAAAATCTCTACTTCTCTATATATGGGCCTCCTATGTGACACACCCTGTAGTACATACACTATATATGTAATATGAAAAGCGAAAGTCACCGGTACGACACCTGTATATCTAAATCAGTCGTTTTATTTACATTATATTATACGGAGAAGACAGTTTGGTCCGATTTATTAGTAGCTTTACATTAATCTTACATTTCAGGACATCCAATATCCACATACTGGAACAAGTCATCATCCTATTTAAAAAAAAAAACGGATACGTTTTGGATTCGTAAAATACGATTTAGGTAAACACAATGGACGGCTACACTGAATCAGATTTTTTCGTTGCACAAAAGATAAGCGAGATCATTGTCACAAAAACAGAATGTTTACATCTCGAGGTGTTCTTTTATAGAAGAGCAGGAATAAAAAGTGTGATGAGATCTAGAACTCAAGCAATAATTTATAACTACAAAAAGATAGAAGTTGTATATTTTCAGGTCAGCGAATAAAAAGTGTGTACATTATTTTATATATTTAGTGCGTGAATAGATACAAAAAAATATAATTTAAACAAGAAAAATAAGTCAACACGATTCTGATACTGGAGAAGTAGCATTTTTTATAATATTAAGTAAACTGTTGTCAAGTAATTATTTTTTAAGAACTCCAGCCGATGTCTGCAGTTTTTGTGATTTTAAATGTTTAAATGTTTACTCACTTCTTTTTTTTTTGAAAAGGAGATACAAATAATTTAAATAAAATAATGAATTTATCTACTGAAAATATTAGCGATATTTGTGTAGATATTTAATGTCTTTAATTGTTTGGTCGGCACCGTGAATTTTTATTTACCCAAGATTGTTTCTTTTTCACATTCGTAGGATGTTAAATAAGTGGGACTGTATTGGATAGTTTGTAAATTAGGTACAGGGTGGCCAAATAAGAATGCGAGGTACTGTATCTGTATCCATCGTGGAGGCTTGCGGAAAAAAGTTATTACTAAAACGGCCAAGAGAAAAACCTGGAAAATATTTTCAAGTTTCTAAAATGGCCGCTAGGGGGCGTAACTGCAATCTTGAATCTAAGAAAGTGATGTTTCTGTGAATTCCGCTGTATTAACCTAACAAAAAAATACATGATCTTTAAAGTAGAGGATATTCTGAACCTTTTTTGTTTGACAATTTTTGCTGCATCTCTAAAAATAAAGTGGTGGGGGGTATTCAAAGGTTTCAGTAAAAAACACCATGTACATTCGAAACGGCTGAGCCGATTTTAACAAACTAGGGCTAGTTGAAAAGAGCTATTCTTGGGATAAAAATGCTATAATATTTGAAGTTTTGTTAGTTTCAGATGTTTCGACATCTCGTCAGAAATGGTTAATTTTCTCAAAAAAATTAAATGCATTGGTATGATTTCTTTTTCATGAAAAAGTAGCTAAATGATGCCTAAACAAGCTCGCGAAAACCGCATCACGGTATCTTGTTCCTAACTTAAAATTTAGGCCAAAGAAAATTTTATACGGAAATCTCTTAAATTTTTATTTTTTAAACTAATTAATTCCTTTTATTATGTAAGTTGTCGCCCTAAAAAAGACCGAATTTAAAAAGTAAGGTTTTTAATGTCCCCGTAAATGCTCGAAATTCTGAAGCCTCTCATGGGTAGACAAAACTGCAGCTTAAATTTCGGCTCTCGGTATGTTACGTAATGCATTACGAATCCGATTTTTCGTATCTCTCTGGTAGTAGGTTGAGTCTGAAAATTCAAGACAAGTTAAGTCTGGTGATCGCGCAGGCCATGGAAACAGACTTCCTTTTCCAATCCAACGCTGTTGTAATACTGCATTAATATGCTCTCACACAATAATGGAGAATTTTTATTTCTAATTCTTTGGACCGATGAAGCCACCTTTAAAATCTGCACAACATGCATTATTGGTCTGCAGAAAATCCGCATTGGTTGCCGTGAAATTCAGCACCAAGGACGTTGGAGTTTAAATGTGTGGTGTGGCATACTGGGAGGCAGAATAATTTTTTTTTAGCAATCCCTAAGTGGCAATATCTTTCTTGACTTTTTGGCCAATAAATTACCGTTGTTGTTGGAAGATGTTTCACTGGAAACACGTCAAAACTTGTTTTTGCAGTTGAATGGTTGCCCAGCACATTATGCTATTATTGTGCGAGAGCATATTAATGTAGTATTCCAACAGTGGCAGATTGGAAGAGGAAGTCTGTTTCCATGGCCTGCGCGATCACCAGACTTAACTTGTTTTGATTTTCAGACTCAACCTACGACCAGATACATATGAAAAACCGGATTCGTTAATGCATTACGTAACATACCGAGAGCCGAAATTGAAGGTGCAGGTTTGTCTACCCATGAGAGGCTTCAGCAATGCATAGAGCGTGATGATCAGCATTTAGAGCATTTACGGGGGCACTAAAAACTTTTCTTTTTTAAATCGGTTCTTTTTAGGGCCACAACTTACATAATAAAAGGAATTAATTAGTTTAAAAAATAAAAATTTAAGGGATTTCCGTATAAAATTTTCTTTGGGATAAATTTTAGGTTAGGAACAAGATATCGAGATGCGGTTTTCGGGATCTTGTTTAGGCATCATTTAGCTACTTTTTCATGAAAAAGAAATCATACCAATGACTTTAATTATTTTGAGAAAATTAACCATTTCTGACGAGATGTCGAAAAAAGCCCTCTAGCGGCGACATCTGAAACTAACAAAACTTCAAATATTATAGCATTTGTAGCCCAAGAATAGCTCTTTTAAACTAGCCTAAGTTTGTTAAAATCGGCTCAGCCGTTTCGAATATACAGGGTGTTTTTTACTGAAACCTTTGAATACCCCCCACCACTTTACTTTTAGAGATATGGCAAAAATTGTTAAACAAAAAAGGTTCAGATTGTCCTCTACTTTAAAGATCAGGTATTTTTTTGGTAGATTAATATAGCGGAATTCGCAGAAACATCACTTTCTTAGATTCAAGATCGCAGTTACGCCCCCTAACGGCCATTTCAGAAACTTGAAAGTATTTTCCAGGTTTTCCTCTTGATCATTTTAGTAATGACTTTTTTTTCCGCAAGCCTCTACGATGGATGGTTTCCAAGATACAGTACCTCGCATTCTTATTTGGTCACCCTGTACAGTACATCACTTTTTAAGTGTTATTCACTTTTACAAATTTATACAGGGTAATTCATAATTATTGGAACATAGGTTAAGGGCAGGTTATTTGGACCAAAAGATAGCGATAGGAGTAAATATACCTTAATAAAATATGCCTGTGGAATAAGTTACATCAGTCATCTGCCAACTTTGGTACTACATGCGATAATAGTATATTACGCGACTCGCTTAAGATTTACAACAGTCGCCTTCGGCTCATGTCGTAACTTACTCGTGTATTAATAGCTATCATTTCATGAAAGTTGCATACGCTATTTTTTTCTACGACAAAATATAAATAAGTACTTTAACTGAAAACTATTAATTTATTTGATACATTTGACACAACAAGAATACTTTTGACATTATCTTTCACAGAACTGTCAGTAATATCTAATATCTAACAAGCTACTTGATTAAAACGTAGAAATTTCCATTGGTGCAAAGTCAGTTTTATATAATAGAAAGCAGGGTCAAAATCAGTTTTATAATGAAAAGTGTTCTCTACTATAGACCAGGGTCGATAATTTTTGAAACAAAAAAAAATAATAGTAGGATGAAACCCATTGGAAAACGAAGAGAATATAACAAAAATGAAAGGAAAAATAATTTACGGTCGATCTGAGGTCGGAAAGTGGAAGGGGGTGAGCTTTTAAGGGTAGAAAACTGTTTATCTCGATTTCCGGAAAAACTAAGGAAAAAAGTTAAACAGCAAAGTTGTAGGTAATAAAAAGATCTACAACTTTTGTATTAATACTTTTTTCACATAACCTCAAAATTTATGTGAAAAATTCAAATAACCAAGTTTTTGGTTTTTTATTTTTATCTTTTACAAAAAAAAATTTTTTTTACGAAATTTGGTGTAAACTTACCTTTTTATATCCCAAACATACCGTAAGTTTTTTGATTTAAAATATTTATTTTTTCACCTTATTTTGACTTAATATCGAAAAAGCACCATAATTTTCAATCAAAAACTCTCACATCAAAATATCTTCTTTTTTAAAAAACTCAGTGGGGTTTTTATTCGTTGAAATCTCTACTTTTTGATGGTGTAAAAAAAACATACATTACTATGGTAAATGTTCTCAAAAAATGCAAAGAAACGAAAAAAACTCGAATCCGAAACTTTTTTTTTTAACCATCAGCACAATTTTGAGCTATTTATTAAAATTTATACTTTATATTCTCGTTATATTCTCTTACTTTTCCAATGTGTTTCATCTTACTATTATTTTTTTTCACTTTTTACCATTTTCAAAGGCTTCAGCACTGGTCTAATAATGAGGTTTAATATAAAACACATTTAATAAGTAATTTAAAGTACAGGAGTAGAAAACTTTATTTATGGTTAGAATTATGGAAAGCATCATAGAAAACGCGTGTATATACCCTACCAACTCCATCAAACATCTCAATCATATGAAACTTTGGATCTCTCTTAGGATTATGCTTAATAATCCAAATTTTAACAGGTCTATTTTTAGCTATACATTATTGCCCTAATATTGAATTAGCCTTTAATAGAATTGCCCATATCTAATGTTAACTATGGATGACTAATCCGAACATTACATTCGTCTTATTTTTACGGAGCTAGCCTTGGATTGCTTTTCTACTTTTAAAACACATTGAAATAATTTAACTTACAAAACTATAGTAATTATTCAAAGGTAATACCACGAGTCCTCCAAATTTTATCGATTAAATTTTTGGTTTTCAGGAAAACGGCTTTATTTGGAAAAACCACGAAAACAAACTGATTGATAAAATCACGAGTCCGCAGGACGAGTGATTTTATCTTAAATCAGTTTGAGTGGTTTTGCCTAAAATAAAGGCGTTTGAGTATGAAGATCAAAAATTTAATCTATAAAATTTCAGAGGACGAGTCGTATTTGAAAGGAATATTTTTTGAATCATTTTGTATTAAAAACAGAGAACATAGTCATTTATGCAAAAGACACTTTACACACAAATATTGAAAATTTTCTTTACCAATTTAAATTGAAACCTGAGCTGTTATAGTTTTACATACAGGGCCACCAAGGCGATTTTTTGACTGGCTACCCCGCGAAACGGCGCCGTAAATAAAAGCGAAGAAGAAGAATGAAATGAAGTCTTTCTTAATTTAATTAATTTTAAGTTTAGTGTTGAAGTGAGGTATGTAAAAATGTTAAAGGCGTTTTGAAATAAACTAATAAAAACAGGTTAGTTTACAAATACATTTTGAAATTTGGTTATTAACATAGATTTGCAATACATTTTAGTATAATAAAAATTGTTAAATGTTTACATTTGACATTTCAAAAAAAAGGTAAACACAGTTTAATCAAGAAACAAATACGAAGAAGCGGTTTTATCAGTATAAAACACAATGATTGGTTAGGATCCTGAGCTGGCTGAAACCACAAAATCTGACTGTATTGACAGATGAAAAAAATAATCAGTTAAAAACAATTTGAATTTTTTTAGTATGTATAATAATAATCTTTTAATAATAATAATAATAATATTTATTCATTTCATTCAATTAAATAAAAATACAGCATATTTTGAGAATAAATATCAGTATTTCAAAATGGCCGATTTTTTTTAATAGCGTTGGGTCATGTTTAGGTTCACTTTAATGTTTTATTAAATACTGTTTTATTTCTGATAAAGAGTTGGAAAATGTTAAATTAAAAGTGCTCTCCAATTATTAATTTCTATTAACAATCTATAAATTTTTTGGTATTTCTAAATTGACAAATGTTATTTCTTGTTTCAGGTGAGGACTGTAAAAGAACGAATATCTTTAAGGTATTTACTAGTTAATAGTTTAAGATTTTTATTAAATTAGAGTAGTTTTCTTTTTAGGTACATGCATATTTTGTAAAACTTATAATTAAGGAGTTCTTGTTTTGTTTCTAATTATATGCCTTCCGTACGAAGTCTAACTTTATCATCATTATACAGGGTGTAACAAAAATGTAGATCATAAATTGAACCACATATTCTGGGGTCAAAAATTGAACATAACTTACCTTAGTGAAAATGTGCACACAAAAAAAGTTACAGCCCTTGGAAAGAAAAAAATGAAAATCGATTTTTTCCAATATTTCATGAACTGTTTAACATTTTGTAATGAAAATGGATAAATCGCTTTCTGATCATAAGAGCATCTTTTTCATATAAAACCACGAAATTCGTATAGCCCATAAAAATTTTAGGGCGGTTTTGAACCCCTAAAACCCCCCAAACTTTTCTATGTGTTACAATTACATTAGTATTGTGACACCACCGTTGGTTTAATACATCATTTTTGAAATTTTCTTGCCTCTTAGCACTTTCTCGAATAGCCAGTTTTTATCTTTTTCATTATCCCTCAAAAATTTTGAGTAACAAAAAGTAAGTTATAACTGAGTATTCATGTTATTCGCAGGAATCGCAGATATAAAAAATATGTACAAATGTGTAGTATTTACTATAATAAATATTCAAAATGGCCCCAATTTTCATGAATACACGTACGCCACCGTTTTAAAAAGGAAAACCGAATTTTTTGGAAGATCATTGGCTTCTGACGAAATCGATTTGCACTTTCAATGATTCGATGCCTCAGTTGTTGTTCGTTGTTCGTATAAAACCCCAGAAGCAAAATTCAATAGGGTTAAGATCTGGACTTCTGGCTGGCCAAGAAATAGATGCATCAGGGTCCCTTCCAATCCAACGTACAGGGTACAGACCTAAAAGATATTCCCTAACTTCGCTATCGAAATGTTGTAACGTTTAAATTCGGTATTAAGACCTTACTACATTAATTAGTTTCCATACCTTGTTTCTTGGGTAGATGTGAGCCACTGTCGGGATCGGATTATATTATTTAGGAACCATATATCACGGAAGATAACCTCAAGTTTTTGACTCACTTTATATCCATTTGTACGAGCTAGTTAGTTTCATATAAAGTATTTCGAACATTAAAATAGATTTGTTGTTTATGTCTAGTTTATCGATGTCATGTTTCGATCTGTCATTCCGGTCATTTCTTCTGTTAAATTTGAGGTGCTGTACGGCTGTGTTAGCCAGTCACCTGTTATTGGATTGGTCAAGTCGCAGTCGTATTTAGTGACCCGTGGCGATTAATAGGTGAATCTCTTTCTGGACTTGCGTGGTGAAATTCGTTCTAAAATGATTTCGAAGGAAATCTTGAGACCGGCTTTGTCTTTCTTTCTTGTGGGTGATAAGTATAACGTGGTTTAGACAAAATTTTGAGGAGTCGCCCGGTGTTTATGAAGATTGTTTCGTACCATTGATTGGGATAGACGAGCGATTCCCGTATTGTTAGACTTGCAGGGTGCCTATTTGAGTTGGTCTGAATCTCTTGAAGAGGAATTGATATTTTGTACCGAAGTTTTATGTTATTTGGCAAGTGTGTAAGGCCTGTTAATGTTATAGGAATAGTACCTTCCACGTTAGACGATTTGATTCTCCGAGGATTCACCTTATACGGAAGCATCTGTCAGGAAAGTTCCTGATTTGCCGAGAATTCCCCTTCACTGTATAAAAGGGTATGTTAAGATATTTAAATGTTTTTATTGTATAAACTGTTAGAGTTTGTAAATTTCTTTCTGGGCCGAGGGGTATTCGATTAGGGGTTTAATGTATATTATTTTAGGGTTCTCGCGTTGGGCAGTTTGTTTGACCACCTTCTCGTGTTGGGCTGATTGTCATCCAGATTCTCGTGTTGGGCGGAGTGTAACCAGATTATTATATTGAGCTGACCTGACCTGACGAGTTAGTGGCTGCAAGTTGCCGAAATTTAATTTAGGAACAACCGCAAGTTTTTCCTTTTTTTTTTATATTTGTTCATAGACATTATTAGTTAATTAGTAATTTTTTACAGGTCTCTAAATTAGTATTTTTATATATTTTCTCTAATTTTTTTGGTATTTTGTAAGCGACTTATAGGGGCGAGTGGTATTTTTTTTTTACGCCCAATTCCAACGACCTTGAGAGCTCTCGCGGACGGTGTAACAACCCTATTGTTCGTTATTTAATTAATTAATTAAATAATTTAATCATTTTTTTTTACTAGCCAAATTTTAGTGGGATCCCTTAGATTCCTTTTTCTTTTTATTTTTTTTGACCTGTACAGTTTTGTGTAAGTGCAAATATTAAACAGTTATTGAGTAATTAATTACTTTTCTTCTATCTATCTCTATCGCGTTAAAACGTGAGTCGACGTCGTGCGATTCCCAATCTCCATTCCTCTCTGTTCATCCACATGTCCTCTTCAAGACCTCTCTCATCCATCTCTTTTTGTATGCCTTCTCTCCAACTCTTTCGTGGCCTTCCTCTTCTTTTTCTTCCTATGGGGTTCCACCGTAGTATTTTATTTGGAATTCTGTCCAATTACTTTTCTTTCATTTACTAATAGTCACAAATAGTCTTGACCCGAACGAAGGTAAGCAAATTTTTGGTTGCGACGTAGTTTATTATTTTTTTATTAGTGGGCCCCACGTTGGGCGCCAAAAATAATGCCACGAGTTATTCTCGTTTAAAGATTTTCCTCCGTGGGATTATGTAATCCGCTTTGGATGCCGGCTAACCACAGTGAAGTGGGGTGTGGATTGATATAAGTTGTTAACTAAAAAGAAAATGGGCGCCAGGAGATTGTTTTACCCTTATCCAAAATACAGTCAAATTTAGTCACTCAACCTCCAGAATGGATCTAAATTGAGCCCACTAATAAAAAAAAATAAACTACGTCGCAACCAAAAATTTGCTTACCTTCGTTCGGGTCAAGACTATTTGTGACTATTAGTAAATGAAAGAAAAGTAACTAATTACTCAATAACTGTTTAATATTTGCACTTACACAAAACAGTACAGGTCAAAAAAAAAATAAAAAAGAAAAAGGAATCCAAGGGATCCCACTAAAATTTAGCTAGTTAAAAAAAATGATTAAATTATTTAATTAATTAATTAAATGACGAACAACGGGGGTGTTACACCGTCCGCGAGAGCTCTCAAGGTCGTTGGAATTGGGCGTAAAAAAAATACCACTCGCCCCTATAAGTAGCTTACAAAATACCAAAAAAATTAGAGAAAATATATAAAAATACTAATTTAGAGACCTGTAAAAAATATAAAAAAAAGGAAAAACTTGCGGTTGTTCCTAAATTAAATTTCGGCAACTTGCAGCCACTAACTCGTCAGGTCAGGTCAGCTCAATACAATAATCTGGCTACACTCCGCCCAACACGAGAATCTGGATGACAATCAGCCCAACACGAGAAGGTGGTCAAACAAACTGCCCAACGCGAGAACCCTAAAATAATATACATTAAACCCCTAATCGAATACCCCTCGGCCCAGAAAGAAATTTACAAACTCTAACAGTTTATACAATAAAAACATTTAAATATCTCAACATACCCTTTTATACAGTAAAGGGGAATTCTCGGCAAATCAGGAACTTTCCTGACAGATGCTTCCGTATAAGGTGAATCCTCGGAGAATCAAATCGTCTAACGTGGAAGGTAGTATTCCTATAACATTAACAGGCCTTACACACTTGCCAAATAACAAAAACTCGACTTTCATGAAAAACGCCTTACCTGACAAAAATGGCGTCGTTACGAACGTGGCTTGGTTCGGTACAAAATATCAATTCCTCTTCAAATTCAGACCAACTCAAATAGGCACCCTGCAAGTCTAACAATACGGGAATCGCTCGTCTATCCCAATCAATGGTACGAAACAATCTTCATAAACACCGGGCGACTCCTCAAAATTTTGTCTAAACCACGTTATACTTATCACCCACAAGAAAGAAAGACAAAGCCGGTCTCAAGATTTCCTTCGAAATCATTCTAGAACGAATTTCACCACGCAAGTCCAGAAAGAGATTCACCTATTAATCGCCATGGGTCACTAAATACGACTGCGACTTGACCAATCCAATAACAGGTGACTGGCTAACACAGCCGTACAGCACCTCAAATTTAACAGAAGAAATGACCGGAATGACAGATCGAAACATGACATCGATAAACTAGACATAAACAACAAACTATTTTGATAGATATACTTTATACGAAACTAAATAACTCGTTCAAATGAATATAAAGTGAGTCAAAAAACTTGAGGCTATCTTATGTGATATATGGTTCCTAAATAATATAATCCGATCCCGACAGTGGCTCACATCTACCCAAGAAACAAGGTATGGAAACTAATTAATGTAGTAAGGTTTTAATACCGAATTTAAACGTTACAATGTGCTGGAGCTCCATCCAAATTTACCTTTTCCATGTAAGTAAATCATTTTGTAAGAACTGCAAGTAATTTGCACTATATTTAAATTATTTGGAAGAAATACTGGTCCTATTAAATTATAATTCACAATGCCTGCCCAAACATTCACTTTAGAAGTCCTTTGGTAATGAGGATTTTCTGTAGGCCCATGGTGATTCGTAATGCCATTTCTATTGAAGGTAGCTTCATCGGTAAACAAAATATGATTAATGAAATTGACATTTCCGTTAAGAACAAGTCGTACAATTCCATTCTTTTAGGATAATCTTCATCTAGTAATTCTTGAACGGTTGTTGAACAGCCAACTAAAGAATTTAAGGATAATGAAAAAGAGGCCGTATCTCGATAAAAACTGACTTTTCGAAAAAGTGCTAAGATGCAAAAAAATTTCAAAAATGGTGTATTAAACTAATGGTATCACAATACTAATTTAATTGTAACGCATAGAAAAGTTTGGGGGTTTTAGGGGTTCAAAACCGCCCTAAAATTTTTATGAATTATACGAATTTCGTGATTTTATATGAAAAAGATGCTCTGATGATAAGAAAGCCATGTATCCTTTTTCATTACAAAATGTTAGACAGTTCATTAAATATTGGAAAAAATCGATTTTCATTTTTTTCTTTCCAAGGGCTGTAACTTTTTTTGTGTGCACATTTGCATTAAGGTAAGTTATGTGGTTCAATTTATGACCTACCTGTTTGTTACATCCTGTATATGTATACACCGGGTGTATCAACGATGCGTGCGTGGAGGATAGCTGCTTCTCTTTTTAAGATAGGAAAAAATGTTTTAAATAAAAGTTGTAGATAGCAATGAAAGCAATGTTCCAAAAATAACTACCAAAATACTTGGTGTCCCATAAATGTGTGACTTATCAAAGTTATGTTTTTTTAAATGAAACACCCTATATATTTTCACTAGACTGAATTCCTTCGAAAAAGTGCTTCTCAAAAATATAGGGTTGTATGGGTTTATATCAGGTGGTTCTGAAGTTATGGTCACATTTATATCTCAAAATCAGTAACTCGGAATAACAAAATTTTTTCACCAAATGTCCTCGAAAATGGTGTATTTTGATTTCATATTCATAAATTTACCGAATGGCACTTTTCCCATACAGGGGCAACCAAAACTCGGGATCATTTTTTTCTCAGTTTTTTCAAATGGAACACCCTGTAAATAAGGTCATACAAGAATAGTCTACACTATGAGCTTCCAAAAAATGTAGGGTTTGCCTACTTGATTTTCACGGGTAATGCATCTAATTCTTAAGGAAAGTATGAAAAATGTCATAAAAGCAATAATGAAATTTTTTTATTCAATGATGGATAAACATGGAACAAAATAATCTCAAAAAAATGTAAATAACCGTCATTTCAGAGTAGATGTTCAAATAATCTTCCATTTTGAGCTATGCACAAATTGAGTCTATTTACCATGGCTCTTTGAACTTCAGTTAAAGTTCTTCTTGTAATAGAGCAAAAAACTTCTCGAATTCTATTCTTCATGTCTCCTGGTGTCGTTGGTTTCTGATAGACCTCGCCTTTAACATATCCCCAGAGATAGAAATCTAGGGGCGTGAGGTCTGGGGACCTTGCTGGCCACCGAATGGGCCCACTTCTTCCTATCCATTTATTTCGGCGCCGTCTGTTTAAAAACCTATTCACCTGATTGTGATGATATGGAGGCGCGCCAGCATGTTGATAATATAACCTGTATCTGGTCTCAATCGGTATATCCCACAACAAATTTGGTAAATCATCTCGAAGAAAATCTCTGTAAACTTCTCCATTCAGAGGCTGATCACCTGATCCCCAATTATGCCCCCCAAACATTTATCGACCATCTTTTTTGGTTATAAACTTATCTAACCCAATGGGGATTTTCTGTGGAGTAGTAGTGGCAATTGTGTCTATTAACCATCCCATTACTTTTAAATGTGGACTCGTCACTAAACAAAACGTATTTAAGAAAATTTGGTTCTTCGCGAATGAAATTCAATATATTTTCGCAATAGCGAACTCTGGTATCCATTTCCTTTCATACAGTTCTTGATGTAATTCAATTCGGTATGGATGAAGTTTATTTTTGATCAATATTCTGTTCACAGAAGTATGACTTATATCCAGCTCTCTTGCAATTTCCCTCGAACTAACATGAGGATTCTCAACTGTTGAAAGCATTACCGTTAATTGATTTTCTTCATTTGTTGCAATCTTATTCACTACTTGCCTTTTCTTGTACTTGACACTGCCTGTCTCTTCAAATCTTTCTTTAACCCTCCGAAAACTCGCTGGTCGTATAGATCTTGAATCAGGATATCGAACTGCATACATTCTATTAGCTAATAAACAATTTCTGTCACAGTTACCCAAAATGTAGATCATGTTTATCATTTCTTCGGTGGATAATCTCATTTTGAAACGAGAAAATATTAGATTTAAACTACAAATTCATTTCGATGTCATGTTTGTTGACAGTTCCTGCAACATTCAAATGTTCCACGGGTGATTTGATATAATTGATAAAATGATCTACATTCCGGATAGATGTTACAGAAACTGCTTTTAGCCAGTAGAATGTATGCAGTTCGATATGCGACTCGACAGTTTTCGAAGGAGTGGTTTGTGGAAACAGAAAATGTGAAACACAAGAAGTGAGCAAAACGTGGAAGAAAAAAAATAAATTATTGGCAAACCAACGACGCTGAAGGAAAAATAGAATTCGAGGATTTTTTCGCTCTACTACAAGATCAACTTTAACTGAAGTCGTAGATAGACTTAATTTATGCATAGCTCAAAACAGGAGATTGTTTGAACATCTACTGTGAAATGACGGTTTTTTTACATTTTTTTGAGATTATTTTGTTCCATGTTTATTCATTATTGAATAAAAAAATATTAGTATTGCTTTTATGACGTTTTTGATACTTTCCTTAAGAATTAGATGCATTACCGGTGAAAATCAAGTAGACAAACCCTACATTTTCTGAAGGCTCATAGTGTGGACTATTCTAGTATGACCTTATTTACAGGGTGTTCCATTTGAAAAAACTGAGAAAAAAATGATCCCTAGTTTTGGTTGCTCCTGTATGGGAAAAGTGCCATTCGGTAAATTTATGAATATGAAATTAAAATACACCATTTTCGAGGATATTTGGTGAAAAAATTTTGTTATTCCGATTTACTGATTTTGAGATATTTGGTGTTGAATGAACCCATTTTGGGACATAAATGTGACCATAACTTCAGAACCACCTGGTATAAACCCATACAACCCTATATTTTTGAGAAGCACTCTTTCGAAGGAATTCAGTCTAGTGAAAATATATAGGGTGTTTCATTTAAAAAAACATAACTTTGATAAGTTACACATTTATGGGACACCCTGTATGTTGGTAGTTATTTTTGGAACATAGCTTTCATTGCTATCTACAACTTTTATTTGAAACATTTTTTCCTATCTTAAAAAGAGAAGTAGCTATCCTCCACGCACGCATCGTTGATACACCCGGTATACAGATTAGAACCTTAAAGAGGAATTTCAATATTAAAAATGACATCAACAAATGTAATATTTATGTCAACGATCAATCTGAACTTTGTTATCGGTAACAGTACGGGTTTATATCTTGATACAAGAGTGCACACGCAACATTTTACTTCATGAAGCGGATATGGCAAGCACAATTGTGGATTACTTAAGCAAGTAAACCATTACAGATAAAAAAGCTGCAATTTTAGTGATTAAGGTTGTAGAACATGTCCGCAATAATAATATATAACAATGAGATCTCGTTTTTAAATTGGGTTAACAAAAAGCTAACATTAGCTTGGGTGAAGATTTTAGCATGGTCTATTATAAAACAAAACTGTTAGAGTCTGTCAGAAGAATTTTTATTTATAAATATATGTATTTACTAGCTCTTAAAGTATTGACAGAGTTACATCATAGAAGTGAAAAATCTCCAACTAGTACGTAGTCAATCTATTAATTCTTTTTAGGCAGAGCTGGGTAAAGCACTTTTGGAAAGTGCTTTACTAAAGTGCTTGAAGCACATTCGGTGCTTTAAGCCCTGTGCTTCAACTACTTCTGGAAAAGAGTATTTGGTGCTTTGTAATTAAAGCATTTTGTACAAATGCTTGTGGCTTTCAAGCCTTTCGGGGAATTTTGGAAGTGCTTGAATGTGCTTTAACTATTTTAAGTGCTTCAATTACTTTCAAAGTGCTTCAATTACATTTGTAGTAATTGAAATTAAACATTTTCAGACCTTTTCAGAAATTAAAGCACTTTTAAAAGTTCTCGAATTATTTTCTTAGACAAGTCTCAGCTTGAAAATTTGGAAAAAAATCTATGCGTCTGCGATTCTAGCTCGATAACAGTAGTATTGCGTCTATTGTGTAACAGTATACACGCGCGTGTTTGTTTTGTATCCCTAATCTTTTAAGAAAAAAAGAGAATTTTGTTTTTTTATGTTTGTTTTGTATTCCTATTCTTTTAAGAAAAAAGAGAATTTTGTTTTGTTATGTTACTTTGTTTTGTATGTTTTGTATTCCTATTATTTTAAGAAAAAAAAGAGAATTTTGTCTTATTATGTTACTTTGTTTTGTTTGTTTTGTATTCCTATTCTTTTAATATAAAATACCTTACTATCACTAGTTTCTTAAAATTAGTTCTTCTATTTTTTTAAAACGACTTTGAAAGCTCGTTTAAAAGGCTTCAAGCATTTTTAAAGTGCTTCAAGCTCTCTTAAAGGGCTTTAAGCACTTTCAAAGTGCTTTAAGCTTTATCAAATATTTTTAACGTTTCAAGAGCTTCAAATACTTTATGAGTATTTGATGCTTGATGCTTCGTGCTTGATGCTTGGTGCTTGACAGTAAAAGCACTTTTAAAATAAAAAGTATTTGGTACGTTCAACTCTAAAGCACTCGATTGAAGTGCTTTCTGCTTGGTAATTGAAGCACTTTCCAAAAGTGCTTTACCCAGCTCTGTTTTTAGGTCCACTCACAATATTCCACGCCTTGTAATTGAACGCGACAATGATATATTTTATTTTTATTTAAAAATTAATTTCTCTCTCTCTTTCCACTGGATTAAAACCACTTAGTTGTTAAAAAAGTTTTTTTATTGACGTTTCGGCTTTCTATATCGAAAGCCGTTATCAAAATGACATAAAATAAATAAATTTACTAGAAACAGAACACTTGATAATCTTGCAAAAATATGACATCAACATAGTATACATAGAATAAGATTTTGAGATTGAAGATGTCAAAATCTATTTCAATCATATTTTTGTGACGTTTCTGGGAACGAATTTTGAAAGGATAGCGCATTTGCATATTATAAGAGAATTTATACTTCGTCATAAATGAAGTTTTCTTATTAATATTATCATAAGAAAAAACCAGATAAAAACTTATGATACTATCCCGATATAGAGAGTATCCTTTTTGCAATTAACTCTTTTTGTAAAATAGGTATCCAAATTTTTGAAATATCAACCGAACAATTAGAAACACATTCGTTATTATTTAAGCATATCAATGCTGCTTCTTTAACTTTGCGGTTATAATTATTCGGTTCTTTTAATAATCTAGTTGAAGAATTCCATTGTATTTTATGACCAGAATCCCATGCGTGTTCACATATTTTGGATTTTTCGAATTGTTTATTTTTAATGTACGATTGGTGTTCATTAAGTCTAATATGAAAAGGTCTAGATGTTTCTCCTATATAAAATTTATTACATTCGCATGGAATTTTGTAAATACAATTTTTTGTGTTTTGAATTTCATTAAAAGGTTTTGTATTTACTATTAAAGATTTTGATGTATTATAAGTTTGAAAAACTGTTTTTAAATTAAATTTATTGCCAATCCTTCTAATTTTTTCCGATAATTTTGGAATATAAGGGATTTTTACTATATTTGAAAGAATTATTGGGGGGTTTAAATTTTGATCTTTAGTTTTAATGTCTCGGTAATGTTTTAATCCAGTGGAAAGAGAGAGAGAAATTAAAATACAAACCACTATGAGCTTCCGAAATGAATTAAAAATTAATAATTATTACTGAATAAACTATCTATAATCTATCTAATGAATCAAGATCAAAGTGTTCTCTCATAAAAGAAGGTTGTACAAACTTTTTGGGAATTATTGAACGAAGAAAAAATAATCTCCTTAACAACAGAAACTTATGTACACCCTTCTGCCATAGTTGCAATGAGATATTAAAAAATAATTACTAGTCTTCAGTATTAGGTTAGCAACTAATAAGTATGCTGAATTATAATTGCCTAGATTAAAAATATGCTTAAGTTCAAACTAAAAAGACAAATGAAATGGACTAAAGTTCTTCGGTAAAGTTTAAAGTGCTAAAACTTTTTCTTCGGTAATGTAAAAAGCTCTTAACGAGTTTGTGTAAAATCATATCTTTTACTACTACGGTCTTTGCGATAATATTTGTTCTCCCGTCGTTGAATAATTTTATCACATCATAAAAACGGATGGAGCGGAAAAAATCTTATGAGTTGATGTATTTTTAAACTATTTAAAGTTTTAATTGAAATGTAACTACAAAGCCATAAAGAAGCAGTGTTAATATACAGAAGCTGATTAAATGATTCTAGCATTGTATAAAGATAATATATTAGTATCATGCTCTAGTTAAAAGTGTTTGATGCAATATCACGCGGCATCTATTGACGATTTTATGAAGTTCTTAATTTCTAGTGCACATCTTCTTTCACATGGCCTTTACCAAGTAGTTCTTTCAGCTATTAAAGTTGTCTGTAATATTGCACTTACGTATTTAATAATAAACAACTGTTGACAGATATTACATTTTCAAAATTCAATCAGGATTTTCTACGAAACTGTGTGATTAGTCATCTTTATTTAATAATAAGGATAAAATTTACGAATGTGCTATTCTGTTTAGAATTTTGAGCAGCATTGAAATATGGAAAAATATACATTTTTATTTTAAAAATAGTATTTATTTATTTATATAAATTAGAAATTATTTTTTTTAAATAAAGGTAAAAATACACTTTATAATGTACAGGGTGTCCCAAATTGGTGCGTTTTGCAGGGTATCTCGTAAACTAGAAGAGATAGAAGAAAAGCAGTTAAAATGTTATGACTTCTTTTTTTATTAATGTAACGATAGCCTAATTAAATCTTTAGTAACTCCCTGCAGTTGGAAGATACAGGGCGATTATTGAAAACTGTCGAAAACTACAAGGTGCTATAACTTCTTAATTAAGAAAAATATAAAAAAACGTTATAAAAACTTTTGATAGATATAATATTAAAGAGTTCAGTGGCGCACAGATTATTTTTTTTAGGGGGCTCACTAAGGAAATATAATGCAAACTTATGTTTTTTTAAATGGGACACCCTGTATATTTTGACGTTTTTCGTTTCCTTTTTTAATTCTCATTCACCTGATATGACATATTATATATCTATTTTGAATGGTTGGAGCTACAGTGCAAATAAACCATTTATGGATGTTATCAGGTGAAACACCCTTAAAAAATTGAACACTCAGTAACGAAATTTAACATTTTATTATAAGGATACTGATGTGAGTATGTGCACTGGCTTTATTTTTCTAAATATTTTGTAATAAATCTTGTAAATATTATTTTATGATTTTATTTTTGGTAATGCTGAATTGGTTGGAGATTATTTAAACGAAAAACTTTTTAATCGATGATTAGTTGTTACAACGTTTCTTGTTGATTCATAAGTTTATTGTTTTTATTTTTTTAATCTGGTTTTATTTTTTATTAATTATAATTTTGATAAATAAAATTGTCATACATCAGTATCCTTATAATAAAATGTTAAATTTCGTTACTGAGTGTTCAATTTTTTAAGGGTGTTTCACCTGATAATATCCATAAATGGTTTATTTGCACTGTAGCTCCAACCATTGAAAATAGATATATAGTATGTCATATCAGGTGAATGAGAATTAAAAAAGAAAACGAAAAACGTCAAAATATACAGGGTGTCCCATTTAAAAAAACATAAGTTTGCATTAGTGAGTCCCCTAAAAAAAATAATCTATGCGCCACTGAACTCTTTAATATTATATCTATCAAAAGTTTTTATAAGGTTTTTTTATATTTTTCTTAATTAAGAAGTTATAGTACCTTGTAGTTTTCGACAGTTTTCAATAATCGCCCTGTATCTTCCAACTGCAGGGAGTTACTAAAGATTTAATTAGGCTATCGTTACTTTAACAAAAAAAGAAGTCATAACGTGAGTAAACCAGCAAGGAATTTTAATTTATTAGATTCGACATCCTAAGACCGGTTTCTGTCTTTCGACTTCATCAGTTAGGCTTTTCGAATCCAATAAATAAAATTCCAAACGCGTACAAGTCAATAGCTATATCCGCTATAAGATAACATTTTTAGATGTGCTACCATCTATGGTAAGAAGAGAGTATTGACATTAAATTTTGACTGAATCTAGTCAAGATGTCACTCTCTCACCAGCAAGGAATTTTAATTTATTAGATTCGACATCCTAAGACCGGTTTCTGTCTTTCGACTTCATCAGTTAGGCTTTTCGAATCCAATAAATAATAAAATTAAAATTAAAATTCCTTGCTGGTTTACTCACTTTGTATTAATCTCTGAAAGGGATAAAAAAGAAGAGAGTGAGTGACATCTTGACTAGATTCAGTCAAAATTTAATGTCAATACTCTCTTCTTACCATAGATGGTAGCACATCTAAAAAGAAGTCATAACATCTTAACTGCTTTTCTTCTATCTCTTCTAGTTTAAGAGATACCCTGCAAAACGCACCAATTTGGGACACCCTGTACATGGGCGGATCCAGATGATTTTCAAGAGAGGGGAGGCTGTCTTCCAGCCGGGTGGTGAGGGTCTTGAGGTTATGGCGGAATGACCGAGGGGCCTCCCTCAGAAATTTTATTAAATATAAAGTACTTGAAAACTTCTTTTCGGGCTATTTTAAAGCAAGAAATTTACATTTTCGCCCAATGTAACATGAAAACCATTTTATTCCAATACGACACATTTGTATATTTATTTTAATTAATAAATCTTTATACAATTTTATAGTAGCCCAGGTGCCAGAGCCACATTTAGACCAAAATCTATCATAAAATGTGATATCGCTGAAACTAGGCTCTTAGTACTTTATTAGGTGTAGAAAAGGATAAAAAAATCTTTGCTGCTCTAAATTGTATGGTTATAAGTTTACAATTTCGAAAACAAAATCTAAAATTTGGTTTTTGCGTTATCTAATAGGTATCTCGAAAAATAAAAAAAATGGAGAAACCAATAGCACCACGTGTGAAAGAACGGAAAATTTAACTCAGATTTATATTATTAATTATTTACCTAAATTATTAAAAATATGAATGCGAATGAGAAAACTCTAGGCGCGCCAAGCCGCTGCGCTGCATACAAAAGGTATTCAAATGAGGCGTTCGGGAAAAAACAAAAGTATCTTTGCCTAAAATGTACGCAAAAAAAAATATTTTAAAGAGGATACTCTAAGCTTTCTCAGGAAGCTATTAGTTTTTAACTTTTTTTTTGCTTATAGAAAATTTGACCGGAATAATAATATAATTTCTAAAATTCTCACTTCGCAATTCTTAAGTTTGCTTTTAAAATTTTACTAGTATAATGAAATGTGCAGTTTCAAAAACTTGAAAAAATGAGCACTGATAAAGTTAAAAAATTTAAAATTTGCATGGGAAAAATAAATATTTTGCTTCGAAAAAATTACAGCTTATGTAAAACTGAAAGAAGAACGTTTTGACCGAGTTCAAAATTATATTATTGCGGGAGTTAAAAGTTAAAAACGAAAAAAACTGTTTTTATCATTTTTATGGACAATTTTGAGGTTATGTTGAAAAATAATCAAAGGTAATACCACGAGTCCTCCAAATTTTATCGATTAAATTTTTGGTTTTCACGAAAACGGCTTTATTTGAAAAAACCACGAAAACAAACTGATTTTATCTCAAATCAGTTTGTTTGAGTGGTTTTGCCTGAAATAAAGGCGTTTGAGTATGGAAACCAAAAATTTGATCTATAAAATTTGACAGGACGAGTGGTATTTTGAAAGATTATTTTTTGAATCATTTTGTGTTAAAAACAGAGAAAGACACTTTACACTCAAAAGTTCGATATTTTCTTTTACATTTAAACGCCAAATATTACAAACGTAATATAAGTTGCCTATCTAGTAGTAGGCATTTAAGATTATTTATTAAGTGTAACGTTTAGACGTTTTGACATTATGTCAGTTTTAAACGAATTTATGGATGGAGCTGTGTTGTGTGTTACAATAAACGAATAAAAACAGGTTAGTTTACAAATATTTTTGAAATTTGGGTATTAACATAGATTTGCAATACATTTTAGTATAATAATAATTGATAAATGTTTACATTTGACATCTCAAAAAAGGTAAACATAGTTTAATCAAAAAACAAAAACGACGAAGCGGTTTTATCAGTATAAAACACAATGATTGGTTAGGATCCTGAGTTGTTATTGGCTGAAACCACAAAATCTGACTGTTTTGACAAATGAAAAAAATAATCAATACAAAAGCTTTAAATTTACATTAATCTTTTTTTCAGCCACAAATCGTAAACAATATCCAACCTTCAAATTGTATATTTAGGTACCCCCACCCCCTTCCAGAACTTTTAATTTGTCCAATTGATTTTTTTTAATTTACTTATAATTTACCCTAAATTTTCCGACCATCGACATACTGCTAAGATTTTTTTTGTTTCAAAAATTATTGGCTCTGAAGAAAATGAGGACTGATAAAGTTAAAAAATTGAAAATTTGTTAGTGAATTTTTTCGATTGAAAATTAGTTTTTTTTTAATTTAAATTCGTATAAAATCGGAAAAATAAATAATTTGCATTGAAAAAATTACAGCTTATTTAAAACACAAAGAAGAATGTTTTCAACAAGTTTCATAAAAAAATATTTTTTGCACACTTGGTCATTTTTGACTGTTTACCATATCTATTTTGATGACAGTAAGGGGCATTTACTAATGTCAAGAAAAACTGAACGGTAAGTAACTCACTTACCGTTCACATTTTTTACTTACCGTTCAGATTTTTCACTTACCGTTCAGAATTTTCACTTACTGTTCAGAATTTTATAGGTACTCTCATTTCTTCAAATTCACTTTCGTCGCTCATATTTTGAAAATTATAATAATAATCGATAAGAAAGACTCAAAAACCAAACTTATTGACATAACATGGCATCTTAAGTGACACCAGAAAACGCCATGTTCATACTTATTATACATCCTACTAACTACCTAGCAACCATAACATGTATCTTGATATGATGAATCGAAATTTTGAATATGAAAAAAAAATGGATAATTTAATAGTTTAATATCTGGTCACCGAGCTTCGCTCTTAATATTCAAATCAACATTTTTAAGCAGCCCAATGAGTATATAATTTAAGTATATTAATAACATGACAAATTATTAATTAATTCGCGAAAATCACGGAGTGGGCGACATCTACTTGAACTACTGAAAGGGAGATAAATAAAAAGTTGATTGGCGATTGGCTTGAAAGTAGGCGGGAAAATTAAAAAAGCTGTCAGTGTTAATTTTCTATTGGCTGCAGCTGTTGTTGACGTTTATCAACTGCTTGTCACAGAGATTAGTTAAATGCATTAAAAGTTGCCTAGTTTTTGGGGATTTCACCCTTTTAGAGCAACATCTACTGACGCTTGATCTTCGCGAATAGTCACGGCGGACAGGTCCCGTTTCCGGGACGGGCAACAGCAGCGTGTAGGGCACACGTGCCGTCAACAGAAGATCGCTCAGCTCACTCTATTTATCACTATATAAGAAAAACTCTATGTTCAATTGATTTTATTATTTATTGATCTGCAGTGAAGTAAAATTATACTTGGGTAAAAACCTCCACAAAAACCTGTGACCAGACTCTCGAGGTGTGGCAGATATTGATATCATATTTTTTCAAAGTGTTTCATTTACAAAAATAGTTCATTCGTACATTACATTACAATTTGTTCTTGGAAAATACAAAGTCACAATCAACCTTAAAATGTACTATGAAAATAGAGAATTTTAAATGTCTCTTTAAAGTTTCTTGTAAAATAAAAAATTGGAATCTATGTTAATAGTACACGTGTACAAGCATTCATTCCTTTTCTCTCTCTCTCTCTCTCTATGATAATGAAAACTTAAATATTAAAACTGTCCGCATAATAAAATAGTAGCCGTAAGGGGAAGTCTCACACTATCGGGGAAGGGAAGAACCTTTACCCGATGTGCATAAAGCATTTCCACCCGCCAAAAAAAAAGATTAGCTTTAGGTTAGGTTAGATCTTTGTAATAAATAAAGAAAAGTACGATACGTGTGACATTTTGACATTTGTTACATTCTGACAGGTGTCATATTTTGACATTTGTTCATTTTGAGATTTGTTCATTTTGACAGTTGTTAAATTCTGACACGTATCACATTTTAACAGTTGTCACGTTTTTACAGGTGTCACATTTTGGCAAGTGTCCATTTTAACAGTGTTACTCAACGTTCCTATAAATATTTACCTAAACCCATGATTTCTGAAATTGAATTGGCAACGTTGTATTTTCAACTTTGAATTAATGAGATGGCTGTCATTTGACAAGCAAATTATTTATGTCCGTCAAATGATCCTTTCCTTTTTTATATAAAGCGACAAATTTAAAATTAAATTCTTTTAGATTAAAACGCCAGAAATTAAATAAAGTCAAACCTTTTTACTACTATACTATACAGAAGAAAGGAGTGCAGTATTTAATTTGCAGAACGTAGTACAGATTAAAGAGGTAGAAATTTTATTTTTACCTCATCCTTCAATGCTTATTTATAGTTAAAATTTAAATTTTAATACATCTGATCGGCCTAATATAGTTTTTGTCTAGATAAACCTGTTCTTTTGACAGATAAGTCAGACTTTATTTATTCATAGTATCATATGTATTTTAATTGATTCAGAATTTTGTATTAATATATATTTCAAAATGGCTTCATTCTAAAAATATTATCAGTCCTCCTAAATCCTTGTAGGCAGAATTATTAGTAATACCAAGGCAACATAAAAACAAATTCAAAAAATATATTATAGATGAGATGGCCAGAGAAAAAGGAATTAAAATTCTCAGATTGCCTCCGAACCACGCAGAGCTAAATTCCATTGAACTGATCTAGTCACAATTATTAAAAGGTTATGTTTCTCAAAACAATAAAACATTTAAATTTCCTGATGTGCGAAATTTGTTTTTGAAGGCAGTTTCAGATGTAAATAGAGAACATTGGGGAAAATGCATTGGTCATGTTAAAAATGTGTAAAATTCATTTAGGAAAGTGGATATATCAATGGATAATTTAATTGAACCGATAATAGTAAACCTCAGAAAAGACAATTATAGTGATACCAGTAGTTTTAGTGAAGACAGTGACTTTTAAAGAACTAACTTTTTTTTAATCTTTGAGTACTGAAGCGTTACTTTTAATGCCAAGAGATTAAAAAAAGTTTAATTCCAACATATAATTCTCCATGTTATTTATTGGTTAAATTTAATTCGTTCAATGTTACAGTGTTAGATGCATAAAGTTTATTTTTATTTTTTGTAAATAATATAACTTCAAAATTTAATCTACGAAGTTCGTTTATATATTTTATATGCTGTGACCTTATTTATATTATAGAAACTTATTTTGCAAAGTACGCCTATGGAATGTGACGTTATATCCCCACTTTTACTGTACTCATCTATCCTTTATAGTATATATTACTATAGAAACAAGTTATTATATCTGCCGTTGCTAGGAAATAAAACTAAAAGCTTAACTTTTCTTGTAAATATCTCGGAAGATCGAATTTTCACAGACATGAGACATACATTTTTTGCCGATTTAGATAGGAATTAGTCTACCCTGAAAGTTTCATTGAATTCTGACGAGTGGATTTCGAGATCCTCTGGACACACACACATACAAACCTTGCTCGTTTAATAGTATTTGATTATTGCCCAATCGTGCAAAAAACGTTATAAGCATGTCGAACGGTAAGGGTTACCGATGTCAGACAATAATTGGAGTCGTCGCTTCGCTCCTCCTCCAAACTATTGTTTTCCATCGGTAAAAAGCCCTTACCGTTCTCCAAACTTAATATACTATTACGGGAGATAAAAATTAAAAACGAATAATACGGTTTTTTAACGATTTTCTCAATAATTTTGAAATTATGTTGAAAAATGATTAATACAAAAGTTTTACATTTTGTAATTATCTACAAATGTTACATTTAACTTTTTTCGATAGGATGCATATTTCAGCCACAAATCGTAAAAAACCAATATCGAACCCTCAAGTTGTATATTTAGCTTCCGAAACTTTTAATTTTTCCAATTTATTTTTTTCAATTTACTTATAATTTTCCCTACATTTTCCGACCATCCACATACTGCTACAAATCATTCAAATCCAATGAAAACTTGATTATTGATTAGTTTTTATTATTGGTGACCTTCAATTAACAACGCAAATCTATTCAAAACTGTTTATTAACCCTACAAACAGGAAAATTCCACTGAACCTCAGGTTGTCTTGGTGCGTCTAGAGTTCTCGACGACAGGATTATTGCCAACTTACCTATTTACTTTCGAAACTTTGGTGGATTACTCACAACTTTAAAATATCAATAGCAAGTCAGTTTTTTTTAATATACGAAACCTGTAGGCATTGTATGTAGATTATATAGTAGTATCGCCTTACGGACTTTTATCAGTAGGATTATGTGAACGCACTGGAGATGGCAGCACTCCAAGTGGACACAAGTCATGTCTTTAGGTCATGTCGTTGCTTGAGTGAAATTATAATTTGAAATCTTCTTTTTCATTTCTGCTTGTATTTTGTTAATGTGTTATTTAGTTACAACGAAAGGGAATTGGAAGACGTATGAAATTGAAGGCCCAAAATATTTAATTATCTCCCGAGAAACCAGGGTTATCAATTTGTGAGTATTTTACTAGTATGTAAGTAATGTTGTGAGTAAAGGGCAATTGTGAATTGTAATCAAAAGATCTATATACTATCGATAATGGTAATTATGAAACATTCTAATCTGATAATTTATTAAACCCGTTTAACTTTTAACACTAAAATTTGGTGTTTGTTTACGCGGCTCACGCTAAAGAATCTTTCGAGAAGGTGTTGCGCAATCCGGAAGGGAAGATTTTGAAGCGACTGACGAAGTTTTTTCTCTGGTTTAAATACGGGTCGATTGGACCATGATGAGGTCCTGGAGAAGTAACGAAGTTTTGCTAATTTCAATTCGGCTCGAAGGACCATGTTGAGGGTTCTGAAATAAACCCTATGTTGTGCCAGTTTCCCAGGACGACCAACAATGTGTTATCGCCTTTTTAAACTGCATCGTGGTATTCGTAAAGTGGACTGTAGTATCTTATATTGGTTATGGGTGTACTGTTTATATAGTTTATCTTCTCAACTCCATTCAACAAAAACAATGAACACTTTTATTTAACTATTTATTAAATTGTTAAATAAATAAATGAATAAAACAACAACGTAACAAAGGATTACATTAAACTGGTAATCAATGAACAAAGTATTAAGTACCTTATGTGCTTAACAAAAACTAGCACATAGGTAAAAAACTAAAAAGACCGCATCAGTCAGAAAATATTTTTTGCGTGTGTTCTGCATGAGTGATGAATAGACACTGTTTTAATTCTCGAAGCTCAGTCGCTTCAAAATCTTCCCTTCCGGATTGCGCAACACCTTCTCGAAAGATTCTTTAGCGTGAGCCGCGTAGACAAACATGTAAAATTTTTTCTATTGTCTAGACGAGACGGTTAGATATATGGCGTGATATTATTGTGAAATAGAGTAAAAAACTATCCCGTCTGAGCACAGTTTCCAAACGTCTTTGCTGCGACGTTGCCGGTTGAATGAGTATGAGTTTATATGTTTAATTGTCTGAAAATTAAACATTTGGAATAAAAAGGACTAACACTAGAGAGTTAAATCGAAATATTTTTTTCTTAAAGTATATTTTTTGCAATAGTTTGGTTTTTTGTTTATAATATGGATATTATATGATTGTTTTAGTTAATTTTAAGAGTACAAAATAATTTATTTTTTATTTATTAGTATTTTATTTTCTGGTAAAATTAATAAATTATTATATGTTGTTGTTTGATACTAAACACCTTTAATCTTTTTTATCTGATGCTGGTTAGACAGATATTAGTTTATTATATGAAAAAAAACTGTCTTGCTATTGATATAAGTCAACTTAAGTCAACTTAAATTGAATTGAAGCACCTAGGTGCAAGCACCTGTATGTGCTAAAGACATAAAGTAATATTATCATAACACATTTTTACAATATACATAGATTTAAACAATAATTTGAGAAACCGTAACAAGAATACAAAGTTGTATATGGTATTATATAATAAGATTTACATAAGAGTATCCTAGCCATATTCAAATCACATTAAAAACTATAAAATGTAAGAATAATATTTTGAGCTGAAAGACGAAGGTGGGCAAATCTAATTTAATTATTTTATAGATATTTAAAATTATTCGATTATATGTACCGGAAATTTCAGTAATGATTTTGACAGAAGATAAGTTATAATATTGTTATGTATAGATCGTAATTACTTCTAATAAACTTTATACATTCCCTCGAAAAATGTTTGATGTTTTTGATACTTTCGACTTGCAGGGGAAGTGAGTTGTAGATTTTTTGGTGCCACGCTTGTTACAAATCTTTGGCTAGCATCCCTATTAACAAAAGGGGTCCTATAATAATTTTCTTTACGTGTATTATGTTCATGAATTGCAGTTAGTTTTAGGCTGGGGTTTTTGTAATAAAAGATGCATAAAGAGTGAAAATATAACAATCTGACATTTAAAATGTCACAGTTATACAGACATGAAGTGGGGTACCTGCTGTTTTGTCTGTAGATTATCTTTAATATGTAATTTTGAATTACATTTAACGGTTGAAGTATATTACTATATAAACTCCCCCATACCAAAATACCATACCTGATTATAGATTCCACTAATGATCGGTAAATCATTAGTAGCAAACCACGGTTCATGTATTTTCTAAGTTCGTAGAACTTTCTCATAAATCGTTGTAATCTATTTTTTAGACTTGTTACATGATCATTCCATTTGAGATTTTTATCAATAATGATGCCCAAGTATTTAGATTTTTTTCTTCGGTAATTTCAAGATTTGTGTTATCGATTTTAAGTTTTGCATAATCAGGTCGGTTGATATCAGTTAAAGAAAAGGCAACATAAGAAGTTTTTGAGACATTTAAGGATAGTTTATTGTAGTCTAACCACGACTTGACTTTCGATATACCAAGTTCAGCCTTTTTCTTGACTAGATGCCATGATTCATCAGTGAACACTAATACAGTGTCATCTGCGTAAGAAATAATCGAGCCTTCTATTTTAGTTAGTAAGAGAGAGTTGATGTATGTAATGAACAGTAGCGGCCCTAAAACCGTACCTTGTGGTATCCCCATTTGTATAATTTGAGTATCACTGTACGTGTTTTCAATTTTTAGGACTTGTTTTCTGTTGCAAAGATAACTTGAGAATAAATCTGACACGATACCCCTAACTCCATATTGTTCAAGAACCTTTAGAAGTTGCTTGTGAGGCACCATGTCAAAAGCTTTTGTAAGATCTAGAAATACAGCTAAACACTCTTTACCATCCTCCAAATTCGTTTTTATTACATTTATAAGGTCATACATTGCCTCGTTGGTGCTAACACCTGGGATAAAGCCGTACTGTTTTTCACACAAAATCTTATTTTTAGAGAGATGTTCATAAAGTCTTTTTTTTACAGATTTTTCAAATATTTTGGCAAATGTACTAATCAAACTGATGGGTCTATAGTTTGTAATAAAGCTTTTATTGTTTTGTTTGTGAAGAGGTGTAACAACTGAAAGTTTAAGCTCATCTGGCACTTGACCATGGACAAAAATCAAATTTATTATGTGTACTAGTGGAGCTAAAATGTGAGAATGAGTTCTTTTCACAAGTTTAGCTGTAAAACAATCTAAACCTGGAGCACTATTTGTTTTTAAACTTTGTATATGTTGGATAATTTCGTTTCCATCAACTGGATAAAGAAACATAGATTGCTTTAGTTGCGGGGAGGTAAATTCTACATTTAAAGGAGAATCATCGATTTTATCTGCCATTTTCTGACCTATATTGATAGAATAGTCATTACAATAGTTTGCCATTTCTTTTTCACTTGAAAAAGGATCTCCATTTTCTTTGACTCCATTGACTATCTTAAACAGCTTTTTCATATCATTTTTGTTGTTATTTATTAGTTCGGTGTAATATTTATTTTTTGCTTGTATAATAGTTTTATTTAATAAATTTCTGTATCTTTTATAAGTTTGTATTAATGCATCATTATTTCTATTTTTATTTAATTTTTGTTTTAATCTGTCTCTATGCTTTATTGAGTTTATTATTGCATTTGTGATCCAAGGTTTAAGTTTTCTATGTTGTGTTATTGAAATAGTTTTAAACGTTTTACACTTGTTATATATAGTTGTTAAAATATTTGTGAATTTAGTGTATGCTGCACTCGGCGTATTTATAGTTATAATTTCATTCCAATTTACTTTTTCAAATTTATCGGTGTCGAAATGTTCGATAGTTTTAGTCACTTGTTCATTATTAAGATTATTATTATTAGTTTTATTTTTAGAGATACATATGTAAATTGGAAAATGATCAGTAATATTAGTGTTGATTACGGATGACATATAGTGTAATTTACTGGATATTTGATTTTTACGAATAAATATGTGATCTAAACAACTTTTAGAATTTAGTGTAACCCTTGTGTGAGTGTTGATGTATGAAACAAATCCACATGACATAAGCATAGCTAAATAGTTATTGCTCACATTGTCTTCCGTGTCAAGAATGTCAATGTTAAAATCACCGAGGAGAATGTCAATATGCTCCTTATTTAAATTAAATGTATATGTTTCAAAATCTTCAATAAACCTATTTGAAGATATATTCGGTGATCTGTAGCAAGAATGTACATTAGTTGTTATATTGTTTAGTTTAAATGTTAGCTTACTAATTGTTACTTCACATCTAGGAAGTACTATGTTTTTTATATCAAAGCTGATTTTCTTACTTACAAACATTAAAAGTCCGTCATTCTGATTCAAAGCACTATTGTTAAATATAGTTTCAAACCCTGGAATAGTAAAATTATTCACATCGTTTATGAACCTTGTTTCAAATAAAATTATAATATCAATATTTGTTTGCGTACTTGCAGTCAAAAATACCAAAAATTCATCGAAATTTTTAAAAGCGCTTCTAATGTTTAAATGCAAAATTTGAAGAAGAGGTGTTTTATTATTTTTTATATTCTAAGTCATTTAAGACATCAATTACTGGATTATCCATTTATAAAGAAAGTTAATTTTTTTTAAAAAATAAAACGAAAAAAAAGGATTTAAAAGAGCAAATATTTGATGATATTGAAAAGTATGTAATTTGTTGTCTATTTCCAACTTCTTCATCTGAATATGCTGTTCTACCTTGTAACTAAGCTTCATATTTCTTAAATAATAAATTATTTGTTCCAATTCATTTAAAATATAATCTGTAATCTGTGTCCATTAAAATAAGTATAATATTTAATTGATAAAGAAAAAGAAATATTTAAAATAGATCAAAAAAATTATTTTTTTTTACTCAGTATAGTTTGTTTTGCTTCTTATCAGTTCCGTGTGGAATTTCAATGTTGAGCACTCCAAACTATTGCTTTAATGATCAGTGGCGTAGTTAGAATTGTATTTTCCATTTGAATAATCACAATTCTTACAAAATTTCTTATTTCTGGGGCACATATTCTCCTCATGTTCCTCTGCACATATGGGACAAACCATTTTATTTTTGCATTCATTTTTCTTGTGGTAATATTGTTGGCAGTTGTAACATTTTGGGACATTTAAATCTTCATAAATTAGACACCTTTCCCAGCCTAGACATACTTTCTTTAACTCTAGAATTTGATGAAATGCGGTTGCTGAGCATTCTATAAAAATAGTGTATGTTCCTTTTTTATTTTTCCTTATGTACTCTACTTTGAATTCACCGCTTATATTATTTTGTACTTTAATATTTTTTTCAATTTCTTCAGGTGTGAAGTCTTGTGTGACGTTTAAAGTTGTGAGTAATCCACCAAAGTTTGGCAACGCTGTCATCAAAAACTCTAGACACACCAAGACGACCTGAGTTTCAGTGGAATTTTCCTGTTTATAGGGTTAATAAATAGTTTTGTTAATTAAAGGTCACCAGAATCTGATGCCCTGCCAATAATAAAAACTTATCGTTGGTTTTGAATGATGTTTGTAGACCAAGTCCAAACCGATTTTAAATACCCGAATTAATAAAACAATTCTTAACAGTATGTGGATGGTCGGAAAATGTAGGGAAAATTATAAGTAAATTAAAAAAAATAAATTGGACAAATTAATTTACAACTTGAGGGTTGGATATTGGTTTTTACGATTTGTGGCTGAAACATGCATCCTATCGAAAAAAGTTTAATGTAACATTTGTAGATAATTAAAAAATGTAAAACTTTTGTATTAATCATTTTTCAATTTCAAAATTATTGAGAAAATCGTTAAAAATCGCTTTTTTAGTTTTTAATTTTTATCTCCCGCAAAAATAATTTTTTTTTATGAAACTTTGTGAAAACATTCTTCTTTGTGTTTTAAATAAGCTGTAATTTTTTCAATGCAAAATATTTATTTTTCGATTTTATACGAATTTAAATTAAAAAAGCCTAATTTTCAATCGAAAAAGTTCACTAACAAATTATCAATTTTTTAACTTTATCAGTGCTCATTTTTTTTCAAGTGCACATTTCATATTATACTAGTAAAATTTTAAAAGCACACTTTTAAGAGTTGCGAAGTGAGAATTTTAGAAATTATAACTTCCGGTCAAATTATCTATGTGCAAAAAAAAAGTTAAAAACTAATAGCTTCCTGAGAATAAAATTCTTTTTTACATTTTAGGCAAAGCTACTTTTGTTTTTTTTGTATTTTTGTATTTTTAGAATAAGCTTTTTCTTATATTTAATAATTTTTTAAAGCTATAAATAATTTATAATATAAATTTGAGTAAAATTTTCCGCTGTTTCACACGTGGTGCTGTTGGTTTCTCGATTTTTTTTATTTTTCGAGATATTAGATAACGCAAAAACCAAATTTTCGATTTTGTTTTCGAAATTGTAAACTTAAGCACACACTTTAGAGCAGCAAAGATTTTTTTTAACGTTTTCTACACCCAATAAAGTACTAAGAGCCTAGTTTCAGCGATATCACATTTTATGTGAGATTTTTGAGTAAATGTGGCTCTGGCAACTGGGCTATTATAAAATTGTATAAAGATGTTTATTAATTAAAATAAATATACAAATGTATCGTATTGGAATAAAATGGTTTTCATGTTACATTGGGAGAAAATGTTCGTTTAAAATAGCACAAAAAGAAGTTTTCAAGTACTTTATATTTAATAAAATTTCTGGGGACCCCCTCTTGAAAATCGTCTGGATCCGCCCATGTACATTATAAAGTGTATTTTTATCTTTAAAAAAAAATAATTTCTAATTTATATAAATAATCACTATTTTTAAAATAAAAATGTATATTCTTCCATATTTCAATATGATGCTCAAAATTCTAAACAGAGTTGATATAGCACATCATATCATAAATGTTATCCTTATTAGTAAATAAAGATGACTAATCACACAGTTTTGTAGAAAATCCTGACTGAATTTTGAAAATGTAATATCTGTTCAACAGATGTTTATTATTAAATACGTAAGTGCAATATTACAGACAATAACTTTAATAGCTGAAGGAACTACTTGGTAAAGGCTATGTGAAAGAAGATATAGAGGGAGTATCTGTACAGCATTAAAAATTGATAACTTCATATAGAACGTCAATAGATGCCGCTCGAGACTGCATCAGACACTTTTAACTAGAGCTCGATACTACTATATAATCTATATACAATGCTGTAGGTATCTGTCTAACCAGCATCGGATAAAAAAGATTAAGTTGTTTAGTATCAAACAACAACATATTATAATTTATTAATTTTACCAGAAAATAAAATACTAATAAATAAAAAATAAATTATTTTATACTGTGGCGGTCAGAAAAACATCATCCTGTAGGTTGTCAGAACTAGTCATCTTCGTGGGAATTTCAGAAACTTTTATGATTCAAGTACCAATAAAATAAGTATTCCTTTTTATTATCCGCAAACACCCGATTGGGGGTTTTCCTTGCTAAAGACGGCTAGTTCTGAAGGGCCGCAGGTAGACGGAGAAAACCAAAAAAAACACAGTTACTCACTAACTCTGGCCGCGACACGTCTTATGTTATAAATTTAAATTAATTATTCGTGTTTTAATCACCAAACCAACCCCTCATATACTTTTTAAAATTAACTAAAACAATCATATAATATCCATATTATAAACAAGAAACTATTGCAAAAAATATTTCGATTTAACATTGACTCTCTAGTTTTAGTGCTTTTTATTCCAAATTTTAATTAAACGTTAAAAAGTTAAACGTGTTTAATAAATTATCAGATTAGAATTTTTCATAATTACCATTATCGATAGTATACTACTGACCTTTTAATTACAATTCACAATTGCCCTTTACTCACAAAATTACTTACAGACTATAGTCTATTTTTATGTATGAGAGACTAATAAAACAGCATTTCTAATGCAAAACTTAGTACGGTCATTTTAAATATTTTTACGGAATAATCTAAATATTTCCTAAAATTGTCATAAATGTACCTGAGCTAATACAAGTTTTGGGTCTTTTATTGGTCTTTTATAAGCTGTACAGAACAATAGAAAAAGGTTTGGACAGGCCAAAAGCCCTGTGTATTAAAGATAACATAGCCGTATCTTAAGATTATTTTCAATAAGTACCTATTTGCCAATTTTGTTTTATTTTAATTCCAAGAATTTCTTACAGTAATCGAATTATAAGTAGATAAATCCCTTTACCAACAAATTTCACCGAAAATGCGATTGTAGGTTTTCCATTTAGTAAGGAGGTCCAGTTGTGTATTCTTGACAGCTTACTAAATGTCGTTTAGTTGCAACATGCAAGGTGCAGTGTGCAGTCTATTGTGAATTCTAGTGTGATCGTGGAAAATTTGGAAGTACCGCGTAAACGACAAAAAATCGGTCCTTTAACAGTTAATCAAAAAACATTAATATTTAGTTGTTTTAAATCATTTACAGACAAACATTTATGTAAAAGTGTTGATGACACAGTGGAATTAGTTAGTAGTACGCTTGGTGTTGGGAAATCTACGATTTACAGAGTTGTTAAAGAAGAGAAATGTGGCGAGTTTCAAACAGCACGTAAAGCTCCAGGAAAACCAAAATTCCAAATAGAAAATCATTTGAAAGAAAGACTTCGAAGGAAAGTGCATGCGTTCTTCTTTAGAAAAGAATTTCCGACAGTAGACAAAGTTCTTGCCACGGTTCGAGATGATAAGGATTACCCTGAAATGAGTCGAAGCACACTATGGAAACTTTTAAAAGAAATAGGTTTTCTATGGAAAAAGCATTCCAGAAAGTCTATTTTAATAGAAAGAAGCGATATTGTAGTATGGAGAAGAAATTACCTAAGGACTATAAAAGAAATGAGAAACCAAAGAAGAAATATATTTTATTTAGATGAAACATGGATCAACGAGGGACATACACCAAATAAATTTTGGCAAGATGAAACTGTTACAAGTTGAAGACAGGCTTTTTTAAATAATTTATCTACTGGTTTAAATCCACCATCAGGAAAGGGGCGCAGACTGATAAGAGTACACATCGGTAGTTCAAACGGTTTTGTTAAGGGTGGTTTATTGACTTTTGAATCTACTCGTACCGGTGACTACCATGAGGACATGAATGCTGATGTCTTTAAAGAGTGGTTCGAACAAATGATAGATGTTCTTCCTCAGAACTGTATAATAGTAATGGATAATGCAAGTTATCACTCGAGACTTACAGAAAAAATGCCCACAACCAAGTGGTTAAAAAAAGATTTACAGAATTGGCTAAATTCAAAGAATATTAAGTTCCATCCCGGTTCTGTGAGAAGAGAACTGTATCATTTGTGTTCGCTTCATAAAGAGAAATTAAAAAAATATGAAATTGATGAAATTGCAAAAAATCGTGGGATGACGGTGGTTAGATCACCACCATATCATTGCGAAGTAAACCCGATTGAACTGATATGGGCACAGATAAAGGGAGAAGTTTCAAGAAAAAATAATTCTTTTAAAATGAGTGATGTTAAACAGTTGTTTTTGGAGGCTGTAAATAATGTGAAGCCTGAAAACTGGGAAAAGGCAGTAAATCATACGATTAAAGAAGAAGAGAAAATGTGGAAGTTGGACAAGATTACTGATGAAATGATCGAGCCACTCATTGTAAATATTGGTTGCGACAGTTCATCTTCTGATTTCGATTCTGATTTGGATTTGTAGGTAAGAAGTAGTTTTTATATTAAAATTATTATTTATGAACGTAACGTTGTTTAAAAGTCAAAGTTTAAACCCTTACACCTACATAACCCGTTTGACACAATGTTCTTAACATACCTTGTGGAAAAATAAAATATTTTAGAAAAAATTGCACTTTTTTACCTTCAGCTGTTTAGAAGTAATAAGCAGGTTAATTAGGTGAAAATATAAGTGTACACCCGATATATTTATTATATTTATACAAAGGTTATTTCATACGAAAATACTCGAGGTATAACTTCAAGAAATATTTTAACTGTCTACTAAAAGAAGTGGTACGCCTATGGATTACGAACGCTTTATTATTTTAATACTCTCTCATACATAAAAATAGACTATAGTAAAATACTCCATTATTAAATATTTTTGCCTTCAATTTCATACGTCTTCCAATTCCCTTTCTTTGTAACTAAATAACACATTAACAAAAGACAAGCAGAAATGAAAAAGAAGATTTCAAATTATAATTTCACTCAAGCAACGACATGACTTGTGTCCACAGGGAGTGCTGCCATCTACATTCCGTTCACATAGTCCTACTGATAAAAGTCCGTAAGGCGATACTACTATATTATCTTTATACAATGATTCTAGGAAGGAAATTTTAAATTTGATGAGAAAATGTATATTGGCCATATTTTGTTAGTTGTGTGGCTTCGTTTGCCAAGTTAAAATTTATGTTCTTAAATTTGAAACACAGACGACCACGTTATGATCTAGATCAACAACCATTGCATCTGTATAACCAAAGTAGCCATTTCTTTGGATGACGGGATCCACAAATAGTTTCAGATTGTATGTAAGATAACATGAATCTTTAATAGTTTTCCGAATATTTCTTGATTGTGAACAACGCAGGTGCGTAAACCTCCATAATAAACAGCCAAACTTTGTAGTTTATCGAAGCAATTTTCTTTACCAATATAGACATGCAAGATTCAATTAATAGTCATCAACCAGCGGACATGAGAAAGATTTCCAGGATTTTTGTGAGACACGTTCTCAGGAGACACACAATTTATCAGTGAAGTGCAGATATTTTGCAAGTATTTCTGGTCATTGGTCAGATCAGTTTTGCTTCCTTATCTAAACACACTAAAGTCATCTCTGTTTCACGTTGTTTTTAACAATAAAATACGCAAGAATCACCGATTAGTAAAAAAACTTCTGATAAACATGAATTTGCTATAAATAGACCTACTATATTTTAAGAAACTTTAAGGTGGGAAAATATTATTATTCGCGTCTTACCGTTATCAAAACAACGTGACAATCCAATTATCCTCTTCTTGTAAGCTTTATGTCACAAACCATTTCAGCTATTTCAGATATTTCTCAATTCGACAAGATTCTTTGACACACGATCCCAAGATTTAATGGGCACAACAAATACAAGTTCGAGTTTTGTCATGGTTAGCCTTACTCAAAGAGAAATTATTGACCTTTCTTGTTAGAAAACGGTTTAATTTACAACAAAGCCGTATTGAGTGTGACGAGGAGGCTACTTTAGAAGTTCCAATTATGGGCTTCGTATGAAGAGTGTTTTTGATTATAATATACTGTTCATGTTGATTATTCTCCAAATAAATTCTTTATCGAAAACCGTGATTACTAAGAGAATAAAAAGTGTACAATGTACAATGTATAATATTAAAAAATAAAAATTGTGAGTTATAATGCCATATTATGCCATGAAATGTTATATTTACGTTTATTTATCTATCTACAGTCTCCAATTGAGCCTCTTTTTGGAAGTTGAAGAAACGAATAGTATTTAAAAATATTAATTTGTGTATCAAGGCAATTGTTAAATATTAAAAATGTTATCTTATATTCTCTTCACTTAACCTTGCAATACCTAAAACGTAAACTGTATCCAATAGTATATTGTGTCACAAGGGCAGAAAATGAGCTTTAGCAGCCCGAGGCTATTAGCTGCATGAGCGAGCGAAGCGGTCTGGGTTTTAGAAGAGATCATTGTCAACAGTTTTTCATAAAACTTAAAATCATGCCATTACCATCTTTATTTTTATTTCATATTTTAATTGAAATTCATGGAATTCAGTCAATGTTGCCAAAAAATTCAGATATCCACAGCTATAACACGCGCTCTGCTGTGATATTTTTACTTCCTTTGTTTTTTTTTATATATCATGTCTGTAATGTAATGTTTATATCTCTGTGTAAAACTTTTTGTATGTTTATTTACTTTCTTCTTTATTTGACGTGCTACAAACTTTTGTAAAGTAAAAGTAGTTAATAAAGATCTATCTATCTATCTATTACATTGAACTAAAGTTTTACTATGCTTTTTACATGAAAAATTGCAGCACTTCGCACACTTCACAGTTGTATAATTATTCTTTGAACGTTCACAAAGAAAACATCTTCCTTTATGACTCTGTCCTTGATTAAACGTAGGTCGGGAAGGTGGCTTTCCTAACACATTCTTTAAGTAAAAAATTATTATCACTATCTTATTGGGCGCTTTCACACTAGGCAGCACGACAACGACACGACATGGAGTATGGATGAATTTACATTGAAATCGACGAAGCCACTACATCGCTTTCGTACTATTGCGCTTTGTCTTGTTAAGTAACAGATTTAGAGAAACATTACTACCTTCTTCTTGCAAGTCTGGTGGAGTATTCGTAAATTCTTCATCACTGCCTGAATTGTGTACTATTCATTTTCATTAATTCACATAATCACAATTATTCAGAATCAGAACGTATTTTTATTTTAAAGTTTAATTCTCTTGATTCTACACTGACGTTTAATGAAAATGTATGTGAAATGTCAAAGTCAAAGGTGCGTTGATAGTGAAAATCGTGTTCTTTTTGATTTTTGCAGCCCTAGTCCCGGAAATATTACTTTCGGTCTGATTTTTAGGGTTTATATGATTCATTTTCAGACATGGTAGGCGAAAAAAATTCTTGATTAGTAGATTAGAGTGGTATTGTAATTTTATTAAATACCAAAGCAATACAGATAAATCACTAAACAAAAAATATGAATTGTTAAATAGTACAGAAAAAATTGCCAGTCACAAGTTTTATTATTGCCAATACAAAAGGGCCTCCTTCAGAAGCACTTTCCCGGACAAGCAATTAACGTTGGAATCTACTGTAAAGTGAAGTAGTATGTAAAGATTTGGAAATGAAATAGTAAAACAAGACTACTATGCAACGATATGATCAGGACAACTCTAACAGTCTAACTGGCGACCATCTGGTTTTTTTTTTTTTTTTTTTTTTCATTTGGTATATATTACATTTTCTAGGACATTTCATTTTCCTAATTCCCTGCTATAGGAGTTTTCCTCCTTTTCAGGGTAGAAAAACAAGAAGTTAACACTTGACATTGACGCCTTGTAAAGGAGATTGCTCGGGCTCCAAAATATTTAATGTGGTTTACTCCACAACCCTTAGAAACGGCGTCTTAGGGAAACCAAAAAAAAATAACGTTGACACATATATTGCTTACTAAAACTAATATCTACAGATTCAAAATATAGTATTTCAAAGCCCAACCCTCAAAACCCGAAACAAAAAAAAATTTTTTTTAAAATAAATGTTCGATTCGGAGTTTACTATCGGATTTTAAAAGTGATTTCTCAAAAAAAATGTTAATCGGCTTTTATTATAACGCAGAAATGAAAACACGGAGAATTAAAGTGAAACTAAAAAACTCAAATAACTAATTTGAAAAGATTTTCAAAATTAATTTCCAAAAACAAAATCTCAAAAGTCTAATTCGGAAAGAATCTAAATAAATAAATTAATCTCTAATCACAATTCGTTAGTTGTTAACAAAACGCGAAAATGTAATTCAAATAAAATTCGAAAATTCGGATATACAGGGTGGTCCAAACCTCTGTCGTCGGAGGATTACGTCGTTGTGGTAAGACATAAAACTTTCAAATTTTGTGTGAGCTGGGTGCACATTTTGAAAATAGTTTCGATTATACAGGGTGTTCCAAAAACTCGTGGCAACACAAACTTACATTTTTTTAAATGGAACATACTATATTTTATTCAAGAATCGAAAAGATCTCACCGAGAGCGTTAAAAAAATATAGCATGTTAATATATTATATGGGTGTTTCAAAAAGATATGGCCAATTATTAGCAAAAATGACCCCATCTTTAATACTCTGTAAAACAGTCAATCAAAATAAATCAACAGGTCTTTGTTTTCAAATGTCATTCTCATATCATTGGCTGTGTTCACTATTAATTATTTTCTTCATCTGTGGCTTCTTTAATACAGGGTGAAGCAGAACTCAAATCAAGCAATATCTCAAAATTTTCAAATAGATTAAAATTTGTTAGTACAATTAATAATTTTTTAAACGATATAGTATAGTTAGGGTATAAGTTAATGGAAAACTGTAAATATTTTATGATAAAGGAAAAATCATGCATTTTACGTACACAAATTAAATGGTATTAAAAGGTAAACATTTTTTCTTTTTTTGCCGTCTGGGAGGTGCAGTCTACTCGGAGAGAAGATCCAACATCACCATCGTGTTCAGCATCCTCGAAAACGGGGGGAGGGCAATTTGGGGGCGTCAAAATATATTTGTATTGTTTAAGGTTTTTTCCGGCTCACAGAATGGACTAATAATTTCTAATATCTTTATAAAGGTATGCGGTCCTCTACAATTTGTGTACGTAAAATACATGATTTTTCCGTTATTATAAAATATTTACAGATTTCCATTAACATATACCCTAACTATACTATATTGTTTGAAAGCTTAATTGTACTAACAAATTGTAAAAAGACTTATAGGGTGATCCATTTGAAAATTTTGAGATATTGGTTGATTTGAGTTCTGTTTCACCCTGTATTAAAGAAGCCAGAGTTGAAGAAAGTAATTAATAGTGAGCACAGCCAACGCTCACAACACTGTTTGGGGTAGCAAGGACACCAACCAGAGAGGTGAGCAATTATTAGAATTTATTTTTGAAAGAAACCTTATCGTACATAACATAGGAAATACTCCCACGTTTGTAACTAGGGTAAGGGAAGAAGTATTAGATATTACAGTAAGTACACCGAGCCTAAAAGATCCAGTGATAAACTTCAGAGTATCGAGTGAGCCGTCTCTGTCTGATCACAGAATAATTACGTTCAGACTAGAGACAGATCCACCTGAGCCAATCCTCAGAAGGAACCCTAGAAAAACAAATTGGGAAATATATAACACCAATCTGAAAGCAAATTTAGCACACGTCCAGAATAAAAAGGCTAGGCACCACCTAGAACTGGAGAATATTATTGAAGAAGTTAATGGGGCAATAATCGATGCATACGAATCGAGCTGCCCCGAACAAGTAAGCAGAAATTGCAGGGACGCACCTTGGTGGAATTGTAATCTGGCAAAATTAAGATCCGAAACTCGAAAGCTCTTCAATAGGGCAAAGAGTAGCGGAGATTGGCAGAGCTACACCGAGAAACTAACCACCTACAACAAAGAACTAAGAAAAGCAAAACGAAATAGTTTCAGAAAATTTTGTGAGGATATTGACTCCACACCTGCTGCCGCTAGATTATATAGAGTCATGGCAAAAGGTAGAGTCGATAACGCAATGGCTCTAAAGAAGCCAGATGGTAGCTACACCGAAAGTGAAAATGAAAGAGCCCAGCTCTTACTGGATACTCACTTCCCTGGGAATGAACCTATCTCTATAGGGCACACTCCAGAACGGTATAGTAGACCTACCAGAGAAGATACGGCAATAGCCAGACATATCTGCAGCAATAGACGCATAATATGGGCCTTGAACACCTTCCAACCGTTTAAATCAGCAGGAGCTGATGGAATATTCCCCGCCTTACTCCAGCGCGGGCAAGAAGAAATTCTACCACACCTAGTGAGTATGTGTCGTAGCAGTCTAGAACTGGGATATATACCGGAAGTATGGAGAAGGGCCAGAGTCACCTTCATTCCTAAAACAGGGAAAAGGGATACAACCAATCCTAAATCCCTTCGACCAATTAGTCTCACATCGTTCGTTCTGAAAACGGTGGAGAAAGCAACTGATAACTATATCAGAACAGAAATCCTGGAACGGGTGCCTTTGCACCCCCATCAGCATGCGTACCAAACGGGCAAATCCACGGAGACCGCATTGGTGCAATTGACAGATGAAATCCAGGATGCACTAGAGAACAAAGAATCTGTAGTGTGTGCCTTTCTAGACATAGAAGGGGCTTTTGACAACACACCACACGAAGCCGTTAAAAGAGCACTAGAAGAAAGAGGGGTAGACAACACGACAACCAGATGGATGTCGCGACTTTTGTCTACCAGAATAGCAGAGACTAAAATGGGACAAGACACTGTTTCCATCTGCACAACCAGAGGATGTACACAAGGAGGAGTTGCCTCCCCTCTTATGTGGAGCCTAACAGTGGATCGACTCCTCTGCGATTTGACCGAGATTGGTATATCGTGTCAAGGCTATGCAGATGACATAGTCATAATCGCAAGAGGAAAATTCGAGAATACCCTCTGCGATATAGTTCAAAGAGGGCTGGACTATACCAAAGAATGGTGTCAATCGATGGGACTTAGCGTGAACCCCACCAAGACTACCTTAGTTGCCTTTACACGGAAAAGAAACATTAACCTCAAAACCATCGAATTGGACGGGAAAGTTATTGAATGGAAGCCAGATGTCAAATATCTGGGACTAATACTAGATAATAAACTCATCTGGAATAAGCACGAAAAAGAAGTAACCAGCAAAGCCACGAAAGCTCTAATGGTGTGCAGAAATTTTGCGGGAAAAAACTGGGGATGTAACCCAAAGATCCTGCAGTGGATGTACACGTCAATAGTGAGACCGGCCATCACTTATGGAGCAGTGGTCTGGGGCAGCAGAACTAAGCTGGCCAGTACAAAGGCAAATCTAGCGAAAATCCAAAGACTAGCCTGCGTATGCATAACAGGTGCAATGAGAACGTGCCCAACGGCCGCCATGGAGGTAATCCTAAGCCTTACACCCCTCCATATAGTAGTGGAGAGTATAGCGATAAGAACAACCTACAGAATGACCAGAGAAGGATCAACTAAACGCAAGTTTCGACTCCTTCCTGGAAATCATCAAACCTGGGACATGCCCCAAGATGAGATGACAAAGAAGTTTAGCTTTGTGAAAGAATTCAACACAAAGCTAATGGGACAAAGATACCATCCCAAAACTCAAGAGAAGTGCCATTAAATGGTACACAGATGGTTCTAGAACAACAGAAGGAACAGGAATAGGAGTATATGGGCCTGGAACCAAATATTCTGAAAGTTTAGGCAAATCTCCGAGCATTTTCCAAGCTGAAATATACGCCATCGGAAAATGTGTCCAGTTCAACATAGAAAGAAATTTTCGCAGACAAGAGATCATCATCATGTCAGACAGCCAAGCAGCCATTAATGCTTTGAACTCCCACGAAATCAACTCCCAGATGGTTTGGGAGTGCCTAGAGAATCTAAACGAACTGGGCAAGAATAACACTGTTACCCTCCTATGCGTTCTGGGACACACTGGAGTGGAGGGTAATGAAATAGCAGACATACTCGCAAAAAAAGGGGCTGAAACACCATTTCTGGGACCTGAACCCTTCTGCGGAATAAGCACCAGTACAATACTTGATGAACTTGGAAAAGAAGTAAATAACAAAAGATGCCAATACTGGATAGGACTACAAGGAATGAGGCAGGCCAAGACACTACTGGGAAACTACAACCAGAAGAGATCTGACGACTGCGTCAGTAAAAGAAAAAATAAGCTCAGAACACTAACGGGTATCCTAACAGGGCACTGCCGGCTGAGAGGCCACCTAAAGAAACTCGGATTAGTAGACAAAGAAGACTGCAGATTCTGCGAGGAAGAGGAGGAAACCTCTATCCACATTCTCTCAGAATGCTTTACCCTGCAAAATCCAAGGGTACGATACCTCGGAGAATATCAAATAGAAGAGGAAGATCTACCTAACCTGAAGCCTACCGACATCCTGAACTTTTTGAAAGCAATAGGACTGGAGGAACTGCTCTAATCGTTGAGACATCCTCAACGATTGGGCAGCAGTAGGGGGCACAATAGATCTTATAGGTCGCAGTGTATCGACACCCCCATCACAGATAGATAGATAGAGCACAGCCAACGATATGATAATGACATTTGAAGACAAAGACCTGTTGATTTATTTTGATCTCCTGTTTTACAGAGTGTTAAAGATGGGGTCATTTTTGTTAATAATTGGCCACATCTTTTTGAAACACCCATATAATATACATGCTATATTTTTTTAACGCTCTCGGTGAGATCTTTTCGATTCTTGAATAAAATATAGTATGTTCCATTTAAAAAAATGTAAGTTTGTGTTGCCACGAGTTTCTGGAGCACCCTGTATAATCGAAACTATTTTCAAAATGTACACCCAGTAGCTCACACAAAAGTTTTATCTCTTACCACAACGACGTAATCCTCCGACGACAGAGATTTGATCCACCCTGTATTTCGTTATTTAAAATCAAAGTAATTTATCGCGCATAAAATAAACTTTCTAAGTTTTTAGATGTGCTACCATCTAGAAGAGAGTATTGACACTTTACAAACCAACGATTCCCAATGTATTGGGTGTTGCAAATACCACGCAATTTGCATTGTGTGTTGAAAAGTTTTTATTTGTATATTTGACTGATTCTAGTCAAGATGTCACTCTCTTCTTTGTATCCCGGTGAAATCGTAGAACAAGAATGAATCTTATTTTAAAATTCTGAAACAATTTAGACTCTCCGGATATTTTTCCTACTTATTCTACATAGGTATCGCGCGCGCAGCCAGCGATAAGACCTTAGTTGCTTCGTCAAAAATCGAACATTTTATTTAATTTGAAATGAATTTTTGATTAGATCTTGAATTGAATGTTTAAAAAAATAACTTCATTACACCTTTCTAACGAATCATAAAATTAAATTTACATATTGCACGATCGCGATATCCGGTTTTATAGGTTCTCAGATTTGCAATCAAAGCAACGAGACGATGTAGATGACAGTCCAGGGGACTAGACTCTTCTGTAATATTGTCAGCTTTAGATACGATTAATTAAATATTAGGGATCAATTTTAAAAATTCAAGTACATTATATAAAAATATGAGTACAAACAAGTGTCAAGTACACTTATTAACATAATTTAGGCGAAATTATACCAGTTTAAAAATTAGAAACATCCACATACTGGATAAATAAAATTTATTAAAAAAATTGTATTGTGTGATTTTTGCAATATCCAGCCACCTTCAGAACTACAGGCACCACTTTTGCACAAACTGTAGTGTATTTTACAACTTAAATGGATGTATAAAATTTGCAAATTGACCTCGCCAAGGCGTTCGATACCGTTGATCACCATCAACTGATCGAGGCCTTGGAGAGGGCATGCATACGTGGGGTTGCACTTAACATTTTTAAAAATTATTTGGAAGATCGCCAACAATCTGTAAGAGTTGGGAAAGCTGTAAGCTATGAAAATCGAATTAATTATGGAGTACCACAAGGAACGGTTTTTGGACCACTACTATTCTCAATTTATATAAATGGTATATTTAGTAAAAACTTCGTTGGAAAAATCTACAGTTTTGCAGATGACACAGTGATATTATATTCTTCAGATACATGGGATAACCTAAAACGTGACGTTGAGGAGGACCTAAAGAAAATAATACATTGGTTTGATCACCACCTTCTAACTATAAATTATGAAAAACATTTTTTGTCACATTTGTAAGTTATGAGAATAACCTACCAACATACACCTCAATAAATATTCCCACTCCAGAAAAAACTATAAAAATTAAATATTCCAACAACATTAAATATTTAGGCATAACAGTTGACCCTCATTTGAGATGGGATTACCACATCCAGCAAGTCACAAAAACTCTTAGGATCATGTTATATAAATTTAAATATTTAAGCAAATTACTCACTAGAACTCAGTTGAAACTATTGTATCATGCGTTAGTGGAATCACGTCTTCAGTATTGTATACTAAGCTGGGGTGCATGTTCATATACCCACTTGCATAGTGTTGAATATATTTTATTGTTTTTTAATGTGTATTTTTTGCAATACCCTGTATTTGTTTAGTTGAAAAAAAAAGAATGTAACGTCAGAAATTTAGTAGAATTGTCAATTAATTTGTATTAGTAAAGAATAAAGTTTAGTGCTTTTCAAGGCGTTATTCTGAACAGTGGTCCTTCGAGTTTAAATTTGAACACGCTGTGGAGTTATAAAAAAATGAGTATCGAAGAAAGTATTATCCGAAGAAGTTTGAGATCGAACAAGGGAGTTCCTCCAGTTAGATTTGTAGGCGGTGACATTGCTATGTCCAGTTTGAAAGCGGTGGAAGATAAAGATGTTGTTAATATCTCTTCTCTGTCAAAAAGCCGTGGTGACATTGCGAAAAGAGTCTCTTCTGCAAATGAGATCGCGTTGGAAGGAACTTCTAAAATGATTCAGGCAACGGAAATACAAGCGATAAATTCTGATATAATTCCCGATTTCCGCAAGAAATCTGTAAGAGGTTCAGTTTGTTCTAAGCAATCAAACATTTCTAATTTAGAACTAGAGCTAGACTTGATTCGTCAAAAGAAAATGTTATAAATGAATTCAGAATTAAGCAGAAACTTTTAGGAAGTGAAATTAAATACAACGCAGATAAAGATTGTAGTGAAGAAATAGGTAGTTTATACAGTTATATAACTGAAAAAGGTGCTTGCCGAAAGTTGGACGCAATAAATCAATGGATTAACGATGCCAAAAGTTGTGATCATTCCATTAACGATGCAGACTGTAAGTCAGATGTGAAGATAGTTTCAGCTACTGTTGGGGGTGGAGAGAAAGTAAGAGACGAAGTTTTGCTGAAAAATATCATTGAAACAAACAGACTTTTAGCTAGACAAAAAATTAAAGATCTTCCACAGTTTAGTGGTGAATTAACGGAATGGCCCATGTTTGTCAGCCAATATAAGAAAACTACAGAACTTTACGATTTGTCTAATGATGATAACTTATTGCGACTTGATAAGTGTTTGAAAGGAAAAGCGAGAGAAACTGTAAAGGCTTTAATGATTTCTCCCGACAATGTATCAAGAATAATCAAAATGTTAGAATTAAATTTTGGTAGACCAGAATGGATCGTTCTTTCCTTGATGGAAAAAGTTAAGAAATTTGGTACAGTCAGTGAAGAAAAGTTGGAGTCATGTATTTCCTTTTATAACGCAATAAATAATATGGTTATTAGCATGAAGAATGTAAATTGTACTTTTTATCTTTTTAATCCAGAGTTACTAGCAACCATAGTTAAAAAACTCTCTCCTATCTTGACCTATTCTTGGGGAAAGTTTAAGTGTCAACGAGACTCACAAGGAGTACCAATCTCGTTAGAAGATTTTTCCATTTGGTATGAAGAAGAGTTAAATTCCATTGCTTCCACCAAAAATCCATGGCAAAAAAATAAAAGCAAGAAAGAATCTGTGATGGTATCAAATGAAAAAAATGATTTCATATTAGCTGTTGAAACATGTTCACTCTGTAAAAGTAATCACAAAATTCGTGAATGTGGGCAATTCATCGAAAAATCTGTAGCTGAGAGAAGACAGGCCGTCATGCAGCTAAAACTATGTTTTCGTTGTTTGAAAGCTGGACACATGGCAAATAGATGTCGCTCAAAAGTTAGGTGTGGTGTAGATGATTGTAAAGGACGACATCACAAATTGCTCCATCTGACGAAAGAATCAGTACCGGTCGCTAATGTTAGCAAAAACTGTCAACCTAATTTTTGTGCCAACTTGACAGGTGGTGTCAAAAATGCCATGTTAAGAATTGCAGCTGTTATAGTTCGGGGGCCAAAGAAAGAAATCAGAACATTTGCATTATTTGATGAAGGTTCGACCTGTTCCTTAATCGATGAAAGTCTTGCTAAGGATCTTGAACTAGTTGGACCAATCAATCCATTATGCTTTCAGTGGACAAATGGAATAAGTCACTATGACGACGAATCAAGAGCTGTCTCCTTAGATATTTCTGGTCAAAGTAATAAATTACCTTTTTATAAAGTAGGAAATCTTAGAACAGTTAGTAACTTAGATTTACCTGAACAGAATATCGATGTACAAAATTTAATCAGAAAATTTCCATATCTCGATTCTCAAGTTTTAGAGTTAACAAAAAATGCTAAACCTTTATTACTTCTAGGACAGGACAACTGTGGCCTGATAGTATCACGACACGTGATTCAACCTAGACTGGATCAACCAATCTTGTCGCAGTCCAAATTAGGCTGGACTATACATGGACCCATTAATGATTATTCATCTACTAATGTTGTACATGTAAATTTATGCTGTCACAATAATTTTGATGAAGAACTTCATTTAATTGTAAAAGACTCTTTCAAATTAGAGTCATTCGGGATAAAGCCGGAAAAAACTATAAAATCTGTAGAAGATAAAAAGGCTTTAGTAATTATGGAGAAAACTGCAAGAAAAATTAATAATCGTTATGAAATTGGTCATCTTTGGAGAAATTTAGAAGAAAAGTTGCCCCAAAGTAAACAAACTGCCAAGTCTCGTCTCTTATGCATGGAGAAAAAAATGGACAAGTATCCTGAATTCGCCAAACAATATTGTCATAAAATCGATGAATACTTACAGAAAGGTTATGCTAAGAAATTAGAATTTTCTGAAGTTGATAAAAACGAAAAAGAATGGTATCTGCCTCACTTTGCAGTGTGGAATATTAACAAGCCAGGAAAATTAAGATTTGTGTTTGATGCGGCTGCCAAGTCTTCTGGTGTTTGCTTGAATGATTTCTTTCTGCAGGGTCCAGACTTTGTTCCTTCGTTGGTATCTGTTCTGTGGCGATTTAGACAATATGAAGTTGCTTTTGGAGGTGATATTAAGGAGATGTTCCATCAAGTTTTAATTAGAAATGAGGATAGATGTGCCCAACGTTTTTTGTGGCGAGGAATGGATCGAGAGAGGGAACCTGATGTATATCAAATGAATGTCATGATATTTGGAGCTGTTTCTTCACCATCGATTGCTCAGTTTATTAAAAATAAGAATGCAGAACAGTTTGAGAATCAATTTCCTGGTATTTCACGAGCTGTAATTAAGCAACACTATGTTGATGATTATCTCGATTCATGCAGCTCAGAAACACACGCGATTCGACGTATTAAAGAAATTATTTATGTCCATAGGCAAGCTGGATTTGAAATGGTAAAATGGATTAGTAACTCTCAAGAGGTTATCGAGTCAATACCTAAAAATTTACGTGCCGATTCAGGGCAAAATATTAAAATTGACTCTGAAAAAGTTGAACGTGTCTTAGGGTTGTCTTGGATTCCAGATTCAGACAATTTTGTTTTTTCTTTAAATTTTAAAAAGGTATCTCGTGATCTCATAGATGGTTCTATAATACCAACAAAACGTCAAGTACTTAAAATTATCATGTCTGTGTTTGACCCTTTAGGTTTTCTTGCTCCTTTTATGATTAAAGCACGACTTCTAATGCAGGACATTTGGAAAATCAATATCGACTGGGATTCCGAAATTTCTGAAGAACTTTTTCAGAAATGGCAACATTGGTTAAATAATCTAAAAGTACTTTCACCTATTTGCATTCCTAGATATTATTTTCCATCTCTTAAACATATTCGAGACGTAGAGTTACATGCGTTTTCAGATGCCAGTGAACGAGCATATTCTGCTGTGATTTATTTAAGAACTATTCACGAAGGTATTGTTTTTACGTCATTTGTTGCTTCTAAGTATAAAATTGGACCATTAACTCAGCAAACGGTTCCAAAAATGGAACTACAAGGTGCAGTCTTAGCTACTAGACTAGCTAAAATAGTTTTAGCTGAATTAGAGTATAACATCTCTCACGTTTCTTTTTGGACTGATTCTCTTGTTGTACTACAACAAATTCGATCAGAGGTTAGACGATTCCCAATTTTTGTTGCTTGCAGAATAGGAGAAATACTTGAAAATACAGAAGTATCTCAGTGGCATTGGGTACCTTCCGATCTAAATGTAGCAGATGAGGCAACAAAAGAATTAAAAAAGTTGAATTTGAAGGAAAATAGTGTATGGTTCAATGGACCTTCTTTCTTAAAACAATCCAGAGAACATTGGCCAATAGAACCTGAAACTTTATGTAAACAAGAAACAAACTCTTTTCATGTGATTAAAGAAAGTTCTCCAAATAAGCTTAACATTTTACCAGATATTGTCAGATTTTCAAATTGGAATAGGCTTATTAAATCTACAGCATGGATCGTACATTTTGGAAATATTGTGAAAAAGCAAAAGAAGGAAAGACCAGAAAATTTAGAAATTGATGTGAACGAGTTTAACGAAGCGTGCAAATTATGGATAAGAAAGAGTCAACAAGAAAGTTTTAAGGAAGACATTGATTTGTTAAGTCAAAATAAACGTTTGCCGAACACAAGTAGACTTATAAGATTAAGTGCAATTTTAGATAATGAGGGAATACTTAGATTGAAAGGAAGATTTCGAGATACATTAAATTTTGATTTTGATTACAGATTTCCCATAATTTTAGACCCAAAACATCCATATACAAGATTATTAATAAGTTATTACCATAAAAAAGCAGGTCATTTAGGGGTGGAGACTGTACTGAATAATCTAAGACTCAAATTTTGGATTTTAAAAATGCGAGCTGCTGTTAAAAAGAGTTTTACAGATTGTCAGATCTGCAAGGTGAAGAAGTGTCAGCCTTCGATACCAGAAATGGGAATGTTGCCAAAAGAAAGATTGGAATCTTATATTTTTCCATTTACCTATGTAGGTATAGATTTTTTCGGTCCAGTCTTAGTTTCTGTTGGACGAAGAGTTGAAAAAAGATATGGAGTTTTGTTTACGTGTCTAACAATACGAGCTATTCATATTGAAATCGCTGCAACCCTTGACACCAGCTCAACATTAATGGCTATTCGAAGATTCATTTGCAGACGTGGCCAACCTAAGGAGTTCATCACAGACAATGGAACCAATTTTATTGGAGCAGAAAATGAATTGAAAGAATTGGTAAAATTGCTTGATAACACAAAAATAGCAGAAGATCTCATCCCACACGGAACAAAATGGCGGCATACTCCACCAAGTGCCCCAAACATGGGGGGAATATGGGAACGTATGGTCAGGTCTGTTAAGTCGGCACTCAAATTTTCATTAAAATCAGTTCATCCCAAAGAAGAAGTTCTCAATACTCTACTAGTGGAAGTAGAGTATACAATAAATTCAAGACCGCTTACTCATATATCAGTAGATCCCAATGACACTACAGCTATAACTCCAAATCATTTTTTGTTACTTAGACCGGGAGGAGTAACAAGCTATGACAGAATTACTCATGAAGAGTTAAGCAAGAAACAATGGAGAATAGCAGAAAGTTTAGCAAATACCTACTGGAGACGCTGGGTTCAAGAATATCGTCCAACGCTGATAAATAGAACAAAATGGTTTTCTAAAAGCACTCCAGTAAAAATTGATGACATTTGCTTAATTGTTGATGAGAAACTACCCAGAAATGAATGGTTGATGGGTCGAATTTCGGAAATTTATCCCGGAAAAGACGGTATAATTAGAATAGTAGAAGTTAAAACAAGAAAAGGATTTTTCAAAAGGCCTGTTTCAAAAATTTGTATTCTACCAGTGAAAGGTGAAGATCAGAGTTCTTCACGGCGGGGAGAATGTTGAATATATTTTATTGTTTTTTAATGTGTATTTTTTGCAATACCCTGTATTTGTTTAGTTGAAAAAAAAAGAATGTAACGTCAGAAATTTAGTAGAATTGTCAATTAATTTGTATTAGTAAAGAATAAAGTTTAGTGCTTTTCAAGGCGTTATTCTGAACACATAGGTTAGACATTCTGCAAAAAAGATTTTTAAAAATTATTTTTAATAAGCCACTAATATACTCGTCTGATTTACTTTTTTATGAAAGCCATGTGTTGGATATTCGGCAACTTTATTATTTTAATGTTATGTTATACTCCTACAAAAACAAATCAATTCTCAAAAACATTACTCACAATTATAACACACGTCAAAAAGAAAATAATTATGTAACAATAAATAGAGCAAATAAAACAATTGGGACAAAATGCTATACTCACCTCTGTGCTAAATTCTTTAATGACTTACCTGATCTTTACAAAACCTATTTTCAAACTATAAACAACGCAAATATGTTTAAAAAATATTTTAAATCATATTTATTTCAAATTAGTAGGCACACCATCCATAAACTTATTATTCTTTCTTTTTTTTCTTTGAATAATTTACATTAAGTATGTACCTATCTAATAAAAACTTACAAATATATCCCTTGCACAACCTTCAAGGTTTCTAAGGGATCCTCTGTTTTATTACATTTTTTTTTATAAATAAAAATACAACATTATTGCAATATGTTTTTAATAAAATTATTTCCAAATATAAAAAACACGGATAAAAATGTTCTTAAAGAACTTTTGACGAAGATTTTTGAGATTTCTGTTTGTTTGTCTTATATTAAATTCAATGTGAATATTTATTTTAATTATTTTTTATTTTCTAAAGTTTAAGCTGTCTTAAAAATAATATATCTAAATAATTTCTAGTGAACGTATATATGGATATCCTAATAAATATTGTAGTCCATCTGTACGAAATATTTTTGTAAATATATTTAGTTACTTACCACTTTTGTAAAAAAAATGTCAAATGTTTTGGTAAGCAATATTCACCTTATCTATCACATTTATTTTGTAAAAATTAAAATAGTAAAAACTGTTGTAAACTGTTATTTAATTCAATTAATAAAACTATTATTATTATTATTATTATTATTACTCCAAGATAAGAGTCTACTACGACTCTAGGACAAGAGTACCTTTATTGCTAACTCGGTGGATATTTATATCTCCCGTATTGGGTCTGACGTGACCAGCTCAATGTTATGTTATTAAAAAATACTATTATTGTTTATTCGAATCGCTGGTTTGATTATATAATTTACTTAACTTATATTAAACACAAAAATGCAAACTCGATGTACTCAGTGTTCTTTTGTTTAGCGTGACAATATATTAGAGGCTAAGAGTACTGAAACAATATCCAATAAGAAATAATTAATGGATTTAAAAGACCCTCAAATATTATTGACATACTAAAAACAGATACTTCAGAATATATAAGTATGCTCACGCGATTAATCATATAAAATATATCGCACTACTCGTCTATTAGTCAATCAAGCAGTTGCATTTATAATTAAAACATCAAGGATGTCATTTGCAATGGATTTCTATTTAAATTACAATAGTCGGGATTAAATCCACAACAATCGGATCCATCTACTGTACACCTGGACAGATTAACTCCAGATTAACGACAACTAAAGGTATGGAGCTGAGGAAAGATGTTAGAAAAAGAAACTGTAACTTTTCTTTCTGGAAAGTTTTCAGAAACTTCAAGAGACATATCACCTCTTTTTTGCCTATTGGAAAAGGCAGGGAGCTGTGGGCTAAAGACATTAAACATTTTCCAGTCTCTATTTCAACCCAATACCAGAAAACGTCACCTTTGTTAACGCGAAAGTAGTAGGCGATCTTAAAATCAATCTGACTCCAAAGAAAGCACCAAGATTTGACTTCATTAGAACTGAAAAAATATTGTAGTAGCTTTGTAATATTGTAACATTTTCTGGCAAGTATGAGAGAATGTTATGTCATGTCGCAGGAGCTTACAATTGCTGGGCAACCATCAACATCATTAAAGAGGATCAAACCACTTGTCCTGGTGAAGTGTGTTGTGTATGAAGAGGTCAGTGCGTGAGTCATGGTATATTTATTTCTTACATGACATCACTGGATTTGTGGATTTATCTTAGATAATTATATTTGAATACAATTAGTGGTCACTTTATCAATAGTCACCGGCAGGCGTTAAACAAAAGAAAAGAAATGACAACATCTGTCTCGCTAAATAATTTCGATACCTACAACCTGCTTAGTAAATGGCAAAAATATGAATGGCTTTTTCCAATAATTATAGTCAGTAGCCACATATTTTAGGATATCAGGGCTAGGATCAAACATTCCAGTCTGATCCACAACATTAATGTTATTAGAAAAAGAGGGTAGGCAAAAAGCAATAAGTTAATTTACGCACAAAATAAAAGCCTTTTTGTATTTTTGTTGCTTTCATTTTTAAAAGAACTACAAAACGTTCAAATAATAAAAATAAAGCTATTGGTTAACTAAAAATTATTTAATCTCTAATTATCACAAGTTAATTTAAATTTATATTTCTAAATCTGACGATATACAGGGTGGGCCAAACTTCTGACGTCGGAGGATTACGTCGTTGTGGTAAGAGATAGAACTTTCAAATCTTGTGTGAGCTGGTACTCTTACTGGGTGCACATTTTGAAAATAGTTTCGATTATACAGGGTGTTCCAAAAACTCGTGGCAACACAAAATTACATTTTTTTGAATGGAACATGCTATATTTTATTCAAGAATCGAAATATCTCACCGTTAACCCTTTCATTACGGATTTCGGTTTGACGTGATAGACAATGATTAGTTAACCTGAATATTATTTTTGTACTTTTGCGATGTCAATGAAGGGTTCTTATTTTTTTTTTGTCCTTGTAAATATTGTTGTATCCTGGAAAAGGACATGGGACATATTTGTCCCATTAGTATTTTATATTGGGACAAGTAAGTCCCAACAGTAGAGCAAAAACAAATATTAAAAAGAAACATTTATTCAGATTTCAATAAAAAAAAATATCTATGAATGATGTGGCAGAAAACAGTTCTTGCAAAGGGGAACGTTGCAGGCTAGGCAGATGGTTTGTGTTCGGACTTCTTTTTTATTTCGGGCGCATCTTCTTCTAGTGGCAAGTTGAGAAGGTAGGTGATCTCCAACATTGATCATTGTTTTTTGTCTTTTAGAACTTCTACCTGGTCGACCAGATATACGTCTTTTTACTTGCGATTTGGATCTCCCAAGTTCTATAAGTTGTTCCGCTAAAGGAACAATAAAGTTCAGCAGTGAAAATTTAATTCTATCATTTTTAGAACCTCTCTGATTCAGATCTTTGTATATTATCCATGCATTTACTATAGAGTACATCAACAACCTATAAAAGACCTTCCTCCACCATTTGGTAGATTTTCGATCCATATCCAACTTTCTGGTCAGCCAGGTCAACCCCGCCCATAAATTTATTGTAATATATAATTGCCTCTGGACAGCTAAATTCATTCTTTTCGCCATTTTGTAATTTTCTGGTAGCAAGTCCGACAGTAGTGTTGTGGCAGTTAGATACCAACAGGACGTCTTTTGTGTCTTTCCATCTAGTTGCTAATATATTATCCGCCGAAATTAAAAAATCTAAATCGCCTCGTTCTAGTTTCTTGTTTTCAAATTTTGGCATATTTACCCTATTGTTCATGAATCTTCCCAGACAAGGAAAATCTAAAGTCTTCAGGAGTTTATATGACGTAAAAAATCTATCAAAAATAAGGCATACATCAGTTGATTGTATTGTACTTTGAAGTGCTTGAACGACACGTTCTCCAAGAGTTCCCTCAGTGTGATTTGTTTCTTTGCCCGCGTAAATGTTGAAATCATATATGTATCCTGTAAACGAATCGCTTCGTTGGCAGGACTTTATTCCTCTTTTTACTGGTTTCATAGGAAGATATTGTTTCAAAGAAGACCTTCCTTTGAATTTTGTCATGGATTCATCAATCGCTTGATGAGAACTCTCTGTTCTAGCTTTTTGGAAGGTGTATTTGAGACAAGATACTACTTCGTCTATGTAGTATGTCTTAGAGCTATTAGGGGGCTTTTCGGGGTCAGTGTAGTACATTTTTGATAATAGCAAGATACAACGATCCCTTGATATAGATCTTTTTATAATTGGATTGCACAGGGATTCGTTTGTTGACCAGTAGCTGGGGATATTGGGTACTTTATTGTAACACATAATCATGGTACAACCAATAGTAGTCATCATTTCGTACATATCGGTTTGCTGTACGTTCTTACGCATTTTTTTTTTCGAGGCATTAGGGCGATTCTCTTGTTAGTGCACTGGGCAATATACATGAATAAACTGCGAGGAAATAATTTTAAAAAAATTTCCAACTCACTTGAACCTCTGTCAATTTGTAACATTGTGACTCCTGGTCTTTCGACTGGTAAGGTTTTTCTAGGAACAAATTTAGTATTAGGGTTATACCACTGTACAAGAACTTCTTTCTTAGGACGATTCACATCAGAGCAAACTTGTTCAACAGGTTCGTCGTCATCGGAGCTTTTAGATGATGGAATATTTTGAATTTCCTCTTCGTCCTCGCTTTCAGTTTCAAGTTCAGAATCAGACTGTTCACTTTGAACACCAGGTGAATACTCAGAACCAGAAGGAGAAAAAGGCTCGTCTTCAGACTCAATATCAGAAACATCACTCAAATGACTGGCGTACCACTCTAGTTGTTCATTAGTGAGTCGTTTCGACATGATAAAGATGCTGCAACAAATTGATACTAATGGGACAAATGTAACCCAATATAAAATACGGAAGGGACAATATAATCCCGCCGTAAGGTAAACAGCAATTCAAAGCGATAACTTATAAATATATACATAAAAACTATTTACCTGGATACAAATATCAACAACAACTCGATGCCTTCACAAAAATGTATAAACAATTGCTGTTTTCGGTAACAAAAAGTACAATTTACACGACGACAAGAAAACACGTGCAACGATAGAATGTATTTGATAGTTAAGTGCGAGACATGTTGGTTGCATATTACAAGGAGATGTTTGTAGAAGGGTCTAAGAATACGGCAATACCAAAATAACACGTATTACGGGACTTACACGGAACTTTAGATTTTTTAAAATTCGTTGGGACAGTAATGAAAGGGTTAAAAAAATATAGCATGTTAATATATTACATAGGTGTTTCAAAAAGACATGGTCAATTATTAGCAAAAATGACCCCCCCTTTAACACTCTGTAAAACAGTAAAGCAAAATAAATCAACAGATTTTTGTATTCAAATGTTATTCTCATGTCGTTGGCTGTGCTCACTAGTAATTACTTTTTTATCTGTGGCTTCTTTAATACAGGGTGAAACAGAAGTCAAATCAAGGAATATCTCAAAATTTTCAAATGGATCACCCTATAAGTATTTTTACAATTTGTTAGTACAATTAATAAGCTTTCAAACGATATAGTATAGTTAAGGTATAAGTTAATCGAAAACAGTAAATATTTTATGATAACGGAAAAATCATACACTTTAAGTACACAAATTAAATATGGTATTAAAGGGTAAACATTGTTTTCTTTTTTTGCCTTTTGGGGGGGTGGAGTCGACATCATTCTTCTAAAACGGGAGATTACGCGGGTTTTCTCGTTTATAGCAAAGAACCAATTTTTCACCCTGTCGGGGTCATTTTTGGCCGTTTGAGGGGTGGGGTCAACTCTAAAAGAATTTTCACCAACGCCATCGTGTCCAGCAACCTCGAAAACGGGGAGTTACGTTAGTTTTGTCGGTGAAAGACGCGATTCACCATTTTGGGGGTGGTTTTTGGCCGTTTAAGGGGTGGGGTCAACTCGAAACGAATTTTAACCATCGCTATCGTGTTCAGCATCCTCGAAAACGGGGGGAGCGCAATTTGGGGGCGTCAAAGTTTATTTGTATTTTTTAAGGTTCACGGAATGGACTAATAATTCCGAATATCTTTATAAAGGTATGCGGTCCTCTAGTGGTAACAGTAAAAAATAATAGACACATTCAAAATTGTGATTACAATTTGTAGAATATTCTAATGCCTTAGAAAATATACAGTATACAGTTTCATGTAAAAATTTAATACCATATAATTTGTGTACCCTAATTATACTATATCATTTGAAAGCTTATTAATCGTACTAAGAAATTGTAAAAAGACTTATAGCGTGATCCATTTGAAAATTTTGAGATATTGCTTGATTTGAGTTCTGTTTCACCCTGAATTAAAGAAGCCACAGATAAAAAAAGTAATTAACAGTCAACGATATGAGAATGACATTTGAATACAAACACCTGTTGATTTATTTTGATTTACTGTTTTACCGAGTGTTAAAGATGGGGTCATTTTTGCTAATAATTGGCCATTTTTGAAACACCCATATAATATATTAACATGCTATATTTTTTAACGTTCTCGGTGGAATCTTTTCGATTATTCAACAAAATATAGTATGTTCCATTTAAAAAAATGTAAGTTTGTTCTGCCACGAGTTTTTGGAACACCCTGTATAATCGAAACTATTTTCAAAATGTGTACAGGGTGTCCCAAATTGGTGCGTTTTGCAGGGTATCTCGTAAACTAGAAGAGATAGAAGAAAAGCAGTTAAGATGTTATGACTTCTTTTTTTGTTAAAGTAACGATAGCCTAATTAAATATTTAGTAACTCCCTGCAGTTGGAAGATACAGGGCGATTATTGAAAACTGTCGAAAACTACAAGGTACTATAACTTCTTAATTAAGAAAAATATAAAAAAACGTTATAAAAACTTTTGATAGATATAATATTAAAGAGTTCACATTATTTTTTTTAGGGGGCTCACTAAGGAAATATAAAGCAAACTTATGTTTTTTTAAATGGGACACCCTGTATATTTTGACGTTTTTCGTTTTATTTTTTAATTCTCATTCACCTGATATGACATACTATATATCTATTTTCAATGGTTGGAGCTACAGTGTAAATAAACCATTTATGGATGTTATCAGGTGAAACACCCTTAAAAAATTGAACACTCAGTAACGAATTTTAACATTTTATTATAAGGATACTGATGTGTGACAATTTTATTTATCAAAATTATAATTAATAAAAAATAAAACCAAATTAAAAAAATAAAAACAATAAACTTATGAAACAACAAGAAACATTGTAACAACTAATCTACCTATAACTAATTTTATTAGAATGTGAAAATTACATTAAATGTTCAAAATGTCCTCCGTTTTGTTGTAGTAATAATTGACACCTTTTTCTTACTGATCTTACACAATTGAGTATGTGCACTGGCTTTATTTTTCTAAATATTTTGTAATAAATCTTCCCTACTCTCGAAGTTACTCTTGTAAATATTATTTTATGATTTTATTTTTGGTAATGCTGAATTGGTTGGAGATTATTTAAACGAAAAACTTTTTAATCGATGAAAATGGAGAGCATTTTGAACATTTAATGTAATTTTTATATTCTAATAAAATTAGTTATAGGTAGATTAGTTGTTACAATGTTTCTTGTTGTTTAATAAGTTTATTGTTTTTAATATCTGGTCACCGAGCTTCGCTCTTAATATTCAAATTTACATTTTTAAGCAGCCCAATGAGTATATAATTTAAGTATATTTATAACATGACAAATTATTAATGAATTCGCGAAAATCACGGAGTGGGCGACTTCTACTTGAACTACTGAAAGGGACATAAATAAAAAGTTGATTGGCGATTGGCTTGAAAGTAGGCGGGAAAATTAAAAAAGCTGTCAGTGTTAATTTTCAATTGGCTGCAGCTGTTGTTGACGTTTATCAACTGCTTGTCACAGGTTAGTTAAATGCATTAAAAGTTGCCTAGTTTCTGGGGATTTCACCCTTATAGGGCAACATCTACTGACGCTTGATCTGCGCGAATAGTCACGGCGGACAGGCCCCGTTTCCGGGACGAACAACAGCAGCGTGTAGGGCACAGGTCCCGTCAACAGAAGAAAAACTTTTTATTTTTATTATTGATCTGCAGTGAAGGAAAATTATAGGTCTGATATTCATACTTGGGTAAAAACCTCCACAAAAACCTGTGACCAGACTCTCGACGTGTGGCAGTTTTTCAGTTACAAAAATAGTTCATTCGTACATTACATTACAATTTGTTCTTGGAAAATACAAAGTCACAATCAACCTTAAAATGTACTATGAAAATAGAGAATTTTAAATGTCTCTTTAAAGTTTCTTGTAAAATAAAAAATTGAAATCTATGTTAATAGTACACGTGTACAAGCGTTCATTCTTTTTCTCTCTCTCTATGTTAATGAAAATTTAAATATTAAAACTGTCCGCATAATAAAATAGTAGCCGTAAGGGGTAGTATCACACTATCGGGGAAGGGAAGAACCTTTACCCGATGTGCATAAAGCATTTCCACCCGCCAAAAAAAAATAGATTAGCTTTAGGTTAGGTTAGATCTTTGTAATAAATAAAAAAAAGTACGATACGTGTGACATTTTGACATTAGTTACATTCTGACAGGTGTCATATTTTGACATTTGTTCATTTTGAGATTTGTTCATTTTGACAGTTGTTACATTCTGACACGTATCACATTTTCACAGTTGTCACGTTTTTACAGGTGTCACATTTTGACAAGTGTCCATTTTAACAGTGTTACTCAACGTTCCTATAAATATTTACCTAAACCCATGATTTCTGAAATTGAATTGGCAACGTTGTATTTTCAACTTTGAATTTATGAGACGGCTGTCATTTGACAAGCAAATTATTTACGTCCGTCAAATGAACCTTTCCTTTTTTATATAAAGCGGCAAATTTAAAATTAAATTCTTTCAGATTGAAACGCCAGAAATTAAATAAAGTCAAACCTTTTTACTGCTACACTATACAGAAGAAAGGAGTGCAGTATTTAATTTGCAGAACGTAGTACAGGTTCAAGAGGTAGAAATTTTATTTTTACCTCATCCTTCAATGCTTATTTGTAGTTAAAATTTAAATTTTAATACATCTGATCGGCCTAATATAATTTTTGTCTAGATTCTTGTTTCCATGGTTTTTACTGTAAAAAATCTGTTCTTTTGACAGATAAGTCAGACTTTATTTATTCATAGCCGTATCGTATGTATTTTAATTGATTCAGAATTTTGTATTAATATATATTTCAAAATGGCTTCATTCTAAAATTATTATCAGTCCTCCTAAATCCTTGAAGGCAGAATTATTAGTAATAACAAGGCAACATAAAAACAAAATAGAGAACATTGGGGAAAATGCATTGATCATGTTAAAAATGTGGAAAATTCATTTAGGAAAGTGGATATATCAATGGATAATTTAGTAGAACCTATAATAATAAACCTCAGAAAAGACAATTATAGTGATACCAGTAGTTTTAGGGAAGACAGTGACTTTTAAAGATAGTTCTTGAACTAACTTTTTTTTTAATCTTTGAGTTTAGGTAAGTACTGAAGCGTTACTTTTAATGCCAAGAGATTAAAAAAAGTTTAATCCCAACATATAATCCTCCTTGTTATTTATTGGTTAAATTTAATTCGTTCAATGTTAAAGTGTCAGATGCATAAGGTTTATTTTTATTTTTTGTAAATAATAAAACTTCAAAATTTAATCTACGAAGTGCATATATATATTTTATATGCTGTGACCTTATTTATTATAGAAACTTATATCGCAAAGTACGCCTATGGAATGTGACGTTATATCCCCACTTTTACTGCTCTTCTCTCTCCTTTATAGTATATATTACTATAGAAATAAGTTATATTATCTCTGCCGTTGCCAGGAAATAAAACTAAAAGCTTAACTTTTCTTGTAAATATCTCGGAAGATCGAATTTTCACAGGCATGAGACCTACATTTTTTGCCAATTTAGATAGGAATTAGTCTACCCTGAAAATTTCATTGAATTCTGACGAGTGGATTTCGAGATCCTCTGGACACACAAACACACACACATACACACACATACAAACCTTGCTCGTTTAATAGTATTTGATTTTTTTAATCAATTATAATTTTGATAAATAAAATTGTCACACATCAGTATCCTTACAATAAAATGTTAAATTTAGTTACTGAGTGTTCAATTTTTTAAGGGTGTTTCACCTGATAACATCCATAAATGGTTTATTTGCACTGTAGCTCCAACCATTGAAAATAGATATATAATATGTCATATCAGGTGAATCAGAATTAAAAAAGGAAACGAAAAACGTCAAAATATTCATTTAAAAAAACATAAGTTTGCATTATATTTACTTAGTGAGCCCCCTAAAAAAAATAATCTGTGCGCCACTGAACTCTTTAATGTTATATCTATCAAAAGTTTTTATAACGTTTTTTTATATTTTTCTTAATTAAGAAGTTATAGTACCTTGTAGTTTTCGACAGTTTTCAATAATCGCCCTGTATCTTCCAACTGCAGGGAGTTACTAAATATTTAATTAGGCTATCAATACTTTAACAAAAAAAGAAGTCATAACATCTTAACTGCTTTTCTTCTATCTCTTCTAGTTTACGAGATACCCTGCAAAACTCACCAATTTGGGACACCCTGTACACAGCAACTGTACCAGCTCACACAAAATTTGGAAGTTTTATCTCTTACCACAACGACGTAATCCTCCGAGGTCAGAAGTTTGGCCCACCCTGTATACTTTATAATCCCGTAGGGAAAAAAATTGTAATTCTTTTTTCGTTCACGTCAAAACCATATTTGATTTTTTTTTCAATTTGCAATTTTATCTTTTCCCTTTAGGCTGGGTTTAAATCGATTACCTTCTAATTCACTGAGAAGAACAAACGAATAAACTTTCATGTTTTTTCATCCAATACTAACGGTTTCAATTTTTAAAATTGATCTGTTTTTTATAAAATCTTGATAAAGCGGATTAGTTGAAACATTGTAAATAGTAAATCATGGAACAGAAAATAATTAACCAATTATAAAATTTTTAGTAACCGGTCACATTTTACTTGTACAATAATACTATTAGTTAGAGAGCCAGCGACGAAAAAAGCCGATGTGAGTGCAATTTCAGATAAAGCGGCTGTAGGTAGTTTGAGACTCCCTCTACAACTTTTTCTTCTGGAGTAATTCTCTGCCGCCTTGCTGGAGCGCGCTACAGCTCTTTTTAATTGAACTCCGATTGATTTTATAAAGTAGACTTGCACAAACTCTTGCGGGGACAGCAAAAAATCGGCAACATAAAATTCGCAAACAGTACGTGGAAAGAGTCAAATTGGGCTTTATCGATTCGTATAAACAGAGAGATCACAAAAATATAATTTATTACTGGTAAGTCAAATACCTAGATTTTGGCAGCGACCCTTCTCACTCCCAAATCTTCTGTTAAAATTCGCTGAACCAAGGCTCTAAGAAACCACATTATTCAATCAAGTACGACCTCTTCAAAAACAAGGAAAAAGCAGAAGAGTTGCGGCAAAAAAGTTCACTACTGACAGAGAATACCTTCCAGGATGACACCACAGGCATTACCGAACTTGCAAGGAGTTGCGCAGCACACCTCCAACGGAAACAATATTTACTAGGTACATAAACTTTGGGTACCCCCTCGTACATAAATATTTTTTACATATCAAGATTATCGAAGAGTTGAAAATTTATCGAGATCTGTGAAAAAATAACGAGACCGCAGGTCGAGTTATTTTGTCAAACAAATCGAGTTAAATTGCCTATATGAAAGTAAATACGAGAAATCAAACTTACAAAAATATTCTGAAATCTAAAGTGTTTTCTGGCCTTTGAAGCCGTGGTCCAATGGACCGATACCTCAACAACGGATCAAACCATCATCCCAAACAAAAAAGGGGAGTCATGAAAACTCTGTCTGTGAGAGCCAAGAGAATATGTGAGCCGGCAGACTTGGAACGGGAAATGAAACATCTAGAAAGAGCCTTTGGTTGGAATGGATACAGCAGACACGAGTTCCATAGGGCCGTCCATCCAAGGAATGTAGCGGTTGGACCAGTCTACCATATATCCATAAAGTCACGGATAGGATCGGCAGGCTACTGGAAAAACACAAGGTCAAGACTGTGTTTAAACCCACTCGTACAATACAACAGAGCTTGAGATCGGCCAAAGACCGCAGAGATCCCCTATCAGCACCCGGAGTTTATAGAGTTCCATGTAGCTGTGGGTCGGTGTACATTGACACCACAAAGCGCAGTGTCAACACGAGAATTACGGAACACAAAGGGAGTTGCAGGCTGGGACAAACACAAAAGTCAGCCGTGGCAGAGCACGCTCTCTCTGAAGGTCACAGCATTCTTTTTAACGAGGTGGAGATTTTACATCAAACGCAGCGTTACTATCCGAGACTAACCAGGGAAGCCATTGAGATGTTTAAGCACGACAACAATTTTAACCGAAAGGAAGAAATTACGTTTCTAAACCCAGACTGGAAGCGAGTTCTTCGACATACATCAAGTACGGCGAAACCTCGCGCCACCACCAACACTATCCCCACCCCAGCCCCCCAACTGCAGCGCGACGGCGGGGGTATAAATACGACCGAGCGGACCACTGTCGAATCAGTCAATGCCGGGAAGCACGGGAGATCACTTCGCCCACTGCCTCATCGCCTTTGATAACGTCTACCGCAGCTGTAGACGAAACGTTAGGAAGAAATTCCATTGGACCACGGCTTCAAAGCCCGGAAAACACTTTAGATTTCAATTTGACCGGCCGTGAAAGCCTTCACAGTCTGAAAAAATATTCTGCCCAAAATCTGTGCTCGAGATGGCATGTGGTAAGACAATTCCATGAATTTAAAATGCCGTGGCACAAATAAATAACAAACACACATCGTTAACTGGGCAAAGTGGTATTATCGATTTTTTATCCAGTTATATTTTCTCTTCCTTCCTCCAGGGCGAGACGCCTTTTCGACCTTTACGAGGATACGGAGGTATCTCCCCGAATACTTAGCAGTTATTAGGTTAATACCTCCACTCACTCTAAAAAGTAAAACAAGAAGTACAAAACAAATACACTTTTATTGGGTCACCCTTCAAATATACATATGGTAAATATAAATCAACAATAAACGCTGACTTAAGCATACCGGGACTAGGGGCTTGTCACTATTCCCTTATTGGCTCTTCTCCTTTGAAGGACTAACTTTGGCTTTGGCTCTGATGCCGGACTCTAATAATCTCCCGGACGAACTTAACTTTTAACCACCCCTTGACTCTTCAGCCGACAAATCAACTCTGCAGCCCGCGACTGACTGCCTAATTTTTCCCGTCGCGAATGGTTAGGCAAAAATCCCTGACATGGCAGAGTCCGTAATTTCGATAGATGCCCTACATTTACTTCTACTTCTCTCAATTAGGCAATCTAACATCGATTTTCTGGTTTCTGCACATCAGCGAAATTTTACAACGACCTTGTTTAATTAAATGTTTATATTTTTTGTTCTCTATTGAGTAAATAAATTTAAAGTAAAATAATTTTGATAACTAAATTTCCAAATGTTTTTGACTTTGTTTTTTCGGAAATTATTATTTTATATATATTTGGGATTCGTGACAATAGCAAATTACGATTTTTGAATTTGTATATGGCATTTTTTACATATGAGTGGAATTGTCATAATCTTTATTTCTTGCTTACGATAAACTACAAATATAATTGCTAAGTAAATGTCTTAGTCAACTGGATATAAACAAATCACAACTATCGGGGTACTTCTAGAAATAATGTAACTTTTCTCAAACGAATCTGATTGGAGCTAGTGTTCCTATCCAAGAATATTTGTTTAAGATGAAAACACGCTCCCACGATCGCAGCAATTCGAGAAATATACAATCCAATAACATTAACAAAAGATAACGACAGGTTTAATTTGTTTTTATTATTTTCATGTTTTAATTACAATAATAACTACAGCATAGCAAAATTTCTAAATAATAGGAGACAAAACAATGTCCTTCGGAAATTAAGTACCAAAAAACACTCACTCGTCAAAAATAACGAGACAATTCTGCTTGTAAGATATAAGATAGCTTTCAAGATATTGCACTCGTTTAATGTCATTCAAGGAAGAGAGAATGAAACTGAACTCATGCAGTTTTTAGACAACTTGCATCAACTTGCTTTTATACAATAATTATCGGTAATTTTGAAGTAGTTGTAGCTTTAATATTAAAAACTATTTCTTTTTTATGTTTATGGAAATAAACCAATTTACTTTTTGGCCGATATGACTCTGAAACATAGTGATAGATTCATGTTTCATCTTTAATGTCACATACCACATCTAAATATTTTTTATTATGCTTAAACAGCTATTAATAGGGCTCTGAACCGTCGACGCGTTGTTGTTTTTGTTCTACTGTGAGCAAACGCGGTACACACTTCAAACAAAGCTTTCTCAAGGAGAAATTATCATGCAAAATGGTAAAGTTGGACAAACTGGAGAATAGACAGGTAATTGTCACGGCCTACTTGTGCGCGTGTTTACGTTACTTAGCAACGAGGCAGTAGCGAGTGATGACAGGAGCGTCGCAGCAAGAGCAAGAGAAAAACAATGTTCAACAATAACTACGCTGACATGATCACTTGTAAAATCTTTCTACCTGTGATGCTGTGTAATTAGCTCCGCTTTTGCGAATTGGCAGCCATATTAGCGGTCTATTCTTAAGTGTGTCCGAATCTAAATACTACACCTTCTGATATCTTTAAATTATTAGCTATCTAACACAATTTTAATATGCAATCAGCCAAAACTATTTTGCGGAGTTTTTTTATGTTTTCTGAAACAATTGCCGGATATGGGCGACCAGAGCATTAAGCATCATTAGTGTTTACATGATTGCGTTTAAAATAGTACATCACATTTCTATCTTTTGTCTCGATAGAGCAGAGTACGAATAACATTTGTGAACCTATTGCTTGCTTGATCGAAATTTTTTCTTATTTTCTCATTGTTTGATACATCTTTCTAGAATTATATGAATTTGTGGCACCATCTCTGTCATCCTACGAACTTATTGAGTGACCACGTGATCACGTCTTGAAATCAAAGAATAACATTAGAATAAATCGATTACGTTTACATATTTTGGGTTATATTGGACTTCCCAAAATGCTCTGTATAAGGTTAATAAATAAAAATAAAAACAAACAAAAATGGCGTTTGCATCTAGATTGGAAAATGTGTGGGGTTATAGGATTTTAATTTCGAGGCGTTTCCTATAATGGCTATGAAACCATAATGTACCTCCTGTAATTTCAGTTCAATATGCGCACACAGGAGAAAATTACAACACTGAAATTCAGGCCAAAGTATTACGTAATTGGAACCTCGGATTTAAACAGTTTTAAACCCGACGTTAAAGGAACACTAGTGACCGATTTAAATAGTTTTCTGATTATACTCGATTGAATATTGATTCGTTTGATTAAATCTTGCTTGGGGAATACATAATTAAATTAGAACCGTTACAAAAGTCTGACAGATAAAAACTTTTAATGTAAGAGCTCAAAAGATTTCATACAGAAAGCAGAACGGCTTTTCAAAAAGCGTAGTATACAAAATTTATCAGATATTTCAAACTCTCTAACCAAGATCAGAGTTACGCGAGTATAAACTTTCTGTCGAGAATTAGTTTAATAATTTTACTTATTACTTTACCATAGGTAAAGTATTGTAATCGCAAAAAAAAAAAGTTCAGCTTTCCAGAAAATGTAGATTTTCGCAATTATTGTCGTTTCTATTAAGTTTATGTAAAAATATTAAGAGAAAAAATTTATTTTAAATTAAATTTACTATAAATTTTGTTTAAAAACTTTTTCAAATTTTGTATTATAAGCGAGTTAAAAATAAAATATGGAATAACATAGTTGCATAATAGCGCAAGCGCATTACAAGTGTTTTGTTTCATGGAGACAATTGTACGCTCTTGCCAGGCATGGCCTGCCTTAAATATGCACGAGTAATTGAATTATGAGCCCGTAGGGCCGTTAAAGTATGGTAAAGTCACGTGCATGGCCACATCCGATTTTTTTTTTGTAGGTTCTAAAAATAGATTGAAATGTTTCAATAAGAAATACCTAAACCTAAAACTTACGCATTTGTTTAGGGTATTTATTTATTAAAATCAGCAGATCCATACAATGTTCATGAACGAACAGGACCAATTTTACTATTAAATTTTGACTATTATACTACGGTCGACTGTAACCTGAGTAAATAAAATAATATGTCGGCTCCGTACTATCTGCTAACGATTCCCTTTCAAAAGAAAAAATGAGAGTTGATTTGACAAAAAAAATCGTCCTACGTTACAATCAGTACAGCATCTGTCGCTTTGAAAACGTACCTCTGTAATAACCAAGTAGGAAACTAATTCCGATATAATAAATTAATGTTGAATTAATTTGCACGACCGTCTGTTATAGTCTATTTTTATGTATGAGAGAGTATTAAAATAATAAAGCGTTCGTAATCCATAGGCGTACCACTTCTTTTAGTAGACAGTTAAAATATTTTGTGAAGTTATACCTCGAGTATTTTCGTATGAAATAACCTTTGTATAAATATAATAAATATATCGGGTGTACACTTATATTTTCACCTAATTAACCTGCTTATAACTTCTAAACAGCTGAAGGTAAAAAAGTGCAATTTTTTCTAAAATATTTTATTTTTCCACAAGGTATGTTAAGAACATTGTGTCAAACGGGTTATGTAGGTATAAGGGTTTAAACTTAGACTTTTAAACAACGTTACGTTCATAAATAATAATTTTAATATAAAAACTACTTCTTACCTACAAATCCAAATCAGAATCGAAATCAGAAGATGAACTGTCGCAACCAATATTTACAATGAGTGGCTCGATCATTTCATCAGTAATATTGTCCAACTTCCACATTTTCTATTCTTCTTTAATCGTATGATTTACTGCCTTTTCCCAGTTTTCAGGCTTCACATTATTTACAGCCTCCAAAAACAACTGTTTAACATTTCTCATTTTAAAAGAATTATTTTTTCTTGAAACTTCTCCCTTTATCTGTGCCCATATCAGTTCAATCGGGTTTACTTCGCAATGATATGGTGGTGATCTAACCACCGTCATCCCACGATTTTTTGAAATTTCATCAATTTCATATTTTTTTAATTTCTCTTTATGAAGGGAACACAAATGATACAGTTCTCTTCTCACAGAACCGGGATGGAACTTAATATTTTTTGAATTTAGCCAATTCTGTAAATCTTTTTTTAACCACTTGGTTGTGGGCATTTTTTCTGTAAGTCTCGAGTGATAACTTGCATTATCCATTACTATTATACAGTTCTGAGGAAGAAGATCTATCATTTGTTCGAACCACTCTTTAAAGACATCAGCATTCATGTCCTCATGGTAGTCACCGGTACGAGTAGATTCAAAAGTCAATAAACCACCTTTAACAAAACCGTTTGAACTACCGATGTGTACTATTATCAGTCTGCGCCCCTTTCCTGATGGTGGATTTAAACCAATAGATAAATTATTTAAAAAAGCCTGTCTTCGACTTGTAACAGTTTCATCTTGCCAAAATTTATTTGGTGTATGTCCCTCGTTGATCCATGTTTCATCTAAATAAAATATATTTCTTCTTTGGTTTCTCATTTCTTTTATAGTCCTTAGGTAATTTCTTCTCCATACTACAATATCGCTTCTTTCTATTAAAATAGACTTTCTGGAATGCTTTTTCCATAGAAAACCTATTTCTTTTAAAAGTTTCCATAGTGTGCTTCGACTCATTTCAGGGTAATCCTTATCATCTCGAACCGTGGCAAGAACTTTGTCTACTGTCGGAAATTCTTTTCTAAAGAAGAACGCATGCACTTTCCTTCGAAGTCTTTCTTTCAAATGATTTTCTATTTGAAATTTTGGTTTTCCTGGAGCTTTACGTGCTGTTTGAAACTCGCCACATTTCTCTTCTTTAACAACTCTGTAAATCGTAGATTTCTCAACACCAAGCGTACTACTAACTAATTCGACTGTGTCATCAACACTTTTACATAAATGTTTGTCTGTAAATGATTTAAAACAATTAAATATTAATGTTTTTTCATTAACTGTTAAAGGACCGATTTTTTGTCGTTTACGCGGTACTTCCAAATTTTCCATGGTCACACTAGAATTCACAATAGACTGCACACTGCACCTTGCATGTTGCAACTAAACGACATTTAGTAAGCTGTCAAGAATACACAACTGGACCTCCTTACTAAATGGAAAACCTACAATTGCATTTTCGGTGAAATTTGTGGGTAAGGGATTTATCTACTTATAATTCGATTACTGTAAGAAATTCTTGGAATTAAAATAAAACAAAATTGGCAAATAGGTACTTATTGAAAATAATCTTAAGATACGGCTATGTTATCTTTAATACACAGGGCTTTTGGCCTGTCCAAACCTTTCACTATTGTTCTGTACAGCTTACGGTTATAAAAGACCAATAAAAGACCCAAAACTTGTATTAGCTCAGGTACATTTATGACAATTTTAGGAAATATTTAGATTATTCCGTAAAAATATTTAAAATGACCGTACTAAGTTTTGCATTAGAAATGCTGTTTTATTACTCTCTCATACATAAAAATAGACTATAGACAAAGAAAAGGTTATAAATAGCACGTCCCACAAAAAGAAGCGCTCTAATACAGATTCTTGCAAATATATCAATGTAACTAAAAAGTACTAAATTCTATCCCCTATAGGTCTAATATCCTCAATGAATAAAACTACTTTTTACATAAAAAAAATTTTATATCTAACGTTTCAGCTTTATGTTACAAGTCGTCGCTTTCAGCTCAAACTCAAAAATAATGAAAATTTACTATAGAAACAGATCACTGGTCACGAGATATGTAACATGGGACATACAGGGTGAGTCACGGTAGACGAGACGGTCCATTGTGGCTAAACGGTTAATATTTTGAAAATTTTGTTTATTCATGGATATGTGGGTGGATAAAGGCTACATTTTAAAATTATTTGGAATTAAACAGGTTGTCGGGCTTCTAACTGATTTTGCCGACATAGAAGTGTGGTTTGTATGGTCCAGTATATTTCTACAATGTGTGTGTGAGTGTGTCTGTGTGAGTGATTGTATGTCTGTGTGACCGTGTGTTACAGTGTGATAAAGGAAGCAGGACCGAAATCGGTATGTTTATGTTGATGGAATACCATTGTGAGTGGGTGTAGACATGTTCATTAGTGTGTGAGTATGTGTGAACATGTGTGAGTCTATGTGTGACTAAGTGTTCACTAATTTCAACTTACTGAAAGAACATTCATTAGTTGCTGTGGTTACTGGTAACGTTAAGAATATCCTGAGGGCTGTGTCGAGAGTTGGATACATTGTTTTCCAATTCGTTGACGAATTCATAAGGATCCAAATCGGAACTATACTTCAATGTTAAATCCTCAGCTTTCTTCTTCAATTCATTAGGCGAAGGCTCTTTTATAGATAATCCTTTTAAAAAATTATATAGAAGTCTTCAGAAACTTCTGACAGCGCATTAAATCTTTTTCCAAGTTGCACTGATATAGTGTTCAATACTTGAAGTAGTTCCTTTTTCAGTAGACTTTTCTGATCCATAATGAACGGCTCATTATTAGCTTCTTCTTCTCCTGACATTTTTTTGATTTTACGTTTCCTCTCCTCCCCAAAAGTTGGTTCAATATTTATCGTTTCAGCGAATGATTTTGAAGACTCTAATAGAGACTCGAAGAAATCAAATCTATAATTATGAATATCATCAGATAGTCCTTTTATCATTATTGCACCATCCCCGACATCTAAACTTTGGTTCTGTAGTGTCATATTAATTTTGTTGATCTTTAGAAGAACTTCTAATCTATCACAATTTTTAGTTGCGAAAGTTGCGAAAGTATGAACGGAATTATATTTGAGGGACCATCTTGTGTCACTAGATCCCTTGATACTTGCTTTCAATTTCTTTGTGAGTAGCAACCGATAGGATGGAGTTACAACAGAAGTCGAAGGAGAGTTTCGCGTTATGTATCATTTTCTGGTATTTTGTTGTCACCCAACGTAGTCCAACTGGTACATACGCTAGTCAAGGCCATTTCGCGAAATCTACTGTGAAAGCTTTCATCAAATAAGGCGTGCACACTCACAAACTCTCACACAAGGTCGACAATACTCACACACACAGATACCCACACACACCCTCACACACACGAACATACATGTATAAACCCATATACATATATGACGTGCAAATAAACAGTCACACATAGACTCACACATGTTCACACATACTCACACACTAATGAACATGTCTACATCCACACACAATGGTATTCCATCAACATAAACATACCGATTTCGGTCCCGCTTCCTTTATCACACTGTAACACACGGTCACACAGACATACAATCACTCACACAGACACACAATCACTCACGCACACATTGTAGAACTATACTGGACCACACAGACCACACTCATATTGACTTACATGTCGGCAAAGTCAGTTAGAAGCCCTATGCGCGCCCACGGAGGGCGTCCAAAATGGGGCGATTCTCTAATGACATATCCAAATGACAATATCGTTCTTATTTTAAATATGACACCCTGTATTTTATAATCCTATTATGTAGCAAATTCCATTACTTTTAAAAAATTATAAAGGTCTATCTACTACGCCTAAATCTATTAATTTTGGAGTTATTTTTATTTTTGTCAAATTTTACATTATTTTTCCACCGTAATGCGTAAATAATATAACACGCTGTATTTGATCAGCTTACACTATGATCCGAAAAAATTACAGATGAATCCACTTTTCATAATAATGTATTAGTTAACCGTCATAACTTTCATTATTATGATCCTCAAAACCAGCATTTGTTCCACACAATAGATAATGAGAACCGGTGGAACATTAATGTACCTATATGGTGGAATTATAGGCGACCAAGTTATTGGCCCATATTTCTCTGATGGCCATTTAAATGGGAGGAAATTTTTGCAATTTTAAGAAAAAGTTTCTGGGAACTGTTGGAAAAAATGATGTTGCAATAGTCTAAGCTGATCTCAAAGCTGATCAACTAGGTGTTATATTTAGGCATTACGGTGAAAAAATATTGTAAAATTTAACAAAAATAAAAATAACTCCAAAATTAATAGATTTAGGCATAGTCGACGTTTATAATTTTTTGCTACATAATAGGATTATAAAACACAGTGTGTCCCTATTTAAAATATGGATGATATTGTCGTTTGAAAATGTCATTATAGAATTGCCCCATTTTGGACGCCCTGTATTAATTTAAACAACTCTAAATACATTATTGCTTTCAATTATTAGTCTAATTTTTTTTAGTTAAAATTGGATTTGGCTGATTCCATAAGTTTTCAAGTTATTGGTTTTCTTGTAAGTGCTTCCATTTTTAGAAATATCAAAATATCTCGAAAAGTAAAAAGCTTAGGTATAGGGAAAGTTTATCTTATTTTTAACGTATAATCTATAAATGCAACAAAATATAGGGTCTTCCCTAAAAAATAATATAACTTTGATATGCCACACTTTTTTGGGACAACCTGTATAATTCAAAATAATTTTAAAATGTAGCCTTTATCAGTCCACATATCCATGAATAAACAAAATGTTCAAAATATTAACCGTTTAGCCACAATGGACCGTCGCTTCTACCGTTTATAAAGAATAGCGCATTCGCCTATTAGGATAAATTTATACTTCGTCATAACATTGGAAAAGGTTTGTTATATATTCAAAAAATATGGTACATTGTAAAATTCGCAAATGTCTTTAAATTTCTGTTTCAACTGATAATAAATCATAATTATTAAAGAAATATATTTAAATGGGGCGATTTCAGACAGTTGGTCGATCTGTTAGATATAATTGTTAAACTAAGAGGGTAAAATTACTGTGCGGCAAATTCAAAAACTGTAGATAAGCACTAGCAGTGCGGTTTATAAATTAGTGACGCTATTATCTCGTAAAAATGTATTCTAATACAGGGTTATTCATTATAAATTACCCTTATTATCGTTATTATTAGATAAAAAATATTTTATAAAAAAGTTTAGCTACGATTATTTTTTTCATCTGTCAAAACAGTCAGATTTTGTGGTTTCAGCCAATAACAACTCAGGATCCTAACCAATCATTGTGTTTTATACTGATAAAACCGCTTCGTCGTTTTTGTTTTTTGATTAAACTGTGTTTACCTATTTGAGATGTCAAATGTAAACATTTATCAATTATTATTATACTAAAATGTATTGCAAATCTATGTTAATAACCAAATTTCAAAATGTATTTGTAAACTAACCTGTTTTTATTAGTTTATTTCAAAACCCTTTAACATTTTTACATACCTCACTTTAACACTAAACTTAAAATTAATTAAATTAAGAAAGACTTCATTTCATTCTTCTTCTTCTTCGCTTTTATTTACGGCCCCGTTTCACGGGGTAGCCAGTCAAAAAATCGCCTTGGTGGCCCTGTATGTAAAACTATAACAGCTCAGGTTTCAATTTAAATTGGTAAAGAAAATTTTCAATATTTGTATGTAAAGTGTCTTTTGCATAAATGACTATGTTCTCTGTTTTTAATACAAAATGATTCAAAAAATAATCCTTTCAAATACGACTCGTCCTCTGAAATTTTATAGATTAAATTTTTGATCTTCATACTCAAACGCCTTTATTTTAGGCAAAACCACTCAAACAAACTGATTTAAGATAAAATCACTCGTCCTGCGGACTCGTGATTTTATCAATCAGTTTGTTTTCGTGGTTTTTCCAAATAAAGCCGTTTTCGTGAAAACCAAAAATTTAATCGATAAAATTTGGAGGACTCGTGGTATTACCTTTGATTAAATTTTGTTAAAATATCACCAAAAATACAGTGGGGTGCAGATTTAATGGAATGCGATGAATAATAATATTTTGTTAAATTAGGATGCTCTATATTTTACGAAATTGTTAATATTCTTTTCCTGATTTTTATTTATTAAAATAATCAAAGTGGTTTGCGCAATGAGCAAGAAAAAGTGCAAATAATTAAATATTTTACTTTCCCGGCCCTCGCCAAGGGAAAGTATTGTGAACGTGCTAAAAAAAAAGTTGAGATAACTACGGATATATCCATTTTGAGGTCCCCTGAGACGATTAAAACGATTTCCAGATGGAAGTCTGTCCATCTGTCTGTCTGTCTGTATTCTTCCACGATAGAATAGAATAGAATAGAAAGCTTTATTGACTACTTTATGTTATAACATGTGTAGCAAGTCCAAATATAATTTAGAAATTCTAAATTACTAACATTTATAATAACAAACAACACATGTAAAATATAAACAATATGGACAATTACAGATATATACAATTAATAGTTTTTTAACACTGCTCAGTCTAGGTAATCCACGGATTTTTCAAATATTCCTCAATATCATAAAAACAGTGCAATTGTAAATAATTTTTCACTCTGCGTTTTAAAGCTAAGTAGTTTTCATTTTTTAACTTGCATGGAATTTTATTATATAATCGAACATCTAATGAGTTTTTTTTTGATATTTCAAGTCGAAAGCGTGTGGTTCTAATTATATCACCACCTCTGGTGGGATAGTTGTGAAAATCTGAATTCGAAAAAAGAGTATCTTTTGATTTGTGGATTTCCAAGATAGTGTACATGACAGTGGCAGGACATTCAGAGTCTTAAATAGAAGTCGACAGGAGTCTCTAAAGTGGCTGCCAGTTATAACTCGTATGGCCCTTTTTTGAAGTCGAAAAATACGTATGGCATGTGACGAATTTCCCCACAGTATTATACCATAAGTAAGGTAACTGTGAAATAACGAATGGTAAGCCATCAAAACAGTGTCAATGTTTACACATTTTTTTAGATTTCTAAGTAAGAATATTTGTGAACTTAGTTTGTTTGCTAATTTATCTATATGGACATCCCACTTTAAACCACTGTCAAGAGTTATTCCCAGAAGATTGGCATAATTTGCGTTACTATGTTTCAAGTTAGAACTAAATAATAAAGATTTTGTTTTATCGTTGTTAAGATTTAATTTACTTGTAGTAAACCATACCTCAGCACTGTCGACTAACCGTTTACTGACATCTTCAAGGGTGTCAATATTTTTGGGAGAATTTAGAAGTGTAGCATCGTCGGCAAAGAGGAAGCAGGCGTTAGGATCAAGAAAATGAAAGATGTCGTTTACGTAAGTAATAAAAAGTAGTGGTCCTAACACTGATCCTTGCGAAACTCCATGCTGGACAGTAAGGTAGTTAGACAAGTTACCGTTATAATAAACAGGCAGTTTTCTGTTTAAGAGATACGACCTACATTACAAAAAAATAAAAGACCTAAAGTTTTTATTTGGCATTTAGGTGCCTTATTGGCCTGTAAATACATCCTGAAATTTTAATTTCCTTAATTTTAAAACTAAACAATGGAAAAATTTTTTAAAATTTAAAATCCAAATGACATTTGAACAAAATTGCGACCCTAAAAAATTATTGTACTTTATTTTGACATGTGAAATGTCTTTCCTTTTATAATATTTCAAATGTTATTTTTACTTTAAAAAAATTGGAAACGAATTTTTGTCTTGTGGCGACACAACAGATTTTTTTTTTCTGTGTCAACGGCATCAACTACTATGGTTATTAGCCTCATGTTCTTTGTAGTCTTTCTTAATGTTTCCCAGGGCGACTTTAGGAACCGCACTGTTAATTAGAATTCAACAGTGAATGGTCGAGTAAGGAATCACACCTGGCATATGAAAATTAATTTTTAAATTTTTAATTAATTAAAACTCAGAAAATGATTTCTGCCGTCGGTGGGATTCGAACCCATAACCCTTGGGTTATGAGCCCAGTGCTCTACCGCTAAGCCACCCACTTCCACATTTATCTATTATATACAAAATAACAAGAATAAACCCGTGTTGTATCCAAATCGTCCAACACCATCACAAAAATATTTATTGAAAAGTAAATAGTACCTTCAGCTTCAGATAGATGGATATATATACAGGGTTATCCTTAAGTAATTGTACATAGAAGTATGGTAGATTCCTCACTTTAAAATATTACGATTTGACCCAACTTGCTCTAATAAAATGTTACTAATAAGGAATATACAGGGCATTAAAGGTTAAATTTTAAGATGTATTTTTTGCAATACCTTTGGCGTTTTTGGATATTTATACATAAAAATTTGGAACTGAAAGTTTTTGGGTACGAGAAATCAGAATCTGGTACCTACTTCGATGTAGTTTGTAGAGGGCGCTAGTTATACCACTTTTGTGGCATAAATGTGCGATAAACTTTTTTGCTCTTTAAGTTAGCGCTATTTTTGTAAAAGAATATTAAATCTACGTTATTTTAGTAGAAAAAAAGCATACTTGTTATTAACCTTAAAACTAACGGTTTACGAGATAATCGAATTTTAGGGATCAGCTGCATGATTACACTGGTAGGCAAAAAAATTTTTTTTTCTGGTCCTGACACCATTCTTGCTGATTCTTATGTAAAATGATCTTCTGAATCCGAATATGACCTCAGTTTCCCCCCACCACCCACTGTTTTTTTTTCATACCTCCAAATTATCGAAAGCAATAAAAATAGGTGGGGGTGGGCACTCCCCGAAAACGGCGAGTGATGGGAGAAATGTAATAACCCCACCAGATGTAATAACCGGGGTAGTTTTAAGGTTACTTTTTACCTCTATCAAACCTTGGCAGAGCGGTCAATTAAGGCTTACTGAGTTTTATACCTGAAAGAAAATCCTAGAAGGGCGTGATCCCTGCAGCGATTCAGTGCAGAATATACCTTTGTCTCACGAAGTGTCTAAAACTCTCGGGGTTGGGGGATTTAAAAGAAACGCTTGCTAAAATTTAAATGAATCTATTGACTAATAAAAGAAAATGGTTAACAAGACATGACTACAATATTAAAATAATGACTATCCTTTACTACTACGAAAATGCATAAAATGATCCCAAAATGATAAAAAATTAAACTAATAATGAAAGAAACTAAAGAAATCGCTCTGTGGCGGTAAAATGAAACCACACGTAATATTTCTACTTGAAATTAAGTGACAAAAGGGTTAACGTGAAATTGAAACTTTGTTTCTACTAAATATCAGAAGTTCGCTAGTTACCTCACGATACATGTGACATAAAAGGAAAAGGTCCATTCAAGTACTGGATAAAATTTACGAATAAAGGTTAAATTTCTGATGCCTACAGACAGGCTTTACTGTATACAATACTTAACCCAACAACCGTTTTGGGAAGCACTCCTAATAGCGGGAAAAAAAATGCGAGAACAATTAACTGGAGTTAGACTTAACTCTCTACAAACAACACGAGTGGGTTCGAAATGAATAGAAGGGTTAAGAAAAATCGAATCAAATCTTACTCTTAGCTCGTCCTCAAATTGGGGTGAAATCTACAGCCCGGGAAATCCCTTGTAGACGTGGGGGCGACGAACGTATTCCTGGTTCTACGCCAAACCAAACTGTATCACTAGCGCAACGCGTCACTAACCAAACCGCGCGGTACGATAAAAAAAAAAACTCAAAATCAAAAAAACCAAACTTACTCAGAAAACCAAACTTATTTTTCTCTACTAGAAAACGCGACTTTTACAGCGCGACCCGTGGACCACTAACGAGGGGTCCGTATATGATTACCGGCTCTCACTTCTCTTTTTCGTCCCCGCGATCAGAAAAACTTTACTTTTTATAAAATTTTGTCCCCTCTTTGTTGGAGGGATACTATTTTTCCTCAACTTATTAGACGGTCCAATCGCGATCATTTTCTTGGACGCCATTACAATTGTCTTATATACTGACCAATCACGCGTACTCCGTTATTGTTTATCATACAAATTACTAGAAATGAAAATAATGCCAATTCGGCACTTTTGTCTTTTGTAAAGGAACTTTGACCAGAAAAATTGTTTATGACATCCAATATTTAATTTCCTTGAATTAAAACAGAACGGTGTCGGATTGCTCAACTTATATTTTGAAATTTTCAACAAGCAACAAAATTTTTTATGGTTTTTGCAAAGCTTGCATTGTGGTAATTTTCTAGATGATTCGATTTTTCTACTGTTTGAACCGCTAGTTATTTACTTTGACTATACCGGGTGTTTTAAAATTATCTATAACTTTCATTTATTTCTTTCGCCATTTTTCCAGATATTACAGAAAACTGAGGTCATATTCGGATTCAGGAGGTTATTTTACATAAGAATCAGCAAGAATGGTGTCAGAGCCAGAAAAAATTTTTTTTTGCCTACCAGTATAATCATTCGATTATCTCGTAAACTGTTAAGTTTTAAGGTTAATAACAAGTATGCTTTTTTTCTACCAAAATAACGTGGATTTAATATTCTTTTACAAAAATAGCGCTAACTTAAAGAGCAAAAAAGTTTATCGCACATTTATGCCACAAATGTGGCATACCTAGCGCCCTCTACAAATTATATCGAAGTAGGTACCAGATTCTGATTTCTCGTGCCCAAAAACCCCCCTTTCCAAATTTTTATGTATAAATATCCAAAAACGCCAAAGGTATTGCAAAAAATAAATCTTAAAATTTAACCTTTAATGCCCTGTATATTCCTTATTAGCAACATTTTATTAGAGCAAGTTGGGTCAAATCGTAATATTTTAAAGTGAGGAATCTATATATTCTTTAAATTTGTGCAGTTGTAGAAAAGGTATATTGTGCAACAAGTGGGGAAAGTTCAACTTTTCTCACGAGTGTACTTTCCCTACATGTTGCATACTATACTTTTTCTACAACTGCATAAATTTAAAGAATACAAGTAATTTCTTAATATTTATTTTTATGGTTAGTAAAACTAAAATAAGTATCATTAAAGTATCCTACCGCTTAACAGTTAAATATTTTTTTTAATTTTATTTTTGTATTTCATCCCCATTCCACAAATTTTTCGTATGCCAATTCATTTTTTTTTTTTGAAATTACCGGCAACAAATCTAACGTTAGTTTTGCAACGTTCATCTGTCAGTATTTAGGTATTTAAAATCACATTTTTCAAATTGAATAATTAAACGTAAGTAACTAATGACCCTGTACTTATTTAATTCAACAAAATATTGTGGCTCTTCAACTAAATTGCGAATAATTGTCAGTTAAGCCAAACTACACCTCTAGGAATTCCTATTGATTCAATAGTTCAAAGCATTTGCATGTTCGACAAGATCAGCTTGTCTTTGTATAATCAGTAAGGGGTGTTAGACCTAAGGGAAATTGATATTATATGCCCTAAGGTGTTTCGAATCATGACTTGCGATTAAATCTAATTACGGTCAACTATTCAACCTTTAAATCTATCATCTTCGAGAGACGTAAGGCGAGACTGATTATCTAAAGGATCTGCCTTACATAGTAATTTCTAGCTATTTGGTTAAATAGAAAATATGTTTAAAATAAATATTTCTAATGTTTATGAAAAATATTCAAAGGTAATACCACGAGTCCTCAAAATTTTATCTATAAAATTTAAGAGAAATGGTATTTAGAAGGATAATTTTTTTAATCAGTTATTATTAAAAACAGAGAATATAGTCATTTATGCAAAAGACACACAAATGTTCAATATTTTCTTTATCAATTTCACACAAATCTATTCGCCTCCATTTAAACCTAAAATATTAAGGTCTTATAGATTTAAATACATACCCACTTGATGTAATTGATTGTATACCAACGTAATACAAGTTGCCTATCTAGAAGTAGTATTTAATTTTATTTATATAATGGTAACGTCAATCAAAATAATAAACATTAAAGGATTCTATGTAAAATAAAAAAAAATACTGTTCATAATAAAGAACTGTAAACTAATCACGAGTCTTTTTATTTTCATCGAGTCAATCAATCACAATATTATTTCTTACACTTAGCTACATCGTGTAACTTCTTCCAGAGATCGTATTGTTCGGCACTCTTCACCATGTGTATACTGATCTCCTTCTGGATGTTGCAAGGGGTGAACGAGACGCATTTGTTAATAAATTCTGGAACGTGCACCCGTTTAATCTTCAGTCCATTTGCCACGATACCGGTGACGAAAACATCTTCAAGCTTAAAGTACATGTAGTTTAAAGATGCTAGATAAAGTTCCTTAGCTATTTGAGCTGGAAATAAATAAGCGGGGCCCGTAGTGAAATTTGGAAAAACATCAGGATTATACTGTTGATAAGAAATGAAGTATTTCGATTGTTTTTCCCTAAATGGCTTCCATTTTCTGGCCAATCGGCCGTATATTGCTCGTTCTTCAGGCTTGTGTTTAGCTATAAACGCCAGAAGACGAGATACGTTTATAAACATGTCGTCATCTGTCTTAAGTACAAACTGCGCTTTCGAACAAAGATTATCCACCCACTCGAGCATCGATATGGTCTTGAGAGTAAGATTGTCATACGTGTCTATAAATTTTCCTCTAATAATATCACCGTAAATTTCTTGTTCTGTTTCTATCCTATCGTTTACAGTCTGATTTGAAGTGGAACCTAACATAAAAGCTATGACTATGTCTTTTCTTATAGCAAAATGACCCCACGTTTCCCTTACAGCTAATCTGGCACTTTCATGACTTGGGGCTGATGTAATGGCTATCAGCAATTTCAAATTTTTGCCCATATCCGGGCATATCTCAGAAGCGTGATGCATGTGTCCGGCCTCGTAAATCTTCTCGGCTGCCACTCCTTTCGTAAGATCGGGGCCTAGGTTGGTGTTGTTTGTAGTGACATTGGTAGAATGCGAGGGAACAGCTGGTGGTAGTTGCCCTTCCGTGTCTGGTTGGCTGACATTGCTGTTACTGGTTTGTACTAAGCGAACTTCGTAATTTGTTTTCAGCGGGGATGCCATCGTGTGAAGTTGATTATTGTTCAAATATGAGAGGCACACGAAAAATGGGATCATCGCTACTGCAAACATCACCAAGTGCACGCACCGCACTGGGGCCAGCCATGATATCCCCATACCAGTTAGGTCGACAAAAATAATAAGATTCTGTAAAACAGCAACTTTAGTGACGACATCTCGTTGGGTATCTGGTGTTTTCGGTTAACCCCTTACCGCATCATGGGTCATATTTGGCACAATTAATATTTTCATACATAACTATTATAAATAAAGCCGCAGACCAAACTATTTTTGCATAGGTGGCCATATGTGGTATATATTTCATAATTCTGGTAGTGTAGCGACATCTCTTAACAGTTTGGTGAAGTTTCATACAATTTTGCAAATGGCCGTCGTGTGAACAGGTGTTATCAGTTTTTATAAATTTTGATCCACGATCATCCGAGTTTCTGTAGCAGATTTTGGTACAAAAAAAATAGCCACGTAAAGACTAGAGTTTTTCGAAGGAATTGCTGTAAGTAGACCCATGTAATTCTTTATTTTTTGACTGTTTTTGATGAGAAATATTGTTGTGTCATATGTGGAACTGTATGCACATTCGCCAAAACTCTCGTGGACATATATGGCACAATATGCACTCCGGGCACTAAATTTATTTCAGAAAATGGATACACAAACGTTTTATGGTGCCAGTAGATATGTGCCAATGGATGTACCAGATGGTAGTGAAGACGAGATACTTTCAGAAGATGAAGAACCGCCTGGTAAATTAGCTCCAGATTCTGATTACAAAGACGAAAATGATATGGACGATAACCAATCAGATATTATCATCCCAGAAACGGATTTAGAATTCAGTTCCGATAGCGACGACGATCTACCTCTGCTCGAACGGTTTCGTAAACTAAATAAGAATAGAAACAAGAATCATCCTACTTGGAAACGGGGTAATTTAGTTACATCGGATGAGAACCTAACATTTCTTGGTTCTACTGACATGCCACCTGAATTGGAAAATGCAGACTCTCCTTATGCATTTTTTAACTTTTTTCTAACAAATGAGATGATTACTGATATAGTTTACCAAAGTATCTTATATTCTGCTCAAACGAGACCACAAAAACCTTTGGATCTTACTGAAAAGGAGCTCGAACAGTTTATAGGGACCAGTATTTATATGTCAATAGTCCAGTTACCTAGTTCCAGAAGTTATTGGAACCTGAACCTAAATCACCGCTTGATCTCAGATGTTATGTCATGCAACAGATGGGAAGAAATAAAAGGGTTTTTGCACTTTGCGAATAATGACGATGCTGTTGCAGCCGGAAATCCTGCTCATGATAAACTATTCAAAATACGACCTGTACTTAGAAAACTGAGGGAGCAACTACTAAAAGTTCCAAAGGAAGAGTACTTGGCTATAAACGAGCAGATTATTCCAACGAAAGCACGTTCGTCCATCAAACAATACAATCCAAAAAAACCTCATAAATGGGGGTATAAGGCGTTTGTTCTTAGTGGTGTAAGCGGATTTTCCTACGATTATGAAATTTTTGCAGGAAAGCAAACCAATATTCTCCCCAATGGTTTTCCTGACCTGGGAATGAGTTCTTCGGCTAACAGAAACTGTTCCAAGGCACATAAATCACAAGCTATTTTTTGATAACTGGTTCAATAGCGTCCCATTACAAATTTACTTGGCACAAAATGGTATGTTACCGCTCGGAACTGTTAGAATAAACAGAGTGCCAAATAGCAATATGCCAAAAGAGGCTGAACTGAAAAAGAATGGCCGTGGAGCGATGCTAGAGAAAGTCGCCACAATTGATGGAACAAAAATATCTGTTCTCTCATGGTATGACAACAAATTGGTCAACATGTTGTCTACATATGCTGGAAGTACACCAACAGTTGAGGTTCGAAGATTTTCGAAGAAGGATAACAAACATATAACGGTTCCGTGTCCAAAGGCTGTAACAATCTACAACAAATATATGGGAGGAGTAGATCTCCTGGATTCCATGCTAGGATACTATAGAATCAAACTTAGGTCAAAAAAATGGTATATGAGGATATTTTTTCATATTATTGATTTGATGGTTGTCAATGCATGGATACTTTGGAGAAGAAGTGAAAACGAGTTCAAAGATTTAGCTCTGGCAGATTTCAAAATGGCCATTGCAGAGTGCTTGTGTAAATTGAATAAAGCCAGCTCGACAAAGAAAAGAGGCCGTCCCAGTGGAGTCATGGATAACTTGCAAAACAAGAAAAAAAGGGGCCCGACATCAGATTTTCCCATCCAAGAGGTTCGAAGAGATCAATATGGCCATCTTCCAGTATGGTGTGATAATCGGCAAAGGTGCAAATATTTCTGTGGTAAAAAATCTTTTGTAAAGTGTGAAAAATGTGGTGTTCATCTTTGCTTGAACAAAGACAGAAACTGCTTTTATAAGTTCCATACTGAATGACTTTTAGTTGATTGATTTGCTTATACATTATTTTGATGTTTTGTTGTATTATTGCATATTGTGCCACATATGGCAAAAAAAATACAAAAAAAAAATTAAAAAAAGTTAATAAAGATTTTTTTAAATATTTTTACCGAAATCCTGAATTTTCTTTCCACATAGTGCATTTTTTTTACCAAAAACAAAAAATTCATGCGGTAAGGGGTTAAACGAATTACGCACATAGGTTATAGTAAAATGTCCATGATCCATGCCATCACCAGTATTTGATGACACACGTCAAACATGTAATTTAATTAAAGTAATAATTTGTGTATGTGTTCAGAATTCTAAATTCTAAATCCAACAATTTATGTAATCTAGTACACTGCACGTCATATAAAACTTTTTTTCCCATTGTAAACCTAACTTAACTAATCAATCAAAATAACAGTGACATTTGTCAAATTTGTCAAAGCGCATATCCACATTGCCAGACCATTTAAGTCAGTTTGATAAAATCCGAATAATTTCCAAAATAGAGGATTGTTGGACTGTTAGACGACTGGCCCACGAGTTTAATAGAAGCAAAACCACATTACATTTTTGGAGCAGAGTTTATAGACCGCCCGAAGTAGGTATAATGGAAATTATATTTCTTAGAACGATTCTCTGAAAATGTTTGGGCTTGGATGTATATAGGAGGTTTAGGAATGTGTTGGAGAATCGAAGGAAGATTAAATGCGAGGAACTATGTAAATATTTGATGGGGTGATGTTGCTATCAGTTAGGGAAATCTTCCCCAACGATAATTTTATTTTCCAGCACGACAATTGCTCAGTGCACACTGCTCGCTATGTACGCAATTATATTGCTGAAAATAACATTGAAACGCTTCCATGGGTCGCTAAAAGTCCAGATCTTAATCCAATAGAGAATGTTTGGGGACTTATGGTAAAAAAATTAAAAAATTTAAAAGTACTTCCACAAATCAAATAACACTTATGGACACTAATAGAAGAAACCTGGGAAAGCTTGGCAGAAGACGAAAATTTAACATTAAATTTAATTGACTCAATGCTTACAAGATTACAAGAAGTTATTCATAGTAATGGAACTATGACAAGTTATTAATTATTGAATGTAAACATAATTCTAGATTTAAGTTTTATTGCTTTAAAAAATTTAATTTTATCTATACATCTACTAAAATTTTTGTTATGCTGGCATCACTGCCCTAGAAATTATAACCTCTAATCTAACTGAATGAGCACATCCATATAAGAAAATTGTATGTTAAGAACATTGTGTCAAACGGGTTATGTAGGTATAAGGGTTTAAACTTTGACTTTTAAACAACGTTACGTTCATAAATAATAATTTTAATATAAAAACTACTTCTTACCTACAAATCCAAATCAGAATCGAAATCAGAAGATGAACTGTCGCAACCAATATTTACAATGAGTGGCTCGATCATTTCATCAGTAATATTGTCCAACTTCCACATTTTCTCTTCTTCTTTAATCATATGATTTACTGCCTTTTCCCAGTTTTCAGGCTTCACATTATTTACAGCCTCCAAAAACAACTGTTTAACATCACTCATTTTAAAAGAATTATTTTTTGTGCCCATATCAGTTTAATCGGGTTTACTTCGCAATGATATGGTGGTGATCTAACCACCGTCATCCCACGATTTTTTGCAATTTCATCAATTTCATATTTTTTTAATTTCTCTTTATGAAGGGAACACAAATGATACAGTTCTCTTCTCACAGAACCGGGATGGAACTTAATATTCTTTGAATTTAGCCAATTCTGTAAATCTTTTTTTAACCACTTGGTTGTGGGCATTTTTTCTGTAAGTATCGAGTGATAACTTGCATTATCCATTACTATTATACAGTTCTGAGGAAGAAGATCTATCATTTGTTCGAACCACTCTTTAAAGACATCAGCATTCATGTCCGCATGGTAGTCACCGGTACGAGTAGATTCAAAAGTCAATAAACCACCTTCAACAAAACCGTTTGAACTACCGATGTGTACTATTATCAGTCTGCGTCCCTTTCCTGATGGTGGATTTAAACCAGTAGATAAATTATTTAAAAAAGCCTGTCTTCGACTTGTAACAGTTTCATCTTGCCAAAATTTATTTGGTGTATGTCCCTCGTTGATCCATGTTTCATCTAAATAAAATATATTTTTTCTTTGGTTTCTCATTTCTTTTATAGTCCTTAGGTAATTTCTTCTCCATACTACAATATCGCTTATTTCTATTAAAATAGACTTTCTGGAATGCTTTTTCCATAGAAAACCTATTTCTTTTAAAAGTTTCCATAGTGTGCTTCGACTCAGTTCAGGGTAATCCTTATCATCTCGAACCGTGGCAAGAACTTTGTCTACTGTCGGAAATTCTTTTCTAAAGAAGAACGCATGCACTTTCCTTCGAAGTCTTTCTTTCAAATGATTTTCTATTTGAAATTTTGGTTTTCCTGGAGCTTTACGTGCTGTTTGAAACTCGCCACATTTTTCTTCTTTAACAACTCTGTAAATCGTAGATTTCCCAACACCAAGCGTACTACTAACTAATTCCACTGTGTCATCAACACTTTTACATAAATGTTTGTCTGTAAATGATTTAAAACAATTAAATATTAATGTTTTTTCATTAACTGTTAAAGGACCGATTTTTTGTCGTTTACGCGGTACTTCCAAATTTTCCATGATCACACTAGAATTCACAATAGACTGCACACTGCACCTTGCATGTTGCAACTAAACGACATTTAGTAAGCTGTCAAGAATACACAACTGGACCTCCTTACTAAATGGAAAACCTACAATCGCATTTTCGGTGAAATTTGTTGGTAAGGGATTTATCTACTTATAATTCGATTACTGTAAGAAATTCTTGGAATTAAAATAAAACAAAATTGGCAAATAGGTACTTATTGAAAATAATCTTAAGATACGGCTATGTTACCTTTAATACACAGGGCTTTTGGCCTGTCCAAACCTTTTTCTATTGTTCTGTACAGCTTATGGTTATAAAAGACCAATAAAAGACCCAAAACTTGTATTAGCTCAGGTACATTTATGACAATTTTAGGAAATATTTAGATTATTCCGTAAAAATATTTAAAATGACCGTACTAAGTTTTGCATTAGAAATGCTGTTTTATTACTCTCTCATACATAAAAATAGACCATAGTATATGACATTTTGGAGCAGGGCACATGCACATTGATGATATGTCAAGCATAGGCGTCTCCTAAGGGTTAAGAGACATTTTTAATCTCATTGAAAATGATCTCTAAAATTGTTGGGACATTTTCTCAAATGTGCAGACTGCATTTGGAGTCTTGAAGTCCCAAAATATACTCGTTTTGAATAATTTATATGCCAATTTTGATGAATTTCATGGAAATATACTTGGAAACTGAAAACATTTAACAAAGTAAAAAAACGCCACAACTGGTAAAAATGGCTCCCTGACGTAATGACATTGACATTATGGAGCAATGCACATGCGCACTTTTAAGTTGAGACGTTCAATTTACCTCACTTTTAGCATATAACGAGATGGCTAGTGCTCATCCAGTTAGATTAAAGGTCAAGTATAAAAACTAGTTTAGTATTGACAAATTTTTAAAAGATCAATTTACACACCTAGAAAAAACACTATTTTTGATTATAGGAGTTGTACCAATTTTATATGACGCTCAGTGTACCTACATACTTAATTATCTGGTACATTTTAAAAACCAAGGCATGCGCGATTACGTTTGGCTTATTTGTTTAGAGTTTGACTTTGACATTGTTAATTTTAAACGGATTTATGGAGATTTCCCTGTTTATAGACTGAAGTGGAAAAAGTCTTTCTTAATTTAGGTATTCAAAAACTGAAGTTTAATGAACAAAAGTTGAGTGTTGAAGTGAATTATGTGTATTAAAGCGGTTTAAAATAAATGAATAAAAACGGGTTAGTTTACAGTTACATTTTGAAATTAGGATATTAACTTAAATTTGCAATACATTTTAGTATAATAATACTAATTAAAAGTTGATAAATGTTTATATTTGACAATTCAAAGAAGGTAAACAGAGTTTTATCAAAAAACTCAATGATTAGTTAGGATCTTGAGCTCTTATTGGCTGAAACCACAAAATCTGACTATTTTGACAGATAAAAAAATAATCAAAGGTAATACCACGAGTCCTCCAAATTTTATCGATTAAATTTTTGGTTTTCACGAAAACGGCTTTATTTGGAAAAACCACAAAAACAAACTGATTGATAAAATCACGAGTCCGCAGGACGAGTGATTTTATCTTAAATCAGTTTGAGTGGTTTTGCCTAAAATAAAGGCGTTTGAGTATGAATATCAAAAATTTAATCTATAAAATTTCAGAGGACGAGTCGTATTTGAAAGGATTATTTTTTGAATCATTTTGTATTAAAAACAGAGAACATAGTCATTTATGCAAAAGACACTTTACACACAAATATTGAAAATTTTCTTTACCAATTTAAATTGAAACCTGAGCTGTTATAGTTTTACATACAGGGCCACCAAGGTGATTTTTTGACTGGCTACCCCGCGAAACGGCGCCGTAAATAAAAGCGAAGAAGAAGAATGAAATGAAGTCTTTCTTAATTTAATTAATTTTAAGTTTAGTGTTGAAGTGAGGTATGTAAAAATGTTAAAGGCGTTTTGAAATAAACTAATAAAAACAGGTTAGTTTACAAATACATTTTGAAATTTGGTAAAAGGTAAACACAGTTTAATCAAAAAACAAAAACGACGAAGCGGTTTTATCTGTATAAAACACAATGATTGGTTAGGATCCTGAGCTGTTATTGGCTGAAACCACAAAATCTGACTGTTTTGACAGATGAAAAAAATAATCAGTGTTAAAGTGAAGTACGAAATGGGACAACATTTGGGTAGGACTATTTTTCAAGTTCGGATACTAGTAGCTTTACCAGCAGAATCAGTGGTAATTGAGACAGGAGTGCCTAATATTCTTGTCAGATAAAGATAAAGTGCATTTGGAATCTATCAATTTTTATTTCCAGCAGACAGGATGGTGACACTTTTCTCTCTTTGTGCTGTCGCTTCACATTTACTACTAGAATCAACCCAAACTGAAGGTTAAGTATTGTAATGTTAAACCAGGTTTGGTACAAATAGCCCAATAATTTATTTTGAGTGCTATCGTCTTTAATAATAGTCTCTATTTGTCATAGTCGAGTGATATTCAGGAAGATTATTTCATAAACCCCACAAAATCATTCGCTAAGATTGTCTCCAAACAGACTCCTTTCTCTTTTTGATATTTTCTGGGATAAATTTGCTTATATTTTCACACTGATTTCCGTAGTGGAACATGAACCAAAACGAGACATTTTCAATTTTAAGTAAATGTTACGTCAAATTTTGACACTTAATAGCAAACAATATACAATCGACTAAAATAGCCACTGATATTTTTTATTTACCTAAATATCCGATCATATTGCATATCATGTGACTAAATTCATGACTTTTCATTGGCGCAGCCATGTGTGAATGAAATAATCGACAGTAATATCCCAAGACCTTGACAAATAGCCGACTATTTTTATTGTATCTAAATTTCGAGTTTATATCTAAATTTCGAGTTTATTTTAGGATCAATTCGTCGAGACTTAATTTTGGCATTAATAATCTGAATAACTCCCGAGAGCTTTAGCTCGAGGGAGTTATTCTTTGATTATTAATGCCAAAATTATCGAGACAAATTGTAAAATATACGAGAAATTTAGTAGCAATAAAAATAGTAGCTAATTTGTCAAGGTCGCGTTATATTTAATAAGATTATTTCCCGAGTCACAAAAAATTCTGTACGTACGTATAAATTATACTAGTTTTGCTCTTTACTGTCTTGGCAGGTACGTTTAATTTAATTATATTATCAATTTCTTGAAGATTTTTACTCCCGAATCTACTCATTGTTAATACTTTTTAACAAAATGTGTCAAATTTAATTCTGTAATAAACTTTAATGGCAAACTGTCAAAATTCAGATGACGCGCGCCTACTATGTTTATCGTAAAATGGACGGTATTACATAGAAAGGAATGAATGAATATATTTATAGTTTCAGAAAAAGTGCGAAATCAGTTGGATTTGTGTATTTGCTACTAAAGATCGATAATTTATTAACTATAAGCAATTTTATAATACCATTAGTATAGGTTTTATTTGAAAAATTTGAAATTTACGTGCGGCTTTTTTATTGTTGGATACCGTCCTTCAGGTGAATATTGAGGACGATGATCAAATAGCCGAATATTTACCACCAAGGTGAATAGTCGCTTTATTTTGTTTTGATTGGCAGCGTCAAATCAGTTTCCAAGCACGTGATTGGTTAAAAATTGATATTTGACAGGCAAGGGAAATAATCTATTATATACTTTTTTGAACTTAGAACCGATGCGGATTAGATAATCCCAATACCGCCCTTAATATCTACATCATTTTTGGTACTTCTTTGAAGTAATTTGTCTAATTGAAGCAGAAGTTGTACAACATTTACTGAAACTAGTTCAAAAGCTTCCTGATAAAAATAAGGGACAAGTAGTCAGTTCCATAAAGTAGGTTCGTATGAATTTGAATGCGGAAACACATCACAAAACCAATAAATGCCTCTCATCTAAGCTGATGCTGAAGAATTACTTGAAGCAGTCATAGAGAAGAGTAATATAGAAGGGAATTGTACTGTCAACGTTATGGCTGACGGAGGTCAAGGTTTTTTTAAGATTAGCTTGACAATTCTACCTGAAAACTATTCTCCAAAGTCAAATCTCGAAGATATTCAAAATGATGAGCTGGGCTCAAATAATTTAGATGAATGTAAAAATAGATCATTATTCTCTAAAGGTGGAAGTATTGGCAGCCTTCAAGCACACCGTGTTGTTCCTTATTTATTTATTTATTAGCTCTCAGTAAATCCTATCCAAAAATCTTTTTTTTGTGAGAGATTTTGTGAGGAAAAGGTACGTAACAAAATATTTGCAATATAGATAAATATAAAAATGTCAAAATATTCCATCTGAACTCATTATTGTTTTCAAGATCGCATTTACATATTCAAATAATATTTGTTATGTTGGAAATCGGCTGATTGGGATAGACGTTCGACTGTATAGTAGAACACACCGCTTTATGAGAAAGAAAAAACGCTATAAAAACAGCACAGGATCTGATTGATCTGAATATTTTTGAGTATTTTAATGTCGAAAACACCGTACACTGTCCATATACATAAAAATAAAATGATATTTTGTCTATTAGGACCACAGTGCAAAGATTCAATAACCAAGTTACTGGAGATCGTTAGGGGTAATTTGCGTAAAATTTCTATATTGATTAACTTTCTTTAATATGAATTTACATTTTAATTTCTATAACGCATATTAGATTTGAATAGAGGTTGACCACTCTACCTGGCCTATAGCTTCATTTTCTGATCTCTTGAGAGATTCAGAAACGTTGCTAATTAAAATTTTGTCTCAAATTTTAATTCTAAAATTAAAAATACGGTGAATAAAGTCATAAATATTATAAATTAATTAAGCTTACCTACCCTATCTCAACCCTCACCATCGGAATCACTGTCATCAACATTGATAATAAATTTGGTGGGACTCGTTATATAAGAATTTTCTTCTTTGATGACATGTTTGATTTTTTTCTGCCAAACATCAGCTGAAATTTTTTTAATTTCTTCTTTTACCAAATTTGCTATCAACCCATCAAATTTGGGAAACACGTTATGACGCCTTATTCTTTTTTTAAGTTGTCCCCAAATTAATTCTATGGGGTTAAATACACAAAAATAGGGCGGAAGGCGCAATACCTCGTGGCCCCTTTTTGATGCCAGGAATCTTTGGGACTACAACCTGATACCACATAATCCATTGGAATATCATTTAGTGATTGTTCCGATTCTTTAGATCCACTTAAAAAAAACTGTATTTTCCCAAGGACGAAACATATTGAAATTGACACCGAATAAATAAATAAGAAGTACACTGTAACAATGTTTTAAAATAAAAAAAAGCATGTATATACACGGACGCCAAGAATAATATTAATTGAAATAAACTAACGCCACAAATCACCTACCACCTACTATTCACTAAATCAAAAATCAAGTGCGAACACAAGCACAGTGTATCACTGTATGAATATTTTCCTAGCCCTCACTACTGAAGACAATATTTGTCTAACTTCCTACTTTAATTGCAGAACAAGTCGCTAATACCGACAAAGCCACTTGTCGGCACATCTACAAGTCGCCAATGCAACCTGTCTGCACATCTGAGAATTTTGTTTCTGCAATTGAAAATGTAAAAACTATAACCACACTTCCATTGTCGCCTCTTATGAGTGTAACCTCACAGTTTGGTTAAATTAATTTAAGACAAAATTTTAATTAGTAATTCAAATCTAATATGCGTTATAGAAATTAAAATGTAAATTCATATTAAACTCATAATTAATAATTATACCCCATTCTCCCCTATAACGAGACCCAGCTAAGTTGGTTATTGAATCTTTGCACGTGGTTCTAATAGCCAAAATATTATTTTATTTTTATGTATATGGACAGTGTTGAGGGTTCTGGAATAAACCCTATGTTGTGCCAGTTTCCCAGGACGGCCAACAATGTGTTACCGCCTTTTTAAACTGCATCGTAGTTCGAATTTCTAGTGGACTGTAATTTTAGATTGAAGATATGTGTACTGTAGTATGTTTGTCTTCTCAACTTCATCCAACAAAAACAATGAACACTTTTATTTAACCATTTATTAAACTTGTTAAATAAATAAATGAACAAAAACAACAACGTAACAAAGATTACATTAAACTAGTACTCATGAACAAAGTATTATAATTAATTAAAAGAAATGATCACATCATTCAGAAAATATTATTTTTGCGTGTGTTCTGCGTGAGTGATAATTAGACACTGGAGGGTCCTAGCCTGATTGCAGCTAGAGACGCATTGATATGAACTGATTTGAGAAACGATATGTATTTACGTTGTGTTGGACAACGGAGGGTTCTAGCCTGATTCGCAGCTAGATACACACTGATTTTAAATTTGAATATAAAATGAAAAATAAAGTGGACCGCCTGATACGCAGCTAAGTACCACTGTGTAAAACGAAATATTTTTACGTTGAGCTGGTGTCAACGGAGGGTCTAACCTGATTCGCAGTTAAGAACGCACTGAGTTTAAAATCGGCGAAGTTTATCGGTTTCAGATATATCCCTTCCCCGGCTGGAAATTGTTCTAGAAAGTTCGTTAGCGTGAACCGCGTAAACAAGCATGTAAAATTTTTTCTATTGTCTAGACGAGACGGTTAGGTTTACGACGTGATATTTATTGTGAAATAGAGTAAAAAAATTATCTTTGACGATACCGCTTCCTGGTTTGAATGCCGTTTGCAAATGTATTTTGGTGCGGCGTTGCCGGTTGAACGAATATGAGTTTACATGTTTAATTATCTGAAAATTAAACAGACAGTGTACCGTGTTTTCGACTTTAAAGTGCTCAAAAATGTCCAGATTCATGAGCATTTGTTCTATTGGCGGTAATCCTTTGCTGTTTTTTCATTCTCATAAAGGATTGAGTTCGACTATATCGATATTTGCATTTACTTATTGAGTTACGAGCAATTTGGTGGGCAGTTCGGTGGACCGCAAACTGGTGGACATGGGGGTGGTTCGCATGGTGGTGACGGGCATGCTGGGCTACATCTTATGCCGCGCCGGTACGTCACAGTGAGTGCGTTTGTTGTTTATTTTTAAAAATTATAGAAAGATTAAAATGAACAGTAATTGGTCACAATTTATTAGTAAATATATCAAGTCGTTTTTCATCTACTTCTAACCAGTATATTTGTAATTCGTTTAGACCATCTTTGTTCATTTCGGTAAACTTAAAATAAGTTAAAAAAATTAAAAAATAAATTCCTTGGTTCCTATTACTTCTATAAAACGACCAGACACTTACGTTTTACGAAAAATTGTCTCACTGGCTGCTTGATACTACTATGCATACATAGTACTTTTTAAATTCTCCGTTTGTAGTGTAGATTATCTAGATTTTGTAAAGAATAGCCGGAAACAAGTGACGGCACAAAGGATCCTATTCAGTTTCTAAAAAGTATAAAACTGGATAAATGTCAGCTCTGCACAATGAAAGTTCTTTTAAGATATTCCCGAGTACGAGAAAACTTTAGAGAGATAGTTTTTATATTTTCAGTAGCAGAATGTTGCAACTCTTTTACTCAAAATAAAAGATAAAAAAATGAATTCATATTGTTTCAAGGAATTGTATACAGGGTGGTCCTTCAGTAATTGTACATAGAAGTATCTCACTTTAAAATTTGAACCAACTTGCTCTAATAAAATGTTGGTAATAAGGAATATACAGGGTGGTAAAGGTTAAATTTTAAGATTTATTTTGTTAATAACTTTAGTGTTTTTGGATATGTATACATAAAAATTTGGAACTGAGGGTTTTTGGGTACGCGAAATCAGAATCTGGTACCTACTTTGATGAAATTTGTAGAGGGCCACATTTGTTGCATAAATGTGCGATAAACTTTTTTGCTCTTTAAGTTAGCGCTATTCTTATAGAAGAATATTAAAGCCACATTATTTTAATAGAAAAAAAGCACGCTTGTTATTAACCTTAAAACTTAATGGTTTACGAGATAATCGCATTTTAGGGATCAGCTGTATGATTACACTAGCCCTGACACTATTCCTGCTGATTCCCCCTGTAAGGCTTTTTCTTGCCACTAAGAAAAATATTGCCTTACAAGATTGACGCTTTAGTACGGAGATTGCTCGAGCGCCAGTTTTTTTTATGTGGTATGCTCCACAGCCCTTAGAAACGGCCTCTTAGGGGCACAGGTAACTTCAGATGGAGATACGGTATTCTCCAGGGGTCTAGTTGACTTCAGACTTAATTATTTTTACTTTATTATATACCTTTAATATCCCTGAAAAGAGGTAAGGTTGGTGAATATAAACCAGGAAATAAACGTAACACTTATATTGTTTTTAGCTGCGTTACAATATAAAAATTTGTTTTATTTCAAAGCCCACCCACTTTAACCCTGAACAAAAATAATAATTCTTTAAAAGAAAACGTTCGATTCGACTAGTGACTGATGGCGGTTACTGTCGGAATGACTCAATCAGACTATAATTAAATTTACCCAATTATTAAGTTACACGGAAGAATTTATTAAGTTAAATATTTACATTAAAACGGAAGAGTTATTTAACCTTATTAACCTATAAACTGACACGACGGAGTTTATCAAAATTAACGGAAGAGTTAGTTAACTTCATTAACTTTAAAAATTAATCAAACTACAGTAAATAAATTAATTCTTAATTACTTATATTCAGAAAATAAATAATAAATTCAGGAGTTATTATATTTAAAATACAGTCTAACGGATGACTTTATCCTACTTTTCTACTTTGATTTTAAACGGGGACGCGACCGATTCCTAAACTTTCAGCTTAGCCGACATTGACAGTCAATACGATTGACGCCAATGCCAAACTAGCGTGAGTAAGGGATTGAAATTGCCTAAGTGGTAATGGGGAGCCTAAAATAGTGCTAGATCAATCCCAAAGTTGTCGGAATTGAAAACGGATTTACGGACGAACTCCTAAACTTTCAGCATAGCCGACATTGACAGCCAATACGATTGACGCCAATGCCCAACTAGCGTGAGTAAGGGATTGAAATTGCCTAAGTGGTAATGGGGAGCCTAAAATAGTGCTAGATCAATCCCAAAGTTGTCGGAATTTAAAACGGATTTACGGACGAACTCCTAAACTTTCAGCATAGCCGACATTGACAGCCAATACGATTGACGCCAATGCCCAACTAGCGTGAGTAAGGGGCTGAAATTGCCTAAGTGGTAATGGGGAGCCTAAAATAGTGCAAAATCAGTCCCAAAGTTGTCGGAGTTTATTATCAGTTCACGGACGGATTCTTAAGACTTTCAGCTTAGCCGACATTGACAGTCAAAACGATTGACGCCAATGCCCAACTAGCGTGAGTAAGGGATTGAAATTGCCTAAGTGGTAATGGGGAGCCTAAAATAGAGCTAGATCAATCCCAAAGTCTTAGAATCTGGAGAGGTAGCTTGTTTTAAAATATAAAATAAATAATTGAAAGCAAAAATATAATTTCAACCTTCAATTAAATAAATCAATTTCAAAACCACTACGATCAAAAACCAAAATAACTCAAACAACTAACGTGAAATTAAAATTGCAGAAATAATTAACTCAGTTAACGGAGAAATACTACTATTCGGTAATTATTATCAAAGATTAAAATTATATTTTAAAAGAACATTCTGTATTTAACGTAAATAACTCTCCAAAAAAAAATTAAGATGATTACGGCTCACCAATTAAATTAATTATTCCCAAAATTACTAATCAGTAAAATAAACGGACTGAATGCAAATACCGAATCTAAATTACTAAAAAAAATTACAAGTATACTAACTCATAAAACAAAAGAACATTTGTAAACCGGGTAAACAATAAAAAATAAAAATGAAAATCTTAATTCCAAACTTTAAATAACTCTCCGTATAAAATAAAACGAAAATTATTCCCCACGAAATAAATTTTCCAAAAGAAAACGAACGGAAATCAAAAAGATTAAAACTAAAAGAATCTTTTTCGGCTAAAATATTTAACGCGTTTCTAAGCAAAAATAAAACGATTCGATTTTGTACCAAATTAACACGGTGATAAATTAAATTCAAAACACGGAAAAAAAAACGATCTTATCAGTTGTATACCTGAGGTTTTTATAACGGCGGCGGAAAAATTCGGACTACTGAATATTATTATCGACTGGTTAATTTAGATCGGAGAAAGCGAATGAATTCTTATTTTCAAATTATTTTTCACCTAAGCTCTGAAGAATTCCTACTACCGAAAAATCCCTTCGGATTCGCGGCGCGCGCAATACTATCTTTAAACGGCGTTAGCTCGAGACTTTGAATATTTAATGTACCCGGTGAGCCAAATAAAAATCGAACGTTTTATTTAATTTTAAATAAATTTTCATTTAATTTCGAAATTATTCAAATTATTTAGTTTGTGAAAAATAACTTCATTACACCCCTTATGGAAAATGATCTCCTGAATCCGAATCTTCGCAAAAACCAGTTGTAAACAGAAACACGACAAAAACGGGGAACTCCATTGGGAATCTCCCTCAGAAAAATACCAGCACAAATAAATATAAACCAATCATCGGTAGCAACGACGTTTCCAATTTCAAAAAACCATTGCACGACAAGGACATGTACATGTCTCCCGTATAAGTTCTGATATGACTTCAAATGATCTTTTAGAGGTTCTTAAGAAATCAGCTCCGGACATACCATTCTACTGTGTTGAGTGGAGTAAAAATGATTATAGGTCCACTTACAAAGTGTCTTTTCCCTTCAAGAATTTGGACCAAGTTTATAATCCACAAATTTGGCCCAAAGAAGCAGCTATAAGAAGATTTAACTTCAAAAGAAATTTTCATCAACACCAGACGAACGAAGAGGAAATCTAAACCCAAACAATTTAAATAGTTTTGACAAAAACAATGTTCTAAAAATGTCACCAGCGGAGTGCGGTAAGTATGCTCCATATTAATGTACAATGCGTCTCCAATAAGGTGGAAACAATGAATGCTTTCCTTTCTGATCACCATTTTGATATTGTTTGTTTCTCAGAACATTGGCAGAACGAGAACTGTCTTCAACATATAAACATATCTGGATATACTTTAGCCAACTTTTTTTGCCGTAATAATAAAATTCACGGAGGCGTCGCTATTTATATAAAACAAAACAAGGATAGTTTGAAATACATCTCAATCAATATGAAGGATTTCAACAGTGAACAAAATGCAGAATTTTCAGCAATTTATTTACCATCCATAAAAACAGCGGTTATAGCAGTATACAGATCTGGTAAAGGCAACATCGATGTGTTACTTTTGAATTTTGAACATGTATTGAACAACTTATTAAAAAATCATGAAAAACTGGTAATTTTAGGCGACTTCAATTTAAATTTTAAAATAGAAACATGCATCTTGAATAACTTAAAATGTCTGTTGCAATCGTACGGCATGGTGATTTTAGAGGATACGAGGATTACAGCTACTTCGTCCAACTTGATAATATAATTACCAATATAGCGGAACAAAGATTTTTGGTCGGTGTCTTCGAGCCTTGTTTTTCTGACCATCGGGCTCAATACATTATCATAGACAGTATGAACCCTATTAATTCAGTTCAATCTGTTAAGAGACGTTTTATTTCAAATAAAGGAATAGATAAATTTAAACATCATTTAGCCATTGTAGACTGGAGTCTTTTTAACATAGGTTTATCAGATGTAGACCTTTTGGCCACTTTTCTTGTCAATACTTTCCATAATTTAAGTTTAAAATGTTTTCCTCTAAGAAAAGCTAATCAAATCATTAGACATTCGCCAGTATCTTGGTTCACGGATGACTTGAATTGTCACCACATGAAATAAATAACTTTTTTTGCGAAATCGCGGTAAATATTATTCAATCTCTACCTAACATTACCAATGACGAACTCTTAAGTTTTAAAACTTTTCCAGCCCCGTGCAGTTCATTCTATTTGCACCCAGTTACTTATCTTGATGTCTCCTCAGTCATTAAATCTTTAAATAACTCTAATTGTCTTGATATTCATGAACTTAATAGTCGAATCTTGAAGGAAGCAAATTTTATTGCTGTAAAACCTTTTACTGAACTCATAAATCTCATGTTTAATACTGGTATATATCCCGATATTTTTAAATTATCCAAAGTGCTACCTCTTTTTAAAAAAGGCGATACTTCTGTAATCGACAATTATCGACCTATTAGTATTATCTCAATATTTAGTAAAGTCATTGAAAAATTAGTCAAAATACAGTTGTATGACTATTTTAACTCAAACGATTTCTTCAATAATTCCCAATTTGGCTTTAGAAATTCCCGCTCAACAACTCAGGCAGTTCTAAAAGTTGTGAGTGACGTAGTAGACTCTCTTGAACATGGCAATCGTACAGCTATAATGCTGTGCGATCTTTCGAAAGCCTTTGACTGCGTTTCACATGACATTCTCATAGAAAAATTAAGTTACTATGGTGTCAGAGGAATTCCGTTGAAACTTATAAGTTCTTATCTTTCCAACAGAAAACAATGTGTTACAGCAAATGGTATAACATCAGATTTTCAGTCTGTAAGTCATGGTGTACCTCAAGGATCGGTTCTAGGCCCCCTTCTTTTCATCATTTATTTTAATGATCTGAGCTGTTTCATGTCACCTTCGAAGTCAGCTATGTTTGCAGACGATACCACTTTTGTCATTTCACAAAAAGATGACGTCAATTTAGCCGCCTCTCTAGATTATGTAACCGACAAGGCAAATGAATGGTTTTCAACAAACAAACTGAAATTAAATAATGATAGAACTCAAATCATGCAAATATCAGCAAATAACCAATTCTCAGTTATCCAAGAAACAAAAAGTGTAAAACTACTTGGAATAGTCTTTGACAACAGATTAAGCTGGCAGGCACATATTGATCATTTAGTTAAAAAACTTTCGAGTTCCTTATTTATTTTACGACAGTTGAAAACAATTACTAATTCTAGTACTCTTGAAACTACATATTTTTCACTCTTTCATTCGTACATTAGCTATGGCATCACCCTTTGGCTGCTTTCACATTTGGCGACACGACAACGACACGACGACGACACGACAGCGACACGACACCGACACGACATGAGCGTTTTCACACTTGACGACACGACATCCGACACGACGACGACACGACACCAACAATGATTTTTATTTCACTTTGTTGATCGTAGTATAGCATGGCGGATTATAATAAAATATATTTACTGCATATTCGACGACGTAGAAGGCAAAAACTTAGGCAGTTTTGATGTAGTTATTATACTCTATTTGAAAAATTGTGTAGCAACGAAATTAAATTTTTTAATTACTTTCGGATGACCAAAAATACATTTGATTATATATTGAGCAGCTTACACGATGGTATAAAGAAAAATGATACTACAAGTCGAATGTCGATTAATTTAAATTTAACAAACTAACATTAAACAAACTAAAATTAAAAAAGAATTTTAAACAAAAACATTCTAAAATTTAGACAACAACATAAATTATAAGTTTTTGATATGTTCTTTAAGTAACATTTTAAAATTATTAAGAATGGTACATTTTTTTATAGATTCAGGTAATTGGTTAAACTTTTGGTCTAAAGGACCCCGAGGTCCTTTGGCTCTGGCAACTGGGCAAATTACAAATAATAACCTCTTTTTTTCTTTTCTGCAACTGACAGTTGATCAAATTCATTAATCAAATATTCATGCATTTCTTGCCAACACTTTTCTCTTAATATTTTATTTTTATTGTTTTCATTACTTTTATCCCAAATACATGTATTTTTTTCAACTAGCTCAATTAATGTAACAATATCGAACTCAAAAGCCATCTTAGAACACGAAGGAACTGAATTAAACTAATCAGATTTCGCTGTATGAGATTTGCGCCTACCTGTACTAATCATCCAGACTGAAGGGGGTAATGATTAAAACGAGGGTGAGATGTATTACCTAAATATAAACATTTTTCTAAATATTCGATTATCACGTAATTCAAAATAGCAGAATAAACCCCAATAAAAGTTATTAAGAATCTATTATAAGGTTTATTGGTCCGAAATTGCTTTACGACGTTGTTAAGTACCTACTAAGTACCTACCAATAAAAACTGTCGTCCCGGCAAGGAGCATTCTGGCCACTGGTGTCGTCCCGATTTTTGAAAATAATTAGTAAAAACAATAACTAAATAAAACTGATTAGTTCAATTCAGTTCCTTCATGTGTTTTAAAATGGCGTTTAAGTTTGATGTTGTTACCTTAATTGAACTGGTTTGAAAAATCCCTCTGTTGAAAAATTATATGAAAATAATAAAAAAAAAATATTAAGAGAAAAATGTTGTCAAGAAATCTATCAATACGTATATACATCTGCACTAAAAATTTAGAACTCTCTTCCTGATATACTGGGTGAGTTATGAGGAACTGTATTGAAGCCCCTATGGGGAATATCAAATGACCATTAAAAAGTGTCTGCTCCCATTGTTTAATAATATCTGAGGGTTGTGACTTTTGACTGAAATATTTTTTGGTCATTACCTTTGAACGATTAGTTTGATTTGTCTCATATTTTGGCAAAACTACTACCATCTAATTAACCGAGGCTAGAAAAAATCAGGTCCGGTATTAAAAAATTAGTTCGTTTTGTTCATATAAAACATTTCACCCTGTATATAGTTTTTGAAAACTCTAATAAGGATTTTACAAAGTACAGAAATAGACAATTTTTTGCCCCCACGATTACCCAATTTCTTATTTTTTTGTACAAAAATTTAATTTTTAATTACTAGTTCCACCACAGCTCGTGCTATATTTTTAATAATACAACCGTTTTAGTCAATTTCGAGAATCGGCTTCCAAAAGGAACAAGCCGTTTTGAATAATACTAAAACATCGCCCTGTATAATATTTCTTTAATGATTCATCGCTATTGTGATTTTTTAGAATTCTCAGAAGTTCATTTCTAAAGAAAAAAAATATAGTTTGATTTTTTTAAATTTAAAGAAAAGAAAATAGAACATTAAAAATGAACGAATTTATTTATATTTTTAAGAAAATTTAGGAAAACACAAGAATAGACAACTACATAAAAGAACTTAAGGCAAAAAAACTAAAACAAAATTAGATTAAGGAAATGGGGGCGGGCCTATTAGTTGATGTTCTATTATTATTATTTTCATAGATGTGCTGCCATCTATGATTAGAAGAGAGTATTGACAATTATTAAAAGCAAAAAATTCCCGGTGTATTGGGGTTGCATACACAATTTGCATTGTGTGTTGCAAAGCTTTTATTTGACTGATTCTAGTCAAAATGTCACTCTCTTCTTTCGTATCCCTTTCAGAGATTAATACAAAGTTAGAAAACGAGTAAGGAATTTAATTTATCAGATTCGACATCCTAAGACCGGTTTCTGCCTTTCGGCTTCGTCAGTTAGGCTTTTCGAATCCAATAAATAAAATTCCAAACTCGTACAAGTCAGTAGCTATATCCGCTATAAGATAAAATTTTTAGATGTGCTGCCATCTATGATTAGAAGAGAGTATTGACAATTATTAAAAGCAAAAAATTCCCGGTGTATTGGGGTTGCATACACAATTTGCATTGTGTGTTGCAAAGCTTTTATTTGACTGATTCTAGTCAAAATGTCACTCTCTTCTTTCGTATCCCTTTCAGAGATTAATACAAAGTTAGAAAACGAGTAAGGAATTTAATTTATCAGATTCGACATCCTAAGACCGGTTTCTGCCTTTCGGCTTTGTCAGTTAGGCTTTTCGAATCCAATAAATAAAATTCCAAACTCGTACAAGTCAGTAGCTATATCCGCTATAAGATAAAATTTTTAGATGTGCTGCCATCTATGATTAGAAGAGAGTATTGACAATTATTAAAAGCAAAAAATTCCCGGTGTATTGGGGTTGCATACACAATTTGCATTGTGTGTTGCAAAGCTTTTATTTGACTGATTCTAGTCAAAATGTCACTCTCTTCTTTCGTATCCCTTTCAGAGATTAATACAAAGTTAGAAAACGAGTAAGGAATTTAATTTATCAGATTCGACATCCTAAGACCGGTTTCTGCCTTTCGGCTTCGTCAGTTAGGCTTTTCGAATCCAATAAATAAAATTCCAAACTCGTACAAGTCAGTAGCTATATCCGCTATAAGATAAAATTTTTAGATGTGCTGCCATCTATGATTAGAAGAGAGTATTGACAATTATTAAAAGCAAAAAATTCCCGGTGTATTGGGGTTGCATACACAATTTGCATTGTGTGTTGCAAAGCTTTTATTTGACTGATTCTAGTCAAAATGTCACTCTCTTCTTTCGTATCCCTTTCAGAGATTAATACAAAGTTAGAAAACGAGTAAGGAATTTAATTTATCAGATTCGACATCCTAAGACCGGTTTCTGCCTTTCGGCTTCGTCAGTTAGGCTTTTCGAATCCAATAAATAAAATTCCAAACTCGTACAAGTCAGTAGCTATATCCGCTATAAGATAAAATTTTTAGATGTGCTGCCATCTATGATTAGAAGAGAGTATTGACAATTATTAAAAGCAAAAAATTCCCGGTGTATTGGGGTTGCATACACAATTTGCATTGTGTGTTGCAAAGCTTTTATTTGACTGATTCTAGTCAAAATGTCACTCTCTTCTTTCGTATCCCTTTCAGAGATTAATACAAAGTTAGAAAACGAGTAAGGAATTTAATTTATCAGATTCGACATCCTAAAAATTTTATCTTATAGCGGATATAGCTACTGACTTGTACGAGTTTGGAATTTTATTTATTGGATTCGAAAAGCCTAACTGACGAAGCCGAAAGGCAGAAACCGGTCTTAGGATGTCGAATCTGATAAATTAAATTCCTTACTCGTTTTCTAACTTTGTATTAATCTCTGAAAGGGATACGAAAGAAGAGAGTGACATTTTGACTAGAATCAGTCAAATAAAAGCTTTGCAACACACAATGCAAATTGTGTATGCAACCCCAATACACCGGGAATTTTTTGCTTTTAATAATTGTCAATACTCTCTTCTAATCATAGATGGCAGCACATCTAAAAATTTTATCTTATAGCGGATATAGCTACTGACTTGTACGAGTTTGGAATTTTATTTATTGGATTCGAAAAGCCTAACTGACGAAGCCGAAAGGCAGAAACCGGTCTTAGGATGTCGAATCTGATAAATTAAATTCCTTACTCGTTTTCTAACTTTGTATTAATCTCTGAAAGGGATACGAAAGAAGAGAGTGACATTTTGACTAGAATCAGTCAAATAAAAGCTTTGCAACACACAATGCAAATTGTGTATGCAACCCCAATACACCGGGAATTTTTTGCTTTTAATAATTGTCAATACTCTCTTCTAATCATAGATGGCAGCACATCTAAAAATTTTATCTTATAGCGGATATAGCTACTGACTTGTACGAGTTTGGAATTTTATTTATTGGATTCGAAAAGCCTAACTGACGAAGCCGAAAGGCAGAAACCGGTCTTAGGATGTCGAATCTGATAAATTAAATTCCTTACTCGTTTTCTAACTTTGTATTAATCTCTGAAAGGGATACGAAAGAAGAGAGTGACATTTTGACTAGAATCAGTCAAATAAAAGCTTTGCAACACACAATGCAAATTGTGTATGCAACCCCAATACACCGGGAATTTTTTGCTTTTAATAATTGTCAATACTCTCTTCTAATCATAGATGGCAGCACATCTAAAAATTTTATCTTATAGCGGATATAGCTACTGACTTGTACGAGTTTGGAATTTTATTTATTGGATTCGAAAAGCCTAACTGACGAAGCCGAAAGGCAGAAACCGGTCTTAGGATGTCGAATCTGATAAATTAAATTCCTTACTCGTTTTCTAACTTTGTATTAATCTCTGAAAGGGATACGAAAGAAGAGAGTGACATTTTGACTAGAATCAGTCAAATAAAAGCTTTGCAACACACAATGCAAATTGTGTATGCAACCCCAATACACCGGGAATTTTTTGCTTTTAATAATTGTCAATACTCTCTTCTAATCATAGATGGCAGCACATCTAAAAATTTTATCTTATAGCGGATATAGCTACTGACTTGTACGAGTTTGGAATTTTATTTATTGGATTCGAAAAGCCTAACTGACGAAGCCGAAAGGCAGAAACCGGTCTTAGGATGTCGAATCTGATAAATTAAATTCCTTACTCGTTTTCTAACTTTGTATTAATCTCTGAAAGGGATACGAAAGAAGAGAGTGACATTTTGACTAGAATCAGTCAAATAAAAGCTTTGCAACACACAATGCAAATTGTGTATGCAACCCCAATACACCGGGAATTTTTTGCTTTTAATAATTGTCAATACTCTCTTCTAATCATAGATGGCAGCACATCTAAAAATTTTATCTTATAGCGGATATAGCTACTGACTTGTACGAGTTTGGAATTTTATTTATTGGATTCGAAAAGCCTAACTGACGAAGCCGAAAGGCAGAAACCGGTCTTAGGATGTCGAATCTGATAAATTAAATTCCTTACTCGTTTTCTATTATTATTTTCATATTATTTTTCAATACAGCAATTTTTTTCAAGCAGTTCAATTAAGGTAACTATCAAACTTAAAAGCCATGTTAAAACACTGAATTGAACTAATCAGTTTTACTAAACATCTTGTTTCAAAAATCGGGACGACACGAGTGGGAAGACGGCTGCCGGGGACGATACCAGCACGGCATGTCGTCTAATATGAAAGCACTCCATTTATTTCAATGTAAATTCAACCCCACCGGCATCGTTGCCGTTGTCGTGTCGTTGTCGTGCTGCCTAATGTGAAAGCGCCCTTTGGGGTAATTCTTCCCATGCGTTAATCATATTTAGAATGCAAAAAAAGGCAATAAGGGCGCTCGCCGGTCTGGGTTTTAGAGATCATTGTCAACAGTTTTTCATAAAACTTAAAATCGTGCCATTACCATCTTTATTTTTATTTCATATTTTAATTGAAATTCATGGAATTCAGTCAATGTTGCCAAAAAATTCAGATATCCACAGCTATAACACGCGCAGTGCTCACCATATCAGAAGCAGCCGCTTTCGTTTAAATACTTCGCAGTCAAACTCACCGAAATATGAGCTTTTTAATATTTTGCCATCAAATTTAAAAAACTTGGGCATTAATGCATTTAAAAAACACTTAAAAAAGTTTATCCTTAAATATTGTTTTTACTCTGTTGAAGATTACATTGTGCATTGTCGAGGCAATCACAACACCGTATCTCTGCTGTGATATTTTTACTTCCTTTGTTTTTTTTATATCATGTCTGTAATGTAATGTTTATATCTCTGTGTAAAACTTTTTGTATATTTATTTACTTTCTCCTTTTTTTGACGTGCTACAAACTTTTGTAAAGTAAAAGTAGTTAATAAAGATCTATCTATCTATCTATCTATCTATGACCTCAGTTTTTCGTCATAGCCCATCTTTTTTTTTCATGCCTCCAAATTATGGAAAGGTGATAAAAATAGGTGGGGGGAGGGCACCCCCCGAAAACTCTTGAGCAAAATTCATATTTTTTGGCAAACCTCTTATACGACTGCAAAAATTTGGTATCTGATAGTTGCATTTTAAGTTTTGGACCATGCACACCCTTTTATGAAGAATAAATTTTTTCACAAAACTAATAATAAAAGAGTTTTCCATATGATTCCAACTTAAGTAGACACACTGTATATTATTTTCCATAAACGCCGAAAATTCTAATTGTTGAATAATTTTTCTTTTATCATAAATAGCGAAAAGTGGCATGTTGACGATGATCTTATTTATTTGAGTGTAGTTAATATTTTCTCCCCGGCAGAAAATTAAATCACACATCTTGTACTGCATTGGATGCAAATATACATCGATTGCAAATATATTCTCGCGTACTATTATTACTGAATATGAATTTGCCGCAGCAAGGCGAATATGCAGTAGTAAAATCTGTTGAATAATCTTCGATTTACACCTCTCAAAGTGATTTTCATTATTCATGTAAAACTTCTTTTCGATATTACTATATCCATACAATTTTAAATTGTTCTGAACGAACTATTCGACTGCTCAGAGCTACGAATATGTTAGGAAAAATTTTTATACGTTATGTGCTTATCAAGAAATAACGTTATCTTATATATAATGGTCTATTCTTTAAGTATTCCTTTATATTTTAACATGTCGTTCAAATATTGATGACCTTTAAAAATATTTTTCTGAAATCGCTCAAGAATGCCTACTTTCTTGGAGCAATTTCAGACAACAAAATACGCTATTCTAGTATTTTAGTCCGTTGCTAAGCAACGAAAACAGTCCGGGTATATTTTTGCCGTACAAGGCCGTCAAAATCTACGTGTTTTCCTGAAACGTCAAAGTGGCAACTATAAAACCAAAGAAGTCAAAAGTTTTGTCAGATGTACAAATTGAAACCAGATTATATATACTAAATGAAGGCACGTTTAGAATGTAAGAATTTTCAAATTATAGTTCGTGTAATACATATTGTAGCCCCAATTTAACAGCTTTAAAGCGGCGCCTTTGTTGCTACCAAAAAAACTTCTAACGTACCGGCATCCTTTGAGATTGCCGCAAAGGGTGCCGCTACGTTGCCGAAGACGCAAAGACCAGTTAAACTATGATTTGGTCGGGCGGCTGAGCGATTACTCGCTTCGATTACATCTTAGTGAATGCATGTTTCTATTTTATCAACTTGATATGTGTGGTGGCCTAAAGTAATACAAAGGAAGGCGATACTGGAGCTTGCTAAACTCCAGCGTTTAGCCTGCATTTGCATTACAGGTGCCATGAGGAGCACTCCAACAGCAGCAATGGAAACCATACTAAACCTTCCGCCACTTGATATTTATATCAGAACGGAGCAGAGAATGGGTGCATTCAGGTTGGAATGCAATGGCTACTGGGATCCTTATGAACAAGGACACAGTAGAATCACAAAAATCATCACAAACTTGATGGAGATGAGAAGTGATGAAATGGCACTGTGACATCTGGTGACATGTGCCATGTACTGATATCGTAGGGAAGTAAAACTCTTTGTAAAAACAACAATTATAATTTGGGGGATTAACCCCTAATACTGGATACAAGACTTATAGGTATATCTAGTCATATATCTATCTGATATCTAATCTATATCTAATATATATCTCATGGATATCTAATACATATCTAATCTAACGCCTACAATAATTTGGTATATATATATATATATATATATATATATATATATATATATATATATACCGGTAATCTTACGTACTGGCACCAAAAACTAAATCGACGTATACAAACCCGGAATTGTAGAGAGATAAGAGGTTCTACCGGCACCTTATATATGTTTTGACTGTATATGCTGTCTGGCACCATATATATTATTTCAGAATACACTTTTCAATTTTATCTTGGACAGACATATTCGACTCGAACGCTTAAGGAGGTCGGGGCGTTAGACAAGAATAATGAAAAATCTGAAAAAATATTTTTTAACAAATTAATGCGTATGACAAAATTTTCTATAAAAAAAACCTAAAGTCAAAAAGTTAAAAAACTTTTAATCCTAGATATAGCATACAAACAGTACATTTTTATTCGAGCAAATAACCAATAGCCCAGTTGTCAGAGTGTGACCTCGTCAAAATGTGATATCGATGAAACTTGGCATTTAAGTACTTGAAACGGTGCAGAAAACGATAAAAAAATCTTTGCTGCTCTAAAGTGTATGCTAACTTTACAATTTTGAAAGTAAAATCGTAAATTTGGTTTTTCCATTATATCTCGAAAAAAAAATTCGAATTACTAATAGCACCACGTTATAAGTTATTTTTAAAAAGAATTTGTATTACTATAAAAAATTTTATTTTAAATAAATCAATTTCTAAATTATTTTTAACTTTATTAAAAAAAAATAATTTCTGATTTATATAAACACTATTTTGAAAATAAAAATTGCGTCGAATGAATATTGTAAAAAAAATGAAAATTTTAAAACATAAGTTTTACTAAACCCAGATAATCATTATTTTAATTATATTTAAATCAAAAGTAAAAGTATAATAATGATAAATCTACAAGGATTTTTTTTTGTTATGCCTCTATTAATAGATATCTTCACTTTTATAAAAAGCAGTGAGAATTTCAGAAATTATAACTGCCGATCAAATTTTCTATGAGAAAACAAAAAAAAAATTAAAAATTAATGGATTCCTGAGAAAGCTTAGAGTCTCCTTTTTAAAATGCTTCCTTTTTTGTTTTTTTGCTTACAATTTACACAAAGATACTTTAGTTTTTCGTTCGTTCGCCTAAATATTTGAATTCAACGGCTTGGCGCGCGTCGAGTTTTCGAATTTGCTTTCTTATTTTTAATAATTTTTTACAGTAATACAATTTTTTTTAACTAACTTTAACTTTTTAACTTTAAATATAATTTTTAGTACAATTTTCCGCTCTTTTGGTGCTATTAGTTTTTCGAAATTTTTATTTTTTTTCCAGATATAAGAAAAACCAATTTTTCTATTTTATTTTCGAAATTGTGAAGTTAGCATATACTTTAGAGCAGCAAAGATTTTTTTATCGTTTTCTACACCCATTCAAGTACTTAAATGCCAAGTTTCATCGAGATCACATTTTGTGCGAGCTGTTGGTCAATATCCTTCTCTGGCAATGCATATTTTAATATTTATTCCAATTTTATAATGAGACTTTTAATTAATAAAAAATACTATTAAACGTTCGTAAACTGTTGAATCTGTCTTTTTAATTCATAATTTCTATTAAGTCATTTTAATTCGAAGTCTTGTAATTTTTGCCAAAATCGCGTATTCTAAAAAATGCTCTAGGTTAGAATATACAGTAATATCCACAAATGGCATCGAAAAGTGGAAATAAAAATTTTTTTAGTTTATTCTTTAGAAAAATCTTACTAAAGTCCATAAAATAAGATCAGAATATCCAAATCTTAGAATACCTGTACGGTGTCTTAAAAAGTAAAAATGTATCAATAGAAAACTAACATTACTTATTATTATTCACAAAATGTTTAGGAATTGAAAAAATTGTATGCATCATTTAAAATAAAACATAAATATTTCAGTTTTTAAAACATAAAAATTAGTCTTATGGACAAATAAGATTGGCAAATCCAAATTTTAGTTCATTTGTAAAAACACAAATGTACTAAGAAATTAATTAAATGAGAAAAATTATCGAAATTATCGAATTAATTGACACAAATTGCACAATTGTTAATATTTTAAAATGAGCCACATTGTTTAAACAAAATTGCACTATATTCTAAGTACCTATAAGTGAACAATTTTTATATTATTTCATTTTGTTATTGCTTTCTTTGCAAAAAAATAAAATTTTAGAGATTCCGTAGATATTGATATAAGTAAAGGTTCCATTTGAGGGTTTTTGATGTAAAAATTTTTAGTTTGGACAACAACTTACTTATATAAACATTTTGAGTAAAATACTAAATAATCTTAGTTACTTTTTAATATTCTTACACATTTTCTTAATTTTCTACATGTAACTTAAAATTGTGATATACAAATCTTATTTTTTTGACAAACATGATTTTTTTATAACGAATAATTTTCTCGTAAAATTAAGATTTTGTTTTAGTGGTTCTTGATAAAAGAGGGTTTTTAAAGCCCAAATGTTATTATCTATATAATTTTTAATTAAAGAGCTTGCACCGCAATCCGTTAAAATACCTACCAAGTTTTTGTAAAGATTTTTCAACAATTTTTTAGTTTTTACGCGGAATTCACAAAACGCTTCTAAATGGTGCCTGAACGTTCCTTCCTGCGTGGTGCCACAAAGTTTATATAATATAATAACTTGAAATGTATATCCTTTTGGCACCATATATTATTTCAATTTTATTTTGAAAAGAAGTATTCGCCTCGGAGGTTGAGGCGTTAGACAAAAATTGTTTTTTATTAATTTTCCAATTTTTTAAAAACTTAATTTTACTTTAAAGTGCTTCTAATTTTTTTAAATTATTACCTAATTTTTATACATAAATTTATAAATTGCGGATATTTACATAAATTTAATTTTTTTATTACTAAGTTAGGACAAAAAATTCAAAAGATTCAATGGATCTAAAATGGATCTCAAAAAACTAAAACTGTAAAAACTTACCTTGAAAATATTAAAAATGGCAAAAGGTCTTAGATATTATATTTTTTAATAAATATAAAAAAAATAATCGGTTTGGTTGTTATTAAAATAATTGATTATTTATGGATACCGCTATTATAATTTAAAATTAAAATCTAATTTTAATTATTTAAATGTAAAAATGTGAAGTGTAAAATGTAAGTGTAAATGTAAAAATGTAAAGTGTAAAATGTAAGTGTAAATGTAAAAATTACTCTTGAGAAATGAATTGGCGTTCTATCGAAATTTTGTAAAAACACAACTTAATTAACTAAGAAATTAATAAAATGACTAAAATTATCAACATTATTTATTATTTTACACAAAATGCATAATTGTTTATAATTTAAAATGAGCCTTTGTGAAACAAAATTGCACTATTTGATTTATTTTACGTAACCTCTCATCTCCATAGATTTTTCTGCTCTTAAAATACATAATTCTTTATAAACTTTCAGAAATTTTTTAAAGATATTTTATAATTAATAATAATAATAGTACTTTATTGACAAAGTCAAATGGCCATCGACCGAGGTCCTTCAGCAATTGATATTTTATTTATTTAAAGCTTAAGTACTTATTGTTTTGTAAAAGACAGATTGTATATTTCTAGGAAGTTAATAAAAAAAAATTAAAGCTTTTTTTGTAAAAAAAAATAAAATTTTAAAGATATAGCATCGATATTATTATAAGTAATTGTTTCATTTAAATAAAAAAAAAGTTTGATTATTAAAAATTTTTGTGTAAAATAATACATAATCCTTATTACTTTTTAATTCTTTTACACATTTTCCTAATTTAAAAACATTTAAGACTTTCTTATGCAAATCTTATTATTTTTTAGAAGCACGATATTTTGTAGACTGACTTTATTTATGTCATAAAGTATAAATAATAGTATATTCTGTAACAAGGTTGGAATGAGAATTCGACACAAGTGGAGGAATCACGAGTGTCGGATCTTCATTCCAACAGAGTAACAAACTGTACTTTCTCCACGACCACAGAAAGTAGAAATTAAATATATTAAAATGAAACCTCAATCTCTCAACATTGTTGCGGTAGTATTTTTATCTTCAAGCTTGGATTTTTGCGGTAGCAAATTCTACATCTGAATCGTTTGATTTTCTTCTCCTTTTTAATAAATTAAAAGTTTTTACAAACCAATATTAAGACCACGTCAACTAATTCGACATTCATGGCAAACCTTATTTTTTTAAACAAGTATGGAATAAAGAGTATCTCTAGTGATAGAATGAAGTACGTATAAAATACATAAGAGACAAATGTTTCAGAATTTTCTTTCAATCTCAAGAGCGAGAATGTTTCTTTTCTGTTATTATAAGTGATTTCAGAATAACTACATTCAGTAGTGGCCGCGGAGAAAATTTTTTAGTGATTCTTGATAATTCCAAAATGTTATTATTTATATTATTTTTAATAAAATAATTTATGAAAAATTATAATTCTACCTATTAAAGCATGAATCGCAATCCAAAAGCAAGATTTACCTCTTAAGCTTACATCGCAAATATCAAGTTGTTTATTTTTACATCGCATTCACAAAACACGACTAAAAGGTGCTTGAACGTACTTTCGTTCATGGTGCCACAACGCTACGGTCGCGTCCTGGTGCTTGTACGTAGCGTAAGCTATAGACGAGTCGGGGTGACCCCTGGGGAGTATACGGATTAACTAAAATCGGGTTTTTACATATAAATGGTCCAAGTGGCACCTTCCTGAAAATTGCTGTGGGGCATCCTGGGGTCCTCAAGATACCAAAAATGACTTAAAACGTTGTGGCACCAAAAATTGGTGCCACAACGTTTTATATGGTGCCACAACGTCTATATAAGGTCGTTTTTGGTGCCGGAACGTAGGGTTACATATATATATATATATATATATATATATATATATATATATATATATATATATATATATATATATATATATATACATACATGAATTGACCTCTATCAAGATCATCTACCTGGTCGTTCACATACAGTCAAGGATCGACAAGTCGATGTCTTGATAACAAATACAATAGCAATAACCTAACATTAACATAATAATAATTATACACTATACGGGGTGCTCGATATACCTGTGGTATATCACAGCACCAATAGACAGTGATATAATTATATTAAGCTTGGATCCTCTTATATGCAGCAATTTCACAATTTTGTATTCTCCTGCCATTTTAAAGGACTGCGTTAATATTAATAATTTTTTAATAACCCTCTTAAATTTGTGTATTCAGAATACCGTTTTCGATTGAAAATTAACAGTTGGCTAAAAATTAAATGGGACTGTATATTTTAAAGGTTGTTTTACAGACTACAGCCCATTAAGGTCGAAAACAGTTCATGTAAGGCCAAAAATAACTATTTAAATTTATTCCTACCTAGGTTTATTGAATTCTAATACAATTGTGTATTAAATGTATGGAATTATCGTGCTCAACTGAAAAAGAATCTCTACTCATGATTGCATGTTTACAAATAAACCTCAACTTAAAAGTAGAGTAATTAGTAATACAGAAATGAGTTCTCTAGTTTACTAGTTTACTAGAAACATTTTCTTGGGGAGATTTCATTTATAAATAAGCTAGGCGATATGGAAAAATAATGAAGAAAACACAACACCTAAAAGGAATGAAAAGCCCACAAAAAGAAATACAAAACTAATATCAAGTACTTCAAGTAGGAAAAGCATACTGCGTTTAGGAAACTATCGTACTCTCAGATGACAAAAGCGAAACTTACTGAAAGATTATGAATACGAAAAAAAAGGCTCAAAGATCATCGTATGTATCGTGTGATATTTTTTTTTATCCAGGGTTGATAAAAATCGTTATTAAAAAATGATTTTTCCGCCTACCCCTATAGAAAGTACACACTTTCCTCCCCCACATCAGGGATGAAACTAATACTTCCCACCTTAGGAAGGAAAAGTACTTTTCCTCCCCCTCAGTTTGAGTATGTTGTAAATGATGAAACTTGTGAATCTGTTATATTCAAATTGTTTCCGTAATTTCTAGAACTTTTTGTTTATCCTGTATTCTGGAAATACTAAACATGAACGTTACTAACGTTAGGTTTTTAAATAAAAATTTCAACTTAAGGATTCTTAGATATGTTTTTTGGGTTAAGAATAAGAAAATCATAGTATGCTGTGGCTCACTGACAGTAAACACGGCGATTTTAAATTCAAGATTCTTAGATACTTTTTTGAATTAAGAATAAAACTATCATAGTATGCTGTGGCTCACTGACAGTAGGTATATAAACACTACGATTGACTTTAGTGTGCTCGTTACGTTTATTGAACATTTTTTGAAAAGTGGAGAGCGATTCAAGTAACTTTGAATTTTCAAATACGCCACCTAATATTAAGGAACAAGCCAACATAGCCTCATTAGCATTACTACCACAAAAATCTAAAGACAGGTATGACAAACAATATACCCAATATAAGCAATGGGCTGAAGTCAATAAGATAAATAATTATTCGGAAATTGTTTTACTGGCACTCCAAGGAAAATCATTAAAAGCTTCAACACTTTGATCCAAATATTCAATGCTACGCACAATGATACAAATAAAGGACAATGTCGATATGAAATATGCAAAGTTGATAGCATATTTGAAACGTCAAAATGCCGGATACAAACCAAATAAAGCTAAAACTTTTACAAGAGAAGAAATAAATACATTCTTAATGGAAGCCCTCGATGATGTTTTATAAATTTGTTTAATAAACAATCATACTTGTGTGCTTAATTATATCGTATATTAGTGATAAATTCGTTATTTGTGCTGTAAATAAATTTTCAAAAAAAAGGTTTAATAAGTGTGTAGGAGGAAAAATCATATGTATTACACGGGAGTAAAATGCCTTTTCCTCCCTTGGATTTTTACTGCCCTCCGCTTCGCATCGGGCAATAACCTACATCCTACTGGAGGAAAAGAGGCACTTTACTCCCTAGTAATACAAATAGCTATTTCCTACGACCACATAGGAAAGTAACAAATATCGCACTCTCTACTCCGACGGAAGGTGGTACTTTCCGCACGTTTGTTTTATTATCAGAGTAGTTTTGCCATAACATCTAATGTGTCATCGAAAAAAATAAAGTCCGGAATCGAACCAAGATCTTCTCGAGCATTGTAGCGCATCTACAAATAGTGACAGACACTATAACCACTAAGCTAATATGGCATGATAGTAAATAATTCTTATTTGAGGTATCTATATCTTGTAGGAATTTTTAACAATAAAAAATTATTAAAAATTAAAAGTGTCTTGTGGTCTTTTAAGTAATTTTGCACTAGAAACTGATTAATTATTAAAACTAAAGAAGTCCCTTGAAATGGTTCGAATCAGCCTTTTTTCGATTTAATTTCTTGGACAGCATAAATTATCAGGAAATTAATAAACAATTATTAGCTGTTAACTGGAATTATAGAGAACTAGATATTAACGTAAAATATAAAACCTTCTATGATCAAATTATTTGCATATTTAACCAAGTCGCGCCTAAAAGAACTGTTACCATTTATCCTAGATATAAAGAATGGTGGAATAGTACAGTTGAGCAAGCAGTTGTGGAAAGAGATAGAAGTTATAGATCTTATTTAAGTGATACAACGAATGAAAATAGGGACATATATAAACAAAATCGAAACACAGCGGTTAAGGTAATGACAAATGAAAAAAAGAAATATTATGAAAACAAAATTGATGAATATAAAAACAATACAACAGAAATGTGGAAAACATTAAAAACTCTTGTTCCTAATAATATAGCAAATGCCGATTTTATTGAAATTGAATTCGAACAAAAAACCATAGATGTTGTAGCAGATATGCCTTATAATTTAAATTCATTTTATATTAACAGTATTAATCAAATTGTGACTGAAATAGACAAAACCGGACCAGATTTTCCTATACATCTTACCCATAATAAGACTATTTTGAATAACTTTACATTAATTGATACAGCAGCTCTTAAAGAAATAATTTTTTCCATGTCAAATAAAAATAGTCCAGATGATATTAGCATGATTTTTATAAAAAACACCTATGATAGTTTATCTAATCCTTTATTAAATGTAATTAACAGTTCTTTAGAAACCGGTGTGGTACCAGATGATATAAAAGTCTCCACGATTATACCAATTCGTAAAGTTCCAAAGTCCAATAAAGCATCTGATCTAAGACCTATAAATATGCTAAGTAGTTTTGAGAAAATTTTGGAAAAGGTAGTGTATATACAATTAGTCAACCATATCGAAACAAACAAACTTATAACTGCTGTTCAGTCTGGTTTTCGAAGCAAGCATTCTTGTGAAACTGTCTTGCAATGTGTTCTTGATGACTGGCGATGTAATATTGACAAAGGATGGGCAACAGTCTGCGTTTTTTTAGATTTACAGAGAGCCTTTGAGACCGTGGATAGAAGTAGACTACTACGTAAATTAGAAATGTTTGGGTTTGGTGGTATAGTAATGAAGTGGTTTAAAAACTATTTGTCGAATAGAAGACAAAAGGTAAAAATTAATAATGTCACTTCAGATGAAATATTGAATGATCACGGTGTACCACAGGGAAGTGTGTTGGGACCACTACTTTTCTTGATTTATATCAATGATGTTGCTCAAATCCAATGTGGCTGCTTCAAGCATCTTTTTGCTGATGATTTACTAATTTATTTTTCCTCTGCAAACATACAGCACATAGTGAACGTTGTTAATAAGAGTTTGGAGCGTATCTACTGGTGGTGTTGTTCCAATTTGTTAAAAGTCAATTTTAATAAAACCAAATACATGCTAATATGCAATGACCAGCATCTTAGACTATTTCATGAAGGCAATTTTGAAATAAAAATTGGAAATTCCCGGATTTCTAAAACTAATGAGGTAAAATATCTTGGCATTATAATCGATCGGGAGATTAAATTCAAACAACACGCTAATTATATAATAAAACTAATTTCGTTTAAGCTTAATTACCTCTTTAGATGTTCCAGATTTTTGTCGAAATGGTCTAAGTCAATACTTTTTAATACTCTGATTCTTCCTCACTTTACATACTGCTCAACTGTACTATATCTATTAAATCAGAATGAAAGGAACCGGTTTCAAAAACTTCAAAATCGGGCTATGCGAATAATTTTGTCCTGCCCTAGAGATACTCCTATTGTAGGGATGTTGAGTACGTTAAATTGGTTGCCTATAAAAGACTTTTTTCTTTTTAATGCCTTAATTTTGATATATAAAATTAAATCTGGACATGCTCCAAATTATCTTACCACTAAGTTAACTTTAGTACATTCAGTACACAACTATAACACAAGATTAAGAAACCATTTTTACATCACACCAGTGAATAAAGTTAGGTCACAGAACTCAATTTTTTTTAAGGGATTACAAGAATATAATAATTTACCAGAGTTTATTAAAAATTCAACATCGTTAAACAATTATAAAAGAAACCTTAAACGATATTTGCTAAACAGGTAACGTTTTCAATATATATACACATATAGGAGTTATAATGTAACTTAGAGGTATAAGTATCTACTTTAATAATTTAATGTGATTGTATTGTATAAGTCGTATAAGTTTATTGTATTATTTTTTATTGTATTACTATATATTAGTTTGTATTGACTAAATAAAGCATTTATATATACACATGTCAAATAAAACATCGATATTTCTTCTATTTTCAGTAGTAATGCTATAAATACTTCAAAATAATCAGGTTATACATCGATAACTTGTTGCATAATTACAAAGAGTGTCAGTTTGACAGATTAAATAATCCGACCGCGACCGTTATTGTTTTGTTTTCAAATAAATGTTAATTATCAATATTTGTATTTATTCTACTACAAAAGTGATTGTAAATAAAACAGCATTATTTATACAAATATCACATTTCACAATATTTGGTAAAATTATCACGTGGTCGTAGGAAAAATAATGTACATTACTTGTGCGAAAGTGATTTTTCACACTCGTGGGATTGTCTCACTCGGCTTACGCATCGTGCCACAATATTTCCCACTCGTATGAAAAGTGTCACTTTCCGCACTCGTTATGTAATATACTATTTTTCACTGAGACCTCTTAATAATTCGTATTATTTGATCAAAGATATTTGTCTAAATGCAGTAATTTGTGCAAACCTGTAAAATAAACTAGCGCGCTAATGCTGTTTCAAGAAAATTCCTGTTAGAACATGAATATTCGCTCTTGGTTACACTGTATATGCAATATTGCTGTTATTTCTTCTCGAGATATTTGCGCACAGTGCTCATTATATTTTGACAGCAGTTCAACTCTTATATGACTTCTTTTTACCTAAAATTTGTTCTGATTCGAGTGTAACTTATGTTAATTTTTTTCATTTCAGTCTATACCCTGTCTCCAGGGACAGTATTCAGTCGATCTAGAAGTAATTCGTAATTCGTATTATTTGATAAAAGATATTTGTCTAAATGCAGTAATTTGTACAAACCTGTAAAATAAACTAGCGCGCTAATGCTCTTTCAAGAAAATTCCTGTTAGAATATGAATATTCGCTCTTGGTTACACTGTCTATGCAATATTGCTGTTATTTCTTCTCGAGATATTTGCGCACAGTGCTCATTATATTTTGACAGCAGCTCAACTCTTATATGACTTCTTTTTACCTAAAATTTGTTCTGATTCGAGTGTAACTTATGTTAATTTTTTTCATTTCAGTCTATACCCTGTCTCCAGGGACAGTATTCAGTCGATCTAGAAGTAATTCGTAATTCGTATTATTTGATCAAAGATATTTGTCTAAATGCAGTAATTTGTACAAACCTGTAAAATAAACTAGCGCGCTAATGCTCTTTCAAGAAAATTCCTGTTAGAATATGAATATTCGCTCTTGGTTACACTGTATATGCAATATTGCTGTTATTTCTTCTTGAGATATTTGCGCACAGTGCTCATTATATTTTGACAGCAGCTCAACTCTTATATGACTTCTTTTTACCTAAAATTTGTTCTGATTCGAGTGTAACTTATGTTAATTTTTTTCATTTCAGTCTATACCCTGTCTCCAGGGACAGTATTCAGTCGATCTAGAAGTAATTCGTAATTCGTATTATTTGATCAAAGATATTTGTCTAAATGCAGTAATTTGTACAAACCTGTAAAATAAACTAGCGCGCTAATGCTCTTTCAAGAAAATTCCTGTTAGAATATGAATATTCGCTCTTGGTTACACTGTATATGCAATATTGCTGTTATTTCTTCTCGAGATATTTGCGCACAGTGCTCATTATATTTTGACAGCAGCTCAACTCTTATATGACTTCTTTTTACCTAAAATTTGTTCTGATTCGAGTGTAACTTATGTTAATTTTTTTCATTTCAGTCTGTACCCTGTCTCCAGGGACAGTATTCAGTCGATCTAGAAGTAATTCGTAATTCGTATTATTTGATCAAAGATATTTGTCTAAATGCAGTAATTTGTACAAACCTGTGAAATAAACTAGCGCGCTAATGCTCTTTCAAGAAAATTCCTGTTAGAATATGAATATTCGCTCTTGGTTACACTGTATATGCAATATTGCTGTTATTTCTTCTCGAGATATTTGCGCACAGTGCTCATTATATTTTGACAGCAGCTCAACTCTTATATGACTTCTTTTTACCTAAAATTTGTTCTGATTCGAGTGTAACTTATGTTAATTTTTTTCATTTCAGTCTGTACCCTGTCTCCAGGGACAGTATTCAGTCGATCTAGAAGTAATTCGTAATTCGTATTATTTGATCAAAGATATTTGTCTAAATGCAGTAATTTGTACAAACCTGTAAAATAAACTAGCGCGCTAATGCTCTTTCAAGAAAATTCCTGTTAGAATATGAATATTCGCTCTTGGTTACACTGTATATGCAATATTGCTGTTATTTCTTCTCGAGATATTTGCGCACAGTGCTCATTATATTTTGACAGCAGCTCAACTCTTATATGACTTCTTTTTACCTAAAATTTGTTCTGATTCGAGTGTAACTTATGTTAATTTTTTTCATTTCAGTCTGTACCCTGTCTCCAGGGACAGTATTCAGTCGATCTAGAAGTAATTCGTAATTCGTATTATTTGATCAAATATATTTGTCTAAATGCAGTAATTTGTACAAACCTGTAAAATAAACTAGCGCGCTAATGCTCTTTCAAGAAAATTCCTGTTAGAATATGAATATTCGCTCTTGGTTACACTGTATATGCAATATTGCTGTTATTTCTTCTCGAGATATTTGCGCACAGTGCTCATTATATTTTGACAGCAGCTCAACTCTTATATGACTTCTTTTTACCTAAAATTTGTTCTGATTCGGGTGTAACTTATGTTAATTTTTTTCATTTCAGTCTGTACCCTGTCTCCAGGGACAGTATTCAGTCGATCTAGAAGTAATTCGTAATTCGTATTATTTGATCAAAGATATTTGTCTAAATGCAGTAATTTGTACAAACCTGTAAAATAAACTAGCGCGCTAATGCTCTTTCAAGAAAATTCCTGTTAGAATATGAATATTCGCTCTTGGTTACACTGTATATGCAATATTGCTGTTATTTCTTCTCGAGATATTTGCGCACAGTGCTCATTATATTTTGACAGCAGCTCAACTCTTATATGACTTCTTTTTACCTAAAATTTGTTCTGATTCGAGTGTAACTTATGTTAATTTTTTTCATTTCAGTCTATACCCTGTCTCCAGGGACAGTATTCAGTCGATCTAGAAGTAATTCGTAATTCGTATTATTTGATCAAAGATATTTGTCTAAATGCAGTAATTTGTACAAACCTGTAAAATAAACTAGCGCGCTAATGCTCTTTCAAGAAAATTCCTGTTAGAATATGAATATTCGCTCTTGGTTACACTGTATATGCAATATTGCTGTTATTTCTTCTTGAGATATTTGCGCACAGTGCTCATTATATTTTGACAGCAGCTCAACTCTTATATGACTTCTTTTTACCTAAAATTTGTTCTGATTCGAGTGTAACTTATGTTAATTTTTTTCATTTCAGTCTATACCCTGTCTCCAGGGACAGTATTCAGTCGACCTAGAAGTAATAAATCAGTTACCTCCTATATTACATTGTAAAATGAATAAACATAAAAGAAAATGTAAGCTTACTGAAAAAATGGTTCTTATTTTCATATTATACATCAATACCATGCTCAGTTATATTAAAGTGTTATACCCCTCCTCAAAACCGCACAAACCATGACTGGCTATATTACAAAATGCTTAATAATCGATTTTATTTTCCAGAACTTTAGGGGTTAATCAGATTTAGAGTTTCTTTGAGAACGACTCGAAACTTGAATCGTTTTCGTATTTCAACCCATAATAGAAGTTATGGTTATAATAGCCCCATCTCACGATTTATAAAATTGAGTAATGAATTTAGCAATCGAGGTCCTAAAGTTATAGTTAGAGAGCCTTTCTGGAGCGCGCTACACTCCTTTTCGATGGACCCCAGATGGATTTTTTAAAGTAGTCGTCGCCATGTCAGAAAATCATTTTACAGCTTTTAGGGGACCCGATTACCACAAAAATCACATTTTCTGACTTGCACAAACTCTTTCGGGGGGCAGCAAAAAAACAGAAGATTCGTAAACAGTCAATGAGTCAAATTGGGCTAAAAAAAATATAATTTTCTGGCAACGTCGATCTTAGACCCTAGAATTATCGACGGAAAGTGAGAGGTCTCCGTAGCAAGTGAGAGGTCTCCGTAGCAAGTGAGAGGTCTCCGTAGCTTCCTTGCTGCTCCTGCTTCACCTTTTTTCTTCATACTAAAACTAATTCCATCTCCATAAAACGTATCGAGTTGAGCCAAGTATTTTTTTTCTCCATGGAATGATTGCCGAATCTCGGATTTGAGAGGATTTTTCAACCTTGTGACTCAAAGATTCAATCGCGTCAGAATTTGAGCAGTTTGTAAATTTCTATTTTGCAAATATGCATGTATTATTAAAAATGAATAAAAATGCTTAAAATATGTTAAAACTTTTTTGCGCATTTAATCTATATTCTAGCAATAATTACTAGTATGTAATTACAACCCTACCAATATGTCTTAGAAGTATTTATCTCAAAAAAATAAAATTCGTTAATTCACAAATTAAAATTTTCATAATTAAATCAAGTATAAAAAATTTAATTTATTTCAATTGATCAACATATTTTTATCTGCTTGTTTACAAAACTTTCTGGTAATTCCAAGCATGCGACTTGTATTCACTAAAACTAAATGAAATCCGCTCATAACAGAAATTTTTCTCGACGGACATGCACAAGAATTTCAATAAAGACATTTTTCAAGAGGGATTGTTCTCTGAAGTAGTTCGTGACAAAAACAAATATCTCCTAGTTTTAAAACTGCCAGAGAAACGAAAGCAAACTAAGGCAACAATATTACCCTACTCTTTGTAAAATGTGGTTCGTGCTTCATTTAAAACGTTCCACTAGATATCACCGAAGTGTACACTAAAACCTGAAAAAATACGGATTACTGTGGTCAACATCAACAGTTTCCGTCTAGATAAAATGAAAGAAAGTAATTAGTGAATTTTTGGAAGTCTTTTAGAAACTGCCATTAGACGAAAATGTAGGATATAACCCGTCATAATAGTAACAATAAAATGTACAATAAAAAAATAATAAGCAAAGACGACAAATGACTAATACCCAACGGCGGCTCCAAGTGGGGACAGTAGGAACAATTGCCCCCCCCCCCCCCCAAAGACCGCAATGAGAGGATATTTCTCAACAAACCCAAAAAAATAAAACTTTTATATCAACGATGCGTGCGTGGAGGATAGCCGCTTCCCTTTTGAAGATAGGAAAAAATGTTTCAAATAAAAGTTGTAGACAGCAATGAAAGCTATGTTCCAAAAATAACTGCCAACATACAGGGTGTCCCATAAATGTGTGACTTATCAAAGTTAAGTTTTTTTTAAATGAAACACCCTATATATTTTTACTCGATTGAATTCCTTCGGAAGAGTGCTTCTCAAAAATATAGGGTTGTATGGGTTTATACCAGGTGGTCCTGAAGTTATGGTGACATTTATGTCCCAAAATGGGTTCATTCAACACCAAATATCTCAAAATCAATAACTAAGAATAACAAAAATTTTTCACCAAATATCCTCGAAAACGGTCTATTTTGATGTCATGTTCATAAATTTACCGAATGGCACTTTTCCCATACAGGGGCAACCAAAACTCGGGATCATTTTTTTCTCAGTTTTTTCAAATAGAACACCCTGTATATAGTGCCACACCAGAATAGTCAACACTATGAGCTTCCAGAAAATGTAGAGTTTGCCTACTTGATTTTCACCGGAAATGCATCTAATTCTTAAGGAAAGTATGGAAAAATGTCATAAAAGCAATAATGATATTTTTTTATTCAATGGTGGACAAACTGGTGTTCCCTAAATGGCATGGACTTGAATACTGTAAAGTGCCACGTCATGCGTTTTTATCGATCACAAGTACCTACTACTTTTCATTATAACTTAAATGGTCAGATCTTGGAGTCTGTTAATCAAATCAAAGACCTTGGAGTTATTCTAGATCCCACTTTAAGCTTTAACCAACACATACCTACGGCTATCCATAAATCAATGAAAATGTTAGGTTTTATCAAAAGGCTAACCCACGATTTCACTGACACTACTGCAATTAAAGTCCTATATTGTTCACTAGTCAGACCCCACCTAGATTATTGTTCCTCTGTCTGGTCTCCACATTATATCACCTATAGCAGGAACATTGAGAAAGTACAACATAATTTTCTGAGATACATAGCTTATAAACTGGGTGCCCCCAGTGATTATGAATCGATAGAGCTTTTTCTTAGCATCCCCTCCTTAGAAACTAGGAGAAAACAGAGAGACCTCAGATTACTTTTTAATATTATTAATGGCAGATGCAGCTGCAGTGAACTTCTATCAAAAATAAATCTTCTTGTTCCAACCCGCACAACTCGACAGCAACAAACTTTTCATGTACCTTTGTATCGTTTAAACCAAGCGTTTAATAGCTGCATCCCAAGAATGTTAAGACTAGCCAATACTCACAGTAATCTTGAGATGTTTAACTCCTCCCTTCATCATTTTAAAACTCAATTACTGAATACAGAGATTTCACGTTTAATGTTTTAATGAACCTTTTTTGTCGTGTCCTTTATATTACCTGCTTATTTTTATTTTTACTATGTATGACAAGTGATTATGCCACTTTTATATGTTTATATGTTCTTTGTTCGTATACTTTTTAAATTGTAATCTTTATCTTAAATGGACTTGCCCGTAAATAAATAAATAATAATAATAATAACATGGCACAAAATAATCTCAAAAAATTGTAAAAAACTGTCATTTTACAGTAGATGTTCAGACAATCACCCGCTTTGAGCTATGCAGAAATTAAGTCTATCTACGACTTCAGTTAAAGTTGATTTTGTAGTAGAGCGAAGAAATCCTCTAATTCTATTTTTCTTTCAGCGTCGTTGGTTTGCCGCTAATTTATTTTTATCGAACTGCATACATTCTACTGGCTAAAAGCAGTTTCTGTAACATCTATCCGGAATGTATATCACTTTATCAATTATATCAAATCACCCTTGGAACACTTTAATGTTTCAGGAACTGTCAACAAAGATGACATTTTATTATCGAAGTGAATTTATAATTTAAACCTAATATTTGATGTAGATCATGTTTATCATTTCTTCGGTGGATAATTTCATTTCGAAACGAGAAAATATTAGATTTAAATATAAATTCATTTCGATAATAAAATGTCATGTTTGTTGACAGTTCCTGTATCATTCAAATGTTCCAAGGGTGATTTGACATTCCGGATAGATGTTACAGAAACTGCTTTAGCCAGTAGAATGTATGCGACTCGAGAGTTTTCGAAGAAGAGGTTTGTGGAAACAGAAAATGTGAAACACAAGAAGTGAGCACAAAAATAATTTAGCGGCAAACCAACGACGCTGAAGGAAAAATAGAATTAGAGGATTTCTTCGCTCTACTACAAGATCAGCTTTAACTGAAGTCGTAGATAGACTTAATTTATGCATAGCTTGCTTGTTTGTTTGTTAATTTTATAACGTCTCTTTTCTGACCTGATGGCCTAAACTGGACGGGACCTACAGCTTATCGTGGGCTCCGAACCACGGTCCTCAATCACCTTAAACCCAGGACTATGCCTTTGTCATACAGGTGATCTACCGACTAACAGGTGTGTAATTGTGTCACCAACCCCTATCAGTTCCACGAGATATCCGACCTCATCCGGCCTGTTTACCGGCGTGAATGAAACTGCGTATGACACAAATACCTTTTTGCACTTGCCCAAAGTCTTATCTGACTTTAATTCCACTTTAATACTGTAGGATTCGAACCTACTCCCCGAACACTGACCAAGCTGAATCGGCAGACGCCTTACCAACTAGGCCACCGTGTCCGGTTATGCATAGCTTAAAACGGGTGATTGTTTGAACATCTACTGTGAAATGACGGTTTTTTACATTTTTTTTGAGTTTATTTTGTTCGATGTTTGTCCATCATTGAATAAAAAATATCATTATTGCTTTTATGACATTTTTCATATTTTCCTTAAGAATTAGATGCATTTCCGGTGAAAATCAAGTAGGCAAACCCTACATTTTCTGGAAGCTCATAATGTTGACTATTCTGGTATGGCACTATATACAGGGTGTTCCATTTGAAAAAACTGAGAAAAAAATGATTCCGAGTTTTGGTTGCCCCTGTATGGGAAAAGTGCCACTCGGTAAATTTATGAATATGAAATCAAAATACACCATTTTCGAGGATATTTGGTGAAAAATTTTTGTTATTCCTAGTTATTGATTTTGAGATATTTGGTGTTGAATGAACCCATTTTGGGACATAAATGTCACCATAACTTCAGAACCACCTGGTATAAACCCATACAACCCTATATTTTTGAGAAGCACTCTTCCGAAGCAATTCAATCGAGTAAAAATATATAGGGTGTTTCATTTAAAAAAACATAACTTTGATAAGTCATACATTTATGGGACACCCTGTATGTTGGTAGTTATTTTTGGAACATAGCTTTCATTGCTATCTACAACTTTTATTTGAAACATTTTTTCCTATCTTCAAAAGGGAAGCAGCTATCCTCCACGCACGCATCGTTGATACACCCGGTATATTATTTTAATTATTAAGGCCTCCACTCGGATTGACCTTGCATTTTCATTCCACTGCTGTTTCGTGGAACTGTTCCATCCTCCCACCTGTATCTAGGTTTGTAATTTTTCATATCATCTACTCGTCTGAGATAATCTAAAAATTTTATTGGCTCTCTTATATTATTAATTGCTACATATTTCATGTCCAAAATGTCTGGCTAAATATTTTATTATATCTTCCGACAAAATTGTAGGATTGAGGTATTTTCTCATTACATACATTTCCCTACTAATAAAACCTTCCTTGTACTTCCCTGTATACAAAAATAAATAAAAAATTTTTCACAAAACTCTTCAAAATTTTCACACATCTCCTCGCTAACACTCCACCATATTGCTGCCCTTTAATAGTCTTTTATATCCATTTTCTCCATCTTTCTATTTCTCCTAGTTCCTTTATTTTTTCTTGTATCCCTGGATGAAGTCTATTGTCGCCAAAGAATTGCAAATCATTTTCATTATCATTTCCCATAATAATAACTTTTTGTTCATTGTTTTCTTGCTTTTTCTTTAAATTTTCTTCTACTTTACAATCTTCTTTGTTTTCTTGTATGTCCTTCTTATTTTCCTAAATATCTTTTTTTAATTCTTCCTGATTTCTATCTACTCTATTAGCCACTGCATTAATAGCAAATTCTACTTCTTCTCTAATGTCTTCTATTTTTTTATCTGTTTCCTTTTCTTGTTTCTCTAATCTCACTTCAACTCTTTCAATTTCTCTTCTTATTAAAATTATCATCTCCTCATTATTTTTTTTTGAATTGATTTTCCATCTCCATTTTCATATCTTCTTTATTCTTTTCTAGATTTCTTTCTATGTTATTCTCCATCTTTTTTTGATTTCTGTTTAGATTCTCATTCATAGTAATTAACATTTGCATAATTGGATCATCTGATCTTCTATCTTCTTCTGTATTATTCTCTATGTTGGTTCCTTCTTGTTCTTCATAATCACTCATTGAAATTTTCCAAATTTATTTCCAGTGATTCCATCATATCTCCTTGTCCTTCTTGATTTCTTTCTTCTCTTGCGGTATCCATCTTTTTGTTTTCACTTCTTAAGTACATATCTTTTTATACGTATTTTATTATTTTATTTTATATAAAGGCGACATATATTTTAATATTAAGGCCTTTTTATATTTTTAACTTTTTATTCAAAACAAATATTTACAAATATCAGGATATTTGGTGAGTTCATAATCTGACATTTCTAAAATTCCTTGACAACTTTTCTATCTCTACTGTCAAACAAAAAAATCCCTATTACACTATCAAAAAACTATAAATGGACCTAGACTCTACAAAAAAAATTCAAAAAAATTAAAATTTGGTTTACGCAGAATGAATTTTGTATAAGAAACAATTGCCAATGTCAAAATTACCAAAAAAGAATGTTTGGGCCATTTTTGAGAGAAAAAGTGAGTTTTTTAAGGTATAAATGGACATAGAATGTACAAAATAATTCAAAAAAATTAAAATTTGGTTTACGCAAAATGAATTTTGTATAAGAAACCAACGGTGGCTCTAAGGGCAATTGCCCCCCCCCCCCCCAAGTCCGGCAATGGGAGGATATTTCTCAACAAACCCTAAATATTAAACTTATACAGGGTGTTTCATTGGGTAATATTTTAACAGGATAGGAGTGACTGCGTGAATGCAACTTATAGTAGGGGAGGCCAAGCAGGGATTTTCCGCGTTACTCGAGCGCGTCAGTAATACATATGGAGAGAAACCTTGCACCCTGTAATGTACCCCTACCATATATGAACCCTTAATATAGGGGGTGCATTGAGGGCAGCCCGTCAGATTAGTAAAAAAAAATCGATCCTTAGAAAAACTCGAGCGCGACAGATTAAGAAAAGGTAAGTTAAGAACATCCAGAAAAGTGTATATTTCAATAATCTGTCAATTTGAGCGTGGCATAAGGAAATGGGCAAGTCACAAAGTTGGAAAAAAAACGGTCCGTTGTGGCTAAACGGTTAATATTTTGAAAATTTCGTTTATTCATGATAAAGGCTATATTTTAAAATTATCTTGAAATATACAGGTTTTCCCAAAAAAATGTGGCGTATCAAAGTTATATTATTTCTTATGGAATACCCTATATTTTATGCAGTTTGGTACCTTTTCAGACAAGTTAGCAGTGGATGAGGATAATATATAAAGGGAAAACCAGTCAGATTCGAATTTAAATTATGGTGCCTATGATGGTTATATGTTTAAATTTATTCCTTATGCAGGAGCATTATGCGGTAGGCTGAACTAACTATAGACTTTGAACCTGACGGTAAAATATCACCCATATTTTACTCAATCCGAGTATGCACCTCAGCAGTGAACGTTATTGCCATAACCGCAACCAAGAAAAAAACTCGCTGAGTCACATGATAATAACAGAGATTGTCAAGGAAAAAATTATACGTCTTAAAAGTCACCTAACTAGTCAAAACACTGTCAAAACTGCACCAAACCGATCTGATAGGGCTAAATACATAAGTTTAGTACCTTTTCAAAGTCATTCTTCAAGAAAGGACCTAATAAACTTTAAGTTTACTTACCTATATATCTCCATACACTTAAAATTCTTTTTGTAGTCTTGGTAGGTCTCACCTTTAGTACGCATCCTCTGTATGGAATCCACATTATCAAATACATTCTTCAAGAATCGAGAGAGTTTAGAGGAAGTTTCTGTGTCATATTAACTACAAATTCTTTAACAATGAGACCACTTATGCAGAACTTTATCAAAATATGAATCTCCTTCCATTGGAGACTCGCAGAGATCTTCATGATCTTCATTCATCTTTTTAAAATTCTCAATTCAATGGTTGATTGTCCTCAGCTTACTAGTAAAATAGCTCTAAATGTTCGTCAAGTCAATATTCGAAATCATAAACCATTTTGTCAAGTCAAAAACCTATTTTTTCCTAGAACCATGTCACTAGCCAACAAATTGCCGGATTTGGATTTCTTTTGCAAAGAAAAATAGTTCCTTACGCTGCTGTCTCAAAGTATTCCAGTTATATATCTATAAAAATATGTTGTTTAAAATCTAAAGTGTTTTCCGGGCTTTGAAGCCGTGGTCCAATGGAATTTCTTCCTGACGTTTCGTCTACAGCTGCGGTAGACATTATCAAAGGCGATGAGGCAGTGGGCGAAGTGATATCCCGTGCTTCCCAACGTTGACTGATTCGACAGTGGTTCGCTCGGTCGTATTTATACCCCCGCCGTTGCGCTGCAGTAGGGGGGCTGGGGTGGGGATGGTGGTGATGGCGCGAGGTTTCGGCGTACTTGATGTATGTCGAAGAACTCGCTTCCAGTCTGGGTTTAGGAACGTAATTTCTTCCTTTCGGTTAAAATTGTTGTCGTGCTTAAATATCTCAATGGCTTCCCTGGTTAGTCTCGGATAGTAACGCTGCGTTTGATGTAAAATCTCCACCTCGTTAAAAAGAAGAGAGAGCGTGCTCTGCTACGGCTGACTTTTGTGTTTGTCCCAGCCTGCAACTCCATTTGTGTTCCGTAATTCTCGGGTTGACACTGCGCTTTGTGGTGCCAATGTACACCGACCCACAGCTACATGGAACTCTATAAACTCCGGGTGCTGATAGGGGATCTCTGCGGTCTTTGGCCGATCTTAAGCTCTGTTGTATTGTACGAGTGGGTTTAAACACAGTCTTGACCGTGTGTTTTTCCAGTAGCCTGCCGATCCTATCCGTGACTTTATGGATATATGGTAGACTGGTCCAACCGCGCTTTTCCTCATCATCTCCCGTTGTTTCCTCTACGGCAGACTACGGCAGAAAAACGACCAAAGTGTTGGTTTCGATATGTGGACGATACATTTGTTATTTGGAGCCATGGCGAGAGAGAACTTCAAAACTTCCTCTTACACCTCAACTCTATCAACCCAAAAATTCAATTCACTATGGAAATAGAAAAGGAAAGACGCCTACCGTTTTTGGATGTTTTGGTATCAAGGAGGCCGAATGGAAAGCTTGCGCATACCGTGTATAGAAAACCAACACACACTGACCGATACCTCAACAACGGATCAAACCATCATCCCAGACAAAAAAGGGGAGTCATGAAAACTCTGTCTGTGAGAGCCAAGAGAATATGCGAGCCGGCAGAATTGGAACGGGAAATGAAACATCTAGAAAGAGCCTTTGGTTGGAATGGATACAGCAGACACGAGTTCCATAGGGCCGTCCGTCCAAGGAATGTAGAGCACCAAGAAGAAACAATGGGAGATGATGAGGAAAAGCGCGGTTGGACCAGTCTACCATATATCCATAAAGTCGCGGATAGGATCGGCAGGCTACTGGAAAAACACACGGTCAAGACTGTGTTTAAACCCACTCGTACAATACAACAGAGCTTAAGATCGGCCAAAGACCGCAGAGATCCCCTATCAGCACCCGGAGTTTATAGAGTTCCATGTAGCTGTGGGTCGGTGTACATTGGCACCACAAAGCGCAGTGTCAACACGAGAATTACGGAACATAAATGGAGTTGCAGGCTGGGACAAACACAAAAGTCAGCCGTAGCAGAGCACGCTCTCTCTTCTTTTTAACGAGGTGGAGATTTTACATCAAACGCAGCGTTACTATCCGAGACTAACCAGGGAAGCCATTGAGATATTTAAGCACGACAACAATTTTAACCGAAAGGAAGAAATTACGTTCCTAAACCCAGACTGGAAGCGAGTTCTTCGTCATCCATCAAGTACGCCGAAACCTCGCGCCACCACCACCACCATCCCCACCCCAGCCCCCCTACTGCAGCGCAACGGCGGGGGTATAAATACGACCGAGCGAACCACTGTCGAATCAGTCAACGTCGGGAAGCACGGGAGATCACTTCGCCCACTGCCTCATCGCCTTTGATAATGTCTACCGCAGCTGTAGACGAAACGTCAGGAAGAAATTCCATTGGACCACGGCTTCAAAGCCCGGAAAACACTTTAGATTTTAATTTGACCGGCCGTGAAAGCCTTCACAATATGTTGTTTAAGCTTAAAATTTTAAATGTGTTTGCTATGTATTTAAATTGTAAGAATTGTATTAATATTATAAATTGTTTTTAAATCTATTGACCTATTTAAGTACTTTGTATAATTTTCTTGTTTTTCTTTTGTTTTGTGAAAACGGACAATTTGTCAGTCAGTAAATAAATAAATAAATTCATACGGCATAACAAACCACGTAAAATCATACTGATCAGTGATCATTCACTTACGTCAAAAAGAATTTCGTATTTCCTAAAACTTTACCGATCCATCAAGTAAATTTAGTCACTTATCAACACTTACAACTATTAACAAGTAAAACCTAAAAAAAATTTCATAAAACATGGACGTACATAATAAAAAAAGTAATATTTGAAATCTAAATACTCAAAAAAACTATTAATATCTCATGAGACTAATCTGTTATTGTTTAACAAAAACGGAATAAAATGAGTTTTGAAATAAATACGTAGGTTTGAAACAATTTTTTTTTTCCAGTCAAATTTATTTCGTTAAGTTACAAATTTGTATTATTTAGGTATATAAAAAACTTACAGGTAAATAAATTAATATGGTATGTACAATAGCTCAATTTCTAAACGATTAAGAGTACCTATTTTATTTTTTACAAATAAGAGATTTAATCCATCATTTAAATTAATTTAAAAAAAATTATTAAAATCTGCAAAATGAACTTGAACATTTGGATAATCTTTTTGGCATGAATATTTATAGTTTAATAAAAATATTTTCCGTGAATACGCAAACAAAATTTGTTTATTTATTTATTTAAAAAATTGATTATTAAAAATTAATCGTCTATAAATTTATAAACGCGATATTGAATTTAAATTTATGACCCATTTCCATTTAAAACAAAAAAGGTAAGTATTATTATTTTCAGTTTGAACCACGAAATATTAATTTTTTATTATTATAATATATGGCTGGGTGAACTTTTTGTTTCTCGATAAAAAAAATATTCTGAATTATTTATTTATTCAACTAGTGTGTAAATTGTCACTTTTGGGATGATTGTAAATAATGTCGCTAGGTGCATAGGCAAGTTAAATAATTATATACCGGGTGTATCAACGATGCGTGCGTGGAGGATAGCTGCTTCCCTTTTGAAGATAGGAAAAAATGTTTCAAATAAAAGTTGTAGACAGCAATGAAAGCTATGTTTCAAAAATAACTACCAATATACAGGGTGTCCCATAAAAGTGTGATTTATCAAAGTTATGTTTTTTTAAATGAAACACCCTATATATTTTTACTCGATTGAATTCCTTCGGAAGAATGCTTCTCAAAAATATAGGGTTGTATGGGTTTATACCAGGTGGTTCTGAAGTTATGGTCACATTTATGTCCCAAAATGGGTTCATTCAACACCAAATATCGCAAAATCAATAATTAGGAATAACAAAAATTTTTCACCAAATATCCTCGAAAATGGTGTATTTTGATTTCATATTCATAAATTTACCGAATGGCAGTTTTCCCATACAGGGGCAACCAAAACTCAGTTTTTTCAAATGGAACACCCTGTATATAGTACCATACCAGAATAGTCAACACTATGAGCTTCCAGAAAATGTAGGGTTTGCCTACTTGATTTTCACCGGAAGTGCATCTAATTCTTAAGGAAAATATGGAAAATGTCATAAAAGCAATAATGATATTTTTTATTCAATAATGGACAAACATGGAACAAAATAAACTCAAAAAAATGTAAAAAACCGTCATTTCACAGTAGATGTTCAAACAATCACCCGTTTTAAGCTATGCATAACCGGACACGGTGGCCTAGTTGGTAAGGCGTCTACCGATTCAGCTTGGTCAGTGTTCGGGGAGTAAGTTCGAATCCTACGTATTCAAGTGGAATTAAAGTCAGATAAGGCAAGTGTAAAAAGGTATTTGCGTCATACGCAGTTTCATTCACGCCGGTAAACAGGCCGGATGAGATCGGATATCTCGTGGAACTGATAGGGGTTGGTGACACAATTACACACTTGTTAGTCGGTAGATCACCTGCATGACAAAGGCATAGTCCTGGGTTTAAGGTGATTGAGGACCGTGGTTCGGAGCCCACGATAAGCTGTAGGTCCCGTCCAGTTTATGTCATTAGGTCAGAAAAGAGACGTTAAAATTAACAAACAAACAAACAAGCTATGCATAAATTAAGTCTATCTACGACTTCAGTTAAAGCTGATCTTGTAGTAATTCTATTTTTCCTTCAGCGTCGTTGGTTTGCCGCTAATTTATTTTTGTGCTCACTTCTTGTGTTTCACTTTTTCTGTTTCCACAAACCTCTTCTTCGAAAACTCTCGAGTCGCATACATTCTACTGGCTAAATGCAGTTTCTGTAACATCTATCCGGAATGTCGATCATTTTATCAATTATATCAAATAACCCTTGGAACATTTGAATGTTACAGGAACTGTCAACAAACATGACATTTTATTATCGAAGTGAATTTATAGTTTAAATCTAATATTTTCTCGTTTCGAAATGAAATTATCTACCGAAGAAATGATAAACATGATCTACATCAAATATTATGGTTTAAATTATAAATTCACTTCCGATAATAAAATGTCATCTTTGTTGACAGTTCCTGAAACATTAAAATGTTCCAAGGGTGATTTGATATAATTGATAAAGTGATCTACATTCCGGATAGATGTTACAGAAACTGCTTTTAGCCAGTAGAATGTATGCAGTTCGATATGCGACTCGAGAGTTTTCGAAGGAGAGGTTTGTGGAAACAGAAAATGTGAAACACAAGAAGTGAGCAAAAAAATAAATTAGCGGCAAACCAACGACGCTGAAGGAAAAATAGAATTAGAGGATTTCTTCGCTCTACTACAAGATGAACTTTAACTGAAGTTGTAGATAGACTTAATTTATGCATATATGCATAGCTCAAAACGGGTGATTGTCTGAACATCTACTGTAAAATGACAGTTTTTTACATTTTTTTGAGATTATTTTGTTCCATGTTTGTCCATCATTGAATAAAAAAATATCATTATTGCTTTTATGACATTTTTCATACTTTCCTTAAGAATTAGATGCATTTCCGATGAAAATGAAGTAGGCAAACCCTATATTTTCTGGAAGCTCATAGTGTTGACTATTCTGGTATGGCACTATATACCATTTGAAAAATCTGAGAAAAAAATGATCCCGAGTTTTGGTTGCCCCTGTATGGGAAAAGTGCCATTCGGTAAATTTATGAATATAAAATCAAAATAGACCATTTTCGAGGATATTTGGTGAAAATTTTTTGTTATTCCTAGTTATTGATTTTGAGATATTTGGTGTTGAATGAACCCATTTTGGGACATAAATGTCACCATAACTTCAGAACCACCTGGTATAAAGCCATACAACCCTATATTTTTGAGAAGCACTCTTCCAAAGGAATTCAATCGAGTAAAAATATATAGGGTGTTTCATTTAAAAAAACATAACTTTGATAAGTCACACATTTATGGGACACCCTGTATGTTGGTAGTTATTTCTGGAACATAGCTTTCATTGCTGTCTACAATTTTTATTTGAAACATTTTTTCCTATCTTCAAAAGGAAAGCAGCTATCCTCCACGCACGCATCGTTGATACACCCGGTATTTCAAAAAGAGACTACAAACAAATAACATACAATATTTTTTCTGCTATTAAAATTTTCACCGAACAACCAAAATACTAAATAAATTTTTTTGCAAACCTTGAATTTTAGGCCAGTAAGAGCCTATCTCGTCTCAGCGAAGTTACTTCGCGAATATCAGATTTGTTTAATCTATCACATTAATTTTATATTTGTTGTAACTCCCAACATAATTAGGTCTTAGAGTCTTAGAAGGATGGTTTTGTTGACATAAGCAAAGTTCCTTTCGTTAGTATTATTTCCATGTACCGTAATCACATTATTTATAAAAGGTATTGTAACAAGGGGGTTACTTCTTCCTTAAGGGAAGAGCCCCCTCAGAGTTTCTAAATAATATTTGCTCTAATTTAATTTAATAACAAAAGGATCTCTATTGTCCCGAGCGAAACACGTGGATTCTTGTGATTGTGAGATTAGACGTTATTGACAATACCTGTATTATAGCACTAAGATTTTAGTGGATAGCCATACTGGGTTTAAATAAAATTCACTTTCCACATGTCGTCTTATAAGTATATCCGTAATTTCGTGGTGATTTCATATGGAGGCCTTACACTTAACTTAACTTTACCCACTAGGATATGGGAGTCGATTATTACCAATCAAAGAAAGATATTATGTAAAATTAACGAAATGAATTTATAACAAAGAATTTAACAACAATGTACATTTATAATGGAACTGAAATTAATAGCGTTTACGAGATATTAAAGATAACTTTACGAAACAAATACTTCTTGCCATGATCCATTAATAATTATAACCCAATTAATAAAATTATTCTAACTCTGACTTCTAAGCTAAAAACCCTTAATTGACTCCCAAAATCTAGCGGATCCGGTCGTTTAATAATTACTTACATTCAGACAATTACTCGAAGTAAAAAGTGACTTTTCGATTTAAAATTTAGAAATCAACTGGTGAGAAATCGCGTCGTTTTGGCTAAGCTGAACTTTCAGACGCTCCCTTTCCTACCCTGGCGAAGGGACATTTCGATGTCCATTGGTTGGCCCTTTCAATAGGCAATAAATCCAAAAAAACGATCTATTTCGAACCTCTTCCCGAATTCTGAATATATTTTGAATAGCAATTACTTATTTATAGATCATAGCACATTATTAATTATTTTTATAAACCTAAATTTCCTCAGATGGATTCGCTGACGTAATAAAGGTTCACAATCCTAACGAAATCTGTTTTCACTCACAGCCAAGAAACTCTATGAAAAACTTGGCTGAATTTCGGAAGGTCGCATATCGGCCAATTTATTAACCTAATTTACATATGTATGTGTTGGCGAAAGTTCTTCTTGAACGATCAATCTATTTCGGGTGTCATCGCTAATTTTACTGATTCTAAGAATTATCTAAAACATCCGGTCCCAGTGACGTCTCTTTGAGATAGCGAAACTTATTTTATGACTTTAGAAGAGACGTCTCACAGTGGGGCCGAATACAAAATTTCTGGCAAGCAGTGAAAAATTTACGAATTGACTTTAAAATTTTAACTCGGGGGTTTTGGGGTTCGCCAATCACAAATCTGATGTCAGAATTTCAAAATTCAAAATGGCGGACGAAGATTCGAAAAAAGGTGCTAATTGTTCTAAATTCCGTATGCCGGGGTTTTCTAGGTCGCTGATTACAAATCTGATGTCAGAATTTCAAAATTCAAAATGGCGGCTTCAACATGGCGGACGAAGAGTAGAAAAAATGTGCAAATTATTCTAAATTCCGTACCAGGGTTTTCTAGGTCGCTGATTACAAATCTGATGTCAGAATTTCAAAATTCAAAATGGCGGCTTCAACATGGCGGACGAAGAGTAGAAAAAATGTGCAAATTATTCTAAATTCCGTACCAGGGTTTTCTAGGTCGCTGATTACAAATCGGATGTCAGAATTTCAAAGTTCAAAATGGTGGCTTCAATATGGCGGACGAAGAGTAGAAAAAAGGTGCAAATTATTCTAAATTCCGTATACCGGGGTTTTCTAGGTCGCTGATTACAAATCGGATGTCAGAATTTCAAAGTTCAAAATGGCGGCTTCAATATGGCGGACGAAGAGTAGAAAAAAGGTGCAAATTATTCTAAATTCCGTATACCGGGGTTTTCTAGGTCGCTGATTACAAATCGGATGTCAGAATTTCAAAATTCAAAATGGCGGCTTCAATATGGCGGACAAAGAGTCGAAAAAAGGTGCAAATTATTCTAAATTCCGTATACCGGGGTTTTCTAGTTCGCTGATTACAAATCTGATGTGATAATTTCAAAATTCAAAATGGCGGCTTCAATATGGCGGGACGAAGATTCTAAAAAAGGGGCAAATTGTTCTAAATTCCGCATACCGGAGTTTTCTAGGTCGCTGATTACTAATCTGATGTCAGAATTTCAAAATTCAAAATGGCGGCTTCAATATGGCGGACGAAGCGTAGAAAAAAGGTGCAAATTGTTCTAAATTCCGTATGCCGGGGTTTTCTAGATCGCTGATTACAAATCTGATGTGATAATTTCAAAATTCAAAATGGCGGCTTCAATATGGTGGGACGAAGATTCTAAAAAAGGTGCAAATTGTTCTAAATTCCGTATACCGGAGTTTTCTAGGTCGCTGATTACTAATCTGATGTCAGAATTTCAAAGTTAAAAATGGCGGCTTCAATATGGCGGACGAAGCGTAGAAAAAAGGTGCAAATTGTTCTAAATTCCGTATGCCGGGGTTTTCTAGATCGCTGATTACAAATCTGATGTCAGAATTTCAAAATTCAAAATGGCGGCTTCAATATGGCGGACGAAGAGTAGAAAAAAGGTGCAAATTGTTCTAAATTCCGTATGCCGGGGTTTTCTAGGTCGCTGATTACAAATCTGATGTCAGAATTTCAAAACTCAAAATGGCGGCTTCAATATGGCGGACGAAGAGTAGAAAAAAGGTGCAAATTGTTCTAAATTCCGTATGCCGGGGTTTTCTAGGTCGCTGATTACAAATCTGATGTCAGAATTTCAAAATTCAAAATGGCGGCTTCAATATGGCGGACGAAGCGTAGAAAAAAGGTGCAAATTGTTCTAAATTCCGTATGCCGGGGTTTTCTAGATCGCTGATTACAAATCTGATGTCAGAATTTCAAAATTCAAAATGGCGGCTTCAATATGGCGGACGAAGAGTAGAAAAAAGGTGCAAATTGTTCTAAATTCCGTATGCCGGGGTTTTCTAGATCGCTGATTACAAATCTGATGTGATAATTTCAAAATTCAAAATGGCGGCTTCAATATGGTGGGACGAAGATTCTAAAAAAGGTGCAAATTGTTCTAAATTCCGTATACCGGAGTTTTCTAGGTCGCTGATTACTAATCTGATGTCAGAATTTCAAAGTTAAAAATGGCGGCTTCAATATGGCGGACGAAGCGTAGAAAAAAGGTGCAAATTGTTCTAAATTCCGTATGCCGGGGTTTTCTAGATCGCTGATTACAAATCTGATGTCAGAATTTCAAAATTCAAAATGGCGGCTTCAATATGGCGGACGAAGAGTAGAAAAAAGGTGCAAATTGTTCTAAATTCCGTATGCCGGGGTTTTCTAGGTCGCTGATTACAAATCTGATGTCAGAATTTCAAAACTCAAAATGGCGGCTTCAATATGGCGGACGAAGAGTAGAAAAAAGGTGCAAATTGTTCTAAATTCCGTATGCCGGGGTTTTCTAGGTCGCTGATTACAAATCTGATGTCAGAATTTCAAAATTCAAAATGGCGGCTTCAATATGGCGGACGAAGCGTAGAAAAAAGGTGCAAATTGTTCTAAATTCCGTATGCCGGGGTTTTCTAGATCGCTGATTACAAATCTGATGTCAGAATTTCAAAATTCAAAATGGCGGCTTCAATATGGCGGACGAAGAGTAGAAAAAAGGTGCAAATTGTTCTAAATTCCGTATGCCGGGGTTTTCTAGGTCGCTGATTACAAATCTGATGTCAGAATTTCAAAATTCAAAATGGCGGCTTTAATATGGCGGATGAAGTTTCGAAAAAAGGTGCTAATTGTTCTAAATTCCGTATGCCGGGGTTTTCTAGGTCGCTGATTACAAATCTGATGTCAGAATTTCAAAATTCAAAATGGCGGCTTCAATATGGCGGACGAAGAGTAGAAAAAAGGTGCAAATTGTTCTAAATTCCGTATGCCGGGGTTTTCTAGGTCGCTGATTACAAATCTGATGTCAGAATTTCAAAATTCAAAATGGCGGCTTCAATATGGCGGACGAAGAGTAGAAAAAAGGTGCAAATTGTTCTAAATTCCGTATGCCGGGGTTTTCTAGGTCGCTGATTACAAATCTGATGTCAGAATTTCAAAATTCAAAATGGCGGCTTCAATATGGCGGACGAAGAGTAGAAAAAAGGTGAAAATTGTTCTAAATTCCGTATACCGGGGTTTTCTAGGTCGCTGATTACAAATCTGATGTGATAATTTCAAAATTCAAAATGGCGGCTTCAATATGGCGGGACGAAGATTCTAAAAAAGGTGCAAATTGTTCTAAATTCCGTATACCGGAGTTTTCTAGGTCGCTGATTACTAATCTGATGTCAGAATTTCAAAATTCAAAATGGCTTCAGTTTGTCAATGAATCATGTTCATTGCATGCTACAACCGGAAATATTTTTTTAACGCTAAGCCAGTCTTCATATTTAAAAAAAATATATCTCTGGACTCTATTTGTGCTCCTCCAGTTCCCTTTCATTTTTGTACATAAAATCTTAAACTCTTTATTTACATCATTTCTTTCTTGCATACATTTTCCACTTTTTTCTGCAATAGCTTCCCGCATGATATTCCGGATATTTTCTTGTGTATCGTGCAGTTTGCCTTTTACAAGAAGGAAAATATCTTTTCTTGTGAACTCCACCTCTTCGTCCTTCGATCGTAAATAATTAAAACGTAAATAATAATTAAGATAAGTGCAAAGCACGAAGCAGAGTTAAATATCTTGTATTTTGACAACACATTCTTATATTAACCCATTAGCGCCGGAATTATTTTTTTTTAATTAGAGGTTTTTTCTATCAAAAAAGGTATGTAGGGGACAATTTAAGACTTTTCTAACTAAAACTTTTTTTTTAATTTACGGTTATGGAGATTTTTGATGTGCCCATGCAGCCACGCTAGGCGCTTACGTATTCACTTTTGTCAAAAAATGAAAGACGATTGAAATAAACTAAATATTAAATTAGAATGGTTTAATAAGAAATAAAACACAAATTTATTGAACAAAATACAAAATTATTAACGTGTATGAAATAATTTGAAACATTGTACACAAAGGCCTACATTACACTTGGAACAAATTGTTCTTGGAGTTGATTTGCAAGGCTTGTATCCACATCTTCTTTTCTTCTCGACTGACTGAACCAAATGGTCTATCCGATCAAAACGTACTGCATCTGATACTCTGCTGTCAGTTGTGGAACCAGGTGCAGAATATGGTCTTCCTGTTCCTTTTGGTGGGACTTGGTATTTTTTTAAATAAACACCGGCAACTTCCCTTCTAAACTCTAGTTGTGAAATGTTTGTTGAATGAGATTTATTGTACAAGATCCAGCTGTTTTGAATGGCTACATCGAACAACCAAGTCAGTATAGGCCAGTACCATTTTTTTCCTCTGACTCCAATCCGATAACAATTTATATTTTGGTCCATTTGGTCCGTACCCCACATATATTTATTATATTCGGCTATAAGTTTGGGTCTAGGAACCATAATGTTTCGCTTTTGTTGCTGCGAATATCTTTTAGCTTGACTTATTTCTAGAGTTCCACAAGATGAAGAGATCATGGTAACTACGGCATTATCCATCCACCGGACGAATAAATGTCCACTATTTTTTTCTAGAGCTGTTTCAAAATACCCACGATCTTTTCTTTTGAACAATTTTTTTGATGTCATGGGACAATCTTTTGGTAATCGATTATCACGAATCGTGCCTATAGCGGAATATCCACAAAATGTTAAAAAGGAAAATAAAGCAGATCCAGAGAATAGATTATCCATGTAAAGCTTATATTTCAAATTTAGTTTTGCCTCTGGAATTTCATCCAGTAAAACAATAAGTGGGCTGGCTGCTTTGCCAAACATTTTTTCATATGCCGTATTTGACTTAGGACCCCTGCCTTGATAAAGCTAGAAGTTTACCAAGTACCCATCACTGGTATTGAGGCACCACATTTTAAATCCGAAACGGATCGGTTTGCCCCGGATGAATTGTTTGCACCCGTGCCTACCATAATATCTTATCATGCTCTCATCATAAGATAAGTGTTGTTGTGGTACAAAATTTTCAGCACAACGGTTTTTCATCATTTCCATAATTGGGCGTACTTTCCAAGCTTTATCATTGTTGTCTATTCTTGTATTGTCTATGTAGTGAAGAAATCGACAAATCTGAAGAAACCTGTCTGTTCTCATAGACTGACATATGGCAGTATTCCTCATATCGTCACCTCCATCCCAGTAGTGCCGCTTAGATAGCACATTATTATATCCACTTATGAATAATATGACAAGAAAATATCGTATCTCATCTGAAGTTATTTTTGAATCCAGGCAGTTCAAGAACAATGCGTATCGGCGACTTTCTTCAACTAAATGATCAATCATTACGTCGTCTACGAATTTTTTAAAAATATCCACTATGGACATGTTTGCATAATGGGAAAAATCAGGGTTAGCAAATGAAGTAGATCTTTCATTTTCAAAATCAGCTCCTTTTTCCCATCTCACTTTTGGTTTATCATTTATTTCTTTTTCAGCCGTCCATTCCTGGACCTTTTTTGATAACATAGAAACAAGTTTATAATTGTAGGATCATTTTCTTCATAATCAGTACCCAGTCTGTCATTGTTGGCTAGTCTTATTTCTGCGTTAGCCAGTAACTGACGGGTTGTCAGGTTATCCACTAGCCTATAAAATATAAAAAGTTCAAATATTCCGAATTCGTGAAATCATTATCTCTTACCCGCCCACGTCTTCATCCGCTGAGTCCTCATCTGTTTCAACATTTTCATCTGGTGGTTCTACAAATATGTCTCCTACAATATCATCATTATAAATCATGTCCAGAGCCTCTGATAAAAAAAACCCTTTTCTGAAAAAGCAAATTTCAATCAAAGTCAAATTTAATGAGTGCGGTGGCAACATGGCTACACAAAGAATGAACTAAGAACTGTGTAAATCGTAATAAACTCAATATTTTGAAATATACATAAATATATTGCTTGGATATTATAAAAAGCAACAATCAAAAAATATCAACTCAAACTCCAACATATAATATAGAAAAAGTACTTACTCTAATACAAAGTCCATGATTTTACGTGAATTTAAAATCAACAATGTTTACTTGTCAACAATAACACTTAAACTGACGACTAAACAAAGAAACACGTTCAGACTTGTTACTAAGGGTTCCTCCTAGAACCTGACCGAAGCTCCGCCCCCTAACTTTTCATTTGCTAATATTTTAGTGACGTTGAAAGTAAAGGATTTGCTGTGTCCACAGAACCACGCACGGCGCTAATGGGTTAAAAAATTTGGTAATTTAAAACTACTTAAATTAATTAATTTATTATTCACATTAATATAATAACTTTAATTTATTCATTTCACAATCAAAAACCATTAATTGATACTAATTAGGTAATTTAAAATAAATTCACCAAATTGCAAGTAACCTCTGCTTGAAATGCCTTCCTAATTTGTACACAAGCGCGCGACTAAACTAAAATTCATATTACAATTAAAATTGCAGCAAGTTGCAGCTGGCATTGAAATGCGTTGGAAAGAAAGATATTATGAATAGATCCTGAAAGTTTCAAAGCGGAAACTCGTGGAACTTTTTTTAAAACACCTTTCAAAAGCCAGTTCGAGAAAAAAAAATCAAAAATTTTCTTCTTTCATCGATCACATTTTTCAATTGTATGAACGTAAAATTGATCATATGTTTATATATAAACACAAAATACATACTTCCATCTTTCAGAATTGAAATTGGACCAAGACTCGCTTTTTTGTGACACTTTCTCTCTTTTCTCTCGTTGGTTACCTCGCAACACGTCTTCAGACGATTTTTATGGAATATCATCCCAGGCACTAGCGGATCTGGGGGAAGGGGGGGGCGCATGGGGGCCATGGACGATACCTGCCGAAATATGACCCTTAGAGCATTTTTGTTTAGACAAAAAAGGAAGAGCAGTTCATTACCTACAAAAGTTGTCCCTATGAGTTTTTTCGCTACACTAATATTTTTTGCAAAAACGGCGTTTCAAAATTTCGCAATTTTGAGAATCTAAAAATTCGCAAAATTATTGTGGTGAAAACGGAAAATTTTATTATCCTCCCAAAACTTAAATATCCTCCCGTTTTTTGTCGGAAGACAAAAGATAAGGCAATAATACCCAACTTTTTTTCACTTTTTGCACTTGATTAATAAATTTATTGTAAAAAAATCCAATTTGAGAAAGTTTGAAGGCAGAGTTTTTTCTCGAGCAGTTAATAAAATACTTGATATATATTTAATGAAAAGGTCATAATGATCTTTTATTTAGTACAATTCCTAACACCAAAAAATTTTAGCACGAAAAGAAAATAATCCTCAAAAAAAAACTCGATTTTTGATAGGGGTGAGAATTTTCTCAATTTTCCGGAAAACCATAAAATATGAAAAGAAAAGAAAATGCCATCGACAAGGGGACAAGCTAAGTTTTCTAATGATATGCGTTGAAAACCGATATGGTCCTTGATTATCTATTAATTCCCGATAGACCCGAGCATTTTCGAAAACTCCGGAAATCCAAAAAAACGCCCTAAAAAACCATGTTGTCATTCCTTTAGAGCGTGCTCTCTAAATGCAGGGCAGGAGCTAAAAATGGGGGTTCGTTTTGGAGCCGGTTATGTCGAAAAGTATCATATTTTTGACAAAAATGATAAACATCATTTTTGTAGGTAATGAACTGATCTTCATTTTCGTCCAAACAAAAATTCTCGAAGTAGGTATCATATTTTCGGAAATATCGGCGAAAATAGGCAAAAAAAATCACATTTTTGAGACCAATGGGCCATTTTCCCGCCCTTCCACAAATTTCAGACAGCTGAGATTCTCGGGGGTGAATGTACCCATGAATACCTGCAAATTAAAAAAAATGGTGCCGGACAGACCTGATGCCCGGGTTGGCTCATTCGCTTATTGGACTAAAACCAAAGACTCAAACATCCCAAATTTTTATCGCTTAATCACTTTGATTTGAAATTTCAATTAACTGATAACCCCCCCCCCCCTGAAAAACTCCGTAGATCCGCCACTGATCCCAGGACTATCTCCAAACACAATAAAACTATAATTGGTAAAAAATTCGAAACATTATTTTTGACTGTTTGCCAGGAATTTGCGATTTGGCCCCACTGTGCGTCTGGGCGGAACTAATGCAATAGAAAAAAGGTTATTTTTTAAAGTCCCTTTGTCAAATCTTTCAATTGAAATTTTGGTTCTCAGCTATTTTAGCCATGCGTTTCTACGTACAGGGTGTCCAATGGCCCTGTTACAGTATCTATAGGTTATTGTGACCTTTTGCGTTACTAACGTACCATGGGGCATTTATTATTATAGATTGGAAGGTTGTAAGATCTTTGTATTAGGTAGTTCAACATTGCAATTCCAGATCAGCTTTAGTTTCCTTTCGCTTATCAATTAGTGCATCCGTCTCACATTTAAGTTTAGCTGAACTTTTTTAGCTACAATATGGTTTTCTCATGTTACCTTCTAGTTCAAGTTGAGTCCGAAATATTTTGCTTTTGTAGCTTTTCAGAAGCTCTATCTGCATTTTTGTCTAAAGTGTCATCGTTAAAGTTCGTCGTAGTGATTTTATCTGTAACAGGTATTTCAGCAGTATAGATGAGCTAAAGCAATGGGCCAAGGATACTTCCTTGAGGAACTTCGGATTGGATGGTGTGATATTTTCAGAGTGCTATGTATAACTTGACTGCAATCCATATAGCTGAGCGTTGTAGAATTATTCTATACTTAATTATTTAGTATAATTTGATAATATTAACTTAAGTTCTTGTTAACCGATACATAATTCAATAATATATTCTTAAAACATCTACAAAGGATTAAATTTAGCTTGGCTCATTTTTAGTTCATTAACGCGAACTAAATTTTTAATTACTTATTACACAACTCGTAAAATTTCAATTAATATTCAGAAATTTTCAAATTGCTAGTAAGCTTATCCAAACCACACAACTTAAAGTATGGTACATAACAATGCGATACTTGATTTATGATGTGCCTGAAATTTTCAATAGCATCATCGTTTATAATTTAACTTGTCTGAGCTTCCTTGCATGATTTATTGAAACTCTTCAAACTTCATTTACGTGGAAAACTTGCCAAGTTTATAAATCAGTAATTCGCCACATACCAGACGTTGCAGTTTAGTTATTTTGCAAAACATAAGTGAATATTCTACTTACAATTTATAATCGGATTAATAGCTGACAGTTATATTTTCTTAAAGATAATTGTTCTTCAGCACAATATTTCAATAGTAGGGGAGATGATTTTCCGTGTTACTAGAGCGCGTCAGAAATCCATATGGAGAGAAACCTTGCACCCTGTAATGTAGCCCTACCATATATGAACCATTAATATAGTGGGGTGCGCTGAGATTAGTAAAAAAAAATCGATCCTTAGAAAAATTCGAGCGCGTCAGATTAAGAAAAGGTAAGTTAAGTACAACCAGAAAAGTGTATATTTCAATAGTCTGTCAATTTGCGCGTGACATAAGGAAATGGGCGAGTCACAAAGTTGTAAAATTTCCACCTTGTTGCCTAATGGAACCGAAGAAATTCTCAATACAATCCGTATTAAGCCTTCTTGTTTTTAAATATTTTAAATCGGCAGCAGATAGTTTCTTCCAAAGACTTAATAAATTATTTATTGTTATTACCCAACATTTTTTTTGTCTGGATTTGGATGTTAATTATTTTGAAGTCTTTAATTAAATCACTCATTTCCTTTAAGAATTTAGTTTGAAATGAATCGTCCTCAAAGACTTTCTTGTATTGATGTTTTTCAGCTTTGCTGCTTGAATTCAATATGTCAAACAAATTATTAAATTAAACAATAGCATCTGAGGAAATAGCTCCAAGAGACATGTACACGTTAAGAGGGGCCTTGCCACTGACGACCTCGTTTTCAGTTGGCAATACTGAATATGCATAAAAATTTGACGATTTTTTGGAGAGTTAATTTCGAGAACGGAATTTTTGTTTGTGGAAATATTTATACCCGTTATAGCTTATACCTTGGAATAGGACATCTCCTTTTTTGAGTCAATTTTAAGGATTAATAAAAAAGATATCAGCCATTTAGTGGAGGTCTGTTTTTGGCAGTTTTGACAATTTGTGATCACCAATTTTAACGTGAAAACGAGATGTCCTAAATGAAGGATACAGAATTAATTTCCGAGAATACCAATTCTCAAAAGTTTATAATTTTTGAGATTAACTCTCCAGAAAAAAAAATTTTATGTAAGTTGCCTATATCCCAGTAAGATTTTCTCTTTCCATAGTTCAGGCGTTTTCCGCCTGACACTTTGAGACAGTGGCGCTTTTTGGTTTTATTTTGAACGATGTATGCAACCAGTTTTACGAATACGAAGAAAGTTTTTAGATGTTTAGAACTGACGTTTTAGGTTATGTTGGGTAATTTATTCGTGTGTTTTGCAATTTTTTTTAATGAGTAAATTAGTATTAACTAAAACCAGTTCTTCAGTTTAAAGTATTTCAATTAATGCCGTATACCTCATTTAGGACATGTTTCACAAATTGTCAAAAGTACACCTTCCACTAAATGATTAATATGTTTATTATTCCTTAAAATTTGTTGAAAAATGGAGATGTCCTATTCCAAGGTGTAAGCTATAACGGGTAAAAATATTTCCACAAACAAAAATTCCATACTCGAGAGGCTGTTCAAAAAATCTTCAATTTTTATGCATATTCAATGTGAAAAATTAGTGATTAGTAATATGGAGAATGTGCAATTCAACTATAACAGTTTTTTGTGATTTTTATTCGTGCATTCAAAATAGTGTCTGCATAGTTGGGAATCACAGACATTTGCAGAAATTAATATTTACAGTATGTCTCACATATTAACCCGTGCATGGGACTCTTGATGTAGGTTTGTTACACATTTTATTTGCTATTATGTCTTTTGTCCATTGCTAAAAAGCAATGCAGTTTTTTCATAGTGTATTTTTTTGTTTTAGTGAATAACTGTAATTAGGTACTTTTAAATAAAGAAATAATTATTAATTATTCAATTTATTTTCTTACAAAAATGATTTTATAATATTTAATGATTTACAATAAAGTTAACATTAAAGAAATGAGTTTACGATTAATACATGCAAGTATTAGAACTAAGAATCTGAAATAAATTTGTGATTAATAAATGCAAGTACTAGAAATAAGAATCTGAAATAAATTTATGATTAATAAATGCAAGTACTCGGTACTAGAAATAAGATTCTGAAATAAATTTATGATTAATAAATACAAGTAAGTACTCAAACTGAAAATATGAAATAAATGCAAGTACTCGAACTGAAAATCTGAAATAAATTTATGATTAATAAATGCAAGTACTAGAACTGATGATACACCATGTAGATAGCTAGCTGGCCAAGAATTTTCATTATGGTAAGTCTAAAGATAGATATAATGTACCCATGCATTAAAAATATTAATTCACCTAATTAGAATGCCTTGGTCAATACTGTCAACAAAACGGACACAAGAATTTCCTTGTTGTTATCTAGTTAAATTCTTGGTATGTAAAAACTCTATTTATGCAAATATTCTAATATTTCTTATCTGTCATATTCATCTGAAGAAATTATTCCAGGTTTTGAATTATTATATGATTTTAAATTTATTTCTTCTTGGCTCAGGAAATCCTCTTCTAAATTTTCTTGTGTGAAATCCTCTTCATATCCTCTGTATTTCCTTCTCGTGGAAACTCATTGAGTTGGATGACCTCTTCTAAAATATCCTCTTGCAGAAAACTCTCCTCTTGATTGTCGGCTTCTTTCTTTCTTTCTGTAAATCTTTCTTGTGGGAATCCCTCTTTTTGGATGTTCTCTTCTGGGATGTTCGCTTCTGGTACACTTTCTTCATTAAACCTAAGAAAATGTACATAATCAAAAAATTGAAATAAAAAGCTAGGTATATGAAAATTACTTTGACAGACATTTAATTATGGGTACTTCATAGGAATAACTTACAATTCTTATAATATTTCGCTGCAATCATTTGGGAATCCCTCTTCTTCGGTGTTCTGTTCTGGGACACTTTCTTCATTAAATCTAGGAAAATGTACATAATCAAAAAATTGAAATAAAAAGCTTAATAACTTATAAAAAATATAGCTAAAACATAACTTTAGAAAACTTACGATTCTTCTAATATTTCTGTGGAAATGTCCCTGTTTTCTCTATTTTCCCAATTCAATCGCGCTGCTGCAGTGCACTTGTTCTTCTTTCTAGTTTTACGCGAACTTCGAGGCATCTTTGGATAATAACCTACCCTATATAAAAAATAATTAAAAAAAAATTGTGTCTTTTTTCACAAAAATGAAAATGGTGTCCTTTTTCACCGAGGATGGTAAACAATCAGAATCTAAAACCTAAAAATATTAGTTGCAAACATTTTCAAAGAATCCCCGCTCGAAGACACAATAAGAACTCCTGCCGCTCTTTGTCTAATCATTAAAATTAGTAGTGTTATCTTATTTTATTTCAGAATTAGAGAGCAGACAGGGCGAAAACAAAGACACCAATGTTGCCGTAATGCCCGCAACCTCTAAATTATCAATTACTAAAAAGCTGTTTTTCACTTTTTTAAAATAAATGTACATATTATATTTTCCATTTAAAATATTTTGGAATGTAATATAAAAACGCTTTTCATATAAATTCATATCGTATATTGATAATAAAGAAATATCTAGGTAGGTATTTTCGACACTGTTCTGATGCTGCGGTAAATAAATAAAGTATAAAGTTTAGTATGGATACTAAATACGTGTCACTGGTTTTTTGGGTAAAATTTTAAAGTAGGTTTATTGTTGTATATTATTCTTATAGGAAAAATCACATTTAATACAATGGTGACATTAAAAAATTTATAAATAGCCGTCTTCATTGTTAAAAGCGATCGTTTGTGAGCATTTTAATTTTTCAACCCTATTTTTTGGACTTTTTAACGAAAATGGTGACACGGACAAAAAAAATTTCAACGGATGAAACATGAACAATTTATCATAACCCATGGTTTAAGACTTGCAGCGATTTTTAATCTGTAACCGTTCAATTGTTATATACAAATTAATGCTCCAACATTAACAATTTTTTTTTATAAAAGGACTTGCAGATAATTTATTGTGGTTACAATGTTGAATTTTGTTCATAGAACGCAGTTTTTTGTGTCGATAACTCATGTATTCTGCTATTGTTTAAACAAATAGATATTGATAAAAACATTTTGCGTTTGGGGCCGCCAATTATTTATTAATTCATTTATAAATTAATTAAATTAATAAAATATAAACTCTACTTTGATGCTAGAAAAAAAATAGTAAACAAAAAAAATGAAATTTCCTAAAAATAAAAAATAAAATTTGTGTCGTGTCTGAAGGAGGTATCGAACTCATGACAAATGGATTATTAGCGCTCTCTGCGACAAGACTAATCGTGAAAATAAAGAAAATTTATTCTCTCAGATTCCTTAGATATCCCAAATAATATATTATATTTTAATACTAGCAGCGCCACCTAGCATACAGGAGATTCACTGAAGTCTTAAGATATCTATCTCTCTTCATTATTGCAGAAAGACAGTGATAAAAGATAAAGATAAAGATGGGGGGAAACCTGTCGCGATGCCCCTCTTAAGACCGCTAGCTACAGTATGGCTTATAATTTGTGTCGCAAGTTTTTCATTCATTTTTTGAAAATTTGTTGGATTCAAATGAGATTTTGTTAACTTTGGGGCACATCTATAAAATTGGTTCGAATCTTGCTCAAAAAAAATTGTATAAATAACCATGATGTTTTTTTGTCATCAAAATGAATTGTGTGTTTTAATAAAGTATAACGTGTTGCTTTGATTAAGTGTGATGGATCAAATATGTAAGTAATTTTCTTATGACACAAATCTATTTCAGAATTGTCAGCAGTAACCCCAAGTATCTTTGCTAATTTGATAAAATTAGAGCCCATGTCGCTTACGATAGCCTCTACAATTAAATCTACATTACTTAATTTATACACACACTTTTCAATTGTTTGCCCAAGCAATATGGGATCAAATTGACTATTTACAAAGAAATAGGCAATACGCTGTTTCCAATTCGAATATAGGCCTCTTGCCATAATTACCAAGGCGTTTTCGGCGTAAAGAATTTCCTTTTTGCCCATACCAACATCGTGAAGCCCAATAAGTTCATCGCGTCCAGTATGATAAAATAAATTTGATTTTAAAGACATTTCGTCTATACATATTGTACAGTGTTTCTCAACATCCATCATTGTCTGTACTTTTATTTCGATTGCCTTAAAAATTACATTATTCTCTAAGCCTACGTTCGTGACTAATTTTTGAGTAATATTGTTTAAGCATCTTTTTGTAGGTAGACATAAAATTTTAGATAAAAATAAATATGCTCTTGGACTTAAAAAATATAGCGTAAGAGCAAATTATTTGTATTCTGCAGAATACCTTCTTGCTAAAGGCTTTTTATCTGTTAATACTGCCTGAGCTTTGACAATATTTGCTAGAGGTTGAAGTTGAAGTCTTCAATAGACCATTCACTTTCATCTACATCGGACAATTTTTTTCCCCTTAATTTTCTGGTAGCTTTCAATTTTTTTCTCAGTTTGTTTTTTCGAGGAGTAGATGAACTTAAATGCATTGGTGTCTGCAATCCAATAGATGATGTATCTGAAAATGTGGATGAAACATTTGGTTCTATTGTATCTTGACTTATCTTGCTGGGACCTTAAAAAATAAAAAAGTTTCAGTTGCAACTGGATATCTGGACAACTTCATGAAATTAAATTCTAAATATATAGGTACCTACTGGTATGTCGGTCGGATTTTCAAGAATAAGAGTTGTTGTAGACTCTGCATCTGCATTATATGTGACTGGAGGAACTATTATGTTCAAGATATTGTGTTTAAATTTTTTTGGAAGAGCATTCATAAATAAATGCTTTTTAGTCGATCCTTTTACAAAAAAGTGCAGCTCAAAATGTTTTTCACACAAACGAAAATATTTATGCAAATCTTCTGTGCTTTTGTTAAGCAAGTCCTCCCGATTACGTGCTCTTAGCCACGTTTCAGCTCTAAAAATAAATATAATTTATAAGAATGTATGTTCTTTTAAAAAGAGTACATTTACTACTTATTGTGTGTACTATACAGGGTGCTTACCGTTGTCGGTCCATGGGGAATGCAAAAGAACTTGTTTCTTCGTCTACCTGGGGCGAGCATGGGCGATAAGCACATCTTTTTCGTTTTGTTATAGGAGCCATATCACTATACACTATAATAGTTGTAATAGAAATACAATATACACAAATAAATACACACAAAACTGAAAAACAATCAAAAAAATAATGATATGAAATAACTACGGCAACAACGCAACAGAACTTGTATCTAAGATACTAGAGAGTTATTGCAAACTGGCAGAATGTATACCGTATACGTTAAACCTTAGCGGTATGCGTAAAATAGTGAGTTATTGCAGTTGCTTTTCTCAAGGTAGTGACGTTTGACATGCTAATAATGGGGTGTCAATGGTGTCGAAATATAAATATTGGATATTGTGCTTGAGTTGATGGTAGAAAAGTATTAACGAAATTACGGAAGAACTTCTGAATATTTTTGTTGAGGATGAACATGAAGATTAACACATAGATGAAGCCATATTATTTCACCTTATCAATAATAGGGAAGGTCGAGGAAGAAATATCTATGATTGCCTCAATTTAGAGTTAATGTTAACCCATTACATAAAATCAAATTTCCGATTTGAAAGAGAACACATTGTATTCTTAGCAGAACGTCTTATGTTACCAGCTGTAATTAGAACAAGAAGAAGTAATGTTATATCAGGTATAAACTATTGACTTTCTCCTAATGAAAGTAAAAACCTATTACCCCTAATTTTGTGTTACAGGACTTGAAGGATTGTGCATTTTGCTTAGAAGATTAGATTATACGAATAGGTTGAAGGGTTTTGATGAAATTTCAACAATCAAAACCGGGAACCAGGAAGTTCATACAAGAAAAGACTCTTAAGATCCATCGGAGCAAAAAACAAATCAAGAAATAGAAATATGTTGTAGAATTAAGTTTAAATTACTTTGAAATAAAATATTTTTAACTTTCTTACCTTTATTAAGGAATAAATTAAGACTGATAGTTTTTTAGTTTTATTTAAAACCTAAAATGCAAATATCAGATATCAAAACTAATGGAAAATTTCATTTTTTGTATTTTAAATAATTAACATCTTTTCAATAATATATATTTAAATACATATAGACAAAACATTACAATTAAGCCCATAATTTTGGAAAATGATTTCTTTAATCCCCAGCCAGCAGTTAAATTTACATTATAACGATTGGATTATAGGTTTTTCCCAACTGTTGTAATCCAAACACACTAAGTTCCTTGAAATAATGCAATAATTTATTTTTCAAAATACTTATAAACTAATTCATCTAACAAACCCTTTTATGGTACCGAAGCCCTATGTTTTGAGGGTTGGATATTGGATTTTTAGAATTTGTAGCTGAAATATATCGTAAACAGTTTAATATAAATGTTGTAGATAATTAAAACTTTTGTATTACTTTTCAACATAAACTCAAAATTATCGAGAATAATCGTTTTTATTAGTCTAATGTTCAGTCGAAAAATTTTGTTTACAAATTTTCAATTTTTTAACTATATCAGTGATCTTTTTCTGTTATTCAATTCTAAAATCGATCGCGAAAAAGCCGCTTTTTGGTTTTAGAACACCAAATATGCATAACGTATAAGGTTTAAGGCTCTCCTTATGCCTTAGATATAGCGTACGACGTTATACCTTAAAAATGGTTGTTTACTGTTGCGCATGCGTAACTGTCATTGTAAGGCATACCGTATACCCCAAATGTGCAATAACTCTCTACTGACGAAACGACTAAAATACGTGACAGTTTTGCCACTTAGAACATGGCGATTGCGAACATGCGCAGAAGATATTGACCCCCTGAAATAGACAAGCCTTCACTTTTGTGTAGTTAACTATTCTGCGCCATCGCTTTGACTCGCTTTCAAATGTTTTTGTGTAATGCAGCGGTGCGGACCATTCGAGTGACTTTGACAAAAAGCCTCGGTTGACCTCGCAAAATGGTTTTTTTATATTTTGCATCTATAGTATTTTACATTATGATACGCATTTGAGTACTCTAATGTTTCATTAGAGTACGCAACTTTTTGTGTTATACTGTTGGTAATATGAATCAACAAATACATGAATTGACATTTGTCTTGTCATTTGTATCTAATAACTGCCAAATTTTAAAAATTCTACAACAGTGCTACCAACTCATTTTTTTTTTTAAAGAAAACTTCTCTATAATATGCAAAGTATAAATTTATTAAAAAAAATAATAAAATGGCGAAGTATAAAAAGATGTATAAGCAACTTATTTCATATGGCTGTTATGAAATGCGTTGCTTAATGTACTATTATAAGCGTTCAAATAAAAGCCTACTCTGAGATACATTGACAGGATTAAATCTAAATTTTTACAAAATTCTAAAAAAAAATTAATTTTCCGCAAGTTTTAATTGATAACAGCTTATAGTAGAAATGAAAAGAATAATTTTGATATAATTTTTATACAATTTCTTCTTATATTAACTTCATACTAGGTCTTTTCATATTCGTTATTATTGATTCCATAAATGCCATAAAACCTTCTTGTTATTACTTTTCTACATTATATTTCTTTAATTTTGAAAAACTGAATCTCTACTTCTTTGCTAATTTCCTTAAAATTGAACAATTTATGTTAATGTATTATGAAATGTGAGGTTATATTGTAGTTTTCTTTTACTGATAACATTCTTTATAATAAAGTTTTTATTGTTATTATTTTTTCAGTCTGATCTGAAATAATACTACTTTATCTATTCATTTATTTTCTAAAATAAAAGTAAATACCTTAAATTAATTGGTAAAGAGCTCTTTTCATAGTTTTTTTATAATTAAAATGGTTAAAATTTGTTTGAAAATTAGATTGGAATTGTCTCTCCTATGATTACTCTAAACTATTACAACTTGTGATTTTATCAATATAATGAAAATTGTCCAAGAACTATCTTGTTTGAATTATTTGGAAGTAGTTAACTGTTACAATATATTAAACACGTCTCTTAATACTTAAGAGAATTTCTATTTAATAACACAAAATTAATACAGCAACCTCGATTCTAGTGAAATTGCCACATTCATCGTAGTTCATTGAAAGTCGAAGTGCTCTAGCGGGAATACTAGAAAAAAAATTTCATGGTTGCTTCGGAGCTCCTCAAACATCATAGTTTTCACTTAAATAATATTTCGGAGTATTCCGGTGTCTAATCACCAAAACAACTCTGATGTTTCAAGACACATTTTACCCCGTTCGTATTTTACCAGAATTACCAGTAAACAGTTTTCCATCACGAGTCTATAAACAGGGGAAACAGAATTACGTCTGATAGAAAACAGTTGCCATGCAAGTCTGGCGTACGTTAAGTTAATTTTTGCAATATTTTAAAAATAAATGGGCTGTAAAAAAATCGCAATTATTGTGTGTAAATGCTGTAAGTCTATTAAAATTAAAATATTACTTAGTTGTGCAATTTGGCGTAAATATCTATTTATTTAATTTTAGTTTTAATACAGAAGCTTAATTTTCAATTCTCTAATTTCTATATGCGATGAAATATGAACTGCTTTGGAATCGAATCACACCTCTACAAATTTCCACTAATTCAATACCAGTTCAAAGCATCTGCATGTTCGACATATTCAACTTGTCTTTTGTTAATGTGTTGGGAGTGTTGAACCTAAGGGAAATTGATATTATATGCCCTTAGGTCTTTTCAACCCTGATTTGCTTCTAGAACTAATTATGACCGACTACTACCTCTATTATCAGATTATCATCGACTATTCATGTTTCGAAAATACTAACCATGTTCAGTTGAATATTCAGAATATGGTAATGCATTTACACATTTACGTATTCTTTTTAATTCACATTCAAAGTGAAAGATTTTTGTCGATTTATTATGACATCCCTACACTTGTACTTTTCAGGGTATATTTGGTCAAATAATAATCGCTATTTTAAGTATCTAAGCATAGAGAAAAGCCGGGAAGAGTAAATACCTCTAGCTTTACATGTTTTTTGCAGAAAATATATTAGAAGGAAAATTAAAACCTCTTACCTATTTTGTTTGTATAAATATTATTTATATCCACACAAATATACATTTTTCTAATTTCTTTTTGTTTTCACCTTCTTTATCAGTCTTTTTAGTTTACTTGATGGTCTTTTTATTCTCTTTGGAAGTTTTCATATATTATTTTTATTATCTACTTTCTTCGAAACGTTTTTCACTTTCCGTTTTCTTTATTTTTCTTTTGTTCTTTTAATATGGTACTAGTCAAGTCGTTTGAATTTCGGAACATTTGTTTTCGTGTCGTCATTGGTTTAGCTGGAGTGGATGTAGGTCTCATTGCAAAAAAGCTACAGTGTATATGTGAGTCTTTGGTCAAGGTCCATTAAGAATGAATGCTATTTGAATCTGTTTCTTCTAGGATACAAAAAAATTCTTAAAGAAAACTGGCAGCAAAGCTACATTAATTCCATAACAGGTCCTAATTACAAACTATACATTAAAGATATTCCTAGTAAAAGATGGTTTCGGGAGTTATCAAATAGACATATGATAATAACAATAAACAGAATAAGATCCAATCATTGTACGTGCGGAGCCTTAGGCGATTTAAATCATGTAATTTTAGAATGCACAAACCATCAAAATAGTATTAATGTACTTTATAATGATTTAATCCAATTTAATCAAACATTACCAATTGACTTAAATTCAATCATATTCTCTAGCAATATGAATGTTTTATATTGTATTTATTTACACACTTAAAGGTGTAAAATGAACCTGTAAAAATACTAACCAATCATTGTAAGCAATATGCGATATGAAATTTCAATAGTAAGAGTATAACGAAAAAAAAAAAACAAAAAAAAACAAACAACGTATCAATTAAAAAAAAATAAACAAACGTATCAATTTAAAAAAAAAAAAAAAAAACACGCATGCACTATAATAGAAAAAAAAATATAATAATATTAGACTTAACACCATTAAACCAATGGTAATTTTGTGAAATTATGACCACCCTTATGTTTGGGGAAACGGTACTCAATCTAAGGGGGGAAATATGATTTAGGAAAACCACGAAAACCTAAATCACGATTCTGTACATAATGGTTCTTATGTTACATTAGATTATGTATGTTATGTTGAGGTGGTTGAGGTTTATGGGGGTTTACCTTATGGTAAGGGGGGCGGAGTCCAGTAGATCTTGGTGTTCGGGGGGGAGGGGGAGGTCTTGGGCGTCGGCCAGAAGTCTGAGGTTGGGTTGTGGGAGTTTGGCTTTGGGTTTCCTGAATAGGGAAGCGACGAGGTCGCCAGGGGGTGAGGAGGGTGTTTTGGGCGTGGGTGTTTGAGCCATTCAGAATGCGAGAGACGTATTTTTTCCTTAGGAGTTGGAAACGAGAGAGAATTGGGGCGCTGGAGACGTTGTTGTAAACTTCTCCAGAGGGAAACAGATAGTGGAGATATTGACATCGTCGTAGGATACGTCTCTCGAGTGAGGAGATTTTTCGGGCTAGATGGGGAGGTAGTACGCCATATGGGACTGCTCTGTATTCGGAAACGGAGCGGATGAAGGAGTTGTAGGTGTGGATCAGGGTTTTGGTGTTGTGTGATATACCACAGGTATATCGAGCACCCCGTATAGTGTATAATTATTATTGTTATGTTAATGTTAGGTTATTGCTATTGTATTTGTTATCAAGACATCGACTTGTGCGACAAGATCGATCCTTGACCGTATATGAACGACGGGTAGATGCTCTTGACTAGAGGTCAATACATGTATATATATACCAAATTATTGTAGGCATTAGAGATCAGATATCATTTAGATATAACTAGATATAATTAGATATACTGTAGATATAGATTAGATATAACCTAAGATTGGTTCATACCTATGAGAAGTCTTGTAACCAGTATTAGGGGTTAATCCCCAAATTATAATTGTTGTTGTTACAAAGAGTTTTACTTCCCTACGACATCAGTACATGGCACATGTCACAGTTGCACCAACCAAACTAGCCACATAAAGCGCCAAGGAGGCCGGCTCGTTTACGCATTCTGTTGAGCGTGTTCTAAAGGTCAGGAGACCATTTAAGTGTTTGAGAGAATCAAACACCCAAATCGTATAACTTCCCTTTGTTGAACGAGCCTGACTCCCTGAAGATTTACATTGACGTCTTGGAGGAGCTGGGTGGGTCTTTTTGAATTCGGATGTTTAAAGATGATGAATTGTGTTTTTTGAGGATTCAATGAGACCCTCCACCTATTGCTCGAGCTGGTGAACTGATTCAGTAGGTTTTGGGTTCTGATGCTAAGTTGGTTAGAGTTTTGGGCTACCGAAATCAGAGCAGTGTCATCGGCGTATAGAAGACGATGGTTGGTTTGGGGGAAGAAGGTCGCAAGTGTAGATGAGATAGAGGAAGGGGGCCAGGACGGAGCCCTGGGCACTCCAGCAAGGGGAGTGAAAGGTTCGAACATGGCGTTGCCTACTTTGACTTTGATGGTTCGGTGACAGAGTTGGTCAAAGGCTTTTTGAACATCCAGAAGAACGGCTGAGGAGAGTTGATTTGTGTTAACTGCCGTAACGGCAATTGTGTGGAGAGAGGAGATTGCGTCCTGTGTGGAGTGGTGGTTTCTGAATCCATGTTGGGATTGAGGGATGATGTTTCTTTCTTCACAATAGGTCCATATTCTCTCCTTGAGCAGAAGTTCAAGGAGTTTTCCGAGGACTGATATGAGAGAGATGGGACGGTAGGAGTGGACGGATTTGTATTACAACTAAAATATTCTAAATATATTACAACATTTTTTGTATATTATATTTTAAATTAGAAAATTTTAAGTCCCTACCATTTTTTCCCTTTTCACTATAAATCCATAAATGTCTGTAAAAATCGGAAAATTTATTTTAGACCAAAAACCCCTAAAAGCAGAAACAGAAATAACCTCAAATGCAGATTAAGTAAATAAAATTTATCTATCTCTGCATTTACTGTTTTACCACACAAGAACTCTTAATGAATGCGCTAACTTATCTAAATCATCAGGTCGGGAGTATTCCTTTAAATCAGAAAGTTGCGCTGATATACACCTAACGTAATTACAGTGATAATGTTCATTATAGAACTAGATAACACATTCGTTAAACAGTAATGAACAAAAAGTTTTAATACAAATGTAAAAAATAACATATTCGTTGGATAAACATTGATGAAAGCTTTAAGCTTAAAAAATGTTTAACTCATGGCTCATTTTTATTTTATTACATAGCCTGTAAATCAAATTAAAAAAAAAATTCTATCATTCTTGTATCAAAATCGGTTATTTTAATTCTGGTTTTAGATATTTAAAGTAGGTACCTGGTCACTCAATAAATTCGTAGGATCGTAGGATGACATTGACAAATGCATATTATTTTTAAAAAATGCTGACCTTCAAGTGATACTTGTCAAAATTTTACGACAATCTGACTTTTAGTTTACAAGTTGCAATGGTTTTAGTGACGCTACTTTTGTAATTTTCAAAACAATGGAAAAATCCGATTTCGTCTGTTGATAATAGTTATTTATGCAACAAGGGCAAAAGTAATTGTTTATTGCACGCCACGTAAAATTTTCCAATACGTCAAGTGCAATAAACACTTTTTGCACGAGTTGTATACAATATTTTTTCTACGTTCATGCAAAACTAAAACATACTTATTTCTTATCGAAGCACCACTCTTTGAAACGATTGTAACATATTTCATAAATTTTTCTTGATTTAATGAGTAATAAGTTTGAAGACGCTGTATTTACTATTTTACTGACTTCTGGTGGGGTCTCAACAAATTCTTCTTCATCACTATCATCAATTTTTCTGATAATATTACTTATTTTAAAACTTCAAATTGTGTAATTGTCATAATAATTTTTGACTGACGTTTCTAGAACTGCATTTGCATTATTCAAATCATAGAACGCGCTGATAAGTTTGCTTGCTCTATGCATGCGCCGCGTTGACAGCTTAGAATAAAGCGGATCAGTCTTGATTATGACTGAATTATCTTAAGAAGACATTATTTGTTTAATTATAGCTGCTGAAAGTAATACAGATATGAAATATGGAAATGTTTAAAAGTTAATGCAATCTCATAGAAAATGAACTATGGCGTAAAATGACAGATGAGTTCAATAAAAATTTTATTGCACTAGTACAATAAAGCAGCACTTTTTACACTAAAAATAGTTCAATAAAGTTTTGTTTTTTGCATGAACGTAGAAAAAACATCTTTTTTAAGTGGGAAGAAAGACCGTTCACGGCAATTGTTCCAGAAAACGTAAAAAAAGTCCATGCAGCCAGTTGAGAAGACAGCAACCGGCCGAAGCCGCCCAATGCGACCAAAAATGCAAATGTGAGCGAATATTACATGTCATTATTGGTGGGTTTGAAGAAAGAAATTGCGATAAGACGAGAAATAAGGTTATTAACATTTTCCTCCGGTAGTAAGTTCAGTGATTAGACCTAACCTGTTTTTAAGGTTTTTATAAACAACGGACGAATTTCATAAAGTGAAATTTGTAAAAAACAAAAATATTGTAAACTTACCTACTTAAATAATTTGATAGTTTATTTGGTAAGTTAAGTAAAAAGTTGGTGGATTCGATTTTTAATTTTTGTTTTCATCTGATCATTGTCGCATTTAAAATATCAAAAAGATGTAAGTAATTGCGATAAAACCAAACCTGGCGGAATTATCAAAATATTTTAATTGACAAAATCGTCCTCTACCCAATTTTTTTACTAAAATCATATATTTGGTTCCGAAATATAGTTTTCGAGTGGACTGAGTATATAAATTCTTTTATAAATATTTATTATTTTTAAAACCCTTCTGTCCATAAACAAATTTAATTTTTCTGAAAACTAGAAAAATAAATTGAATTTTACCGAGAATAACATAGCATGTATTATATCAATATTTAGTGATCGGTAAATAGATCGCATGCCAAATAAATAGTGGAAATGTACATCAAAGGGTAAAAATTTTACCATATGAACCTGTAATTAATTCCAGTGATTTGCCTTTTACATACTAAATGGAAATTTTAATTTAGCTCTCATTTAATTTTAATAATTATAATATCATTCATTCTGGGAAAATATGTTTTTAATGGAATATTATAAATTTATCAAAATATTTTAATAATAAATGTTTTCATAATATAATTGCATTTATTTATTGGTAAGTTTTCACATCCTCTTTAATAAAACTATTGAAATTAATAGTATTTGATGATTATTATAAAACAGTATTTTAAATGGTAGATTTACCCTATTAATATTTATTTAAAAACTATTTACTCTTCAGTAAAAGTAACAAAGTGAAGAACTTTTCTTCATTACAAACTTTTCGTTATTATTATTAAACATCGTGTCGGCAATGGAGTTGTGACCTTTTTTCGCGTTTTTATAACTAAAATTAAATGCGCCATCAAACATTATTAGTAAGTCGCCTCGGAGCGCCGCGTAAATAATAAACCATCTCTTCTACGTAAAAGCTTTGCTTCTGGATTTTCTGCAAAAGAGAACCAATTATTATTATTATTATTATTGTTGCTGTTTCCTGTGAATGTTTACGTAATTACTAAAGTTAAGTTTTAACAATGATAACGACATACAAATTTTACTTTTAGCGCCCGTATAACCAAATTTTAAAGAACTATTAAAACGATTAATTTAAACGGAGTCCTTTAAAATGGCATGGGAATGGTCCATTAAAGAAAAAGAAGAAGTATCGGGATGATTGTGTTGTCCCAAAAACTCAAAATTGCCAAATTGTTGGATCATGAGTGGACGCACGAAATCTAGCATTCATGTTTAATTCATGTTGAAATTACTGTCTTCAATTATTGGATAGTTGATGATATATTAACCTTTTCTTGAGTAGTATAGCAAACTTATTAATTTAAGTTTCTTATTGCCAGTAACTGCCTGACAGAACCGGTCTGCAGTTAAAGTAGTTTTTATAAAATACAAGATAAAACAGAGTAGGTTCAAGCCTGCGATGAACATCAAAATAAAAAAAGTCCTTGTTTATTAACACTTCTGATATTTGGGGTTTGTGTTCCAAAAAAAAAAAATTGTGGGAGCTAAAAGCCAGACGAGAAGTGGCGATAGAAGACAGAGAAGTACCCATGGAAGAAATTAAAAGCTTCATAATGTATGGAAGGGGCATCAGCAGCAGATGCTTATTTTATAGAAGAACTAGGACCTTCTGTTATAGTTCCTATTACCCACTATTATATCGGTGAACATTGATATACGCTATCACTTCAGAGATGTTTAAGGGTGGGCGGTAGTAGGTTAAACTTGTTTGCTGTTGTTGTTGGTTAATTTTAACGTCTCTTTTCTGATCTAATGATCTAATAAACGGACGGGACAGCTTATCGTGGGCTCCGAACTACGGTCATCAATCACCTTAAACCAAGGACTATGCCTTTGTCATGCAGGTGATCTACCGACTAACAAGTGTGTAATTGTGTCACCAATCCCTATCAGATCCACGAGATATCCGATCTCATCCGGCCTGTTTACCGGCGTGAATGAAACTGCGTATGACACAAATACCTTTTTACACTTGCCCAAAGTCTTCTGACTTTAATTCCACTTGAATACGGCAGGATTCGAACCTACTCCCCGAACACTGACCAAGCAGAATCGGCAGACGCCTTACCAACAACTAGGCCAGCGTGTCCGGTAGGTTAAACTTGGAATTGCCTATTTCAACGCTCTACATATGTCATTTTATATAATCGCCCATAGTTGACGTCTTTATAATCACTTTTTGATTCATACATAATCCTGAAATTGCGTAGGTTATTTTTATTCGCCGAATATCCGTAATCTTCTTGTCTTGTAGGCTAATCTCGTTATTGCGTGACTGGTTAAAAGATGTTGTCCAACAAAATGATCCTTATCAGTTCGGATTTGGAAACCCAAGTAGCATAGTTCGTGGACGGAACGTGGCGGCCACGACATTAGAAACTTTAAAGTGTATTGTCAAAGTCTTTGCCACGTAATTAAAACGCTTCTATAACGTGGCGGTAACTAAAATGCGGAATACTTTCTTGGTGGCAGCTACGTGGTGGTGTGGTGGTCGACAATAAACACGAAACTTTGTTCACTGAGCTTGTCTTTTTGATTTGTAGCTCGTTCTCTGTCCTGAATATTATTTCTTCCATTTTCCTTGCTTTTTCTCTAACCTGACATAACTACGGAATAATAATTAAGTATAATTGTTATATTATTATGGAAATACAAGAATATTGGTTTAACAATACTGAAAGGCAAAAACTTTACTGTCAAATACAGGTGTTGTGACTCGAAATATGAGTACGCGCCATGGGAATACTTTTATCAATCTTTGATATTAAAATCATTAATTATATATGGAAACGTAGTAAATTTGAAACGGTATAAAATAAAACGTTAAAGTGATTATTGTGTTGCAGAATCGTGGTATATTAATGGTTCCCAAAATGACACTAAAACTATCACGCCCACTTTAAGATCACTGCCACTTCTAAGTGGTATGGTTTGGTGGCCGTAACTATTATTTTCCACTTTAATGTTTGTGCAACTTTGAGGTAGTCTCGCTTAGTGGTTATAACGTTTCAAACACCTTCAGTAGCACCAAAATATTATAAAACTATTAAGTGGTTCCCAGCGGTAAACTACAACTACGAGACTAAAACTACGCAAAAATAAAATGAAGTTATTCTTGCTGTGTAGGGGTAGATTTAGTGATTATTACATAATAGACACCCAATCGAAGTTGCGATATCAGTTTCTGTCACTTTAATGCCACTTAGGAATAAACGTTCAACGAAAGACCAAAATCCTTATTCCGAATACTTACTAGATTATTAATACTTTCAAATAATTTGTTAGGCAAACATTGTTGAGATTAATTTAACTTGACTGTCCATTTAACTGAGCTATTGTTGAACGGAATGTAATAAAACCAACACAAAAAATTTCAATAAACACCTGTAATAAACTTGAAATCATATCTAAAAAATATTTGTTCATTTTTTAGCGACTCCTTCTTTGACGTAGTTTCATTCTGTTATTTTAAAAACGAAAAATATTCAAAAAATTCAACCGAGTAGTTATTTTCCCAGTCAACCCACCACAGACAATAATTTCCGAAACAGGTGGTGAGTTGACGCCCCTTCATCATTCGAGTTTGCATCGCTGACGTTTCTGAAATTAATGTCCCAATGATGTCCTGGAGTGCAGACACGCCCCGGTAGCCACTTAGCCTGCCAAATTTAATATTACTCCAAAAATTAAGGGGGCGGTTTTCAAGATATATGTATACATGATGTACCTACGAATATATTCACATGTAAAATTAAATTGATATTATCAACTGATTCGTAAATAATTCAATAACTACCCTTCGAAGAGTTGACGTTCAAAATATTAAATTTTGTGGTGTATTTGAAAATCAAGAGAGAGTAAATTCCCAGAATAAAAAGTAATTCGGTATGCAAAACTATAGTACAGTACGTGCGGTAAAACTTCAATATTTGTAATGCATTCTAAATTGTTTTTGTTAATTTCAATACAAAATTTATTAAATTTCTTGGACTATCACATTATTTTATGATCTTTCATTGTTACTACAGTAGGCCTAAGAGGATTAACGTGCGTCATAGGCGTAACCAGAATAGAAAGGGATAATTGTTATTTAACGACCTCCGAATGGCAACAGCTTCTAATGACAGATATTTTGACTTAAATAGTTTCTAGAAATGCAGTTATTTGATTTTCGATAAACGTGACAAATAGTAGTGACTAAAAATGGAAGCAGTTTGTGAGTATACGCCAGTGAAAAAATTAAAACTAGACCATTTATCGCTCAATGAAAAGAGTGCTGTAGTGAATGTGTACCACTATTTTAAACATCAAAATCCCTCAAACACTATTGACAGTGTAGTTGAAACAACATCTAAGGCAATGGGATATGGAAAATCTACAATATATAGAGTTCTAAAGGAGGAAAAATCAGGTGGAGTAACCTCACCAAAGCCGAAACCAGGTAGACGAAAACTATTAAAAGTCAACGTGGACGAGTTTTTTAAAAATGCTATTCGTAAGCTTGTTCACTCATTTTTTATAAACAAGAAAATACCAACTTTAGATAAAGTTTTGCAAGCCATTACGAATGATGTTGATTTACCCACATTAAGCCGGGATAAACTATGGAAAGTGTTACATGAGTTAAACTTTAAATTTGAAAAAATGGGCAGACACTCAATGCTAATTGATTCTGAAGAAATTGTATGTTGGAGAAGACAGTACCTCAGAAGAATACAACAAGTTAAAGCTCAAAATAAAAACATTTATTATTTAGATGAAACATGGGTTAATGAAGGACATTGTGTAGGAAGAGTTTGGAAAGACAAAAATATAAAATCATCCCATCAAGCTTTTCTAGAAGGATATACTACTGGTTTTAAGGAACCTATAGCAAAGGTAAAAGATTAATTATTTGTCATATAGGCAGTACAAACGGTTTTTTTGAGAATGGTTTACTCTTATTTGAATCAAAAAAAACCGTTGATTATCACGAAGAAATGAATGGAGACGTGTTTGAGGAATATTTTGAACAGATGATTCAATTCATACCAAAAGGATCGGTTATTGTAATGGACAATGCAAGTTACCACTCCAGATTACTTGAACCTTTACCAACCACTAAATGGAAAAAGGGTGAAATTGCAAAATGGTTATCTTCTAAAAATTTAGCCTTTGACAATACAATGCTGAGGGCAGAATTGTTAACTATTGCTAAAAAACATAAGCAAAATTATAAAAAATATAATATTGAGGAGATAGCCAAAAAACGAGAAATTGAAATCCTTCGTTTACCACCCTACCATTGTGAGCTGAATCCGATAGAATTAATATGGGCTCAAGTTAAAGGTTATGTTGCCAGAAATAACACTACTTTTAAATTATCAGATGTTAAAAATCTCTTCAATAAGGCAATATCTGAAGTAACAAGTGAAAATTGGCAAAAATGTATTAGACACGTTACAGAAATAGAAAAAAAAATGTGGGAGCTAGATAACATAATTGATATTACTATAGAGCCCATTGTAATTTCTCTAGAATCAGATGGTGAATCTTCTGACACAGAGTGCGAGGAACCATAACTTTAAAATTATTAATTTATGTACTTTAATTTTATTTTTAGATTTTTATTTTTTAAGATTTAATATTGTCGTATTTTTTGCATGTTGCTCGTCAAATTTTATCCTTGCGGTTGGTTTTTTTTTTCTCATATACCTACTTAATTGTTTTTTTAGCTCCTCATATTAATTTATAAATAATTGTAATTATCTGTACATATTATATACATATTTTGTAAATAAACATATGCCTAAAACAAAATGCCTAAAATAATATTGACTTTTTCTTCATTTTACCCAAATTAAATTACTACTTACGAATTATGTTTATCTATCTAAAATTGGTAATCTAGGTATAAATAACTAAAACAAATTAAATATTTCTATTTCCATATTAATTTAATTTTGAAAACGCACGTCTATGGTTTACTGCCTTTAACACTGATAACTGCAAAACATTTCTGGGAATTTACTCTCTCTTGATTTTCAAATACAGTATAGTCACAACAAAGTAACATTATTATGGGTGCTAGGACATAAAGGAATTGTCGGAAATGAGATTGCTGATGGTCTCGCAAAAGAAGGAGCTAGTACTCCTTTTATCGGACCAGAACCATTCTGTGGTACCCCAAAAAGCCGCATTGTGGAAGAAGTCCGAAAATGGGAAAAGGAACTTAGTGCAGCCTACTGGTAAAAAATTCCAGGCCAAAGACAAGCAAAAAGGTTAATACGACCTTCTGCTCGATACACTAAATCCTCTTCAGAAATCTGATCACAGGGTAATCACTGGCACTGGACACTGCTCACTCAGATATCATCTCTGTAAAATGGGCAAAGGGGACAGTTGAATATGCAAATTCTGCAATGATGCAGATGAGGCGGCGGAACATATTATCTGCAACTGCATGGTAATTGTCCGCCAACGCCTTAAATACCTGGAACATGTCTTCCTAGAGCCTGATCAGGTTACAGTTCTAGTTCCAAAACAGATAATAGGCTTTCTGAAAAGCCTAGATCTTCTGGACTAAAAACATAGGTATACACAAAAGATCTTATAGGTCGCAGTGTGGTAAGGTCAATTGGGCCAATGAACCCCTTTGTAATCCTACAATCTAGGTGGATTAGGTAATAAAGTTATAGATATCTGTGCTAATGAACCAATGATGTGGTTATGTATTACACCGAATGTAGAAGTGATTTTCGGAATTTTTACTTAATTAAAAATTGAGTTTGTTTTCATATACTGGTTGTCTTACTCCTCTCGACCACTGTTGGATTTTAATTAACAAACAAAAGTAGATATGGTTACTCTTGACCATACTTCATGGACCTGCCCCGGCTGTCCAGGTCGGCCCCGAATATCAGACGGAGCTGGGACATCACTATCGCCGCAATCAAAACAGCAGACGAATAATACGGCTACCGGTGACTCAGCGGCGATGGTCATGGAGAAAATTCGCCTTAAGCTAAGACAGTTTCGGGAAGATTTTGTTTCTGAAGTTTTATTTTGAAGTTTTGGACACATCACATTATAGCATAGCGTAACAAAATGAAACTTAACATTAGCAAATGTGCGTGTATATTTATTAGCAAAAACATCGGCCCAATAGAATTCTAATATTTATTGGATAACAAAATAGTCAAAAAAATGGACATAATCAAGGATCTTGGCACTTCGGTACAAAGATAACTTTCAATCTTCATTATGAGTTCATAATTAATTCTTGTAATAGAGCTTTAGAATTTTTTTGTAGAACATGCAAGGACTTTGATAATGAGGCAATAATCAAATCTTTTTATTTTGATTTTGTTCACAGCAAACTAAATTTTGCAAGCTTAGTATTCAGGGTGTGTCACGTAGAAGTCCCATTAGCCATATTTAGAGGAGTATAGATATTTGAAAATTGGGTTACGGGGCTTTTGTACGCTTTATTCAATGAAAATATTCTCAACTTCCGATTACTTCGGATTATACCGGAAATAGGCATCAACTTTGTTATTTCAAATACCATGTACCATTTTTTATTTTTTTTTTCGATTTAGCATCAAATCTTGAACAAAAAATTAATAACTTACCACAGGTCTCAACTTAACAGTTTCCGAGATATTTGAGATTTTTATAAAACTTTTTGAAAACACGCATTTACGTTAATTTCTGCATCTGGCTTAGTTGTTAAGCTATAAATTTCAAATTTTATATAGATATTGTGAGAATATCCTTCTAGCATACAGCGAAACGTCAAATGCGATATTTTATACGGGGTGTCTAGATGGATCTCCCATGTCCATATTTTCAATTTTCAATAAGTCGATAATTTCAAATGAAACACCCTGTATTTTATAACGAAGGTCAAATTTTTGAACCATAAAAATTCCAAAAAAGGACCATGGGCGTAACAAAACTGCCTAAGGATGTGAAATAAAATCACACTTGTTCCCAAAAACAAGGACATTAAAAATGTCCTACACTGCACCAGCGTCTCGACTTCAACAACTACTCTTTGAGCTATATGCCCCACCAGGTATTGAATTACGAAAGTCCAGACGTGGTTTGGCGTCCGACCAAGTCGGGGATTTAAACCAAAAACTTCGATTTTGTTATTAAAGGAGCGTGCTCTAACGCAAACACTTTTATCGAGAACGAGGCGAGTCGAATTCATTTTCAGACACCCTTTAGAGATAGGATGTCGAGCTAGCCTGCTTCTTACTGATGAGGTACAATAGTACCGAAACCGGTCTAAGAATGGCAAGCTTGAAATAATTACAAAAGTTTTTTATCGTGGTTGGAAATAAAGAGAATATCGTTCTCAGTGGATATGCAACTTTGCAACCCCATACGAACAACGGAACTATAATTTTTTTACTAATATTATTTGTTTGAATTTTTACAACTCCCAAAATAATTGTAAAAGGTCTGCAAATCACGAACTCGAAAACGCTGTGCAATGCTAATATTATTCAGAAAGCTGCATGTTCTTCTACACCAGAAAGAAAAAAGACAGTCCAAGAAGTCTATAACACATTAAAGAGTGTAGACCATGAAAAACGCAGAGCAAGACGCAGGTGGCAAAATACTAGAAATCCATTAGACAAAACACATCCAAATAGGCTAACACACGAACTAAGTGCAGCTATAAGAGAAGCCAGGAACGAATCATTTACATCATACATTACCAACTTAAGCACTGACGATCTCTCTGGAAGGCAACTAAGAGATTCAAACGACCAACAGTAGCTATACCACCAATCCGAAAAGCGAACGGGGCCTAGGCACGCTCAAACATAGAAAAAACGAACCAATTCGTATAACACCTTGCAAAAACATTGACACCAAACTTAAGAAATGATAACGATTATGAAATTGAAGAATTCCAAGATTCTCTTGTCAATTGACACCATCCATGAGGACTTTTTCACCAACAGAAGTACGAAGAGCTATAAACCGGCTTAATCCCCACAAAGCGCCAGGATATGACCTAATCGAAGCTACAATATTGAAAAACCTTCCACGCAAAGCCACGGTTCTACTAACTACAATATTTAACAGTATTATTCGCCTTTGTTATTTTCCTGTACAATGGAAATACGCGCAGATAATTATGGTTGCTAAACCTGGAAAACCTCCCATCGAAGTTAGCTCCTACAGGCCTATAAGCCTTCTAACGATAATGTCTAAAATATTCTAGAGACTCCTACTCTGCAGATTAGAAGAAATGGTCTAGACGACATAATCCTTGTACATCAATTTGGATTTAGAGCGAACCATTCTACAACCCAACAATGCTATAGAATCGTCAATAAAATCAAAGAAAGCATAGAAAAAAAGAAAAATTCAACAAGCTTTTGATAAAGTATAGCATCTAGGACTACTATATAAATTAAAAAGACACCTACCTAACCAATTGTATTAACGATATCGCTATTTTCAAGTCAAACTCGACGATGAACTCTCAGCCTACAAACCTATAAACGCAGGAGTACCGCAAGGTAGCATTCTAGGTCCTATTCTGCATTTTATATATACAGCTGATATCCCATCAACGGACGATACAGTAATTGCAACATTTGCGGACGACACAGGAAGAGCTACACAGAAATTACAATATCACATGCTGCAAAATTGGCTAGAAAAAATGGAAAATTAAAGTGAATCCAACAAAGTCCGTTCATATAACATTTACAACACGGTGAAATATCTGTCCTCAAGTAAAAATATAAACAGCACGCCCATACCTGTCAAAGCGGAAGTGAAATATCTTGGACTTCACTTAAACCAAAAATTAACATGGAAGACGCACATAAAAATCAAACGACGACAACTGGATCTCAAAAGAAAAACATGAGCTGGCTAATAAACAGAAGATCTAAACTATCCATGAAAAACAAAAGAATATTATATAAGTCTGTACTCAAGCCAATCTGGACTTACGGCATAGAGATGTGGGGATGCAGTAAACCTAGTAATATAAAACATACCAATCAAAAGTGCTCAGAATGATAACAGCCGCCCCTTGGTATGTTTCAAATCAAACGCTGCACAAGTGAAGTGATAAGAGCCAATGCCGACAAATATGGAAACAGTACTACTAATCATGGTAAGCAAATGATTAATGAACTCTTCAATCAACCAGTCAAAAGAAGACTTAGAAGTTTATGGCCAGAAGATCTTGATAGATAAAAATTCCAGAAATCCATTGCTGGATGGAACCTGCTCAAGTCACTTTTCGTTACATCTTATTTGCTAATTACTCTGTATATACTATGAGTAGATTGTAAATTGCAGTGAATAAAAAAAATTGCAGTTATAACATAGAGGAAAAGTAATGTAGGTAATCATGCAAAAAAAAGTAAAAAAAAAAAATTTTTTTTTGTATGATTATTTGGCCTGAAAAACACGAAAAAAATTGTTTTTACGGAATTTTTGTCAGAGAGTGTGTCGTCGTTGTCGGCAAATTTCTTGTTAGCACGATAACTCGATTATCACATTGACTGCCAATCAATTTTTTTTGTGTGTTCACAATGTATTTATATTTCTTCTAACATGAACTAACGCGGTACATGTCTATTTTTATGATTTTACTTAAACAAAAAAATGTATCACAAGTCGATACATCGGCATATTATCACAAAGGTACTGCCTCAGTGCCGTTTGTATCACACCTTGATACACATGTAAAATGCTACCATATGGGAAAAATAATACGGCCAGACAATGAACAATATTTTATATATGTAAACACTAACACAAGTTATAAAAGTAAAATAAAAGTTTCTAAAAAAAAACATAGAAACTCGAAAAAACCAACTCAAAAAAATTATTATTTTTAAACACTAATACAAGTTATAAAAGTAACATAAAAGTGTTTAATTTTCAGATAATTAAACATGTAAACTCATATTCGTTCAACCGGCAACGCCGCACCAAAATACATTTGCAAACGGCATTCAAACCAGGAAGCGGTATCGTCAAAGATAATTTTTTTACTCTATTTCACAATGATAATATCACGCCGTATCTAACCGTCTCGTCTAGACAATAGAAAAAATTTTACATGCTTGTTTACGCGGTTCACGCTAACGAACTTTCTAGAACAATTGCGCAATCCGGAGAAGGGATAAATCTGAAACCGATAAACTTCGCCGATTTTAAACTCAGTGCTCAGCGACAACAAGGCCTCGTCAAACCAGTGGGACTTAGCTGCGCAATCAAGCTGTCCATTTTATTTTAAAAATATTTCTTCACAGTGGTACTTTGCTGCGTATCAGGCGGTCCACTTTACTGTTCATTTTATACTCAAAATCAAAACTCAGTGCTTCGAGAATTTAAACAGTGTGTTGCTAGCTGCGAATCAGGCTAGGACCCTCCATTGTCTAATTATCACTCACGCAGAACACACGCAAAAATAATATTTTCTGAATGATGTGATCATTTCTTTTAATTAATTATAATACTTTGTTCATGATTACTAGTTTAATGTAATCTTTGTTACGTTGTTGTTTTATTCATTTATTTATTTAACAAGTTTAATAAATGGTTAAATAAAAGTGTTCATTGTTTTTGTTGGATGAAGTTGAGAAGACAAACCTACCACAGTACACATATCTTCAATCTAAAAAATACAGTCCATTTTACGAATACACCGATGCGGTTTAAAAAGGCGGTAACACATTGTTGGCCGTCCTGGGAAACTGGCACAACATAGGGTTTATTCCAGAACCCTCAACAAAAAGTTTCTACCAAAAAAACATAAAACTTGAAATAAACATCTCAAAAAATTGTTATTTAGTATGGTACACTCGAAAACGTGGCTCCATGCACAATCCAGGTAAATCTGGACATGTAGTGCAAAAAAATGGAGTTAATTTTTGGATTTTATTTTATTCTTCTTCTAGTTCTTTTTGCGTCAAAGGACGCTTATTAAATAAAGAACGCTTTCTTTTAGGTCTAGAGTACCCTGGAGTTTGATCGTCATTAGCTGACGCACACACAATCACCTGAGTCGAAAGTCGGTTGAGTACTGAGGTATAAGAATTCTAGTTGCCACTGTAACATATGTTGATACAACGGCTTCTCGGCAATGTAGCCTATGTATCAGGGTAGGTTACATCGGCAGCCAAAGTGTTAATACGTATGGAACCGATCGGGTCGAGACAGATCCTGATTGGGGCTGATACAAGGATGACATCTATTGATTGTATGTCCATAAAAAATTATTTGACAAAATTGGAAAACTTTTTTATCTTTTTTTACTTCAAATCGTATAAAAACACGTGATTCGTGTAGAAAACACAAAAAAAAAATTGGATCAACTCTTTGATCACTTTTACTAACTATATTCAAAATATTTAAAGATGTCTTAAATGTTTTAAGATTACTGAGTTACTCAGACAACACGACCATCCCGTTTAACGGCGTAGTCGGAAGTCCCATTGAATTAATATAATTAATTTGAATATTATAATAATTTAATTAATAGTACTGAATCACAACTGTTCGATATCTGGTGAATAGTAGAAACCAAAATCGATCAAGCTTGGGTTGCAGCGATTTTAGATATAATAGACCCATCTCATATCTTTTTGTTGAATTGCTCATGCGCGCTCTTAAAGTTACCAGATTTTCTCTCATGTTGGCTAATATGAAAAATGAAGAATTTGACATACTTAGGTTATTTTAAAGTGATTTGTGTTTAACTCTTAGATCATATATGCTTCGCTAGATACGGCATCCTATACTGTTTGTTTGGTTCTAGAGTGGTAAGGACGAGAGGGGATGAAGGGGCGTACCACTTGGAATATTTTGGTATGGTGTAATATATTTTCATATTTATACAACACATGTTTCATTTCCAAAGAATAAGTGGAAGACTACGAAAATTGTTTGGAATGGGAATAATCTGAGAGGTTGAATACCATATCATGTTGCGCTTGTTTATTTCAAATGCTATATCATATAATATAATATAATATAGATGTTATGTTTATGCCATACATAATTGTATTATTCATTTGGTAGCCAGCAATAGAGCCATATATTTGAAAATAATCATACGTACATTCTATTCACGTTGTAACTAAATTTTCTTGGATACCTATACAATATTAAGTAATCACCCTGTTTATAGATATGTTGATTATTATATTATATGTTTTGTCAGATTTGAATTAATTAAAAAAAATAAACGTCAGTTACTAAATTCGTTCTATTCGAAGTTATTTCTGGGTGATATCTGATTGTAAATTCCACTAAACTCTACAGGTTATGGGCCCAGTTACTGAGCAAGAAAAATAAAGTAAAACGTAACACAAGATGTCAGATATCACAAAGTTTAATATTTTAAAGTTGAATGGAAGTAATTACGGGATTTGGAAGTTTAAAATGGAGCTGTTGCTGCAGAAGGAAGATCTATGGGAAGTCATAGAGAAAAATAAACCAAATCCAGAAACTGATGCATGGAAGAAACTTGATAATAAAGCAAGAGCAACTATTGGGCTCTTGGTCGACGATAATCAAGTATCGCATATAAGAAATGCGAAAACAGCCAAAGAGGCTTGGGAATCTCTTAAACAGTATTATGAAAAATCGACCTTAACAAATCAAGTATGTTTACTAAAAAGAATCTGCAAACTGACATTAAATGAAGATGGTAATCTTGAAGAACATGTTTCAACGTTGCTAGAGTTAATTTATCAGTTAAAAACTCTAGGCGAGGAAATTGGAGATCGCTTAGCAATTGCACTATTACTTAGCAGTTTACCTGATAGTTACACCTCACTGGTAATGTCTTTGGAAGGTCGAAAAGAAGAAGATTTAACACTTGAAATTGTTAAAGATAAACTTTTGCAAGAATATAGACGCAGAAAAGAATTTAATGCGGAAGGAACCAGCACTACTGAAGAAACAGTAATGAAAGCAAAGAGTTTTCGTAAAACTAAGCTTAAATGTTATTTCTGTAATAAGGAAGGTCACATGAAGAAAGCTTGTTATTTTTTTAAAAAATCATCGAAGAACTTTAAAAGTAAAAACAAGGTGAACAATGTTCAAGATGAAATGAAAAACATTACAGAAGATTCTGATGAAGAATGTTGCTTCAATAACAAGGAAGAAGTAAAAGGAAAAACCGTTTTTTGGTACATAGATTCAGGATGTACATGTCACATGGTAAATAAAGAGTTTTTTGATGAGTTTGAGGAAGAGACTAATAAGGAGATATTTCTTGCTGATGGAAAGAAGTTAAAAGCCAAAGGCATAGGCAAAGGTACAATTGAAAGCTTTGTAAATAAAGAAATTTTAAAAATAACTGTGAAAAATGTTCTGTATGTTCCACAACTGGAAAACTGTCTGTTATCTTTGAGTGTCCTTGAAAGACAAGGTTTTGAAATTATATTTTCAAATAAAACATGCAAAATAATGAAATCTAACAAAGTATACGCCGTCGCTAAACTGGACAATAAATTATACAGACTGCAGTGTGCAGAAAAGGTCTACTCAATATGGGATAAGCAGGATAAGGCTTGTATTCATGTTTGGCATCGGAGATTTGGTCACCGAAATCAAGAAACAGTAAAAAGTATGTTTAATGAGCATCAAGCTCAAGGTATATCATTGAAACCATGTACTGAAAAGTTGAACTGTGACTGCTGTATTCGAGGAAAAATGTCAAAGTTACCATTTCCAAAATATTCTGAGAAAAGAACAGGAGAAACATTAGAAATTGTACATATGGATGTTTGTGGGCCAATGGCAAATCTGACTCCTGGAGGAAAAAGATATTTTTTAACTATGATTGATGATTTTAGTCGTTTTACCAATGTTGTTTTAATGAAACAGAAAAATTAAGTTTTTAAAAGTTTAAAAGAATATGTCCAAAGCTCTAAAACTCAGTTCGGTAAGAAACCAAAGATTCTACAGTGTGACAGAGGAGGAGAATTTTTAAGTAATGAAATGAAAGACTATTTAAAGAGTGAAGGCATAAAATTACAACTCACAGCACCTTTTTGTCCACAACAAAACGGAGTAGCTGAAAGGAAAAACCGTTCTCTTCAAGAAATGGCACGTTGCATGTTACTGGATGCAAATCTTGAAAAATGTTATTGGGGAGAAGCAATAGTTACAGCTACCTATCTACAAAATAGACTTCCTACTAAAGGTAATGGTGATAGGATTCCCTATAAGCTGTGGTTTGGAACAGATCCCTCCTTAAGTCATTTAAGAACATTTGGTTGTTACGCATATGCTTTAGTTCCTAAGCAAAAGAGTACTAAATTGGAAGACAAAGCCAGAAAATACATTTTTGTAGGATATGATGAAAATTCCAAAGCATATAGGCTATTAAATAAACAGACAAGTAAAATTATTATTAGCAGAGACGTAAAGCTTATCGAATCTGAACACGAGGAGAAGGTATTTATTAATAATCAGAAATATAAAGAGGAACACGAAGCACACGAAGTTGAATTTGAAGTAGAAGGAAAGAGTCAAAGTAACATTCTACGACCAGAGACAAAATCTCAACTAGAATTAATTGAAATGGAAGAATCTGAGGAAAAGGACAAAGAAAAATTCGACGATCAACTAGAAAGAATAAAGGTAAACCACCAGAAAGATATGGAGAATGTAGTTATTCAGCTTATAACTCGAATAATTCTGAGACTGAAGAAGAGGAAGAACCCAAAACATATGACGAAATAAAATTAAGAAAGGATAGACTCCATTGGGAGAAAGCTATGAAAGAAGAGATGGATTCTATGGAAACTAACAGCACATGGACACTGTGTACTTTACCTAAGGATAAAAATCTAGTAGGCTGTAAATGGATATATAAAATCAAAAGAAATAACTTAGGTCAGATAGATCGCTACAAAGCCAGGATAGTAGCGAAAGGGTATTCCCAGAAATATGAACACGACTATGACGAAGTTTTCGCTCCTGTGATCAAGCAAACGACAATAAGAACATTGCTTGTTATTGCCGGATACAAAAATTTATTGGTACATCACTTTGAGGTGAAAACTGCTTTTTTGAATGGTGAACTTGATGAGGAAATTTATATGTCACAACCGGAGGGATTTATCAAAGGAGATGAGAACAAAGTTTGTAAACTCAACAAAAGTATTTATGGTTTAAAGCAAGCAGCAAGGGTTTGGAACGTTAGATAAAGTTATATAAAATTATGGTTTCAGAAGGGGCTTAGCTGATCCTTGCTTGTACATTAAAGAAATAGAAAATGGAGAAATTATTTATATTTTGACGTATGTCGATGATCTTTTGCTGGCTTGTTACCATAGCGACACCATTGAAGAATTGAGACGATATTTCAATTGTTATTTCGAAACAAAATCTTTAGGAGAATTGAAATATTTCTTAGGACTACAAGTGGAGAGGCAACCTGATGGAATTTTTAAAATCTATCAGACAATCTATATTGAAAAATTACTAAAAGATCACAACCTTGTAGATGTCAAGACTTCAAAAATTCCATTAGATACAGGATATTACAAAATTAGTGATAAGGATATTTTACAAAATCAAGACATTTACAGAAAAATTATAGGAGAACTTTTATATCTGTCGGTGCATTCGAGACCAGATATTGCTGTAAGTATTTCGATTTTAAGCAGGAAAATTAATAAAGCTACAGAGAAGGATTGGACTGAAGTAAAAAGAGTTTTAAAGTATTTGAATGGAACTAAACATTTAAAGATAATCCTTGGAGGTGAAACATCGAATGTATGGATATTCAGATGCTGATTGGGGTGGAGACACATTTGATAGAAAGTCTAACAGCGGATATGTTTTTAAATTTAAAGGAGGTACAGTTTCCTGGAGAAGTAGGAAACAAGACACCGTGGCTCTATCATCTACAGAGTCAGAAATAATAGCTCTTTGTGAAGCCTGTAAGGAAACACTTTGGCTGATTAAATTATTTGAAGATTTTAAGATAAAATTAGAACAAATACAAGTATTTGAAGACAATCAGGGATGTTTAAAATTACTGGACTCTGAAAAATTTAATGAGAGAACCAAACACCTAGATACGAAATATAATTTTATAAAGGATTTACGGAAGAACAACACAATCATTTTTGAATATTGTCCTACTGAGGAAATGTTAGCTGATCTTCTGACGAAGCCTTTACAAGCGCAGAAGTTAGGAAGATTTAGGGAAATGATTGGACTGATTGTCTAATATTGAGAAGGGGTGTTGGATACCTATACAATATTAAGTAATCACCCTGTTTATAGATATGTTGATTATTATATTATATGTTTTGTCAGATTTGAATTAATTAAAAAAAATAAACGTCAGTTACTAAATTCGTTCTATTCGAAGTTATTTCTGGGTGATATCTGATTGTAAATTCCACTAAACTCTACAGATATCAATGATCGCCTTTATTGGTTTCAAATCGTCATTGGCACAATAAGTAAACCTAGCAATGATGTCAATTTAATCACCAACTCAATAGTTAACACAAGCGTTGAAAACGAGTAAATATTTTTTTATAGCAAATTAAAAATCCCATTGATTATAAACTCGTTAATACAGAAAAAACAAAATGAAAAGTTGGTAGTTATAATATAACAAAAGATACCTACGTCAAAAATGTACCTTCGTATAGATTGGGTTGAGTAATAAATGAAAAATTTGCTGATGAACAAGGTTTATTTTAATAAAACATAAAATGACATACAATAGATATATATTTAAACAATTCATTTACAATTCAAATAAAGTATACATAATTTACGTTTAGTTCTTATTTTCACTACTTGTCCTATCCAACAGCACGCGTATGGGATACATACCGATGACAGCACCTTTCTCAAATTTGATGTTGTACACTTAACAAGACTTTGGCATTTTCTTGAGAAATGCGACCACTGTTCTCTAAACTAATTGTACATAGCAAAAACTTTCAAAAAACTATAAAAATACACAAGATTGGCACAATAATTCCCAAAAAACAGAATACCTGACATCTGTCAAACTTTTCGATATGAGCGGGTATCGTTGAAATTTGAAATGTACTCCCCCCTGTACACCAAAACAAATAACCTGATTACCGTATCTAGCGTAGCATATATGATCTAAGGTTTACCTAAAAGAAAATAATTTTTAATACAACAGGCCACAATTTTTAATATAATAGGATATCTGAATCAATGCAAAAAAAAAATCCTCACCACATATAAATTTAAACTATTTCATCTAAAAGCAATAAAATTAATCGAAATGTTTTTAATAAAGACTTTAATTTTAGTTTAAAAAAACTGTAAATGCAAAGGGCTCTTCTCAGGGCCACAATTTATTTTTAAAAATAAAAGAAATGTGCATTGATTAGACACATATTCTCTTTTTGTAAAAAGCAATTTATGTAGTTTATTTTATACATAAAAACACAAATATACCGGGTGTATCAACGATGCGTGCGTGGAGGATAGCTGCTTCTCTTTTTAAGATAGGAAAAAATGTTTCAAATAAAAGTAGTAGATAGCAATGAAAGCTATGTTCCAAAAATAACTACCAACATACAGGGTGTCCCATAAATGTGTGACTTATCAAAGTTATGTTTTTTTAAATGAAACACCCTATATGCTTCTCAAAAATATAGGGTTGTATGGGTTTATACCAGGTGGTTCTGAAGTTATGGTCACATTTATGTCCCAAAATGGGTTCATTCAACACCAAATATCTCAAAATCAGTAACTCGGAATAACAAAATTTTTTCACCAAATATTCTCGAAAATGGTGTATTTTGATTTCATATTCATAAATTTACCGAATGGCACTTTTCCTATACAGGGGCAACCAAAACTCGGGATCATTTTTTTCTCAGTTTTTTCAAATGGAACACCCTGTAAATAAGGTCATACCAGAATAGTCCACACTATGAGCCTTCGGAGAATGTAGGGTTTGTCTACTTGATTTTCACCGGTAATGCATCTAATTCTTAAGGAAAGTATCAAAAATGTCATAAAAGCAATACTGATATTTTTTTATTCAACGATGAATAAACATGGAACAAAATAATCTCAAAAAAATGTAAAAAAACCGTCATTTCACAGTAGATGTTCAAACAATCTCCTGTTTTGAGCTATGCATAAATTAAGTCTATCTACGACTTCAGTTAAAGTTGATCTTGTAGTAGAGCGAAAAAATCCTCGAATTCTATTTTTCCTTCAGCGTCGTTGGTTTGCCATTAATTTATTTTTTTTCTTCCACGTTTTGCTCACTTCTTGTGTTTCACATTTTCTGTTTCCACAAACCACTTATTCGAAAACTCTCGAGTCGCCTATCGAACTGCATACATTCTACTGGCTAAAAGCAGTTTCTGTAACATCTATCGGGAATGTAGATCATTTTATCAATTATATCAAATCACCCTTGGAACATTTGAATGTTGCAGGAACTGTCAACAAACATGACATCGAAGTGAATTTATAGTTTAAATCTAATATTTTCTCGTTTCAAAATGAAATTATCCACCGAAGAAATGATAAACATGATCTACATTTTGGGTAACTGTGACAGAAATTGTTTATTAGCTAGTAGAATGTATGCAGTTCGATATCCTGATTCAAGATCTATACGACCAGCGAGTTTTCGGAGGGTTAAAGAAAGATTTGAAGAGACAGGCAGTGTCAAGCACAAGAAAAGGCAAGTAGTGAGTAAGATTGCAACAAATGAAGAAAATCAATTAACGGTAATGCTTTCAACAGTTGAGAATCCTCGAGGGAAATTGCAAGAGAGCTGGATATAAGTCATACTTCTGTGAACAGAATATTGATCAAAAATAAACTTCATCCATACCGAATTGAATTACATCAAGAACTGTATGAAAGGGATTGGATACCAGAGTTCGCTATTGCGAAAATATATTGAATTTCATTCGCGAGGAACCAAATTTTCTTAAATACGTTTTGTTTAGTGACGAGTCTACATTTAAAAGTAATGGGATGGTTAATAGACACAATTGCCACTACTACTCCACTGAAAATCCCCATTGGGTTAGATAAGTTTATAACCAAAAAAGATGGTCGATAAATGTTTGGGGGGGCATAATTGGGGATCAGGTGATAGGGCCATATTTCTTTGATCAGCCTCTGAATGGAGAAGTTTACAGAGATTTTCTTCGAGATGATTTACCAAATTTGTTGTGGGATATACCGATTGAGATCAGATACAGGTTATAGTATCAACATGCTGGCGCGCCTCCATATCATCACAATCAGGTGAATAGGTTTTTAAACAGACGGCGCCGAAATAAATGGATAGGAAGAAGTGGGCCCATTCGGTGGCCAGCAAGGTTCCCAGACCTCACGCCCCTAGACTTCTATCTCTGGGGATATGTTAAAGACGAGGTCTATCAAGAGAAACCAGCGACACCAGGAGACATGAAGAATAGAATTCGAGAAGTTTTTTGCTCTATTACAAGAAGAACTTTAACTGAAGTTCAAAGAGCCATGGTAAATAGACTCAATTTGTGCATAGCTCAAAATGGGAGAATATTTGAACATCTACTCTGAAATGACGGTTATTTACATTTTTTTGAGATTATTTTGTTCGATGTTTATCCATCATTGAATAAAAAAATTTCATTATTGCTTTTATGACATTTTTCATACTTTCCTTAAGAATTAGATGCATTACCCGTGAAAATCAAGTAGGCAAACCCTACATTTTTTGGAAGCTCATAGTGTAGACTATTCTTGTATGACCTTATATACAGGGTGTTCCATTTGAAAAAACTGAGAAAAAAATGATCCCGAGTTTTGGTTGCCCCTGTATGGGAAAAGTGCCATTCGGTAAATTTATGAATATGAAATCAAAATACACCATTTTCGAGGATATCTGGTGAAAAAATTTTGTTATTCCGAGTTACTGATTTTGAGATATTTGGTGTTGAATGAACCCATTTTGGGACATAAATGTGACCATAACTTCAGAACCACCTGGTATAAACCCATACAACCCCATATTTTTGAGAAGCACTTTTTCGAAGGAATTCAGTCTAGTGAAAATATATAGGGTGTTTCATTTAAAAAAACATAACTTTGATAAGTCACACATTTATGGGACACCTTGTATGTTGGTAGTTATTTTTGGAACATAGCTTTCATTGCTATCTACAACTTTTATTTGAAACATTTTCTTAAAAAGAGAAGCAGCTATCCTCCACGCACGCATCGTTGATACACCCGGTATTTTATTTCTTTAATTCATACATGAAATTTTCCCAATTTCCACTTTTCTTTTAAAAACTTTAAGAAATCCACTTTCTTCAACAATTTTTTTGTCTGATATGGAACCTGAAAATATATTGTTTTGTATTGTACTTGAAATAAAATTACTATGAAAAATGTGTACCTGTATAAAAGGCTGAAACGAAAATTATGGCTCTACTGGGGCTAATCATTATAAGAGCCTTCAATGATGACGTTCCTTTGTATTTAATTTTGCTAATCTGCAGCAGCACTTTTTGAAGTATTAAACATATCTGACATTTCGTAGTCACATCCGCTTCTTAGTTTCATTAATGAATTTTTGTATGGAGTATGCTGTTGAAGCAATGCGTTTGGATTGCACAATAACTCTTGGTTTATGTGTACGCTTTCTTTTTATTGTATTTGTAATTTGTATATATCCATATTTTCATTTTCATTTATTACAATATCAACATCAACAATAACAACAAACACGTACGTGTTCTGTCTGCAGCTCTTTTAGAACTTAGTACAAATCCGGGTCAGGTCCGGGGATTCATAGCAATGGAATCATCGAACAAAAATTTCGAGAAAAATGACGTTCGGTATAATTCACTTCGGGAAAAAGGATTCGGGAAAAAGGTCGTCGGAAAAAACGATTCGGGAAAAAGGTAGGGAATCCCAAAAATAATATCTATTGCTCGTTATTGATTTAAAAAAATCTATAAACTTTTTATTTTAACTACTTGAAATGAACAATGAACTAACTGAAGTTAAATTGAAAACATAATGCAGCATCTTGGATTTCTTTCTGAATCCTAAACGCTAGATTCTCCGACGTCTGGTTTTTGTAATGATCAATTTTACTTTTTCAGTTTTGTAAAGTTATTGAGGTCAGCTTTGTACCAGAAAGTTTTTACTTCAATAATTATAATAAGACTGAACAAAGTTAGTTTTTATTGTATATTTTATAATTTTATTTTAACATCGAAGATCTGGAAGGCCATAATCAAGTAACTCATAAACAAAGATCAAGTCATCCGTAACACAATACGAATAATTTCTTCTTTTTGCTATATTTTAAGAAGCTCTTTATACAGGGTGTTTCATAGTTAAACCGACATACGTTAACTGTAAATGGAGGGTACTTAGGTGATTCCAAATAACCTTGGCTACTGGGTCTAAACGCCTTTAATAGAAATAGAAATAGAATTTATTCATGTATACAGTGTGGAGATGTGTGTACATTTTGTCAAAATAAAATAAAATAATATAAAATAAAACAAAACAAAACAAATATTAAATAAAGCAGTTTAAAAAAAAAAAAAAATTTTTACAAATCACAGTCATTATTATCACATTTAAATGCTACCCACAATCACAAGTTTTTGTATGTGTCAAATATTCCTCTACGGAATAAAAGCAATGAGAAAGTAAATATTTTCGAATTTTAACTTTAAATTGGCTCAGTGTTAAATTATTAGTTTTAAGATTTTTTGGCAGTGTATTTAACATCTTCATTCCAAGATACCTGTACGAGTCCTGAACTTTACTTAGCCTAAAAAAAGGAAGACGAAGATCATCGCCTCTCCTGGTATTATGGTCATGTATAACATTATTGTGTTGAATAGCACCATCTAAAAGTAGTTTTTTTGTATAAACAAGACTTTCAAGAATAAAACAACACGGTAGTGGTAAAATTTTTTAAAAAGCGGTTGACAATGTTCATTATACTTTCTTGATGTCATTATGCGAATGACTTTCTTTTGAGCAATAAATATTTTTTCGCTATGACTAGTATTACCCCAAGTTATAACGCCATAAGTCATTATGCTATGGAACAGAGAGAAGTATGTCATTCTTAAGTAATGTGAATCTAATTTCAATTTTAACTGTCGTATAGCAAAGGTTGCCTTTGCTAGACGCGTTCCTAAATTATCAATATGCTCATTAAAATTTAATTTAGAATCCAAAGATAACCCCAAAAATTTTATAGAGCCATTTGAAGTTACTGTGGTTCCCAAAGAAAGGTCTTGGGTTTTTGATTCATTCAGAGATAAGAAATTATGATTAAACCACTCTTTTGAGAGCTTTTCCGCATCATTAAGATTAGTAATAGCTTCAAGTTCATTAGAGCCCATTGATATATATGTTGTGTCATCTGCATAAAAAATACGTATAATTGCTTCATTTAGGTTAAAAGATAAATCGTTCATATAAATAATAAACATTGATTGACCTAAAACCGACCCCTGAGGGACGCCGTGACTCACCACATGGCTATCTGAAATTTTACCTTGACTATTAATAATTTGGCTACGGTTTTGCAAGTATGACCTAAAAAGATCTAAAGCCACCCCCCTAATGCCATATCTCTCTAGTTTTAAGATTAAAATGTTATGATTTACCGTATCAAATGCTCTTGTGAGATCATAGAATCTTGCATGGCAAAATTCACGTTCCTCAAAGGCATCTGTTACGGCTTCATAGAAATTACACAGTGCAGAGGTAGTTGATTTTCCCTTCCTGTATCCAAACTGGCTGTCACACAATAGGTTATTAGATTCAAAAAAACTCAGTAACCTTTCTTTGAGAATAATTTCAAATATTTTTCCAACTAATGGAATAATTGATATCGGACGGTAACTTGCAGGATCAACTACACAGCCTTTTTTATAAATTGGTGTTACCTTGGAAGCTTTAAAAATATCTGGAAATATACCAGAAGCCATTAAGCTATTGAAAAGTTTAGCTAAGGGCTCTGATATATTTTCTCCAATAATCTTTAACGCAGCTGCATGTAAGCCGTACATATCAGCTGCTCTGGAATTTTTTAAATTAATACTAGTATTTAGAACTTCTGTTTTGTCAGTAGGATATAGAAAAAAAGTGTTGTGATTTAAAGGGATTTTTTTGAGAAGTAGATTAAGATCATCATCATTAAATTTTGAACCATTATTTATTAAATTATTTATAACATCTTCAAAAAAATCTGCAAAAACGTCAGGTGATACAGAACATTTGCTGTTTTTTGTTTTCCCTAGATTATTGTTTACTATTTGCCATGCCGTTCTCTGTTTATTACTAGAATCAGCTATTATTGAGTTATTAAACTTTATCATTTTCCTGTTAATTACGGTTCTGTGTTCTTTTTACAATTCATTAAGCAGTTTAAAATTTTCGGGTGTTCTTGTCCCCTCAGCAATAGTTTGAATAGCATCTAGTTTCGCTTTTATGTTTTGAACCTCACTACAGTTTTCAATATGTTTATTAAAAGATTTTTCAGACATTATGATTTTTCTTTCTGGGAAGTTATTATAGTAAGAATTAGAAATCGTATTAACAATATTAGTGGCCCATAAGTTTGGGTTTAAATTATTATAACTTTCAAAATCCATTGCATCAACAGCACTTTTAAAATTAGAAATTGCAGTTTTCGTCATAGAACGACATATTATAAAATCATCCTGCTTTTTTAAATCATAATTTATTGTAAATAAAATTCCTCTGTGATCGGCCATATGAGGGTCAATGACTTCTACAGTAATATTATTGTTATCTAGATTTGTAAATAAATTATCGATTCTAGTACGACTGGTTTTTGTGACTCTGGTATCAGCAAAGACTTTTTCTTCTATCTCATACGAGGTAAATATATTTTTACAAGCATTTACATGGTTGTCACTTATTTTAAAATTGAAATTAAAGTCACCAACGATTATAACTTTATTATTATTATTTAATTGTTGTGAAAACATTCTATCTAAATTGTCTAGATAAAAATCACTTTGACCATTGGGAGACCTATAAGTACAACACAAATTAACATTAAAATTTTTAGATTCAGCAAATATAAATTCTGATTCGATTTCATTACAGAATTCATTGACACATATATTTTTAAAATCAAGATGTAACTTAGCATACATACAGATGCCACCATGTATGTGGGTCTCCCTTAAATAACTAGATATTAATTTGTAACCAGGAAAGACAATGGCCTCCACACTTTCCTTATCTAACCAAACCTCTGTAAGAAGTAGGACGTCAATAGTATATTTGTTTAAGAATAATTCCAAAATATTTACCTTATTGCTTAGGCCTTGAATGTTAATATAAAAAAGATTTATTTTACTTTTATCACCTGTTTTTACATGAAATTGTGGGTTTACTGTTTTTGTTAATATCTCGTTACAAATCTCTTCGGATTTGTTGGTCGTCGATATGTGCGATGGCTTTCCCATTGGGGACGTCGGTATAAAACTATTCACTTCAGCTCCTTCTGGCCAAACCTCGGGATTCATAGCTCTTGCAAAGTTAACTTCATTTATTATCACTTTAAATGATGAGTAGTAGCTTTTCTGCTTGTACTTCCGGGAAACTAGGTTGTAAGAAGTTAATAACATCTTCCACCTTCATATTAGCATCTAATTTGTAAACATGAAGATGTGACTTTTGTTCTGCAGCTTTTAGTGGGCAATTTAATTCTTTTTTCGTACCGACAATGGTCTTGTTGTCTCTGGATTTTGTTTTGCCCTTTTTTTCTACAATTTTCCAGGGTTCATCATCTTCAGTATCTTCCACCAATCGTATGAATTGATTAAGATAATTGAGCTTGTTGTCTTTAGTTACAATTTTGGTTTGAGCCTCATTTACCGCTTCTCTAGTTTGTTCTATCGATATTACATTTTTATTTTTTTCTTTATTATTCTTGTTTGTATTACCTTTACTCGATGAAGCTGAGTTGGAGACTGCCGATATAGAGCTGGCAACATGGCTAACTGCGGATTTTGCATTTTCGCTTGTTTTCGAGGTTTTCATCAATTCTATTATTGTTTCCAAATTATTTACCGTTCTTTCTAACTCCTTGTTTATCCTCTGCGAACATTGCAACTCGGTAACTGCACATTTCAACTCGAACTGCAACGTGGTTTGACATAACCTCTCTTGAGTTTCATTATTATCAAAATCGGTATTACTGTCATGGAACTCACTATCCTCATTTTCAATTAATTTCCTGCCACTGTCACTCAATTTAATACTGCCTGGCACCTTTTTTTGAATTATAATATCAATTAAATCACTTTTCTTTAACTGATTCAATTCTCGGATGACATTTTCGCGTTCCGCCATGTTGCCATATCTTCTATAACCGAGATACGGGATGTTTCATCCATTTCGATCAATATTTTGATAAGCCGTAACTTTAGAACCACACTGTATATTTCTCTCATACTTGGTACAGGTATAGTGTGTTAATAGCCCAATCCTATAGTGTAAGAACTATAATTAAATCCAGATCGGGATTAAGAAGAATTTGTAAAATTTGAGAATCCCCAAAACAACACCCTGTATATCAGATTTTTTAAAATTGGGATGTACATTTGAAAAGAACGGAAAAACATGGGTTAAAGTGAATTCTGCTACTGGAGTTTAAACGTCAAATTACATCAATGCCTATTTTTCATTTTTACAAGCAGTAACTTTCGAAATACCTGGTAGATTTCTTTCATATTTGGTACAGGTATCATTTTTTAGTAGCCCAATCGTATAATGTAAGGACTATATACTACAGTTAATATCCAGATACGGATTAAGAAAAATTTGTAAAATTTGAAAATCCCCAAAGCAACACGCTGTACATCAGTTTTTTTTTTAAATTGGATCAGACATTTGGAACGAATGGAAAAAACTGAGATATTCTGACTAATTTTTATTAATGCACATCTCGTTCTACATTACTAAACTTTTAAAGTTAAAATTCAATTAATGCAATACTTATTTTTATAAGCCATATCTTTGGAAACACCCTATACATTTCTTTCACAATAAAAGAACTAAAGTTAAAATCTTAATCCGGATCTGTATTTTAACTTTAGTTCTTTTATTGTACGATTTGGGTAATTGAACAATCTACCTGTACCAATTATGAAAGATATCTACAGGGTGTTTCCAAAGTTGTGGCTTATCAAAATAACAATTGCATAATTGAATTTTAACTTTAAAAGTTTAGTAATGTAGAACGAGATGTGCATTAATAAAAATATGTCAGAATATCTCAGTTTTTTCCATTCGTTCCAAATGTCTGATCCAATTTAAAAAAAAAACTGATGTCCAGCGTGTTGCTTTGGGGATTTTCAAATTTTACAAATTTTTCTTAATCCGTATCTGGATGTTAATTGTAGTGTAGTCCTTACATTATACGATTGGGCTACTAAAAAATGATACCTGTACCAAATATGAAAGAAATCTACCAGGTATTTCGAAAGTTACTGCTTGTGAAAATGAAAAAAATGCATTTGATGTAATTTGGCATTTAAACTCCAGTAGTAGAATGGGATGTGCACTGTCACTCTTTTTTTTCCGTTCTCTTGTTCTCTTCAAATATCCATCCCAATTTTAAAAAATCTGATATACAGGGTGTTGTTTTGGGGATTTTCAAATTTTACAAATTCTTCTTAATCCGGATCTGGATTTTAATTGTAATTCTTACACTATAGGATTAACGGACTATACCTGTACCAAGTATGAGAGAAATCTATAGGATGATTCTAAAGTTACGGCTTATCAAAATATTGGCCGAAATGGATGAAACACCCCGTATCTCGGTTATTAAAGGCGTTAGACCCAGTAGCCAAGGTTATTTGGAATCACCTAAGTACCCTCTATTTACAGTTAACGTATGTCGGTTTAACTACGAAACACCCTGTATATTGGAAGTATATTTTTCGGGGTGCAAAACTATATTAAACTATATTAAATTTGTCATGCTACATTAGAATGTCCGTCGTAAAAATGTTAAATAATAAAATTTAAACTTATGAGAAATTCTTCTCCCCTAATCTATCATACATAGATATACTACAGTTTACTTACTGCTACAGTTTGACTTTTACATGGTTTGAAAATTTAATAATTTGTATATTAGTTATAATAGGATTAATATATAGAGTAGAGTATTAATTTCAGATATGTATAATTATTTAGCTCATTATTTCCATTACCCTTTGATCCAAAATTTAATTCTACAGAATTTGATTTAATTAATAACCAAATAACAAAATCTCGCACAATGATAACAAATATTTAAATATGTCAAAATACTTTTGAAAGTTAATAATTTTTTAGTCTCTAGGTAAACATACGCCGTGCTCAACTTTTAAATTCCAATCGTTCGACTAATTTTTTTTTACTTAAACACTCAATACTTTCTATTTGCTATTCTTTAATCCTACAGTTTATTCAAGTAATGATTCCTTTTTATCCTATGACATGGTTTTGAAATCGACCAATACCGTAAAATGTTTAGGTGTATTATATACAGATAACAATTTAAAATGGGACCATTGTATTAACAATTTAAGTAGGAAATTAAATACCTAGTACTATACTATTAATAAAATAAAAAATTATTTACCATTACATGCGATTATGAATATATACTTACAGCCACTTAACTTACAATGTTAGGCTCGATGCAGACGGGCGAGTAGATTCGCGACGAGTACGCAGCGTTCTCGCCGCGAGCTCGCCGCGAGCTCGTCGTCCCACTATGCACACGGGCGAAGCTTTTCTCGAAGATCGCAACTATGAATCATCAGTATGTTGTCGACTTCAAACACGGATGCATCAAGACGTGTTGCAGTGGCGTACTTTACTTACCATAACTTGTACTATAACTATTAGAAAGAATTTAGGTTAAAAAAACTTGCATCAGTTATCAGTTTTGTATCCAATTATACAAGACGATCCATTATACAAATAGGATACATAAGATTACCAAATTATAGACGTTTTGTATCCAATTATACGATCTGGCAGCCCTGAGTACGAACCACCACTGATTAATTTCTAGATGCGAGCACAAGCGGCCTACAGGTACTGCTTAACCGCCGGCGAGGAATTCTCGCCGCGAGATCGCGGCGAGTTCGCTGCGAGCTCTCCTACGTGTGAATCGCACCATTTGTTTCTTTGGTCCGCTACCTCGCGCGAGAAAAGTTCGCGGCGAGCTCGCAGCGATAGAACTCGCCCGTCTGCATCGAGCCTTAGGCTCGATGCAGACGGGCGAGTAGATTCGCGACGAGTACGCAGCGTTCTCGCCGCGAGCTCGTCGTCCCACTATGCACACGGGCGAAGCTTTTCTCGAAGATCGCAACTATGAATCATCAGTATGTTGTCGACTTCAAACATGGATGCATCAAGACGTGTTGCAGTGGCGTACTTTACTTACCATAACTTGTACTATAACTATTAGAAAAAATTTAGGTTAAAAAAACGTTAAATAAATGTGAATCGCACCATTTGTTTCTTTGGTCCGCTACCTCGCGCGAGAAAAGTTCGCGGCGAGCTCGCAGCGAACTTCGCGATAGAACTCGCCCGTCTGCATCGAGCCTTATACTCTGGCATTTGAAAATTAATATTAGTTCGGGGAACTTCCATCTAATGTGTTTTTAAGAATAGTATTAAAGCGGTTTATGAAAACTAAGGCAAGATTATATTCACTATTACATAAGCACAGCTATAAACTATAAATACAGAGGATCCTATCTACACCAGTCGATTCGTTTTAATGCTTTTAATACATCAGCGTTACTTAAACTCTTAAATACCCATTTGTAATTAAATCATCTCAGCTAAAATTCGAAGGTAAGTAAGACAGCGAAACAGTTCGAAAATGTATCATCTAGTATTGATTTTGGTGTATCCATTCTATTACCGTTACTCATTACCCAAACCGAATTTGTTTAGATTGTGAGTAGAAGAACCTTCTGCATTTACAGAGCTGCAAGATATTACGATTAATCTCAATTTGTCTTAGTCAAATAATTGATAACATCTGGACCTACAAAATTTTTTGATTCTACCTTATATTTTGTATAACGATAAGAAACATTTACATTTTTCATTTAAAAAAAAAAGTCATGATGTTCTTCGCCATAACGATATTTGCCCGAAAATTTATTAAATTTAACAAACCCAGTTTCAATATTAAGTCTAGCATAGACATACGAATATTTAACTCGGAAAGAGATGATTAAAACCAAAACTATTACACACATTTTTAGCACATTTTGACAAGTGTCCATTTTAACAGTGTTACTCAACGTTCCATTAAATATTGATACCTTGGCAAAAAAATTATCTTCACTGAACTTTACACATTGCTTAAAATAAATTTACAGATAAATAAAAGAAATTGTTTCTTGTTACAATCGAAGTGCAGTCTCTCGAAGCCAGTCTTCTGCTTGTGGAGTTAAAACATGGATATCCTCTAATGACCCGTCGAACTGGGTGCGAGGGCATTCTATGACCAGGTGGTGGATGGTTTGTTCGGCTGCTCCACATTTGTCACACTGGGCGTTGTCTGTGATACCCCATTGGTTTAGTGTTTTATTGCACACTCCGTGTCCCGTTCGAATTCTATTAAGGTTGCACCATTGACTGCGGGGTAGATTGAATCCATTTAGTTTAGTTGTTGGATCCTGGATGAGATAGGAGTTTCTGATCTCTTTGTTCTCCCACTCAGCGGTCCAGTGCTGCTCGCTTGTAAAGTTATTCAGTTGACTTGCCGTTCTTACTGGTGGTTGTCTGGAATTTAATCTCTGTGGTCTGCATCCAGTTATTTCTTCAATGTCGGCATTTATTGACAATGTTGGATTGTCTTGACTTTTTGCAACTTGAGCTTTTAGTGCCGCCATTCTTCTTGTGTTTGGGGGGGCGATATTGCACAGAACTGGGAGCCACGCATTTGGTGTCGATTTAATGGTACCCGATATTTGCCGCATCGTGTGGTTCAGCTGTGTATCTATGATTGAGGATAGTGACTATTTAGCCATACTGGCGCGCAGTATTCTGCAGTGGAATAAACCAAAGATAGCGCACTGGTTCTAAGAACTTTGGCTGTTCACCCCAAGATGAGTTGGCCAGTTTTTGTATAATATTGTTTCTGGTTCTGACTTTAGCCGATAATTTCTGTAGGTGCGGTTTGAAAGTCAAAGTTCGGTCGAGTGTAACTCCTAGATATTTTGGTGTTGGGTTGTGTTTTAGAACTACTCCTTCCGACTCAATATGTAGCTGTTGGTTTGCTTCTTTATTATTTAGATGGAAGGCCGTCACTTCTGTTTTTGCTGGATTTGGTTGCAAACCCCATTTTTTAAAGTACTCAGTCATAATTAACATTAAAACTGTTTCTAAAGAGCTGACCCCTACTACTGCATTAATGACCTACTTTTCCTTATTCGAATCTCACCTTCGCTATGGTTTACCGTTCTGGGGTTCTTGTAGCTTACACCACTTCGAATCTATTTTCAAATTACAAAAAAGAGCAATTCGTTATGTATTTGGTTTAAGTAGTAGGACTCACTGTTAAAAATTCCTTTAAAAATTTCAAAATTCTAACCCTTCCTGCTCTATTTATCTTTGAATCCGTCTGCTTAGTTCGCAAACACATTCAAAAGTTATCGGAAAGACCAACTCGTAGATATCCTACAAGAAATTTAGATACTGATGTTTACTTACCTATTCCCACCTCTGACCTAATAAAAAATTCTATTACCTACAATGCAAAAAAATTGTATAATAATCTCCCGATACAGCTAAAATCTATAAATTCTTATGATAAGTTCAGAAGATCCACTAGGGCTTTTCTTCAAGAAAGACCATTTTACATAGTGGCAGAATTTTATAACATGCCTTAGACTTTTGGGTTGCAGCATATAGGAGCAATAATTAAATTAAGTTAATTTGAAAATTTTAATTTGAACAATAATTTATAGTGACGGATATTGCATATCCAATGCAATTGTTATTGTTATTTTGTTTGTGTTTTCTTTTATCTAGTAATTTATTTTTATTTTTATTATGATTAATTTCGCTTTGTCTATAAATTTTTTGTAATTTTTCTATGACAATAAAGCATATTCTCTCTCTCTCTCTCTCTCTCTCTCTCTTTACTTAAATCCATGTTTTCTGAAATTGAATTTATGAGATGGCTGTCATTTGACAAGCAAATTATTAATGTCCGTCAAATGAACATTTTTCCTTTTTTGTATGCGTTTGTATTGGAAAATATGTTAAATAATCGTTTCAACGCACTGAATTCGTTTGTCTTGGGAGTGAGTATCCCAACAAATCCCATATTCATAAAGTTTACCCAGACATGTGCGTGTCAGTAGTTGTCAAAATTTGTGGGTTATTATGGAATCTTCTATTGCATTGTAAAAAGCGGCCAATTTAAAATGGGATTCTTTCAGATTGAAACGGCAGAATTTAAATAAAGTCAAAGCTTGGCGTTGATATTTACAAAAATAGGTTATTTTTCCGCCTAAAAATTTCTATCGCTATATTGAATTTATCATGTTTTATAACATCTGTGAAAATTTCATGAAAATCCCAGCCGGTCCCATAACTTTTACCCAGAGATGTGCATGTCAGCAGTTCTCAAAATTTGTAGGTTATTATGTCGAAATTAAATAAAGTCATACCTTAACGTTGATATTTACAAAAATAGGTTATTTTCTTACGACTATTTTCCATCATCACTCCACCAACGTTCTCGCCGGCTACTGTTAGACCGTTACTTAACGTTGCTCTGGAACACCCCTCGCGCAATAATATGATATGATTTCCATCGATGATCGATGATCGATAATCGATGATTGACAATTAACTTCTTTTGATAATGCCAAAAACTGACAAATTAAACTAATATTTATCAGTTTCTCTTCTAATGGAAATAAAACCACTTATTTTAAAGAAAAAGGGGGCGTTTCCACTTTCTTGAGTGAAAGTCGCTATAGAAACAGATTATATTATCTCTGTGTTGTCTGCTGTTGCTAGGAAATAAACTAAAAGCTTAACTTTTGTTGTAAATATCTTGGAAGATCGAATTTTCACAGACATGAGACCGTTTTAGATAGGAATTAGTCTACCCTAAAAGTTTCATTGAATTCTGACGAGTGGATTTTGAGATCCTCCGGACACACACACATACACACATACATACAGACCTTGCTCGTTTAATAGTATTTGATTAAAGTCAAAAATTTTCTATTTATTTTCCTCCACCATTTTAAAATCTTTTAGAAGATGCAGAACAAAATTGGTGAAAAGGGCAGATGTACTTAGAAATACAAATGTACTTTTAAACATTAGAAAATCTTTTAAAATGTCCCTTTGATCCATTATTGTAGATATTCTTCTTTCTAGATAATAAAATAAAAATTAAAAATATTTTAATATAAAAAATGTTTTTGTTATCCATAAAGAATTGTATTTAAAAGAACAAACCACTATGGATTACAGAAGTTAATTATTGTATAATTTTATCGATCTTCTTTTTTTGTGTTATCTATCATTTTTTATAATATTAAAATATTACAGATTACTAAACAAAAAATCTTTCAACTTTTCGGTTTTAACTTTTATCTATACAACGATCGCTATCATTTGTAATCACTGATAATTGTTTTATTCAATAGCCTAACAAACCAAAATAAAATAACATTTAAAAAGGTATTTTTTTAACAGTAAAGACAAATAGATCAGATTCTCGATATTTTGCTTCAATTTATCGAAATAAATTAAAAGAAAAAGTTGTTCAGAATATTATTTTAACCTATTTTCGTCACAAAATTAGTATTTTAGTTTTTTATTATTTTGGACTATACACACAAAGTTTTTCTTTTTATTTCGATAATTAGTGTGCCATGGAGTTTAAAGTTCAGATTTAGCTGATTATCTTAAAAAATGTATGAATGTATGAATGACTGTGAGAAGATTCAATTATGTATTCCTTCCAGTAACGAAACTATGGGGATGTCCTCATCAAATACGACACATTTTATACATATACTATTTTGTTGTAAGAAAGTCCCTGCTTTTCTGAGTCCCATTATTCTATGAAGCACACAAAGCACAAAACTGTATGTACTAAACACTTTTAGTGGCAAAAGATCATATCTGCTTAAATCTATTAGTGTGTAAATATTTGTTCATTAAATTTTCACATCACTGAACTGATTTTCAATATTTGACGAAAAGTAATTGCTATTATTGCCATAATTTAAAATAATAGTTCAATTATCGAATAACTAAATGGTGCATAACGAAAATGAACACATATATTTAAATTACCAACAATAATTATTTCAGCTGAAAATGATCGAGAATTATGTTTTATGTCTTGAAAATTGGATACTTTTCATTCCAAATGGTCACTAATGTTTAAAATAATATTTTTCCCCATATAATTAGAATAGTAAATCTCATTTATCGTTGCTAATTTATAAACAATTATTTTGCACACAGAGGGAGGCGGCTATGTGATAACGCATCTGCCCTCACATTTGGAAGTTTGTGGATTCGATCCCACCACGCCTGACCTTCTGAGTTTTTTCAGTGATTTTCTTAAATACAATAGGCAGTTACATTGCCTCAAATATCTACCATCATTTCTTCTCCATGTCCTCAAATCTAATCCTCAGATCTTTCCAGTAGGACTAAAGAGAATCATTTATTCTTTGTCTTTATAAATGATAATTAATCACATTTAACCTTTCATTAGTCGCGTGTATCTACCAGATACATGGCGAGATTGTATTTATCCCAACTAGCTCGTTTAGACGGTGACATCTCGATCCGACCCATTATCTTTCTCACTTAGGGGACTTGTTCTAATAGTGCACGAGCCGGGTTTGTATACAGAGCAACTTTTGAAAAATCGATGATTTGTATTGACTTGAAATTTGGTATGGTTATATTTTTAAGTTATTAAATCATAAGGCGTGTTATCAAATTTGAGATTAGATAAAGAGGGCGCCACCTACTGGTTGAAGAAAAATATCAATTTTTTTTCCTGGCCTTTTTTTAAGTTTTTCAAGTCTTTATGAGACATCCTGTAAATTTGAACAAAAAAGGTATACTTGTTTTAATAGCATAAATTCAGCTCAATTCGAGATATTTGCATTTAAAATATCCTAGCCACAGTATCTATTTAATTTACTTGAACATATTTCAACGTAGGCTTTGAAACTAAAATGAAAATGTACAGCTGTCAAATAATTAATTGTTAGATGTAATTTAATAACTGCAGTGTTAATTTTGTTCACTAAATTCTATCTAAGTAGATGGTGAAAATACCACGACACAATCATTTCTCTAATTCAGAAATGGGAGATATGATTTGTGTTTATGCACAAATAAATTTTTCTGGACTTGCTGCTGCCATCTAACAATTAATTATTTGAAGAAAATAAATTCTCCATATCTCAAATGTGGCCCTATTTTTTCAAAATAAATATCGAAAAAGCAGTGGCTGAAGTAAACCTTGAATTCACGGGTACTTATAGCCACTGAAAGTGGCGAAGTCGGTGTGTGTTGATCCAACGCCCTCTTCAATCAAATACCAAAATCAATGTTTGCAGGTATATAACCCATCAAGCAGGTTAGGAAAATAAGCCAGACTGGCAGTTTTTGAAGAAAATAAATTCTCCATATCTCAAATGTGGCCCTATTTTTTTCAAAATAAATATCGAACTATTTGAGTGAAGAGGGCGTTGGATCAACAGACACCGACTTCGTCACATTTAGTGGCTATAAGTACCCGGTGAATCCAATGTTTTCTTCAGACACTGCTTAGAGATGTGGTGTCGATGTTGTCTAGTTCCTACACAAAAATGCCGAAACCGGTCTGGGAATGACAAACTCTTCAAATAACAAAATCAAAGTGTTGGTTTGGTTAATAGCCTTCCAACGCCTGTGAGGTCTTTTGTCCCAGGAGTCGTTGTTTTCGATTTGGACGTGATTGCATTTACAATATAATTTTATTATATTATTTGTTGGTACCGACTTTGAGATTTTTCAAATTTTTCGATATTTATTTTGAAAAAATTAATTAATTATTTGACAGCTGTACATTTTCATTTTAGTTTCAAAGCCTACTATGTTGAAATATGTTAAAGTAATTCATTTCGGAAGCTCTTAGTGGTTTGTATTTTAATTTCTCTCTCTCTTTCCACTGGATTAAAACCACTTAGTTGTTAAAAAAGTTTTTTTATTGACGTTTCGGCTTTCCAGATCGAAAGCCGTTATCAAAATGACATAAAATAAATAAATTTACTAGAAACAGAACACTTGATAATCTTGCAAAAATATGACATCAACATAGTATACATAGAATAAGATTTTGAGATTGAAGATGTCAAAATCTGTTTCAATCATATTTTTGTGACGTTTCTGGGAACGAATTTTTGAAAGGATAGCGCATTTGCATATTATAAGAGAATTTATACTTCGTCATAAATGAAGTTTTCTTATTAATATTATCATAAGAAAAAACCAGATAAAAACTTATGATACTATCCCGATATAGAGGGTATCCTTTTTGCAATTAACTCTTTTTGTAAAATAGGTATCCAAATTTTTGAAATATCAACCGAACAATTAGAAACACATTCGTTATTATTTAAGCATATCAATGCTGCTTCTTTAACTTTGCGGTTATAATTATTCGGTTCTTTTAATAATCTAGTTGAAAAATTCCATTGTATTTTATGACCAGAATCCCATGCGTGTTCACATATTTTGGATTTTTCGAATTGTTTATTTTTAATGTACGATTGGTGTTCATTAAGTCTAATATGAAAAGGTCTAGATGTTTCTCCTATATAAAATTTATTACATTCGCATGGAATTTTGTAAATACAATTTTTTGTGTTTTGAATTTCATTAAAAGGTTTTGTATTTACTATTAAAGATTTTAATGTATTATTAGTTTGAAAAACTGTTTTTAGATTAAATTTATTGCCAATCCTTCTAATTTTTTCCGATAATTTTGAAATATAAGGGATTTTTACTATATTTGAAAGAATTATTGGGGGGTTTAAATTTTGATCTTTAGTTTTGATGTCTCGGTAAAGTTCACGATTTATAAATTTACTTGGGTAGTTGTTCTTAATCAAGACAGATTTAACAAGTGATAATTCATTATTTAAGATATTGTCATTGGAACAAATTGTTTTTGCTCTATCGGAAAGAGATTTGACAATACCTCGTTTAACACAAATTGAGTGGTTTGAATTAAAATTTAGATATCCATTTGTATGTGTTTCTTTTCTAAAAACTGATGTATCAAAACAATTGTTGTTATTGTATATTAGTACATCAAGAAACGGTAATTTTTTATTATTTTCAATTTCAATTGTAAATTTAATAGTAGGTTCCGAATTATTAATAGTATATAAAAATGTATCAATATCTTCCCTATCGTGTTGCCAAATTGCAAAGATATCATCTACATATCTAAACCAGACAGAAGGTCTTAAATTTTGTTTGTTTACAATTTCCATTTCAAAATCCTCCATGAAAATATCACACAATTTTGGTGATAAAGGAGAACCCATTGCCATGCCAAAATTTTGCTGATAAAAATCACTATTTAATTGAAAATATGTAGTTTTAATACATAGTTCCAATAAATCTAGAATTGCCGAGACGCTTAATTTAGTTCTATTTATTAATGTATTATCACTTGTCAACTTTTTCCTCACAAGATTAAGAGTTTTATCGACAGGAACATTTGGAAATAAACTGACTACATCAAAACTAACCATTATATCTGAATTTGTAATTTTGATTTTTGATAATTTTTCTAAAAAATGTTTTGAATTTTTGATAAAGGAATTAGTATTTCCTGATAACGGATCTATTATTTTAAGTAGAAATCTTGCTAAATTTTGACAAGGTGAATTTATAGAACTTATTATTGGTCTTAATGGTATTTGTTGTTTATGAATTTTGGGTAAACCATAAAAATGTGGAGGTTTACTATACTTTATCACTTAAGAATTTTTTATTTTTATATAAAGTTTTGTAAATTTTGTTTTCAATACTAGTAGTTGGATCTTTATTTAATTTTGAATAGTTTTCAATAATTTCGTTAATTTTGTTATCATAATCTGTTTTGTTCGTGACAACCGTCGCGTTACCTTTATCTGCCGGCAAAATCTTAATTGTATTGTCATTTTTTAAATTTTTAATTGATTTAAATTCTGCAGAGGTTAAGTTTTGATTAATTTTGTAAGATTTTTCTAATTCAATTTTGCAATGTACCTTGTATTCGTTGCTTAAGTCAGTTGGTAAATTTTGAGAAGCGTTTTCTATAGAACTAATAATATCAAATTTTGGTACATATTTTGTAGTTACCGAATAATTTAAACCTTTAGCCAATAATAAATTTTCTGTGTGATTAAGATCTCTACTTGAAATATTTATTACCGTATTTAAATTTTGTTCTGAATTTCTAAGGTTGTAAAAACTTTTTTCTTCAATTAGATTATTAAATTTTCTTAATTGTCTATTTTTGGTACAATTGAAGTCTTTCTCATAACTATTTAAAACACAATGGATTATTTTATCGAAATCAAATCTGGATACCTGATTATACAAATATGATTTAATATCCTCGATATCTTTTTCTAAATTAAATTTATTAAACCTATGGAACTGAATCCTCTCTCTGATTATGGCGTGCTCTGCTCTATTTAACAACTACCCAAGTAAATTTATAAATCGTGAACTTTACCGAGACATCAAAACTAAAGATCAAAATTTAAATCCCCCAATAATTCTTTCAAATATAGTAAAAATCCCTTATATTCCAAAATTATCGGAAAAAATTAGAAGGTTTGGCAATAAATTTAATCTAAAAACAGTTTTTCAAACTAATAATACATTAAAATCTTTAATAGTAAATATAAAACCTTTTAATGAAATTCAAAACACAAAAAATTGTATTTACAAAATTCCATGCGAATGTAATAAATTTTATATAGGAGAAACATCTAGACCTTTTCATATTAGACTTAATGAACACCAATCGTACATTAAAAATAAACAATTCGAAAAATCCAAAATATATGAACACGCATGGGATTCTGGTCATAAAATACAATGGAATTTTTCAACTAGATTATTAAAAGAACGGAATAATTATAACCGCAAAGTTAAAGAAGCAGCATTGATATGCTTAAATAATAACGAATGTGTTTCTAATTGTTCGGTTGATATTTCAAAAATTTGGATACCTATTTTACAAAAAGAGTTAATTGCAAAAAGGATACCCTCTATATCGGGATAGTATCATAAGTTTTTATCTGGTTTTTTGTTATGATAATATTAATAAGAAAACTTCATTTATGACGAAGTATAAATTCTCTTATAATACGCAAATGCGCTATCCTTTAAAAAATCGTTCCCAGAAACGTCACAAAAATATGATTGAAACAGATTTTGACATCTTCAATCTCAAAATCTTATTCTATGTATACTATGTTGATGTCATATTTTTGCAAGATTATCAAGTGTTCTGTTTCTAGTAAATTTATTTATTTTATGTCATTTTGATAACGGCTTTCGATACAGAAAATCGAAACGTCAATAAAAAAACTTTTTTTAACAACTAAGTGGTTTTAATCCAGTGGAAAGAGAGAGAGATGTTAAAGTAAATTAAATAGATACTGTGGCTAGAATTTTTTAAATGCAAATATCTCGAAATGAGCTGAATTTATGCTGTTAAATCAAGTATACCTTTTTGTGTATCATAAAGACTTGAATAAAATTTAAAAAAGGCCATGAATAAAAAAATGGATACTTTTCTTCATCCAGTAGAGTGTAGGTGGCGCCCTCTTTACCTAATCTCAAAATTGATAACATGCTTATGATTTACTAACTTATAAATATAACCATACCAAATTTCAAGTCAATACGTTAAATAATGAAGAAATTATTGCAAAAAACGAAAAATAAATTTTATCTTCAACATCCTGTATCTTAGTAGTAGATAACATTTTACCCAGAGTTATTTAGTAAAATATTTGGAGATCCTGAACCTATGATTAAAATATTGACCATAACTTATGAAACATCCTGTGTAATATATTCTATGAAAGTTTAAATTAGGGGCATGTATATCAACTTTGAAAGAATTAGACTTGGTGATACACAATTTTAACAATAAAAAAAATAATGTGTTTAATAGACTTTCTACAGGAAACATGTTTAACAGGTTTCTAAACCCATTGTTTATAAAATTATGAAGGGAAATCTAAATCAAGATAAAAAATAATAACAAAAAATAAAAACCCACCATTAAAACACTTTTCAATGAACGAATAGATTAAAAAAGAAATAATGTTCGCTATCGACACTTCGCGCCAATGAATTTAAGTTCGAAACCATAATAGGTAAACGTAACCCTATTATGGAGAGTAGCCAAATAAAATAATAAAAATGTATAGTCGAACTCAATCCTTTATGAGAATGAAAAAACAGCAAAGGATTACCGCCAATAGAACAAATGCTCATGAATCTGGACATTTTTGAGCACTTTAAAGTCGAAAACACCGTACACTGTCCATATACATAAAAATAAAATAATATTTTGGCTATTAGGACCACTGTGCAAAGATTCAATAACCAACTAAGCTGGATATCGTTATAGGGGAGAATGGCGTATAATTATTAATTATGAGTTTAATATAAATTTAGGACATTTTAATTTCTATAACGCATATTAGATTTGAATTACTAATTAAAATTTTGTCTTAAATTAATTTAACTAAACTGTGGGGTGTGAGGTTACACTCATAAGAGGCGACAATGGAAGTGTGGTTATAGTTTTTACATTTTCAATTGCAGAAACAAAATTCTCAGATGTGCAGACAGGTTGCATTGGCGGCTTGTAGATGTGCCGACAAGTGTCTTTGTCGGTATTAGCGGCATGTAGATGTGCCGACAAGTGGCTTTGTCGGTATTAGCGACTTGTATAAAGCGGGATCATTTTGTTCTGCAATTAAAGTAGGAAGTAGGAAGTGAGACAAATATTATCTTCAGTAGTGAGGGCTAGGAAAATATTCATACAGTGATACACTGTGCTTGTGTTCGCACTTGATTTTTGATTTAGTGAATAGTAGGTGGTAGGTGATTCGTGGCGTTAGTTTATTTCAATTAATATTATTCTTGGCTTCCGTGTATATACATACTTTTTTTTATTTTGAAACATTGTTACAGTGTACTTCTTACTTATTTATTTATTCGGTGTCAATTTCAATATGTTTCGTCCTTGGGAAAATACAGTTTTTTTTAAGTGGATCTAAAGAAACGGAACAATCACTAAATGATATTCCAATGGATTATGTGGTATCAGGTTGTAGTCCCAAAAATTCCTGGCATCAAAAAGGGGCCACGAGGTATTGCGCCTTCCGTATTGTGTATTTAACCCCATAGAATTAATTTGGGGACAACTTAAAAAAAGAATAAGGCGTCATAACGTGTTTCCCAAATTTGATGGGTTGATAGCAAATTTGGTAAAAGAAGAAATTAACAAAATTTCAGCTGATGATTGGCAGAAAAAAATCAAACATGTCATCAAAGAAGAAAATTCTTATATAACGAGTCCGACCAAATTTATTATCAATGTTGATGACAGTGATTCCGATGGTGAGGGTTGAGATAGGGTAGGTAAGCTTAATTAATTTATAATATTTATGACTTTATTCACCGTGTTTTTAATTTTAGAATTAAAATTTGAGACAAAATTTTAATTAGCAACGTTTCTGAATCTCACAAGAGATCATAAAATGAAGCTATAGGCCAGATGGAGTGGTCAACCTCTATTCAAATCTAATATGCGTTATAGAAATTAAAATGTAAATTCATATTAAAGAAAGTTAATCAATATAGAAATTTTACGCAAATTACCCCTAACGATCTCCAGTAACTTGGTTATTGAATCTTTGCACAGTGATCCTAATAGACAAAATATCATTTTATTTTTATGTATATGGACAGTGTACGGTGTTTTCGACATTAAAATACTCAAAAATGTCCAGATCAATCAGTATTTCTTCTATTGGCGGTATCCTTTGCTGTTTTATAGCGTTTTTTCTTTCTCATAAAGCGGTGGGTTCTACTATACCGTGTACTTGGAAGAAATATATGTTTTATAAAACGTCGTATGATCTGACCTATGAAACCGTAAAAAAGTAAAGAAAGTAAAAAATATTTTAAATTGAAGAGACTACGCGACGGCTGAATACGAATACGACGGTTGATTTCTGCAAAAAAAATTAGAATATAGTAGCTGAAAAGGTATATTTTTAAGGCATGGTTTGAAAAAATACTTAAGCTTACCAAATTACCTGCTAATATTGTTATAATCATTTTACTTCAGCCCACCCAAAGGGAGGACGAAGTCTTGAAATATTGGGAAGAAAAATAAAAATTAAAGTTGCTCAAAATGACTTTTCTGGACGTTTGGAATGTCCTAGAGTCCATCCGAAACAAAAAAAATTGTGCCTGTCTGTCCGGATCTATGTAGGTCTGGATGTTAGTATGGGAAGAACTGATTTTGGGTTCTGTACGGCTCTCCGTTCGTGTACCCGTCACACAAACGATCCCGTAAAAATAGTTTTTTATGCTTAAAACGTGGTAAGTGGAGGAAATTGTAGTAAGAAAAGTTATTGGTAATAACAAGAGGCGTAAAATAAGCTTGGCCCGAAGTTTGACAAACCCTTGGGTTTTCCCCACCAGCCGGTTTGTAAAAGTAAGACTTATGCTTTGAAGAGGAAGGTACAAATAAACGATAATTAGAAGTTATTCGGAACAAAGGATACCAGAAGGAATATGTAAATGATGAAATTTCAGAGAGCAATGGACATTGCGTGTTAAAACTTCCCAATAGAGTTGTGGTCACGCTTAAAAAGAAATATAAAATACACCGCTCCTAATTAAAAAACTAAATTATTTATTAATTTACTTTTTACTTTAAATTTATTAAGAAAATTAAAAAAATAAAATAATATTACGGCAATAAATAAAACAACACTACTTATATACAGGGTCCTGCAACAGTGACGCCGTGTTCCATATCTTAGGAAAGAGATAGGAATACAATTTTCTATAATGTTACCTTATTGATCGAGCTCGACAAAATAAAAAAAAACTCGGTCACCAGAGGGTGTTTAATTTTTTCTGGGCGGGTCCCAACTTTGTTTTTGTAAATGGAAACCTGTATTTTTTATCACTTTTTCTGTTTTTCCATGAGAAGTAAAAAATACTTTATGCATGTTAATATTTAGAAAATATTGACGGTTTTCGAGATTTTTACCATGACAAGTTTTTTTTTCCAATATTCGTCACTCAGAATATTTGAAATTATGAAGTTATGCCAAGTCCCATTAACATTTATTTTTGGTCAAATATTCTACAGTGGTGACTCTCTTAAACGATGTAGCTGAACTCGACCCGTTATATACAGGGTATAAAAAATAGCTTGCCACACATTGTCAATAAAAATTAGCCGAATATTCATATTTTTACGCTATAATCTCAATGAACGACTATTTTAACGACTGATAAGAATATACAAACGACTGATAAGAATATACAAAGATATGTTGTTTCAATTATGTACATTATAAGGTGTCCAAACAAATATATTTTTTTTCATGTATTGGTGTATATTCATAAATTAAAGTCTAAGCTTAAGTTCCAGGTATTTATTTACTTATTTATTTAAAGTTTAATTAAAATTGATAATGAAAATATGCGACTTGAAATAACGAATGCTTTTCGCAGTATTACACCAGCTGTCTTTCGTAGGGTGGAATAGTTTTTTAAACATACAATTCAGCTCTGCATTTAAGAAAATAGAAGACACGTTGAACATATTTTATAAAAGATTCATTATCAACTAATCAAATAAATAAATAAATACCTGGAACTTAAGCTCAGACTTTAATTTATGAAAATACGCATTGGTGTATTGACATGCAAAAAAAATTTGTTTGGACACCTTATAATGTACATAATTGAAAAAAAATATGAATATTTCCCATTATTCCAAAAAAGAGCTTTTACTTTACCATAGGTAAAGTATTGTAATCGCAAAAAAAAAGTTCAGCTTTCAGTGGATTTACATGTTTTGAGAACCCCTAAGTCATTTAAGACCATTTCCAGAAAACGTATGTATGGAGTATGGAGTATGGAGTATGTAGTCCGGAAAAATTTGTGTGCGCTCTAACTCCAACTGCGATCGAAATTTCCTAACCAAATTTTATATTTAGCATTTTTACAACATGCTAATGAGCTGATTAGATTTTGGGCAAAATCGGACAACCGGAAGTGGGGGTTTACTCTTGAGAATTTTCAGATTTTCGCAATTAAGTTTATGTAAAAATATTGAGAGAAAAAAATTATTTTAAATTAAATTTACTATAAATTTTGTTTAAAAACTTTTTTCAAATTTTGTATTATAAGCGAGTTAAAAATAAAATATGGAATAACATAGTTGCATAATAGCGCAAGCGCAGTAGAAATGTTTTGTTTCATGGAGACACTTGTAAGCTCTTGCCAGGCATGGCCTGCCTTAAATATGTACGAGTAATTGGATTATGAGCCCGTATGGCCGTTAAAGTATGGTAAAGTCATGTGCATGGCCACATCCGATTTTTTGTAATTATAATGAAAGTATTAATACAATTTTAGATTGCCAGTTCTCATTCTAATCAACACAGCCACAGTCTACTCACTTTTACCAAAATCGTCAATCGTCTACTTTAAATTCAATGTCATTTTAAACTTCAAAATTTTCATATTTTGGACCTCATTTTGAAGGTGTTCCCGAAGAGGTACGGAGTGGCACATCAAACCATAAGCTTACTTTTTGATGCTCTATTAAAATCTGAAGTCAGAATTTTAAAATTCATATACTTGGGACTTGGTCTAACATCATAATTTCAAATATTCTGAGTGACGAATATGGGAAAAAAATCTCGAAAAACGTCAATATTATCGAAATATAACCATGCATAAAGTATCTTTTATTTTTCATGGAAAAAGCGAAAAAGTGATAAAAAATACAGGTTGGCATTTAAAAAAACAAAGTTGGGACCCTCTTAGAGAAAATTTGACACCCTGTGTCACTGATTTTTTTTATTTTGTCGAGCTCGATCAATAAGGTAACATTGTAGAAAATTGTATCCCTATCTCTTTCCTAAATAGAGATATGGAACACGGCACCACTGTTGCAGGACCCTGTATATATATATATATATATATATATATATATATATATATATATATATATATATATATATATATATATATATTTCTTTCAAATATGTAGAACATCCCTGAATATGTAAATTCGGACCTATAATTAATTACGATTACTCGTGTGTTTAATAAATTTTTCACATTTAAATACCGTTTAATTTACTTAACTGCATATTAAAACAGAATTTTATCGGTGAAAGCAATTTGTAATAAAAAACATAATTAAAGATGTAATCAAAATCCCGCTTCACCGTATATCCACACAAAGAAACACGCATATAAATCTAAACTTCTTTTTATTCACAAACAACAATGCCAACCTACAACTCCGCTGAAAAGAAAGTTCACATTTCCATGCAAGAACACTTTTCAAATAGGTAGTCATATACCGTACGAAACTTAACATGAAGTCTCATCCCTCTATTGTACCCAGAAAACCGCATTCTTGTGTTTGGATTTCATCGGATGTGTTGCATACGAATTAAAATCACTCCAAAATTCGTTTTTGTTTAATTAAAAAACAAATTCCGGCAACGAAGCTCAACTCAACACACGAAACGGTAAAGCGAAAAAACATAATTTAACACAATAATTGCGGGCGCAACTGTAGAGCGTTAAATAATAAAGGTGAAAGCTTAAATTCATTTTTTGAGTAAAAACCTGTTTAGCGTTAATTAATATTTTATGTTGGTTTTTAATAGTTATTTGCGCTATGAGTTATCTGAAAGCAGAATTTTTATGATTTATGAAAATAAACCACTGGATATACATTGTCTAGCAATTTTAATACTTTGCCAATAAAACCAAAACATGTGTACGGGTCTTGACGAACGGCACATTTTAAGATGGAAATTGGTTTTATAGCTTTATAATAATTATGAAGGTCTGGAAAAAAAGTTTTTAACGAAAAACACGTTTTTAGTTGTGATGGAAGGCTGTTGGTGATATCTATATATGTATGGAACCTGCTTTTTTGACTAACTAATTAAAGAGAATACAAAACTTATGTTCAATACGCAGAGAAAAAATTAAACAAATAATTTTATTAATACCATTAAGTAACTATTTATTCTACTTCAGTAAATCACAGGACAGAATGTAATTTCGAAAATAATGTTTGAAACTAATTTTAAAGTAGTAATTGCAAAAGAAAATATAAAATTCCAGATGTCAGATTTTAACACGTTAATCCCATAAGAGATTTTCACCAACAATTTTAGGATATTTACAAACAATTTAGCAAAGATTTCAATTGCAAAATTTTAGTAATATAAGCTTAGATAAGTCTGCGATCACAATAACAATGAGAACATTGTTATTTTAGATGTTGGAATAAAAAGAAACTTTAAACTTAACCTCACATTTCAATATCATGATGTATCAATATGATTAATTTAAATTCAGGGGAAATACAATAAATCGGGAAAATAAAGTGTTGTAACACAGTAATAATAAAGTTGTATAGAATTTTAGAAATCGATAATGACGAACTTAAAAAGTCTGTGTATAAATTTAATATAAGTAGGAATTGTAAATAAATTATATCAAAATCATTCTTTTTGTCTCGAGAATGATTTAGTAATAAGCAAAAATTGTATAAAAATTGATAATTTTTGAATTTTATAAAAAAATTTAAGTAAAAAACTGTCAAATTTTAATCTAGAGAGCCGTGATATGATGGTTTATAAAAACTACTTTTCGCTGTCAAGCGAGGCTTTTGATCAAAATCTCTTGAACTGTTCACTTCGGTGCTCGTAATAAAAACAAAAGAAATCTAAAATCAAAGCCATACTGATTGAATATAAAAATTAAAAGAAATTTACCTGTCAAATTAAGTGAGGTTATATTTTTGTAAATCAAGAAACTTAAAGTTAAATCAAGAGAAGAAGCCCGATATTTGTTTCATCTTTGTTCCTGTTAGACTATTTATATACTATTTATCCTGTTCCTGATTTTGCATCCATCCCATTTTGAATTGACTAGGAAAGTAACCAGAATTAGAAATAAAATCTAAGTCGTATTAAAGGTACCACTTCACAATATTAAATATCGATATTTAAAAACGTTTCAAAATAAAAAAAGACCACAAGTATTTTTTTATTTAATTAGGTTAGATTATATTTCAATTAATAACTAAATAATTTAGATTAGAATAAGGTAAGAGAGTAATTATAAGATTTGTATTAATTGTTGTTTTTATAAATAAGAAATTTATTACTCTTACCTTATTCTGGCAATAAAAATAACGGTTAACCTTTTAGTTTATGTCAGAATAAGAGTTATCTCTTATTCTGACATAAACTAAAAGGTTAACCGTTATTTTTATGATTATTAATAAATGTTTTAATATTCACTGAGTCGTTATTATCGATTTTTACAATCACGGGGCCAATATCTGAAGCACTACCTGGGATTAAGACTCTCAATTTTTCTACTGGAAAGTAGATGGCGCCCAAAATTATCAACAACTAATAATTACATTCCCTCTGAGATTACGACAGAAGGCAATAAAAAAATCAACAGTAATTTAATAGGTTATGTACTAAAATTAAAATTCAAATAAATAAAATAACGAAATTAAATAATGAACAAAAGTAATTTTTCTCTTTTACACAAAAGATAGTACGTAACAATATATTCTGTTTGAATTTTCACTTATTTTAACCACAGTACGAAATAATCAGCAATCTAGCGGGACTTAATTATTTTAAAGGATCTGGACAATTTTTTGGGGGATATTTTGGGAGGGTTGATATAATATGAATATCCTACGCTTATAATTATAATAAATTAATTTTTTACCGCATCGAAAACATTTAAAAAAATCTGTTGTGTCGCCACAAGACTTTCCCGGTAGTTATAAAATAAAAATTAAATAATTAATTTGGTCTTAGAATTTTTTAAAGTCCCAAAAAACTGGTAGAACTCTTATAATCGAAAATAGTGTTTTTCTAGGTGTGTAAATGCATCTTTTAGAATGTGTCAATACTAAACTAGTTTTTCTCCACGGCCACTACTGAATGTAGTTATTCTGAAACCACTTATAATAACAGAAAAGAAACATTCTCGCTCTTGAGATTGAAAGAAAATTCTGAAACATTTGTCTCTTACGTATTTTGTATGTATTACATTCTATAACTAGAGATAGAATCTGTATTCCGTGATTGTTTACAAAAATAAGGTTTGCCATGAATGTCAAATTAACTGTCAGTATTAGTTGACGTGGTCTTAATATTGGTTTGTAAAAACTTTTAATTTATTAAAAATGAGAAGAAAATCAAACGATTCAGATGTAGAATTTGAAAATACTCCTCCAGAAATAAAAAAATATGCCGATAATATAACTCAAAATTTGCTACCGCAAAAATCCGAGCTTGAATATAAAAACACTACCTACATAATGTTGAGAGATATTTAATTTCTACTTTTTGTGGCCGTGGAGAAAGTACAGTCTGTTACTCTGTTGGAATGAAAATCCGACACTCGTGGTTCCTCACGCTCGCGTTCGGAATCATCCACTCGTGTCGAATTCTCATTCCAACCTTGTCACAGAATATACTATTATATTATAATTTCTAGGGCAGTGATGCCAGGTCAAAAAAAATTTTAGTAGATGTGACGATAAAATCAAATTTTTTACAACAATAAATCGAGATGGAGAAATTAAAAATTTCAATTCAATAATTAATAACTTGTCATAGCTCCATTACTATTAAATTTTCATCTTCTGCCAAGCTATTTTGGAAATTATTCGGATTTGATCAAACTTACTTAAATGGCTGGCATTGTGGATATGCACTTCGACAAATTTGACAAATGTGACGGTTATTTTGATTGATTAATTAAGTTAGGTTTACATTGGGAAAAAAAGTGTACCAGTTTTATATGACGCGCACTGTACATATGGGCTAATGCGCCTCCTGGTGGGGCGATTTCAACCAAAAACAAACGGATTCATTCCCCGATGATCCGATACCCACATACCAAATTTTTTAGTTTAAAAAAAAATTTTTTTTTAGGTTCGGTTCAAAATTAAGGAAAGAAAATTTCAGGATCTATTTACAAGCCAGAGAGGCACCTAAATATCAAATAAAAACTTTATGTCTTTATTTTACTTTCCAGGCCCCTCGCCAAGGGAAAGTATTGTGAACGCGCTAAAAAAAATTTTTGAGATAACGACGGATATATCCATTTTGAAGTCCCCTGAGATGATAAAACGATTTCCAGATGGAAGTCTGTCCGTCTGTCTGTATGTGTGTATGTGTGTATGCGTGTCTGTATTCTTCCACGATAGCGTCCGCACGCTTAATCCGATTGAGCTGAAATTTGGTATATGGGTTTCGGGTGATCAGGGATTGAACCCATTAGTTTTTGGTTGAAATCGCCCTACTAGGGGGCGCAGGAGCCATATGTACATCGCGAAAAAAATAAAGACTTAAAGTTTTTATTTAATATTTTGGTGCCTCTCTGGCTTGTAAATACATCCTGGAATTTTCATTCCTTAATTTTGAACCAAACCTTAAACAAAATTGGTATACTTTTTTTTCCCAATGTAAACCTAACTTAATTAATCAATCAAAATAACCGTCACATTTGTCAAATTGTATATCCACAATGCCAGCCCATTTAAGTAAGTTTGATCAAATCCGAATAATTTCCAAAATAGCTTGGCAGAAGATGAAAATTTAATAGTAATGGAGCTATGACAAGTTATTAATTATTGAATTGAAATTTTTAATTTCTCCATCTCGTTTTATACCGGACACGGTGGCCTAGTTGGTAAGGCGTCTGCCGATTCAGCTTGGTCAGTGTTCGGGGAGTAGGTTCGAATCCTGCCGTATTCAAGTGGAATTAAAGTCAGATAAGACTTTGGGCAAGTGCAAAAAGGTTTTTGTGTCATACGCAGTTTCATTCACGCCGGTATACAGGCCGGATGTGATCGGATATCTCGTGGGACTGATAGAGGTTGGTGGCACATTTACACACTTGTTAGTCGGTAGATCACCTGCATGACAAAGGTATAGTCCTGGGTTTAAGGTGATTGAGGACCGTGGTTCGGAGCCCACGATCAGCTGTAGGTCCCGTCCAGTTTAGGCCATTAGGTCGGAAAAGAGACGTTACAATTAATAAACAAGAAAAAACATCTCGTTTTATTGCTGTAAAAAATTTAATTTTATCGTTACATTTACTAAAAGTTTTGTTGACCTGGCATCACTGCCCTAGAAATTATAACATAAAAACTAGTTTAGTATTGACACGTTTTAAAAGATGCATTTACACACCTAGAAAAACACTATTTTCGATTATAAGAGTTAAACCAGTTTTATATGACGCGCAGTGTACATTACAAAAAAATAAAATACCTAAAGTTTTTATTTGGTATTTAGGTGCCTTATTGGCTTGTAAATACATCCTCAAATTTTCATTCCTTAATTTTAAAACTAAGCAATGGAAAAAAAATTTAAAATTTAAAACCCAATTGACATTTGACATGTCAAAGAAAAAGTAAGCAAAATTCCGACCCTAAAAAATTGTTTTACTTTTTTTTGATATGTGAAATGTTTTTCCTTTATATTTCAAATTTCATTTTTACTTTAAAATAATTCGAAACGAATTTTTTTTTTGGGAATTTTAACACCAAATTAATTATTTAATTTTTATTTTATAACTGCCGGGAAAGTCTTGTGGCGACACAACAGATTTTTTTTCGCGATATACATATGGCTCCTGCGCCCCCTGGTGGGACGATTTCAACCAAAAATTAATGGGTTCAATCCTCGATCACCCGAAACCCATATACCAAATTTCAGCTCAATCGGATTAAGCGTGCGGACGCTATCGTGGAAGAATACACACAGCAAAGCGTGGCGTAGACGACACCACGTGCAGGTGAATACAAACCATGCTATGCAATCGATCAGCTGAAGCAACATTGTTGGGAGAGAACATGGAGCTGTCAATTTCCAAGGGATGTCCACAGGGAGGAGTCTTATCACCTCTACTGTGGGATTTGGTAATTGACGAGCTCCTGGTACAGCTCAGCAATGCAGGATACTATACCCAGGGATATGCAGACGATGTACTCATAATTTTAGTGGGGAATTTTAAAAATATTGTTTCAGACCTTATGCAACAGGCGCTGAATATCGGGAAGAGGTGGTGTCTAAAGGAAAACCTTAAGTTAATCCTAATAAAAGAGCACTAATTGCCTTCACGAAAAATAAGAAGTTGGACAGTCTCAGACTACCCAAGCTCTTCAACACTCAACTGCAATTAACCCAGGAGGTGAAGTATCTAGGTATAATCCTTGACGCTATACTAACCTGGAACAAGCATTTGGACAAAACCATTAATAAGGGTAAAATGGCACTAATGGCTGCCAAAAGGGCCATAGGCACTAAATGGGGCTAAAACGACGTATGGTACACTGGTTGTACACTGCAGTGGTAAGACGCATGTTAACCCATGGCTCTTTAGTGTGGTGGCCTAAAGTAATACAAAGGAAGGCGATACTGGGGCTTGCTAAACTCCAACGTTTAGCCTATATTTGCATTACAGGTGCCATGAGGAGCACTGCAATAGCAGCAATGGAAACCATACTAAACCTTCCGCTAGCTACTTGATATTTATATCAGAACGGAGGCGAGAATGGGGACATTCAGATTGGCATGCAATGGCTACTGGGATCCTTATGAACACAGAATACAGTAGAATCACAAAAATCATCACAAACTCGTTGATGGAGATGAGAAGTGATGAAATCGCACAAAAAAACAACTTCACAAAGGCCTTCAGCGTTCAGCTGAGTTAGGAAGGTGAAGAAACGAACAACTTTCGGGAAGGAACATTAGGGAACACCTACATAAAATGGGCATCTTTCAAGATGAACCCATATGTAGACTATGCAATGAGGAGGATGAAACAGCCTCTCATATCATACTAGAGTGCCAGGCACTCACGCACTGGTGGGACCGGTAAACCCACAGGAGTACTTTCCAAAAGAAAATGTGGTGAAAAGGCTACTCAGCCTGATAAAGGTAACAAACCTCTTCACCTGAACATAACGATGTAACTGACATAGTACAATAAGTCTTAAGGCTGCAGTATTGAGGCATTTATAAACCTTAGTCAGGTACATCGTCTTAATCAATCAATCAATCAATCAAAAGCGTTAAAAAACTCTTGTAAATAAGGATCAAATTAGATCAAAATTGAGATAAGATTTGAGAATAAATATTAGTTATTTAGTTGAAATAAAATTTTAACAATAATCTTGCTAGTCTAAATCCTTTTCGTCCATGTCTATAATATTTTTAGGGTGACCAATATTATGTACTCTCGCAAGGGTGTCGATTTCGGGTATTCTATTTCTAATAGGTATTTCAGTTAATAATGTAGATTTTTCTAAGACATACGCCATTAAAAGCTAAGTAATTATTAATTGTCTTTGTGTGAAAAACAGTTCTTCGTAGCTTTGAATATGTCGAATTTCGTACCAGAAAAAGATGTTTTTCGGGAAAGTTTAATAACCTTCTTTTATTTTAAGAAAACGGCTACTGAAAGTTATCATTTTTTGGTTGAAGCTTACGTGGAACACGCTCCAACTCAAAAAACTTATGAAAGACCAGGAGAATCATGAACACGAGGGGTAAACCGCGAGTTAAATTTTTGTACACTAATGGCTACTAATGACTCCTCACTATTGGCTAGTAATGGCTACTAATGGCTAGTAATGGCTACTAATGGCTAGTAATGGTTACTAATGGCTACTAATGGCCGAGTAATGGCTACTAATGGCTAGTAATGGTTGAGTAATGGCTTCTAATGGACGAGGTCTGTACACCAAAATGGACCTCGCGGTTTACCGCTCGCATGAACATCTAAAAAAGGTTGAAGATGGAAATTTGTAAGTATCATTGGAAGACCACTCAACTCAAATGTTAAAACTATTGATAGAAGCATTAAACGTCTACACGCATGGGAAAGGTCCAAGAGGAAGGAGAGAGGTTTCCCCATGAATTAAAGGAAAGAAACATCGAATGGCGAAACACCACATGTAAAATTGGTGACGAAAAGTGGATCTATTTCAACAATTATGGGTAGACCAGTGAGCAATATACGTGGAAAGAAATATTTTCCATTTATTTGGTGGGGTAGTAGAGGAGCTGTGTATTACGAACTGCTGAAACCTGGTGAAACGATTTTTGGCGATTGATATCGACAATAATTGATTAAGCTGAACCGATCATTGAAAAAACAAGAATGTGCCCAAAGACAATGCCCGGCCCCGTGATGTAAAATGTGTTTACTTTATTCCGACATAATTTTATTTTTAACATCCACTATTATTACCTTTGGTATTGAAGCATATAACATTAAATTTAATATGCTCGGCTAGCTCAAACCCAACAAGAAGTAATTTAATTAAAATTTCAATTATATAATGAAATATTATATGTTTCAATTAACGTTGTGCCTTGCGGGACTGTAATCACACATATTAGAAATGGTTTAATGAAGTGCGAACTCAACTACTTGAACATTATTAAAGTGAAAATTAAATATTTAAATCGAATTTGTATTTGGTCGCTGCAAGCAAAATTCCTAAAACCGTGAAATTTCCATTAAGTTGAAGTTCTGCAATTTTCACGTTAAATGTATTTCAGGCAATTTAAATATTTTTTTTTTAATGGTTTGAGTTTTTATATTTCTTTATTAGTAAATCCATTGTCTTTCAGTTACAAAAATTACATAAATAACATCGAAAACGAAATTCTCACTGACTCCAGATGCTTTTGGAGATACATCAAAACAAAAAAACACAACCACACCACAATACCCCATTCTGTTTTTTTTTCGAAGATAAGTCAGCTGACAATGGTCAAGATATTTGCGATCTATTTTCTACTTATTTCAAGAGTGTATACACTCTAGATCCACTTGCCAATGACCATTCACAGTTTGCTGAAGACAACATAATAGATATTCCAGAGCAACAAGTTTCTGATGTGATCGATAATTTAAACATTCACAAAGGTCCGGTCCTGATAATATACCTTGTAAATTCATAAATAATTGTAAGTATAATCTAATAACACCCCTTCTTCACATTTTCAATTTGTCGATTCACACTGGGGTATTCCCAACTAAATGGAAAATTTCCACCATTATGCCGCTTCTTAAAGGGGACAACTGGAGCAACATCAAGAATTATAGACCCATCAGCAAACTCTGTATCTTTGGAAAAATGTTCGAGAAAATTGTTTATGAAAGAATCCTAAATATCACGAAAAATAAGATTATCCCTCAACAACATGGCTTTTTCCCCGGAAGATCTATAGACACAAATGTAATCGAATTCACAGATCACATCATAGAACAAATGGATGATCAAACGCAAGTGGACGTAGTATACACCGATTTCAGCAAGGATTTCGATAAAATTAGCCATACATTGCTCATCGAAAGACTTGCTGAAGTCGGCGTAGGTTCGTATCTTCGAAAGTTGTTATGGTCCTATATTACAGAAAGATCTCAGATCATGTAGGTTAATGGTTATAAATCAGACTCCTTTGTGGTAACCTCAGGAGTGCCACAAGGGAGTCATTTGGGACCCTTACTTTTTATTATTTGTATTAACCATATTGGTGAAAGCTTCAAAAACTCTAACTTTCTATTGTATGCCGCCGATCTGAAAGTTTATCGTACCATAAAAGATTCCGAAGACTGTAACAAACTACAAGATGATCTCGATTCATTTGTTGAAATATGCAAAAATTCCTGTCTGTTTTTGAACTACGACAAATGTCTCACAAAAACCTTTACGAGAAATAGGAATATAGTGTAATGATATCCAATTTAAAGCTTTTTAAATTATAACTCATAACTTTGTAATAATATCGAACGAAGAAATTTTTACAAAAAGTGTAATTCACAACTTGCAATAAAGTGTCTTGAGGAAGTAAATATGAACTTAAACCAATAAAGTATAACCTAAAGAATATTGAAAGCAAAGCTTGTACAAAGATAAACAAGTATTTTACTGAGAAATAAATAAAATAATACCTTCAAAATTTAACATGGAAGCGCCATAAGAGATATTTACACTCAGATTTAAACCACTTAGAGTTTTTAAAACATGAATTTTTAATAACTAAAGAAAAAAATAGTATTAGGACATAAAACTGAAACAGTAATTATCAAAATTAATAATCAATTAAAGTAATTAGAGATAAATTAAAAATATCCTAACCTTAAAAAATGGAATATCAAAAATAAAGCAATAAAACTGTTTTAGGAAAGAAATAATAATACGATAGAGATAAAATACGTCATTCTCGATAGAATTGTAATAAGCTGAAATTTGGAATAAAATTTATGAGCATTTTAAAGTGAAAGATAAAGGAAATCTTAAATTCAAAATATAAAACTTAATATTAGAAATCAGGTGATGAAAGTTATATCAAAAATTTTATTTTTTGTTGTAGTTTAATATGTACCTAATATGTAAATCCATGCGGGAAAATACTTTATTTTTCAATAAATGAGAAGATTTTCAAAATTCAAAATCTAGTTAACTGTGAAACCATCAAAATATAAAACTATTTTCCCGAGTGATTCTCGGCTTTTTGTCAAAAATCAAAACAATTGAAAATAGTTAAAAAAGCCCAGTGATAACTTGAATAACAAAAGTTTAAAAAAGGAAACATTACCTGTTCCTGAATGTTTTTGAAGAAGAAAATTTGTGTTTGTTCCTGCCGAAATATAAAATTATTTGTTCCTGAATCAAGGAAGTATCCTGCCTTTTCAAGGACTTAAAGTCAACGTCACCAGTCTCCAGAATTTGTTGTGGAATCTACGGATTGCAATCCAAAGTTGAGAGTTATTTGTCTCTCAGAAAATTTCGTAAGCGCTTAAATAAAAAGGTACCTCAATTTTAACTATATCACTCTAAAAGATACAAATCTAGATTTTCTTTTAACAAATAAAAAAAAAGGCCATATAATAATCGATTTTAAAATAATTCAACAAACCGCATAAAAGTCATTGACATTTTATGAAAAGTAGGGTTAGAGAATTCGTTAACAAAATATAAAGAAATTTTACTTACTTTAGCATTATTGTTTTAGAGATTTGTGCAAATATTCCTTTGTTTATTTTCTTGTTAATAAATTGTGTTCTCGTTATTTGATATTTATGGCATTATCATTGATTTTTAATATTGAATGATCTTGAACCTACTTGAGATAAAGAAGCAGCTCTTTATAGTTCTATAATTATAGATGGTGCTCAACACTCTTTTTATCTACTAGCACGGCAATACGGTAAATTTATAGTTATTTTCTTGGATATTTTTTGTTGCAAGGCGAATAAAATTTAGAAAGAAAAATAACATCAATAAAAGAAAAATTATAAACCTTGAAACAAAATTTTATTTTGGAAAACAATACAAAAAATAAACAAATATAAAAATTAGAAATATCAATAAAAATAAATAATAGCTCACAACACTAGGGTTTAAAAACCATAACAATAGTTAACCATGAGTACAGAATAGAAGGTCATATAATGAAAACAGTGAACGAAATTCGTGATCTTGGAGTCATTATGGATTCTAAAATGACTTTCAAGACTCATAGAGAAAATGGTCAATAACTGTAATCGCTTATTGGGATTCATATTGAGGAACACTAGACACTTCAGGAATGCCAAAACTCTCTTGAACCTACTCGTAGATATCCTACAAGAAATTTAGATTCTGTTGTTTACTTACCTTTTCCCACCTCTGACCTAATAAAAAATTCTATTACCTACAATGCAAAAAAATTGTATAATAATCTCCCGATAAAGCTAAAATCTATAAATTCTTATGATAAGTTCAGAAGATCCACTAGGGCTTTTCTTCAAGAAAGACCATTTTACACAGTGGCAGAATTTTATAACGTGCCTTAGACTTTTGGGTTGCAGCATATAGGAGCAATAATTAAATTAAGTTAATTTGAAAATTTTAATTTGAACAATAATTTATTGTGACGGATATTGCATATCCAATGCAATTGTTGTTGTTATTTTGTTTGTGTTTTGTTTTATCTAGTAATTTATTTTTATTTTTATTATGATTAATTTCGCTTTGTCTATAAAATTTTTGTAATTTTTTTATGACAATAAAGCATATTCTCTCTCTCTCTCTCTCTCTCTCTCTCTCTCTCTCTATATATATATATATATATATATATATATATTACGCATTCATATATAGTAGATTGAATTTTGCATCAATCGTTTGGAATTCCCAATATGTCACTTATCAGCAGAGAATCGAAAGCATTCAGAACAAATTTGTGAAACAACTAGCTCGTAAATCAGATATCCCAATATTAAACAGCAATTATAGTCCAATTCTCAAAAAGTATTCCATGTTGTCCCTCACCGATAGAAGAAGGATGTCAGATCTTCTAATGATTTATAAAATATTCAATAACCGCATTGATTGTTCCGGACTGTCGTCCAAAATATCCTTAAGTATACTTAGCAGAGATTTAAGAAGTCATGAAACTTTTAATACGCCTTTCAGAAAAACAAACTCAGGATTAAACTCTCCCATTTGCAGAATGGTCAAAACTTTTAATAATGAAATTGCACTCTTCAGGCTTCCATTTCTAAGATTCAAAAATCACGTGAAATCCTTGTTCTGCTTTCGTTAACAGGGAAATGATTCACTTGCGTTTACTATAATTTCATCGTTCATATGTTGTTCATATATTTTCATTATGTATCAGTTTAAATGTTTTCTATGTATGTTATATTAGCTGACTATTTGTTTACTCAAAATGAGGATATTCGTTGGATTCTGTCTGTTTGTATCCCTACTTTGTAATAAATAAATAAATAAAGTAATTACTTGATCTAAATAACTTTGATTAAAAGTAGTCCTTTCTTTATCAACAACTCTCATTTAGTGGAACTCTGGATGGTACCTGCAGTTCTAGAGTGGCTACAACTTGTAGAAATAAGTGGTTTGTATGTTTCCGGAAATGACGTGCTGTAAGGCTTTTTCTTGCCACAAAGAAAATTATGCCTTACGCGTTACGCCTTGTAACGGAGATTACTCGGGCGCCAGATTATTTAATGTGGTTTACTCCACATCCCTTAAAAACGGCGTCTTAGGGGCACAGGTAGCTTCAGATGAAGATATGGAACCTCCAGTGGTCTTGTTAATATCAGAAATAATATATATTGTAATGGCCTTGAATATAAAGCCTTTTTTTTAACGTATAACTTAGACAGGAAGAAAATATTACTTATAAAAGTTAACCTTAAAATTCAATCTAATAAGAACTCAACATAATTAGTTTAACTTAAACAAAACGATAGTAAATTAAACGAAAAAGAGTTTAGGATTTATAAAATTAAAGAAATATAGCAGAAAAGTACAACAATAATGAAGTTATAATGATATTTAGAGAATCAATGATGACGAACAAAAAGTGTCTTTGTACAAAGTTAATATAATTCGAAATGATATAAAAAGTATATCAAAAATTTTCTTTTAATCTATAGAATAAGATGTCATTAGTCAAAATTCGCAATAAAATCAATAATAAAAAATGTCAAATTCACAACGCTCCGTATCATAAAAACAAAAGAAAAACCCAAAGCAACGCGATTTAAAAAGAAAAAAATTGTTACCTGTCAGAAAAAGTGAGGTTAATAAACGATAAAAATAATTCAAGAAGAACAACAATCTGAAACAGGTGGCTTTATCCAAAATTATCCATCCTATCCTGTGTTCCTGTTTGGATCTCCAATCCCAGCTGTATTCCTGTATAAAATTATCCAGATCCAACTATATTCGGCATAAAAATATCCATCCTGTTTCCTGATTTTGGTGTTATTTGGAAAAACGATTTTATAGAATCCCATTTATTTTGAACAACTAAAATAAGAACGAAAAGCTTAAATGGAATAAAAGGTACCATTTTAATTACTAAATATCGATATTTAAAAAGTTTAAACTATAAAAGGCCATAATAATAAAGTTAGATTGAAAACAATCTAACCTTATAAAAGTTTAATTATATTAGGTTAGAAAGTGATAAGGTAAGAAGTTTAAGAAAATTTTGTATCACACTTGCAAATATTATTTTTATAAAAACTACACTTACCGTATTACACCAAACAATTGTTCCTGTACAGATAAAGTTTATCGTTAATTTTTTTCCTTTAATAAATGTTTATAATTTTTCATTTCGTTCGTTGTGATTGATTTTATAAAAATCTAACCTCTTAGAGAACCCTAGAACCTGAGATAGATATTGGCTATAATTTCCTATGTAATAAGACAGATGGCGCCCAACTACAATAACAATATTTATAAAACACGTTCTGTCTAAATTTACGGAAAAAGGTAAATTAAATAAAAAAATTAATAATAAATATAAAAAGAAAATTCACATACCATTATAATATATATATTTTTTAAGTTGAAAAGAGGATTCTAATAATTACAAAAATAACTCTCAACAAAACGATAATGAAACTAGTTGAGAATGCTCTTCTAGCATTGCCATAGACCAAACAAATTGTAATGACAGTATTAATAACATTTTAGATTGACAGTTCCTATTCTAATCCACAGTCTACTTACTTTTACCAAAATCGCCATTGACTGTGTACTTTAAATTCAATATCATTTTAAACTTCATAATTTTCATATTTTGGACCCCATTTTGAAGGTGTTCCCGAGGAAGGAAGGAGGGGTACATCAAACCCCAAGCTTACTTTTTGATGCTCTATCAAAATCTGAAGTCAGAATATTGAAATTCATAAACGCAAAAAATCTATAGACACACACACACTCACACACAGATCGAATTCAGATACCGAACAATTTGTTCGGTGATAAATATTCGATTCAGAAAAAATTAAAGTGTAAAATTAAAGACTAAAGATAAAAAAAACTAAAGTGATTAATTAAAATTAATTTCAAACTCCGATTCGGTAAAAAAACGGACTAATTACGAAACGGAAATTCAAAGAAATAAAAATGATTCTTTTAAGTCTCAAAACAACTGCGGACTATACGATGAAAAATTAAATTCAAAATATTGAAAACGTTATCGGTTTTTTTTGCTCGGACGACTGGAATTCGAAGACGACGGTTTAAAAGATTTTACCGGACTAGATTCTTTCGATCGAAAAAATAGAATAATTTTTCTATAAACTTGATCTTTTAAATTAAATTGTAATTTTCTTTGAGGAAGAAAATTAGGATCATTACAGTACCGATAGGCTTTTTTAGCTGGATCACGTTCAGACTGAGTATGGAAAAACTAAGTACAATGAACTAGTTTTTAGTGATAGCTTCTTGTTCCTTTATTTTATTCAAAAATCTTTACACATTATTATATTTTCGTTGTCTTGGAAAGTGGGTATTTATCTCGTTGGAAGAGACTCGGGTATCTAATATTTAGACTTATATAAATGCAACATTATTGTTCTGGGTTTGAACAGACACTCTGTATATCGGCAACCCATACTTTGAAGAAGACACCCTGTAGATGTCCCTGTTCCCGTTTAATTGTACTTAACCCATTAGCGCCGTGCGTGGTTCTGTGGACACAGCAAATCCTTTACTTTCAACGTCACTAAAATATTAGCAAATGAAAAGTTAGGGGGCGGAGCTTCGGCCAGGTTCTAGGAGGAACCCTTAGTAACAAGTCTGAACGTGTTTCTTTGTTTAGTCGTCAGTTTAAGTGTTATTGTTGACAAGTAAACATTGTTGATTTTAAATTCACGTAAAATCATGGACTTTGTATTAGAGTAAGTACTTTTTCTATATTATATGTTGGAGTTTGAGTTAATACTTTTTGATTGTTGCTTCAGCTTCAGCTTCAGCGGATGAAGACGTGGGCGGGTAAGAGATAATGATTTCACGAATTCGGAATATTTGAACTTTTTATATTTTATAGGCTAGTGGATAACCTGACAACCCGCCAGTTACTGGCTAATGCAGAAATAAGACTAGCCAGCAATGACAGACTGGGTACTGATTATGAAGAAAATGATCCTACAATTATAAACTAAAGGCCCAGGAATGGACGGCTAAAAAATAAATAAATGATAAACCAAAAGTGAGATGGGAAAAAGGAGCTGATTTTGATAATGAAAGATCAACTTCATTTGCTAACCCTGATTTTTCCCATTATGCAAACATAGTGGATATTTTTGAAAAATTCGTAGACGACGTAATGATTGATCATTTAGTTGAAGAAAGTCGCCGATACGCGTTGTTCTTGAACTGCCTGGATCCAAAAATAACTTCAGATGAGATACGATGTTTTATTGGCATATTATTCATAAGTGGATATAATAATGTGCCATCTAAGCGGCACTACTGGGATGGAGGTGACGATATGAGGAATACTGCCATATGTCAGTCTATGAGAAAAGACAGGTTTCTTCAGATTTGTCGATTTCTTCACTACATAGACAATACAAGAATAGACAACAATGATAAAGCTTGGAAAGTACGCCCAATTATGGAAATGATGAAAAACCGTTGTGCTGAAAATTTTGTACCACAACAACACTTATCTTATGATGAGAGCATGATAAGATATTATGGTAGGCACGGGTGCAAACAATTCATCCGGGGCAAACCGATCCGTGATACCAGTGATACCAGTGATACCAGTGATGGGTACTTGGTAAACTTCGAGCTTTATCAAAGCAGGGGTCCTAAGTCAAATACGGCATATGAAAAAATGTTTGGCAAAGCAGCCAGCCCACTTATTGTTTTACTGGATGAAATTCCAGAGGCAAAACTAAATTTGAAATATAAGCTTTACATGGATAATCTATTCTCTGGATCTGCTTTATTTTCCTTTTTAACATTTTGTGGATATTCCGCTATAGGCACGATTCGTGATAATCGATTACCAAAAGATTGTCCCATGACATCAAAAAAATTGTTCAAAAGAAAAGATCGTGGGCATTTTGAAACAGCTCTAGAAAAAAATAGTGGACATTTATTCGTCCGGTAGTTACCATGATCTCTTCATCTTGTGGAACTCTAGAAATAAGTCAAGCTAAAAGATATTCGCAGCAACAAAAGCGAAACATTATGGTTCCTAGACCCAAACTTATAGTCGAATATAATAAATATATGGGGGGTACGGACCAAATGGACCAAAATATAAATTGTTATCGGATTGGAGTCAGAGGAAAAAAATGGTACTGGCCTATACTGACTTGGTTGTTCGATGTAGCCATTCAAAACAGCTGGATCTTGTACAATAAATCTCATTCAACAAATATTTCACAACTAGAGTTTAGAAGGGAAGTTGCCGGTGTTTATTTAAAAAAATACCAAGTCCCACGAAAAGGAGCAGGAAGACCATATTCTGCACCTGGTTCCACAACTGACAGCAGAGTATCAGATGCAGTACGTTTTGATCGGATAGACCATTTGGTTCAGTCAGTCGAGAAGAAAAGAAGATGTGGATACAAGCCTTGCAAATGAACTCCAAGAACAATTTGTTCCAAGTGTAATGTAGGCCTTTGTGTACAATGTTTCAAATTATTTCATACACGTTAATAATTTTGTATTTTGTTCAATAAATTTGTGTTTTATTTCCTATTAAACCATTCTAATTTAATATTTAGTTTATTTCAATCGTCTTTTATTTTTTGACAAAAGTGAATACGTAAGCGCCTAGCGTGGCTGTATGGGCACATCAAAAATCTCCATAACCGTAAATTAAAAAAAAAAGTTTTAGTTAGAAAAGTCTTAAATTGCCCCCTACATACCTTTTTTGATAGAAAAAACCTCTAATTAAAAAAAAATAATTCCGGCGCTAATGGGTTAAACGAGCAATTTGTTCAGTGGACTGTATATCTATTTGAAGAAGACGCCCTCTAGATGTTCCTGGTATTGACGAAGGTGGTTTAAAAAACACTCAACACTTTCTTGAACTGTGTATTAAATTTTAACAAGAAATATTACAAATATAACAATTTAAACTTAGTACATTTGTGATAAATGGTTCAAATTATTCTTATGAACCCAATCAAAAACTACTTTTGCATTTTTAGATGTGCTACCATCTATGGTTAGAAGAGAGTATTGACACTAAATTTTGACTGATTCTAGTCAAGATGTCACTTCTTTTTATCCCCTTCAGAGATTAATACAAAGTTAGTAAACCAGTAAGGAATTTTAATTTATCAGATTCGACATCTAACCATAGATGGTAGCACATCTAAAAATGTTATCTTATAGCGGATATAGCTATTGACTTGTACGTGTTTGGAATTTTATTTATTGGATTCGAAAAGCTTAACTGAAACCAGTCTTAGGATGTCGAATCTGATAAATTAACATTCCTTACTGGTTTACTTACTTTTGCATTATTTTACAAAATACGAAAAGTGTAAAAGAAATTATTTTACATCGGCTTGTGCCGAAGGAGCTTAATTGAGCGCTAATTTAAGACTGACTCTAAAACTTTTAAAAGAGATCACGTGTGCGTGTTGCTATGCATAAAAATGCAAGTGTTTCGATATGACGTAGTATCATTCGATTGTTTTCAGCCAATGATATTGTTTCTGAAGATTCTTTTGATGCTAACTGTACATTTCTTAAACGTATTTACTTCCGTATGTAGTGCGGTTGAACCTTATTGTTTAACTGTATAGAGGCTAAATGTTTTTTATGCAAGCGAAATTATGTTTTAGTACGGGGTAGTATGATTTAATAACGAAGTTTTTAGTGTGGCTGATTGACAGCGCTTTGATACAAGGCCAAGAACACATGGGCGTGATATATTTATTTTATTTGGATATTTTTATTCCCTTTTTATTAGTAGTTAAATCAATTGTTTATTTTATACGTATTTTTAATTTTAATTATTTTGAGTTTTTTAATTTAACGTACTGCCCTGTAGTCAGAAAAATAAAGGAATGATTTTTTCGACTTAGCATCAAATAAAAGCCAAAGAAATGCATGAACTTTTTAGGTCTGCACATGATGGGCTATTTCTATGATGCATATGAGCAAGTGGATTTATGAATCATTTACAAGTTATATCATCATGATAAGTACAAAAGAGGAAAACTTGTAATAATATTTATAATCTAAAATAAAAACTGCATCTTACAATTATATGATATAAATTTAAATGTAAAGCTGAAAATGACGATAAGTTTTCAGATTGATTAATGATGTAAAAGAGTGAGGCAGAATTTAGTCGTTCGTGGGCATCAGAACGAATCAACTTTCTGGGAGAACGTTCCGGCCCCCAATGTTGATATTTTTTTGAGTTTATTATGTTTGTTGGGTTCTTCAATAGTTTGTGGGGCGGTATTAGTACCAACCTAGTGTAGAAAAGTTGCTCTTTGTTTCATGAAATGTCAAAGGCAACTCTTCTTAAAATGCACCATTTTTATCTTAAATACACTATTAAAGAACCCAGCAAGCATGATAAATTCAAAAAATTATCAACATTGGGTGCAGGAACATTTTCCCAGCAGTTGAATCCAGGAAAAGCTTAAGTATGATATCATGATTACATGAAACATATAGTTGATCATGCAAGGCTTTATCTATTTTAATCAAAGCCTTGTCTTTAATATGAACCATCCATAAAGATATTAAGGAATCACTGCGACCCTGTCGGGTCAAAATATTTTGTTGCTATAACCTTTCTCCCTATCTTAAGCAAAACTATTTGTTCTTGTAAAAACAAAGGTTCAAACATAAAAGCTACTAACTAAAACTACTGTTTTATTATTTATTATTAATTAATTCATCTAGATGGTAATAAAATAGGGTGTTTTTGTTCAAAGGCGATATTTGCGTAGTATAAACGCCGTTTTACCCACAATACTTCTTAATCATCTAGAAGGGGTTTTAAATTTGGAATTTGTTTGTTTTTAATGATTTATTTTTATTTCTATTTATTCACGTCGTTATCGAAAACTACTTGTCTCGATGACTTCTTAAGGGGTTTCATTAACGCGTCATAACTTCATACGATATTTCCCCTTGACTTGAATAAATCATTTACGCATCCTTAGTAGCCAGTGGCCAGTGGCTTACAGTATATAAAAATTAGGTGACCAAAACCAACCAATGTTTTAAATAGGTAATGAATTGAGGTATGTTTTCTTTGATTCAACATACAAAAATGCAAGATTTTGAATATGTTACTCACAGAAAAACCTAGGTCTAACAATTAAAGAAATTATTTTTCCTTCAATGCTTTTTATAAAATCTTGTTTTTGTCAAAGTATTTTTAATTTTTTAATTTTTATTGCACTTGTATAAAAGCTTGTTTTTAATTTTTTTAAGCAATTTTATTCATTGATAGGTATCCTTGATTTAAAATAGTAATCAATAAATTGTAACCCAAAAATATTGGAATAGAAAATGGGAGAATAAAATAAACGTGGTAGAAAAAAATCGAGATTTATTGAAATATAAGCCTTAGGTATAGGGTATAGGGAATTGTCCCTTATTTCCAACCCCTTGCTGCTCTTGGATCCACTAACTCCGGTAGAAGACAATTGAAGAAAAAAACAAGCATGCAAAATAAGCACATTTTGAATTTGAAAATTCAACTAGACAATCTTTCGGGCTCCATATAACGAAAAAGCATTTCTGTCTTTTGGTGATGGATAATTGTCCTTATTGTATCTGATCATAACAATTATGTATATATGCCAGAGAAAGATATTGACCAAAAGCTCGCACAAAATGTGATATCGATGAAATTTGGTGCCTACTTAAGTACTTGAAAGGGAGTAGAAAATGATAAAAAAATCTTTGCTGCTTTAAAGTGTATGTTAACTTCACAATTTCGAAAATTTGGTTTTCCATTTTATTCAAAAATAGAAAAGATTTCATGAACATTGTTATTTTTTAGCTAATCAGGTGGTATATAGGAATTGTGTAGGTTCATTCCATTTCTGGGACATGAGAACGCACAGCTAGTTTCACCAAGGTAGCTGTTAGCTGTTAATGTGACATGTTAATATTCATAAATAGAATTTAGATTAGTAAAAATTAAGAAAACAAATGATTATTTCATACTACTCAAATCCTAGGAACATATTCTTTGGGTATATATGACGACTCAATATAATTATAATAAATTAAAAAAATGTGACCCTATCATCACGAATATTTGCAAAAAATATATTTTCGGTAAATTTTACTAGCAAAAATTAAATTTAAATGGACTCCTCAAGGTTCTATTAATTTGTCTTTAATTACTTTACCTACGCCACTATAGAAAACAGGTAAAAACACGAGACACACAGCCTCAGTATGTAGCTCATGACGCACGATAAACACAAAACCGTGCGATTTGTTTACCGTAAACAAAACGCACGGTTTTGGTAAACAAAACGCACAGTTTATACGTAAAAGTAAGCGGAACATTTAATAATTCGCAAGTAGGTAGTGATAGCGTAATCGCCCGTCATTTAATAGTATATTCTGTGACAAGGTTGGCATGAGAATTCGACACGAGTGGATGATTCCGAACGCAAGCGAATGCGAGCGTAAGGAACCACGAGTGTCGGGTTTTCATTCCAACAGAGTAACAGACTGTACTTTCTCCACGGCCACAAAAAAGTAGAAATTAAATATAGCAAAATAAAACCTGAATCTCTCAACATTATGTAGGTAGTATTTTTATATTCAAGCTTGGATTTTTGCGGTAGCAAATTTTGAGTTATATTATCGGCATATTTTTTTATTTCTGGAGGAGTATTTTCAAATTCTACATCTGAATCGTTTGATTTTCTTCTCCTTTTTAATAAATTAAAAGTTTTTACAAACCAATATTAAGACCACGTCAACTAATACTGACAGTTAATTTGACATTCACGGCAAACCTTATTTTTGTAAACAATCACGGAATACAGATTCTATCTCTAGTTATAGAATGTAATACATATAAAATACATAAGAGACAAATGTTTCAGAATTTTCTTTCAATCTGAAGAGCGAGAATGTTTCTTTTCTGATATTATAAGTGGTTTCAGAATAACTACATTCAGTAGTGGCCGTGGAGAAAATTATTTATTAACCCCTTAACAGGGAGGGCGCTCGTTTATTCGAGCGCTCTAAACAAACGCTCGAGATAATTCGAGCTCCCCAAATAAACGCTAGAGGTAATTCGATCGCACTAAATAAACACTCGAGATAATTCGAGCACCCCAAATAAACACGAGATAATTCTAGCACCCCCAAATAAACGCTCGAGAATATTCCAGCGCTCTAAATAAAGGCTCGAGATAATTTGAGCACCCTAAATAAACGCTTGAAAATATTAGAGGGCACTAAATAAACACTCGAGATAATTCGAGAGCTATAAATAAACGCTCAAGATAATTCGAGCGCTATAAATAAACGCTCGAGATAATTCAAGCACCCTAAACAAACGCTCGATAATATTCGTGCGCTTAACTAAACGATCGAGATAATTCGAAAGCTATAAATAAACGCTCGAGATAATTCGAGCTCCACAAAAATAAACGCTCGAGGTAATTCGATCGCTCTAAATAAACGCTTGAGATAATTCGAGCACCCCAAATAAACAAGAGATAATTCAAGCACCCCCAAATAAACGCTCGAGAATATTCCAGTGCTCTAAATAAAGGCTCGATATAATTTGAGCACCCTAAATAAACGCTTGAAAATTTTAGAGCGCTCTAAATAAACACTCGAGATAATTCGAGAGCTATAAATAAACGCTCAAGATAATTCGAGCGCTATAAATAAACGCTCGAGATAATTCGAGCGCTATAAATAAACGCTCTAGATAATTCAAGCACCCTAAATAAACGCTCGATAATATTTGTGCGCTCTAACTAAACGATCGAGATAATTCGAGAGCTATAAATAAACGCTCGAGGTAATTCGATCGCTCTAAATAAACGCTCGAGATAATTCGAGCACCCCAAATAAATACGAGATAATTCGAGCACCCCCAAATAAACGCTCGAGAATATTCCAGTGCTCTAAATAAAGGCTCGAGATAATTTGAGCACCCTAAATAAAGACTCGAAAATATTCGAGCGCTATAAATAAACGCTCGAGATAATCCGAGAGCTATAAATAAACGCTCTAGATAATTCGAGCACCCTAGATAAACGCTCGAGAATATTCGTGAGCTTTAACTAAACGATCGAGATAATTCGAGCACTTTAAATAAACGCTCGAGAATATTCGTGCGCTCTAACTAAACGCTCTAGATAATTCGAGCACTCTAAATAAACGCTCGAGAATATTCCTGCGCTTTAACTAAACGATCAAGATAATTCGAGAGCTATAAATAAACGCTCGAGATAATTAGAGTGCTATAAATAAACGCTCGAGATAATTCAAGCACTCTAAACAAACGCTCGATAATATTCGTGCGCTCTAACTAAACGATCGAGATAATTCGAGCACTCTAAATAAATGCTCGATAATATTCGTGCGCTCTAAGTAAACGCTCTAGATAATTCGAGCACTCCAAATAAACACTCGAGAATATTCGTGCGCTCTAACTATACACTCGAGATAATTAGAGCGCTATAAATAAACGCTCGAGATAATTCGAGCGCTCTAAATAAAGGCTCGAGATAATTTGAGCACCCTAAATAAACGCACGAAAATATTCGAGCGCTCTAAATAAACGCTCGAGATAATTCGAGAACTATAAGTAAACGCTCGAGATAATTCGAGCGCTATAAATAAACGTTCTAGATAAATATATAAATAGACGCTCGAGAATATTCGTGCGCTCTAACTAAACGATCGAGATAATTCGAGCGCTCTAAATAAACGCTCGAGATAATTCGAGCATCCTAAATAAACGCGCGAGATAATTCAAGCGGTGTTATATTTTCTTAAATGAAAAAGAATACCTACATTTTCAATATGTCAAGTGAAATGAAGAGAATTTTGTAAAATTGTTCAAAAAATCTAATTGAAGAAATTAAGTACCCTGTCATAAGTCCAGACTTTTTGCCACACTGTATATGGCCGTAGGTAAAGTATAGTACGTAATGCGTGTTGCAAAGCAATTACGCACTCATGGAATTTTTCCGTTGGTGCGTAAAATGATATTTTCAACACATATTACGTAATATACTATTAAGTAACTATATTTCATGGAACACGTTTTATTTGTGCCATAAATAGGTACCTTACGAAAATGTCATGTTATAATTTTACTTTGATGTGAAAGTTTCTTACCGAATCTCCCATTAGAGAGCTTACTAGTGATAAATAAATAATTAGGGTTTTTTTTGTTTCAGGAAATAAATTAAGCTGCGACTGTCGTTTAGACTGGGTTTATCTTCTTCACGATAAAACTGCTCAAGCACATATTCGCAACTCTTTGGAAGAGTTACAATGCTCAAAGAATGTCGACAAGACTGCCGCAACGACACAAGTGGTAGAAAATTTGATCTGCTCTTCATCGATCTATACAAATTCTGTGGACGAAAGTTTCGAAGATGATTATTCTGACAGAGAAGACAATGAAGAAGGAAACGGAAAGGTTTATTTAATGTCAATACCAGTAAAGGATCTGCCTTGTCCTCCAGAGTATAGACCAACACCTATTACAGTGAAACAAGGCAGTCTTCCTGGTACTGAAGTTATAGATAGTGGTAGTCGTCATAAAAAACCGTTGTTCTTACTGTTTTTTGCTTGCCTGTTTTTAGTATAAAATTTAATACAGTAGGTTGGTCCAAACAGATAGGACTGGACGATGCGCTTAAACATCAATTGTCATAGTCAACTATTTTTACAAGGTGTGTCAGGAATAGAAGGACTTACAATAAGTAGATCTTTTGTCTCAAAATAATTACCTCTATATGCTTACTGTCCCTTTTTTACATATACGAGGTATTTTATTGGAAAATACATGTTAAGGGTAGATATGTGTCGCCGAAGCGATTATAAACGTACCATATTTAGTAGGTCTTTGAATTTTTATAATTAAGATACTCGTTAGTTAATACATTTAACCCAATTAATATTCTTTGATCGTTATTAGATGATTGTACTAGAGCTATCGGAGGAAAACGAAGGGAAGAATATTTTCGAAAATGTAAACATTTCAGAAAATCAGCAGAAAAAAGCAAGAAAGATCAGAGGGTATACTATTTAAGACAAAATAGAGGTTATAATTAAAAGTAAATACCCTCTTATAAAGCCCATAAAGCTAGTTTTAACTGATTTTCTAATCATATCTTGGTTAATTCTTAACTCCTCACAAATATGATTAATTGGTTAAAGAATACGCTATGTCTAGGTGCACGCTAACATGTACAAAATAAAAAACTTAGGTACACGCTAAAACGTCATCACTGACTATGACGTAGTCTTTAAGCGTGAACCGATTTATCGCGCCTTAGACATTCAACCGTACACGTTAAATAAATATGTTAAAACGTGTATATTTGTTTGTGTGTGATTTTTTCTTATATAAATATAATTATAAATACAAATTATGGATGTGGTCAGGTGTTTAGTTCCTTTGAGGAGTTTCAAAAAGGATTAAGGCAATATGAAATGAAAAACAAACAAAAGTTCGTGATTAGACATAGCAGATCTATCGAAACCGCTAGGAAACTTTCAAAACGTTCACTAGATGACAAATTAAAGTATTACGAAGCATATTATGAGTGCATACACGGCAGGAAATTGAGACTGAGAGGAAAAGGATTAAGGAAAACTAGGTGGGTATTGGTAGCAGCTGTATTTTGAAACATTTTCCTACTGTTTTGCTTAGGCCTACCTCAAACGAGACACTCGGTGGCTGGACACCGACTCACCATTGCAGTAGATGGGAGAACTCAGACGGCATTCTGTGTCAGGAGCCACTGAAGGTGTCTAGTTAAGAAGTAGAAAACTAAAGTGAGGGGAAAAAAAGAAAAAAAAATTTTAATGAATTAATGTTAAATTCAATTTTTCATGAAAATTGTTGAGGGTTCTGGAAGAAACCCTATGTTGTGCCAGTTTCCCAGGACGGCCAACAATGTGTTACCGCCTTTTTAAACTGCATCGTGGTATTCTAAATGGGCTGTATTTCTTTGTCTCCCCCACTCCATGGACAAAAAACAACTAACACTTTTATTTAACGATTTATTTTAAGTTAAATAAATAAATAAATAAACAACAACGTAACAAAGGATTACATTAACTGGTAATCAATGAACAAAGTATTATAAGTACCATATGTGCTTAACAAACACTAGCACATAGGTAAAAAACTAAAAAGACCGCATCAGTCAGAAAATATTTTTTGCGTGTGTTCTGGATGAGTGATGAATAGACACTGGAGGGTCCTAGCCTGATTCGCAGCTAGAGACACACTCACTTGCCGTACTAAGAGGCATTATGAAAAATGAATTTATTGACGAGGTTTTCTGTAACCCCGGAGTATGCGCTCATAATGAGGGCTCGATGCAAACTGAGTTTAAAATCGGCGAAGTTTATCGGTTTCAAATTTATCCCTTCCCGGATTGCGCAACACCTTCTCGAAAGATTCTTTAGCGTGAGCCGCGTAAACAAGAATGTAAAATTTTTTCTATTGTCTAGACGAGACAGTTAGATATATGGCGTGATATTTTATTGTGAAATAGAGTAAAAAACTATCCCGTCTGAGCACAGTTTCCAAACGTATTTGGTGCGACGTTGCCGGTTGAAGATTGAGTATGAGTTTATATGTTTAATTGTCTGAAAATTAAACAAAAATATACCCGCGGATTTAGCTTTTTTTTATGGGAGGGGTAAAACTTACCAAGTAGTCCAAGAAAGCTAGTAAATTTTTTTGTAATATCGAGCAGAAACTAGTGACTGATCAGATCGACTTAAATTTTTTTGCAAATTGCTAGGAAAAAGGTGTCCAGAAGTAGAAAACTTTCGTTAGTTGTGTTTTGAGTGGGGACAGGGGGGGGGGGGGGGGTGTGAAAAAAAGAAAAAAAAATTCGCAATTGATAAATTACCTTTTTTAATGAATTAATGTTCCTTCCCGAGTTAGAGTCCGCAGAAAATTACGATTTTCACCACAACAATCGTACATTTCTAAAAAAAAATGTATTTTTTGCCCGTAACTTTAAATAATGTACAATAATCCATTTTAAAGCTTAGGATATCGCCGACATATCATGTTATGACAAACTTTTTCATTGGAATGACCGTTTTTTCAATATTTAACCCGAAAAAACTTAAAAAATAATTATCCATAGGGCTAAAAATTATTAGACAATTGTAAAAACATATGTTACGACTTTCTGCAAAAGGATTTTTTTGTTAAATACCACAGTCTAGTTGGCGCTAAAAAATGGCGAAAAAAAATTGAAAAAAATTTATTTTGTCCATAACTTTTTTCTGCTTATGTTAAACGGTTCTGGATGGTCAGGAAAAACTCGGTTTGACTACGTAATTTTCTGAGCCAGGTCAAATCAAAGGGAAAAAAATGGAAATTATTTGGAAGAACATTTGCTCAAAGTCTAGTCTGTTTAAATTTTTTTCAAAATACAATACTTTTCACGCTAGTGACCAAAAATTGAAAATGTCTTATAAAAAAACAAAAATATTGCTCAACTTTAACAGACCAAAAATAATTATCTCACAGGACTAAAAATTACTGGACAATTGTAGAAACATATGTTACGTTTTTCTGCAAAAGGATTTTTTTTCAAATACCACAGTCTAGATGGTGCTAAAAAATAACGTAAAAAAAACTTAACTTTTTTTCTGCTTAAGTTAAATGATTCTGGATGCTCTTAAAATGTTCCCAATGTTGTTCTCTCATTAAGATGTTATATATATTTTTTTGTGGAAGTTATATTTTTTCAGATATTTACGCTAGAACAGCGGTTCTCAAACTTTTCAAATTTTGTACCACATAAATATGAAACAAAAATATATGTACCACCATAAAAGCATTTCGCCGTTAACATCAATTTGTCGCGAAATTGTTCGAAGTTTTTGGAAAAGTCGTCATTTCAATATTAAAGCTAGAGCCGTTAAAGTCAAAAACTTAAGAAAAATATATGTGTTTTTGAAAACAAAATGTTAAATATTAAATTGTACCACTAAAACATTGTAATGTATCACAGTTTGAGAACCCCTAAGCTAGAACGATATAGTTTCTTTAAACACCCATTTTTCAATTGCCAGATCTTCCTTCGTATTAATCGACGAAAAATAAGAAAAAATAATTTTAATTGTTAGCTAAAGGCCATAAAATTAGTTCATATCAATTTTTACGTAATAATATCAGATTTTCGGTTATATTTAAAAAAACTTTTAGAAATGCACGATTTTTATGGTAAAAATCGTAATTTTTACGCCCTATAACTCGGGAGGCGTTTATTTTCATGAAAAATTGTATTTAACATTAATTCATTAACAAAGGATAATTTATCGATTGAGCAAGTTTATTTTCTTTTTTACCTCACTTTTTGATGAAAAAACGCCACTATCGAAAATTTTCTACTTCTGAACTAAACACCTTTCCTAACAATTTGCAACAAAATTTCAAGTCGATCTGTTTCTGCTCAATGATTTTACTTCATTTCTTGGACTAAAGACAACATGTTTAAAAAAAAAACTTTATTAATACTAAATTGTAATCACAAAGAGACTAGGAAAGTACTTAGAAATGGTTAAACCAAAAAAAACACTTTTAGACTCCTACTATTAAAAGTCTAGTAAAATAAGGAAGCTGCATACATTTTTTTATCACGTTATAAGAAGCACCACTTTCTTTATTATGTAAAACAGTTTTGTGTGTATTATGCTTTATAATTTTTTTATAAATTATAATCATGGGGAGGGTGGTAAATACCCCTATACCCCCCCGTAAATCCGCCCTTGCCCTCTCGAGTTATAGGGCGTAGAAAATTATGATTTTCACCACAAAAATCGTACATTTCAAAAAAAAATTTAAATATAACCGAAAAAAGTATTACATAAAAATTGATATGAACTAATTTTATGGCCTTGAGCTAACATTTAAAATGATTTTTTTTATTTTTCTACGATTAATACCTACGAAGTAAGATGTCACAATTCAAAAATGGGTGTTTAAAGAAACTGGATCGTTCTAGCGTAAATATCTGGAAAAATATGGATTCCACAAAAAAATGTATATAACATCATAATGAGAGAACAATATTGTGAATATTTTGAGACCACCCAGAACCGTTTATGGTAAAAGTTATGGACAAACTACATTATTTTCAAATTGTTTTACGCCATCTAATTTGAAAAAAAAATCAGAAAGTCGTAACATATGTTTCTACAATTATCGAGCCCTAAGTTTTGGTCTGTTAAAGTTGAGCTAAATTTTTGTTTTTGGTCAATAGCGTGAAGGTATTGATTTAAAAAAAATTTTAAGAGACAAGACTTGAGCAAATGTTCTTCCGAATAATGTGAAATATTGAAAAACGGTCATTCCGATGAAAAAGTTTGACGTTTTGTCGATATCCTAAGCTTTAAAATGGTTTATTGTACATCTCGATATTATCAGCCAAAAAAAGTTACGGGCAAAAAATACATTTTTTTTAGAAATGTAGTGTGAAAATCGTAATTTTCTACGCCCTATAACTCGGAAGTGGTTTATTTTAATGAAAAATTGTATTTACATTATTTCATTAAAATATTACAATTTCCCGATTGCGCAGGTTTTTTTTCACTCATTTTTTGATGCATTTCATAAGACTAATAGTTATTGTTTAATTACAGTGCACGATGTTGATTTTGTATGAAATTAAAGGTACACGTTAAAAGACTACGTCATGGGAAGTGTTTTAGTGTGTACCTAAGTTTTTTATTTTGTACACGTTAGCGTGCACCTAGACATAGCGTAAAGAATATCCTCTCTACTCTTTATTTTTCTTGAATACACTTTTAACTGACGGTAATCTCAATCATGGTAATCAAGTCGGTTAAAGTCTGGTAACCTTACAGATTTATTTACAGGTCTGCGCTGCCTATCAAGTGATCCGAAAAGTTTTTATTTAAGAAACAATCCTGTAATATCAAAAAGATTTACCTTGATATGTTTACTAGTAGAATTTTTAACAGAAAAGTCAAAGGTATTCATTATGACTAATTTATTTTTGCTTTTATTTTTATTTAAGGAATATTCATTACAACTATCGAATATTAAAAAAATTAGTCTGGTTCGTAAGTTAAGATTTTAGATAAATAAAAAAAATATGTAATAAACATTCGGATTCTTTAACTATATTTAGAACAACTTCGGTGGCATCTGTCTACCCTTAAATAAAATCACACAAGCTCCCCAAGAACAAGGACATTAAAAATGTCCTACACGGCACCAGCGTCTGCATTTCAACAACTACTCCTTGGGCTACCTATGCCCCACCAGGTATTGAATTACGAAAATCCAGACGTGGTTTGGTGCCCGACCAAGTCGGGGCTTTAACCCAAAAACTTCGATTTTGTTATTAAAGGAGCTTGCCATTCTTAGACCGGTTTCGGCATTATTGTGCCTCATCAGTAAGAAGCAGGCTAGCTCGACATCCTGTCACATTACCCAATTAAACACCTGGTATATACTAATTCAATTTTCGTACATTTATAAAAAAATGACTATTAGTCGTTTGAATCAGGACTATCGTTTGGGAAAAATGTGATAGGAATTATAATAAATTTCATAATGACCAGTTTTGCCATCAAATAAAATATCTTTACCAACGGGGAAAAATTGCTAGATTTGTTACAAATTCCAATTAATTTTAATACTTATTCAATACAGAATTATTAATTTTAATCAATGAACAAGAAAGTTATTGGTATCACTATTATTGATGAAATATTTGGCTGTGAATATTTTTTATATTTTATATAAAAACTTGCACAAAGTACTGCTTGTATAACTTTAACACAATTAAGATAGTCTTTACTTTTAATAGTCAATTGGGGGGAGGGGGCGAGTGGGTAGAGCACTGGACTCATAACTCAAGGGTTGTGGGTTCGAATCCTACCGACGCCGACGATGGAAATCATTTTCTGATTTTTAATTAATTAATTATTTAGAAATTGATTTTCATATACCAGGTGTGATTCCTCACTCGAAAATTCACTGTTGGGTTCTAATTAACAGTGCTGTTTCTAAAGTGGCGCTGGGAAACAGTAACGAAGCCTATACAGAACACGAGGCTAATGATCATAGTAATCGATGCCGTTGACACAGAAGTAAAAAAAATAGTCAATTGGGAAGCAATTTTTAAAATTATTTAGTTAATTGAAAGTATTTTGACAAATCACAATCGTTTCCAATTTTGCGACTCAAATTAACACTCCCAAGATATCACACATGCACGAGACCAGAGGGGCAAGTCAAAAATCAAGGTGCCTGATTTCTTAGAACAAGTACGACCCTGTTGAAGGGTTAGAGAAGTAATTTACTATTAATTTTTATTCATCCAGATAACAGTCGTTTGCTTTTATGACACATATAACCTAAGACATTATTACAGTAAATCTGATTTTGATTATATTCTGATAGCGTCTACCGAATTTTCCCATAAAAGTAAAATTAAGTTTTTTCTACTAATTTTCTTTCATAATGCATTTTACTGACATTCAGCTACTTGCATTTTAGTAATATATAGTGGAGTCGATCTGGCGGAAAAAAACCCGTTAAACGAAGTCGCTCTTTTCGAAAAAAATTTTTTGTGATTTCATAGATTCGAGGTCCCTCTTTAACGTGAGCCCTATATGAAAGCTAAGGGAGGGGGCTAAATTAACATGTAAAGATATGGAAAATCGGTTTTTCACACGTAGCTCTCTGAGGTTTATTCGGATCCAAACATCTTCAATATATAAAATAAAGTACTCGCAAAAACGCTTAAACTGAATTTTAACCCGGTGCATCGGTCTAGCGGTTCTTGAGATATTGCGATTTGAAAGTATATGGATCTTCGCCGCGGCGACAACAAACCTAGAGACGTGTTCGCGTTTTTTGCATGGAAGAAAGTGACTTCGAGATTTGATTTTTTTCCCTCGATAGATAGTTATGACCCAAGCAAATTTTAACCCGCTAGTTTAATTTAAGGGGGAGAGGGAGGGCAAACACTGATTAATTTTTGACTCGAGTTAACTTTTTTAATTCTTGGCCTAACCGGGTCGCCAAAATGGCTTGCCCTTCTAAAGGGCAAAACGCGTTAACCCCCCTCCCATTCTTCCTGATTATCGGATCGAGTTCTTGTAGGGGTCAAATCAAAGAGAAAAAAATTCCGCAACCGATAGCGCATAAAAAATTTTCCTCGTTTTACTGTTTCGTTGCGAAAATAAAAAATTAAAATTTGCAAAATCCGAAATTCGGTCGCCATTTGTCCGTTTTTGCGAAAACCATCATCTCCTTAATACATCCTGTAGCAGTGTCCTCATGAAAGAGGGTTAGTGACTTCGTGCTAGGCTCATTTTCAAGGGCATTTTCAAGATGTTTTACCACAAAGCTCTAAGTTTATAGAGGACCGCAGGTGTGCGTGATATATTTATAAAAGCGAGGGAGCTCGCTGAGCCGCTGTAAAATTAGATGCCGGGATAGATGCTAAGCGCTCCCATTCATCTCTCGTCTCTCTCTCATTATATATCTGCTCTCTCACAAATACTATTCCGGCATCTCATTTCACAGCGGCTGAGCGAGTGCACTCGTTTTCATAAATATATCACGCACCCCCGCAGGCCTTAATATAGATAGAGTTTTGGGGAAAAAAAATTTAGAAAGATAACTGATTGCCCTTGACAATGAGCCTAGCACGAAGTCACTTACTCTATCCGTTGTCAGGGCAAAAAGCGTTTACCCCCCTCCCTCCCTTCCTGCTTATCTGATCGCGTCCCCATAGGGCTCAAATCAAAGAGAAAAAAATTTCGCAACCGATGGTGCATAAAAAATTTTTTTTACTCTTTCGTAGCGAAAATCGAAAAATAAAATTTGCAAAATCCGAAATTCGGTCGTCATTTGTCCGTTTTCGCGAAAACCATCATCACCTTAATACATCCTGTAGCAGTGTCCTCATGAAATAGTTTGCCATTTTGGCGACCTGGATAGGCCGAGAATTAAAAAAGTTAACTCGAGTCCAAAATTAATCAGTGTTTGCCCTCCCACTCCCCCCAAATTAAACTAGCGGGTTGAAATTTCGACAAAATGCTTGGGTTATGACTATCTATTGGAGGAAAAAAAATTGAGTCTCGAAGTCACTTTCTTCCATGCGAAAAACCGATTTTTCATATCTTTACGTGTTAATTTACCCGCCCTCTACACCTCCCTTAGCTTTCATATAGTGATCACGTGAAAGAGGGGGCGGTGGTAAACTGGACGGGAAGGTTACCTGCTCCATAAGATGAGCATGTAAACTGGACGGATGGATTTTAGGGTCAGTTTAATCCTATAGGTAAATTGGCAGGAAACGTAAATTTTTCATATATATGTATCTGTATGAGGTGTGCGTTATAATTCCAGTATTAAAAAAACAAAATTTTCATTTTACAGGAGGAAATGTTGCGTTTTCACGTATACAGGGTGTCCCATTAAGAATGGGACATAGAACAACCGCAGATACTCCAATTCAAAATAAAACGATTAAGCGAAATATGCTTAGATAAAATGTTACTCGTTTCCGAAATACAACACCCCGTATTTGAAAGTTGAAAACTGAAAAATTATTAATGGCCATAATTTTTTTAATATACCGTATAATTTTACTCAAATCGGCACACTTGTTAAATATCATAAAATGCACCTAACAGTAAAAAAAACAGTTCAGTGCGCTCTACCAGTGGCGTACGGCAGGAGTAAGTAATGCTTGTACCCCTTCTAAATGTTACGCCGCTGTCTAAATTTTAATTTTGACTATAATTTTAATTTTTTTGATATTTTCTAAGTCAATAATGTACACTTGTTAGTTTGTTGTAAAGTCATTGTTTTTCGAGATATTCGCAGTTAAAGATAGATTGACATTTACTTTTTATTTGTATTATTATTAAGAACAAACCGAACTCCTTGAAAAATTTTAATAACCTTTTAAGCCTTTAGTTTTAGTTAGATTTATGTGAAATTTTCAGGAAATACTAATAATTACAAACCTTAGGGTGGAGAAATCTTGATTTTTTTGTAAACCTTCGAAAAGTAGTTATTTTGTTAATTTTAAATGGAAAATCTCAAAAGAAAATATCCGCGCCATTCTGCATTAAATCTATGAAAATTTGCTCCTATTTGTTTAAAAAAATATCAAGTAGTTTAATATGGATTCCCATTTTTGTCTTAAATATCTTTGTAAAGTGCTGCCACATCGTTACATACATTTAAAGCTGTCGAGAAATATTCCATGGCCAAGTGTTCCCAATTTTATATTAGAAAATCCTCATAAAATAGAACTGAAATTTGCTTCTCACAAGAACTCCGGTTGCCACTTAATAATATCCTTATTCTATTTTTTTGTTCTGATTTGTAATGTTAAGTTCCTAATAGGCACGTTGCGATTGTGAGAATATTTATTAATTTATAATTGAAAATTTTGACTAGGCTTTGATTTATAATGAAGTTCAGTCACTGTCAGTTAAACATTTTCGTAGTAACTATCTGTTGCCGATAAGTGATTATTGTTATTAATAACTGTAATATTATTGTAAAATGCCACGTCATAACGAATTTTCCAATTTAGAAATGAGGGACATGGGTTGTATTTATGCCCAGAATAATTTTAAATAAATTTTCAAATGTCTGTATGACAGGTTGGGTGAAAAGGGTGCATTTCGACCAAAACTTAAAACAGGACGACCTAGGTTGATTACAGTAGATGAGGAGGATGAAATTTTGACTCAAGTGGCTCTCGATCCGCAGCTAAGTACTCGTAGAGTAACTACAGCCGTTGGGATAAGCCGCTCTACTGTTCATAGGATTTTAAAAAGAACACTTATATCCTTATCACTTTACGCCAGTACAACATTTACTCGCACGTGATCCTCCCTTGAGATTGCAGTTCTGTAGAGATTTGCTTAATAAACACACTAATGACCCCATGTTTTTAAATAAAATTTTATTTACTGACGAAGCAACTTTCAATCGCAGAGGGGTTTATAATTGGCGAAACAGTCATTTCTGAAATATTAAAAATCCACACCTGCCAAGGGAGAACCATTTCCAAACAGAATTTTCTATAAATTTTTGGGTGGGTATTATTGGAAATTACATCATTGGTCCGTACGAGCTTACACACAGATTAAATGGGATAAAATACCTCAATTTTCTTCAAAACCATCTGGAGGACATGTTAGATGATATTCCTTTAGATGTACGTCATAAGTTCTGGTTTTTGCAGGATGATGCGCCAGCCCATTACATATTAGATGTTCGGAATTACCTAAATTTACGTTTTCCACATCGTTGGATTGGACGTGGAAGCGAATTTGCTTGGCCACCACGCAGTCCTGAATTTAATCCTTTAGATTTTTATTATTGGGGCTACATCAAAAGTCTTGTTTATTGTGAAGCAATAAATACCCGTCAGGAACTTTGGAACAACATTCAGAATGCTGCTGCTACAATTCGACAAAATCAAGCAAATCAGTTGTTTAAAGTGAGACAGTCTTTAGTTAAACGTCTAAGGAAGTGTATACAAGTTAATGGTGGACACATTGAAAATTTGTTGAAGTAAAAATTCCATTACATTAGTTTTTACTTTGTTTGGTTTTAAGACAAAATTGTAAAAATGAATATTATTAATAATAATACAAATAAAAAGTACGTGTCTATCTATCTTTAACGGCGAATATCTCGAAAAACAATGACTTTACAACAAACTAACAAGTATACATTATTGACTTAGAAAATATCAAAAAAATTAAAATTATAGTCAAAATTAAAATTTAGACAGCGGCGTAACATTTAGAAGGGGTACAAGCATTACTTACTCCTGCCGTACGCCACTGGTAGAGCGTACTGAACTGTTTTTTTTACTGTTAGGTGCATTTTATGATATTTAACAAGTGTACCGATTTGAGAAAAATTATACGGTGTATTAAAAAAATTATGGCCATTAATAATTTTTCAGAGTTCAACTTCAACACCCTGTATTTCGGAAACGAGTAACATTTTATCTAAGCATATTTCGCTTAATCGTTTTATTTTGAATTGGAGAATCTGCGGTTGTTCTATTTCCCATTCTTAATGGGACACCCTGTATATGTATCTAACAAATAATCAGAATATTTATCTAAAAGTTCATTGTGTGGTTTGTAGGACACAAAACAGTCTTCTACTTCATTTGGATTCAAATAAGTCAACCCCAAAGTGTCTTTAAGCCAAATGTCGATTTCTGTTATTGATTCATAATCAGCACTCAGGCCGATTGACTTTATTTTTCTATACCATCGCCTAATTTACTAACGTCCGAAAGAGGGACCTCGAATCTATGAAATCACAAAAAATTTTTACTTTACCATAGGTAAAGTATTGTTCGCAAAAAAAAAGTTCAGCTTTCAGTGGATTTACATGTTTTGAGATCCCCTAAGTCATTTAAGACCATTTCCAGAAAATGTATCCAGTATGTAGTCCGGAAAAATTTGTGTGCGCTCTAACTCCAACTGCGATCTAAATTTCCTAACCAAATTTTATATTTAGCATTTTTACAACATGCTAATGAGCTGATTAGATTTTGGGCAAAATCGGACAACCGGAAGTGGGGGTTTACTCTTGAGAATTTTCAGATTTTCGCAATTATTATCGTTTCTATTAAGTTTATGTAAAAATATTAAGAGAAAAAATTTATTTTAAATTAAATTTATTATAAATTTTGTTTAAAAACTTTTTTCAAATTTTGTGTTATAAGCGAGTTAAAAATAAAATATGGAATAACATAGTTGCATAATAGCGCAAGCGTAGTAGAAGTGTTTTGTTTCATGGAGACAATTGTACGCTCTTGCCAGGCATGGCCTGTCTTAAATATGTACAAGTAATTGGATTATGAGGCCGTTAAAGTATGGTAAAGTCATGTGATGGCCACATCCGATTTTTTTCGAAAAGAGCGACTTCGTTTTCAAAAACAGATCTATAGTCCAGTCATTATGTCCAAAAATAAACCCTAGATTTACAAATGAATTTAACCCGATTTCCTTAAAAGACATTGGAGCAGGGGCTTAACAAAGCTTAACTCCAAATTGTCGGGCACTAGTCTCACCGGGAAACGCCGCCATCTTGAAAAAGGGGTACATTTTTTGTATTTTTTCAATAACTCTGCTCTGCTTTATTTTACGCGAATGGTATATAGACATTTGTTGTCGCTTTTTTAAAGCCCTACAAAAAAGGTCCTATGAACTTTTCACGTATTGTCAACCGTTGTCGAGATTTTGGGAAAAATATTAAAAAAATATAGGCATTGATACGTATTTCCGCTTATAGCTCTTTTCCGATCATTCGTATCGAAAAATAATCTATTACGAAACTTGTAGAGTATGAAAACACCTACAATTTGGTTTTTTTTTTTTTCGATCTGATAAAAATTGCGGCTTCTAGCGCCCCGCAAAGTTTGTAAGTACACGCAAAATGCACATTTTGGTGCCGCACAGCCGCATATGCCGTGACGCACCAAGCGGTCCGACCGGGCCGTGTGAATGCATTTTGCGTGTACTTGCAAACTTTGCGGGGCGCTAGAAGCCGCAATTTTTATCAGATCGAAAAAAAAAAAAACCAAATTGTAGGTGTTTATATACTCTACAAGTTTCGTAATAGATTATTTTTCGATACGAATGATCGGAAAAGAGCTATAAGCGGAAATACGTATCAATGCCTATATTTTTTTAATATTTTTCCCAAAATCTCGACAACGGTTGACAATAAGTGAAAAGTTCATAGGACCTTTTTTGTAGGGCTTTAAAAAGGCGACAACAAATGTCTATATACCATTCGCGTAAAATAAAGCAGAGCAGAGTTATTGAAAAAATACAAAAAATGTACCCCTTTTTCAAGATGGCGGCGTTTCCCGGTGAGACTGGTGCCCGACAATTTGGAGTTAAGCTTTTTTAAGCCCCTGCTCCAATGTCTTTTAAGGAAATTGGGTTAAATTCATTTGCAGATCCAAATGTACATAATGACTGGACTACTACTCCACTAATAAGTACACGTATCAAATTATGTCGCAATACTTTTTTAAACTATATTTTTATTTATTACTGTACTGATATATGTATAGTGTGAATCATAAAAACTAAACATAGCCTTACGATAAATATGATTCAGTTAAGTGAAAAAATGGTCAAAAAAGTTATCAGTTTTAGATAAAACTTCTCACGGTTAGAACTTTATAACTCATTTACCAGAACTACCTATTTCTTTATTAGTAAGTATATTTAGAGATTTACAAATTGTTGAAGGGCAATATTGGTGCTGGAAAAAGAACATACAGTGTGTCGCACTTAAGATGAAGACACCTCCAGATTTTCGTTATTTAACGGAATACAGATTTGAATTTTTGCACAGTCATGCAGGGTGATGGGTTACATTTTTTAAGATAATCAGCTAAAATCTGAACTTTAAACCCAGCCTACTACGAACTGACAAATATGGCCGATTCTCAATATTCTTCTTCGAGTTAGAGATTTCCATGACAAAATTCGCGTTTTTTATTTTTTCATTATTATCACTGTTCATAAATGTATTTATTTCAAAACAAAATGAATGAAGAGATCAATTTAAGTATTTTCCATCGCTTGGTATTACGTTCTTCTATCTCTCAGGCAATTTTCAAATTCCATCTCGAGAAAACGACTTGTCTTTTAGGCGGTCCAAGTTTGAGGCAAATTTTCGATTTCTGCGAAAAATATAAACAGGTGGTCGGCCAAATCGTGCTGCATCCTTTGACATTATGCTGAGCGTTGTCATGAAGAAGAATAACTTAACATGCCTTTGCTCGTATTCCATCGCCTGTAATTGGACCGCTAGGTTTCAGCAGCATATAGCCCCAGCAGATCTTCCAACCATGTATGTTCGGCTCTGGTGTTGAAGTTTATTTCCATGACATCAATTGACCAGGCTTAGCGTAGTATTTTTTTTCCTTGGGGATATATCTATAGTTACAATTGGATGCAAAAAAATCCTCTTTGTTGTCTTTGAATTAGCTGCACGCAAGTAAAAAATCGTCTTTCAACGTCTCTCTATTTCAGTCCATACGGCACCCAATTTCCATGTTTGTGAGTCATTCTGGTGTCTCTCAATCGTTCAGAAACAGCTTGCTCAGTCACTCCCAATGAATCTGCAAGCTCCTATTGCACCTGACTGATCTTCTTCTTTCTCTTAGAATTATTTTGGCTGGCCAGAGCGAGGCTTGTCTTAGACGCTGACATTTCTATCCTTGAGACATCAAACCAGTCCCTGCATGATTTATCAATTGAAGCAGTGTCACCAGAAACTTAAACAAGCATTTGCATCACAAGGATTGATTGATAGGTGGAAAGTCGTTTATCGATTAAAAATAAACAGGGAATTAAATTAATGAGATATGCAGCATGATCTACTCATCAATCATGCGAAGATCAATTGCAGATTCACATTGGTACGTCACAAACGAAACAATCTAGGAATTTCAGCGATTCCAGCCTATATAAACCTCCTGCTTGACCCCTTCTACATGACAATATAAGTAGGAGACTTAAGAGGAAATGATCAGCTTACCCCCAGCTTGGGTCTAACTTCACTTGTAGGTAGAGACTATGAATTCAGTTTGCAAGTCTATTAAAGAGTATTTTGTTCTTTTATTATTGATTTATAAATATTAAAAATATATTTTTGTTTTAATTTATGACTTAATGTGTAGCGCAACATTTTTCGTTAAGGGATCTTAAAGTTAACGAGTTGAAACCGTAGGTTAGAGTGAGTTCGAATAAAAACGCCGTACATAAACAATGTATATTTTAAAGACTAAAGTTTCTTTCTCTTAGAAAAAAGTATTCATGGTAAAGAACTCAAAGTACTTTAACACTAATGAATAATCCATAGATATATCTACATTTGTCGAGAAATAGAAGATTATGTAACTTTAAATTAGATAAATCTCTAAATCGAATATACAGTTGAAATAGAATCAAATATCATTCAGTAAATCTAAATACAGATAGAACTATGGTGTATAAGGCTGATATATCAACTTGCAGTTTGGGAATTCAATTATTCCAGAAGCAAACGATGCTCTTTAGTATGATCGCCTCAAATGGGCTTCGGCTTACGTGACATGCATGTTATTTTTAGTAAATAGATCTATTATAGTAATGAAGAGCATGTACTGTGCAAATTTATGTTATCTTCTGTGTGTACTCTGAAATCCGTTTACCACTCAAGGGATTAATCTCGTTATTGATGATTAGCGATAGAGATATTTCATTACAGTAGTTTGAGTTTTGTTTGTACTACATATTTACAATAAATATTTCCCAATACAAGTAAATATTTAATGAAGTTCTAATTAATTGTTTAAATAACGAAAGCCGCACATGTTTTTTGTTTTATAAAAATAGACAAATAATTAATATTTTTGGGTGGCTGTCATTAGATCATTATCCTTTATTTTCACTGATTTAGAATTCACTTTATTTTTGCCAAATAATTTAAATTTAAATTTTACACTAAAGGAAAAAAATATGAAGTGTAAGTATCTATAATTTGTAAAAGGTAGAGCGTTCGCAACGTCCGGTTTCCGCTGCTTATTTATTAAAAAAAATCGTTAAAACTTTATTTGTGATCATAAATATTTCATTTAAAAAGTTTGCAGCCTAAACGGAAAATTCCAGCCCCTCCAGATCGTTTTCAACCCTCCCACCCACTGTCATATTTCTATGTTTCTATGTTGGCTCATATATTTTCTATCCCTTTAGACCCCTCACACACGACCGGTGAATTCGCCGACCGGCTATTTGATCGACAGGCGAAACAGCCTAAAACGAACATTTCCGGTCAAAATACTAATTTTCTTATTTTACATCATGTTTGTCTTACATTTTTATTACTTTTGACTCTTTTTTTTTTTCCCTTTTATAGCGTTATACGCCTTTGGGTTCCTAATCTCCAGGCCTGTCTATCTTGCCAGTCGTCGACTGCTAGGTTCCTTTCGGACATTGCTTTAGTGATTCCTTGTAGCCATATTCTAGGTGGTCCTCCCCTCTTTCTTTTTTCTGTGGGGGTCCATTCTAATATTCTTCTTGGTAGTCGTTCTCTTCCCATTCTCTTAACGTGTCCGTACCAAATCAACTGTTTCTTTTCTATATCTTCTACTAAAGTTCTTTCTACTTTCATTTGTCTTCTTATTTCCTCGTTTCTTATATGTTCCGTTCTAGATATTCTTGCTGCTCTCCTCCAGAAATCCATTTCCACTGCATTTAAGTTATTTTTTTGCTTTTCTGTAAGTTGCCAAACCTCGGAGCTATATGTAATTACTGGTTGTAAAATGGCGTTGTATATTCTCTTTTTTGTTTCTGGTCTAATATTCTTTTGCCACAGCACTGAGTTCAGGGCTCCTATTACTTTTCTTCCTTTGGTTATTCTGTCCCTAATTGTTTCCTCGTTTCGTCCTGTTGTTGTTAGTTTTACACCTAGGTATACGCATTCCTTACAGTTTTTAATTATTTTTCCCTCTAGGTCTAAATCCCCAGGTGAATCTTCTGATCCTATACGTATGTATTGTGTCTTCTCAGTGTTAACTCTTTTAAGCTTTATAAAAATTATAAAAAAAATTCAAAATGTTTTCCAATTTTTTTTGTTTCAAATAATTTTTCCAAAACAATTTTTGTATGGACATACCCGACCTTGAAGTCTAGACGCTGGTGCAGTGTAGGACATTTTTAATGTCTTTGTTCTTGGGAACATGTGTGATTTATTTCACATCCTTAGGTAGCATAGATATTTGAAATTTTAAAATTGGGTTATAGGGCTTTGTCAGTACGATCTTTTCAATGAAAATATTTTCAACTTCCGGTTACACCGGAAGTAGACATCAACTTTGTTATTTCAAATGGCATGTACCATTTTTCTTTTTATTTTTGGATTCAGCATCAAATTTTTGAACAAAAAATACCACAGGTCTAAGTTTAACAGTTTCCGAGATATTTGAGATTTTTGTAAAAATTTTTGAAAAACACGCATTTACTTTAATTTTCGTATATGGCTTAGTTATTAATCTATTAATTTTAAATTTTATACAGAGATTGTGAGAATATCCTTCTAGCATACAGTGAAACGTCAAATGCGATATTTTATACAGCGTGTCTAGAATGGTGCGTCCAATATTCATATTTTCAATTCTCAATAAGTGGATAATTTCAAATGAAACACCCTGTATTTTATTATCATTCCTGAATCAGTTACGTATTTCTGAGTTATTGCTAGATTTATTATAATTTGGAGATATTTTACATAAATTGGTGTGTAATATAATCTAACATGCCATGAAAATTGAAAAGACAGTTGTAATAAACAAACTACTAGACAATTAGATTATTTTATTTTCTAACTTCGTTCAATTTGTAGTGAAAATGACTCTTCTGGGTTGAATGAAATTTATGGTGAATGCAATCGCAAAATTAGTTGTAGGAACGTGCCAATTATTCGCAGATACACAGAAAACGTAGACCCAATAGAAAAATGGTCAGGAATATTATAGACAATCGTTTATTGCATGGATCGATTAAACCAGAAGTTAAAAAGACCAAACCAAAAGTTGATGAAGAATTGGAAATAACAGTTTTAGCTTATTTTTGTGCTTTTCCAAATGCGTCATTGCGTGATGCAAAAGTTAGTTTTAGAGAATCTTTTACAATAATTCATAGGATCTTCATTACTGTAACCCAGAAGAGCCATTTTCACTTACAAATTGAACGAAGTTAGAAAATAAAATTTATTACAACTGCCTTTTCAATTTTCATGGCATGCTAGATTATATTACACACCAATTTATGTAAAATATCTCCAAATTTTAATAAATCTAGCAATAACTCAGAAATACGTAACATTAGGAATAGGGAATGCTAATGCAGATCGAAAGACAATAAAAAACTGATTCAGGAATGATAATAAAATACAGGGTGTTTCATTTGAAATTATCAACTTATTGAGAATTGAAAATATGAACCCTGTATAAAATATCTCATTTGACGTTTCATCGTATGCTAGAATGATATTCTCACAATCTCTGTATAAAATTTGAAATTAATAACTTAACAACAGATACGGAAATTAAAGTAAATGCGTGTTTTTGAAAAAATTTTACAAAAATCTCAAATATCTCGGAAACTGTTAAACTTAGACCTGTCGTATGTTGATAATTTTTTGTTCAAAATCTGATGCTGAATCCAAAAACAAAGTTGAAGTCTACTACCGGTATAATCGGAAGATACTGGAAGTTGAAAGTATTTTCATTGAATAGATCGTGATCGTACTGACAAATTCCCGTAACCCAATTGCTAGAATAGAGGTCGCTGAAGGTTATTCAAGGTCATCTTGAGGTTATTTTAGATAAAACAGTCAAGGGCATGTTGAAAAATCTGAAAAAACTCATGAAGAACGTACAGGTCAGTTCAAAGTCATTTGAAGGTCATATGATAGATAACAAAAGAAAAACTTGAAAAGTATTTGATTGAAAATTTCACACCAACCCACCAAACCCTAGGATACGATCTCCGATGCCCGTGTACAAGCCTAGAAAAAATGTTGACCAGTGTAATTTGCTTGTCAAATGACAGCCATCTCATAAATTCAAAGTTGAAAATACAACGTTGCCAATTCAATTTCAGAAATTATGGATTTAGGTAAATATTTAATGGAACGTTGAGTAACACTGTTAAAATGGACATTTGTCAAAATGTGCTAAAAATATGTGTAATAATTTTGGTTTTACTCATCTTTTTCCGAGTTAAATATTTGTATGTCTATGCTAGACTTTAATATTGAAACTTGGTTTGTTAAATTCAATAAATTTTTCGGGCAAATATCGTTTTGGCGAAGAATATCGTGACTTTTTTTTTAAATGAAAAATGTAAATGTTTCTTATCGTTATACAAAATGCATGGTAGAATCAGAAATTTTTGTAAGATATTAATAATCTAATGGTAGATATCTACATATCTGCCTATCTAAACTTCAACATATTATACATTTTCGGAAAGGGAAATAGTTCATCTTTCAGATAGAATAAAAATATATAGGGTGTGTCGTTAAAAAAATCGACGTTATTTGCATTTGAAAAAGACCGTTTTTTTTAAAACACCCTATATAAGATTTTACTAAATAATCATTTAGACTGAAAAAAACTTTATATAAAAAGAAATTGTTCAGTGAAAGCCGCACCTCCCTATCGTTTCTAAGTTCCGAGATATTTGCAGTTAAAATGGGTGAGAAACTTCTGGGACACCCGGTATTATAATTTGTACGTTATGTGGGATTTACATTTTGACGCCGACTTAAAAAATTCGAAACAGGCATATGATAAATAAAATCACTTTTTGTCATTTAGCTTCAATTTTTTAAAAGGTATAACTTCTACATTTACTTCATTCCTTATTTCGACAATATTCAATCCAATTAAATTTTGCATACCCATATGCTGACTAAAACAGAATAATCAAAACTCTCACTACAAGACACCAACAATCTGGCTATACGTTTTAATCACGGCGATACAATGCTTAACACAGAATAATCTAAAGCAGTGCCAGTGTTCCAGACCATCAGTTTTTCAGAAATGTCAAATGAAAATTTGCGCTGCTTTACATGATTGATGAAATTTTCAACCCAATTTTTACGTGAACAAAAGTTTAAATAAAGCTCAATTAGCAGAGTTTTCTACCAACGTATATTTAAAAAAATCTATTGCTCAAATAAGAAATTTTGATTAAACCCAATGGGCTGGTTCGACATTTTTTGTTTTAACTGAAATCGAGAGATTTTAATATGATAAAAATGATGACAAAAATTTCGACTGCAAATTTTAAGATTTACGACCGTTATAAGCATTATAAAATCAAGGATCAGAGCGAGGTTAGAAAACGTACTTGTGCGCGAGACTAGGCAGCGTTACGTCATTAGCCAGTCACAAGCTCCGCCACACTGAGTCGGGTAATAATATTGGTATACGGATTCAAGTAAACTGTCACCTTCGTTTGCGGGCTACTGACGTCACGCGGCCTAGTCTCGCGCACAGGTACGTTTTCTAGCCTCGCTCTGATCCTTGATTTTATAATGCTTATGGCGGTCGTAAATCTTAAAATTTGCAATCGAAATTTTTGTCATCATTTTTTAATCTAAATTCTTTCGATTTTAGTTGAAATAAACAAATTACGAAAAATGTCGAACCAGTCTATTTTTGTAAAATAAGACATTAAATGCACACGGACGGACAATCAATAAATTGTGCGGTGATTTTTGAACACTTTTTATAGGAGTGGTAAAAAATTAGTTTTTGATTCCTTACTTTATCTAAAAATTATAAAAAAAGAACTTAAAAATTTTATGTTATTTTGAAATTTTATAAAAATACTCATTCAAGCAGCAGGACGGTTTTACTTTGAAAATTACTCATTTATTGGAAAAGTAAATATTAAAATCGAAATTTAAACATTCGTTTTAATTATGAAAATTAAAATACTCAATATAATAAAGAAACTTTTACTTTAGAAATAGTAAAGTGCAAGTTCGATTTAATGTGGTGCACAATTTTTTGTTTTTTTAATAAATTTTATCCCGTTGGTGTTGAAGAAAATATACAAAAATCGTTTAACAAAAAATAGATATTTTCATTAATTTAAGTTTAGGAAAAATGGGGACTTAAAAATTAAAAAAAAATAAATTTAGACGTATTATGCAATCTATGGCTGATTATGTGTATTTTCTATTAGCATTAACAACATTGTTGTCAGTAATGATGCTATGAGGTTTTTCTGGGTATTCCCACAACTATAAAGCAAGTGCGCCATCAAACATCAGAAAGTGGCCCCAGAGCGCCACGGCAAATAATAATAGCCGTCCATCCCTCGCACAAGCTCTGCTTTTGGGGTTTACTCATATGTGGATGAATTGAAGGGCGTAGATTATTATTTTGAATATATACCAGGACATAGCACGCCTATGTATGTTTCGTGTATGTGTGTGTTATATGTCTGAGTCCGGGAATTTTCTATGTGGCATGTGTTGAGTAGTGTGCCTTTTTGTAATGTTATGTATGTGAGTTTTTTTATTTCTATTGAGTGCAGACTCTTGTGTAATGCATGTGGGATGACACCCGTGCAAGATAGAACAATTGGTACTATAACCACTTTGTCCATCTTCCACAGGCATTTTATTTCGTATTTCAGATCTGTATATTTGCTGATTTTTTCTGTACCTATATATTTTTTTTTTCATTATTATTATTATATTGAAAATCTACATATATTTTTGGTTAATATATGACAAAATTAAATGATTAATATGATGTTTTTGCAGCAATAAATTCAAATTTAATCAAAATTACAATGAACTTGTTATATCTGAAATGTTTCGTTTTAATTCGTTCGCTATTATTTATTACTTTTTATGTGTGATGGTTTATCAGTAATTGCACAAATTCTAACCGCTGATTCAGGAGCGAAAAATATTTATATTTACCTCAAAAAAATTTGCACAAAGTTAAAAATTATTTTTCGTCTGTTCTTCATGGGTAAATACAAAGTTCAATTTTCTTTCAATTACAGGATATTCGTGAAAAAACTAAACAACAATTATGGCTTATTACTTACGAAACACCCGGTTTTTGTAAAAATGTAACTTATCAAAGTAAAACAAATGCAGCATTTAATATTTCTAAACAAAATTTATAACTTGGGAATAAAATATTTACCAGTAAATCATATCGATTTATCAAAACTGTCAGTATTATAAAAGTACTTAAAAAGTTCTAGTTCATATACCCAAACCTTAGTCCTTAATTAACTTTAAATCCTCCCACACTTTTTTTATGAATAAAAATAACACAAAGTCAATCCTAAAATGATCTAATCCTTAGATCTTATGTTGAACTGGTAGATTTATAATTGGATTTTTTGCGTTGCATGTAAAAATTATGATGGGTTGAATGGGAACATATGGTAGAAGCTGAAAATTCAGGACATTCAGAATAAGAGTTCTAAGAATCCAATTATTACTGACAACGTACAATTAAGTGAAGTTATGTTTAAAGGTCCAATATATTTAAATATTTTTATTGATAGGAAGTAAAAAATCCCATATAACATCGCAAATGGCACCAATAATAATAGTAAGTGTGGGAAAATTTAAATTAAAAGTCTATAGATTATTAAATTTTAATTCATATTGGGAGGAAAGAAAATATTATGTTATGTCAACTGAATTGACACATGTCACTGAAAGCAACAAGTGCGATGGAGGGTTCAGAAAAAAGTATTTATCTTTTGATTGAAGTTGTTCATTAAAATCCAGTAAATGAAGGAGGAAAAAAAGGCCATACCTTTAGATTATTAGTTTTCATTTTTATTTTCTGGTTGAAAGTGGGTTTTGGTACCTCATTAAAGATGAGACAATGTTTGCGTGAAAAGCTCGTGCGACGGCCGAGAAAATGGCCCCAAAAGTCCAGGAAAATCGGTTTTCAGCGAATATCTCCCAAAATATGGCAGTTACAGATTTTCAATTCAGATAAAAATTGAAGATCAGTTAATTTTCTACAAAAACGGTCCTTATGATTTATTTCGCAACATCAATATTTTCTTCAAAAAAATCGAGTTGAAAAATCGGATATTTTGGGGAACCTTGAAATATGCAAGTTTTTTACAAAATTTGAGATTTGGGGTGTTTAAAATCCATTATTTTCAATGTTTTGGACTGTGGAAACCAATTGTAGATGGCGCCACCACATTCTATCCATTGCCAAAATCCTCGGTGCCATAAATGAGAAACCCCGTAAACCATATACTTTTGAAGGATATTTATTTTTCCGAGGGTCTTGTTTTCTTCCTTCAGATGTGGGTGGCAAGGTTGCTAGATTGAGTGCGGTTGGGTTTCTGTTTCTGTCTCTGGTGAATCGCTTGAAGGTCTCGTATCTAATTTTTGTCAGGGTTTTCCTCTAGCTCTACGTCTCCATCCCCATTTTTCTGGTGACAGTTCGTTTCCGAGCTACTGCTGGACTTGCAGATATACCCGATAAAGGTGTTGCCTTGCAGCTTCAGATGTGGGTGGCAAGGTTGCTAGGTTGAGTGCGGTTGGGTTTCTGTTTCTGTCTCTGGTGAATCGCTCGAAGGTCTCGTATCTAATTTTTGTCAGGGTTTATGTATTATCATCATTGTACATCGACGCAATGACAGTTTGCCCGTCCTGAAATACGGCCCCGCGGGGAAGATTATGGTTTTTAAAACTTTCCATGACCGCTTCCAGTTCCTTGTTCTTCGTTACTTTTCCCTCTAATTTGTCGACTATTGACGTTTTCCCTTTCCTGAAAAAAGCGGAAGTTGTATCGCTTCCCGAAAGCGCATGGAGAAATAAAATATTGTCTCTAACGAAGGGCCGTGTATCCAAGCTCTTAGAGGAAAACATTTGCTGGAGGTTTTTTCCGTTTCCAGGCTTCAAGAAAGAAATTGTTTGATCTTCTGGGGACAGGGTTGTTATCAGTACAAGGATGTAAATATCCTCTGACACTACTACAACTGGCGGACCGTTGACAGTATATTTCTGCAACGCCGTATGTACGATCAACGAGTCTGCATCGTCAATTGCTTGTCTAACGGAAATGCCATTCTCTTCCAGAACACCCTTCAAATACTGAATGAAGCGAATTTTATTGTTATTATTTGACAAAAACTTTTCCTTTGGAAATGGTAAAGGCATATTAGGCTCGAATCTTATGTCAGGTCATGACGTGTTCTTTTCACGTCGAAAACGTTCTGACCCTTTTATACTATCGCAATTGCATTCATAGCCATCGAAAACCATTGTGACTTGCCCGGTATAATTATCTCTTAAATGTTTTACATATCTGCCCAAAATTTCATCAAATAATTCAATAAGCCACAGAACATACAATTGGCCTTGAAATCAAATCCATCACTCCTGCGCTCTTTTTTCCTCTTGGGGCTGCACAAGAGGTCTTGGTCTGTTGGTCTTGTCAGAGACAAAATTGTTGCACTGGAAGCTGCCATCTCGTTTGAGAATGTAGCGTCTCCTGCACACTTTGTGCATTTGCAAAGACGTTTGTTTTTCCAAAAAAATATGGTGATTATCCTTCCTTTCCTTGCTAATACCAATCAAATTTTCTAAGCCCCGAGTTACGGTGACAGCATCATCCACAGAAATATCTTCCTTACAAAGGAAACACACTGGTGTAGCAGAGATAACCTCCATTTTTCTAAAACAAGCAAAGTAGACCAAGATTTCAGTTAGAATTGTTACTTGTAAACAAATGTTCTTGAATAAAAACAACATGAACAAATGCTCACCTTTTGCTCCTATTTGACAAGAATTGAATCTTTACTTTCTATGTTTTAGGTTGGTGATAAAAGTTAATTTTGACGAAAAACCTCAATATTTGTTCAATATTCTTGACTTTTGTCACTTTTCTTTCTATAATTGACAATAATATTTATCAAAATAATGAAAGAAAACAAACACACTTATACCTCCTCCAAGCGTGGCCGCACTGACTGTAGCAGACGCCACGAGCGCCGCATAGAGCGCACACGCGACGAACGACGAAAGCAACGAAAGTAAGAAATTATAGCATGTACATTAATACTTCACACTAGTGAAGGTGATAAAATGTTAGAAATAAAGAGCAGGGAGAAAAAAGCCACCAAAAAAGTGCGTTTCTTCCTTGAGCACGCGTTTTCCAATTTTCTTGAAAAATTGACAACTTCGTGAAAAAAAATTAATTGCACGGCCGAAAAGTAGACGTTCTTTCAAATGATGTGTCATAGAGACCAATCCCATCATGTATGAATTTTTAATTGGTGGTTGTTTACAAAATTTACCAGCGCTCCAAAAACACCAAAAAATTGGGATTCAACAAACAAAGATTTAATCAAAATGCAAAAAAATTAGAGTTTACACATTTCACAGATGACAAAGGACCTTCTTAGGACCCATAATCAAGAAAATTTGGAGCAAATTAGTGCAATACAAAAAAAAATAGAAACAAATTCATGACGAGGTCAAAATTGCCCGGGAGCAGAAAGTTTGATCCGTGTTCCGATATGGCCAAAGGAGTCAAACCGTAACTCAATTCACAGGGTATGATAGCGGCAGATTTCCTCTTTCACATGAACTTTGAATCATGAGAAAATATGCATTTTTCACAAAGTTATTGGATAATTTGTCCGCCCGCTCATTTGTAAATGCACGGATTGTGCTCTCCGGCATACAACACAGAAGCGCATGGGCTTGGCCCTCGGAAAATGGCAAATTTTCGAGAAAAATCACAAGGACCATTTTTGTAGAAAATTAACTGATTTTCAATTTTTATCTGAATCGAAAATCTCTAACTGCCATATTTTGGGATATATTCGCGGAAAACCGATTTTCCTGGTCTTTTCGGGCTATTTTCTCGGCCGTCGCACGAACTTTTCACGCAAACTTTCAACCAGAAAATGAAAATGGAAACTAATAATCTTAAGGTTGGCCCCTTCATTTACACTATAAGACAAATTATATTGGAAGCAAAAGGTATTTTTGAGAATTCTAAGAGATATATTTTAACACATTTATTAGATTGAAGTAAAAGTAAGAAGTTTTTATAGAAAAAAGAGTATTTTTCGAAAAAAAAAATAACGGGTAGGATTATGTCAGTGATTACGTCACATAAACGTTTTTTATACGACGTCCACATTGACCAATATAAACAGAATTAAAAGTTAAGGTTGTTAATTTTACCAATTTTTTAATGAAAAAACAGTTAACTCTATACTAGAAAATAGTTTACAATTTTAAATAAATCTTCAACCATTTTCGATATTGGCAAAAAGTATTTTATTATTGGATAAAATTCATTCAAGAACTAAATATATTAGTACTTATATTACTTATATTAGTGTCAATTCTACCATACTTCTACAAACTGTCTTGGATTTTGATCATGTTCCCATGCTACTTATACTAATTCTTATATGCTTTCTTATTTAAGATCTAAACCTTCGTTGGTTCCATTAATTATTGATTGGGATACGACACCATTTGCCACGAGTTATTCTCGGTTAAAGATATTCCTTCGTGGGATTATGTAATCCGCTTTGGATGCCGGCTAACCACAGTGAAGTGGGGTGTGGATTGATATATGTTGTTAATTAAAAAGAAAAATGGGCGCCAGGAGATTGTTTTACCCTCATCCAAAATATAGTCAATTTAGTCACTCAACCTCCAGAATGGATCTAAATTGAGCCCACTAAAAAAAATAAACTACGTCGCAACCAAAAATTTGCTTACCTTAGTTCGGGTCAAGACTATTTGTGACTATTAGTAAATGAAAGAAAAGTAACTAATTACTAAATAACTATTTAATGTTTCCACTTAGCAAAATTGCACAGGTCAAAAAAAATAAAAAGAAAAAGGAACCCAAGTGATCCCACTAAAATTGCGCTAGTTAAAAAAATGATTAAATTAATTAAATTAATTAATTAATTAAATGACGAACAATAGGGGTGTTACACCGCCCGCGAGAGCTCTCAAGGTCGTTGGAATTGGGCGTACAAAAAATACCACTCGCCCCTATAAGTCGCTTACAAAATTCCAAAAATTTAGAGAAAATATATGAAAATATTAATTTAGAGACCTTTAAAAATTACTAATTAACAAATAATGTATATGAACAAATATAAAAAAAAAATATGAAAAACTTGCGATTGTTCCAAAATTAAATTTCGGCAACTTGCAGCTACTAACTCGTCAGGTCAGGTCAGCTCAATACGAAAATCTGGTTAACACTCTGCCCAACACGAGAATGTGGTCAACCCTAGAATGCGGTCCACAATCTGCCCAACACGAGAACCCTAAAATAATATACTACAAACCCCTAATCGAATACCCCTCGGCCCAGAAAGGAATTTACAAACTCTAACAGTTTATACAATAAAAACATTTAAATATCACAACATACCCTTATATACAGTGAAGGGGAATTCTCGGCAAATCAGGAACTTTCCTGACAGATGCTTCCGTGGAAGGTGAATCCTCGGAGAATCAAATCGTCTCCCGTGGAAGGTACTATCCCCATAATATTAATAGGCCTTACACACTTGCCAAATAACATAAAACTCGACTGTCATGAAAAACGCCTTACCTGACAAAAATGGCGTCGTTACGAACGTGGCTTGGTTTGGTACAAAAATATTAATTCCTCTTCAAGAGATTCAGACCAGGGTAAACACACCAAATCAAATAGGCACCCTGCAAGTCTAACAATACGGGAATCGCTCATCTATCCCAATCAATGGTACGAAAAACACCGGGCGATTCCTCAAAATTTTGTCTAAACCACGCTATACTTTATCACCCAACAAGGAAGAAAAAGAAACGGTCCGAAATTTCCTTCGAAATCATTCTAGAACGAATTCCACCACGCAAGTCCAAAAAGAGATTCACCTATTAATCGCCACGGGTCACTGAAAACGACTGCGACTTGACCAATCATATAACAGGTGACTGGCTAACATAGCCGTACAGTACCTCAAATTTAACAGACGAAATGACCGAAACGACAGATGGAAACATGACATCGATAAAATTAGACGTAAACAATAAACTATTGTGATAGATATACGTTATACGAAACTAAATAACTCGTTCAAATGAATATAAAGTGAGTCAAAAAACTTGAGGCTATCTTATGTGATATATGGTTCCTAAATAATATAATCCGATCCCGACAGTGGCTCACATCTACAAGGTATGGAAAACTAATTAATTTAGTAAGGTCTTAATACCGAATTTAAACGTTACACATTTCGGCTGAATACTTCAAATTACACGTCCTTTTGGTCCCTTTCCCATGTTAACTAAATTGTTTCTTTCCCCAATTAAAATAAACCCACCCTCTTGTAACCAAAATTTTCTTAATTTTATTACCCATAATTACACTCGATTTACTCTTGCCTCATAATGAGAAAAAACTACTCATAGGTATTTCTATTTTATAATTATTGTTTTTGTTCTAACAATGTCACACTTTAACCCTTTCTGCTACTAAAACTTAAACAGTGATAATTTAATATAACTTAAAACACTTTGTTATTAAAATCTGTTTATTTTAATTTTAAGATTCAATATTTAATATAGACTGTTATTGTTTAATATCTTACACATACATATTCATGTCAGCTAAGCCCTAAAGGTGTCTCTATAAGCCGAAACTTGTCGTTTTAGCTATTCGTTAATAAAGGTGGAATTGAGTTTGTGTTATTTTTTATTAATCACTGCTGAACGTGACATGTAAAATACTTGACCGTAAATGAAGCACAAATAAAATTTCGGGAATTTTCAGATCGTCCAGTCCTCTCTTCATATATAAGTCTGAAACGAAGTGTACATAAATGTAACTAATGTTTACTATATATTTGCGTACATTATATGCACAATAGTTGTTCAAAGATTATTTATTCTTTGCACCGAACACTTGGATTGAACTTTAACTCAAATAATTATCAGTATATAAACTACATGTGAAATTTATACACAGACATACGTACACTGAAAAAGTTTTATACCAAAGTGACACTTGATATTTAACGCTGAAGTTTTACAATTAAATAAAATTACAAACAGTGACATTTTAGTTACTCTGTGTGCTGTGTGCATCTTTATATTGCTGATAAAGAAGCATTTTCACAATCGAGGATGTTAAAATTTTCGAAAAGTTGTCTCAAGAAAGTAAATTAATTTGCGGAGATATTCAGTGAAAATGACAAAACATTAGTGTTACACACATCTTACTTGTAACCTGTCATTTGTCACTTTGGTGTAACAAATCACTCTATTGCTAATATAGTGTTATGTAGCAGACCCTACTATTTAATACGTCAATACATCTAAATGTCTATTGAAATAAACCGCACCGGTATTTTAATGCCATACATTCAAAAAATTTAGATATAATATTGTTGGAGATTTATACTTACGTTTAGTAATTTAAAATCGTACTGATAGATGTAAAAATGTTAAAATAAAGATAAATTATATATTTTGTATGAACACACAAAATGCATAGATTTAAAATTAATGAAATGCATGAATAAAGCGTAATAATTGGTTTAATTGTATTGAAAAACATATCATTAAAACAATATTGTAAATATAGTATAAAAAAAAAGTTGAGCGTTAGCTGTAACTATGGATATATGTGTAAGTTTATGTAATTAAAATAAAGGCTTCATCTTTTGTAAAGTTACAAACTGTTTTTTTTTAACCAGCGTTGGTTGCTAAATCTTGTATGACATGATTTTCGCAAGCTAGAAATTTACTCGTTCATTTGGTTTACTTATTTAGATTTTAAATAAAGTGAACAAATGAATTCTTTTCATTTCTCTGATAAATGTTCGTCAATTTACAATTTGAAACTGTTTAGTAGATGTTTATAGTTATTTAGATACACACCTAATAAACGAAATGCAGATCAGATCTTCTTAGAGAATATTTAGTAAATAATTTAAAAACAAATACCATTTAAAGGTAGCTTGACAATAATGGAAATAGAACAACCGATGCAAAACGACAAAAAGCCAGTTTTAACAAATAGAAAATAAATTTAGTTAAACAAAGCATGAAAAATGCAAGAAGGCTGAGTTGGGGCAATTTGATTTTGCCTTTATTTTGCTAATTTTAAATTCATATTATGACAAAAAAGGTAGAGGAAAAATGAAAAATCTAAATAAATACTATTTTTATAGAAAAATATGCTTATTTGACACATTACTCGCATCTGAAAATTATTTCAACATCCTATTCATCATTTATTGCAAGTTATTTTAAAACTAGAGTAACATTCATGATCAACTGGTCTCGTGTTCTCTAGGAAAGAGCCCGAACAAACAGAACATGAACTTATTTCAAAGCTAGTGCAATAATTTAAATATGATAACATCCACAATCAAAATATATTTCCAAACCTACCGTCAACTTACGTAGATGTAATGTTTATCTTTAATAAAGAAATTCATTCAAACGGCTTAAAAATCTATTTCAAAGCTATTTTTAAAAATTTTCCGGGAGACGGTGGAGGAGTCTATTTCTCTCGCTCTACAAATGAACTCTACTGTGGTGCCCTCTGTTAAAGTTACGGCCGTCAGGCGTCAGCTGTCAGTGATATTATTTTGAGTTATACAGGGGAACACGAGGAACTGTACATACTTCTACCATAAGGGGATTAACCAAATGACCATTAAAAAATGTCATCTGTTTTTCTTTAATAATGTACAGAGCGATTTATGGATTTGGACCAAAATAATGTTTGGTCATATCTTTTCAATGATTAAGTCGATTTGTCTCATTTTCTGGTAACAGTGTGTATTGGTGTCTAGCAACTAGACAGTTAAATCTGGATATTTGAAATTTTTGTTACACTTACATTTTTAATTAAAGTTTCATTTTAAAGTCAAATTGAAAATTGGCGATAATGAAATATCTTACTGTGTTTAGTAATTATAAAGAAATCTTGTAAATAAACAATAACGACACACACTGTATTCCAGCATAGTAAATACCAGAATTTGAATCAATTTACATGTATGTAACTTTTTCCACCCGCAATGGACTGAAATTAGATTGAAAGTGTTTGAATGAACCTAGTTTTGTCATTTGTTTCAGCGAAAATCGTGTGTAATTATTTTAATCGGAATGAAATTAAGAACCCCAAGAAATGTTTATTCATAAATTAAGAAATAAAATTAATAACAATAACCAAAAACAAAACAGTTTTATTTTATTTTAAAAGATGTTCAAAATGAAATACATTTGCCTCAATACACTTTTCTTGGCGAATGTTTAAATGTGTAATGGACTTTCTTATTGTCAATGGGTTATTTCTGATATGTAGCAGGCTGTGACAATTTGACATGATCGTGGTTGAAGTTGTTTGTGTAATTTGAAACTAGATCTTAGTTTCTTTAAGTGTTTTAATAATTAATAAGTCAATTACGTTCTGTATTCATAGGGTGTTTTAATTTTTTTGTTCAAAAATGCAAATCAGTTTTCAAATGCCGAATACGCTGATATTATTTTTGTTTATGGCTTTTGTAATGGTAACGGTAGGGCTGACGCAAGAGAGTAATGAAAGGCGATTCCCTTAACGCCATATACCCAGTCATACAATGTTCTGATCAATGTTTAATTTCTTGAAAAACAATGGTACCTTCTCTAAATCAAAATCAGAACGAAATGTAGATTATGTTTAGAAGAGAATATACTGGATACTGTGGACTTGTGATAATAGTCTCCCTACTATATCTATAATGTGATAATAGTCTCTGCACTATATCTATAGTTTGACATTGTCATATCACGTCACGTCATTCATACATTACTGTGTTATTTTAAAAGTTGAATAAAGCCATTATTCCGTTTGGTTTTACTTAAATTGTATCAATTTATTCAACTTTTAATTTTTTTCGTTTCGTAAATATATACAATGCCTGACGAAAAGAAATCTATGTCGCGTTATCTGCGCCCCGAACGGTTTGATGTGGAGCCTTCAATGACAGGATCAGACCTGAAATGGGCCCATTGGAAATATTCCTTCGAGAATTTCATTGTACAGGAAGCTGCATCAGCGAACGATGCTCTTAAGTACCAACTCCTTGTGAATCATATTTCTCCACAAATTTACAACTTCATTCAATCGAAAACCACGTACGCCGAGGCTATTAAGACGCTAATGATGCATACGAAAAACTACAAAACGTCACTCTGGCTCGACATACTCTTATATCGAGGAAACAACAACCAGGCGAGTCTATAGCTGAATATTCAAGAGCCTTAAATATACTCACTAATGATTGTAAATTCACAAATGTAACTGCAGCTGAATATCAAAACGAGATCGTACGTTTAGCGTTCATAGCTGGAATATCGTCGCAGAAAATAAAAGAAAGACTACTAGAAAATTCCACTGACACCCTGGAAAAGACTCTTAACCTAGCTTTATCACTAGAAACTGCGGAAAAGACATCACAACTGCTCGCCGGGACACCTTCTATGTCTGCTCATGTCAACGCTGTTCCTGAAACTCTAGGACATTTGCCAGTTCCTAATCTAGCAGCCACAAACGCCCCAAATAAATCCAGACAAGATACTTATACTAACCAAACCAGACGACGATGTTTTTTTTGCGATGGTAATATTCATCAGTGAAATAGATGCCCTGCTTATGACACTGAATGCCAGCTATGTTTGAAGAAAGGTCACTTTGCGAACGTTTGTCGTAGCTCTGGCTCCAAATATCGTACTGCTAATGCTATCGCCACAGACGATGAACAAACTCCCAAGCATTGACTCTATTATAACAAAAGTAGCAAAATACAATGTTTACAGCCAAATTGATTTAAAAAGTGCGTACCATCAAGTCCCTGTTCTACGAAAAGAAAAAGTGTACACTGCCTTTGAAGCTTGTGGTAACCTCTACCAATTTACGAGGATACCATTTGGTGTAACAAATGGAGTAGCGGCATTCCAAAGAACTCTGCAATACATAATCGACACTGAAAAACTCAAAGGTACTTTCGCATATCTTGATGACGTAACTGTGTGCGGTAAGGATAAATCAGATCATGACGAGAACCTTAAAATGTTTATGAAGGCCGCCGAAAAATACAAACTAACTCTAAACATGAATAAGTGCACTTTTGCATCAGAATCTATAAACTTACTTGGCTACACTATCGAACGCAACATTATCAAACCAGACAAGTCTAGATTGGAACCACTGATGAATCTTCCAATCCCTACTACCCAAGTGGGTCAACAACTTCTCTTCAAAAATCAGACCTTTGATCAAGACTACTTTCCCTCTATCTCGAGAAGCTATTACTGCCTTTCAAAACCTCAAAACCGACATATCAAAATCGGCACTAACAGGAATCGATGACAAAGAAATATTTTCTGTTGAGACAGATGCTTCCGACTTTGCTATTGCAGCGACATTATCACAAAAGGGTCGCCCTGTCGCGTTTTTCTCGCGATCTCTAAACGATTCTGAGAAAAGACAACCATCCATCGAGAAGGAAGCATGTGCTATAGTAGAAGGTTTACGTAAATGGAGACATTTTTTGATAGGAAGACATTTTTTGCTCATTACTGATCAACAATCGGTCGCATTTATGTTCAACCAGACACACTCTAATAAAATCAAGAACGAAAAGAGCGAGAGATGGCGATTGGAGCTGTCATGTTTTAAATATGATATCGTCTATAGACCTGGGAAACTGAACGTTGCCGCTGACGCGTTTTCTCGAGTTTGTATACTAATGGATAGTCCAGTTTCTAATTCAAAATTAGTAGTTACACAGATCCCTATGCCACCCAGGAATCACGCGTATGGTTCATTGGATCAGATCAAAGAACTTACCGTATTCCGTAGAAGATGTAAAACGAGTAACGGTTGCATGCCCAACATGTGCAGAAATAAAACCGCGCTTTATAAAACAACAGGGACATCTTATCAAAGCAACAGCACCCTTTGAAAGGTTGAACATTGATTTTAAAGGACCAATACCCTCTAACACCCAGAATCGGTACATATTGACCATAATTGATGAATTTAGTCGCTTCCCCTTCGCCTTCGCCTGCAAGGATGTATCTTCAAGTACAGTTATTAAATGTCTCAAGGATTTGTTCTCTACATTTGGCACTCCAGCGTACATCCATTCAGACAGTGGAACGTCTTTCATATCAGATGAACTAAGGCAATTTTTATTTTCTATTGGTACGTCCTGCAGCCGTACTACGCCTTATAATCCTCAAGGAAATGGTCAAGTGGAGCGACTTAATGGTACGATCCAGCTACACCTCAAATCCAACAATGAAGATACTGCTAACTGGGAAAAGGCTTTACCACTGGCACTGCACTCTATAAGGTCATTGTTATGTACAAGCATTAACACGACCCCACATGAGCGCATGTTTAATCATCCACGTCGTTCACAAAATGGATAGTCTTTGCCGACTTGGCTCCATTCACCTGGACCTGTGTTTATGAAACGGAATGTACGAAGCTCAAAATATGACCCCGCTGTGGACGAAGTTCAATTGTTGCAGGATAACTCAGAATATTCTTTTGTAAGACTGCCTGACGGGCGAGAGACAACCGTTTCCAATAGAAAACTAGATGATGACCTTGATGATGACCAACAAGGAGTTATCCCTCCGAACCAAGACCCACCTGCCAATGCTGATTCGGATGTAGGCAACAGCCAACCACGGCGTTCGTGCAGAAACCGGAGACCTCCAGACTTCTTCGTCTCTTCATAGAGGGGGGGGGGGGGGGGTGAATGTGATAATAGTCTCCCTACTATATCTATAATGTGATAATAGTCTCTGCACTATATCCATAATTTAACATTGTCATATCACGTCACGTCATTCATACATTACTGTGTTATTTTAAAAGTTGAATAAAGCCATTATTCCGTTTGGTTTTACTTAAATTGTATCAGGACTTAAATCCAAAAATAAGTACGAGAAAAGTAGGAGTACAATTAGGTGTTTCCCAATCCAAGGTAAGTAGAGTGTTGCGAAAAAATAACTTCCGTACCACATACAATTAGTTCAACGGTTACATCCTGGAGATGAAATCCAACGCACAATTTACCGGAGATGGAATAAATAATTCGCGAAATTCACACGTATGGGATGAAGAAAATCCACATGTGATTCGAGAATATCGCTCGCAACAAAGATTCTCTGTACTCATTTAATAGTGCCCCATTTTTTTGATGGTACACTAACAGGACATGTTTATTTAAATTTTTTGCAGAATATCTTACCCAATATACTTGCTAATGTGGGCCTACTTTCAGCACGATGTGCATCACCTCATTTTTCCATTTCTGTACGCCAACAATTAGATGCCATTTATGGAAACCGATGGATAGGACGAGGAGGTCCTATTTCATGGGCACTAAGATCCGCAGACTATAATCCAGTTGATTATCACATTTGGGGGCATTTAAAACGGCTGGTCTACGCAGAAAATATAAATACGTGGCAACAGCTCATTGATATAATTATTCGCTGTTGCAATATTATCAGAAATAACCCATTGACAATAAGAAAGTCCATTACACATTTAAACATTCGCCAGGAAAAGAAAAGAAAAAATTGAGGCAAATTGATTTCATTTTGAACATCTTTTGTTCCAGGTTTAACTTTCTATTTATGTCCTCTGGAGAAATCATATCACATTTTAGAGAAATCATGTTATAGCAATTCAACAAATTTTCGCGAAGACGGCCCTGGAATTTTTTAGTTCTGAATATGTCAGTTAATTGCTAGACACCAATATACACTTTTACCAAAAAATGAGACAAATCGAGTTAATCATTGAAAAGATATGACCAAACATTATTTTGGTCCAAATCCATAAATCGCTCTGTACATTATTAAAGAAAAACAGAAGACATTGTGACTCACCCTGTAGAAGATGGATTTGAGTTTTGAGTGTATTTTATCGCTCCGAACATTTATAAAACTGCGACGAAATATAATTTTAATTTAATCTTAAAGAAGAAGAAAAAGAAGACATACAAAATAAAATTGTGAGACACAAAATATCAATTCTCCTACAAAACTTCAAATAGTAAAAAATATTTTAGCTCCTCTTTCACCAACACTAGCAGTACTAAATTCTTCCAGTAACTTGTTTGCATGTACGAAAACACCCTATAATAAAATTGTACCACAGGGATCCCTTTTTTCTACAAAAAAAAATGTAAACAAAATAAGAAACTTTAAATATTTAATAAATAAATGAACATGGTAAAAATTGTTTTAATCAATTTCTAAATTTATTTTTTAGGTATCTACAAAATCTCAATACTTGGAAATATAAAAATGTTATAAATTCAAATATAGTTTAATAATAATAAATAATAATAAAGTTTATTTATCGAATGTACCTACAAATAAAAATTTAGGTACTTAGAAGATATAAATAAACAAGCGCATCACAGATGCAATAACAGGTATCGCTTGTACGTGATATAGCCAGGTGATATGAACTACTAATTCTAAAATATATTACAAAAAGGCATCATAAAACATCATCAACATTATAAATAAAATTATACCCAAAGACTAGACATCTGTATGAACCTTGACCAATCTTCTTTCCAATTAAGTATTCCCTTTTTTCCAGAGCATTTACTTCAGAATTTCAGACTCAAAAGGGTCGCCATGTGTTAATTAAGCAAGTCGTTTAAAAAAAGCAATGTGAAAGGCCTCTAATTTAATTTTTTTAATTTTTGAGCTATTTCACATATTTTTTAATATTTTTAAATTAATTTGATGAAATATTTACTTCAAAATACTCCATATTTGAAACAACTACATTTCCCGCTAAAAGTTCTGTCCAAGGTCAATGCTGGGTTCATTTGTAAAGCGTGAGAAATAGACGCTAATTTCCATAACCCCAGGCATTCCGAATTGCTCTCGCCCTCCTACTTCTAACGTCCAATCGCCGCCACTGAATACATATCTGGCTTTGTTAACAACAATGGCTACTACCGCTTATATCAGCGGTTCTCAAACTTTTCAAAATTTATCTAGGTACCACCATAAAAGCATTTCGCCATTAAAAATCAATGCGTTGCCAAATTGTTCGAAGCTCTTGGAAAAGTCTTCATTTCAACATTAATGCTAGGGCCGTTAAAGTCAAAAACTTGAAAAATATATGTTTCTGAATAATAAAGTTTAAAACAGAATGTTACATTCATTTAATTTTTTTTCTGTAAAAATTGTACCACTAAAAATATTGTAATGTACCACCAGTAGTACATGTTTGAGAACAGCTGGCTTATATACAGTAGGCTTGGGATGTCATTTTATGTGTATCACCGTAGATGGCGGCTCCAATGCAACCTGAGAGAAACTCTTGGTTTTTGCGCCCTTCGTTCCCCTGCACATACCACAGCAAGAACATATTTGGTCACTTTAAAATTGTAAATGTTATTGTTAAGAAGTAGATCGGAAATAATGGTGAAATAAAATTTTGTTGTCGGTAATTAAAAGAGATAAAGAAGAGAGAGAAACTTTTTTGAGACTCTACCAAAAGTTGATATATTTTTTTCTTATCTGATTTCCCGTTTACATTAGCGACCAATGCAGGATAAAGTACTATTTCTCTTATTGTCCAGGCAAAAAGTGATTTTAATTTGTATACCAATATTTTAAGAAGTGGATGGGAAGTCTCATAACCCTTAATGCAACATTTCCTTATTTAATTACATATCCTAGTTAGGCTCTAACACTCTGAGCTTTACTTTATTTTTAATATTTGTTGAACCTCAATTTCTTTCTCAGATGTACCCCTTTAGTAACAGTGGCGGATCCAGAGACAAGCTCTAATTTTAATTTTTTTCTTCCGCTCTCGCGTTTACTTTCTCGTTTTTAGAGACGCATGTTAGTATAGAAAGGGTTAAGTAAATACGAAGTTTGGGCTCCTGACAGGGAGCGGGTCTGGGCTGTAGCGCTTTTGAAAAAAAAATAAGTTAAGACTCTTGCCCCTCCCCCTCTGTATACGTCACTGTTTAATAATCATTTTTGATGTTACTTTAGACAACAAAGTATATTTATCTTTTGGAAATATTGGTACACAATTTTGAAGCATCCTCGTTATTTATTGTGTTAAAATACTAATTTTTCTGTTACTAAAAATTATATACCAAGCAAAAATAAATTGTAGAAGTCATTCAAGCGTAGATATGTGTAGGAAATAAAATATTTGTATTAGATTTCAGGCAAGTAGATACCGTTGATTTTTATAATAAAAATACTATGGTGTTGTTTATAATCAATCCATGATTATTTTCCGAATTTTTAAATAAATCGATTTGCAAGGAGGTCTAAAATTTTAGTTGTCGCTCTAAAGATCAGTATCTAACTACGACTGTTTAATGACTAACAATACGCTAGAGGCGCCTGTGAGATAATCTTCTAATAACCATCTTATAATATAAATTATGCTAATAGATGGTCCACAATTTACCAGGAATATTTAAAAAATCACTATTTACGTTTTAAAATCAATTAAATTTGAATAATCCGACCACTACCCGAATATTTCCGAATCGGCTGTGACGTTCTAGTACCTGTTGTCATTTACTTTTGTTTACTTCTGACTGTGTTGTGACAGTGACATTTTATAAAAGCTAACCTTACTTTTATGAAATAAAACTTCTCAAAGTCAGTACAGCTTTATTGAACAAATTGAAATTAGGCGGCGACTAGTTTCGGCATATTTTTATTTATTATATTGTTTTGAGTTTGTCAAGAAGACTAGATACAATAATTTTGTGTTTTTTGTTTCTTCAATAGTATGGCTTTTGTACGAGCACAAAGTGATAATTTACTTCCTCCTAAGTTGTATTTTATAAAATTCACCATATCTGCTTCAAACTACAAAAAAAAAGTTGTTGTAATATAAAGTTTTGATTTGTTACTAACTGTTGGTAAAGAAACAAACTTTTTTTCCGGAGTTCTAAAACTTGTTGATTTACACTGAGGAACTAAACAGTATTTATATGGTCCTTTTTTAACAACACTGGTCATTTTAACGATAATTATCCCAGTTTTTATTTAGAAGCCACAACTAAACATTCATAAAACACTATTAACAATTAGGAAATGACAAGACTCAAACCACACACAAACACAAATAAACACGGATGGAGGTGACATTTAAAATTTAAAGAGGCGCGATAATACCAGCTGTCTTTGGTTTGTGATTGGTCAGATTTTATGAAAATTCGAAGATGAGTGAAATAGTCAAATGAATATAAATTATATCGAAATCAACTCAACAAAATGCAGTGAAAAATAATTATTACAAACAATCAATCAATCAAAATAAAAATGATATCAGAAAATTGTTTAAAGTAGTTTCGGAATTAAGTAATACTGACAACGGCAAAAACAGTAAAACAATAGAGATTCATGATGGGGATATTAGATTTAATAACGATGGTGACATGGCTATTGCAACAAATATTTCAACAAAATTGGTATAAAAATGGCTAGTCAAATTAAAAGAGCTGATAATAACTACAAAAATTTCTACTGAATCTATGTTCTTATATCCAGCTACTGAAAATGAAATAATCCAACATATTAACTCCCTAAAAAATAATTCTTTTCCTGGCATAAATGGAATAACAACCAAAATGATAAAATTAATACATCCATATATTACATCTCCACTCCTACATATAATTAACTTAATATTTGAAACAGGCATAGTCCCAGACAAATTTAAAATATCAATCATAACCCCAATTTATAAAAGCGGCAATGCGACAGATATTTCTAATTACAGACCCATTAGCATAATAACTAATTTTTCAAAAAATTTCGAAAAATGCATGAAAACTAGGCTTAATGATCACCTGAATAAGCATCAAGTATTACATAAAAATCAATTTGGAATTAGGGAAAGTAAAAGTACTTCTGATGCAATGTTTGAAGTAGTTAACTCAATAAAGGATGGCTTGGAAAAAAATAAAAAATACATTGCCGTCTTCTTAGATTTGGCAAAGGCCTTTGACACGGTTCCACATAATAGACTACTCAAGGTATTGGAACATTACGGGGTTCGTGGAACCGTATTAGAAGTCTTCAAGAACTACCTTAATAATAGAAAACAAATCGTTAACTAGGAATCCCCCCAGGGCACTGTATTGGGCCCTTTACTCTTTATTGTATATATAAATTCTTTACTATGTCTGAATACTAGTAAATCCAGAGATAATAGGACGTCACGAATTCGAAACCCGAGCAAAATGCGTTTCCGCGCGAATTTCAAACTCAATGACTTTAAAATCGTTTTTTGAGAGAAATAATTTTTTTCAATTTGTTTTTATACTGAGAAGGGATATATGTATGTATATATTTCTAATTTATACATGCAGAAAAAAGTCGCCTCATCTGTATTGTCACGATGCGCCAGTGTTGTGATAACCTTTTAAAATTAATAAAATAAATATTCTCTCTGTTATAACGCTTTTAAATAAATAGAAAAAAAATAACGGCTTTTATTTTAATCTCTTTGTCAATGTTAATATTGGATGATAATTTCTGTGGAAATTGATTTTTTATCTATAGTGGAGTGCTGTTAGATTTATACCTCGAACGAAGTTGGCAGTGATCGAATTATCCTTTTCTTTTTTGGAATGTGTTTTTGACACCACATACTTAAATGTCTATATGTAATTTTTTACCTCTTTTACTTTTCCGCTCTCCTCTATAGGTACCATAGAAGAAGGTAATGTGAGGAAAAAAAAGAAAAAAAACTCGAGCAATCCTTTTTTAATGAATTAATGTTAAATACAATTTTTCATGAAGATAAATCCCTCCCGAGTTATAGGGCGTAGAAAAATACGATTTTCACCACAAAAATCGTAAATTTCTAAAAGTTTTTCAAATATAACCGAAAAAAGTATTACGTAAAAATTGATATGAACAACTAATTTTATGGCCTTGAGTTAACAATTAAAATGATTTTTTTTTATTTTTCTACGATTAATACGAAGGAAAATAGTTGTTTAAAGAAACTGGATCGTTCTAGCATAAATATCTGGAAAAATATGACTTCCACAAAAAAAATGTATATAACATCCTACTAAGAGAATAACATTGGGAACAGTTTAAGACCATTCAGAATCCTAACATAAGCATAAAAAACTTATGGACAAAATAAATTTATGTGGTATTTAAAAAAAAATCCTTTTGCAGAAAAACGTAACATATGTTTCTTCAATTTTCCAGTAATATTTAGCCCTATGGGATAATTATTTTTTTAAGTTTTGGTCTGTTAAAGTTGAGCTAAATCTTTGTTAATTTTGGTCAAAAGTATTGATTTTTGAAAAAAATTTAAAGAGACAAGACTTTGAGTAAATGTTCTTCCGAATAATTTCAATTTTTTTTATCTCTTGTCTGTAACGAGATATGGCCGTTTGAAATTGCATAGAATTGCATTTATAACCGTAATGTTATTTTTTTCGGGTCAAATATTGAAAAAACGGTCATTTCAATGAAAAAGTTTGTCACAACATGATATTTAAAATGGTCTATTGTACATCTCGATATTATCAGCCAAAAAAAAGTTACTGACAAAAATACATTTTTTCGGTCCAAAGGATTTGAAATAAAAATTCTCCAAATATGCGAGGGCATATTAACGCAGTAAGTATTACAACAGCGGTGGATTGGAAGAGGAAGTCTGTTTCCGTGGCCTGCGCGATCACCAGACTTAACTTGTCTTGATTTTAAGACTCAACCTACGACCAGAGAAATATGAAAAACTATATTCGTAATGCATTTTAATGAAATTGAAAAATCGTAATTTTCTACACCCTATAACTATTTTATTTAACATTTATTCATTAAAACAGGATATTTATCGATTGCGCACGTTTTTTTTTTCTTACTTTTTGATCCCCACCCCCCGGGGAAAATATTTTCTCCACGGCCACTACTGAATGTAGTTATTCTAAAACCACTTATAATAACAGAAAAGAAACATTCTCGCACTTGAGATTGAAATAAAATTCTGAAACATTTGTCTCTTATGTATTTTATATGTATTACATTCTATAACTAGAGATAGAATCAGTATTCCGTGATTGTTTTGTAAGGCTTTTTCTTGCCACTAAGAAAAATATTGCCTTACAAGATGACGCTTTAGTACGGAGATTGCTCGAGCGCCAGTTTTTTTATGTGGTATGCTCCACAACCCTTAGAAACGGCCTCTTAGGGGCACAGGTAACTTCAGATGGAGATACGGTATTCTCCAGGGGTCTAGTTGACTTCAGACTTAATTATTTTTACTTTATTATATACCTTTAATATCCCTGAAAAGAGGTAAGGTTGGTGAATATAAACCAGGAAATAAACGTGACACTTATATTGTTTTTAGCTACGTTACAATATAAAAATTTGTTTTATTTCAAAGCCCACCCACTTTAACCCTGAACGAAATAATAATTCTTTAAAAGAAAACGTTCGATTCGGCTCTATTAAATACCGTAATGACGGAGTGACTCAATCAGACTTTATTGAAATTTATTTAAATTTTGAAATACGCCGGAAGAGTTATTAAATAAATTAAATGATTAATTTAATCCGCATGAATGTTATTAACCCCTCGTAAGTATTTGAAATTAACCGACAGCGTTAATTAATTCTATTAACTCCAATAATTACTCAGGAGAGTTACTTAATACTATTATTCGGGAAACTGACTGATAAACTAAATAATCCTAATTAACCGGAAGTGTTAATTAATACTATTAAATTATTTAATTTAATTCGGGTGAGTTAGTTAGCTTTCTTATTTTACTAAAATAAACAGGGTAATATCAGATCGCGGGGATGGGGAGCTGATATTGGACAACGGCAATGCCGAAGCAACCAACAAGGCCAAGATCAGTCCCAAGATGACGGATTTCACGGACCTAAGCTTCCAGAAGCTGATATTGGACAACGGCAATGCCGAAGCAACCAACAAGGCCAAGATCTAATCCCAGAATTCCGAGTAACGCGTCGACCTATACTTGCAATTGGGGAGATATTGGACAACGGCAATGCCTAAGCAACCAACAAGGCCAAGATCTGATCCCAAAAGCGGCGCAAACTAATAAACGGTCCCTAACTTCGCAATCGGGGAGATATTGGACAACGGCAATGCCTAAGCAACCAACAAGGCCAAGATCTGATCCCGAAAGCGGCGCAAACTAATAAACGGTGCCCTAACTTTACAATTGGGGAGATATTGGACAACGGCAATGCCTAAGCAACCAACAAGGCCAAGATCTGATCCCGAAAGCGGCGCAAACTAATAAACGGTGCCCTAACTTTACAATTGGGGAGATATTGGACAACGGCAATGCCTAAGCAACCAACAAGGCCAAGATCTGATCCCAAAAGCGGCGCAAACTAATAAACGGTGCCCTAACTTTGCAATTGGGGAGATATTGGACAACGGCAATGCCTAAGCAACCAACAAGGCCAAGATCTGATCCCAAAAGCGGCGCAAACTAATAAACGGTGCCCTAAGTGGTTAGTATTATAATAAGGATTTAATTGCGGACGTGAAAAAAATAAAAGCTAAATTGAGATTTAATCAAAAAGCAAACTAACTCAAGAAAACCATAACTGAATGAATTACTTTCGGTTAATTCTTCGGAAAAGATTATTAACAAAATTATAAATTAAATCGTAAGTAAAATTCTAAACTGAGAACTTAAATAACTCTCCTAAAATTCGGCCACGAAAAGAAATACAAATTAAATGAATCCCGTTTAATTAATTTTTCGGAAAAACAAATTAATAAAATAAAACTAAATCGGAATAAAAATTCTAAAAGGTTTTCCCAAAATTCGGACACGAAAAGAATCAAAATTAAATGAATCGCGTTCAATTAATTTTCGGAAAAACAAATTAATAAAATAAAACTAAAATCGGAATAAAAATTCTAAATGGTTTCCCCAAAATTCGGACACGAAAAGAATCAAAATTAAATGAATCGCGTTCAATTAATTTTCGGAAAAACAAATTAATAAAATAAAACTAAAATCGGAATAAAAATTCTAAATGGTTTCCCAAAAATTTGGACACGAAAAGAATCGAAATTAAATGAATCGCGTTCAATTAATTTTTCGGAAAAACAAATTAATAAAATAAAACTAAAATCGGAATGAAAATTCTAAATAACTCTTCGAAAATAAAACAATAACGAATCTCCGAAATTGAATAGACTGTTCTCGAATTCCTAATTGATAAACCGGATCAAAAAAAAATATCAGAAAAACCAAACGTAAATAAATAGTTCGCTTCGCTGTCTTAAAACGTTACCAAAATTAAACGCGTTTTCAAAACAAAATACGACGATTCTAATATCACGTCAAACACGGCTATAATTAAATACGAAAACTACGGAAAATTACGGAAAACTACGGAAAATTATTGTACCTCAGCTTTTATTGAAATTTGAAAATAAACGGCGGCTAGACTTCTACACGACTGTTAATTTCGGAAGTTAATTAATTAATCAAAACGGCTAGTTATCGTTCGACTGGAAATTTCGGATTTTTGTCAGTGAATGAATTCTTATTTTTCAAAATGTGAAAATCTCACCTTCGTGAGCTCCTACCACGCAAAATCCCTTCCAAAGCGACTTAATTTACGGCGCGCGCAATACTATCTTCGAACGGCGTTTAGCCCGTAAAAGATTCAAGAATATGTATAGGGTGAGCCAAATAAAAATCGAACGTTTTATTTAATTTTAAATAAATTTTCATTTAATCCCGAAATTATTCAAATTATTTAGTTTGTGAAAAATAACTTCATTACAGTTTACAAAAATAAGGTTTGCCGTGAATGTCAAATTAACTGTCAGTATTAGTTGACGTGGTCTTAATATTGGTTTGTAAAAACTTTTAATTTATTAAAAAGGAGAAGAAAATCAAACGATTCAGATGTAGAATTTGAAAATACTCCTCCAGAAATAAAAAAATATGCCGATAATATAACTCAAAATTTGCTACCGCAAAATCCAAGCTTGAATATAAAAATACTACATACATAATGTTTGAGATTCACGTTTCATTTTACTATATTTAATTTCTACTTTTTGTGGCCGTGGAGAAAGTACAATCTGTTACTCTGTTGGAATGAAAATCCGACACTCGTGGTTCCTCACGCTCGCATTCGCTCGCGTTCGGAATCATCCACTCGTGTCGAATTCTCATTCCAACCTTGTCACAGAATATACTATTCAAGTTTCAGAAATGGCCGCTACAGGCATAACTGCAATCTTAAATCTAAGAAAGTGATGTTTCTGTGAATTCCGCTATATCAAAATACCTGATCTTTAAAGTAGAGGATAATCTGAACCTTTTTTGTTTGACAATTTTTGCTGTATCTCTAAAAATAAAGTGGTAAGGCGTATTCAAAAGTTTCAGTAAAAAACACCCTGTATGTTCGAAACGGCTGAGCCGATTTTAACAAACTTGGACTAGTTGAAAAGAGCTATTCTTGGGCTATAAATGTTATTATATTTGAAGTTTTGTTAGTTTCACATGTCGCCGGTAGAGTGCTTTTTTCGACATTTCGACAGAAATGGTTAAAATTAAATGCTTTCTTGGTGCTGAACTTCTCGCAACCAATAATGCATATTGTGCATGTTTTAAAGGTGGCTTCATCGATTTGAAATAAAAATTCTACAAATGTGCGAGGGCATATTAACGCAGTAAGTATTACAACAGCGGTGGATTGGAAGAGGAAGTCTGTTTCCGTGGCCTGCGCTATCACCAGACTCTTGATTTTAAGACTCAACCTACGACCAAAGAAATATGAAAAACTATATTCGTAATGCATTACGTAACATACCGAGAGCCGAAATTGAAGCTGCAGTTTTGTCTACCCATGAGAGGCTTTAGCAATGCATAGAGCGTGATGGTCAGCATTTACGGGGGCATTAAAAATATTTCTTTTTTAAATCGGTCCTTTTTAGGGCCACAACTTACATAATAGAAGGAATTAATTAGTTTAAATAATAAAAATTTAAGGGATTTCCGTATAATATTTTCTTTGGCCTAAATTTTAGAATAGGAACAAGATATCGAGAAGCTTGTTTAGGCGTCATTTAACTACTTTTTCATGGAAAAGAAATCATACCAATGCATTTAATTTTTTTGAGAAAATTAACCATTTCAGTCGGAGTATCGAAAAAAGCCCTCCAGCGGCGACACGCGAAACTAATAAAACTTTATGGTGATTGTAGCCCAAGAATAGCTCTTTTCAACTAGCCCAAGTTTGTTAAAATCGGCTCAGCCGTTTCGAATATACAGGGTGTTTTTTACTGAAATCTTTGAATACCCCCCACCACTTTATTTTTAGAGATACGGCAAAAATTGTTAAACAAAAAAGGTTCAGATTATCCTCTACTTTAAAGATCAGGTATTTTCTTGTTGGGTTAATATAGCGGAATTCACAGAAACATCACTTTCTTAGATTCAAGATTGAAGTTACGCCCCCTAGCGGCCATTTCAGAAACTTGAAAATGTTTTTCAGGTTTTTCTCTTGATCGTTTTAGTAATAACTTTTTTTCCGCAAGCCCCTACGATGGATAGTTTCCCAGATACAGTACCTCGCATTCTTATTTGGCCTCCCTGTATGAATTATACCTGATTACAAAATTTCTAGCCACTATTTTGGTCCCTCTCTTTCTTTTGCAATTTTCGGCCTTTAATCAATTTTTATTTTTTTCATCAATATAATTAAAATTATTGCAATTACTTTTGAGTTATTATTAGTTCAAAATCATTTTCGGAATTTTGCAATAAACAAATTTTTGGGGAGTGAAAATTAATTTGGTTTTTTTAAATTGAACACCCTGTATACGATTATGTCTTCTGATTCTACTTAATATTAGATTTATGGTAGTTTTTTGTATTTGTAAATCCGACGCGGCGTTGACAAGTTATTCCTATTTTAAGCAGATTTAATGAAAAAACAGCACTTCAGAAATATTAGCACAAAAACCACATTTTTTAAAAAATTCCTCAAAAAGCTATTATGATGTAAATGAAACATGCACCTATCACAATAATCACACAACATCTTCACCTGCTGCACAGGGTGTTTGCCGACGGCGTGCCAATAGTCTAGTTTTCAAATGGCAATAACTTAATTTTTTCAAATGGGACACCCTGTATATTTTTCTTCAGTTAGAAGCTCTCCCTAATACGCATTAAAAAAATATAAGGTTTTGCACATCTAACTTTACTATTTACTTTAATAATTGACGTTAAGTGACAAACAACATATTTTACACAATTTTTAATAAGAAATCAAGTTACCTATGAAAATGACAGTAGGTATATTTTGTTATGGCATTAATTGTCAACATAAAATTTTGTATTGTATCACGTCTACTATATTTAATCGGTATTGTGTATAAAAAATGAATTTTAATAAGAATTATAGTGTTCAAGAAAATATTGATATGAAATGGATACTGGGTGAATGTCAAAAAAATGCGTTTCTTGCTAGTAAGGTCTATCGTCAAAGATACCCAGATACCCAAAAGGATACTTTTGAGAATTTAAAGAATAGATTTGATAGAACAGGAACCGTTAAGTATGAAAAACATTCACGTGAAACTACAGCTGTTACTATTGACAACGAATATAAGGTAATGATCAGTATAGATCCCAATATAAGCACAAGGCAATTAAGCAATCAGTTAGATATTTCCAATACCACAATTAGACGCATAATAAAAAAGAATAAATATCACCCCTATCATATCCAGTTTCACCAAGAATTGTTACCACGTGATTTCGCGCGTAGAGTGGAATGCTGTAGATGGTTAATAAGCAAGATAAATACAGAGCGTAACTTTTTAAACAAAGTTTTATTCTCCGACGAAGCCACGTTTCATAAGAACGGTTGTGTAAATAGACACAACTCCTATTATTATTCGGACCACATTGAACATTTATTTAGGACCACATCACAGTATCGATGGTCTTGGAATGTGTGGGCGGGAATAATAGGTGATTATGTAATTGGTCCCTATTTCTTTGATGGGACTGTAAATGGAGCTATATTTTTAGATTTTTTAGAACATGATTTTCGCAACTTATTGTAAAATGTGCCTCAAAATTATCGCAATGGAATGTGGTTTCAATTAGATGGTGCCACACCACATTACCTATTAGATGTTCGGAATTGGTTAAATAGGGAATTTCAGGATCGTTGGATAGGAAGGGGAGGACCTATAAATTGGTCTACTAGATCGCCTTCCCTTACACCTTGCGATTTTTTCTTGTGGGGTTTTATTAAAAATATTGTTTACAAAGAAGAGGTTACCACAAAAGAAAATATGAAAGAAAGAATTATTGCAGCATTTAGACAGGTGACCCCTGCAATGCTAAGAGATGTGCGTAAATCAATGAAAAAAAGGGCAGAGAATGTATAAATGAAAATGGAAGACATTTTGAACACCTACTATAAATTTTAACTTTCACTATTGTAGTTTTCTTACGATTAAACTTTGTAAAATTTTGTACTTATTAAAAATTGTGTAAAATATGTTGTTTGTCACTTAACGTCAATTATTAAAGTAAATAGTAAAGTTGGATGTGCAAAACCCTATATTTTTTTAATGCGTATTAGGGAGATCTTCTAACTGAAGAAAAATATACAGGATGTCCCATTTGAAAAAATTAAGTTATTGCCATTTGAAAACTAGACTATTGGCACGCCATCGGCAAACACCCTGTGCAATAGGTGAAGATGTTGTGTGATTATTGGGATAGGTGCATGTTTCATTTACATTATAGTAGCTTTTTTGAGGAATTTTTTAAAAAATGTGGTTTTTGTGCTAATATTTCTGAAGTGCTGTTTTTTCATTAAATCTGCTTAAAATAGAAATAACTTGTCAACGCCGCGTCGGATTTACAAATACAAAAAACTACCGTAAATCTAATATTAAGTAGAATCAGAAGACATAATCGTATACAGGCTGTTCAATTTAAAAAAACCAAATTAATTTTCATTCCACAAAAATTAGCCACCCTGTATACATCAAAATATTTTAAAATTGTAGTCCGAGTGACACTGTCTACCCCTACAAAAAATCTTGTTGATATCTCTTTTAGTTTCGGTGCTAGAGATCGAGTGGAAATAATTGGCGCACCCTGTATAGGCATTTTAGTATTAGATTTTAGATATACAATGCAAGAAACCCCATCAAAATCGATTCACTGTCACTCTCGTTCGAGGTTTTTTACTTTTTACGAGTAATGACACTCCACTACTATGTTTTTCGAAAATACTTAGATAAGAATTTGAGGTAAAGTTTGGTTTTTTGTTTTTGTAACCGTAAACTTTTAGATTCTCTAATAGACCTGGGCCAATCATTTTTGTAAAAATAAAAATTCTTAGCAGAATGTGGATGGTCGGGAAATTTAGGGTAGTGGGTGGGGGGCAGTTAAATATTGTTGGATATTGGATTTTTATGATTTGTGGTTGAAATATATCCTATCGAAAAAACTTTAATATAAAAGTTGTAGATAATTAAAAAATGTAAAACTTTTGTATTCATTATTTTTCAACAGAACCTCAAAATTATCGGAAAAAACGATAAAAACCGTTTTTTTCGGTTTTAATTTTTATGAAAACGTTCTTCTTTGTGTTTTAATTGAGCTGTAATTTTTTCAAAGCAAAATATTTATTTTTCGATTTTATAAGAATTTAAATTAAAAAAAATATTTTGTAAAACTTTCCACTTTGGTTTATTTGAAATAAAAATGTTATGCATTTTTACCTATGTATCTACTTACTTCCTATAGCAGATCAAAATAATAATTTAGTTCATCTTAGTATAAAATAATTTCCAATTAAAATATTAGACATTCTTTTCTGGAATAATGCGTTAGCGTCAGACTATAGAAGACAGATTTATTCTGGTCAGCGGTATTTTGTCTTAATGTCTATTTTATAATTGTTAAACCAAATAAGATACGAAAACAGGGAAAAAAATTATAAAACATTTGATTTTGACGATTGATTATAAAACTATGATTCATAGTGTTAGTATTATGCATCTTAAAAAAATAATAATGGATTTTTTAGCGAAAGCAGAAGTCATCGTATGTCAAATATTTGGTCTATGTTTAATAGAGTCAAATTCATTCACTCTAATTACACACCATCTATCGCTCAGTATGACCTTCTTGTTAGTAATATCAAAAAATAAAAATATGGACTCCTTTAATTTTAGCAGATTATTTAACAGCATCTCTCTAGTGCAGTTTTCACCCTTACTTTTTTATAGTAGGTAATATTTATTATTCTTAATAACGTTGCTTTAGGTATAATATTTTGATTTTTAATTGTAGATACATTTTACAAGTCCTAGTGTATATACGTAAATTTTTATAAATTATGTTTTCCTTTCAATATTTCCAAAATGGTCAACAGCGTTGGACTGAAGTTAAAAAGGTATAAAAAGGTGTTTTGATGAATTTATACAGATCGAATTTAAAGTAAATCCTTAATTTTTAAAGTCCACCCCTGTTGGTGATTGAAAAACTACTAAAATAATAAAAATGTGCAATTTACTTTTATTGATAAATCTCTGTCCACTTTTTTCAATGTATCCAGTTCGTGTGATATTTTTAGTAATTGTAATTAAAATAAATTTAACTAAATCAACTGTGTGTGTTATTTTTGAAAACGAGAAAAGCAATTATTATGGCATGTTTTCCGTCTAATAATACTCTATTCACTCTATTTACCCTAGAAAATTAGATCTGACCTAGTTCTTTAAGGCCTGTCCTCTAAAGGTAAATGCTGTAGTTGATATACAGGGTTGTCAAAGGAATCAAATGAATGTGTTAACGATACTTATTGCTTTTAACCATGTTATCCTGTTAATTGGACGCTTAGTGATACAGCCGGAAAAAGATTACCTCCTCCACCCGTTTTCGAGGATGCTGAACACGATGGCGGTGTTATAATTTCCCTTTGGGTTTGCACAACCCCTCAAAACAGCCAAAAACCAGAGGCGTTAAACGCGCTTTACAAGGTTTCCCTGCAGAAAAACACAATTGCCACTCATTGTCGAGGATGCTGAGTACGGTTGGTGGTATTGGATATCGCTTCCGACCCCCACCAACCCCTCCACCGGAAAATACTCTCTCCCGAAAGGGGTGATTTTTTTTTCAATATCAACGGCAAATATATATTACCTCCCTTTTTCGACAAAAAAAGTGAGGGAGAAGTGTGTTTTTCCACAGGGAAACCTTGTAAAGCGCTTTAACCTCTCTAGTGGGTAGTTTTTTGGCCTTTTTGAGGGGATGCGCAACCCCAAAGAGAAATTCTAACACCGCCATCGTGTTCAGCATCTTCGAAAACGGGAGGGGAGGTAATCTTTTATCCGGCTGACAATATTTATTGGTTCGTCAGACTTACACACGCCACTAGCGATAGAAGTTTTTAAATAAAAAAAAATATGTTTTTATTTTTTAATTTATACTCTTACCACTCTGGCTCCCAAGCTATCAATTAAAGAAGATCACTTCTTTACGCCCGGATAGGCAGCTGCACTATACTAGCGTCTTAATAAATGCTCAAAATATGCCAAAACTGTGCTTTTTTTTGTATTTAATGATTCGGTCTAGCATTATTTGCTTGCATCATCCGCTTTGACGTGACAGAAAAAAAATTTGTTCAACTCGCTTTACAGGGTGTTGTTTTTACAGGAACAAAAAAAAATACGGCCATGGAATTTCAACGGATGATTGAATAATACTTTATATGGAGTAAAATGAACTTTCCTTATGATTTTTGTTGAAAAATGATGATGTGCTGTCGATGTAGTGCCGCATCAGTTATAAGAAGAATGTGAATCCATTAAAATTACCATCTTTCAAAGTTTTATTTTTCTCTGCAGAAAACAAAAAGTTCCGCGTTCAATTTTTTTGAACTGTAGCTTAGTATCATCCTTAAGCTTTAAAGTGAGAAAAAAAAGAATGGTCTGGTCTGGCTTACAGGGTGTTGTTTAAGTCCGGACCTCAAATTAAAATTTTCTAAAAAATTTTATTTGTCTGAGATTTTTACTTTTGGATATACTTAACGTAGAATAATTCACATATTTTCAAATTTCACCCTGTATATCCGTCAAAAACGCAACAAGGCATTTTTTAATGCCAGATATGACATGGCCTCGGTCCATAGTACTTATGGTTTGACTATGTACAGTTCGTCGTGGGACCCTGTATGTTAATTTATTTTAAACTATGGGTTAATGTCCCACTAAAATAAATTAATTCAACATAATCACCTTTTACTTTTTCATTCTTAATAAACGTAAGTTATCTATTATAAGTATTTCTACTTTATCTAAAAAAACTGCATATTATTCTTGTAGGAAACGAAAATGTTTTTATTATTTGATTGTATTTGATTCGTATTTAATTTTTAACGGTTGCTGACAGAAAACTATTTTTCTTTTTAAATTAAACTCGAACATAAAACAAAATTTAATAAAACCATCCATAACAAAGCATCGCTTCAGAGAAATTTATGCAGTTCTCTATTTATTTCGAGATTAATGAAACTCTAAAAAAATTCAATATCGTCCCGATTTTATTCATTTAATTCATTCAATTTCCACGAAATTAAAAGTATCTCTTCTTTTTAAAAAAGCTTATTGATCCTATGTACAGATTGAAACCGTATAAGGCATTTTATTTTACTTAAGAAATATTTTACGTCAAGGTTTCTTTTGACGATCATTTCAAGTTTCTAGAAATAAGTCTGGAATAGGATTTTGATTATCATTGCTAGTTGTCTAAAAATCTTCTTTTTTTTTAAATGACTAACTGCTCATTTACATTCACTACACTATGGGATTATATAGTGGCGTCTGTGAGTCAGAAGGACAAAAATTTAACTGGAGTACCTCCCCCCCCGTTTTCGAGGATGCTGAATACGATGGCGGTATCAGAATTTCTCTTTTCACCACTTAAACGGGCATTTTCCCCCCGTTTTCGAGGATGCTGAGCACGGTGGTAATGTTCAAGATTACTTTCGACCCTCACCAACCCCTCCACAGGCCAAATTTTGAACTGTGGGGGCGGGGGGATGGTGCTGGTCGGAAGTGGTATTAAACACCACTATCATGGAGTATGGAGTATGGAGTATGGAGTATGGAGTATGGAGTATGGAGTATGGAGTATGGAGTATGGAGTATGGAGTATGGAGTATGGAGTATGGAGTATGGAGTATGGAGTATGGAGTATGGAGTATGGAGTATGGAGTATGGAGTATGGAGTATGGAGTATGGAGTATGGAGTATGGAGTATGGAGTATGGAGTATGGAGTATGGAGTATGGAGTATGGAGTATGGAGTATGGAGTATGGAGTATGGAGTATGGAGTATGGAGTATGGAGTATGGAGTATGGAGTATGTAGTCCGGAAAAATTTGTGTGCGCTCTAACTCCAACTGCGATCGGAATTTCGTAACGAAATTTTATATTTAGCATTTTTACAACATGCTAATAAGCTGATTAGATTTTGGGCAAAATCGGACAACCGGAAGTGGGGGTTTACTCTTGAGAATTTTCAGATTTTCGCAATTATTATCGTTTCTATTAAGTTTCTGTAAAAATATTAAGAGAAAAAATTTATTTTAAATGAAATTTACTATAAATTTTGTTTAAAAACTTTTTTCAAATTTTGTATTATAAGCGAGTTTAAAGTAAAATATGGAATAACATAGTTGCATAATAGCGCAAGCGCAGTAGAAGTGTTTTGTTTCATGGAGACAATTGTACGCTCTTGCCAGGCATGGCCTGCCTTAAATATGTACGAGTAATTGGATTATGAGCCTGTAGGGCCGTTAAAGTATGGTAAAGTCATGTACATGGCCACATCCGATTTTTTTTACAGGGAAATGATGTGATGCCAGTTTAACCCCTTTAGTGGGTAGTTTTTGACCGTTCTACGGGTTCGGCTGGCGAAAAGAGAAATCCTGATACCGCCATCGTGTTTAGCATCCTTGAAAACTGGGGGGGAAGGAACTCTCGATTCGTATAAATTTTAGTCCATTTTTCATAGTTTTTTTCCGACTCACAGACGCTACTAATGTATGTATATTTGCTTCTAACTTCCTATTTGGCTATACGCCGAAACTATAGACTGAATTTTAAATAATTATATTGCGTGGGAGATATTTTGAGTTTTTTTTCACACAAGTACCTATTTTTAATTAAAATAGCTACTACATAAAATATCTTTTTAAATTTCACTATTCGTTGGGCTAACTCTCGAGTGGTATATCTGCTGATAAAACTGCCCACATAATCGATGTTACTGAATGTTGTTAATTGATTTTTTTCTTTCGGTAAGTTTCTTTCTTATTCACTTTATTCTTTGAATAAATTTAAGTAATTATTGTTAAATATTTTTTTACTAACTCTACAAAATTTTAATGATTAAGTTTGACATTTAACTTTTTAACTTTCTTCTTAGTTTCTTTCTAGGAGGATCAAAATTTGTATCCTTTCTCCTCGAGATAGTTTTTCAACCAAATTAAAAATCTCTAATCTCCCATTTTTCAGCAATATTGCAGGTAAATTTACAAAATCATAATTTTTTTATTTTATTTTTATCTCTTTAATTAACGTAGGTTATTTATGATTTGATTTTATAGTTGGAAATATAGTTTAAATGATTTATCTTTTCATTATCATATACTTTTTTATATACAGTGTGTGCAAATGATAATTGATGATTCATAAAAATTACGTTATAGTTAATTTTAATAAAAAGTTCCTTTTTACAATTATTTATTAAATTTCAACAACATATAAATTTATTTAATTACAATATATTAAATCGTAATATCTACTCAATCAAGCGTCGCAGGAATCTGAGCCAATGATAAATTATTGCATGTAATTAATATAATTGTCGAATTATTATTAGCTTAATGTTTACACAGAAATTACCTCCTTAGTCATAATAACTATAATTATTCAAGTTTGATTGAGTCCTGATGGCGATAATTCAGTTATGGATTTCTATTCTACAACAATAATTTATTCCTGCTGGAAAACCTGTAAAGATAGAGATTCGGCCCGGTCTATCCTAAATTAATATACCCTATTAGAGACACCATTGATAAAATGTCAACTTCTAGTAGAAAATCGACTTACAGATATATGGAGATGATTCCTACCTGGACGACCCCGGCAAAAGCTGTACTATATGTCTTTGTTACAATGATCAGTGCAAGTATTTGTACACTGGTGATCATGTCCTTATATCTTAAAGTACTGATCACTTACTGCCGTACTGGTGCCTATTAAAACAAAGTCGAATGTTTAACCTGCAGCAGAACTTTCCTCTTCCAGAAACTAGGTCCACTAGGTCGTCCCAAATAAGGCATGATTTCCTTCAGGACAGCTACTCGCGTCTCCCCTTTTTGACGATTTATTGTAAGTGTCTTAAGTAGAGATTTAAGACTGTAATTACTGGATATTCTATTTATTTTGTACTACAAATTAGTACTCCGCACGTTTCTTATGCAAAATGGGTCCCAGTCGATTTCGCTGAAACTTTAGTATAATGTAGTTTATGATTTCCTGATCAAATGTGTCCATGGGCCCAACGAGATCTAATGCACAGTTTTTGAGATACAGGGTGTTAAACATGCGGATGCGGGGTTGTTACTAACCTTTAGAAAATCGGTAATGTGTCGAATATTTTGTTACAAAAAGTTAAGGATAATAATTACAATCTTAATATTGTCGACACGAGTTGTAATAAGAAGTTCTCAGACTACGTATACAGGTTACACTAGCCAATATTAAGATTTTTATGTAATTCTTTGAACAAACTCATTCAAACGCAAAAGCTCGTAGATTTGCAGAATAAGTAAATACCTTTTGATTTTAATATTGGGTGATCAGAGGTTACTATTATACAGAGTCATCCAAAATTTTCAGTTTTAGTTGTATTTATTTTAAATTTTTTAGAAACATAAAGTAGAAAACTAAATATAATATTATCAGTATTTTGCGACTCTTGTCTATTTGTTGCATCCTTTACGAATCCTGGTCAACGGCATGATGGCGCATCAATCAAATGGGAGACTACTGCATTAAAAATCTTTCTCTTAAGACATTGTAATTACGATTATGTGCGGATTCTATTCGTTGATGGCATCGGCTCTTAAGAAAAGAACCACCCTACGCAAATATCCTTAGAACTTTTCATTACAAAACGAATCGACATCCCTGTTACGTTTTTAATTTTTTTGAGACCCTCGACACCGGTCGGTCGATGGCATTACCTATGAATGTATCTGAAATTACCGTGTTGCTTTGAGATGAAATCAGTGACGGTTAGTGTCTACTGATGGCCGCGTTGAGGTGTTACAGTTTTACTGTTCTCTTAGTCATTCATAATTCTGATACAAAATAAGTATGTATATCCTACATGCTGTATAAAATCAAAGTGTATAATATATTTGAACAGAGATCCTTGTACCTCAAAAGCAAAGCGACACTGATGATGGAGGTAGACCTCCGAAGCCAGTTGTAATGAAGTTATTTTTCACAATTTAAATAATTTGAATAATTTCGGGATTCAACGAAAATTTATTTGAAATTAAATAAAACGTTCGATTTTTATTTGGCTCACCCTATACATATTTTAAAATATTTCACGAGCTAACGCCGTTTAAAGATAGTATTGCGCGCGCCGCGAATCCGGTCGCTTTGGAAGGGATTTTTGCGTAGTAGGAATTCTTCAGGGCCCCGATGTTTGAAATATGTGAGTACAACTCGCCTGCGAGAATGTACCACGTGACCATCTCGAAATCGGTCAACGTTGCCAAATTTAAATTTAGACAGTTCAACAAAAAGTAGAGCAAAACATATATTTTAGTTCACTTGAAACCTTCGTACAAGAAGAAATAGAAGAAGTGATTAAGACAGACAGCCAAATTATTGGATTCAGACCAATTATAAGCTCTTTAGATCCGTTATGGAAATATTAATTCTTTTATTAAAAATACAAAACATTTTTTAGAAAAATTATCAAAAATTAAAATGACAATTTTTCAAAGCAAAATATCTATTTTTCAGTTATACGAAGAAAAAGCCTAATTTTCAATCGAAAAAAAAGTTAGTTTATAATAATTAATAATTTAATTAAATAATAATTAATAATTAACAATATATATTGTTTAAAAAAAGTATAATAATTATATTTTTTTTAATATAAAATCGAAAATTCAATGTTTTGTCTAGGCAAAATTACAGGTTATTTAAAACACAAAAAAGGAATTTCCAAATGTTGCTGTCGATAAATAAGTCTCTTAATCTTATGAGAAAAAAGTAGACAAGTTATAACTTTAAAATTATAATTGAAATTGAAAATATAAAAAAAATTACCGTTTCTTGATGTACTAATAAACATCAATAACAATTTGTTTTAAAACATTAGCCTTTAGAAGATAAAATACAAATACGATAAAACCATGTTTTTCGTTTTTAATTTTTATCTCTTGCAAAAATAATTTTTTTATGAAACCTCTGGTGAAAACGTTCTTTTTTTGTATTAAAGTAGTAATTTTTTCAAAGCAAAATATTTAATTTTCAAATTTATACGAATTTAAATTAAGAACAAGCCTAATTTTCAATCGAAAAAGTTAGTTTATAAATTTTCAATTCGTGTGCGAGAATGTACCACGTGATCACTCCTCACTCTCTCAGCGTCACAAAATCGGTATGTTTGAAACCAAGAAAAATCATCTACAAGTTTTTTTATTTTAATTCCTGCATGATTATTTATTATATTGTTTAACGATGAGATTTCAAAATCCCCGCATTTTCCCCGCATAATGCCAATCCCCAATAAATCCCCAATCATCTTGAGATTCCCCGCAGTTTGGCAACGCTGGTTAAGTGTCGAGACTATCAAGTAGTGATGGGCAGAATCGAATACTTTTAAGAATCGAATACTCGGTACTCGAATTCTTTTCAGAATCGAATACTAATCCGAGTACCGGGTATTCGAATTCTTTCAATACAATCGGACTTTTTCGGTCGTCTATTTCCGTAAGCGTAATTCGAATGGGAAGGGATTGGGTATATGGACTTGAATAGGTTAAGAAGGAGAAAGTGGTAGGATGGCAGGGGCTAGATTTACTTTTGTTTTTCTTTTTCGTATTTTCGTTAGTTTTCAAAAGTTCACCGCTTTGATTCTGACAGTATTCGAATACACCGAGTACTCGGTTCGGGTATTCGAATACTCCGATACTTTTCAGAATCGAATACTACTCGATTCTTGGTATCCGAGTCCCCCATCACTACTATCAAGTCAAATTTATATTAATTATAACCATCTTTGATATTAATACTTTGGTAAGTGATTTGTAGTTTGTATTTTATTATATATATCATAAAAAGAATAATTATATAATATTTAAAATTAATAAAATCTATAAAATGAAAAGTTCTATTTGAAAAAAATATATTTTTATTGGCTGCGAACTTCACTTAGGAATAAATAAAATATTTCTTGGAAAAGAGAATTTACAGATTTCTTTCCCTTAAAGTAGGGGAAACCAGGACTATTTTTATTATACTAATTTCCGTGTATACAGATAAGCCATATTAAGCCGATTTACCCTAAAACAAATTTTCAAAAGGTCCTATTTATTATAATCCTAAACAGATTTGAATGTACTTTATTGCCAACATATTCAAAGATTTCCTGTAATATATTTTTATGATCAATTCTGATGAAATTTCAGATATCAAAACCGGTAACCAGAAAGTTCATACAAAAAAATACTCTTATATTATTATTATATTAAAAAGACTTTTATAACTAACAGTTTTTTTTTAAGCTTTTTCTTAATTTAAATTCGTATAACTGTGAAAAATAAATATTTTTCTGAAAAATGTTTTATATTTTGAATTATTATTTCCATAATAACGGATCTAAAGAGCTTATAATTGGTCTGAATCCAATAATTTGGCTGTCTGTCCTAATCACTTCTTCTATTTCTTCTTGTACGAAGGTTTCAAGTGAACTAAAATATATGTTTTGCTCTACTTTTTGTTGAACTGTCTAAATTTAAATTTGGCAACGTTGACACGATTTCGAGATGGTCACGTGGTACATTCTCGCAGGCGAGTTGTACTCACACATTTTAAACATCGGGGCCCAGAGCTTAGGTGAGAAATAATTTGAAATTAGAATGAATTCTTTTCCTGCGATTCATTCTGAACAGTCGAACCGAAATCTAGTTAGCCGTTTTTCCGCCGTTTAAAAGTATTCCGAGGTATAAAATTCTTAGTATTGTTTTCCGTAATTTTTCATTTGATTTTGCCGTGTTAATAAGATAAATTAGAATCGCGTTAATTTTGACGCCGCGTCGTGTACTGTTTACCTACGTTTTTTTTTGTATCGTTACGACTTTTTTTTATCGTTTTGTTCAATTGCTTTGCCGGTTATTTTAATTTGAGAATAATTTAGTTATTAGTAAAAGATTTCATTTAATTATTACAAAGAGTTATTTAGATTTTAAAAATCAAAATACCGAATTGCGTGAGATTTTATTTTAGTTCCCGTTTTTATTTCTTGAATAATTTGGCTGAAATAGTTTGATCATTTTTCCGGTTTTATAATTTAGTTTATCTATAATTAAATTTTCATTCTCAGTGGCGTACCTGGTTTAATTTAATTTTAAAAATATCATTATTTTTACGAATTAGTAAACGAGAATAGTTTATTCATTTTAGGGACCCGTAATTTCATTTTTAATTTTGTTAATTATTTTAATTTCCGAAAAATTAATTTAATTTTGGTTTCTTTTCGTGGCCGAATTTTAGGAGAGTTATTTAAGTTCTCAGTTTTTCATTTTATTTACGAATACATTTCTAATTTTGATAATTATCTTTTCCGCTAGATTAACCGAAATTGATTCATTTATTGATGGTTTTCTTGAGTTAGTTTGTTTTTAATTAAATCTCAGTTAGCTTTGGTTACCTTTTCACGTCCGAAATTAAATATTAGTTACCGCATTAATTGTTCCGACTGTCGCGTAAATGATTTAAAAGCATTGGGATCAGATCTTATCTTCGTGGAGGCTTCGGCAAAAACCCCCAGACAATATCTCCCCATAGCTAAGTTCGCTCGCCACGGTTAGGTTGTCGTGAAATAATTTAAAAGCATTGGGATCAGATCTTATCTTCGTGGTGGCTTCGGCAAAAACCCCCAGACAATATCTACCTGAGTTTCGGCCGGCCTGTATTAGTATCACAGCTTCGGGACTGATCTTATCTTCGTGGTGGCTTCGGCAAAAACCCCCAGACAATATCAGATTCTGAATGCTTAGGTCCGTAAATTCAACCCCCGCGATTACCCTGTTTATTCCGTAAAATAAGAAAGCTAACTAACTCACCCGATTTAAGTTAAATAATTGAATAGTATTAATTTACGTTTCCGGTTAATTAGCATTTTTAGAAAGAGAGTCATAAAATAGTTGCCGATTTTAATTTCCGAATTGGACAAGTAGATTTCATAATTAATAAGGTTAGATAACTCTCCTGTTTTAATTTAAAGTAATAAAAGTAATTGAGAATAAATTTATTAACTTTCTTGTTAATTTTGGAACATAATAAATTTTGACAAACCCTGCCGATCTATTTCATAAATTAATTAGGCTAAATAACTCTTTCATAGTGATTTAGATATTTAATAGAAGTTATTTTGTTTTTCCGTTTGCTTCCGTAATTTGATAAATTTAATTAAAGTCTAATTGAGTCACTCCGTCACCACAGTCACTATAAGGCCGAATCGAACGTTTCTTTTAAACGTAGTATTTTTTTTGTTCAGGGTTAAATAGGGTTGGGCTTTGAAGTAGAACGAATTTTATTTTGTTACACTAGCTAAAAACAATATATGTGTCACGTTTATTTCCTGGTTTATATTCACCAACCTTACCTCTTTTCAGGGATATTAAAGGTATCTAATAAAGTAAAAATAATTAAGTCTGAAGTCAACTAGACCCCTGGAGAATACCGTATCTCCATCTGAAGTTACCTGTGCCCCTAAGAGGCCGTTTCTAAGGGTTGTGGAGCATACCACATAAAAAAACTGGCGCTCGAGCAATCTCCGTAATAAAGCGTCATCTTGTAAGGCAATATTTTTCTTAGTGGCAAGAAAAAGCCTTACACGGTCCTATTTAAAGCTAATGTGTTACTTTGAGATGAGACCACGTGCCTATTGTCCACTGGCGGATCTGAGGGAGGGGGCATAGGGACCATGGTCCGCCCTAGAGTTCTGAATAGTTGATATTGGTTCAACAACTAGAGTCTGGATATGCAAGTAAACCTTTTGATTGATTTTCAACAAGAAGAAAACACACATTGAATATTTTGTCAAGACTCAAATATCCCAAATTTTTATCACTTAATCACTTTGGTTACAAATTTCCATTAACTGATGGCCCCCCCTGAAAAACTATCTAGATCCGCCACTGCTATTGTCTGTATTAAGGTTGACTATTTCCTTAATGATTCCCAGTTTCACACAAAAAATGTATGTCATATAAATAATAATTATAGATTTTTCTCATTTTATGAAGTGTCTACAAGATGAAGAAGAAGAAAATGCTCTAGATGATTATTAATGCAACGTGTAAATCTACTTCTCGAACTATCGGTACCTGCGCACATCTTGCCACTGTCTCATTATAAGGTTTTCGGGATACGTTTCGCAGACCATCAACCAAACTATTCGCTATACGGATCCGTACAAGATGCAGCAAATAAACAAGAGTCACAAAATACTGATCATATTATATTTAGTTTTCTACTTTATATTTAATTTGTATATGGGAAATTCCACGCCAACTGTCGTGGGGTTGGTAGGTCGCAATTTTTTTTCCCGGATAAAACTATTTCATCCTATTATAGGTTCCACCAAAAGTGTTTTCCTAAATTTTCAGGCCGAAATATTGCTTCTACCGTTTTTGACGGCCAATTTTCGGTTTTTGGGCTCTCTTTCAATTTCTTGGCTTTTTTCTTATAGAGGGTCCCAGGGAAATATTCTAGGCGAGAAAAATTTTCAAAATACATGTAATCGATGTAGAATTTCCCGAGGAATCGATTCCCGTCACCAGAATTGATCTAGGATGCTTCCTTTCGCCACAATTTCAAAAAAACTGTTTTTTTTTCAAGTGCTTATAACTCGGGTGAATCAATTTTTGAAATTTTGTGCATGTGGGCAAAATGTTCCTTTTTTAGTCTACTTTCAGCTTCTTTCAATTTTGCCGTGTGTATTTTGGTTTTAAGTACCCAAAAACGGTAAAAACTGCCAAAAATTGTCGAAAATTGCAAAAAAAGCTCAACACAGCCAACTAGATTGGTAAATGTGTACCTAGATTTGTAAGGATTGACGTATTTATGGGTAGTAACAAAGTGTGGTGCCCAAAGATACCCGATACCTCATAAAATCGTTCAGAAATTTCAACACAGCCCGTTGGAAGTCAATATTCACCTAATATTTCAGTCCGGCTTATTCAATTATTGTCCCATTTGATAATTTTGAGACTCCCGCGCGTTATAGTTGATGGTTTATTTTGCTTGGGTGATTCTGTAGGTTTGAATTTGGCGCGCCCAGTTACCACATGCAACGCGGGCGCCTTAGAGGGCGCTACATAAAGTATCTTGTCACTGTTTGGAGCCGAGTTTGTTTACGCTTCATTCAGTATACGAAGGTACATTCTATAGTCGCGCAAGAGAACTCTCACTCTCTTTTTGGTGAAATCTGACATTAAGAATAGAGGGTCACAGTGTTGGTGTTTTGTTTTTATCCAGTGGTCAGATGTAAATATAGATTTATCGCATCACATAAAGGTCAAAACAAAATCTACTCCAAAGTTGTGTAATTTTTTTGTGAAAAATAATTTGTACCTCGAAAGAAACTGATTAAGGAACTTTCAGATTTGATCCGTCGTCCTGCATGGAACACTGTCACTACGGCAGGTAAAGAGAAATTCATTCATTTATTCTTTCACCAAAAAAACAATTCCAAAATTGTCGGTAAAACGGCGAATTGATTTTCGTGTTCTTTTCAAATTCTTGCCTTTGAAATATTCTTTGTTATTTTGGGAAGTTCCAAATAATGCCAAATTTGGAGACCCAAACTTATTAGGCCACACCCTTTAGATGGGCCTGTCCCAACTTATTGTAGATTTAAGTTGGCTGACAAATTATATGTGGACTGATTATTTGAATTTTATATATTAACGATAACTTCGTAAAAAACAAAACACTTTTCAACAAACATAGAATATAACAAAATTCAAAACTGTGTTTGCAATTGCTCAAAAAATAACTGAATGTGAATACGGGTATGTATGTAATATTATGCAATTTTTATAAGTTAAAAATTGATGAATTTATTACGTATGAAACAGTCCAATGATTGCGACCTGTTCCATACGGAGTCTGATGTTGTACTGGTTTAATTTTGATTTATTTGAGACGCTTGTCGACAGACGAGATCCTTCGGCGGCCAATCACGGGTATGTCTTTTCGGCTTTATTGTTGTGCCTTTTTTTTATCTCTTTGGCAACTTGCAGTCTCGCCAATGTGTCGCGGTGTATGTAAAGGCGGCTGCCGACAAAGCTTTTAGCATTGATGTTTATCTCGTCGGTGAGTTACTTCCGCGTTGATTATCTGCGCGATGGCCTTAATTCACGATGTGTGCTGTACTGTTGCTATGCGTGCGGTTTGGTTATTTTTATTTCCTTTGTCGCCTTGATTTTCAAGATACCTCAATACCTGCTGGTGTAACGAAAATATTTCACGTCTGATTTTTGTTCACGTTCAGACATCCGAATTCTTGAAAAATCTTTTTTCTGTTCTCGTCTCTCGCTCAAGATCTCGCATAGCTCAACCCTTTCAGTACTTAGCTGTACCCGGAACACAACAGCCGGATACTACGACGGCTCTCGTCCAGAAAAAAACTCTAACCGCTAAAAAGCATATATCTGAGCCTCTTAAAGAATTTTCAGTGGTTTTTTTTTTGGGGTTAACCTTTTTAATGGTTATTTGATCCAAGAATGAATGAAAGACGTTGGAATTTTTTTTCAGCATCCACAACTAACCCGGAATGTGATTTTAAATAAAGTACAACGAATGTTCTTTGTACTGGACCGGAGTCGAAACTATTGACGACCTTTTCAAGTCAGGATCAGCGAGTACTAGAAATCAGAAGCAACGTAAGCGTGTCGCTGGAAACCCTTATTTGTAAAGCTCATGAGAAATACTTCTTTGTTACGTTTCCACATAACCAGAGATCCTGTTGTGATCCAACCCGAAAACATAAACGTGTAATTACCTCAAATCTTCGAGAAATTTCACTCAATCAATATTTTCGAATACTCGAGAGAGGATTCGCAACTACACCTGGTGAGAAAATATGCACTAATTGTTTGAAATACCTTGAGAAGTTGAGCCCGAGGATCGAGCTTGAAACTTGTAGCCAAGAAACCAACTCTCAGGATTCCCTTCATGTAACACCTGACGCCACAAGAAAATGCGGTGGACTTTTGTAATAATGTTTTTGAGAAATGTGGCATATCTCCAATCAAGTTGAACGGAAGAACACTGGCCAGAGACACTGCTTACGCCCAAGAGAAAATGCTGAGGCTTAGGGAAACTTGCGAAACCAAGATCAAGAAGGCCCTCCAACTTCCAAGCACATTAACTATCGGAATTTCTGCGGATATTATTGAGAAGTCTGATCTTTTTGACGATCTCATAAATGACCTGAAACATCAAATGAGCGCGTCCTCAAGGACGGAAAAAATCCAGCTGCTAACCATAATGCCGGATATAATGAAACAAGCTGCAATAATGAATTATTTCAATGTGTCTGAGCGTGTTGTCAGGAAAGCCCGTCAACTGAAACATGAGCAGGGGATTCTCAGTCAACCTGAATGCAAGACAGACAGGACGCTCAATAATATCGTTGTTCAGCATGTGCTTGATTTTTATTTTGATGATGTGGGTGCTCATTCCAGAATTATGCCGGGTATGAAAGATCGGGTAAAAATAGATAAGGATAATTACGTGCAAAAGAGATTAATGCTGCTCAACCTTCGAGAACTGTATGCTGAGTTTAAGACAAACTTCCCCTTGGATAAAGTGGGATTCTCAAAATTCTGTGAATTGCGTCCGAAACAATGTATTTTACCTGGCGCTAATGGTACTCATTGTATTTGTGTTTGTCTCATCCATCAAAATTTCAAACTATTACTGAGTAGTTGTAGTACAAAATTAACTGCCAATGAGGTGATTGATAATTTAGTTTGCAATCCGGAAAACAAAAATTGTATGTTTGGCATGTGTACTGAATGCCCAAAAGATGATGAACTACCCTCGATAATTCAAAAGCTACTATTTCCCGATGATGATCCTCAAGAAATCGACGAGGACGAGGAATATGAATATGAATATAAGGAATGGTGTTCAACTGACAGAGCCGAGTTGGTCACTAAAAAATGTTCCAAGAGTGATCTAATTTCATTGATTCAGGATAGCTTAAGGCCTCTCTTACGTCATTCATTTATCGCGAAGGCTCAATCGAAGTATTTAAAAATGAAAAAAGAAACATTAGTCGATCATGAGGCCCTTGTACTGTTAGACTTTAGCGAAAATTACAAGTACGTTGTTCAAGATGACATTCAACAACGGTATTGGCATCAAACGGCTGTAACCATACATCCGATAGTGGTTTATGTGAAGGAAAAGGACGATGTCGTCAATAAAAATTTTTGTTACTTCACGAATGACCTCAAGCATGATGTAGTTGTCGTAAAGTTGTTCAGAGACAAGATTCTTGGACATCTGAAAAAGGAATTACCAGGTATCGAAGCAGTTGAATTCTTCAGTGACGGTTGTGGTGGACAGTATAAAAATTCCGAAGTATTTGCTTATTTACCAAGATGTGGGGAGAAATTTGGTTTTCAATTAAAATGGAATTTTTTTGCTACATCGCACGGAAAGTCAGCTTGTGACGGTATTGGTGGGATGATTAAACGTCAAGCAGCAATTGCAAGCTTAAAAAGGCCCTACAACAATCAGATTGTGTCACTGGATGAGCTACTTAAGTTATGTAGGGAGAATATCAAGTCTGTCCTTTGCGAGGCAGTATCTGGTCAAGAAATCGCGATACTTCGCGAAACACATAACAGAACTGCTGCAACTATTCCTGGCAGTAATTAAATCTTGGTCCTGTCAGAAATACGTAGCTTTTTCTTTCAATGACATGTGGCATTTGGGGATTATAGTTGACTCCGATGATCTTAATTTGGAAGCAGAAATTTCAGTTCTTTTCATGAGCAAAAGTAAGCAATCATATTCATTTCTCGATCCAGTAACGTGCTTGTCGAATTCTTTTGCACAAATACTATGTGATGTAAAGCTCAATAAAACAAAGAAAGTCCCAAATATGTTCAAATTGAACCGTATTCAAAGTGACAGAATCAGAAAATATTTTGCCAAATTCAAATCTGCCATGATCTGAATTTATGACTTTGTTATTTATCTCTACGGTATTCTTTGAGTTGCCCAATAAAATTTGTTATATTACAATTTTGTCTATTTCCATTATATTGTATTTCCTTTATTAGAATATTTGCATCCACCATCCTTTGTCCTCAAAACCCACATTTTTACAAGCTGACAGGCGAAACGTGAGGAATCGGCAATGTTGCAATATTGCTATTCCTAGCCTGTATCAGTGGTTCTGCATCTAATGGAATCGATAATATTTGACTCAGTACATCTCCAGTACTGATGTTCCTAAGCCAGAAAGGTAATCACCCAGTGTTCCGGAGCCTAATGCATTTTTCGAGCTTTTTTTGCCATTTTCGACCATTTTTGGCAGTTTTTACTGTTTTTGGGTACCTAAAACCAAAATACCCACGGCAAAGTTGAAAGGCCCTGAAAGTAGACTAAAAAAGTAACATTTTCCGCACATGAAGAAAATTTCAAAAATTGATTCACCCGAGTTATAAGCACTTGAAAAAAAAGAGAAACAGTGAAAAGATACTTTGTGTATGGCGCCCGCGTTGCATGTGGTAACTGGGCGCGCCAAATTCAAACCTACAGAATCACCCAAGCAAAATAAACCATCACTTATAACGCGCGGAAGTCTAAAAATTATCAAATGCGTGCAGGGACAATAATAGAAATACGCCGGACTGACCTATTAGGTGAATATTGACCTCCAACGGGCTGTGTTGAAATTACTGGACGGCTTTATTACTAGCCATAAGTACGAGTCAATCCTTACAAATCTAGGTACACATTTGCCAATCTAGTTGGCTGTATTGAGCTTTTTTCGCAATTTTTGGCAGTTTTTACCCTTTTTGGGTACCTAAAACCGAAATACACTGTAACACCCTATACGCCTATAAAACAATATAGGGCTACATATAAAGGTGGGTTGTCGATCTCAACCTTATGCCTATCGGCGTAGCTCTGTAGTGGAGACGGTCGTGGTTCCAATTTTTAATATTGATCGAAAACTTACTTTTTTTTTTAAGTGCTCGGGAGGCGCCAGTTGATTTAAATTAGCTTATCTGACCTAATTTACCTCTGAAAATCAACAAAAGGGGTAAATGCAAGACAAAACTCCAATATATCACCGATTTATTAAAACAAATAACCCCAATCCCAAACAAATAATTAAATATATATATATATAACAGTGCGAAAATTAAATATAAAAAAATTTCGAAAACAAAAAAATATGGTTCAAAAACAACTAACTAAACAGAAACGTTATCATTTAGCTGTGGTACCAATGCTGAATGGAATAATAAAATACTTAAAATTAAGGGCGATAAAAAGAAAACTACAAAAACGCAACTCAACAAAACATTGACGAAAGAATACAAAAAATAAATTTATCAAACCGTTTGACTTCTAAAATCTTGTATGTACCAAATCTAAATCAAATTAATTTCCAGTAGACCAAATCCAAAATAAAGTTTTCCAAATAATAAAATCCAAATCAAATTTTCCAATAGTCAACAGAAATCAGCTAGGCAGTAGAGTTGTCTTACAAGTACGGCAAATTCTTCCAATAATCCGACGACAGTCGAGCGAACAATACTTAACAGTATATAACACACCAAAATGTCGCCTACAATTTGTTCGCAGATGGAATGGCACTTTAATCCCCCAAACAACTTAGGGATGGCAATTTGCCACTATATAAGTGCTTCTTCCAAATGAAAAAATAAACCGACGCTTATCTAAATTTGAAAGCTGTTCTTCAACAACACTTTTCTAAAACAAAAACCGCGCATCCTCCCCAAATCTCTGAATTTCCGTAACCAATTGGAAAATTTGGCGTCAGTCATGTGACCTTTAGGACCAATCCTAATAGCAACTCGAAAATAAAATCTACATTACCGACTTTCCAAAAGATCCAAATCAAAATACAAACGAACTTGTCGTCAACGTTCGTTTTACAATTTTTACTATAAAATCTAAATATTAACGCATACCAAATTAAATACCCTTTTAAAACTAAAACGGTGGATATATTGGAGCTATTATAGCTGATTTAGACGTATCCAGTAGCTGTCGACAGGCTCACTGTCCGTCAGCGCTGTCGAGTAGTTGGCTCCATAGGTTTGTTCCAACATAACACAAAACCAGTTTGCGTACTGTCGGGATTCTGCGCAGTCTAGATTTGGTGTTCCAACAAACTTCGGACTCAAACCTGTACAAAAATGTAGTGTTCCAACACAACCAAAACTAATCACAAACCAGTTTATGTACTGTCAAATCTGTTCCTGGGTTTGAGTAGGTACAAATTGTCAAGACTTGCGCAAAACGAGTTTGTAAAACGTCAGTAAACGTCATCCTAACCTGAAAATTTTATGATTGTATTTTTATTATGTAAACATTCATATTATTTAATAGGTACACTTGTGTAAACACATAATTATTATTTAGGATTGTAGACATCCAAATTTATAAATATTTTCATTAGTTTTTGTTATTTCCCAAATTCAAAATTTGACATTGGTTGTGACGTTATTGGCAGTATAAATTTGACAAAAAAGGAGGGTATCGTTTTTTGGGTTTTTTGCGACCCCGTACGAAATTTTTCTCACTAAAAGATATTAGAAAAAAAATGTATTTCCCAAAATTTTTTTCTTTAAAACGTCCCGGAACATACTTTTTTTTAATTTTGAAATCTCTTTTTCGACAAAATGACAAGGAAGATTTGGCAACATGGCGGCCGGCTGTCATTTGACATAACCTTGTTTTTGTGTGTTTTGTGAGTTCGGGTTGAGTCTTGATAGGAGGCATGTGTTTATCAAATGATTTTCACAATTTGTACATGTAAGCAACAGAGAAATGTAAACTTATTAACAAAAAAATAAATACTATTCGTCCTAAATCTAGTGTTCAAATTAACGTTAAATAAAAGCTTCAGCAGGTCCTGCCAGTATTGAGATACAAATGTATCAGTATTTTATATAGTTCTACAGTTATTTTTAATTAAGTACTTAGATACTTAACATTGTCTTGAGGTGAGTAATGAATACATCTTTTTTTTAATTTGACATTTGTTAGCAAGCTTACAAGTTATAATTTATATAGTGAAAACAACTAGAGAAATCATGAAAACATTTTCATTAACTTAATAACTACTAGTAACTCTTTTTATCTTTCTTTTTTAGGAAGTTATACACGATGATATTAAAAAAGTCGTTTTCAGATGAGCAATAACGAAAGTTTTTTGTTAATCAAAATAATAAGTTACTTTGTTACTGTAAAACATGAGAGCTGAGTACTCCAAGATTGATTATTCCTAGACAAATGGCCCCAAATCATTTCAATTTTCGTACTAAGCCGTCATTATTGTCGATATAAATAGGCAACGCATTATAAGAATATAATAGGTTGCCTATTTATTTATTTTCGTTTTATAAAAAAATAGAAGCCATAATTTAAAATTGTATTCCTATAAACGTGTAATTTATACATTTTCATTCATGCCTCTTTTAATTTCAGACTGATAGCTTGTACCGTTTTCAAACAAAATTGGGATTTCAAAAGCCTTGCATAATCGGCGATATACTTATAAAAACCTAGGATAGTAGACAAATTATAAATAAATAAATAAAACATTTTTTTAGTTTTTATACATTATTAATTTTGTTTTTGGCATTTTAATACTTTCATTATCTTTTAAATTGGGCTCTAAGAATATTTTGACTTTGTAAAATGTGTTGCCTATGTTTTACACGAATTAAGGGCGAGCTGGAAAACATATAAGTCGTAGTTTTGTCACAATATAACGCTTTGATGGATATGTACTTTGGTTCTGTGATAAAGTTGCGTTGTTGCCATATTTAATATTTAGTTTAACAACTTAGATTTTAATAATAAATGTCAAACTTTTCCAGTTCTTAGATTTTTCAGTTAAAAATTATTAAATATTCGGGCCTTTTCAGTCGGATTGAATAGTTTTAAAAATAATAGTGATTTATTTTACGTATTTTTTTTTTTAATTTCAAAGAGATTTCTTGCATTAAATATGTTTTATTTATTAATAATTTTAGTAGTCCGTATACGCCCTAAATATCAGGTAATTTAGAATTTCACGCATTTTAAGCTTATAGTTTCAATATAAAAACAAATGTTCGTTTTCATTTCTTAGATTTTCAAGTTTTTGAAACATAAAAATTTTTTTCATGAGAAACCCAAAACACCCATTTAAAACGATACCCTCCTTTGTTGGAACACTTCTGAATTGAGTGCCCGATCCTCGACAGGTCATCGACTAACAGTCGTTGACAATAAGTTGTGGACAAGTTTACGTACAGTCACAAAATTGTTGTTGGAACAAACCTAAAGTAAACACTTTTTTGTGACAGTACAGCGCTGTCCGTCAGCGCTGTCTCGAATAGAAAGTCCGTCTATTTTTGACGACAGTAGTCCTTATCCGCGTCCCCCCAAACACCCGAATCAGTCCATCGCGCATCTTTATAGAGTGAACAGTGGCGGCGTTTAAAAAATGACCCGAAAATGAAGCGAATTAGAAACGTTGAACTTGGTTCAACTTTATAGAGAACACGAATGTTTATGGAATCTGCGTTGTAATGCGTATAAAAACAAACAGCAAATTTTCTGACGTACGTTGTAACGCCAACCTGTACTCAGAGGGAACTTCTAGTTTTAGTTGTTGCTGCAAAGCAAAACCTTCCGTTATATTTCTATCGTTGATCCATTTTCTGACCCTTAACCTTTTTTTATTTAATATTTCTTCCTCAAACATATCTGTAAGCTTCTGTAATAAGAGCGCGGACATTATCTTAATAAATTTCCTTTTAAATTCATTTTCGTACGCCCTGATCAGAAGCACACATTCGCGACAAACTGGACTCATGTAAACGACCCGGTCCAGCGGTGGGCGTGTCCTAGCAAGAGTGACAGTGAGGCTGTCGACAGCTACTGGATACGTCTAAATCAGCTTTAAAACGCAAAATTACAATAAACTAGAACAGTCAGGAATTGTCATCCATTCCTAACGTCAGTCACTACTGTCAAAATAAAAAAAGATTGATACCAGGGGCATCCAAAAAATAATTTAGAATCTGGGGAAAAAATGAAACCGTTACAACACACGTCAAAATTGAAAGATCCTGAAAGTAGAGTAAAAAGGGAACATTTTGCCCATATGCAGAAAATTTCAAAAATTGATTCACCCGAGTTATAAGCACTTGAAAAAAAAACAGTTTTTTTAAAATTGTGGCGAAAGGAAGCATCCTAGATCAATTCTGGCAACGGATATCGATTCCTCGGGAAATTCTACATCGCCTACATGAATTTTGAAAATTTTTCTGGCCTAGAATATTTCCCTGGCATAAGAAAAAAAGCCAAGAAATTGAAAGAGAGCCCAAAAACCGAAAATTGGCCGTCAAAAACGGTAGGAGCAACATTTCGGCCTGAAAATTTGGGAAAACACTTTTGGTGGAACCTATAATAGAATGAAATAGTTTTGCCCGGGAAAAAAAATTGCGACCCACCAACCCCACGACAGTTGGCTTGGAATTTCCCATATATGTTTCTAAAAAATAAATTTAAAATAAACTAAAACTGAGATTTTTGAGTGACCCTGTATAATAGTATAGTATAACAGATCAACCTCACCCAATATTAAAATTAAATGGTATTTAAATTGGTAAATTGGAACCTTTGGTTTTCAACTTAGTCAAATGGTATTTACTTATTCTGCAAGTTTACGAGCTTTTGCGTTTGAATGAGTTTGTTCCAAGAATTACATAAAAATCTTAACATTGGCTAGTATAAAAAGAATAATCCTGTATACGAAGACTTAGAACTTCTTGTTACAACTCGTATCGACAATATTAAGATTGTAATTATTATCCTTAACTTTTTGTAACAAAATAATCGACACATTATTGATTTTCTAAAGGTTAGTAACAACCGTGCATCCGCATGTTTAACACCCTGTATCTCAAAAACTGCCTAAACTGTCTAAATATAGATTGCAAAAGATTCAAAATGCATGTTGTAGATTCATATTTGGCCTAAGAAAATACGATCATATTTCACTCAAAATTCAAGAACTAAGATGGCTTAAACTAAATAATCTTTTTCAATATCATATGTCAGTGTTGGTTTATAAAATCTTATTAAGGGGTATGTCTCAATACCTAAAAGAAAAGCTAGTCTATTGCGGGGATATACACATTGTGAATATTAGGAATCATTTTACTTTGATGCTTTTTTTTTTTTTTTTGATGGGTGGAAACGCTTTATGCGCACCGGGTACAGGTTCTACCCTTCCCCGGTAGTGTGGGACTCCTTTTATACCCACTAAAACCACCCCGGAAACTCCCTATGGACCGGGACCGTCTTCACGACATTGCGTCAGTCCATGGGTTGCAAGTCTTATTAATCTATTACGACAATATGCTCCTCTTCCGTCTTCTTTTTCATGACCTCTTTTATGTATCTTTCGCCGCTCTCCCAGTTACTCTTGTTTACCATCATCCATTCCAGGAGGCCTTTTGTTGTCACTGCCTCTCCCATCCTCGTCTCCAGGGCCGTTCTTAAGGCGTGCCACCTTTTGCAGGTCGCCATCGTATGTTCCGGGTCGTCCCTCTGCCCGCAGTACAGGCAGTCTTCTGATGCTACCTAGATATCATTTAACCATGCTTCATCGGTCGTTCACTTATCGTGCAGATTAAGTATATAATGACATACCATTGCAACTAAAATCGCAGTCACTAAAAAATTTTAAATTTCATGTCAAATCACTTTTATTAATAAATAATATTAATGTATATAATCGTTTCCTTTTTAATGTTTTTCTTATTGTACAGGGTGGTCAAATAAGAATACGAGGTACTTTATCTGGGAAACTATCCATCGTAAAGGCTTGCGGAAAAAAAAGTTATTACTAAAACGGCCAAGAGAAAAACCTGTAAAATATTTTCAGGTTTCTGAAATGGCCGCTAGGGGACGTAACTGCAATCTTGAATCTAAGAAAGTAGTGCTTCTGTGAATTCCGCTATACTAACCTAACAAAAAATACCTGATCTTTAAAGTAGAGGATAATCTGAACCTTTTTTGTTTGACAATTTTTGCTGTAAAAAAATTAAATGCATTGGTATGATTTTTTTTTTCATGAAAAAGTAGATAAATCATGCATAAACAAGCTCGCGAAAACCGCATCTCGAGATCTTGTTCCTAACTTAAAATTTAGGCAAAAGAAAATTTTATACGGAAATTACTTAAATTTTTATTTTTTAAACTAATTAATTCCTTTTGTTATGTAAGTTGTGGCCCTAAAAAGGACCGATTTAAAAAAGAAAGGTTTTTAATGCCCCTGTAAATGCTTGAAATGCTGACCTCATGATCTATACAATGCTGAAGCCTCTCATAGGTAGACAAAACTGCAGCTTCAACTTCGGCCCTCGGTATATTACGTAATGCATTACGAATCCAGTTTTTCATATCTCACTGGTCGTAGGTTGAGTCTTAAAATCAAGACAAGTTAAGTCTGGTGATCGCGCAGGCCATGGAAACAGACTTCATCTTCCAATCCTCCGGTGTTGTAATACTGCATTAATAGTCTCTCGCACAACAATAGCATAATATGCTGGGCAACCATCCAACTGCAAAAACAAGTTTTGTCGTGAGTAAACCAGTAAGGAATTTTAATTTATTAGATTCGACATCCTAAGACCGGTTTCTGTCTTTCGACTTCATCAGTTAGGCTTTTCGAATCCAATAAATAAAATTCCAAACTCGTACAAGTCAATAGCTATATCCGCTATAAGATAATATTTTTAGATGTGCTACCAACTGATGAAGTCGAAAGACAGAAACCGGTCTTAGGATGTCGAATCTAATAAATTAAAATTCCTTACTGGTTTACTCACTTTGTATTAATCTCTGAAAGGGATAAAAAAGAAGAGAGTGACATCTTGACTAGATTCAGTCAAAATTTAATGTCAATACTCTCTTCTTACCATAGATGGTAGCACATCTAAAAATATTATCTTATAGCGAATATAGCTATTGACTTGTACGAGTTTGGAATTTTATTTATTGGATTCGAAAAGCCTAACTGATGAAGTCGAAAGACAGAAACCGGTCTTAGGATGTCGAATCTAATAAATTAAAATTCCTTACTGGTTTACTCACTTTGTATTAATCTCTGAAAGGGATAAAAAAGAAGAGAGTGACATCTTGACTAGATTCAGTCAAAATTTAATCTCAATACTCTCTTCTTACCATAGATGGTAGCACATCTAAAAATATTATCTTATAGCGGATATAGCTATTGACTTGTACGAGTTTGGAATTTTATTTATTGGATTCGAAAAGCCTAACTGATGAAGTCGAAAGACAGAAACCGGTCTTAGGATGTCGAATCTAATAAATTAAAATTCCTTACTGGTTTACTCACTTTGTATTAATCTCTGAAAGGGATAAAAAAGAAGAGAGTGACATCTTGACTAGATTCAGTCAAAATTTAATGTCAATACTCTCTTCTTACCATAGATGGTAGCACATCTAAAAGTTTTGTCGTGTTTCCAGTGGCACATCTTCCAACAACAACGGTAATTTATTGACCAAAAAGTCAAGAAAGATATTGCCGCTTAGGGATTGCTCGAAAAAATATTACCCAATAATTCGGCCTCCCAGGATGCCACACCACACATTTAAACTCCAACGTCCTTGGTGCTGAACTTCACGTAACCAACGCGGATTTTCTGCAGACCAATAACGCATATTGTGCAGATTTTAAAGGTGGCTTCATCGGTCCAAAGAATTTGAAATAAAAATTCGCCATTATTACAACAGCGGTGGAAGAGGAAGTCTGTTTCCATGGCCTACGCGATCACCAGACTTAACTTGTCTTGATTTTCAGACTCAATCTACGACCAGAGAGATATGAAACACCCAATTCGTAATGCATTACGTTACATATCGAGAGCCGAAATTGAAGGCAGTTTTGTCTACCCATTGGGGTGGTTCGAAAAAAGCTTTTTTTTTTATTTCAGATCGCTATAGTTCACAAAAGTTGCCATTGGTATAGACGTTAAAAATGCGCTAATTATTATTTTTTTATTAATTTGTCTTCCGGTCGCGCAATGCCATCGAAGCAAAAAATTGTGAAAAACCTTTATTTTTCATAATTTTTTAAGTACGCCAGATGGTTTTAATTGCGTTCCTATACCATAAATTAACTACTAAAAGTATGTAAAATCAATATATATGCACTTAATATACATTTGATTCATATCTTCCGGTCGTGCAACATAGTATAAAATGAGTAAAATTAGTAGTTTGGGCAAAATTTCAAAATTTGACTGTTTAGTACATTTTAATCATACGACTTAGAGATACTTGTGGGAAGACGTCTACAATGGAGTATTTGTCTTCTCCATTCCGCCACCTTTTCCAACGCTTAGATAGAAATACAACAGGCCCAATAGGATATTCCGGACCGATTGGAAAGGCCCTACCTAATGTGAAAGACTACCAATTGTTGATTTTAATTCTATTGATTGTGAGATTCGAAAAGCTGACAAGCGTATTCTTAACAAGAACCAATTGAACTTGCTTGAGATATCAGAAGTCATCAAGTCAGGAGATTGTTCAGAAGACTTTGTAATACGTGATGTTTCCTTTCTAGTCTTTATCTATCGATAAACATCGAAATTTGGATGTTGAGGGTTCTGGAATAAACCCTATGTTGTGCCAGTTTCCCAGGACGGCCAACAGTGTGTTACCGCCTTTTTAAACTGCATCGTTGTATTCTAAGTGGACTGTAATATTTTGTCTCCTCAACTCCATTCGACAAAAAACAACTAACACTTTTATTTAACGATTTATTTTAAGTTAAATAAATAAATAAATAAACAACAACATACCAAAGGATTACATTAATTGGTAATCAATGAACAAAGTATTATAAGTACCATATGTGCTTAACAAATACTACAGTCTATTCAACTTAAAGAAAAGTAGATCACGCCGTCAAAACGTGATCTGATATCTGGCAGTACATTAGACAGGGCCGCAATCAGAATAGGTACGTCGTAAGCAAGAATTCCTTATCCATAATAAATAACAATTTTGAATCATACCTACTTAGGTACCAATATAATAAATTAATAACATAAAAGTACATAAAAATTTAATCTGAAGAGCTCGAAGTGCTACTGTCATCAGCATCGCCGACATTTATTATAAGGGGTTCCACTTGTACTTCAATTATATTATCCAATTTCCACATGTTTGGTTCTACTTCTCGTACTACATGCTGGACACATTTTTCCCACTTTTCTGCAGTAATTGTTGATACAGCTTCGTTAAAGAGGTTCTTAACATCCGAAAACTTAAAAGAAGTATTTCTTGCAGCAACATAATTTTTCATATCTGCCCACACCAGCTCTATAGGGTTGAGCTCGCAGTGGTACGGTGGCAGCCTTAACACGGTTTTATTATGACTTTTGGTCATTTCATCTACTATGTATTTATCATACTGTTTTTTGTGTTGTTTAACTATTGCTAACAGTTCAACTTTTAGTATTGACTCTTCAAAAGGAATATTTTTTGAGCGCAGCCAATCTTGAATTGCAGATTTTCTGAAAGCAGTTGTTGGTAGTTTTTCCAGTTTACGCGAGTGATACGGAGCATCGTCCAGTACAATTATGGCATTTTCTTCCAACTTGGGCAGTATGTTTAAAAACCAATTTTCAAACGATTTTCCGTCCATTTCCTCATGGTAGTCTCCAGTTTTGTTTGACTCAAAAGCCCAGAGACCATCAGGAACAAATCCTTTTTCATTTCCCATATTGCAAATTATTAATCGTTTTCCTTTCCCTAAAAATGTCGCAAGTTAAAAATACATATTTTTGGTATAGATTTTTAATATAAAAAATCCATTACCTGAAGGATTTTTTAAACCTGTGGAAAGCCCATTTAGAAATGCTTGTCTAGATGACGTCACAGTATCATCAACCCATACTTTTGATTTGGTATGACCAGCATTTAGCCAGGTCTCATCAAGGTAGTAAATTGGGCGTTTTTCATTCCTATATGCTCTAATTTTTTTTAAGTAATCTCTGCGCCATAATATAATCTCGTCTCTGTCCAGCAGAAGACTATTTCTTCCACGCTTTTTAAATTTGAAGTTAAGTTCCTTTAATAACTTATAAAAAGTAGTGCGTTTAAATTTGGCAGGTCCATGTCATCGTTTACTGCCTTTAACACTTTGTCTATAGTAGGAATTTCATTTAAAAAAAAAAAACGGTGCACTTGTCGTCTTATCGCATTTCTGTCGAAATCGTCAACACAGTCCAGGGTACTTGTACGATTTCTCTGTTCTTTTGGTCCACATAATGTCCCTGTAGTTTTATGTTCTTTTATAACTTTGAAAACACTACTATTACTGACGCCCACAATCTCTGCTACCTTATTGTTCATATGGACCAATGGTAGTGAGGGATTCAGTTTTAATTCATGTTTATGCACATTTAGTATTATTTCTATTTCTTTTTTGATCGCTTTCTTGTGGGGCTATAAGCAATTTCATCGGCACTGTCTGTCTCAGACATGATTAATAATTTTTACTTTCTTCTGAAAAGTGAAAGATGTTTTCAGAATCAGAACCAAATTTGAAAGAAAATGATCGAGAAACTAGAAGCCAAACAAAAATACTAATTTTCGGCTTATTAACCGTGTACCTTGAGAAACATTTTAAAAGCATCCTGAGCCTTTATTTTTAGTCCGATTTTTGTGAAATTTTCACGATATACCTACTCAATAATAATAAACTTAGGCTGCTTAAACCTTGATATTTTTTAAACCTTATAAGCAGCCTTGTGTATTAAATTTATTTCTAATAAAAAATATCAAGTAGTTTTTAAAAGGGATACCTTTTTCTAAAATGTCTCTGTTGCAATATATTAATCAAGCAATATTTATTTTAGAAAAACTTACCACTCAAATCCCTTTGAATCGTTTCAAACAAAAAAATCTAATTGTTCGAAAAACAGAATAGTTGCTTAACACATAAACTCGACACAAATTAAAAAAAAATCATATATAACTAAACGAAAATACACAAAAGTTCTTATTATAATCACACTAACACACTAACGAACAATATCAATAGATCGTAATAATAATAATGATACAATAGTATCCCCTACCAAACCCATAAGTATAGCGAGGCAAGTCCATACCTGAACAGACTCGCACTCCGCAAACCAACCAATCGTAGCGGTTCTTTGCCGAGTCACGCCTAGACCATGCTATTTACTTTACTTTTCTTTACGTTGAATAAACTTTAGCACATAGGTAAAAACTAAAAAGACCACATCAGTCAGAAAATATTTTTTGTGTGTGTTCTGGATGAGTGATGAAATAACACTGTTTTAAATCTTGAAGTCCGGTCGCTTCAAGATTTTTTATCCCTTCCCCGGCTCGCCTACTTGTTCTAGAAAGTTCGTTAGCGTGGGTTTTTTATATTGTCTAGACGAAACGGCGTTTTAGCTTATGGCGCGATATATAGAGTAAAAAATTATTTTTTTGATGATACCGCTTCCTGGTCTGAACGCCGTTCGCAAATGTATTTTGGTGCGGCGTTGCCGGTTGAATGAGTTTATCTGTTTAATTGTTTGAAAATTAAACATTGGATTTGTGTGAAATAGTTGATATCGATGAGCATGACAGTAATGTGATTCTAATATAGCCGTCTGCGGAACTGTGTCCACACACTTTACTTGAAGCTTCGGTCACTAGCTTAACGTATCTTTCGACTGCCTGTGCAGGCATGGAAAAGCATCTACACTCATAACAGGCTGGAAGCCATTGCTCACATACTGTTTAATCTCTTCATTAGTCGATGTTCTTAACAGTGGAGGAGAAGTGAGCGTACTGGTGTTCCATTTGATAATTTCGTTATAGTCTTTATCTTTAAAGTTTAGGTTTGGTGGTTTAAAGATTCTGATAGAGTCACTTTCAGATATTGCTTGCTTTGTCTTCATGATACGCCTAAAGCCCAGCTCTCGGATAAGGTTTCTTTCATCAGTTACCATAGCCAAAAGTACATTTTCGGAATGGGAAAAGTAAGCATTCCGTTATAAAACAGGATCAACAATTTGAAGCAGCTCTTCTAGTAAGTACCTTGTAGATTCAATTATTTTGTAAACATGTCTAGGCCCATCTGTGAATTTGTGGTTTATTTTTATGGCAAACCACATAGGCGTATAACATTTGAGAACGAATATTACAATCTCTCTCAGATTTTCAGAAGTGCTTGACACACTGATATAGAGATCTTGAATGTGACATTGTGCCAGGATGACGTACTACAAAATCTTCTGAACAATATGCTGACTTGATGACTTCTGATATCTCGAGCAAGTACAATTGGTCCTTGTTGAGAATACGCTTGTCAGCTTTTGGAATCTCACAATGAAAGGGAATAAAATCAAAAACTGGTAGTCTTTCACAATTAGGTAGGTGTTAGACAAGGTGGCGGGATGGCAGTTCGTTGTAATGGAGGAGACAAATACTCCATTGTAGAGGTCTTCCCACAAGTATCTGTAAGTCGTATGATTAAATGTACTAAACAATCAAACTTTGAAATTTTGCAAAACTACTAATTTTACTCATTTTGTACTGTGTTGCGCGACCGGAAGATATGAAACAAATGTATAATATGTGCATATATTTTGTAATGTTTTAATGAAATTATAGTTTTACTTTTTTAATGTTTTATTTTTCAACTTTCAACTTTTCATCTCAAAAAAAAATCATTGACAACCTTGCTTAATCTACTGTCAAACAAAAAACTCCCTATTACACTATAAACAACTAAATCCTAACTTACACACTACATAACCCCCCCCCCAACATTTCAAAAAAATTTTTAACATTAAAATATTTTAAATGTTTTAAAACATTATTTTCCATAATATGGGAATAACAATTCAAAATTTTTCTTTTTTAATTTCTATTCCAATGTAAGGTAACCAAAATTTTCCTTCTTCTTCCTTTTCTATTTTGAAATTATTTATTATATTTGTTTCTTTATTTTTTTCTTTTTCCTTCTTCTTCCTATTATTTTTTCTGTGTTTAACTACTCTTCTTTTTTTAGTTCTTTTAAATTTTATAAATTTTCTTGTAATTTTTCTTTTCATTCTTGCTCCCCAATAATAATCTCGAACTGGTTGCTTAAAATCCTCAAAATCATCACACCTTTCTTCTATCAGATTCCACCACATTCTTGCATTTCCTTGCATAGATTTTCTGACCCATTTCCTCTAATGTCTTAAGTCCCCACTTTCGGTCATTCTTTCTTCCAAGTCATTTAAAAATTTAATTGGATTGTTTCTCGCATCTCCATAGAAAACGTCTGACGTCTTTCTTCTTCACCATGTTTTATATCTATTTCCCCTATTTTCTCGTATATTTTCGTTGTCGTTTTATCCATGGCTAGGACTATTTCATCATAGGTATTTTCTATTCTTCGTAATACTCTTTGTTCTTGTTTCTCGGTTTCTTTTTTCATTTCGTCTTTTATTTTGGCCACAGTATCCCTAACTTCCTCTATTTTTATTGTAATACCCCCTATCTGTGTGGTCACCTCATTTCTTACATCTCCAATCTGTGTAGTAACATCACCAATCTGCGTGGTAATATCTCCTATCTGTGTGGTAATATCTCCTATCTGTGTGGTAACATCTCCTATCTATTTTTAGATGTGCTACCATCTATGGTAAGAAGAGAGTATTGACATTAAATTTTGACTGAATCTAGTCAAGATGTCACTCTCTTCTTTTTTATCCCTTTCAGAGATTAATACAAAGTGAGTAAACCAGTAAGGAATTTTAATTTATTAGATTCGACATCCTAAGACCGGTTTCTGCCTTTCGGCTTCATCAGTTAGGCTTTTCGAATCCAATAAATAAAATTCCAAACTCGTACAAGTCAATAGCTATATCCGCTATAAGATAACATTTTTAGATGTGCTACCATCTAAGGTAAGAAGAGAGTATTGACATTAAATTTTGACTGAATCTAGTCAAGATGTCACTCTCTTCTTTTTTATCCCTTTCAGAGATTAATACAAAGTGAGTAAACCAGTAAGGAATTTTAATTTATTAGATTCGACATCCTAAGACCGGTTTCTGCCTTTCGGCTTCATCAGTTAGGCTTTTCGAATCCAATAAATAAAAATTCCAAACTCGTACAAGTCAATAGCTATATCCGCTATAAGATAACATTTTTAGATGTGCTACCATCTATGGTAAGAAGAGAGTATTGACATTAAATTTTGACTGAATCTAGTCAAGATGTCACTCTCTTCTTTTTTATCCCTTTCAGAGATTAATACAAAGTGAGTAAACCAGTAAGGCAGAAACCGGTCTTAGGATGTCGAATCTAATAAATTAAAATTCCTTACTGGTTTACTCACTTTGTATTAATCTCTGAAAGGGATAAAAAAGAAGAGAGTGACATCTTGACTAGATTCAGTCAAAATTTAATGTCAATACTCTCTTCTTACCATAGATGGTAGCACATCTAAAAATGTTATCTTATAGCGGATATAGCTATTGACTTGTACGAGTTTGGAATTTTTATTTATTGGATTCGAAAAGCCTAACTGATGAAGCCGAAAGGCAGAAACCGGTCTTAGGATGTCGAATCTAATAAATTAAAATTCCTTACTGGTTTACTCATCTCCTATCTACTTGGTAATATCTCCTATCTGCATGGTAACATCATTTCTTACTTCTCCAATTTGCATGGTAATATCATTTTTCATTTTCCATAACGCCTCCAATATTTGCTGCATATCTATATTTTCTCCCTGTCCTTCCGTTTTTTTTTGGCAGACCTTAATTCCATACACGTTTTATTTATTTTCTATCCTATTTGTGCCCTTTTCCGTGCCCCACGTTGGGCGCCATATTTGTAATGTTTTAATGAAATTATAGTTTTACTTTTTTAATGTTTTATTTTTCAACTTTCAACTTTTCATCTCAAAAAAAACTCATTGACAACCTTCCTTAATCTACTGTCAAACAAAAAACTCCCTATTACACTATAAACAACTAAATCCTAACTTACACACTACAATATATCGATTTTACATACTTTTAGTAGTTAATTTATAGCGCATTTTTAACGTCTAGGTATACCAATGGCAACTTTTGTGCATCTGCGATCTGAAATAAAAAAAAAAGTTTTTTTCGAACCACCCTACTACCCTTGAGAGGCTTCAGCAATGCATAGAGCGTGATGGTCAGCATTTAGAGCATTTACGAGGGTATTAAAATCTTTCTTTTTTAAATCCGTCCTTTTTAGGGCCACAACTTACATAATAAAGGGAATTAATTAGTTTAAAAAATAAAAAATTTAAGAAATTTCCGTATAAAATTTTAGCTTAGGAACAAGATATCGAGATGCGGTTTTCGCGAGCAACATTTAGCTACTTTCTCACGAAAAAGAAAACATACAAAGGCATTTAATTTTTTTGAGAAAATTAACCATTTCTGTCGAAATGTCGGAAAAAAAAAGCCCTCTAGCGGCGATATGTGAAACTAACAAAACTTCGTTTGTAGCCCAAGAATAGCTCTTTTCAACTAGCCCAAGTTTGTTAAAATTGGCTCAGCCGTTTAGAATATACAGGGTGTTTTTTACTGAAACCTTTGAATACTCTCCACCACTTTATTTTTAGAGATACAGCAAAAATTGTGAAACAAAAAAGATTCAGATTATCCTCTACTTTAAAGATCAGGTATTTTTTTGTTAGGTTAATATAGCGTAATTCACAGAAACATCAACTATTAAAATATTTTTTTAAATAATTTAATTAAAATTAATAATAACAAAATCAGAGAGTTGATATCTCGATCAAGTCGGATCTGTAGAAGCTTTTGTCCTAGGGTATTTGTTAAATTTTCAGCTCAATGCATATTTGTCCTTTGATTTTTCGAATTGTTTGCGTGGTACTGATTTTGAGTTTTATTTCATCTTAAATGGCTACATTTGAATGCAATTGATTTTTTCTCTTCTTAAATTAATTTAAAAAAAATATTACCCACTTCAGCTGTCTCTAAAAGAAATCGGTACGCCATTGACCTCCTACCTATTATTGTTACTTACACATGGAAAAACTAATATTACTTATAATTCAGTCAGCGGCATAAAATTCCAATTCTTAGAGCTTGGCTGTTACGTGATGAGGAGGAAAAGTAAAATAAAACAAGCTCCAACTCCACGTCAGAGTTATCTACAATGATAGGTAAGACGGAACGAAATCTTTTTGTTTGTTGTAGGTGTAGGTTTCTTAACGAAAGATTAGATTAGATAACTTTGGTTCGTGGAAAGTTTTACTCCTTGGTGTAATACGAGCCAGGATTGTAAAATGCGAATACGCTTTTATTATCACGGTTTATATTTCGTTGTATTGATTTTTTTTTACTTTTTAATTTACAAAAATTAAAACTACTTTTTATATAAAATCCTTTGATCTCTTAATGTTTTGACTTTATACCTATTAAAAGTCGCTTTAAAAAAATTGACAATGAAAAAAATATTTTTTATTTATATTTACTATAGATCAATGAATGATTTCACAAGATATGATAATTCATTTCGGAAGCTCATAGTGGTTTGCTAGTTCAATTTCTCTTTTTTCGTCTGGAATAAAACCACTTATTTTCTTGAAAAAACTTTTAATTTGACGTTTCGACTTCTAATTCTGAAGTCGTTTTCAAAATGACGTAACAAAATATATAATAAAAATTTTATTATAGAAACAGAACACTTGATAATCTTACAAAAATATGACATCAACATAGGACACTTAGAAAAAGATTTTGAGATTGAAGATGTCAAAATCTGTTTCAATCATATTTTTGTGACGTTTCTGGGAACGAATTTTGAAGCGCATTTGCATATTATAAGAGAATTTATACTTCGTGATAAATGAAGTTTTCTTATTAATATTATCATCAGAAAAAACCAGATAAAAACTTATGATACTATCCCGATATAGAGGGTATCCTTTTGCAATTAACTCTTTTTGTAAAATAGGCATCCAAATTTTTGAAATATCGACCGAATAATTAGAAACACATTCGTTATTATTTAAGCATATCAATGCTGCTTCCTTAACTTATAATTATTCGGTTCTTTTAATAATCTAGTTGAAAAATTCCATTGTATTTTATGACCAGAATCCCATGCATGTTCACATATTTTGGATTTTTCAAATTGTTTATTTTTAATGTATCATTGGTGTTCATTAAGTCTAATATGAAAAGGTCTAGATGTTTCTCCTATATAAAATTTATTACATTCGCATGGAATTTTGTAAATACAATTTTTTGTGTTTTGAATTTAATTAAAAGGTTTTGTATTTACTATTGAAGATTTTAATGTATTATTAGTTTGAAAAACTGTTTGTAAATTAAATTTATTGCTAATCCTTCTAATTTTTTCGTATAATTTTGGAATATAAGGGAGTTTTACTATATTTGAATGAATTATTGGGGGATTTAAATTTTGATCTTTAGTTTTGATGTCTCGGTAAAGTTCACAATTTATAAATTTACTTGGGTACTTGTTCTTAACCAAGACAGATTTAACAAGTGATAATTCATTATTTAAGATATTGTCATTTGAACAAATTGTTTTTGCTCTATCGGAAAGAGATTTGACAATACCTCATTTAACACAAATTGAGTGGTTTGAATTAAAATTTAGATATCTATTTGTATGTGTTTCTTTTCTAAAAACTGATGTTTCAATACAATTGTTGTTATTGTATATTAGTACATCAAGAAACGGTAATTTTTTATTATTTTCAATTTCAATTGTAAATTTAATAGTAGGTTCCTAATTATTAATATTATATAAAAATGTATCAATATTTTCCCTATCGTGTTGCCAAATTGCAAAGATATCATCTACGTATCTAAACCAGACAGAAGGTCTTAAATTTTGTTTGTTTACAATTTACATTTCAAAATCCTCCATGAAAATATCACACAATTTTGGTGATAAAGGAGAACCTATGGCCATGCCAAAATTTTGCTGATAAAAATCACTATTTAATTGAAAATATGTAGTTTTAATACATAGTTCCAATAATTCTAGAATTGCCGAGACGCTTAATTTAGTTCTACTTATTAATGTTTTATGACTTGTCAACTTTTTTCTCACAAGATTAAGAGTTTTATCGACAGGAACATTTGGAAATAAACTGACTAAATCAAAACTAACCATTATATCTGAATTTGTAATTTTGATTTTTGATAATTTTTCTAAAAAATGTTTTGAATTTTTGATAAAGGAATTAGTATTTCCTGATAACGGATCTATTATTTTAAGTAGAAATCTTGCTAAATTTTGACAAGGTGAATTTATAGAACTTATTATTGGTCTTAATGGTATTTGTTGTTTATGAATTTTGGGTAAACCATAAAAATGTGGAGGTTTACTATAATGATAAGTAAGAGATCTTCGTTCTTTATCACTTAGGAATTTTTTATTTTTATATAGTTTTGTAAATTTTGTTTTCAATACTAGTAGTTGGATCTTTATTTAATTTTGAATAGCCGTTTTCAATAATTTCGTTAATTTTGTTATCATAATCTGTTTTGTTCATGACAACCGTCGCGTTACCTTTATCTGCCGGTAAAATCTTAATTGTATTGTCATTCTTTAAATATTTAATTGTTTTAAATTCTGCGGAGGTTAAATTTTGATTAATTTTGTAAGATTTTTCTAATTCAATTTTGCAATGTACCTTAAATTAGAAAAAATTAGAAGGATTGGCAATAAATTTAATATAAAAACAGTTTTTCAAACTAATAATACATTAAAATCTTTAATAGTAAATACAAAACCTTTTAATGAAATTCAAAACACAAAAAATTGTATTTACAAAATTCCATGCGAATGTAATAAATTTTATATAGGAGAAACATCTAGACCTTTTCATATTAGACTTAATGAACACCAATCATACATTAAAAATAACAATTTGAAAAATCCAAAATAAGTGAACATCCATGGGATTTTGGTCATAAAATACAATGGAATTTTTTCAACTAGATTATTAAAAGAACCGAATAATTATAACCGCAAAGTTAAAGAAGCAGCATTGATATGCTTAAATAATAACGAATGTGTTTCTAATTGTTCGGTCGATATTTCAAAAATTTGGATACCTATTTTACAAAAAGAGTTAATTGCAAAAAGGATACCCTCTATATCGGGATAGTATCATAAGTTTTTATCTGGTTTTTTCTTATGATAATATTAATAAGAAAACTTCGTTTATGACGAAGTATAATTTCTCTTATAATATGCAAATGCGCTATCCTTTCAAAATTCGTTCCCAGAAACGTCACAAAAATATGAGTGAAACAGATTTTGACATCTTCAATCTCAAAATCTTTTTCTAAGTGTCCTATGTTGATGTCATATTTTTGTAAGATTATCAAGTGTCATGTTTCTATAGTATAATTTTTATTATATATTTTGTTATGACATTTTGAAAACGACTTCAGAATTAGAAGTCGAAACGTCAAATTAAACTTTTTTTTAAGAAAATAAGTGGTTTTATTCCAGACGAAAAAAGAGAAGATATGATAACAAAATGAAACAGACTGAAGGGGAAAACCCAAGCGTTTATCAAACTTCGCCCCAAGCTTCATATAGCATATTTTACGCGCTTGTTATTACCAATAACTTTTCTCATTATAATTTCCAACTGATTACCACGTTTTAAGCACGAAAATCGCAAAAAAAACGATTTTTTACGGGATCGTTTGTATGACGAACAGCCGTACAGAACCCAAAATCTAATCAGTTCTATCCCATGGGCCATAGCTATCAACTGGCGAAAGAATTTTTTAAATCGGACATAATTAGCTCGAGTTATCTCAATAACATCCAGACCTTCAGACCTACAGAGATCCGGACAGACAGACATAATTTTTTTTTGTCTCAGTTGGACTCTAGGACATTCAAAACGTCGAGAAAAGTCATTTTGAGTAACTAATTTTTATTTTTTTTCCCAGGATTTCAAGACTTCGTCCCCCCTTTGGGTGGGCCGAAGTAATTGGTTGAAAATGTCAAAATTTGTCATTTTCCAATGTTGAGGGTTCTGGAATAAACCCTATGTTGTGCCAGTTTCCCAGGACGACCAACAATGTGTTATCGCCTTTTTAAACTGCATCGTGGTATTCCTAAAGTGGACTGTAGTATCTTATATTGGTTATGGGTGTACTGTATGTTTATCTTCTCAACTCCATTCAACAAAAACAATGAACACTTTTATTTAACTATTTATTAAACTGTTAAATAAATAAATGAATAAAACAACAACGTAACAAAGGACAAAAGACCGCATCAGTCAGAAAATATTCTTTGCGTGTGTTCTGCATGAGTGATGAATAGACACTGTTTAAATTCTCGAAGCACTGAGTTTTGATTTATTTGAATATAGAATGAACAATGAAGTGGACCGCTTGATTGCAGCTAAGTCCCACTGATTCGATGAAATATTTTTAAAATAAAATGGACCGCTTGATTGCAGCTAAGTCCCACTGGTTTGACGAGGCCTTGTTGCCCCGGAGCGTCGCTGTGCACTGAGTTAAAATCGGCGAAGTTTGTCGGTTTCAAATTTATCCCTTCCCGGCTTCGCGCGATTGTTCTAGAAAGTTCGTTAGCGTGGGTTTTTTATATTGTCTAGACGAAACGGTTAGAATTGCGTCTTAGATTATGGCGTGATATTTTATTGTGAAATAGAGTAAAAAAAAACTTATTTTTGACGATGCCGCTTCCTGGTTTGAACGCTGTTCGCAAATGTATTTTGGTGCGGCGTTGCCGGTTGAATGAGTTTATCTGTTTAATTGTCTGAAAATTAAACAGCCAACTTATTATTTCTGATGATTTTGGGAAATATTTTTTATATAAATGCGAAACGTCATCAAAGAGACCTGAGTAGTAAGAAACGTGCATTTTAATGCCGGTTATCAGATATTAATTAATTTAAAAAGTTAAACGTTAGTGCTAATTAAGTGACAAGTATAATTATATTAAGCTTTAGGAAGTTTTAGACAACTGCACAAAATGCAGGCTTTCGATATTATGTAAAATAAAAATTAAAATGCTTATCAAGTGCCAACTAAAAATGAAATAGAATTTAGATAAGATTATACAGCTGGTTAGTTAGAAACGCACTTATAATTTAGTGGCGTCTGTGAGTCTGAAAATACCATGAAAAATGGACCAACATTCACCCGGATCGAGAGTTCTTCCCCCCCCCCCCGTTTTCGAGGATGCTGAACACGACCGCAGTATCAGAATTTCTCTTTTCGCCAGCCGAACCCCCTAAATCGGCCAAAAACTACCCCTAAAGACGAAAAACGGGCAGCACATCATTTGCCTGTAAAAAAAGCGTCTTTCCCCCCATTTTAGAGGATGCTGAGCACGGTGGTAATGTTGAAGATTACTTCCGACCCTCACCAACCCCTCCATAGGCCAAAAACTGATCCCCGACAGGGGTGTTTTTTTATATTTTATATCAACGGCAAAAGGTCTGTTTTAGAGGATGCTAAGCACGATAGTGGTTTTCAATATCACTTCCGACACCCACCAACTCCACAGGTCAAAACTCACCCCTGAAAAGGACACCCGTTTTGCCGCTGATATAAAAAAAATTCATCCGTTTCGGGGCTGAATTTTGCCCTGTGGAGGGGTTGGTGGGGGTCGGAAGAGATATTAAACACTACCATCCTGTTGAGCATCCTCGAAAACGGACAGAGTTTTGCCGCTGATATAAAAAATAAAAAACACCCCTCTCGGGGGTGACTTTTGGCTGGTGGAGGGGTTGGTGAGGGTCGGAAGTAATCTTCTCGAAACAGGGAAATGATATGCTGTCCGTTTAACCCCTTTAAGGGGTGGTTTTTGGCAGTTTTAAGGGGTTCGGCTGGCGAAACGAGAAATTCTGATACCGCCATCGTGTTCACCATCCTCTAAAATGGGGGGAGAGGTACACAGATGCCACTAATTAGAAAAGCTTTATTATGGAAAGAATCCCCTGTAAAAACTACAAATTTTATTGTCTGCTCAAAGTTTATCGACAACAAGGCAAACGAGATAAAAATCAGATAATACAGTCCACTCATTTTTGCAAGTAACAACTATCCGCAGAATTACAGACACTGGCCAGATATCCACCAAAAAAGTTGTAAAAAACATCGTCTTTGGTCAACTATCATGACGCAAATGTTCGATTTGCTTTTTGAATAAAAGTATTCTCAAAATATATCCATTTTTCAACGCCAGTCACAATTATACAGGGTGTCCCATTAAGAATGGGGCATAGAACAACCGCAAATTCTCCAATTCAAAATAAAACGATTAAGCGAAATATGCTTAGATAAAATGTTACTCGTTTCCGAAATACAATACCCCGTATTTGAAAGTTGAAAACTGAAAAATTATTAATGGCCATAATTTTTTTTTAATACACCGTATAATTTTACTCACACACTTGTTAAATATCATAAAATGCACCTAACAGTAGAAAAAACAGTTCAGTACGCTCTACCAGTGGCGTACGGCAGGAGTAAGTAATGCTTGTATTCCTTCTAAATGTTACGCCGCTGTCTAAATTTTAATTTTAACTATAATTTTAATTTTTTTGATATTTTCTAAGTCAATAATGTACACTTGTTAGTTTGTTATAAAGTCATTGTTTTTCGAGATATTCGCAGTTAAAGATAGATAGACATATACTTTTTATTTGTATTATTATTAATAATATTCAATTCATTCACAAATAAAAAGTACATTGAACAACAATGTGATGTGCGAGCAAGTGAACGTGTTTCTGTGTCGCTCCGATAAAATAATTGATTAATAAGGTAAATACCATATATCAGACACAAAATTTATATTATCTTAAACAGAAAATTAGGACCAATCGAAAAATTTCAATAGATCTAAGAAAAATACAAATTAAATAGGTTTAATAAGTAATATTTCTATGAATATTAAACATTATATCGAAAAGTGAAGATAAAATTAATGCTGTTTTTGCTATTGAGCTTATAGTACAGTCAATAAACTGCTCAATAAAAGAAATATAAAATATGACTGAACCATCTAATAAAGATTTACTAGAGAAATTAGAAGCTTTGATGAATAAAAACTCCGCTGAAGTAAGGAACGATATACTAACCCTAAGCAATAAATTAAATATTAATACAGAAGACATTGAAAATCTCTGCGCAAGGATTGAACAAAGACTTACCTATCTTGAAAGATTAAATAAAAGGAATAATATTGCAATATTCAGAATACGGGCAAATAAGAACAATTTGTTAAAAGTAACACTTGACAAATTAATAATTTTTGGCTGCTCCTTAATAGATAGAGACATAAATAACATTTACATTATTGGACAAAAAGAAACCATAATCCTCGAGTTTGTTTCATTCTTAACTAAAAGAATAATCTTTCAAAATCTGAAAAAGCTAAAGGGAACGGAATATCTATCACAAACGATTTACGACCCGAGGACCAAGCAATAAATAAAGTTCTGGTTAATAATCTCAAAAAAGCGAGAAACCAGCACCACAAAGCATACATCAAAAATTTCAAGTTATATGTTGATGAAGTCCCATACACAGCCGAAGATCTACAAAGTGCCTTGTCAAACGAAGATTCAGAAAGTGAATTCCAAACTGATCTCCCACCAAAACCAAATTCTGCTCCATCGACACCATCAAGTAAACTAAACGAGGAAGAAATTAATAGAAACACAAACTCCCTACGAGAGACCCTTCAAGAAAAGGACCCTAAAGAAAAAACAACTGACGAAAAGAATTCTAAGAATTTCGCTAATTCATCAAAAATTGCTGGAAACAACCCTCCTAATGGGAAAAAGACTCTTTAACAAGTAGAAACTCGATTTGCCAGGCTAAACTCTCTAAGAAATAATAAAAAGTAACTATTCAATATTTAAACGACATTGCCTAGACTATAAAATTTATATATTTTGTTGCCTTTCTCAAATTTGCAAATAATTAAATAAATCGGTGTTCTTATCTCTTACCTATAGATTATCTACATTTTTTGTCGTTGAGGACATAGAAATGTATGTACGTATTGTTTAGTTTTTAATTTAAATTATTCTGCTTTAATTACAAATTACCTACTTATTGTATTGTTTTCTAAATAAGGTTTATTAAAATGAATGATTATATAATAAGTTTTAAAACAAATACTGTAGAAACTTACGTCCTTGAAATAGTAGAAGATTGCAGTGAGGTACTAATCTATACATAAAAATTTAGACGAATTGAAAATCCTTTTAACCAGTTTGAACTATGATATTGATTGTGTTATATTGTCTGAAACCTGGCGTGTAAAGGATCTAGGCTTATTAAATCTCAATGGTTATGAGTCTATTTATAGCGAAAGCCGATATAACCAAAACGATGGTGTAGTAGCTTACATCAAGTCTGAATATAAATATTGCCATAAAACTTGTCCAATGTATAATGGAATTAATATGCTAGAACTAACCTTATACCCAAAAAATACTCCAAAAGTTCTTATCTCTGCAATATACCGATCACCTGATTCAAATCCTGGGGAGTTTAACGATCACTTACAGCAATACTTTGAGAATATTACGGCAAATGCTGACATCTATTTGTTTATTGGCGACTTAAATTACAATATTTTAGACAACAGTAACCATACAACTGATTATATTATTGTTCTAAGTGATTTCGGCTACTTTTCATCAATAAATAAACCCACTAGGTTTGAAGCTTGTCTTGACCATATATTTTTAAAATCTAGGAACGAAGTACTTGATAAAATTATCCCTATAGTCCTTGAAAGTGATGTAACTGACCATTCCACCACAATTCTACAGGTAGTGACGGAGCCTCTTAAAAAAAAAAAGAAAATAGAAACAAATACCATCTAAGCCTCAGTAACGGGAAACTTTTAAAAATTTTAAGAAGAGTAAATTTGGAGACGGTATTCGAGAAATCAAATGGAGATGAGGCCACAACTGAACTTGTAAATATTATTAGTAAATGCATTACTGAATGTACAAAGCATTACGATAAGTAAAAGAAAATACACTAAAATTGCACCATGGATGACAAATTCCCTACTAAAATTAATCAATAAAAAAAACAACTTATTTAAACGTTTAAAAAAATAATCCGCTTGATGATCGCTTAAAAAATGAATATAAAAATTGTAGAAATCAAACGAATAATCTTATATCTTTATCAAAAAAAAAATTATTATAACAGTCAAATTGAAAATAATCAAAATAGTTCAAAAAGCCTATGGGATGTTGTAAAGGATTTAAGTCAAACTAAAAGAACCCAACATGATATTAATGAAATACAAAATATTAGTGGCACAGTACTTACCGATAAAAATGACATTGCAGAGGCGTTCAATAGTGTATTCGCAACTATAGGGAAAGACCTGGCTAATAAAATTACACAAGATCCAAACTATCATCCCCAGCGCTTTACTGTTTGAAACTCCAATTTCTTCTCTCCCGTAGATTCACCAGAATTGATAGAAATTATTAAAAACCTAAAAAATAAAAAAACCGTTGGTACTGATCTCATTAGGGTCGAGGTCCTTAAAGAAATAGCTAACACTATTTTGGAACCATTAAAATTTATTATAAACAAATGCTTCAATGACGGTATATGGCCATCCTCATTCAAAACTTCTGTCCTAATTCCAATATTTAAAAAAGGAGATAAGTCTATTATAACAAATTACCGTCCCATTTCACTTTTAACACATCTCTCAAAAATTTTAGAAAAAGTTGTCAAACACATCTGGTATCCTTCTTTAAAAAATACAATATCTTATCAGATAAGCAATTCGGCTTTCGCGAGGGCCTATCTACAGAGGACGCCATTTTAAACCTAACCTCAAAAATAAATCACGCCTTAAACAAGAGTAAGCCATGCCTCTGTGTCTTTTTGGACCTATCCAAAGCTTTCGACACGGTGAACCATGACTTACTTCGGCAAACTCTTGAAGATAAGGGAATCAGAGGAAATACTTTAAAACTACTAAAAAGCTATTTAGAAAAACGAAAACAAATAGTTAGGATCGGTGACGTTGTCAGCACACCAAAAGATGTCGAATATGGTGTACCACAAGGGACTATACTCGGGCCGATTCTTTTTATTCTATATTTAAATGATTTGTTTCTTTTAGAGGTGAACTGGTCGGATTTGCGGACGACACGGCTGTCTTTTATAACGATGATACTTGGGAAAAATTAAAAAAAAAAGTGGAAGGAGATTTTATAATCTTAAAAAAATGGTTTGACCATCGGCTACTAACACTTAACCTGGAAAAAACTTTTTACTTATCAAAACAATGCTTACTCCATAAATTCTGTAAATAAAATTAAATAATAATGTTTGATAGTCACCTAAAATGGGACTGTCAATTAGATTATATTATAAAAAAACTGCAATCAATATTATTTAGATTTAGAGCTTTAAAAAAAATCTTACCTCTTAAGTATTTAAAAATTTTATATTTTTCATTAGTACACAGCCATATTCGATACGGAATATTGGCCTGGGGTGGATCCCTAAAAACACACTTACATAAGCTGGAAGTCATCCAAAAACTTTTTCTAAAAATAATTCTAGGAAAAAATTCACTCTACCCCTCTGATCTCGTCTATGCTGAAAGTAAAGTTATGGATATTTCTTCTACTCCCTTATTGATTTTCATAAAAATAAAAACTTAAGTACATTACCCCAACATCCATACGAAACCCGCCAAAGAGGTCACTTTCTGGTATAGTAGAACCCACCGCTTTATGAGAAAGAAAAACAGCAAAGGATACCGCCAATAGAAGAAATGCTAATTGATTTTTGAGTATTTTAATGTCGAAAACACCGTACAGTGTCCATATACATAAAAATAAAATGATATTTTGTCTATTAGGACCACCGTGCAAAGATTCAATAACCAACTTAGCTGGAGATCGTTAGGGGTAATTTGCGTAAAATTTCTATATTGATTAACTTTCTTTAATATGAATTTACATTTTAATTTCTATAAAGCGGCGTTCAGACTTTACAAGTTACTTGAATTCAAGTAACTTGAAAGGAGTAACCTGAATTCAAGTGAACGTTCATACTATTTCAATATTTGATTCAAGTCATTTCAAGTTGACATTTTTATTTAAATGATTCCTGTTTCAAGTTACAAAAATTGCGTCAAATGATGTAATTCCTGCTGGAATAAAAGTGGATGGATGGATTGTGGATGGATTCCTAAAAATCAGAAAAAAAATTCTACACTTTATTTTACAAAAAAATTTCAACTTGAAATTTTTTCTCTGATTTTTAGTAATCCATCCACAATTAGCTTATTTACAACTTTTATTCCAGCAGGAATTACATCATTCGACGCCATTTTTCTAACTTGAAAAAGGAATCGAGTAAAAATGTCAACTTGAAATGACACTTCTAAACATTTATACATATCGTTTGGGCATCTTTACATATATATTATAAAACTTTTTATTGATGAAATGGCATCAAAAAGGGGCCACGAGGTATTTTTTTTTTTTTTTTTTTTGCGGAGGTGAAGGAAAACCTTTTATGGGGAAGTTATGAGCCTAAAATCTCAAGGTCTACTGTGAGACTCTCCTTTCAAAGCATACTCACTAAAAAACTTCACCCCCTGGTTGGGTCCGTCTGACCGAAGCCTCCGGGCCACGAAGTATTGCTCCTTCGCCCTATTTTTGTGTATTTAACCCCACAGAATTAATTTGGGGACAAATTAAAAAAAGAATAAGGCGTTATAACGTGTTTCCCAAATTTGACGGGTTGATAGCAAATTTGGTAAAAGAAGAAATTAACAAAAGTTCAGCTGATGATTGGCAGACAAAAATCAAACATGTTATCAAAGAAGAAAATTCTTATATAACGAGTCCGACCAAATTGATTATCAACGTTGATGACAGTGAATCCAATGGTGAGGGTTGAGATAGGGTAGGTAAGCCTAATTAATTTATAACATTTATGACTTTATTCACCGTGTTTTTAATTTTAGAATTAAAATTTGAGACAAAAATTTTAATTAGCAACGTTTGTGAATCTCACAAGAGATCAGAAAATGAACCTATGGGCGAGGTGGAGTGGTCAACCTCTACTGAAATCTAATATGCGTTATAGAAATTAAAATGTAAATTCATATTAAAGAAAGTTAATCAATATAGAAATTTTACGCAAATTACCCCTAACGATCTCCAGTAAGTTGGTTATTGAATCTTTGCACGGTGGTCCTAATAGACAAAATATCATTTTATTTTTATGTATATGGACAGTGTACGGTGTTTTCGACATTAAAATACTCAAAAATGTCCAGATCAAATAGCATTTCTTCTATTGGCGGTATCCTTTGCTGTTTTTATAGCGTTTTTTCTTTCTCGTAAAGCGGTGGGTTCTACTATAGCTCGCATGCTAAAGACCACTACACAACGCTCCTATGACTACATGGCACCTAAACTATACAACACCATACCTGATTCGCTAAAAACCGTAGTGAGCCTAAATAGCTTTAAAAAACAACTAAAAGAACTTATAATGTCTACTTCACGGGAAGTATTTCACAATTATATAGATTAGAAAAAAATATAACATACCATTGACTCACCTCACTGTTATAGTCTATTTTTAAAAGTAGGTAGGTAACAATTCTACATTTTACGGTCTATTTTTACTTCTCCTTTATTCATCCCCTCTCATTTAAAATTTTAATCTTGTAGTTTTTATTTGTAACCCTTATCATTATTTAAGTACTTACCTAATATTAATCAAATACTATTTGTTGAGGGTTCTGGAATAAACCCTATGTTGTGCCAGTTTCCCAGGACGGCCAACAATGTGTTACCGCCTTTTTAAACCGCATCGGTGTATTCGTAAAATGGACTGTATTTTTTAGATTGAAGATATGTGTACTGTAGTAGGTTTGTCTTCTCAACTTCATCCAACAAAAACAATGAACACTTTTATTTAACCATTTATTAAACTTGTTAAATAAATAAATGAATAAAACAACAACGTAACAAAGATTACATTAAACTAGTAATCATGAACAAAGTATTATAATTAATTAAAAGAAATGATCACATCATTCAGAAAATATTATTTTTGCGTGTGTTCTGCGTGAGTGATAATTAGACACTGGAGGGTCCTAGCCTGATTAGCGGCCAGAGACACACTGTTTTAATTCTCGAACCTCAGTCGCTTCAAAATCTTCCCTTCCGGATTGCGCAACACCTTCTCGAAAGATTCTTTAGCGTGAGCCGCGTAAACAAGCATGTAAAATTTTTTCTATTGTCTAGACGAGACGGTTAGATTTACGACGTGATATTTATTGTGAAATAGAGTAAAAAAATTATCTTTGACGATACCGCTTCCTGGTTTGAACGCCGTTTGCAAATGTATTTTGGTGCGGCGTTGCCGGTTGAACGAATATGAGTTTACATGTTTAATTATCTGAAAATTAAACACTATTAAACGAGCAAGGTTTGTATGTGTGTGTGTGTGTGTGTGTGTGTGTGTGTGTGTGTGTGTGTGTGTGTGTGTGTGTGTGTGTGTGTGTGTGTGTCCAGAGGATCTCGAAATCCACTCGTCAGATTTCAATGAAACTTTCACGGTAGACTAATTCCTATCTAAATCGACAAAAAATGTAGATCTCATGTCTGTGAAAATTCGATCTTCCGAGATATTTACAAGAAAAGTTAAGCTTTTAGTTTTATTTCCTAGCAACGGCAAATATAATAACTTGCTTCTATAGTAATATATACTATAAAAGAGAGAGGATTACAGTAAAAGTGGGGATATAAATAAACTTTATGCATCTGACACTTTAACATTGAACGAATTAAATTTAACCAATAAATAACAAGGAGGATTATACGTTGGGATTAAACTTTTTTTAATCTCTTGGCATTAAAAGTAACGCTTCAGTACTTACCTAAACTCAAAGATTAAAAAAAAGTTAGTTCAGGAACTATCTTTAAAAGTCACTGTCTTCACTAAAACTACTGGTATCACTATAATTGTCTTTTCTGAGGTTTATTATTACAGGTTCTATTAAATTATCCATTGATATATCCACTTTCCTAAATTAATTTTCCACCTTTTTAACATGATCAATGTATTTTCCCCAATGTTGTCTATTTACATCTGAAACTGCCTTCAAAAACAAATTTCGCACATTAGGAAATTTAAATGTTTTATTGTTTTGAGAAACATAACCTTTTAATAATTGTGACCAGATCAGTTCAATTAACTCTGCGTGGTACGGAGGCAATCTGAGAATTTTAATTCCTTTTTCTCTGGCCATCTCATCTATAATATATTTTTTGAATGTGTTTTTATGTTGCCTTGCTATTACTAATAATTCTGCCTTCAAGGATTTAGGAGGACTGATAATATTTTTAGAATGAAGCCATTTTGAAATATATATTAATACAAAATTCGGAATCAATTAAAATACATACGATACGGCTATGAATAAATAAAGTCTGACTTATCTGTCAAAAGAACAGGTTTATTACAGTAAAAACCATGGAAACAAGATAAAATCTAGACAAAAATTATATTAGGCCGATCAGATGTATTAAAATTTAAATTTTAACTACAAATAAGCATCGAAGGATGAGGTAAAAATAAAATTTCTACCTCTTAAACCTGTACTACGTTCTGCAAATTAAATACTGCACTCCTTTCTTCTGTATAGTATACTAGTAAAAATGTTTGTCTTTATTTAATTTCTGGCGTTTCAATCTGAAAGAATTCAATTTTAAATTTGCCGCTTTTTATCCATAATGACCTACAAATTTTGACAACTACTGACACGCACATCTCTGGGTAAACGTTAAGAAAATGGGACCGACTGGGATTTTCATGAAATTTTCACAGATGCTATAAAACATGATAAAAACAAATTTTTGCGCGGAAAAATATTTTTCACATTTTTTTATGAAAAAATATATGTTGGGATACTTACTCCCAAGACAAACAAATTCAGTGCGTTGAAACGGTTATTTAACATATTTTTCCATTACAAACGCATATATAACTTTTCTACAAAAGCCCAAGTAGGAATTTATAACCAGAATAAACCTGAAAAGTATAAAAAAGAAAAGGTTCATTTGACGGACATAAATAATTTGCTTGTCAAATGACAGCCATCTCATAAATTCTAAGTTGAAAATACAACGTTACCAATTCAATTTCAGAAATCATGGGTTTAGGTAAATATTTATAGGAACGTTGAGTAACACTGTTAAAATGGACACTTGTCAAAATGTGACACCTGTCAAAACGTGACAACTGTTAAAATGTAATACATGTCAGAATGTAATAACTGTCAAAATGAACAAATGTCAAAATAGGACACCTGTCAGAATGTAACAAATGTCAAAATGTCATAGGTATCGTACTTTTCTTTATTTATTACAAAGATCTAACCTAACCTATTCGCGAAGATCAAGCGTCAGTAGATGTTGCCCTAGAAGTGTGAAATCTCTAGAAACTAGGCAACTTTTAATGCATTTAACTAACCTCTGTGACAAGCAGTTGATAAACGTCAACAACAGCTGCAATCAATTGAAAATTAACACTGACAGCTTTTTAATTTTCCCGCCTATTTCAAGCCAATCGCCAATCAACTTTTTATTTATCTCCCTTTCAGTAGTTCAAGTAGATATCTCCCACTCCGTGATTTTCGCGAATTGATTAATAATTTGTCATGTTATACATATACTTAAATTATATACTCATTGGACTGCTTAAAAATGTAGATTTGAATATTAAGAGCGAAGCTCGGTGACCAGATATTACCATATTATGCTAGTTTTGAAGTAATTATTTATTATTAATAATTTAGATTCTGTACGGACCACACATATTTATCTCAAAACAAGTGTATTACACTTATTGAGTAGATATTTATTCGGCTAATCATTTCATGTGTTAACATTGTTATGTAACCTTTTTAAATGCTGAATAAATTACTATTACTATTACTATTACATCTATCTATCGTTAACTGCGAATATCTCGAAAAACAATGACTTTACAACAAACTAACAAGTGTACATTATTGACTTAGAAAATATCAAAAAAATTAAAATTATAGTCAAAATTAAAATTCAGACAGCGGCGTAACATTTAGAAGGGGTACAAGCCTTACTTACTCCTACCGTACGCCACTGGTAGAGCGTACTGAACCGTTTTTTTACTGTTAGGTGCATTTTATGATATTTAACAAGTGTGCCGATTTGAGTAAAATTATACGGTGTATTAAAAAAATTATGGCCATTAATAATTATTCAGTTTTCAACTCCCCGTATTTCGGAAACGAGTAACATTTTATCTAAGCATATTTCGCTTAACCGTTTTATTTTGAATTGGAGAATCTGCGGTTGTTCTATGTCCCATTCTTAATGGGACACCCTGTATATGAAAATGATTTTGTTTTGTACCTGGCGAGTAGCTTCCGAAAGGAATTTTTCTGTTTTCATGCTGTCTTTCATTCAGTTCATGTAAAATCTATTTTCCCAACTTCTATTGTTCATATGTTTATTAATAGTATATTACGTAACAAGTGTTGTAAGTAGCATATTACGCACGAACGAAAAAATTTCATGAGTGTGTAACTGCTTTACAACACGCATTACGTACTATAGTTTATATGTTATATATGTTGACTAAATCTATTTATTTGTACTATATTTACCGGACACGGTGGCCTCTGGCAATTTGTGGAAGCCTGTTGCTCTCTTGATGCAAGTAAATATTAATTGGATAGACTCAATACTGGTGAGTAAGCCGTATGTGTATTTTCCAACTTAAAGACCCAATCGTTCCCTTTCTGTATGCGGTGGTGCATTATCATGAAGCAAAATCACTTTGTGTTGCCCCTTTTAGTCGTCAGGACAACTCAATTGGTAAGGTTGGTGAGTATCGATCTAATAGCTAAGCACGTCTTGTCGCGGTTAGACTCTGGATGGGTATTAAGAAGTAAGGCCCCGTCACTTCTTACTTGCATAAGCCTGTGGCTTTTGAGAGTTGTTCATAGGGGGGCAACCAAGACGACGGTAAAAGACATTTTACATTTTTTTTTAATATTTTGGTCGTTTTAAAATGCGTTGTACCTCAAGGAACAGTATTGGGGTCAGTTTAATTTGTAATTTACTTGAACAACTTATTTCAACAGGAAACAATCGGTAACATAATCAGTTTCCCCGACGACACTGTGATATACCTATTACAAAAATGATGACTGGTATAACCTCAAAATAAACATAGAAAATGATCTTGGAAAACTCTCAGAGTGGTTCGACAGCAGATTACTTTCAGTAAACATCGACAAAACCGTATACTTACGTTTTAGTAGCCACGAAACATCTTTGTCAGAATAATGTCTGAATATCCAACGAAATTTTTCAATTAAACCCGCAAACAAAAATAAAATACTTGGGCATTTATATTGATAATCGTTTATGAATATTTAATAAAAAACTTCGTAGTATCCTATTTCGATTTAAACAAGTTGGACTATTTTTGAGGTTTAAATATACAAAAATACTGTACCACAGTTTGGTTGAGTTAAGGGGGAGTATCAAGAAATTACCTTCATGCCCTCGAAATCTCCTAAAAGTGATTCCTCCGAATGATGCTCAACAATCCTGCAAGATATTCGAGTTTTCTAATGTATACTAAAACACAAATATTAGATATTAGACAATTGTATATTATTCAGATAGAATACCCAGCAATATAAAAATAAAAACGAACTTACCACTCAGAACCATTGATACGCAAGAACATTGAAGAATCAGTATTGTTTACCAAGAGATTCTAAAACAATAGGCCAAAAAAGTTACTTCTATCTGGCACCTAAATTATTCAGTCAACTACCACAAAGAATAATCGATGAAACTTCTTTAAAATGCTTTAAAACCCAACTAGACACACAGTGAAGGACGATTTTGGTAAAAGTGAGTAAACTGTGGCTGTGTTGATTAGAATAAGAGCATGCTCTAAGGTTCGATAAGAATTCTTTGCGATTTTGCAGCAGTTTTCTATAGATGGTAAGATTAAATCAATGTTTTTCGCAAAGTAGTTTTCAGGCTAAAAATTCGACATTTTCAACGTTGTGAAAAACTATGTCGGATGAAACTTGAATTGCGAGTTAAAAGTTTGACAGTAACTACATTGTTAACTAGACCCATCTATGAGTAAATTCCGGTTTCTAATTTACAGACCTCGTACATAGAGAACTGATGGAAGCGTCTCTACCTGTCAGGTCAGGTCAGCTGTAGATGTCGCCACATAAAACACTTATTTTTAAACTCATAAAAATCAGATGTGTGAGATGCACTGGAAGGCACCTCACAGTTGATTGTGATAAGCCAAAAAATGCAACCCCAAAATGTGTTCACTGTGGAGAAGGTCGCCCAGCGAACTACCGAGGCTGCATGGTAGCCAAAGAAATACAAAAAATTAAAAATAAACAACTGAACAAAACAAAACTGCCTACTAGACCCCAGCGAGAAAATAGAGAAAGTAAAGAACCTCCAAAACAGGGTCAGAGTTATAGCCAAAATAAAGCCTATAGTAAAGCAGTAATACAAAATATTGCTCAAACTAACAAAAAACCGCAACTCCAAGGTACAACAAGTATAAATATTGATAATATGCTCGAACAAATCTTGGACAAACTAAACAAGATGGAAGAGCGTATTTTAAACCTAGAAAAACGCGCTCAAGGAGCAATCCCTAAAACCAGAAATGGCTAAACACTTAAGAATCCTAGAATGGAATGCAAACGGGTTACTACAGCACTAACAAGAACTACAAACAATCCTGGAACTAGAAAAAATTGATATCTGTCTCATTGCTGAAACGCACTTCACTAAGGAGTCATTTATCAAATTTAAGGGTTATAAGGTGTATCATACTATCCATTCAGACAATTCAGCAAAGGGCGGAAGTGCAGTTATAATAAAGGAATGTATATTACATCACCAAGAAATGGGTTACCAAAAGGTAGAGATACAGGCCACATCTGTTAAAATTACAACAAAGACTTACGAAGTTACAATCACAGCTTTATTCTCCCCACCGAGACATGCTATAAAAAGAGAACAATATGCTGACTTTCTGGATAGCCAAGAAGAAAGATTCATAGTTGGAGGAGACTTCAATGCGAAACATACCCACTGGGGTTCCAGACTAATAACATCTAAAGGTAAAGAACTATTAGCAACATGCAACAATCTCAAATGTGAAACACTCTCAACTCAACAGGTGCATAGAATCACAGACATAATTGAAAAGTCTTTAGAGGAAAATAAAGTCTGCTCCACCGTCTTCCTAGACGTGACCCAGGCTTTTGATAAAGTCTGGCATGAGGGCCTTGACCACAAGTTAAATTTGTTACTACCACGTCAGTATTCAGAACTCTTAAAATCCTATTTATTGTATTATATGTATTATTGTGTGATTGTTCACGATAAGTAAATGAAAACTCTATTGTTATTTTAGAACTTTTAATAACTACAATTAACAACTAGCAGCTCGACACTCAACATGGCCAACGTCTTGCCTCCGCTGCTGTGCTTTTCCTTTATTGACTGTTGACAGTCCAAGATGACAACCTTGTTATTACCAACTACGCTACATCTCCCTCCTTTTCAAAGAAGTTATCATTTATGTCAAGAATATAAGATTTTAGATAATCAGGTTGTCTTCTTGTACGTCCACTACGAACTAGCACATTTTCTGCTTTGTTACTACATTCTACAATATTTTCAGTTTCCACTATCTCACTACGAACTAGTATATTTTCTGCTTCGTTACTACATTCTACAATATTTTCAGTTTCCACTATCTCATCTCTCTTCTCTTGTTCTACTGTAATATTAGTACTTGTTTTTACACTATTGTCTATTTCTGCCTCATCTTGAATAAAAACTTTTTGATTTGAAAAATACATAGACACGTTTTCTTTGTTTTGACATTGCTTATTATTTTTAGACAAAATACTAGTTTCTTTAATATCTATGCTATTTCTGCGTTTTACTTTATTATTGGTATCAAAGAATAAAACTGTTCTGGGTGTATCACCAAACTTAATGAATTTTCCTGGTAGCCACACCTTATCTTTCCGGTAATATAGTTTTTGACCTTCAATTAAGTTAAGTTTTCGATTTTTTGTGTTTGTATCATAGAACTGTTTGTTCCTTTCATCTTTTTCTTTTTGAATATCCGAAAAGTCTTCAACAATTTTCGGTTTCAACTGGTTTCTGTGAATTGGTAGGTTCGTTCGCGTTTTTCTACTAAAAAGAAGCTGCGATGGACTATATCTTGAACTCAACACTGATGTGTTTCTGTGTTCTAATAGTGCTAGTTTTAGGTCTAGATTTTCTTCTTTACATCTTTTCAGTATGTTTTTTGCAATATTTACACCCTTTTCAGCCAATGCATTCCCTTTTGGGTAATATGGGCTTGAGGTTATAATTTTGAAGTTCCATGCATTTGCAAATTCATTGAACTCAAATGATGCATACGGCATATTATCGGCTCTTAATACTTCAGGTATACCATGAGTTGAAAATATTTGCTTTAAAATATTAATAAGTGTTTTCGAATCTTTATGTTTTATTTCAATTAATTCTAACCACTTTGAATAATAGTCAATCACGACTAAATATGATTCCCCTGCAAAGTGTAAAATGTCTGAAGCAACTTTTTGAAATGGGTATTCACATTGCTTCTCTGATATCATAGGCTCTCTAGGATTTTTATTGCTAAATTGTTTACACACTGAACAGTTTTGAACATAGTTTTCAATTTCAGTATCCATTTTTGGCCAGTAAAATAGTGATTTAATTCGATTTTTAGTTTTATTAATGCCAAAATGATTCTCATGTACTTTTTTTATAATTTCCTTCGTTATTTTAGTTGGAATTATTAACCTATGATCTAAGAATACTAACTCATTTTCTACATATATTGAATTTTTTAATTGGTAATAATTCTTTAAAATACTTTCACATTTTGAAAAGGATGTTGGCCATCCATTTAAATAAAATTCTTTAATTTTACTTAAAATTGGATCATCCAGTGTATTGTTTTTTATTACTTTAGTCAATTCATTAGATACATTAATGGAATGCACAACATTATTCAACATTTTATCAGTATCTTGTTTGTTTGCTTTGGAAGCAGCCCTACTAATAGCATCTGCTATAAACATTTGTTTTCCGGGCACAAATATAACTTTAACATCATAAATACTTATTTTGAGTCTTACTCTTTGTAAGCGATGTGACTGTATTTTGTGTATATCCTTATTCATTAACGCAACTAATGGTTTATGATCAGTCTGTACAGTCACACTTTTCCCATACACATAGTTGTGAAATTTTTTTAACGCAAACAATATGGCCAAAAATTCTTTATCTATTTGACCATAATTTATTTCACTTTCTGATAATCCCTTTGATGCATAACATACCGGATGACCATTTTGTGTTAAAATACAGCCTATTGCATTTTTACTGCTATCTGTCTGTATTACTATCTCAGAATCATTGTCATAATTTTTTAAAACAGGAGCATTACAAATGATCTGTTTTAGTTCATCAAATGCTTTATCATGAATATCCTTTTCCCACACAAATTCAATATTCTTTTTTAACAGTGATCTTAATGGATATGTTTTCTCAGACATATTTGGTATAAAGTTTCTTAAATAATTGATAATACCAAGAAACCGCTGTAATGCTTTCTTATCCTTTGGCCTGTCATAATCTACTATTGTTTTAATTTTTTCATCATCTGCTTTTACTGTACCGTTGCCAAATGTATGGCCTAAATATTTCACTTCATTTAGCAAATACTGAAATTTATCTTTGTTAAACTTTATGTTGATTTGTTTGGCTCTTTCTAAGACATTCTTTAAAATTTCATTATGTTCCTCTATAGTTTCCGCAAATATTAACAAATCATCAATATATATATTTACACCTTTCATATCTTCAAAGTTTTCAGACAAGTACTTTTGAAAAACTTCGGCCGATATGTTTATACCAAATGGTAAACGTTTAAAAGAAAATAAGCCAAAAGGTGTTGAGAATGTACAATATTTTGAACTTTCTTTACTTAGAGGAATTTGCCAAAATGAATCTTTTAGATCCAAAACACTGAAATACCTGGCATTTTTTAATTTTGATGCCAGATCCTCAAATTTAGGTATCTCAAAATAGTCTTTAACAATTGACTCGTTCAAGTATTTGGGATCTAGGCATAATCGCAAGCTACCATTGGGTTTTTCAATAATTACTAAACTATTTACCCATTCTACTGGTTCTTTTGTTTTACAAATTATATCCAGATTACACAATTTTGTTAACTCTTCTTTTAATTTATCTTTGATTTTCAATGGAACTCTATGAGGGGGGTTGGAACAAGGTAATGCATTGGCTTTCAATTTAATACTATACTTTTTTGCGAACTTACCAATTCCAGTAAACACATCTACATATGTTTTTAAAATATTGTCTTTTGTTAAAAGCTTAGTAGAACATTCTTGAATTTTGCATGATTTTTTAATTAAATCAAGCTCTATACAGCTCTCAAGGCCTAAAATTGGTGTCAATTTGTTTTCAACAATAACAAATTTTATCCTGAACTTTCTATTTTCAACACTTAGATTTAGATCAGTTTCACCAATTACATTAATTTTACTTCCATTGTATGCTTCTAATTTTATATTAGCATTTTGATTTAATATTACTTTTGAATTTTTACTAATTAATTCAAGATAATCTGATGGAATCAAATTAACATCTGACCCTGTATCGAGTTTAAAATCTATTACACAATTTTCAACTTTTATTTTTTGATACCAAGAAATAGCATTTACAATTTTATTACTTACTGAACCACAATAATATTCTTCATCCTCCTCGGACTCTTCTACATTTATTTCCTGTACTTGTCTTCTTCCAGATTTTGTTCTACACACGCTTGCGAAATGATTTTCTATCCCACATTTCTTGCATTTCTTTCCGTTTGCTGGACACATGTTCTTGTTACGTTCATGTGTTCCTCCACACCATCTACAATCAACTACATTTTGATTGTATCTTGCAGCATTTTTCTTCTTGAATGAACTTTTTTCTTCTGCTATTGACATTTTGATTTTGTCAACATTTGAACTAAAACTATTATTTGCCTGGCATATATTTTTAGTTTGGACTTTTTCTAATTCTGCTACTTTAAACATCTTTATAGCTTCTTCTAGGGTTACCTTTTCCATCGTTATAATTTTTTGTTTCGTTTCGTTATCAGCTGATCCAAAAATAAGTCTATCTCGTAGAATCTCATTTACATCAGTAAATTCACAGTCTCTCACTAAAGTCTGAGCATCTATTAAAAATGACTCAAAGGGCTCATTTACTTTCTGTGAACGTTCATAAAACATATACCTACAGTATAAAATGTTCTTTTTGGGATTACACACTTCCTGGAACTTGTTCAATACTGCTTCGAATGTTTCTTCTTCAAGTATAAAATTATTATATGTTTTTAGACCATCATCTCCTATACAGTTGAGAAGAATTGCTATTTTCGTGTCATCACTTTTTGTCATTTGACCAGAGGCTCTTAGGTAAATATTTAATGACTGGTTAAAACATTTCCAGTTTTCGTTTATATTACCAGACATTTTTAATGGTTTCGGCAAATTGAAGCCGGACATGGTAATGGCGGGCTTTTTCACGTGGTCCCAGAAATACTTGATTTACGTATGTTATTATTACTCACTCTCTTAGGAACGTTTACTATATGACTGCGCCATGTATTATTGTGTGATTGTTCACGATAAGTAAATGAAAACTCTATTGTTATTTTAGAACTTTTAATAACTACAATTAACAACTAGCAGCTCGACACTCAACATGGCCAACGTCTTGCCTCCGCTGCTGTGCTTTTCCTTTATTGACTGTTGACAGTCCAAGATGACAACCTTGTTGTTACCAACTACGCTACATCAAACAGATATTTCAGAATAAAACAGGAAGATGTATATTCTGATCTAAGAGAAATTAAGGCAGGAGTACCCCAAGGTAGTGTACTTACTAGGTCCAGTACTCTACTTACTGTATACCAGTGATATTCCTAACCTTGAGCACGATACTATTGCAACATTTGCTGATGATACTGCCATTCTGGCTGTTGAAGAAGCTAACTAAACAAACATCTGTAGACCAGATTAACACCTGGACTAAAAAATGGCGTATTAAGTTAAATGAAAATAAATCTGTTCATGTTAACTTTACTAATAAACGAAACCAACACATTCCCGTAAGAATAAATAACGCTCAGATTCCCTATGCTAATACAGCAAAATATCTTGGAATGACACTCGACGCTAGACTTCGCTGGAAAGTCCACATTAAAAAGAAACGTGAAGTGCTTGGTATAAAATATAAAAAGATGTATTGGTTATTAGGAAGAAACTCCAAGTTGTCCACACATAACAAACTGCTCCTCTACAAGCAGATATTGAAACCCGTTTGGACGTATGGTATTTTAGGGCATTAAATGGGACCTTAGTGGCCTCATTTTAGTCAGTTTGTTTCACTTTTACTACTTTCGGTTTTACCGGAAGTGATACCAACTTTTGAATTTTAAACGGGACACCCTGTAGATTATTACATTTTCGGAATCTACATGACAACCTGATCTCATCGATGTATCATACTTGATATCTCAAGTGAATAGTTAAGGAGCTACACACAAAAATATGAAAAATTAAAATTGGCTTAAATAACATGCCAAAGAAATAAACAACGGGGAAAAACGGCACTAACTTAAATATTACATTAAATTATTTAATGTAATTCAAAAAATTTATAAATTTAATACAACATAACTGAATTGTACGATTTTTTTTTAATTTAACCCATTTTCCCTCCTGTTTTCATACCTTATTTAAATTGCAACCCTTGTTTTTTTTTCCTAAAACAATAATTAATTAATTAAGTGCATAATTTTCAATTACATTTTTTGTACATTTCTTTTAGTTATTGTTCTCAAATGAGAAAACTATCATACTTTAAAGCAATACATAAATAAGTCAAAATAATGTCATAGTCACCGCCGCCTTGATAATATTAAAAAATTATTGATACTGTAGCCTGTTACATGGTTGCTGTGTCACCCTGTATACCAAAAGATAATAAATAATAAACTAAAAAAAAAACTATAAGCTATCTGCAAAATTAGAGGCAACGTGTAAATGTCCTTTAAAGGAGTCTTGTGAAAATGTATATTTTCCTTATAAATAAAAGTGCTTAGTGTGGCATTGTTGACAAGTATCGTGATTAAGACTTCTAGTTCTATTGTTATTTAAACTTATCAAGAAGATTTCTCAGTATATGGACCTTTGAAGAATTGCATCAAAATTACGCAACATCGTATTTTATCTGTTTAATGCGAAATTTTTTTCTTCAACATCTATGAGAAAATTCAATTTAACTCAATAAATTTTTATCCATTCATCGACTCCCAATTAGAAATTCAGTTTGTCATTTTAGTAGCTGGTAGCTACCAGATACGGAAAACTGCATTTTAATTTATTTCCTTTGTATGAGACAAAGGTTAAAGTCTACATGGAGAACTGCTGGGAGCGTTATTTCCAATCGTTCTCTAATTGATTAGTCTCGCTGTACCTTGTTAAAACTCTCTACCTGTCTGTAATTTATCCCACTGTAGATGTCGCCGACAATAAAACAATTAATTACCGACACAACAAAACGTAAAATCCAGCAAGAACAATGGCTGGAACAAATCCTGACTGAGTCCTGATGGGATTTCGTAACTCGTCCTTGCAGTCTCCGTGGACTCTATATAACTCCTTTTGCCACATCCGCTAGCGTGGGGTTTTATAGTGCAATTAGTAAAATGAAATGTTCATTGAAAAAGTTTTTGTTCTAATATCGATCGTAAATTGGTTACTTTTGAAAGTATTTAGTAAATCGGGTTAGTAGATTTCGGGTAATTAATTTGTAGCTTCTAAGCTAATCATTTATTCTCATTTAATATATATATCTCGTTTTTTAACTAACTTGGATGTTAGCAGTTCGGCTTTCATATATTTTTTTTTGTATATACCGGGTGGCCCAATAAAAATGGTTTTCTATAGAAAAAAATTGTCGCAGAATGTCTTGAATCTTAGCCATATTGGCGATGAACTCGATATCGTAATGAACGTATGTTTTGTTTGATCAACTATTTAATTTCCATAGTACTTTCTGCAAAAACTATATTGGCATTATTCCGAGAAAAGCCACGGTAAGAGAGCACAAGATGGTGGTGGTTTAAAAAAAAACTGTAGATTCTTTAGTTTAACAAGAAAAAGTTGTAGCAGATAGAAATATCTTTTACATATATTACTTGATCATCCAATAAGGTCGTTAGATGAACAATCAAACAAGATTTAGGCATAATTTTGTTTGTTTTGTTTTTTGTAGAACGATTCTTCATTGGCTTAGAAATAGACGTCAGTTTCGGCAACTACTTAATTGGAGCCAAATCTCTTTCCCTTCGGGCAATTTTGCCATTATTTCGATCGACTTATGCAGGGTGAAAGAGCATTTTTTTTTCTTCATTTGGGGTTATTTTCTCGTAATTTCTTCCTTCAAATGCACCAATAAGGCCATATAATATTCTTCCTTTTTCAAGGTAATTGATGAATAAAATAACGTGCGAATACCAATATACGGGCCGGGTAATACCAGCTGACATTTGTGTTCTTGGTAGCTTTGGTCAAATTTCGCCGGTTAATATCCACTCAGCTGACTTCTGATTTGACTTCGAGTGTGATGATGGATCCATGTTTAATCCATTGAGACATAACGCATATAAAAATTATATTTATTGCCCTTAAACATCTTCAAACAGCGCGTTTTTGTTTTCGATCAAGTGTGAGCAAACGCGGTATCCACTTTCAACAGAGATTTCTAATGGACAAATGTTCTTGCAATATGGACATGAACACTAGCGGTATTAATTTGAACTGCCTGACACGCGTAATGTTTGTTTTTCTACAACCACGCTTTTCTACACAAATTTTTATACGCAAAGCAGGCCGTTTCTTAATTCCTGTGATATCCGTTGAAAAAGTAATAATTTAAAATGGTAAAAGTACACGCTATGGCACTTTTCCCCATATAGATCTCAAAATTTTGTAGTTACAAACAGCAAACAACCATAATGAATAGATTTTGTTGGGTATATCAACACAGCTATAACCTGTCAACATTTTTTTGACAATTTAACATTATCATTGTAGTGAATAATTTCTAGGTGTTCAAATTTTAAATTTTAACTAACAATTCTGTAAGTAAATTATTTATTTGATTATTTATTTAATTTATTAATTATAAAAACAAATTAATTTATTACGCATTGTATTAGGAATTATGAATCAAGATCAAAATTTCTTTTGAGTTGTCGAATTCCGACATTGAAAGTACTCCTCCAGATATTATCGAAGGCTCAAAATGCAACCGAAAATTTGTTACCTGAGGTTTCGAAAGAGAAATATCGAAAACAATACAGTAAATTTATGAACTGGAGGGAAATTAACAACATTAAATCATTTTCAGAAAATGTTTTGTTAGCTTATTTTCAAGAAACCTTCGTTAACCAATTTCACTATTAACTATAACTGATTTTTCTATATTCAAAAATTCATTTTTTTAAATTCTTTCTGTTCAAAGTTTAAATAAAATACCTATATAAGTTACTATTTTTCATTCATTAATAAACGTGGTTGTAGAAGAGACACTCGCTGGTACGTTACGGCTCGTGCTACAAACTTGTGCGCCCGTGAGAAAAGTGGCGCTTTGCGCACTTGTTGTACAAACTACTAATGTTTATCTGCAGTCGAACGTGTGTTTTGAGTTTGTGCGGTGTTTTTTTTTCTGTTATTTGTTAGTTAAAAATCAAAAATGCCCAACTCCTTTAGGAAATCTAAAAATCCGGAATTACACTTTAATTATTTTCCACCCAAGAAGCAATAAACAGTTTATATAACCACCAAAGGATGTGTCGTCGAAGAAGTTGATCGTGTTAAATTCTGGGAAAATATGTTTTAATGGGTCACCAAGCAATCGCGAGTATGCTCGAAACATTTTAAATCTGAAGATTATATTACAAAATCAGGTAAGATAAAAATTAGCATTTCTGAGATTATTTCTTGATAATAACTGAAATGTTTGCAGGTATTCTTTCAAACAAAATAGCTCCCAGGTTGTGCAAAACAGCTGAGCAATCAGCAAGCCACTTCATTGCACATCATCGCTGATATTTCAATTTATCATTTTTCTAAAGGTAATATTCAGTAAAATACAACCTTTTTAACAATAGCATTATGCTCCCGTCTTGTGCAGCAACTGTTTTCAATAATTGTACAGTTACTATTAGTAATTATTATAACAAAATGTTAAATACTACTAAAATTGAATAATTCAGTTAGCTTTGAACTTCGTGTTAAAATAAAGGATTAAAAAATATAAATTTTGTGTTTATTTTGAAAAAAACAAAATAGATAATAAATCAAGAGAGAAACACTATTCGGTGTCTAAAGGAGAAATTTTCAATATTTTCCTAAACAAACAGTTTTGCAACAATTAAGCCAAGAAAGAAATTTCTTAATTTTTTATATTTTAATTCGATATTGATTAAAAAAACTTAATTTTGAATGAAACAATAGGATAGATTAAAGCATAAATCAATCAAAAGTAGGTTCTTAGAATTCATTTTTTATTTAAATCACTTCTACTTTAATAAAAATGCCCTCAATTTGGTGAGATCGTCCTTGCACAGCAGATGTTTGTAGACTTGTAGCTGTCAATTAATTGTCAAAGTAGAATAAAAAAGTAAATAATCTCTTTTGACAATGAAAGTTTATGTTTTTGAGGTCGCTGAATTCAAATATGATGTCAGATTTGAAAAATTGACAGTTGACAGCTGTCAATTAACTGTCGAAGTAAAGAAATTATTTTTGACCCTAGAATGATATGATTTGAGCTAAATTCAAAGCTGATCTAAAGTCGGAGAGAATAATAGTTTACAGCTGTAAATTAACTGCCAAAGTGCAACAATAAAGTGTAAATCTTATATTTACAATATGAGTTTAATTAATTGACAGCTATCAACTGTCAATTTTTCAAATCTGACATCAGATTTGAATTCAGCGACCTCAAAAACATAAATCTATACGGGTGTTTTATAGTTAAACCGACATAGTTTAACTGTAAATAGAGGGTACTTAGGTGATTCCAAATAACCTTGGTTAATGGGTCTAACACCTTTAATAACCGAGATACGGCCAATATTTTGATAAGCCGTAACTTTAGAACCACCCTGTAGATTTTTCTCATACTTGGTACATGTATAGTGTGTTAATAACCCAATCCTATAGTGTAAGAACTACCATTAAAATTCAGATCCGGATTAAGAAGAATTTGCAAAATTTGAAAATCCCCAAAACAACACCCTGTATATCAAATTTTTTAAAATTGGGATGGATATTTGAAAAGAACGGAAAAAAATGAATCATACAATACAAGAACTAAAGTTAAAATCCAGATCCGGATTAAGAAAAATTTGTAAAAGTTGGTAATCTCTAAAATAGCATCCTGTATATCAGATTTTTTTAAATGTAATCGGATACCTATTTAAAAAAAGAAAAAAAAAAGACAAAAGATGTGTTATTGCCGAAGCTTACTGTTTAATGATTTTTGTATCCGGAATTAATCCGAAATGGCGTAGACAAGCTCGACTTTCAATCTCTAATGAAAGTCTGACAGTGGATCCGACTAGCCCAGTTCCAATAGAATACAGTTGCGTTAGCAAATGTATAAAGAACTGAAAAAGCACAGCGGCATCTATCACAATAATAACAAACTCAAAGTTAGCAAAGCCAGTAGAAATATATATCAGCATTTAAAACATTCACAGGTCGCTGCTTTTGCTAACTTTGAGTTTGTTATTATTGTGATAGATGGCGCTGTGCTTTCTCAGTTCTTTATACATTTGCTAACGCAACTGTATTCTATAGGAACTGGGCTAGTCGGATCCACTGTCAGACTTTCATACTGAAGAGGCACAATAATGCCGAAACTAGTCTATGGTTGACGGGCTCCTTTAATAACAAAATCAAAGTTGTTGGTTTAATGTCCTGATATCTCAGGTTCCAACCAACGTCGGGACTTCTATAATTCAATACCTGTTGGGGCATATAGCCCAAGGAGTAGTTGTATGAAGTCCAGACGTTGTGGCAACGTTGACATTCAATGTCCAATTCCTGGGAGATTAGACTATTTTTCTTTTCATTTGTGCAATTTGTTTACTCCCATAAAATATATTTCGGTAGAAATATATATCAGCATTTAAAAAAAAAAATTAAAATATGCTTTGACATCTATAAATAGTATTAAAAATGAATAGTTTTGTAACGGATCTGTGGAGCTTTGGAGCTCCATAGCTGCCAGAATATTGAATTTGGAGCTTTGTGCCCATGGAGACTTTTGTTCAGGATGACAAAATATACAACATGTCAAAAATTCAAAAAGTTTGACCGAAACCCAATTTCCATAAGATTATTGCGGGGTCCTTTACTACGCAAGAGAAAATGTATTAACCCTCCCCTTAAAATCTATAAACAAATAACGTAACTTCAAGTTGAACCTACATAGTCCACGTATATGACTGGAATTGAAATGTAACGTCTAATAAAAATAAAAAAATATCAAAGAAACCAGCAATGAATGAAGGTAGATTGTAACACTAAAATTGAGGACCCTTATATCTTGGAGATAAAAATATTAAAATAAGAGATATATTAACCCTCTAGCATACAAAAGTTCCAGTGATTAAAAATGGAAGTACATTAAATTTAGCTACAATTAAAATACTTATATAAAAAGGATATTGTTTTAAGAAAAACTTGTGCAGCAGATTTATTATTTCAAGTATTACTAGGCTCTTACGATTATAATATTATTGAACAAAAGGTGAGTAAATATCTATTTTTATGCTATGATTTAATATTATTTGATTGTTTTCTGACTTTAATTTCGCTAGAAGTGGATATTTAAAAGTTTTCGCAAATATATAATTTGATGGAAAATTTGTAGATACAGGGAGTTTCAATGAATAGGAGCCACCCTGAATAACTTCATTGGCGATTTTTTTAATGAAAGATCCTGAGGAAGCTATTAACTTATGAGAACTAAATTTCTTAGAATTGCCCATAGAATAAGATCTTAAACTTTAATTCATTTCTGACAAAACATCCTGGACAGTTTCAAATAGTGTTTCGTCAAATATGGATTAAATTTTAAAGTTTGATTTTTTGGGCAATTCTAAGAAAAAAAGTTCATATACGTCAATAGCCTAAAATGCTTCGCTACTGTCATACACCCAATTTTCAGTTATTAATAATAATTGATCTTTTAAATGGTATTTCTCCAAAAGTAGTAAAGAAAATCGTTCAAATGAAGGGTCACTCCACCCCCTATGCCAACATTTTTGGGTGGGAGCTGCCGGAGCCATGGGGTTGATTGTACAAGGTCATGTGATATCTCTCAGGATTTTTGATTAAATAAAACTCGTGTATCTACAATACAGAAAACGAAAATTTAAAAAAGATCCAAAAACCAGCGAAAAATAGGTTAAAGAAAGACTAGAAAAGACATCAGAAAATTTCCGCCTGTTACGGTGTTTCTATATCCTCATGAAACGTTCGCACGGCATCCGTTTCTCACGCTTTTAATAAATGTGAAATCCAGCAAACTCGATTCATAGCAAATATAAAAAGTAATCGATTCGCATTTATTTTTCACTTTCCCATTATAATTTAATAGGATTGTGCTTGTGACATCTGGTAGATACTGGTCAAACTAAATTATTACTGAAGCGACAACACGCATGATTTAGTCACATTCTGCAAAGGAATTTACTTGGATAGAAAATGGCTGTTCTTGCGTTACTTCGTGTTAAACCAGATCGATGAAATAAAATAGCCTGGTCCTATTAGATTTTCTAATTCGGTAACATTGTTTTCGTTCAACTTGTCCATTTAACTTCTAAAATAAATAGGATAAAGATGGTAACTAATTTAACAAAAATCGTCAATTTTTGTTTTTTCCAAATATCTCGGAAACAGCAGATACATTTTAACTTTGTAAAAAACCAATAAATTCGTCTTGAAAATACAAACCTTTTCCCCCATTTAATCAACTTTGTATCTATAACGGTTTAAGAAATCCCAATAGGCCAGCCCCGCATCGGTTGGCGCGACGCGAGCGCCGCTCTACCGGGAAAGACAAAAATTGATTGGTGTTGGTTTTGCTAAGATGTGGGTTCAAGCCGGTAAATTTAAAATTTTTTCGAAAGAAAAGCCTCACTAATGGCGCCTACGAGTTAAAAACTGATGGACTATTTGAGATTATAGGAACTGTTTTGCGCTAAGCCCTAAGCACCAAACCGAAAACAAACCTTTCCAAGCCGACAATCGAGCTATGTATATAATTATTATCAAATACTATTAAACGAGCAAGGTTTGTATGTGTGTGTGTATGTGTGTCCAGAGGATCTCGAAATCCACTCGTCAGAATTCAATGAAACTTTCAGGGTAGACTAATTCCTATCTAAATCGACAGAAAATGTAGGTCTCATGTCTGTGAAAATTCGATCTTCCGAGATATTTACAAGAAAAGTTAAGCTTTTAGTTTTATTTCCTAGCAACGGCAACTTGTTTCTATAGTAATATACTATAAAGGAGAGAGGATATAACGTCACATTCCATAGGCGTACTTTGCAAAATAAGTTTCTATAATATAAATAAAGTCACAGCATATAAAATATATATACCCACTTCGTAGATTAAATTTTGAAGTTATATTATTTACAAAAAATAAAAATAAACCTTATGCATCTGATACTTTAACATTGAACGAATTAAATTTAACCAATAAATAACAAGGAGGATTATATGTTGGGATTAAACTGTTTTTAATCTCTTGGCATTAAAAGTAACGCTTCAGTACTTACCTAAACTCAAAGATTAAAAAAAAAGTTAGTTCAAGAACTATCTTTAAAAGTCACTGTCTTCACTAAAACTACTGGTATCACTATAATTGTCTTTTCTGAGATTTATTACTATAGGTTCTATTAAATTATCCATTGATATATCCACTTTCCTAAATGAATTTTCCACATTTTTACCATGACCAATGCATTTTCCCCAATGTTCTCTATTTACATCTGAAACTGCCTTCAAAAACAAATTTCGCACATCAGGAAATTTAAATGTTTTATTGTTTTGAGAAACATAACCTTTTAATAATTGTGACCAGATCAGTTCAATTGAATTTAACTCTGCGTGGTTCGGAGGCAATCTGAGAATTCTAATTCCTTTTTCTCTAGCCATCTCATCTATAATATATTTTTTGAATTTGTTTTTATGTTGCCTTGCTATTAATAATAATTCTGCCTTCAAGGATGTAGGAGGACTGATAATATTTTTAGAATGAAGCCATTTTGAAATATATATTAATACAAAATTCTGAATCAATTAAAATACATACGATACGGCTATGAATAAATAAAGTCTGACCTATCTGTCAAAAGAACAGGTTTATTAGAGTAAAAACCATGGAAACGAGATTAAATCTAGACAAAAACTATATTAGGCCGATCAGATGTATTAAAATTTAAATTTTAACTACAAATAAGCATTGAAGGATGAGGTAAAAATAAAATTTCTACCTCTTGAACCTGTACTACGTTCTGCAAATTAAATACTGCACTCCTTTCTTCTGTATAGTATAGTAGTAAAAAGGTTTGACTTTATTTAATTTCTGGCGTTTTAATCTGAAAGAATTCAATTTTAAATTTGCCGCTTTATATAAAAAAGGAAAGGTTCATTTGACGGATATAAATAATTTGCTTGTCAAATGACAGCCATCTCATAAATTTAAAGTTGAAAATACAACGTTGCCAATTCAATTTCAGAAATCATGGGTTTAGGTAAATATTTATAGGAACGTTGAGTAACACTGGTAAAATGGACACTTGTCAAAATGTGACACCTGTAAAAACGTGACAACTGTTAAAATGTGATACGTGTCAGAATGTAACAACTATCAAAATGAACAAATGTCAAAATATGACACCTGTCAGAATGTAACAAATGTCAAAATGTCACACGTATCGTACTTTTCTTTATTTATTACAAAGATCTAACCTAAGCTAAAGCTAATCTTTTTTTTTTTTGGCGGGTGGAAATGCTTTATGCACATCGGGTAAAGGTTCTTCCCTTCCCCGATAGTGTGAGACTACCCCTTACGGCTACTATTTTATTATGCGGACAGTTTTAATATTTAAGTTTTCACTATCATAGAGAGAGAGAAAAAGAATAAATGCTTGTACACGTGTACTATTAACATAGATTTCAATTTTTTATTTTACAAGAAACTTTAAAGAGACATTTAAAATTTTCTATTTTCATAGTACATTTTAAGGTTGATTGTGACTTTGTATTTTCCAAGAACAAATTGTAATATAATGTACGAATGAACTATTTTTGTAACTGAACCGCCACACGTCGAGAGTCTGGTCACAGGTTTTTGTGGAGGTTTTTACCCAAGTATGAATATCAGACCTATAATTTTCCTTCACTGCAGATCAATAAATAATAAAATCAATTGAACATAGAGTTTTTCTTATATAGTGATAAATAGAGTGAGCTGAGCGATCTTCTGTTGACGGGACGTGTGCCCTACACGCTGCTGTTGCCCGTCCCGAAAACGGGGCCTGTCCACCGTGACAATTCGCGAAGATCAAGCGTCAGTAGATGTTGCTCTAAAAGGGTGAAATCCCCAAAAACTAGGCAACTTTTAATGCATTTAACCAACCTCTGTGACAAGCAGTTGATAAACGTCAACAACAGCTGCAGCCAATTGAAAATTAACACTGACAGCTTTTTTAATTTTCCCGCCTACTTTCAAGCCAATCGCCAATCAACTTTTTATTTATCTCCCTTTCAGTAGTTCAAGTAGATGTCGCCCACTCCGTGATTTTCGCGAATTAATTAATAATTTGTCATGTTATAAAAATACTTAAATTATATATTCATTGGACTGCTTAAAAATGTAGATTTGAATGTTAAGAGCGAAGCTCGGTGACCAGATATTAATTATTGTGTAAGTTCTAATAACAGATAATGACAAGTTAAAGAAACGTAAACGTCACTGATCTTGCAAGTACACAGGGTCGGATTAAGGGTGTTATAAAAATAAGTATGTAATCGATTTCATAAAAAAATATAATTTTTTATTTTTTAGTAATACTATTTTCTTTGTAATATCTACAGAGTGTTTACTTCAGTTACACGATATGGAAAACTTTTTTAAAAATAATTTTACGAAAAAAGTTACTCTTTATAAACGCAATTTTTCAAATCGGAAAAAAACTGCCACATCGTTACAACTGAAAAAATGCATGTTAACATTGATAAGATGAAGTTCATGGAAAATAATCATTTTTCTGTTGTATAAAATATTCTATGTATAAGCTGCAACATATAACGATGTGGCGGTTTTATTCCGATTTGAAAAGTTGTGTTTATTCGGATGAGTATGTACGAGCCCTAAGACATTAACATTTCTAGATGTGCCGACCATAAATGTATCATTTAAAAAAATTATATAGTTGATTGATTTTAGGTTCATCCTGACAGAAACGTTTTGGATACAAACTGCACTTGCGAAGGAGGAAGAGGATTCTGCAAGCATGCAGCAGCGGTCTGTATCTACGTCAATGAAGAGAACAACAATGCAGTTGCAGGTGTATTAGAAGGGAATAGAAGTGGAAAATCCATGGCCATCAAAAGTAAATCAAAAAGAGATAGTGAGACCTACGAGTGTAAGGACGTCAGTAGTGTTTCTTCTGATCACTTGGTGAAAAATGTTATGCTAAGCAACATAGTGTTAGCAGAGGAAAGATGCAGAGTGGGAAAAGAAGCTAGACTGGTAGAAGAGAAACAAAAAGAAGACATTTTATTAGCGTTATTGAAAAATTTATACGATTTGCAAAGTGTTAATGCCAAACACTACTATTATTTCACCATGCAGAACTTTTTATAAAGAGTAAAATTTTTTCGTAAAACTAATAATATAATACATATTACAATGAGAATAGAATTTAAAGCATTATTAAAAAATCAAAAATGATATTTTTTTATCAATTCGATTACATACTTATTTTTATAACACCCATAATGCGACCCTGTGTACTAGAACTGTCACTTTTCTTTATCTTGGAAATACACCATACAATTTTTGTTGGACCCGGTTGCCCAGATGTCGCGTCGGGAGATGTGGGGTTGGGGTATACTTCAAATCGACAAACGTTGCCAAAACTATAGTTTTTTTTTATGAACCCCCCGCCTCCTCGAGCAAATCGCTTATTGCCCATCTCCACGCCCAAATATTAATATTTTTTTAAAGTCGCTAATTAATATGCAGTCAGACACCTACAAAAAAATTAACTCTGTGCTAAAACATGAGAAAAGGCTACAGAGAAACGAAGATTTAAATAAACAAAAATTGTACAATATGTTAATGAAATAAATAGTAATGACTTTATCAAGTGTGTCTCCTACTTTAGTAGTATTGTTTCATTTCAATTATTATTAAATAAAATTAAATTTTAAATTTCATCTGCTCATGTTTTTTCCTTTTTCAAATATTTTGTTGTCCGCAGTTCGGGTGTCGGATTATAGAACCCCCAGGACACCGATGTTTGAAACGTGAGAGAGCAACTCGTGTGCGAGAATGTACCACGTGATCACTCCTCACTCTCTCAGCGTCACAAAATCCGTATGTTTGAGATCAAGAGAAATCGTCTACGAGTTCGCATAGGAGTGATCTACTGGGTTGTGCCAGTAGAGTTGAGTATAGTAACAGAGTAATCATGCGTAATAGCGCCATGAAGGCGTTAAGTGTCAAGACTGTCAAGTAAAAAAATGTTTTCTGCGTTACATGATCGCATTTTTATCACTATTATGCCGAGTAGTAGAAGATTTCCTAGAAATCATATATTCAGTTTTATAATATAATTATTCTTTGTCTAACCTTCAATGTTAAAACTTAAATAAAATAAATTGTGTTCTAATCAAAATAAAATATATTATCAAAAAAGGTATTTTTATCTAATAAAAATATTGGAAATTATATCTGGCGCAGTCAGTAACGATTTGTGCAAGTTACGAAAGAACTGAAAAATCGCTTTTGTCGTTACCAGAACTCTTTCCAGACTTTAACGTTTCAACTTTTTAAGTGCAAATCCGATACGAACTTACCCTTCCGAGGTGTCCGAAAATTTGTTAAGAAGAAAGAAGAACCACCGAACAAGTCTCCAAGAGGTTACAAAGAATCACTAGCAATAGAAAAGAAACTTCGACGAACTCCATTCATAGGGGTAAGTGCCAAGTTCCTTTTAACCCTCCTGAACCCTTTCTACGGAGTTTCGAAAATAGATGGTACTTAAAAGTAATTTTATTTTAATACGTTTTGAAATAAATAAATATTTTAAGAATTTTATGAGTGAAATTGAAGAAATATTAGGTCAATTCAGTAATCTCAGTATTGAAACTGTAGAAAGTAATATTAATAGTATTTTAAGTGAAAATTCTAATTTAAATATTGTCAACATGAAAACATGAATCCTCCTGTACCTCCAGTACCTCGTGCTATTAACTGGGATCTTTTTAGGTCTAAAGTTTCAAATATCAAGCCATATGATGGCGATAGTAATACTTTAAACAAATTCATTTCTCGTTGTGAAAATTTAATAGCAACTTATAGAGAATATAACGACCCAGAATTTAACAATCATATTTTTGAATGTATACAGGAAAAATTGGTAGGCAAGATGCAAGAAATGATTAGAACTACCCCCTATAAAAACGAAAATGTAATAGACTTTGGCATGAGACTACAACTACTACGTAGCAGTGTAGCCCAGAGAATTAGTAACGATATAAATTTAAATGCTCAAGAAAAACTCTGCGAAATAAATCACTGCGATAAAACGGCTCTAAACACTTTTATTGCAGGTTGCACAGGCGTGTTAAAAAATAATATGCATTTAAAACAACCGGCATCACTGGAAGATGCTATGGCTTATGTAACCGATTATGAAAATTTTGAAAAATTATACGGCAACGCTAGTGACCAAAATAATTTTCAAAAACATAATTTTAGGAATAATAACTATATTCCACAATCAATTAATAGTAATTTTCAATCACAACTAAATAATCCGAATCAATATTACCAAAATACTAATCAGCCTCAACAATCGGCTGGATCCGCCCATTGTTTGGTCTAACCAATCAATTAATATTCAACCGCGTCCCATAAATAGAAATTATTACCCGACAAATGCTCAAGTTTTTGGACCACCATACAACGCTTTCAAACCCAGCCAAATTTCAAAATCAACTTCCTAAACCTGAGCCAATGTCGACAACTTCAAGAAATCCCTCGATGTATACCCGAAAATCATTTAATTCAAATAATAGATTTAATGATAATAATACAATAATAAGATTTAACAATATTTTGAATTACTATCTATTTTTTGGAACGCAAGTTACATTTTCACAATCAAAAATAATTTTCGCTATCCATATTCCTATCCTCAAACCTGTTCCATTATAATTTTATCATTTATATCCTATCATCCAAAACAATATCATGTACACCCCTATATACCCATACTTGGCACGAACAAAAAAGGAGTCCCAAATGCATAGAGAAGAATGTCCAAAATTAGAAAACATGTATTATTGCACACAAGATTTCATATCCCGAGATAATTGCACACTTCAACTTCTAGAGGGACAACTCCCTAAAGGATGTCATGCTATAGAAATCAATATTCGAGAATCAATAATTGAACAGATAACCGATAACGACATATTGATTATTCCCGTAGAACCAGAAAAAATCCTGTCAAAGTGTAAATCAGACAAGTTTTTAGAAATAAAAACACCCACTCTAATAAGAATTCCTGTAGGTTGTCAAATTGAAATAGAAGAATTAAAATTTACAAATAATCAACAAATCCGAAAAGGGAAACCATTGATACTTCCAAAATTTGAAATTAATTTATTAAAAATTCAGAAGAACTACCAGGCCTCTAACATTACCAAAATCAATTTTGAAAATATTTATGAAATTAATAAATTAGCTGATCAACTTAAGCCTATCACAGAAAAAGAGGACACCCTGTATAAAACTTCGATGTCAGCAGCAGTACCAACTTTGGCAATTATCAGTATTACAATCATTGCATATCTCATATTTAAAAAACGAATTAGAAAATCAACAATGAAGAAAGAAAAACAAAGTACTGAAGAAAATTTACCAAGTTCCAGTCCCAAAAATACCTCCTGTATTTTTGCAGCTTAAGGATGGAGGCGTTACATGATTGCATTTTTATCACTATTATGCCGAGTAGTAGAATATTTCCTAGAAATCTTATCATATATTCACAACAGTTACATACTCAGTTTTATAATATAATTATTCTTTGTCTAACCTTCAATGTTAAAACTTAAATAAAATAAATTGTGGTCTAATCAAAATAAAATATATTATCAAAAAAGGAATTTTTATCTAATAAAAATATTGGAAAATATATCTTCTGTTTAGGTATATTTCATATTTCGTTTCAGTTTATGATGACTCGTTTCAATCCTATCATTAGCTGTAGAATATTGACCTTGTCAACTTTGTTCTCATAAGATTAAGAGACTTATCGATAGGAACATTTGGAAATAAACTACTTCAAAACTAACCATTATATCTGATTTTGTCATTTTAATTTTTGAAAATTTTCCAAAAAAATGTTTTATATTTTTAATAAAGGATTTAATATTATTATTAATAAAAATAAAATAATTTTTCCGAGGCAAACTATTTATTTTTCTTTTCTCTCGATATAGAAAGCCGAAACGTCAATAAAAAAACTTTTTTAACAACTAAGTGGTTTTAATCCAGTGGAAAGAGAGAGAGAAATTAAAATACAAACCACTATGAGCTTCCGAAATGAATTATTTATTTTTCGATTTTGTACGATGTTATATCAAAATAAATCAATCAAATCTCAACTTTCCAATTTTTTGCCTTGACAATTTTGCCAAGACAAAATATTTAATTTTCGATTTTATATTAAAAAAATTATAATTATTATAATTTTTTTAAACAATATATATTTTGGAGTTGCTCGTATAGGATTGCATTTCTCTAGGTTTCAAATATCGGGGTTCAGGTCAAAATATTTTGTTGTCCGCAGTTCGGGTATCGGATTATAGGATCAGGACCCTGATGTTTTAAACCGAGAGAAATGCAACTCCTACACCGTATGTTTGAAAGCTGTGAGACATCTCGAAATAGTTCAACTTTGCCAAATTTAGACAGTACAACAAAAAGTAGAGAAAAACATATATTTTAGTTCTCTTGAAACGTTCGTACAAGAAGAAATAGAAGAAGTGATTAGGACAGACAGCCACAGTATTGGATTCAGACCAATTATAAACTCTTTAGATCCTCTTTAGATGTGCTACCATCTATGGTAAGAAGAGAGTATTGACATTAAATTTTGACTGAATCTAGTCAAGATGTCACTCTCTTCTTTTTTATCCCTTTCAGAGATTAATACAAAGTGAGTAAACCAGTAAGGAATTTTAATTTATTAGATTCGACATCCTAAGACCGGTTTCTGTCTTTCGACTTCATCAGTTAGGCTTTTCGAATCCAATAAATAAAATTCCAAACTCGTACAAGTCAATAGCTATATCCGCTATAAGATAACATTTTTAGATGTGCTACCATCTAAGGTAAGAAGAGAGTATTGACATTAAATTTTGACTGAATCTAGTCAAGATGTCACTCTCTTCTTTTTTATCCCTTTCAGAGATTAATACAAAGTGAGTAAACCAGTAAGGAATTTTAGTTTATTACATTCGACATCCTAAGACCGGTTTCTGTCTTTCGACTTCATCAGTTAGTCTTTTCGAATCCAATATTGGATTCGATATTGGATTCGAAAAGCCTAACTGATGAAGTCGAAAGACAGAAACCAGTCTTAGGATGTCGAGTATTGACATTAAATTTTGACTGAATCTAGTCAAGATGTCACTCTCTTCTTTTCTATCCCTTTCAGAGATTAATACAAAGTGAGTAAACCAGTAAGGAATTTTAATTTATTAGATTCGACATCCTAAGACCGGTTTCTGTCTTTCGACTTCATCAGTTAGACTTTTCGAATCCAATAAATAAAATTCCAAACTCGTACAAGTCAATAGCTATATCCGCTATAAGATAACATTTTTAGATGTGCTACCATCTATGGTAAGAAGAGAGTATTGACATTAAATTTTGACTGAATCTAGTCAAGATGTCACTCTCTTCTTTTTTATGCCTTTCAGAGATTAATACAAAGTGAGTAAACCAGTAAGGAATTTTAATTTATTAGATTCGACATCCTAAGACCGGTTTCTGTCTTTCGACTTCATCAGTTAGGCTTTTCGAATCCAATATTGGATTCGATATTGGATTCGAAAAGCCTAACTGATGAAGTCGAAAGACAGAAACCAGTCTTAGGATGTCGAGTATTGACATTAAATTTTGACTGAATCTAGTCAAGATGTCACTCTCTTCTTTTTTATCCCTTTCAGAGATTAATACAAAGTGAGTAAACCAGTCAAAATTTAATGTCAATACTCTCTTCTCGCCATAGATGGTAGCACATCTAAAAATGTTATCTTATAGCGGATATAGCTATTGACTTGTACGAGTTTGGAATTTTTATTTATTGGATTCGAGAAGCCTAACTGATGAAGTCGAAAGACAGAAACCGGTCTTAGGATGTCGAATCTAATAAATTAAAATTCCTTACCGGTTTACTCACTTTGTATTAATCTCTGAAAGGGATAAAAAAGAAGAGAGTGACATCTTGACTAGATTCAGTCAAAATTTAATGTCAATACTCTCTTCTTACCATAGATGGTAGCACATCTAAAAAAGGTATTAATGCCTTGTCCGTGCGCAATTGACCTGTTCCCTTTGGAGCTATTTTATAATCTGTAAATATTAAACTGACCGCCGCGCGCTTTTGGGATATACCACTTCATATTATGATATATCACCGGACCGTAATATGTCAGTTGGGCAAAAAAGATCAGGTAGTTCCTAATCCTACCATTCAGTTGGGCAAAAAATATGAAATGAAGAGATTAACTACCCCAACATTTAATGTACTTGTAGGTACCCGTTTTAATGAATTGAGAATATTTATTTCTATCAGACGATGAAGGCTTTCACGGCCGGTCAAATTAAAATCGAAAGTGTTTTCCGGGCTTTGAAACCGTGGTCCAATGGAATTTCTTCCTGACGTTTCGTCTACAGCTGCGGTAGACATTATCAAAGGCGATGAGGCAGTGGGCGAAGTGATCTCCCGTGCTTCCCGACGTTGACTGATTCGACAGTGGTTCGCTCGGTCGTATTTATACCCCCGCCGTTGCGCTGCAGTAGGGGAGCTGGGGTGGGGATGGTGGTGGTGGTGGCGCGAGGTTTCGGCGTACTTGATGTATGTCGAAGAACTCGCTTCCAGTCTGGGTTTAGGAACGTAATTTCTTCCTTTCGGTTAAAATTGTTGTCGTGCTTAAATATATCAATGGCTTCCCTGGTTAGTCTCGGATAGTAACGCTGCGTTTGATGTAAAAGATCCACCTCGTTAAAAAGAATATTGTGACCTTCAGAGAGAGCGTGCTCTGCTACGGCTGACTTTTGTGTTTGTCCCAGCCTGCAACTCCTTTTGTGTTCCGTAATTCCCGTGTTGACACTGCGCTTTGTGGTGCCAATGTACACCGACCCACAGCTACATGGAACTCTATAAACTCCGGGCGCTGATAGGGGATCTCTGCGGTCTTTGGCCGATCTCAAGCTCTGTTGTAATGTACGCGTGGGTTTAAACACAGTCTTGACCTTGTGTTTTTCCAGTAGCCTGCCGATCCTATCCGTGACTTTATGGATATATGGTAGACTGGTCCAACCGCGCTTTTCCTCATCATCTCCTGTTGTTTCTTCTTGGTGCTTTACATTCCTTGGACGGACGGCCCTATGGAACTCGTGTCTGCTGTATCCATTCCAACCAAAGGCTCTTTCTAGATGTTTCATTTCCCGTTCCAATTCTGCCGGCTCACATATTCTCTTGGCTCTCACAGACAGAGTTTTCATGACTCCCCTTTTTGGTCTGGGATGATGGTTTGATCCGTTGTTGAGGTGTCGGTCAGTGTGTGTTGGTTTTCTATACACGGTATGCGCAAGCTTTCCATTCGGCCTCCTTGATACCAAAACATCCAAAAACGGTAGGCGTCCTTCCTTTTCTATCTCCATAGTGAAATGAATTTTTGGGTTGATAGAGTTGAGGTGTAAGAGGAAGTTTTGAAGTTCTCTCTCGTTATGGCTCCAAATATCAAATGTATCGTCCACATATCGAAACCAACACTTTGGTCGTTTTTCTGCCGTAGTCAACGCTTTGGCCTAGAGAATTTCCATGAAAGCGTTGACTACGGCAGAAAAACGACCAAAGTGTTGGTTTCAATATGTGGACGATACATTTGTTATTTGGAGCCATGGCGAGAGAGAACTTCAAAACTTCCTCTTACACCTCAACTCTATCAACCCAAAAATTCAATTCACCATGGAGATAGAAAAGGAAGGACGTTTTTGGATGGTTTGGTATCAAGGAGGCCGAATGCGCATACCGTGTATAGAAAACCAACACACACTGACCGATACCTCAACAACGGATCAAACCATCATCCCAGACAAAAAAGGGGAGTCATGAAAACTCTGTCTGTGAGAGCCAAGAGAATATGTGAGCCGGCAGAATTGGAACGGGAAATGAAACACCTAGAAAGAGCCTTTGGTTGGAATGGATACAGCAGACACGAGTTCCATAGGGCCGTCCGTCCAAGGAATGTAGAGCACCAAGAAGAAACAACGGGAGATGATGAGGAAAAGCGCGGTTGGACCAGTCTACCATATATCCATAAAGTCACGGATAGGATCGGCAGGCTACTGGAAAAACACAAGGTTAAGACTGTGTTTAAACCCACTCGTACAATACAACAGAGCTTGAGATCGGCCAAAGACCGCCGAGATCCCCTATCAGCGCCCGGAGTTGATAGAGTTCCATGTAGCTGTGGGTCGGTGTACATTGGCAACACAAAGCGCAGTGTCAACACGAGAATTACGGAACACAAAAGGAGTTGCAGGCTGGGACAAACACAAAAATCAGCCGTAGCAGAGCACGCTCTCTCTTAAGGTCACAATATTCTTTTTAACGAGGTGGAGATTTTACATCAAACGCAGCGTTACTATCCGAGACTAACCAGGGAAGCCATTGAGATATCTAAACACGACAACAATTTTAACCGAAAACAAGAAATTACGTTCCTAAACCCAGACAGGAAGCGAGTTCTTCGACATACATCAAGTACGCCGAAACCTCGCGCCACCACCACCACCATCCCCACCCCAGCCTACTGCAGCGCAACGGCGGGGGTATAAATACGACCGAGCGAACCACTGTCGAATCAGTCAACGTCGGGAAGCACGGGAGATCACTTCGCCCACTGCCTCATCGCCTTTGATAATGTCTACCTCAGCTGTAGACGAAACGTCAGGAAGAAATTCCACTGGACCACGGCTTCAAAGCCCGGAAAACACTTTAGATTTTTATTTATTTCTAGTTTAGGCATCAGTATTTTAGATCGAGAAAACAATTTTTAGATTTTTTTTTGCCAACGAAATTTTTTGAAATAATGTCATATGATTAACGCGTGATTGCGTTTTGCGGTTATATTCTGGATAATTACATTAATGTTCAATTAAAATTTCCACCACGTATATGGGCTTGCATTAAAAACAGCATGTGTAGAACAACGAATGCATGTGAGCCATTCCACTCCCAATTTGGGCGTTTGTAAATTGGGCCCGCGGTCAGGGATTATTTACCTGACCCTACGGATTAAAAAAGGGTAAGTTAACGAAAATTCTCGGTACTAACAGTCAATTTAATGATTGAATGACTTGTTTACCTCAAAAATATTTATAATCTTTAATAAATTGAACTGTTTGTTCCTGTTTTATTATAATCCGCAATTTTATTTATATTTAAATAGGCAAAATCCTCTTATTTTTTTAGTTTGTACTGAATCTTTGGAAGATGAATGTAGAAAAAGTTTTAAGTGAACGTAATACTGAAATGTATGCGGTATGTCAAATTTCAGTTCAATCGGATTAAGCGTGCGGACGCTATCGTGGAAGAATACAGACAGACACCCAGACAGACAGACAATCACACAGCCAGACGGACAGACTTCCATCTGGGAATCGTTTTAATCGTCTCAGGGGACCTCAAAATGGATATATCCGTCTTTATCTCATTTTTTTTAGCGCGTTCACAATATTTTCCCTTGGCGAGGGGCCGGGAAAGTAAAATATCAATCGCCTTATCAACAGTTAATTAAAAAATTTATCCCAGCTAATGCTAGCAGGTATAAATCCAATGATCCCACCGTAATAAAAAAAGTTGTACGGAATCAATATATATTTTTTTTCATTATAAATTGAGTTTAAATGAAAAGTCCAAAGTCCTAACTGTATTAATCTTTCTGAGATCAGGTAACATCATTGATTACTAATATCTTCACTTGAAATTTACTAATAGATCGAACAGCAATCTTCATTACGAGCTTAGTTAGAGAATGTTCCCAACATTGCGATTATCCATTAAATGAATTTATACCTAGAAATCCCTCATCCGTCGTGTTTGTTAAACACAAATTGATTAGTTCTCCGTAACAAAGCGAATGTTGCAAAACGAGCATCAATAATTGTCAGACAGCTCTCTGAAGCCATAAGCAATTTGAAAGTTGCGTTATGTAATATAAGCCAAATATTATAGCCGATATTAAACAGAATAATATGAAAATAGACATTGACAAAATATTTCAAAAGCAAAATTAGTGGTAGTAGATCATTCAAATTTTAAGTCAATTCAAACTGCTCATCGTGCGTTTAAATATCAAATTTAAATTTATATAGTTTATGTACCGAAAATTTTTTTAACTCTTATATGTAGGTAATAATAATTTTTGAAAACGGCTTTAGAGTCGAAGTGGAAACGTTAAATTAAAAAAAACATTTTTTTCTCTGATTTGGCGCTTTTATACATGAAAGCTTCCTTAATAGTGATATGAGTCGTATAGAATCAAAACTCTGTATTTGCCACATATGTCATTCTGAGAAAACCGCGAAAAACTGTCTGTTCATTATTCAGGGTGCGCCAATTATTTCCACTCGATCTCTAGCACCGAAACTAAAGGAGATATCAACAAGATTTTTTGTAGGGGTAGACAGTGTCACTCGGACTACAATTTTAAAATATTTTGATGTATACAGGGTGGCTAATTTTTGTGGAATGAAAATTAATTTGGTTTTTTTAAATTGAACACCCTGTATACGATTATGTCATCTGATTCAACTTAATATTAGATTTACGGTAGTTTTTTGTATTTGTAAATCCGACGCGGCGTTGACAAGTTATTCCTATTTTAAGCAGATTTAATGAAAAAACAGCACTTCAGAAATATTAGCACAAAAACCACATTTTTAAAAAAATTCCTCAAAAAAGCTTACTTATCAAGTTTTTCACAACCATTCTCTAGAGTGAGTCATAGGTCGATGTCGATTAAAGGTTATAGGTCGACGTCTTTTAGACTATGACATTGTGTCGTCGAATTTATGTCGAATCGACCGTTGATTCAACGTATGTCTATGTCGAGTGTTGACATACATTCGACGTAAATTCGACTAACCCCTGTTGCTTGGGTACGTCTCTGCGTAGACCTTATGATGATAAATCAAGTCGTTTATGTGTTATGGTGATTCATGACCTTTTAATCAACATTTATTGTTGTTGAAAACTAGATGACCGTGTTTTACGAAGCGAATATTTTAATATAGTGATACAAAACGAAACAGTTAAAATATATGGATTATTCAAATAAAATGTTTACGTCTCTTACTACACTTATGTTTAAAGTAGAGTCAGAAATAGTTATTTTTATTATACTTTATGAAAAGAAACATGTCGAACTTTGCCGAAACATTAATAACACTCTGTATTTATTACATTATATGTTTAGCCTAGCTGAATATATCGTATAATTTTATTCTTTTCACAACTCACAATATTATTCAGTACATCCTTTCGAAGTCATATGAAGTTCAGCAGTCTTGACAGAATCTCGTATAGAATAAAAAAGTGATATAATATCTCCCGAGAAGTTTGGAAGTATTTCTCTGCTTGGCCCCTAGAGTTTTTCGTAATGTAAAGAGAAGATGGGGAGTAGAAAAGTCATTTATCATAAAAGAAAAAACTCAGGAAGATTTTAAGAATTTTCAGATTTGAGCGTAGTCCTAAAAACATCTTATTTATACTAATATTTTATGATTGATTTAAAAAAGACATGACTGGAATTTTTTAATATTTATTTTTGTAAATTTTAATATAAAATATGGCCATTTTAATAAAACGCCAATGAATCAAGTTTTTGAGGCTTCATTAACAGATGAGTTTAGGAACCTCAAGATTTAGTTGTATCGTTTACGATTTAGTGGTTGCTTAGTTAACAGTTCCTTTATTCAATTGCTAACTGTCAAAGTGAGTTTTTATAAAACTGGAGATCAGTTAATTGAATGCTTGTGAACAAACGCTTCAATAATCGGTAAAAAATACTTATTAGTTCAATGTAAAAATTCGTGTTTTGATCACCTGACCTTATTATGTGTGTCCAAAAAACTTAAATGGAATTTCATTGTTAAACTTGTGGTTTGCCTAAAATAATGTCAATTTGTCATTGCCATAAAAGTGGAGTTGATTCTTTAGATGATAATATTCTAAACCCAGGATCACCTTGTATGATCCCAACTATATATAAATTTTGACTGAATCTAATAAATTAAAATTCCTTACTGGTTTACTCACTTTGTATTAATCTCTGAAAGGGATAAAAAAGAAGAGAGTGACATCTTGACTAGATTCAGTCAAAATTTAATGTCAATACTCTCTTCTTACCATAGATGGTAGCACATCTAAAAAATTATCCTATAGTTATCGCTTAGTGCCATTTAAAGAATTGTTTTATTTCTTAGTGTGTTTGATTACGACAATTGTGTTTTATAAGAAAATGTTTCTATAATATTGTTGTATAAATGTTCTTACAACTTATATTATAGAATAAAATCTTTTTTAAACTTAAATATTTTCTAACAAGTCTATAAAGCTATATACAATCTTTATAAGAATATTTTAAAAGAAATTTATAAAAATCATATTCCTATAAAGATTATATAACAAGTTGTATTAAAGTTTATATGATAAGTATAATAGTATCATTGTGTTCGGCAGCATTATACAACAAGTATAAAAACATTTTATAATTAATCTGTAACTACATCCGTTGACCCTATTATAAATTGTTTATAGAAAAAAATATAGTTTACAAAGATATAAAATCTGATTATACATAATCTCATTGAGTCAATTTGCAAAAATGGATTCAGCATCCCAATGGAAAAAAATTAAAGTTTTGATTATTGATCTAGGGGTAATGAGTAGATCACTCACTGGTTGGAAGGATAGAAATTTTGAAAACAAAATTGTGTGCTAAATATTAATCTAACGTGTTTTTTTTTCGCAGTCTGGGTAGGATTGTCAACCCCCTCTTGCCATTTTCTATTGTTTCTATAATTTTAAACATATTTTCGTAATAACCATTCATCTGTAACTGTAATATCGTAATATCATTGAAATTTCTAGGTTATATTTCTAACTTAATTTATAGCGTAGCGAATTTCAACACAACAGAACAAAATGGTTGTATAGTGTTGTTATATAGATTATATAGTAGTATCGAGCTCTAGTTAAAAGTGTCTGATGCAGTCTCGAGCGGCATCTATTGACGTTCTATATGAAGTTATCAATTTTTAATGCTACACTCCCTCTATATTTTCTTTCACATGGCCTTTATCAAGTAGTTCCTTCAGCTATAAAAGTTGCTGTCTGTAATATTGCAGTTACGTATTTAATAATAAACATCTGTTGAACAGATATTACATTTTCAAAATTCAGTCAGGATTTTCTACAAAACTGTGTGATTAGTCATCTTTATTTACTAATAAGGATAAAATTTATGATATGATGTGCTATATCAATTCTGTTTAGAATTTTGAGCATCATATTGAAATATGGAAGAATATACATTTTTATTTTAAAAATAGCGATTATTTATATAAATTAGAAATTATTTTTTTTTAAATAAAGATAAAAATACACTTTATAATATACATGAGCGGATCCAGACGATTTTCAAGAGGGGGTCCCCAGAAATTTTATTAAATATAAAGTACTTGAAAACTTCTTTTTGGGCTATTTTAAACGAAGAAATTTACATTTTCTCCCAATGTAACATGAAAACCATTTTATTCCAATACGATACATTTGTATATTTATTTTAATTAATAAACATCTTTATACAATTTTATAATAGCCCAGTTGCCAGAGCCACATTTACTCAAAAATCTCACATAAAATGTGATATCGCTGAAACTAGGCTCTTAGTACTTTATTGGGTGTAGAAAACGTTAAAAAAAATCTTTGCTGCTCTAAAGTGTATGCTTAAGTTTACAATTTCGAAAACAAAATCGAAAATTTGGTTTTTGCGTTATCTAATATCTCGAAAAATAAAAAAAATCGAGAAACCAACAGCACCACGTGTGAAACAGCGAAAAATTTTACTCAGATTTATATTATAAGTTATATATAACTATAAAAAATTATTAAATATAAGAAAAAGCGTATTCTAAAAATACAAAAATACAAAAAAAACAAAAGTACCTTTGCCTAAAATATAAAAAAAGAATTTTATTCTCAGGAAGCTATTAGTTTTTAACTTTTTTTTTGCACATAGATAATTTGACCGGAAGTTATAATTTCTAAAATTCTCACTTCGCAACTCTTAAAAGTGTGCTTTTAAAATTTTACTAGTATAATATGAAATGTGCAGTTTCGAAAACTTGAAAAAAAATGAGCACTGATAAATAAGTTAAAAAATTGATAATTTTGTTAGTGAACTTTTTCGATTGAAAATTAGGCATTTTTAACTTAAATTCGTATAAAATCGAAAAATAAATATTTTGTATTGAAAAAATTACAGCTTATTTAAAACACAAAGAAGAATGTTTTCACAAAGTTTCATAAAAAAAATTTATTTTTGCGGGAGATAAAAATTAAAAACTAAAAAAGCGGTTTTTAACGATTTTCTCAATAATTTTGAAGTTGAAAAATGATTAATACAAAAGTTTTACATTTTTTAATTATCTACAAATGTTACATTAAACTTTTTTCGATAGGATGCATGTTTCAGCCACAAATCGTAAAAACCAATATCCAACCCTCAAGTTGTATATTTAGCTACCCCCATCCCCTTCCAGAACTTTTAATTTGTCCAATTTATTTTTTTTAATTTACTTATAATTTTCCCTACATTTTCCGACCATGCACATACTGCTAAGAATTTTTTTATGAATTCGGGTAGGAACTTAAAATCGGTTTGGTCTACAAACATCATTCAAAACCAACGATAAGTTTTTATTATTGGCAGGGCATCAGATTCTGGTGACCTTCAATTAACAACGCAAATCTATTCAAAACTATTTATTAACCCTATAAACAGGAAAATTCCACTGAAACTCAGGTTGTCTTGGTGTGTCTAGAGTTTTTGATGACAGCGTTGCCAAACTTTGGTGGATTACTCACAACTTTAAAATATCAATAGCAAGACAGTTTTTTTTAATATGATAAACTAATATCTGTCTAACCAGCATCAGATAAAAAAGATTAAAGTTGTTTAGTATCAAACAACAACATATAATAATTTATTAATTTATTAATTAAATAAAATACTAATAAATAAAAAATAAATTATTTTATACTTTTAAAATTAACTAAAACAATCATATAATATCCATATTATAAACAAGAAACCAAACTATTGCAAAAAATATACTTTCAGAAAACAATATTTCAATTTAACATTGACTCTCTAGTCTTATTGCTTTTTATTCCAAATTTTAATTTTAAAAGTTAAACGGATTTAATAAATTATCAGATTAGAATTTTTCATAATTACCATTATCGATAGTATAGACCTTTTGATTACAATTCACAATTGCCCTTTACTCACAAAATTACTTACAGACTAGTAAAATACTCACAAATTGGCAACCCTGGTTTCTCGGGAGATAATTAAATATTTTGGGCCTTCAATTTCATACGTCTTCCAATTCCCTTTCGTTGTAACTAAATACCACATTAACAAAAGACAAGCAGAAATGAAAAAGAAGATTTCAAATTATAATTTCACTCAAGCAACGACATGACCTAAAGACATGACTTGTGTCCACTTGGAGTGCTGCCATCTCCAGTGCGTTCACATAATCCTACTGATAAAAGTCCGTAAGGCGATACTACTATATAATCTATATACAATGCTTATATCATTGTATATCCTTATACAATACTTATATTATGTTTAAACGACAATTTTGTTCTAATACGGAATGTTTCTTCGCTCTACAGGACATTATCAAACGTTTAAAATACAGGGTTGTCATGTTGTGCCGATTAGAGGAAGAATTGATTATTTTTTGGTCAATACCTTCCTTCGGTTTACATATACCTAAATAACCCACAATAACACACAATAAGCGGCGTTTCTGTCCGACAGTCGGATTAGACGAGATTTGTAATATTACATAGTACTTATACCCTATATCTTCGAATTCTCAGAAGCATATCATATGTTTGGATTTTCATATAGATATTTTTCTGTGAACTTTATATAGTACCATATCGTGTTACATCCAAGTTTTTAGGAAACATGGCGTATTGTGTACAAGCAGGTTCTTTATCAGTAATTAAATGCAGTCGTAAAAAAAGTTTAAATCTGGTAACCCTCCAAAATTTGTGAAGGTACACTTGTTGAATCATTTAAAATAAAGTTGTATAGCGCGTATTTAAACAACATTACCGAACTTTAATATTAAAAATTATATAACGTGGAGAATGGAACAAAATTATTGTATTATATTGCGCCATCTTTATTTAGGTATAGCCGTTTAACAAACGCCGCGCCAATATGCAAAATTCCTTTAAACTTGAAAATATCACTTAAAAAGTAAGTTTTTCAGAAATGTAGAGACAACCCTTTGATACAATTTTATATATAAAACAATAATTTTTTGTTTAATTTAATTATCTAACTATGTCAATAAAAACGATATTTTTTTTAATTTTTAATAAACCATCCGTGTAATTTAAACTGAGGCCCATCAATTTTTTAGGTAGAAATACATATATATTTCATCAGAAAACTGCAGTGCGCAATGAAATTTTCGGGTTACCTGCGAGTATCGGAGATTTTTCGTTATTTCTTTGTACGCTGCCATCTTTAATGAATCTTGAACGCCATTATTTTGTTCTCAATTTCATCACTGTATAATATAATGATAGTATTTTTGTCGTATTGCAATACAGGCTACATAATAATACACTTATAAAATATATATTTTTTTTGATATTCAATTATTGTGCGAGGCTGCCGTATACAATCACTATACAATGATTGTATAGCAATTCCGAAGTGCACATGTAAATTTATTGTATAAGGATTGTATACGAAAGTTTTATAAGTATCACTTAATATAGTTATAGTAATATTACAAGGGTTGTATAACCAGCTAATAGAATATCTATAATAGCAATTTGTTTTATAAAAGTGGGCCCTTTTTGGTTGAATGGACATTGTATAATAGTTTTAAAGTGCGTTATACGATTTTCATGTTTCTATAATATCAGTTGTATAGCAGTTCTCACAACCATTATAAAAGTTAAATTGCTAGCTGGGATTCGTCTATAAGAGACATGTTTATAAAATCCTACGAAGCAAAAAATATCAACTCATATATTTTCTACTAAAATTAACGACATCACTGATACTTAATCAAATACTGTAACCTGTAATAAAGAATGGCACTCTTTTTAAATGTCACTTTTCCCCTTTTCACTTTCACCTTTTCGGGTATAATACCGTTAATCCCAAGAAAACATAAAAGCTAAATAAAACTAATAAAAGCACTTCTTCCACTTAACTTGGATTTTAATATTCACCCTCGGAGCTGGGGCATATTTTTCCTCTAACTACGTTTGTTACCGACAATTCTGCCTCAGTTTTACTCCTGCAATGGGAGATATTGCGTTTGTTTACATTAGCATATTTTAAGAAAGGGGAATATAAGCCATATGTCACTTTCTAAATTAAAAAGCGTTGTGCCTGTAATGAACCTTAAATATTTGCTTTTTTAGCCCCTGATATGATTTATGTCAGATTAAAATTATTGATTTAATGATAACATATTGCTTGGATAGTTTGAATTAAGAAAGATAAAAGACCAATAATAATGTTTTTGTCAGTATTTTAAAATTTTAAAACAGTTCAAAATATTTTATTATTATTTCATTTTAATAACGGATCTCCGTGTCGACTGGGCGATTCCCAACTCGGCGTAGCTAATTTTATTTAAAGGACCCCGCACAAAAAGATAGGAAATGGCCGCTCGGTCAAATTGTCTGAATTTTTGATATGTTATACATTTTGTCATTCTGAACAAAGGTCTCAATGGGCACTAAGCTCAAAAGTCCATGGTTTGGCTGCTATGGAGCTCCGAAGCTCCGTGACTCCACCATAGTATAGAAACCTTTAAAACGCATATTACCTTTTTAAAAATCATATTTTAATTATTTTAATGTATGCCCTTAAGTTTTTGAGGTTGATGAATTTAAATATGATGTCAAATCCATAATATTGACAGTTGAAAGCTGTCAAATAGCTGTCAAATGCTTTAAAGAAAAAAGAAATCTTATATTAAAGGATGTTATCATATGTTTTTGAGGACGCTGAATTCAAATAAGATGTCAAATCGATAATATTGACAGTTTAAAGCTGTCAAATAGCTATCAAATGTTCTTAAAAAAATAAATCTTATATTAAAGAATATAATCATATGTTTTTGAGGACGCTGAATTCATATGTAATGTCATATCAATAATATTGACAATTGACAGCTGTCAAATAGTGGTCAAATGCTCTTAAAATAATGAAATCTTACATTAAGAAAAAGAAACTTATGATTTTGAGGACGCTTAATTCGAATCTGTTGTCAAATCGATATACTTTGTGTTTATCGGGCTGCCTTCGGCAGGCTTGAGGTTTACAACTATTATGCAACTATGGTTATGATTGGGCAGAAGTGCACAGGGGCGAGATATATTTTTTAACACTTATATACATTCAAAAATCCATTTCACTTTCGAGAAATCTTAATTAATATTAATTTAAGCTTAAAAATTCAAATATAATGTGATACTGAAAAATTGTCAGTTGGAAAAAATCATTTGACTGTAAGGTGACAGCTGCCAACTGTCAATTTCATTGGTTTCAACAAACGTATTTTTAAATCATGTTTGAGTTCAGCGTCTTCAAAAACATAAGTTCCTATTCCTTAATGTAAGATTTATTTTTTTTAAGAGCATTTGACAGCTATTTGTCAACTGTCAATATTATCGATTTGACAACACATTTGAATTCAGCGTCCTCAAAAACATAAAGTTCTTATTTCTTAGTGTAAGATTTATTTTTTTAAGAGGATTTGACAGCTGTCAACTGCCAATATTATGGATTTGACATCATATTTAAATTCAGCATCCTCAAAAACTTAAGGGCAGACATTAAAATAATTAAAATATGATTTTTAAAAAGGTGATATGCGTTTTAAAGATTTCTATACTATGGTGGAGTCACGGAGCTTCGGAGCTCCATAGCAGCCAAAGCATGGACTTTGGAGCTTAGTGCCCATTCAGACTATTGTTCAGAATAACACAATGTATAACGTATCAAAAATTCAGACAATTTGACCGAGCGGCCGTTTCCTATCTTTTTGTGCGGGGTCCTTTAATAATATCTTTTAGGTGCCTTTAAAATTCCTAACTCGGCCAAAACCGACAGGTACAGGAAATTAATTCGGAACCAACAATTTTCAATTTATGAAAAAACCAAATCTATTTTGAAAAAAGGGTACTTTATAATAGATATTGGTTTTTCATTTAGTTTTATTTCATTCTTTCGTGTATAAACAAGGGTGAAAAAGTGTGTGCAAATATGTCCGGTGCCAGAGATTTGTCTGAAATTTACAGTCAAAGAGGAAAATATTATTAGTTTTAAATAATTTTAAATACTAAGAACAAAATCAAAAATTGTCTTCGGGGGAAACAAAGTGGAGATGTATTAAATAAAAATGTAAAGCCTTCATTCCTAGGTCAAACATCGGACTGGGTCATTATAAGTCTAAACGAAATCCATACCCACGAACCCGAAAAAAAAATGTTTTGGAAAGACCAGTTATGACACCTTCAATTAAAAGAAAAGCTGAGAGAGAAACATTTATTATGCTAGGAGAAAATTATTTCCAGCTTTGCCTAAATCTACGTTAGAAGTGCATCAAAGTTTAAATGAATTAAATCTAAAAACGTGTAAAAATTAAGACTTCCTTTTATATAATAATGACATAGAAAATATTATTATTTTTTCATGCAAAAGTAATTTAAATTTTTTGTGTAAATCTAAAATTATTTAAATTGGGAAATTGGAACCTTTGGTTTATCAACTAAGTTGAAACACTATCGTCGACCGCTTAACCAAAACACAAATTTTAACACACTCTACGCGCGTTTCGCCAACTATGTTGGCATTATCAGGAGTTGATGATAGATAGACTAAACAATTAACTGTTTCTAACAGCTATTTATAACACCCCCTCCACCGTCATCTCCGGTGACCTAATCAGCCACGGGTGACTAATCAGCCAAGGATGACTAACCCGCCCGTACCTAATGGGTTAAACTAAAAAGCGGACTAAGAGGAATTGGCCCTTTGTCTCTGTTTAAACTAGTTTTACATTTACCTATTTCTATACTTTCAAATGCGTCCAACAATTTATATATTAGATTATATACTAGATTTTTCTGTACGCCCATATTTTAAGTGAGCCAAGTGCTCTTTAAATCTGACCTCTACAGAGCGTCTAGTCTGCCCAACATACTTTCTATCACAACCCCCACAACTAATTTCGTAAATACCACTTTTTTCCAAATTACTGTTTTTATCCTTGGGATTACCTAATAACTGTTTTAAAGTGTTGTTAGACTGAAACAGTAAACTTAAACCCGCTTTTTTGAACACGCTGGTAAGTCGTTTGGTGTAAGTGGGATTATACGGTATTGAAACGAATTTTTCAGTTTTTTTTTCGTGTTGGAAAAACGTGATGTCACGTAGGTTTTTCTTAAATTTATGTTTGTTGATTAGTTTATCACCTAAGTCTTCGTCATAACCATTTATTGCAGCTATATCCTTATTAAATCTTTCTTTACTTAGTGGGAAGTTAAATAACGATGTACTAGGAAATGTAAGCTAGTCCGCTTTTTAGTTTAATCCATTAGATACGGGCGGGTTAGTCATCCTTGGCTGATTAGTCAACCTTGGCTAATTAGGTCATCGGAGATGACGGTGCTCGGCACCGCCGGGGGAGCGGGTGTTAGTCATTTAGTATAAATAGCTGTTAGAAATAGTTAATTGTTTAGTCTATCATCAACTCCTGATGATGCCAACATAGTTGGCGAAACGCGCGTAGAGTGTGTTAAAATTTATGTTTTGGTTGAGTGGTCGACGATAGTGTTTCAACTTACTAAAATTATTTATTTAGATGGTACTTCCGCTTACTATACAAAATATTTTAAACAGTTATTTTCAGTTCATGGATTAATAAATGAACATTATATTCCCTTAGTTTTTTGCTTATTAAAAGATAAAACTGAAAATTCACACAAAAACTATTTATTAAACATTCAAAATCTTTGCTTAAAAATAATTTTCAATTTCTAATGCAATAACCTGTGATAGATTTTGAAATTGCAATTCATAATGCAGTATTACAAATTTGGAGTAATGTAAAAATTATTGGCTGCAGATTTCATTTGACTCAATCATGGTATCAAATTCAAAAACTCGGTTTGAGCCAAGATTATAAAAATAAAACTTGAGAAGTTGGAAAATGGTTAAGGTATTGTTTTGGTCTCGCCTTTTTGGACCCAGAATAGGTAGAAGATTTTTATTTTTTTGAATTATACGAATTGAAACCCCCAATGATAATTTGGAAAAGTTCTCCGATTATCTTTTGGAAAAATACCTAACGAAAGAATCTAAATTTCCGCCAGACACCGGGGCAAATGCATATTATTATATTATTATTGATTTGCGGTACGTTGGCGTTGAAATATTTTTATTCTTAGAAATACTGAACAAGCTAGACGAGAAAAACACAGTGACCCTTACATGGGTACCGGGACACACCGGAGTGAAGGGTGCCGAAATTGCAGACAGTTTCACAAGAAACGAGGCCTAAATATCCTCTATGGGACATCAACCGCAAGGCCAAATCGCTATGGATGAAAGACAATGCTCTATGTTTGGATGTTATCTATTATCCTCTGCGTTTCCAATGCTTGGGTTTCTTACTCGCAATATGAAAGACTTCACTGAATTCTCTACTATGAACTTACTATTCTCCACTCTTGTAAAATCAAGGCTGGAATGTGTGTGCATCATCTGGAATCCTATGTTTAGCTACCAAATAGTTCAACTCGAAAGGATTCAGCGAAAATTCTTCAAGAGGTGTTCATTTATTTTAGATAATTTCCAGCAAGAGGTATTTCTCAGGAATACTTTTACGAACGCTTCAATGCCTGTAGCCTAATCAAGCGAAGAATGATGTTATCTGTGATTTTTTTACATAAATTAGTAAATGGTAATATCGACATGCTAAATTATCATGTTCCTAGAATTAATTCTAGAAGCAATAATTTATTGTATCTTCTTTCTCACAGAACCAACATTTATAAATCCTCCACTTTATATCAGGGAATTACAAATTATTCCGAGATCGAACCTAAGCTCGATTTATTAAGCTGTAAGGTTTGTAATGATATTTATTATTTTAGATATTTAATAATTATTTAGTTAGTATATATTTCACAATTTCCTCTATTAGTGCATCGACTTCAGGTATAGTGTAAGTCAATAACACTTGAAGAATTACGAGTATTTTATAGGAACTTAAATAAAGAACCATTAGATCGAAGGGCAAATTTAATTAAAACTAGATAAGCTTAGAGATAATTTTAATGATTTAAAACTGTTAGTAAATAATGCAACTTTTGAAGATAAAGACAAACAAGGCATTTTAACTTTGGCAGATTCAATTAAAAAGTATTTACAAAGTATTGCTGAAATTTTACAAGATAGATTAGCAAATGCAACTGAAGGTAATAATTCAAATTCAGATTTAAGTGCTGAAGAAGAAAACATGTCAGAAAAATTTGATTTGAAAACTGCCACAGGTTTAATTCCTGGTATGAACGGAATTGAAAATGTAACAAAAAGTCTAATTGATAACATTGAATTATACAACTCATTACTAGATGAGAATGGTAAAAACCTTTTAACAAATTTTGTTTTAAAGTCACGTCTTTCAGAAAATGGTAAAATTAGATTAAAACAAAATTATGATACAAATAAGGTTAATCAAATTAAATGTATTTACTTATCAAATTAAATGTAATTAATGAAAATTCTAATTTTTCGATTAGCTGTCTTAACTTTCTATATACTTTTTTCTCAATGAGTTTTTTTTCAGTAAATAAATATATAAATTATGAGCGGCTAAAACCTGACAAAACCGTTAATACCGAACGTTACCGATAAGAAATGATCGATTTGAATCAAGCTTTGCGTGAAAAACGACCAGAATATAAAAAAAAGCAACAAAAGTGATTTTAAACTTCTAAACCCTAATGTTTAGAAAAGTCTTGTGGGACGCTTCTGAAATGGATTCCTATTTATAATTGGACGCTGAATCCGTATATGCCATCAGATTTGTTTGGAAGTCTATTGTTCCCGCTCTCTAGCGTGTGCCGTTACTACTTGTTTATTTTTGATAAAGCATCATCGCGCACACCAAAACTGGGCAAGGGGACGATTGGAGCGTTACTCACCAGACTTGGCTCCATCCAATTACTGCTTACACAGCTCCACATGTATTTTTTGACGCTGAATCCGATCCCGAGCTCAGAAATGGTCCTCCACGTCTAGAATTGGCCCCAGGTGCCAAAAATGGCTTCTATATGGCCTGACAGGTGGATTCCGGGATGAGGCTGGTTAAAGGTGCATTCTAAAGCCAAAGTCGAGTTTGTGGTCAAAAAGTTCACGGCCAACTGAAATTTCCCGTTTGGGACCGGGAAAATGGCCCTTTAGGGGCCGGGAAATCGTGTTTCGGACGTCGCAATGGCATCAGTGGTATTTTTGTGTACTTTTGAATATTGGAATAAATACCGTGCTTGAAAAGTTTATGCCCAACTGGAATTTTCGGATTTGGGACCGGGAAAATGGCCCTTTAGGGGCCGGAAAATCGTGTTTCGGAAGTCGCAATGGCATCAGTGGTATTTTTGTGTACTTTTGAATACTGGAATGAATACCATGCTTGAAAAGTTTATGCCCAACTGCAATTTCCGGTTTGGGACCGGGAAAATGGCCCTTTAGGGGCCGGAAAATCGTGTTTCGGAAGTCGCAATGGCATCAGTGGTATTTTTGTGTACTTTTGAATACTAGAATGAATACCGTGCTTGAAAAGTTTATGCCCAACTGCAATTTCCGGTTTGGGACCGGGAAAATGGCCCTTTAGGGGCCGGAAAATCGTGTTTCGGACGTCGCAATCGCAACAGTGGGATTTCCATGAAAGTATGACTATTTTCCGGATAATTTAGGTGACTACAGTGAACAACAGGGAGAAAGATTTCACCAGGATATATCCGAAATGAAACAACGATATCATGATCATCGACATGATGGCGGATTTCTGTTGATCACTGAAGAGGGACACAACAGAAAGCCATAAACGCCAGGCTGTGCGGCGATCTTTTGAATATAAAGTTAAAAGATATTACAAAAAGAGAGTGTAGGACAAGAATTCCACCTTCCATGGGATGAAATTTGCAACCATAGTGTTCCTTTAGTAACCATCTGCAAACCGCCATCATAGAGATATCCCACAGTCCCTGCTATCGTTGTTCCATGTTAATTCTTTCAGTCATCTCGTCACTACAGTCATCTCAAGAGTCTATGAAATGGGAATGGCAGTTGGCCATAAACTTTTCGAGGACGGTATTCATTGCAGTATTCAAAAGTACACAAAAAAAAATACCACTGATGCCATTATGACGTCCGAAACACGGTTTTCCGGCCCCTAAAGGGCTATTTTCCCGGTCCCAAACCGGAAATTGCAGTTGGGCATAAACTTTTTAAGCACGGTATTCATTCCAGTATTCAAAAGTACACAAAAATACCACTGATGCCATTGAGATGTCCGAAACACAATTTTCCGGCCCCTAAAGGGCCATTTTCCCGGTCCCACACCGGAAATTGCAGTTGGGCATAAACTTTTTAAGCACGGCCAGTATTCAAAAGTACACAAAAATACCACTGATGCCATTGCGACGTCCGAAACACGATTTTCCGGCCCCTAAAAGGCCATTTTCTCGGTCCCAAACGGGAAGTTGCAGTTGGGCATAAACTTTTCAAGCACGTTATTTATTCCAGTATTCAAAAGTACACAAAAATACCACTGATGCCATTGCGACGTCCGAAACACGATTTTCCGGTCCCTAAGGGGCCATTTTCCCGGTCCCAAGCAGGAAATTTCAGTTGGCCGTGAACTGTTTGACCACAAACTCGACTTTGGCTTTAGAATGCACCTTTAACCACGCCTCATCCCGGAATCCACCTCACAGGCCAAATAGAAGCCATTTAAATTCTAGACGTGGAGGGCCATTTCTGAGCTGGGGATCAGATACAGCGTCAAAAAATACATGGTACACGTTTATATTCACAAGTGAATTTGGAATCGCTAGTTTTAATTTAGATGGTACTGATTGTAGAGTAGTAATAGACAGAGTTCGATGTAAACAGTTGGCTGATAATATACTTCTTACAAGCTGTAGAATAGTTGCGCATATTATAAGAGATGATTAGTGATTTGGAAAGAAAAAAGAAACACAAACGTAAAGGTCGTCTTTAGGTAAAAAAATGGATTAATCCACTTTTACTTAACGCTCTCCTTCTGAGATTAACTCAATTTTTATTAAAACAAAAACAAAAACCATTATGTAGGAAACCAAACAATTACCAAACCTATTTACACAAAGCGTGCAACTTAATAAAGCAGCTTTTTCATTGGTAAGTATAGTAATTAGGTCAGTTACTTGCGCCAGTAACTTGCTAGACAGCTACTATTCCAATGTTAACTGCATCCTAACTTACTTGTACCAGCAGACTGGTTAGGTAAGTAATGGTTAGGTAAGTAAATAGCTGCATAGGCTATTTACTAGCCTACTAACCTTCCCCCACTACAGTTTACTGTCCTTACTACTCATCTCGCTACTAACCTGTATGCATGCCGAATATAAACAGTTTTGAGCCAGCCCGTGCTAGTGACATTTGTACATAAGTATATGGAACAATATTTTCTAAAATCTGCTACTAGTAACTAGTATTGAGAAAATAGTATTATGTGTAAACCCCTACTAATCTTGGACTTGGAGCTATTTGCACCAGTTGCTAGTACAAGTAGCTATACCAATGAAAACGCTGCTTTAGTTGCACGTCATCGAGAGTTTTGACTTGCAAATCATACTTGCGTGTTCGGAAGGAGTATGCAAGTATCGAAGTGAGGCGTGCAAGTATTCAGTGGCGCCAGTAAAAGTTGGAAGGCAGCCAACTTTTTCGATCCGTGCATGCATGTTTTCAACTGGCGCGCCAGTCGGTGCTCAGATATACATTTTTAGTTTACTTGCACACCAGTACATTCTGGTGCCAGTGAATCCATGCATGTGTAAACCCGTCATAAAACAAAGAAAATCTGGTGTGCCACAAAGAAGTGTGTACTCGGACCAATTGCACATTCAAATAGAGCTAAATATCTAGGGATGAACCTAGATGCAAAACTGAAATGGAAGAAACATTAATGCATAACAAACTGCTCATAAATTTATAATCCCATTTGGACAAATGGCAGTTCTCAATCAACATAGCACCCATTTAAATATGCCATTTAAAGTACAATTAAATTCTTCAAATATATTATTGAAAGAACAATTATAAACGCAAAGTTAAAAAAGCGACATTGATATGCTTGTTCAGTTGATATTTCACAAAGGGCGCTGGAGGAACAGTGAGAATTATATAACTTCAAGTTTATATTGTGAGAGTTTTTAATATAACATCGTTTTGGTGCCCACTTCGGCATTCCTTAATTATTAACAGGATTATCTAACAAAAAAGGTAAAATATAATACATAATCGACGGCATTATCTAATAGCCCGTTTTGCGTTATGCAATTAAATTTCAGTTCTACCCACCTTTTTGCAGAATGAAATTAACCAATGACTGGAATAAAAGCATCTCTACGGGACAATTTACTAAAGCGAAGCTATTAACACCAACAAAATTACTGATTATGGTTTTGTGGCTCGCCTATAGACCGGAACTTATATAACTAAAATATTAAATTTCCACTCACTAATTACGAAAGACGAGTATACAAACAAAAAACTATTATAGTACACTTCGTTTTCCAGTTTTAATGGGTTGTCAACTCTAAGTGGAGCAATAATTGAAGAGACTTTATTAAAAAGTTTTTAGACAATTGCTTTATTTAAATTTGGTATAACGTGAATTTTTGAAGTAATATTTGTAAACGAACGAATAATGTAATAACATAATCAGCAGTGACACAAAATGTATTCTGACGAAGCCGAAAGGCAGAAACCGGTCTTAGGATGTCGAATCTGATAAATTAAATTCCTTACTCGTTTTCTAACTTTGTATTAATCTCTGAAAGGGATACGAAAGAAGAGAGTGACATTTTGACTAGAATCAGTCAAATAAAAGCTTTGCAACACACAATGCAAATTGTGTATGCAACCCCAATACACCGGGAATTTTTTGCTTTTAATAATTGTCAATACTCTCTTCTAATCATAGATGGCAGCACTTTTAAAAATTTTATCTTATAGCGGATATAGCTACTGACTTGTACGAGTTTGGAATTTTATTTATTGGATTCGAAAAGCCTAACTGACGAAGCCGAAAGGCAGAAACCGGTCTTAGGATGTCGAATCTGATAAATTAAATTCCTTACTCGTTTTCTAACTTTGTATTAATCTCTGAAAGGGATACGAAAGAAGAGAGTGACATTTTGACTAGAATCAGTCAAATAAAAGCTTTGCAACACACAATGCAAATTGTGTATGCAACCCCAATACACCGGGAATTTTTTGCTTTTAATAATTGTCAATACTCTCTTCTAATCATAGATGGCAGCACATCTAAAAATGTATTCTTACGTTCGACAATAAGAATAGTAATTTATGCAACAAGTACAGCAATTCAATGAGTGAAAAAAACACTTTTGCATACAATATTTTTTCTACAGCCATATACAAATAATGCAATTTGGAATATTTTATTTTTACTTTCATTTCGCTATGTGAATATTGAAAACGCAATTGTTTGGTTGACTAATGTGAATTTTTGATCCAGTAACGTTTGTTTCTGTTTGATTCATGGATATAAGGCTTCATTTAAATTGTTAATAATGTAGAAGACTCGAATTTTCTAGACCTTCCTTCAAAAACAGCTAATTGCTCTGTAAAGCTATGAATACTATTCTGGTTCCGCCATTTCATAAAAGTGTCATATTCTTTTAGATAATTTTCTTTGGATTTCTCCGGCAGCAAATTTACTGTAGCCACATTTGCCTTTTCTATGATTTCTTCGGGAGTACTTATTTCAATCTCGGAGTCTTCACTATTTAATAATAATAATAATAATAATAATAATAATAATAATAATAATAATAATAATAATAATAATAATAATAATAATAATAAAAATAATAATAATAATAATAATAATAATAATAATAATAATAATAATAATAATAATAATAATAATAATAATAATAATAACTTCATGGCAAAATCGATGGATAACATATGATGGACAGCTACGTACTCTCAAGCCTACAGTTGACAAATGGTTTTACAAAGATACCACCAGACGTGAACAGGTAGTATTATGCCGAGTCCGAATAGGACACACGAATATTACTCACCTATACCTGCTTGCCGGTGATCAGAGACCAAGATGTGAACTATGCAGAGAACGCCTAACTATTACTCACCTTCTGACCTGTGATAGATTCGAACTACAAAGACACCTCATTGGTCTCCCACCTGAAACAAATAATATATTACGGAACAATAAAGAATCAAATAAAAAGATAATAACTTACCTGAAAGCAATCGATATGATAAAAAGAATTTAGTTTAAATTTCTCTTAAGATGAGCTAATGGCCCTGGCAGTCGATGCTCTCACAAAAAAAAAAAAATAATAATAATAATAATAATAATAATAATAATAATAATAATAATAATAATAATAATAATAATAATAATAATAATAATAATAATAATAATAATAATAATAATAATAATAATAATAACCATTTATTGACCAAATATACATATGAGCAATACGTTTGCGGTCACAAAATCTAAAAAATATACAAAATATACATTGTAAAAGTTTAGATGAATGTCACATAATTTAAAAATATATAAAATGTACATAGTAAAAAGTAAAATATGAACTATAAATAAAATCCTGAATAAAACATGGAAGAATAATGAATAATAAAAAATATAAAACTTTTTCTTGCGTTATAAAATAAATATCGATTTATGTTGTAAAAATTCGTCTACAGAATAAAAACAGTTTTTTAGCAGAAACTTTTCCGAAATAAATTGGTAGACATATTCCTGAGATTGTCATCCTTTAGTAAAAAAACTATTTTGTTATATAGATTTAAATTAATTTTATTGTGTTTTGTAGCTTGTATCCTTGAAAATTGAACAACCATATTACTGGCGTTTCTCGTTGAGTACGTATGTACATCAGACTGAAGAACATACTTGTTTGAATTTTGATGAATAAAGGTGACAACCTCAAAAATATACATACAAGGTAGTGGCAGAATGGAATATTTCGCAAACAACGGTTTACAGTGTGCATCCCATTTCGCATTATCAATGACTCTTAAAGCCGATTTTTGTGCCTTAAATGCCTTATCAGCAGCTGGGAAATTTCCCCAAATGATCAGACCGTAATTTAGGTGAGATTGTATAGTTGCGAAATACACCATTCTGAGCACTTGATTAGACAAGAATGGTCTTAACTGTCGTAGTGCAAAGATTTGAGAAGCTAATTTAGAGCATAATGATTTCACATGAGGCTGCCAATTTAGGTAAGTGTCGAGCATTAGCCCCAGGTATCTTACTGGTTCCGATTTCTCAACCAATCTGCTAGAACTAATCAACAACTCTTGAGTTTTTGATTCATTAAGTTTTAACCGATTAGCTGAGAACCAACTTTTCGCTGGATTTAAGCTATCGTCGCTCTGGGCGATGTCTTCTAGTGAGATAAATGGAGTATCATCGGCAAATATAACACTTTTTTTGCGTTCCACTGTGTTTGGCAGGTCGTTTATATACAACAGGAAGAGTATAGGACCCAATACCGAACCCTGTGGAACACGGCTGCTAATTGGTAGTACGCTTGAATTTGCATTTCCGCAGTAGACATATTGCCGTCTGTTGGATAGGTAGGAGCGAAATAGCTCCAACTGCAAGGAGCGGATACCATAAAATTCAAGTTTATTTATTAAGATATTATGATCTACGCAGTCAAAGGCCTTGCTAAGGTCACACAGAGTAACGTGGGTGTTAGATCCCTTATTAAGTCCTTTCACAGCGTATTCAATCAGATCTAGTAAGGCCTTAGTGGTTGACAGATTTCTCCGAAATCCATATTGCGCATTTGTAAATATATTTTTGTTCTCACAGTAACTGACCAACTTCTGTTTGATGATAATTTCAAATATTTTGCAAAGAACAGGCACAATAGCAATTGGTCTGTAATTGTCAATGTCATCTGGATCACCTTTCTTAAAAGTTGGTAGGATTTTAGAAATTTTAAGAGAGTAATAATAATAATAATAATAATAATAATAATAATAATAATAATAATAATAATAATAATAATAATAATAATAATAATAATAATAATAATAATAATAATAATAATAATAATAATAATAATAATAATAATAATAATAATAATAATAATAATAATAATAATAATAATAATAATAATAATAATAATAATAATAATAATAATAATAATAATAATAATAATAATAATAATAATAATAATAATAATAATAATAATAATAATAATAATAATAATAATAATAATAATAATAATAATAATAATAATAATAATAATAATAATAATAATAATAATAATAATAATAATAATAATAATAATAATAATAATAATAATAATAATAATAATAATAATAATAATAATAATAATAATAATAATAATAATAATAATAATAATAATAATAATAATAATAATAATGGGTTCGAATCACACCAAAGGCAGAAATCTTTTTCTGATTTTTAATTAATTAAAAAATTTAGAAATTGATTTTCATATACCAGGTGTGATTCCTCACTCGACCATTTACTGTTGGGTTCTAATTAACAGTGCTATTCCTAAAGTGGCGCTGGGAAACAGTAACAAAGCCTACACAGAACACGAGGCTAATGGCCAAGTAGTCGATGCCGTTGACACAGAAGTAAAAAAAAAAATAAAAAAAAAATAATAATAATAATAACGCTGATGATTTGGCTATAGTAGTTACTGCCAAAAATGAGGAGACACGAAACAAATCAGGCTCTAGAAAGAGTGGGGAGATGGTTAAGAGACCACGACCTGAGTCTTGCACCTGCAAAAACGGAGTCTGTGCTCCTCATAGGCAAAAAAAGGACACGGATTGAAATAAGCTTCAAGATAGGAAGTCATAGAATAACACCCAAAAGAAACTTACATTATTTAGGCGTAACCTTGGACCGAGGCATGAACTTCAGAGAACATCTTTTGAGGATTGCCTCTAAAGCGACTAGCGCAGCTAATTCTTTAGCGAGAATAATGCCAAGAATAGGTGGAGCCTCGGAATATACAAGAAGGCTGTTAAGCGGAGTCATTAATTCCATTATTCTCTACGCGGCAACAATATGGGGGGACAGCCTGGAAAAGGAATACAACCAAACCCTATTAAAGAGAGTACAAATAATAGTCGCGATTAGGATATGCAGGGCATATAAAACAGTCTCTACGGAAGCTAGTTTTGTACTCTCAGGATTAGTCCCAATTGACTTGGTAGTGAGGGAAAGAATGGAGATAGAAGAGGGAAGAGAAAAAACGGTGGCTAGAAGTAGCGCGATGAATAAATGGCAGGATCAATGGAACACCTGTGAAAAGGGTGCTTGGACGCGATCGCTTATACCCCTAATAAACCGATGGACAGCAAGGGAACACGGCAACGGCAATTTCTATCTGACTCAGGCTCTCACAGGACACGGTTGCTTTAAGGTGTATCTTTGCAGGATGAGGATAACGGAGGAAAATGAATGTGAGGAATGCCAGCAGATAGATACAGCGGAACACACTTTATTTCAGTGTGAAAGGTGGAGAGAGGGGAGACGGGAGATAGAGAGAACACTTGAAACAACTATAACAAGGGAAAATTTAGTAAACGCTATGCTGTCTGGAAAGGGAAAATGGGACCTGATCATAATGTGGATCACAAAAGTTATGAAACAGAAAGAGGTTGAGCTAAGGAGAAGGGAGTAGACTATAGTACTTGCAACTTGCAACACCAATGCTCGCTCCTCTGAAGGAATGCGGACTCGCGGTACCAGAGGACAAACTCTCAGAGCGAAGGAGGTTTTTTAGTGGGTAAAAATCCCACATATCTTGCCCGGACGTACGGGAAGAATCTTTTAGAAGATTTTCCTCCTGAAGAAAAAAATAATAATAATAATAATAATAATAATAATAATAACAGGAACAACTACTAAATTAAAACAAATCGAATTATTGATACTATAAACAAATCTGTTAACGTCAAATCAGTTACAGTTCATGTGTTATCAAAGTCAAAGGTGACTTGATATTGCACCAATCAACTGTATTAGCTTATGGAAAGCGTGAAATAAAGTTAACGTTATGGCACTTTTCTTAACGCTTTTTTACTTTTTTCACTCTAACCACAAACAGCCGTTCTAAGCGCTACAAACAGGTAAAATACAAGGTACTTTAAACATAGGGCGTAGAAACAAATTTGTAAATGTTTCGTGTGCCCAGCTATAGTGAATTTTTATAACTTTTGAATGGGCAAAATATTTTTTAGAAATATCAGAAATAATTTTTTAAATCGCCGACTTCTGATTTATATTTACAACCAATTTAGGGTTTTGTTGCCAGAACTGAGTGTAAAAGCTCACAACTCAGCAAGAATCTATAGCGGAAATTCTGGTAGGTATATAGATAGATAGTGGAGTGCCGTTTAGTCGAGAAAATTTAACACAAAAATATCCCAAATGTGGAATTTTGGTGCAGTAAGTCGGATTGAGATGGGGTTTTTTGCATTCGCTTCGTTAGCTCGTCTAGAAGTTTCGTGCCATATTTTGATAATGTACTTTTTTGAAATTGCACCGCTGCATCAAGAAGTGCAAATCTTCTTTCCAAGTGTTGAAGAAAAAGACGTCCCAGTTCTGACATCGAAATCGTCATCCGGAGGACCTGGTGTGCGCTACCTGGCTAAACACATGGAGTCAAAGTGTCTAACATTGCTTTAATGAATGCTAGTTAATATATTATTAATAAAGCAAGTTCTCTATAATAGTGTTTCAATCGATTTGGTAAATAATTTCAGTAAAACTGGGACCAATATGGCATTCTCCAATGCGCGAAAGTGAAACACTGAAAACGCGCAGATCAGTATCCTGTCGAATACTTAGGGGGCACTTAAGGCTTTGTGCAGCAAACACGTCCAAACTGGTATGGGACTTTGAAGAAGAACTGATAACCGAAATCACGTTAGGCTGATAAGAGTGCCAGGACATCAGAGAAATACAGATAACGAGAATGAGATTGTCACAAATTCTAACTAATAATTTTCCAAATTCCATTTAATATAAAAATCGTCTACAATATAATTGCAAGTACATTTACCTTTATTTCTATCATGAGAATTTTTTAATAAAACATATCATATTCTAATTAATTATAAACAATTTTCAGTTTTTATTTCATACTTTTATTTCATATACTTCCGTTCATTCTGCATAATATTAAATATGGTTAATTCAGCTGAACTAGCAATTTGCTAAAGGTACAAAAATCATGACGTTGAATCAACCTAAAATAATATGCAGATCTCAGCAAATGAGTTGTAAAGGTAACTGTACGAACAAATTGAATTCATTCAGATTCTGAATTCAGGACTGTCCTGATATTCAAGTGCCAAGAGCTCCGCGCCTTTAAAAATAAAATAAAATAAAATAAAAAGAATTTGTGAAGTGCCCCAGCAGATAAATGTGGTAAGAATTAACTTTAATTATACCAGGTGACAATGAGACTAGGGCCATGCCTATATCTCGGTCATTTTTCAACCGATTTGAATAAAATTTGGAACATAGATATAAGACACAATTTTGTATTGACAGTCCTATAAAAACAAAATGGCGGACTTCCGGTTTCACCAGAAATGTCACCAACTTCGATTTTTTAAATGGAACACCCTCTATATTTGATGTTTTTTAGAATGTATGGCTATTCTAATTGACTTTAGTAATTCATAGTAATAGATTTTTCATCGATATGATCAATAACAAATCCTACAGCGCGAATTTGAATTTTCTAAATTCATTTTTAACGAATAAATCGTTTTTTTCAAATGGTACCTACCGAGTGCCATCTTGTCATTCGATAGAGAATTTAATTGCCAATTTCTACGATATACATTATGTACCACTTCCTTTTTGTTCAAACCTAAATATGATCGTTTATTGAATTTGTACAATACCTATTTCGTACCATTATTAACAAAACGAGATGACAAATAAAATTGATATTTGACTTTTGACGTGATATTAAACACGTATTGTTATTCCATGGCTATCTTTAATTTCATCAAACCTTAACGGATTGGAATTCGACGGCATGGTACGAAATAGGTATTGTAAAAATTCAATAAACGATCATATTTAGTTTTGAACAAATAGGAAGTGGTACATAATGTATATCGTTGAATTGGTAATTAAATTCTCTATCGAATGACAAGATGGCCCTCGGTAGGTACCATTTGAAAAAAACGATTTATTCGTTAAAAATGAATTTAGAAAATTTAAATTCCCGCTGTAGGATTTGTTATTGATCATATCGATAAAAAGTCTATTACTATGAATTACTGATGTCAATTGGAATAGATTTTGACCAGAAAAAGGCCTCCTGTGCTAAAAAAAAAATTTGGAAATTTTAATTTTTTTATTGAAAAATAAAAAATTTGGCAACACTCTCGTATGTAATTTGAGCCATAGAATCTAAAAAACATCAAATATACAGGGTGTTCTATTTAAAAAATCGAAGTTGGTGACATTTTTGGCGAAACCGGAAGTCCGCCATTTTGTTTTTATACGACTGTCAATCCAAAATTGTGTCTCATATCTATGTTCCAAATTTTATTCAAATCGGTTAAAAAATGAACGAGATATAGGCATGGCCCTAGTCTCATTGTCACCCGGTATATTTTCATTTTTTATTTTGGGAACTATAGAGTCCTTACTTTTGTAATAATCCATTTTTGCTTGTATTGGTTTTTGTTTGGTTGGACAAACAGACAAATTTTAAGTTTTCCATTTTTTTATATTTTGGCAGAAAAAGTTTTTAGTTTTCTGAAATAAATCATTCTTCATTTGTTTTGTTTCCCTTGTAAATAATTTTGTGTAAATAAATGTATATAATTTTTAAATCAGTGATTTTATTTCTGGTTCTAATCAGTAATTAAAATAAAGCATTTTTCTTGGCAAACCTCTCCAGGTTGTATTTTGAGTCGGGCGGACTTTATTCAAACCCTGAAGAAGTCCGAGCTACCCTGAATACAGCGTGGCGGGCTAGAGCTCGTCGTGGCGTCAGATAAAAATCTGAGCTACAAAACCCCAAAAAACGAACTGAACGTCACGAGTTTATTTTTGAGAATCGAATGATACGTAGTCTAAATATTTAACTTTTAGAAATTTTGAAAAACAAACTTTGGTTGAGGGTGAGATATGAACTTACTTTTCACAATTATTTTAAACCGTACAGGGTGTTTATAGCCTAATAATAAATTTTTATAATTTTAAATCTATTAATTTTGCTTTTAAAATGAAACACCCTGTATCTTAATTTATATTTAGAAAGCCTATTCTTTTTGCTCTTTATGTTGTATATTTGGAAGTTTTTAATTTAGCGAAAAAATCATTTAATTTAATTATTTAAAAACTTTTTCTTTTAACTACCGACGTTTGTAAATATTTCAGCCATGACTGTTGTCAAAGCTAAATTATAGGACCGTATCCAAAGACCTACTAATTCAAAATTAAGGCAATTACGGACATTTATGTAGAACTGTGTGATTGAAACATTATGTTGACATTATTTGGAGGCACACGCTGTAGAAGAAAACCTCTGAAATCATTTTTTTGAAACAGTAAAAATTTAACGGCGTTTACAGTTCCATAGAAAAAATAGGGACCTGTTAAATAATCATTTAATATACCCGCCCAAATATACAGAGTAGTTCCTGAGTAAAAGGATACACACAACTCTTGTCCACAAAAAAACTGCAAAATGGAGAAAAGTTTAGAAAGGTATCAAATATATTTTATTTTTCTGATCATATAAAGTATGAGCAAACCTGTAATCAAGTGTATTCCAGTGGTTTAATGTAATACATGCAGCCATACCGGAATTACTGATTCCAATCTGGTGACCAGAATAGTAACTCATAGATCGTTAGTGAGATATATCAAATAATTGTAAAAGTTCGAGACAAAATAAACACTAAGTTTGTTTTAAAAAAAAATAAAAATTTTGAATAATATTTGTATGAAACTAACTCAAGATAGTAGTTACATAAGAATAATTGATTAAGTTGAACCAAAAAAACCAAGAGACTGACCTAAAAAATTTGGTTATAAGATTTTACTTTCCCGGCCCATCGCCAAGGGAAAGTACCTATTGTGAACGCGCTAGAAAAAAATTTTGAGATAACAACGGATATATCCATTTTGAGGTCCCCTGAGACGATTAAAACGATTTCCAGATGGAAGTCTCTCCGTCTGTCTGTGTGTGTGTCTGTATTCTTCCACGATAGCGTCCGCACGCTTAATCCGATTGAGCTTAAATTTGGTAATATCTGGTCACCGAGCTTCGCTCTTAATATTCAAATCTACATTTTTAAGCAGCCCAATAATTTAAGTATATTTATAACATGACAAATTATTAATTAATTCGCGAAAATCACGGAGTGGGCGACATCTACTTGAACTACTGATAGGGAGATAAATAGAAGGTTGATTGGCGATTGGCTTGAAAGTAGGCGGGAAAATAAAAAAAGCTGTCAGTGTTAATTTTCAATTTGCTGCAGGTGTTGTTGACGTTTATCAACTGCTTATCACAGAGGTTAGTTAAATGCATTAAAAGTTGCTTAGTTTCTGGAGATTTCACCCTTTTAGGGCAACATCTACTGACGCTTGATCTTCGCGAATAGTCACGGCGGACAGGCCCCGTTTCCGGGACGGGCAACAGCAGCGTGTAGGGCACACGTCCCGTCAACAGAAGATCGCTGAGCTCACTCTATTTATCACTATATAAGAAAAACTCTATGTTCAATTGATTTTATTATTTTTTGATCTGCAGTGAAGGAAAATTATAGGTCTGATATTCATACTTGGGTAAAAACCTCCACAAAAACCTGTGACCAGACTCTCGACGTGTGGCAGATATTGATATCATATTTTTTCAAAAATTCTTTCTCTCTCTCTCTCTCTTTCTCTGATCATGAAAACTTAAATATTAAAACTGTCCGCATAATAAAATAGTAGCCGTAAGGGGTAGTCTCACACTATCGGGGAAGGGAAGACAAGTGTCCATTTTAACAGTGTTACTCAACGTTCCTATAAATATTTACCTAAACCCATGATTTCTGAAATTGAATTGGCAACGTTGTATTTTCAACTTTGAATTAATAAGATGGCTGTCATTTGACAAGCAAATTATTTATGTCCGTCAAATGAACCTTTCCTTTTTTATATAAAGCGACAAATTTAAAATTGAATTCTTACTGATTAAAACGCCAGAAATTAAATAAAGTCAAACCTTTTTACTACTATACTATACAGAAGAAAGGAGTGCAGTATTTAATTTGCAGAACGTAGTACAGGTTCAAGAGGTAGAAATTTTATTTTTACCTCATCCTTCAATGCTTATTTGTAGTTAAAATTTAAATTTTAATACATCTGATCGGCCTAATATAGTTTTTGTCTAGATTCTTGTTTCCATGGTTTTTACTGTAATAAATTTGTTCTTTTGACATAAGTCAGACTTTATTTATTCATAGCCGTATCGTATGTATTTTAATTGATTCAGAATTTTGTATTAATATATATTTCAAAATGGCTTCATTCTAAAAATATTATCAGTCCTCCTAAATCCTTGAAGGCAGAATTATTAGTAATAGCAAGGCAACATAAAAACAAATTCAAAAAATATATTATAGATGAGATGGCCAGAGAAAAAGGAATTAAAATTCTCAGATTTCCTCCGAACCACGCAGAGTTAAATTCCATTGAACTGATCTGGTCTCAATTATTAAAAGGTTATGTTTCTCAAAACAATCAAACATTTAAATTTCCTGATGTGCGAAATTTGTTTTTGAAGGCAGTTTCAGATGTAAATAGGGAAAATGCATTAATCATGTTAAAAATGTCGAAAATTCATTTAGGAAAGTGGATATATCAATGGATAATTTAATAGAACCGATAATAATAAACCTCAGAAAAGACAATTATAGTGATTCCAGTAGTTTTAGTGAAGACAGGGACTTTTAAAGATAGTTCTTGAACTAACTTTTTTTTTAATCTTTGAGTTTAGGTAAGTACTGAAGCGTTACTTTTAATGCCAAGAGATTTAATTTAATCCCAACATATAATCCTCCTTGTTATTTATTGGTTAAATTTAATTCGTTCAATGTTAAAGTGTCGGCCGCATAAAGTTTATTTTTATTTTTTGTAAATAATATAACTTCAAAATTTAATCTACGAAGTGCGTATATATATTTTATATGCTGTGACCTTATTTATATTATTATATTATAGAAACTTATTTTGCAAAGTACGCCTATGGAATGTGACGTTATATCCCCACTTTGACTGTACTCATCTATCCTTTATAGTATATATTACTATAGAAACAAGTTATTATTATGTGCCGTTGCTAGGAAATAAAACTAAAAGCTTAACTTTTCTTGTAAATATCGCGGAAGATCGAATTTTCACAGACATGAGACCAACATTTTTCGCCGATTTAGATAGGAACACACACACATACAAACCTTGCTCGTTTAATAGTATTTGATATGCCTCTTAAAACCTGCCAAATATGGCCTAAAAATGTATGCTCTTTGTGACAGTAGGACGTATTATACCTGGAACTTCGAGATATACTGTGGAGCACAACATGACGGCCCTTACAAGACGTCTAATAAGCCATTCGATATTGTACGGAGATTTGTAGATCCTATCAAAAAAATAAAACGGAACCTTACTACAGATAACTATTATACTAATTATCCATTAGCTGAATATCTCCTCCAAAATGGACTAACGTTAAGTGGCACAATGAAAAAAAACAAAAAAGAAATTCCACCCGATTTTCTTCCAAACAAATCACTTCAAGTTGGATCCACTCTGTTCGGGTTTCAACATGACATTACTCTAGTCTCACATGTGCCGAAAAAGAATAAGGCAGTGATTTTATTGTCAACTATGCATGACACAGGTAAAATTTATGAGACCACTAACAAGCCGGAAATCATAATTGAGTATAATAGAACAAAAGGTGGCGTTGATACTGTTGATCAGAAATGTGCATCTTACACCACGCAGAGGATTACTAGAAGATGGCCCCTTGCAATTTTTTTTCGGATGCTTGATATTGCCGGAATCAATTCTGAAATTATATATAATAATACGAAGCCATTAGTTCCTCCTCCTAGAAGACGTATTTTTCTAAATGATTTAGCTTTTGAACTGTTTGAAGATCATCTGAAAGAACGAGCCAAAATACCAACGCTTCCCAAAGATGTAACAGCCTTTCTTTCAAAATATCGCCCAACGCCTGAGGCACCAGTGGTTACCCGTAATCCTAATGGACGCTGCCATATTTGCAGCTCGAAAAAAAATAATAGAACTACAGTAATATTTGCCAATGTTTTGTTTGCAAGGGGCATAGCACTAAAACTGTTACTTGTCAAAATTGTTTGCCTACTCAAGCGGAGGAAGAGGAAGAAGATTAAGAAGGAACAAGAGAATTTCTTGATTTGGTTAGAATTACAATTTTTTTTGTTACAATTTTACGCTTTATTTTTGTACTCTTACAAAATTAGGATGAAGGATTTTATTGAATTTTGTTAAAATTACGATTTATTTTATTATTAGGAAATAAATTTTGATGTTTTGAATTAATCCATATGTTTTCTGCTTGCGGCATTCAGTGCCGCAGCGCGCCTCCACATGCGATTTTGAAAAGCGCGCCCGCCCGAGGGTTAATTTTGAACCTAACCTAAAAAAATTTTTTTTTAAACTAAAAAATTGCAACCCGTAGCGTCCAAACGCTTGGTCCGATGAGCTGAAATTTGGTATGTGGGTATCGGATCATCTTGGAATGAATCCATTTGTTCTTGGTTGAAATCGCCCCACCAGGAGGCGCATTAGACCCTATGTACATACATTACAAAAAAATAAAATACCTAAAGTTTTTATTTGGTATTTAGGTGCCTTATTGGCTTGTAAATACATCTTCAAATTTTCATTCCTTAATTTTAAAACTAAGCAATGGAAAAAAAATTTTAAATTTAAGATCCAAATGACTTTGACATGTCAAAGAAAAAGTAAGCAAAATTCCGACTCTAAAAAATTGTTCTACTTTTTTTTGATATGTGAAATGTTTTTCCTTTTATATTTCAAATGTCATTTTTACTTTAAAATAATTCGAAACGAATTTTTTTTTGGGACTTTAAAAAATTTTAACACCAAATTAATTATTTAATTTTTATTTTATAACTATAAACAAATAAGATTTTGTTTTGAAAACCGTTTAAATATTTATTTTAATAATAATAATCTGAATGCTTTACACTTAAATTTACATTTAATGTTGTTTTGTTTATTTCTATTCGATTAAAGCTTAGCTTTTTATATTTTATATTTTTTGTTTTATTTATATCTATATTATACAGGGTGGTCCTTAAGTAATTATACATAGTATGGTAGATTGCTCACTTTAAAATATTACGATTTGAAACAACTCGCTTTAATAAAATGTTGCTAATAAGGAATATACAAGGTGTTAAAGGTTAAATTTTAATATTTATTTTTTGCAATTACTTTATCGTTTTTGGTTACGTATACATATAAATTTGGAACTGGAGGTTTTTGGGAACGAGAAATTATAATCTGGTACCTACTTCGATGTAATCTGTAGAGGGCGCTAGTTAGGCCACATTTGTGACGATAAGTGTAGTAGACTTACCAGTAAGAGATCTCGCTTTTACCTATTTTAAACAAGTGAAAAGTGTAACTTAATAGCAACAAGTGATATGTAAATGTTCCAAATTAATTAATCTATCCTATAGTGAATCCAAAATCAGCGCTGCAGCGGCAAGGTGAACACTAATTATAAAACTGCACATATTGCATATAAACAAACAGTTAAACCAAGAAATACACACGATAAAAACTACAGTGCCTTTGAATTCCTTGTGAATCCATTCAGTGGTGTGCCAAATTACTTTTTCAATGGCCAAAAAGTGTTCAACATGTTCCCAAAAAATTGATCCTGACGACGATTTCGTTTTTTGTGATTGTTGAAAAGCAACTTTTCACAACATGAAATTATGCTTCATCATTACTTCCACTGAAGTGCGTGCTATCCATCAGGTGAAACAACGAGTTGTCGTGTTCTTCTGTTCTTCAAAAAAACTCGTTACTGCTAAAGAAAATTTTATCTTTGGAAAATGATATCGTCGATTTGAAAAATGAAGTTAAAGTGTTAAGGGAACAAATGTCCAGAAATTGTCTATCCCGAATTCAAAGACTCGCAAATGCTTATGATCAATTAGATTTTTTCAGCCTCTTATTGCCCGAGTTCAAAACATGACTCCTTCTGCATGTCACGTAAACAATTATTTACTTTTGACTTTCTTTTTGAGTTATTAGCCCAATGTGTTATTTTATATTTTATAATTTTATAATTCTTAAGTAATTCTCTTAATTGTATTTGTGTACTATCGTACTATTTTTTCTTATTACTTGTGTAATGTATAACCTGATATGTATTTTTCATGTTCTGCCATCTATGATTAGAAGAGAGTATTGACAATTACTAAAAGCAAAAAATTCCCGGTGTATTGGGGTTGCATACACAATTTGCATTGTGTGTTGCAAAGCTTTTATTTGACTGATTCTAGTCAAAATGTCACTCTCTAACTTTGTATTAATCTCTGAAAGGGATGCGAAAGATGCGAAAGACCGGTTTCTGCCTTTCGGCTTCGTCAGTTAGGCTTTTTGAATCTAATAAATAAAATTCCAAACTCGTACAAGTCAATAGCTATATCCGCTATAAGATAACATTTTTAGATGTGCTGCCATCTATGATTAGAAGAGATTATTGACAATTACTAAAAGCAAAAAATTCCCGGTGCATTGGGCTTTTATTTGACTGATTCTAGTCAAAATGTCACTCTCTAACTTTGTATTAATCTCTGAAAGGGATGCGAAAGAAGAGAGTGACATTTTGACTAGAATCAGTCAAATAAAAGCCCAATGCACCGGGAATTTTTTGCTTTTAGTAATTGTCAATAATCTCTTCTAATCATAGATGGCAGCACATCTAAAAATGTTATCTTATAGCGGATATAGCTATTGACTTGTACGAGTTTGGAATTTTATTTATTAGATTCAAAAAACCTAACTGACGAAGCCGAAAGGCAGAAACCGGTCTTAGGATGTCGAATCTGATAAATTAAATTCCCTACTCGTTTTCTAACCTGATATGTATTGTTTTAAAAATCATATTTTTGTTTGTTCCCTCCTAATTGTCACAGTTTGTAATGTCGTGCTGTACTGGGCTTGTCCCGTAAATAAATAAATGTGCTCTTTAAGTTAGCGCTATTTTTGTAAAAGAATATTACATCCACGTTATTTTAGTAGAAAAAAAGCATAATTGCTATTAACCTCAAAACTTAACGGTTTACGAGATAATCGAATTTTATGGATCAGCTGCATGAGGGAAAACTGAGGTCATATTCGGATTCAGGAGATCATTTTACATAAGAATCAGCAAGAATGGTGTCACCAGTGCCTACCAGTGTAATCAAGCAACTGATCCCTAAACTGCGATTATCTCGAGAACCGTTAAGTTTTAAGATTAATAACAAGTATACTTTTTTCTACTAAAATAACGTGAATTTAATATTCTTTTACAAAAATAGCGCTAACTTAAAGAGCAAAAAAGTTTATCGCACATTTATGCCACAAATGTGGCCTAACTAGCGCCCTCTACAAATTACATCGAAGTAGGTACCAGATTCAAATCGTAATATTTTAAAGTGAGGAATCTACCATGTCCTATGTACAGTAATTATCACTAACAATTTTCGAACAATTCAAAAGATTTTCATTAATGTTAGAACAACTCAAAATATTCTCCGTAACTGTTGATGAAACATTCGAGGAAATATCTGAACAGGTACTTGTACCTTCTTTGTCAGGTTGCAATATTTTTCTGGCAGTATTCTCTTTGTTGATACGTGATTCTTCAATATATCCTTCTGCTACCGTACTCGATTTCCAACCTCCATGTCTTTTAAGACAAGTGAGGTCACCGCCACCATCAATAAGAAGTGTAGCAGATGTTCTTCTTAGCGAATGTCCAGTATACTCCTTCCAATTTTCTAAATTCAAAAATTTTGCAATTTCTTGCGGCACGGCAATAATTTTGTGAATACCAACAACCATTCTTTGACACTTCCCATTAACATACTTCAAAAATAAACGACGTTCCTGTATATTTGATGGCCGTAGTGCAACATATTTTCGAAATAAACGCAAATAATTATCGCCTATAATGGTAAACAAACGAGGTTTCTTGTTTTTTGTCTGCAAAATTTTTACGACCAGGACCGAGTCCATATCTTCAATGTCATCAATTTTCAAATGAATTAGTTCGTCACAACGCATAGCACCTCCAATTCCTAATACTAGAACAACCTTTATCATCAAATATACATTATCAGGTGCCATATCCAGGAACCGATCCACTTCCTCCTTTGTAAAAACCCTAGACTTTTTAGGTATATATCCATCACTTTGCCTTTTTAACAATGCTCGTAATTTTGAATATTTACTAATATCCACACCATTTTTGATATCCAGTGTGGATCGCAACATTGAATACTGTGACCAAAGAGTGGATGGCTTGACGGTCTTCGTTAAATTTGAGAAATACACCATAAGAACACTCTCCGCATAGTTTTGCACATTTTTTTCTTTACACCAATCCATGAATCGCTGATATGCAAGTTCATAAACTTGGCGAGATTTGGGTGGCAAAAGATTTAGATATACTGCTTCGGCACTTTCCAATATATCCGCAGGTATATTTTCATCGTGCTCGGGATTCATTTTGAAAGCAGCGTAAAAACTAGTACAAAAATTATATGATTAGTACGTCTACTGACGTCTACTTGACAATCAATATTTACCAACAATACTAGATATCCATGACGACCGACTTGCTATCGCTGTTATAATTAATAGGTGTTCAAATTTATTACCAAATTATTAACGATTTTTGAATAAAACTAAATTTATTTTAATTTTGACTTGGTTGGAGAAAAAATAGTATATATCATATGGACTAAAAGTGCCTATTTTTACTCGCAATTTTGCATTCGCTCGGCTGCTCTGCGCTCCGCCTCCCAACAGCAAATATTGCTCGTAAAAAAAATATGCACTTTTAATCCTTATAATATAATATACTATTTCAATATCTACGTACCTTTGACTTTGACGTTTCACATAAATTTTCATTAAACGTCAGTGTAATCATAGTCTGGAATCAAGAGAACTAAAATATAAAATAATACGTTCTGATTCTGAATAATTATGATTGTGTGAATTAGTGAAAATGAATAAAAATAGTATTTCAGACAGTGATGAAAAATTTACTTGCAAGAAGAAGATCAATGTTTCTCTAAATTTGTTACCTACAAAGTCTAGACAAGGCGCAACGGTACGAAAAGTACTATACATTGTTTAACAACTGGAAATAATATATAATAAATAAACTGGTACATTGTTATTACTTAAGATTCTCATTAAATTCTGTATTTATAAAATTAAAGACTTTTGTTATATTTTCCTATTTTTTGTAGGCAAAAAACAGTTGCGTGTCACCCTTGCAAAAAACGCTTTAACAGCCCTTAGCTATTAGCTGATGTCTTATTTTATAATGATACATAAATTACATTGATATTTGCATAATGAAAACACCGAATTGAGATCTCTATTTTTAGTGCTCTAGTATGCAGTTGTAATTTTCGATTACGTAATTTATTTTAAACAGTTATTTTTCTGTTGCTTTTCTTTTAATATAAAAGAGTATTTTATTTTTGCTTGATGGATATTTTTATAAACTCAACTGGTTGTTCATTTCTTAATGGCACTGAAATGTTGATTTTTCTCTAACATTATCTAAAACTATGGATAGATATAGTATCTGACTTTTCTAATTGCTTCTGTTACTTTACTTCAATTTGCAGAGTGCAAAAAAGTATAATTCACAGATTGTCACAGTTTCTAGGCAATATTAATCTCATTGAGTATTTTATTAGCCATAACAAACTATTGCCCGCTTTATAAAAATGATTAATGAAGCAAATTCTCTTGGAAAAGTCAATTAATACCAGAGCAGCGATTCAGGAGCATTTTTATCTGTCAAAACAACTCCGTAATATAAAAAGATTAATTTTGAAGTTACGTCTTGATATGGACATTAATGAGAGCTTAATATATTTGTCGCTGTTTTTATATATTTTATTTCTTTCAACTCCTAGTAAATACACAACAAAAATAACTTTTTGCTCTACCTAACAATATTCGGACATTTCGAAGCACAAATTGTGTAAATGTAAGGCTTTTTCTTGCCACTAAGAAAAATACTGCCTTACAAGATGACGCTTTAGTACGGAGATTGCTCGAGCGCCAGTTTTTTTATGTGGTATGCTCCACAACCCTTAGAAACGGCCTCTTAAGGGCACAGGTAACTTCAGATGGAGATACGGTATTCTCCAGGGGTCTAGTTGACTTCAGACTTAATTATTTTTACTTTATTAGATACCTTTAATATCCCTGAAAAGAGGTAAGGTTGGTGAATATAAACCAGGAAATAAACGTGACACATATATTGTTTTTAACTAGTGTAAAAAAATAAAATTCGTTCTACTTCAAAGCCCAACCCTATTTAACCCTGAACAAAAAAAATACTACGTTTAAAAGAAACGTTCGATTCGGCTTTATAGTGACTGTAGTGACGGAGTGACTCAATCAGACTTTAATTAAATTTATCAAATTACGGAAACAAACGGAAAAACAAAATAACTTCTATTAAATATCTAAATCACTATGAAAGAGTTATTTAGCCTAATTAATTTATGAAATAGATCGGCAGGGTTTGTCAAAATTTATTATGTTCTAGAATTAACAAGAAAGTTAATAAATTTATTCTTAATTACTTTTATTACTTTAAATTAAAACAGGAGAGTTATCTAACCTTATTAATTATGCAATCTACTTGTCAAATTCGGAAATTAAAATCGGCAACTATTTTATGACTCTCTTTCTAAAAATGCTAATTAACCGGAAACGCAAATCAATACTATTAAATTATTTAACCTAAATCGGGTGAGCCAGTCAGCTTTCTTATTTTACGGAATAAACAGGGTAATCGCGGGGGTTGAATTTACGGACCTAAGCATTCAGAATCTGATATTGTCTGGGGGTTTTTGCCGAAGCCACCACGAAGATAAGATCTGGTCCCAAGATTTCGGAAACTACACGTCGAACTAACTCTGCAATTGGGGAGATATTGTCTGGGGGTTTTTGCCGAAGCCACCACGAAGATAAGATCTGATCCCAATGCTTTTAAATTATTTCACGACTACCTAACCGTGCCAAAGCGTTGAAAATTATTACCCGGCGAGCGAACTTAGCTATGGGGAGATATTGTCTGGGGGTTTTTGCCGAAGCCACCACGAAGATAAGATCTGATCCCAAAGCTACTACTTCACGGCGAACTAACTCTGCAATTGGGGAGATATTGTCTGGGGGTTTTTGCCGAAGCCACCACGAAGATAAGATCTGATCCCAATGCTTTTAAATTACTTACGCGACAGTCGGAACAATTAATGCGGTAACTACTATTAAATTTCGGACGTGAAAAGGTAACCAAAGCTAACTGAGATTTAATTAAAAACAAACTAACTCAGGAAAACCATCAAGAAATGAATCAATTTCGGTCAATCTAGCGGAAAAGATAATTATCAAAATTAGAAATGTAATCGTAAACAAAATTAAAAACTGAGAACTTAAATAACTCTCCTAACATTCGGCCACGAAAAGAAACCAAAATTAAATTAATTTTTCGGAAATTAAAATAATTAACAAAATTAAAAATGAAATTACGGGTCCCTAAAATGAATAAACTATTCTCGTTTACTAATTCGGAAAAATAATGATATTTAAAATTAAATTAAATCAGGTACGCCCCTGAGAATGAAAATTTAATTATAAATAAACTAAATTATAAAACCGGTAAAATGATCAAACTATTTCAGCCAAATTATTCAAGAAATTAAAACGAGAACTAAAATAAAAATCTCACGCAATTCGGTATTTTGATTTTCAAAATCTAAATAACTCTTTGTAAAAATTAAATGAAATCTTTTACTAATAACTAAATTATTCTCAAATTAATACCGGCGAAACAATCGAACGAAAAGCAAATGATATAAAAAGAGAAAGTCGGAACGGTACAAAAAAAATGTAGGTAAACAATACACGACGCGGCGTCTTATCTTTTAAAACTAAACGGATGTGATTTCGGATCAAAATTAACGCGATTCTAATTTATCTTATTAACACGGCAAAATCAAATGAAAAATTACGGAAAACAATACTAAGAATTTTATACCTAGGAATATTTTTTGGAATTTCGGAACGGCGGAACGACTAATGAATTTTAAACGCGTCTTTTAATTTCGAATCGCAGGAATAGAATGAATTCTTAATTTTAAAATATTCTTCATCTACCGTCTGAAGCCTTCCTCCTTCCTAGAAATTTTCCTACTACTTGACTTAATTCACGCACGCGCAATCAATCCATAAACGGTGTTACTTGCAAACAAATTAGAAATAAGTTCCCGGTGAGAGAAATAAAAAGTATGTACACGGTGAGCCAAATTAAAATCGAACGTTTTATTTAATTTTAAATAAATTTATATTTAATCCCGAGATTATTCAACTTATTTAGTTTGTGAAAAATAACTTCATTACACATTCAAAAGATTTCTTTTATAAAAAATTGGTAAATACTTCAGAAATTCATAGTTACATATACAGGGTGTTTCATCGTTAAACCGACATACGTTAACTGTAAATAGAGGGTACTTAGGTGATTCCAAATAACCTTGGTTACTGTCTCTAAGAGTATTTAGTGGACTAAATACACTTTTATCACAAGCTTTTTTTTTGTTTGACCATTTTATGTTTCCTATGATTATGTTGAAAATATTATCCAAATGTAATTGTAATTTCTTGGCTAGGCTGAATAGGATACGATGAAGGGCAATAAGGAAAAATGCCTTTCTTAAACACAATATCTTAAAACAAAAACTATCACGATCCAACATTTAAACACTCGTTTTTTTTAATTTAATTTAATTACATTTTGTTCTGTTCAATGTACTCTCCGTGCAAGTACTAAAGTCTTACTCTCGAGAAAAGCAACGTTGCCACGTTTTAGATTTTTGCTGGAAAAAAATAGACGTATCTCGAAGAATACGGAACATACCCCATACCCTGAAAAATCCATGGTTTTCAGCTTCACTTAGCTTCCGAAATATTCTAATATAAGATCATAGGCTCTGCTCAACCTTATATCTCTATATAAAAAAAAACTATTCTCTAAATTTCCCAAAAAAATATTTATACCAACAAAAAAAATTATCCAATCAAAGACCGGAGCTACTACGTTGGGAGGGGACAAACCTTGACGACTGGTCTTAACAAGGTTCCCCT